>OX451737.1:1566413398-1567715065 GCA_948472305.1 Vicia faba | reverse complement strand
GTTTTTTCACACGGACAATTGTGATGATGTCTTATCTCATAAAATCAACCAACACACTTGTGTTTCAAATTTTTTAAAGAGGAACTACGTGTACCCTAATCCCCTATTGCACGAAAGGTGGTATGTAGGCACTAAAGGTTCGCAACCGCGGCGGGTGCAAAAATCATAAAATATTTCTTTTCTCACCTCCATTATCCATTTTATATACAACACATTTTTATAGCCAAAATATACAGATTTTTGAAAGAGGTTCCTGCGGAGTACCGTAGATGTTTAGGATGCTAATACTTTCCCTTTGCATAACCAACCCCCTTACCTTGAATCTTTCCCCCTCTTTTTGGGTTATTCGCTCTTTTCCCATTCCTTTGGAAACAATAAAGCACGGTGGCAATTTTTATTTTGATTTGTATAAAGTCTAGTCAATCCAATGGCTTAGTCTTGCACATTTCTACCGCCACAAAAAAATGGCGACTTCACTGGGGAAAGATTGACCTCTTGCTGGTCCATCCCTAAGTGGGTTAAACCTATCTTTGTTTATATCTGTATATGTGTTATTGTTGTTTATGTGTTATATTTTGTATATATGTTTGTCTGGATTTTCCTGGTTTTCAGGGGCTTGGTGATTTCTTATAAGTGTTCTACCCGGACTTTGGGCAAACTTAAGATAGGACGGGCGGTATAGTCATGTTAACTTTGAGGGAGTAATCCCAAAAAAGGAGGCATGAGATCCCCCAATCAGTGGAGGCCCCTTTGACTGTAGTGTCGTTTACCGAGTAATCGGGAAGACGTACTGCTTTTGACCTGGGAGCCTGCCGAAGCTGAGGACCGTAAATTACCTAACCCCTCTTGGCCTTTTAGGTGTAGTGCGGAAGCTATAACGAAGTAATTCGGAAGTAGTTATCACGCGATACTACGCTCGGACGAGTCTTTCTTGAGAATATTACTAATTACCGAGTTAATCGGGAAGTTGGTAATATCCAAAGGAAGGATGTAGACTCTGAGAACCTCTAGAACCTTGTTCGACAGGTGATAACTTTTTAGACCAATACCTTATGGGTAGTACCTTCGACCTCATGCTCGTGACGTTGAACCTATGAACCATATATGTGTGATCTTGTGTGTGATTGTTGCATCATGCATCCATGCACTCATAAGCATCTTTTGAAAAAACAATATTTCAAGGGATTTAAAGGTTGACTATTTGTGAATATCTCAGGTACTTTTAAACCATGGATTCTGGAAAGAGAAAAACCGGGAAATACAGTTTCAAGGATCCTAAGATAGATGAGTTGGTCAGTCTAATTCCCGAGATCGAGTGTTATGCAGAATTTTGGAAGAAGTATGGATCCATTATTCCTCTCATGAAGCTGAAGATAAAGGAGGGTTTTCTCTCAAGTTTGGTCCAGTTCTATGATCCGGTGTATCACTGCTTTACTTTTCCCGATTATCAGTTGATGCCAACACTGGAAGATTATTCCTATCTATTAGATTTACCTGTTACCGATCGCGTTCCTTTTACTGGTTTAGAGGGTGAGCCAAAACCACATAAGATTACTGCTTTGATTCATCTGGGGAAGTCTGAGGTGGAAGCTCATATGACTACCAAAGGAGGGATTAAAGGATTACCAGCTCAGTTCTTATTGGAGAAAGCTCGTTACTTTGCCAGAATGAAGAGTACGGTTGCTTTTGAGGCCATCTTTGCTTTACTCGCCTATGGATTATTCTTATTTCCTAATGTGGACAAGTTTGTCGACATTAACGCTATCAAGATTTTCATGATTTGAAACCCGGTTCCTACACTGTTGGGTGATGCTTATTACTCTGTTCATCTTCGGAATTCTTATCATGGGTGAATGATTATCTATTGCACGCCTTTGTTGTATCGGTGGTTTACCTCTCATATGCCTCAGTCTGACGCTTTTTGGGATGTCAAGAAGGAACCATGTTGGGCTCCTAAGATCATGGCACTTACTCACTCGGATATTGATTGGTATCATCGAGCTTACCAGGATGTGGAGATTATTGACAGTTGTGGTAGTTTCCCCAATGTGCCTCTTCTTGGTACAAAGGGAGGAATTAACTATAACCATGTTCTTGCACGGTGACAACTTGGTTATCCGATGAGGGATAAATTGAACAATATTCATCTGAGTAGTTTCTTTCTGAAGGAAGGAGAAGACCACAGGGAAGCTAGGGAGCAGATTGCGAAGGCCTGGCATCACATTCATAAGAAGAGTAGGAAGGATTTGGGACCTAGGGGTGTTGTTTCTTTGGAGCCATATCTTCAGTGGGTCCGATCGAGAGCCATTCAGTTGAAGATGTCGTATACTCGGGAGACACCCATGCCTGATTTGTTTGTGAAGACCACTCCTCCCTTATTAGATGATCTAGAAGAGCTGCAACTTGTTTTGGTTAGGATGCAACAGGAAAGGGATACTTGGAAGAATAAGTTCCAGACTTTAGAGAGTTCCTACAGAGCAGACCTGAAGGAGAGAGAGGATTTGATCGAGATCCTTGAGAGTCGAGCAGTAGAGTCTATGGAGAGGCGAGGAGATTTATTTTCTCCTAAGCCTCAAACAGGTGTTGTTTGTTCACTTCCTGATTCAGATGATTGGAAGGAGGTTGCCATCAGACATGGGGAAGAAAACTAGAGGTTGAGAGCTCAGATTTCCAGGCTCACAGGGAAGCGCATTCGTACAGATTGATCTCTATCAGTTCCTTTCTCAAGATTTTAGATTGTATTTTCATCTTGTACTTGGGATCATTGAATCTTGTAACCCATTTCGAAGTTATTATAATAAAAGTTTTCAGTATTTCAAATGCGTTGTTATTTTGATGTTTGCAATATGTCTGTAAATCTTAAATCCCTTGAAATATTAAATGATAAAATAATAATAATCATATACATTGCATATCATGCATCATATTGCACATGTTTTTGCATTTGTTATGCATATCCAGGTGCCTTACCCAGCTTCTTTACTTCATTCAGCAAGCTGACTCATCACTACAACACTCGGGCTAATTTCAAAAAGAAGATGGACAACTTAGAACAGGAGAATCGCGAGCTACGCGAAGAAGTTTCTGCTTTGAAGGCTGGCTTGGCCAACTTGACTACTCTGATGGAAGCTCTGGTGGTTGCTCAGAATCAGCCACCAAGTGTTCAACCTCAACCAACAAGGGCAAATGCTGAAGTTCCGACTGTTCTTGTATCCGCTACTCCGGCTGTTGTTCAAAACCGTATGCCTCAGGGTTATCCATGGGGAATGCCAGAGAATTTTGCACCTGAAGGTTTCAATCTGGGTCCTCAAGATGCTCCAGTGGTTCCAAATGTTGTTATTCCTGCACCTCCCGTGGTGCATACTGTTCCTGCTGCACCTCCTTCGGTGAATTTGGTTCCGTTTGCTAATGAAGATGGTTGTCGTCCTTTCCCTCCGCCGAGTGAAGACTTGGGTATTTATGACAGAATGGATGATTTCCAAGAGCAGTTTAATAGAATGCAAAGAGAGATGAAGGCTCTTAGGGGAAAAGAGTTGTTTGGGCAGAATGTGAATGAGCTGTGTTTGGTCCCGAATGTTAAAGTGCCTGCTAAGTTCAAAGTCCCGGAATTTGAGAAGTACAATGGCAACACTTGCCCTCGTGCTCATTTGGTGATGTATGTGAGAAGGATGTCTACCCATACTGATGATCAGCGTCTGCTGATTCATTTTTTCCAGGATAGTCTGACCGGTGCTGCGTTGAAATGGTACATGAGTTTAGACAACGTCAACATCCATACTTTAATTGATTTGGGAGAAGCATTCATTAAACAATACAAGTACAATGTGGACATGGTGCCTGACTGTGACCAGCTTAGGGCCATGGTTCAGAAAGACAGAGAATCATTCAAAGAGTATGCGCAGAGATGGCGCGAAGTGGCTGCACAAGTGATTCCGCCCATGGAAGAGAAAGAAATGACCAAGATTTTTCTAAAGACGCTAGGAGCTTTCTACTACGAAAGAATGGTAGAAAGTGCCGCAAGTGATTTTATAGAGATGGTAGGAATGGGTGTCCGCCTAGAAGAGGCAGTAAGAGAAGGCCGTTTGACAAAGGGTGAAGGATCTGGAGGTGTGAAGAAGCCATCTTACGGGTTTACAAAGAAGAAAGAGGGGGATACAAATGCTGTTATGCAAGAGAGAAAGGTAAACTCTCCTAGAAGGAATTACCAGCGTCATCAGCAAGTCGCCTCAGTTACTCCTGTTATGAATGCCGCTCCAACTACCATTGCTTATCAGAGACCATCCCATCAGGGGAATCAAGGGTATAATCAGAGAAGGGAGAACTATGATCCTATTCTCATGAGCTATGCAGAGCTATTACCAGCATTGGTTCAGAAGAAGTTGGTCCAGACACGACCACCTCCCGCTGTACCATCACCATTGCCGTGGTATTACAAAGCAAACCAGACGTGTGCCTTTCATCAGGGAGCACCAGAGCATAGTGTTGAGAATAGTTATCCTTTGAGGACTGAAGTGAAAAGGTTGTTGAAGTCTGGAATTTTATCTTTCAAAGACGTGGGACCTAATGTGAAAGACAATCCTCTACCCAAGCACGGGGGAGTGAATGCTGTGAATATGGTGGCCAGTTATCCAGGCGACTTTCGAATTTTTGACATTAATCTGGTTAGAGGGGATTTGGTGAAGATGCACGCAGATCTCTGTAAATTCAGTTATTATACGCATGACCATACCAGTTGTGCTGTTTGCAGTACAGATATACAGGGTTGCGAGAAGATAAATGTTGATTTGCAGGAGATGATGGATGAAGGTTTAATCCATATAATCAGGCCTAGGGCAGAATATGAAGAGGAAGTGAATATGGTTTCTGGATGTCCGGGTGAATTCAGAATTTTTGATGTGGATCATTTGAATGAGGATCTAGTGCAGTTACATGCTACCTTCTGCCATACTGCTGGTCAGGTGGAACACCAATATGGATCTTGCATAATTTGTTGTCGAAATCCCCGAGGATGTTTTGTTGTGAGGGAAGGTGTTCAATTGCTGTTAGACAATGGAACCATCAAGATCACAGGTCAGAGAGATGATTATCATGAGATTGATATGGTTGAAGTCTGTTTGATGGAAGAGTCAGAGGAAGAGTATGCCTCCGCAGATGAGTATTTCTCTTCAGACGAAGATTTGTTTGCCGAAATTGAATTTTTGATGGCTGATTCTGTTGAGGAAGGGGTGAATGTCATTGTACCTTGTTTTGGTGCACCCACTCATCTTGAGGTGGAGTACCATAGCAAACCAGTTGTTGCCCCATTGGTAATTAAGTCTGCCAGGTCCTGTTCCCTATGAATCAGATAAGGCTGTGCCTTACAAATACAACACTACGATCTTAGAAGATGGGGTGGAGATTCCCATCCAGCCGATGCCAGATGTTGGAAATATAGCTGATAATAGCAGAGTGACCCATAGTGGTCGTGTATTTGCGCCGATCATTCGAAGAGATGTTGTTGCTGGAAAGAAGATTGCTGAGAATGATGAACCTAAGAAGTCTGCAGGAGGGACTAGTGGAGCTACATTAGAGAAAGAAGTGGATGATATCTTGAAGATAATTAAGATGAGCGATTACAGAATTGTAGATCAGCTATTGCAGACTCCTTCAAAGATATCTATTCTAGCCTTATTGATGAATTCCTCTGCTCATAGAGAATCGCTGATGAGAGTACTAGACCAATCTTTTGTAGAGAATGACATGCCATTAGATCAATTCAACAACGTAATTGGAAACATTATGTCATGTAACGATTTGAGCTTCTGTGATGATGAGTTACCAGATGAAGGGAGGATCACAACCTGACCCTCCACATATCCATGAACTGTAAGAATGATTCGCTGTCTAATGTACTAATTGATAACGGATCCGCGCTGAATGTCATACCAAGAAGTACCCTCTTGAAGTTAAAGTATCAAGGAACATCTATGCGCTTGAGTGGCATCATTGTGAAGGCTTTTGATGGGTCGAGGAAATCTGTCATCGGTGAAGTGGACCTGCCCATCCATATAGGACCATATTCGTTCTTGATAACCTTCCAGGTTATGGATATTATTCCCGCATATAGTTGTTTGCTTGGACGACCATGGATACACGAAGCAGGGGCTGTCACTTCAACTCTGCATCAGAAGCTAAAATTTGTGCGTGAAGGGAAGTTAGTGATCATAAATGGGGAGCAGGCGTTGTTGATATCCCATCTATCCTCTTTCAGTATTGTAGAAGCGGATGAGGCTGCTATTGGAACCCAATTCCAAGCCCTATCCATTGGCAACATAAGGAGGAATGATAATTCTGTAGTTTCCCTGAAGGACGCGCAGCAGGTTGTGCGCAATGGTCATAATGCAGTTTGGGGACGACTGGTGGATCCACCCGTGAACAAGAACATAACTGGTTTGGGTTTTTCTTCGAAGAATGGCAAAGGCGAAAGTTTGAAGTCAAAGTCTCCTGTGAACAGTTATCATAATGTTTTCCGCAGCGGAGGCTACCTCCATCCAATTGGTTCTGGAATCAATGCTGTTGAAGAAGATGAAGCAGAGCAGGAAGTACCGAATTTTGTGACGCATGGAGTCCGAGTTCAGAACTGGGTCACCATTGATGTTCCTTATTGCATACATATTTCAAAGTAATTTATTTTGTTAATCTGTTTCTTTCTTTGAAAAGCTTTCACTCTGCCCAAGGTGAAAGTATTGTATGGGCTTATTCGTTTGCTTTGATTTTTAAGATCATTCATAAAAGTTGTCTTTGCTTCCAAAAATATGTCTTTATTTTCTGATTTTTCTTGGGAAATGGTAATCAAATAAAAAACCCTTTCAAAATAAATGATAACTGAAAATTAATCTGCATGATCACTTGTTATATGTGTCAGTTTCTTAAAGCAATCATAAATCATATGTGCAGATTAATTAAAAAACCCGTTGAATACAATGACCCTGCACCCTCTCCCAACTTTGAATGTCCTGTGTTTGGGGCTGAAGAATAAGATTATGATGAGATTCCAGAAGAGGTCTCACGGTTGCTTGAGCACGAGGATAATACCATTCAACCATATAAGGAGCCTTTGGAAGTGATTAATTTGGGTTCAGAAGAAGATCCGAAAGAGATTAAGATTGGAGCATCGTTACATCTTGATGTGAAGAGCGGGTTAATTGAGCTGTTGAAAGGGTATGTGGATATTTTTGCTTGGTCTTATCAAGACATGCCTGGTCTAGATACAGACATTGTTGAGCATCATTTGCCATTGAAGCCAGAGTGTCCGCCAGTTAAACAAAAGTTGAGAAGAACCCACCCAGATATGGCAGTAAAGATCAAAGAGAAGGTCCTAAAGCAGATTAATGCTGGTTTTCTTGTGACGTCAGTGTATCCTCAATGGATTGCCAATATTGTCCCAGTACCGAAAAAAGACGGAAAAGTCCGCATGTGCGTAGATTAGAGATCTAAATAAAGCTAGTCCAAAAGATGATTTTCCATTGCCTCACATTGATATGTTAGTGGATAGCACATCAAAATTCAAAGTATTCTCGTTCATGGACGGATTTTCCGGGTATAATCAAATAAGAATGGCTCTAGAGGACATGGAAAAAACAACGTTTATCACACCCTGGGGAACATTCTGTTACAGAGTGATGCCCTTCGGGTTGAAGAACGCTGGTGCAACGTACCAGAGGGCTATGACAACCCTATTCCATGATCTGATGCACAAGGAAATTGAAGTATATGTTGATGATATGATTGCCAAATCCCAAACTGAAGAAGGGCATATAAAATATTTGTTGAAGTTGTTTCAGCGTTTGAGGAAGTTTCGTCTCCGCTTGAATCCAAATAAATGCACCTTCGGAGTTAGATCGGGGAAATTGTTGGGTTTTATTGTTAGCCAGAAAGGAATTGAAGATGATCCTGATAAAGTCAGAGCAATTCAAGAAATGCCAGCACCAAGAACTGAAAAGCAAGTCAGGGGTTTCCTCGGGCGTTTGAATTATATTTCCAGATTCATTTCCCACATGACTGCAAACTGTGAACCGATCTTTAAGTTGTTAAAGAAATATCAAGGTTGTGTGTGGACGGATGACTACCAAAGGGCATTTGAGAGTATTAAAGAGTATCTGCGTGAACCTCCTATCTTGCTCCCTCCCGTAGAAGGAAGACCGCTGATTATGTATCTAACGGTGTTAGATAAATCCATGGGTTGTATTATGGGACAACAGGATGAAACGGGAAAGAAAGAGTTCTCCATTTATTATCTCAGCAAAAAGTTCACTGATTGTGAGTTGCGGTATTCCATACTAGAAAAGACATGTTGTGCTTTGGCCTGGGCGGCAAAGCGTTTGCGGTAGTATATGTTGAATCATACCACTTGGTTGATCTCCAAAATGGATCCAATCAAGTATATTTTTGAGAAGCCTGCTCTTACAGGGAGAATTGCCCGCTGGCAGATGTTGTTGTCTGAATATGATATTGAGTACCGCACTCAAAAAGCTATTAAAAGTAGTGTGTTGGCAGATTACCTTGCTCACCAACCGGTGGAAGATCATCAGTCTGCAGAATTTGAATTCCATGATGAGGATGTGATGTTCTTGAAAGTGAAAGATTGTGATGAACCATTGCCTGAGGAAGGCCCTGACCCTGAATCTCATTGGAGTATGATTTTTGATGGAGCGGTGAATGCTTATGGTAAACGAATTGGTGTTCTCATTGTCACTCCTCATGGATCGCACATTCCTTTTACTGCGAGGCTAACATTTGATTGCACTAATAATATGGCGGAATATGAGGCTTGCATCATGGGTCTTGAGGAAGCTATTGATCTCAGAATCAAAATTCTAGATGTGTATGGTGATTCAGCTTTGGTAATGTAGGTGTTTAGGTATTGGCTTGCATTTTTGGTAAATCCCAAGTGTATGTATGAATGTCATGACTGATGTCATAACATTCTAGTTCAGGTTATACTAACTCAATAGGTACATGTGCAGAAAAATATTGTAATTCAAATACTGATGTTTATAAGTGTGTATCTGAGCATGTTTGCAAAATGATCACATTTTGCTAAATCAGTAGACAGGTTTTCTCAGATGTCATAACAGATGTTATGACATCCTGTTCTGAACTAACAGGATTGCAGGATTGGATAAGTCTGAGTTTTTTCAGGAAATAACTCAGTCCTTTCTGAACAGAATCCTGCGTTTTCTGAGGAGTAACCTAGCTCAATCCTAACCTGATCAATAAAGTACTGTGACCTGGTCTTTAGGTCAAACGGAATCAACCCTAGGTTTTTGGAAACCCTAACTGAAGTTACATCTGCTATATATTCAACAGAGCTGCGGTTTTTCAAAGGATCCCTGCTGATTGATTAGAAGATCAATTTTGTAATCTGTATAGATTTGTTTATTGTACTCCAAGCAATTATCATTGTGATAAGTGCCTTGGAATAGGTTTCAATTGTAAGGGTTGTGTAGCACTCAAAGCTTTGAAGCAAGAGTGTTTGAATGTTACTTGACTAAAGCTGTGAAGCAGAGTCAAGTTAGTTGTGTACATCACTCAAAGCTGTGAAGCACGAGTGATTGTGTTACTTGATTAAAAAGCTGTGAAGCTTAATCAAGTGTGTGTTTTGAAGAGTGTCTTCATCAATTCTTAAGTCAAATTGGTTTATGTATCACTGCTGTGATTGAGGGGGAGTGAGTAGGAACTCAGGTTTAAGTTGTACTTAGATTAGAATTGCATTGGGTAGGTCTTAAGTGAAGGAGATAAACTGGTTGGTTTATTCCTGAATTAACATCTCTTATAGTGGATTCTCTCCCTGGCTTGGTAGCCCCCAGAGTAGGTGTTGTTGCACACTGAACTGGGTAAACAATTGACTGTGTTATTTACTGCTTTTGTATTTACTGTCATATAGTAAGTCAGATACGGTGTCATAACATTGGACGTGACATTGAGTATCTGCAGCCAGAATTTCAATTGGCATCAGAGCAGGAACCCTGCGTGTATTACTGGGTGAGATCTAGGGATATCACTTTCTGGCACTATGGACAAAGAAGGAGTTTTTGGAAATAGACCACCCATTCTGGATGGAACCAATTATGACTACTGGAAACCTCGTATGATTGCCTTCCTAAAATCTCTGGACAAAAAGGCTTGGAGAGCTGCTGACAAAGGATGGATTCATCCCACCATAACTGAAAGAGATGGGACAATCAGTCTGAAGCCTGAGGAAGATTGGAGTAAAGAAGAAGATGAGTTAGCTCTGGGAAATTCAAAAGCTTTAAATGCCTTGTTCAATGGAATTGATAGAAACATCTTCAGACTAGTACATCAATATGAACTGGCCAAGGAAGTTTGGGACACTCTCAAAACTACTCATGAGGGCACTTCCAAAGTAAAAATGTCAAGGCTTCAGATGTTGACCACTAAGTTTGAGAATCTAAAAATGATGGAAGATGAAACCATTCATGAGTTTCACATGAACATCTTGGAGATTGCCAACACCTCAGGAGCACTGGGAGAAAAAATGTCAGAAGAAAAACTGGTGAGGAAGATTCTCAGATCCTTGCCTAAAAGATTTGCAATGAAGGTAACTGCCATAGAGGAAGCCCAGGACATTAGCAAGTTAAAAGTGGATGAACTTATTGGGTCTCTTCAGACTTTTGAGATGGGGATCACTGATAGTGGTGACAAGAAGAACAAAAGCATAGCACTTGTATCCAACACTGATGTTGAATACAAGGAGGATGAAGAAGAAAACATATCAGAAGCCATTGCCATGCTTGGAAGACAGTTCAACAGGCTCATCAAAAGAATGGACCCAAAGTCAAGGTCTAATGTTCATAACATTCCTTCTGACATTGACAGTTCCAGCAGAAGACCAAGGTCAGAAGATAAGGGAAACCAAGGCAGAGGTATTCAATGCCATGGATGTGAAGGATATGGACATATTCGAGCTGAATGTCCTACCTTTCTTAAGAAGCAAAAGAAAGGAATGACTGTTACTTGGTCTGACTATGATTCAGAAAGCAATTCTGAAGAAGAATCTGCCAAACTAGTTACTGCCCTAACTAGTGTTTGTACTTCTGAAAGTGACACCAGTGATGAAGAAGTGACATTTGAAGAACTGGCTGATACCTACAAGAAATTGTGTATCAAAAGTGGTGAAGTCTGTGTGCAAAATGAGAAACAATCAAAACTCATTGTAAAGCTGGAGGCTGAAAAGAGGGCAAATCTTGAAACTATAAGTCATTTAGAAGTAGAAGTTCAACTGCTGAACTCACAACTGAATCAAATGACCAAATCTGTCAAGATGTTGACCAATGGAACAGACAAATTGGAAGAGATCCTTCAGGCTGGACAAAATATGGGAAATAAATCTGGCCTAGGATTTGTGGAAACAAAGAAATTTGGTACCGGGAAGCAAATGTCAAAACGGATGTCTCAACATTACTCTCAACATCAGGGACAGAGACATATGAAGAAGAGGTACCAAAGATGGAGATGTCATCATTGTGGGAAATATGGTCACATAAAGCCCTTCTGCTTCAGATTACATGGATATCCTAATCAGAACTCAGATGCCAAACCTAAGTCTAAAAAGGTACCACACGCTCCTCAATGGAAGAAAAAGGCTACTGCACTGATAGCTCACACTTCCCTGAAGATCTCTGCAAAGGAAGATTGGTACTTTAACAGTGGATGTTCCAGACACATGACTGGATTCAAAAATCTCCTCAATAATGTTATGCCTCACACCACCAGTTTTGTGACCTTTGGAGATGGTGCTAAAGGAGAAGTCAAAGGAGTTGGTAATTTGGACTACCCTGGAGTTCCAAGTCTGAATAAGGTACTGCTGGTAAAAGGGTTGACTACTAATCTCATTAGCATCAGTCAATTATGTGATCTAGGATTCATGGTCAACTTCTCAAGATCTGAATGTCTAGTATTTAATGAAAAACTAGATGTTGTAATGAGAGGAATCAAATCCAAAGATAACTGTTATGTGTGGCAGCCTGAGAACACTGATATCTCCACTATGAGTCAAATCATCAAAGAAGAAAAAGAGATGAAACAGTGGCAGCATAAGCTTGGAAGAATGAAAAGAGCTATTCCTATGGAAGCTGTCAGAAGAACTCCAAAACTACAGGCTGATAATATATGTGATGTGGCAAATAAACTTGAAGAAGAATGTGTCTTAAGTCATCTTGACAAGGATGTTGGAAAGAACAAGTCTCATAAATTCTGTTCTCAAAACATCTGGTCAAAACAGATGCTACCTGAGTACAATGTTACACAAGATGTTGTGACATTGTGGTGTGATAATCTGAAAACATTCAACATTTCCTTGAACCCTATTGACTTTGAAGAGAAGAAGTCATTTGAACTGGAACATAGTTTCTCTAAGCTTCAGCTGACTGATTCTTCTACCAAGGCGCTTGTTGGAAATAAACTTGAAAATTTGAGGGGCAGATTGGGTATTCACCAACATGAGAAATTATAGCAATTAGTTTTGCTGAAAACAAGGGTTGAAGGGATTAATTTTATTAAGTCTATATTTAGTGGGTTAATCATATTCATTCACAATTCCTTCAAAAGCCTTAAGAAGTTGAAGAGACTCCCTTTTACTCCCTACCTCTCTCATCCTTGCAACCTGTTTCCTCCTCCCAATCAAAGAGTTTTCTCAAACTGCTACTATTACTCAAAGTTAAACAAAATGTCTCAGACATCATCTTCCACCATGGCGGCTTCGTCTCCCTCATCATCGTCATCATCTGATCAAGATTCTAGGGCAATCACTACATGCATAGAATCTGAAGTTCTTGAGGTCACTCCTCTCAGGGAGATGGCAACTGACCCAGCCAGAGTCAAAAAGCTCAGAACCAGACATGCAGGAAGAGCTCAAGCTACAGTCTTTGGTAATTCTTCTCATCCTTCGTCTTCTATACCTAATAAAGAAGGATACGTTCAAGTACACCAAGCTATTGCTAGACTGGTTACTAGCATTCTGAGTGGCAACCAATCTGTACCGAGGATTTCTATCCCTTTGAATCAATCAGAAAGTCCAAATGTGGAAGGCTCTGAAAATGTAGATGTCACTGAGGATGTTGTGACACCAAAAGACAACATTCAGAACCCCTCTGAAAAGGCTGCTGATCCACCTATCATTGATGTGGATGAAGATTACTCAGATAATGAACTGATTGCTAATGTGAACCCTAGCATTGCTAGGAGATTGATGAAAAGAAAGAGTAGTCAGAATGTTAAACCTGATGCTAAGAAATCCAAGGCTGAAGGGATGGCTGAGAAAATTCAGACAAAAGGGAAGAAGGCACAGGTGCAGACTGCTAGACAACCAATCTCTAAGAAAAGTAAAGAACCTGATACTTCTGATTCTGATGATGAATCAGAATTTGAGATTGATATTGAAGATACTCCCATCAGAAGGAAGCTCCCCTCCAGCAAGATTGCTAGAGTGCATGAAGTGCCAACAGACAACATCTCCTTTCATCATCCTGACAATGCAAACAGATGGAAGTATGTTTGCTTGAAGAGAATAGCCTTGGAGAGAGAACTCAACAATGATGCCTTGGAGTGCAAAGACATCATGGATCTGATCAGGAATGCTGGGCTAATGAAGACAGTGATGAAGTTTAACAAATGTTATAAAAATCTGGTTAAGGAGTTTGTAGTGAACTTGTCCAATGATTGTGCTGATGGGAGGTCAGCTGACTTTGAGAGTGTGTTTGTTAGAGGAAGAAGGGTCAAGTTCTCTCCATCAGAAATCAACAAGTTTCTTGGAAGAACAAATAAGGACTGTCCTGATCTAGAGGCAACTGACAATGAAGTGTGTTTAACCATCACTGCCAGGCAAGTAAAGTGCTGGCCATTGAAAGGGAAGCTGAATGCTAGTAAACTCAGCATGAAATTTTCCATCTTGCATAAAATAGGTGCAGCAAACTGGGTACCTACAAATCACAAATCAACCATCTCCACAGGATTGGGGAGATTTATCTATGCTGTAGGAACCAAGACTGCCTTTGACTATGGAAGGTACATCTTTGAACAAACTTTGAAGCATGCTGGCAGTTTTGCTGTCAAAGGACCAATTGCTTTTCCCTCCCTCCTTTGTGGAATCATCCTTGCACAATACCCTGACATCCTTGTAGCAAGAGATACAGTCTGCAAAAGAGCTCCTGCCCTTGGCCTGCACTACAAACTGTTTCAGGGATCTCATGCTCCAGACATTGTCATAACATCAGCTGAGACATCGTCTGCAAAGACCCAGTCCAAGACATCAGATGTCATAGCTGTTTTAAAAGAAACTTGCAAAGATCTGGATGCTAGAAAAAGGACCCTAGAAGCTCTAATTGCCAGGCTAGAAAAGGAGGAAGCTGAAGAAAGCAGAAGGGAAGAAGGTATAGAAGCTGAAGGACAGCTCAACATTGAAGAAATTGGCTCCTCTGAGTCTGATGACAGTGCTTGAAGGTTGATTGCTGCTTGGTGGTGTTGCTGGTGGAGTTTGGAAGTGTGTTCTGCTGTTGTCAGCTGCTGATCTCATTATTTTGTTTTGGATAACTGTATAAATTTATGAACATGTATCTTTGGCCCATTTGTGGCTAAAGAGGGGGAGAATATTTTGGTACTTGCTTAATTAGTACTTGACATTATATTTTTCTGCTGTCACTTCTGCTGCTATCTATCTATCTCTGATTGTTTAGGGACTTTAGCCAAAAATCTGCCAAAGGGGGAGTTTGTAGGTGTTTAGGTATTGGCTTGCATTTTTGGTAAATCCCAAGTGTATGTATGAATGTCATGACTGATGTCATAACATTCTAGTTCAGGTTGTACTAACTCAATAGGTACATGTGCAGAAAAATATTGTAATTCAAATACTGATGTTTATAAGTGTGTATCTGAGCATGTTTGCAAAATGATCACATTTTGCTAAATCAGTAGACATGTTTTCTCAGATGTCATAACAGATGTTATGACATCCTGTTCTGAACTAACAGGATTGCAGGATTGGATAAGTCTGAGTTTTTTCAGGAAATAACTCAGTCCTTTCTGAACAGAATCCTGCGTTTTCTGAGGAGTAACCTAGCTCAATCCTAACCTGATCAATAAAGTACTGTGACCTGGTCTTTAGGTCAAACGGAATCAACCCTAGGTTTTTGGAAACCCTAACTGAAGTTACAGCTGCTATATATTCAACAGAGCTGCGGTTTTTCAAAGGATCCCTGCTGATTGATTAGAAGATCAATTTTGTAATCTGTATAGATTTGTTTATTGTACTCCAAGCAATTATCATTGTGATAAGTGCCTTGGAATAGGTTTCAATTGTAAGGGTTGTGTAGCACTCAAAGCTTTGAAGCAAGAGTGTTTGAATGTTACTTGACTAAAGCTGTGAAGCAGAGTCAAGTTAGTTGTGTACATCACTCAAAGCTGTGAAGCACGAGTGATTGTGTTACTTGATTAAAAAGCTGTGAAGCTTAATCAAGTGTGTGTTTTGAAGAGTGTCTTCATCAATTCTTAAGTCAAATTGGTTTATGTATCACTGCTGTGATTGAGGGGGAGTGAGTAGGAACTCAGGTTTAAGTTGTACTTAGATTAGAATTGCATTGGGTAGGTCTTAAGTGAAGGAGATAAACTGGTTGGTTTATTCCTGAATTAACATCTCTTATAGTGGATTCTCTCCCTGGCTTGGTAGCCCCCAGAGTAGGTGTTGTTGCACACTGAACTGGGTAAACAATTGACTGTGTTATTTACTGCTTTTGTATTTACTGTCATATAGTAAGTCAGATATGGTGTCATAACATTGGACATGACATTGAGTATCTGCAGCCAGAATTTCAGGTAATAAATCAGATTAAAGGAGAATGGGATACTCGTCACCCTGGCTTGATCCTTTACAAAAATTATGCTAGAAGATTTCTACCCTTCTTCAATAAAGTTAAATTCCATCACATCCCTAGAGATGAAAATTAAACGGCAGATGCTCTGGCAACTCTGGCTTCCATGTATCAAGTGAATTCTTGGAATGATATACCCCGTATTACAGTTCGACGGCTGGATAGGCCCGCTCATGT
Source organism: Vicia faba (assembly GCA_948472305.1). Lineage (NCBI taxonomy): Eukaryota > Viridiplantae > Streptophyta > Magnoliopsida > Fabales > Fabaceae > Vicia > Vicia faba. The sequence goes on along the minus strand of OX451737.1, from coordinate 1,567,698,965 downwards.
GTTTGCAACAGAGGAGGTAGCAGATGAAAAACCTTGGTATTATGATATCAAGCATTTTATTCAGACTCAGGAATACCCGATTGGTGCATCGAGGAAAGATAGAAAGACATTAAGAAGATTGGCAGGCAATTTCTTCCTCAGTGAAAATGTGCTATACAAGAGAAATTATGACATGGTCTTGCTCAGATGCGTGGATAGACACGAAGCAGACATGTTGATGCATGAGATTCATGAAGTTTCATTTGGAACTCATGCTAATGGACATTCGATGGCTAAAAATATGCTAAGGGCAGGTTACTATTGGTTGACAATGGAATCTGATTGTTGCAAATTTGCAAAGAAGTGCCATAAATTCCAGATTTATGCAGATAAGATCCATGTGCCTCTGACACTTCTCAATGTAATTTCCTCCCCATGGCCTTTCTCTATGTGGGGTATTGACATGATCGGGATGATAGAACCCAAAGCTTCGAATGGACACCGTTTCATTTTGGTAGCAATTGACTACTTTACCAAATGGGTAGAGGCTGCTTCTTATGCCAATGTTACCAAACAAGTGGTTGTGCGTTTCATCAAAAACAATCTGATATGCCGGTATGGTGTGCCGAGTAGAATCATCACTGACAATGGCTTAAATTTGAACAACAAAATGATGACAGAACTATGTGAAGAATTCAAGATTGTCCAGCACAATTCGTCTCCATACAGGCCAAAGATGAATGGGGCTGTTGAGGCTGCTAATAAGAATATCAAGAGAATTATCCAGAAAATGGTTATTACTTATAAGGATTGGCATGAAATGCTCCCTTTTGCTCTGCATGGATATCGAACATCTGTCTGCACTTCAACAGAAGCAACCCCGTTCTCCCTGGTATATGGAATGGAAGTTGTACTCCCTGTTGAGGTAGAGATTCCCTCGTTGCGTGTGATAATGGAAGCCAAGTTGACAGAGGCTGAATGGGTCCAGAACAGGTTTGACCAATTAAATTTGATTGAAGAGAAGAGGATGACAACTTTATGTCATGGGCAGTTATATCAGAAAAGAATGAAGAAAGCATTTGATAAAAAGGTCAAACCTCGTGAATTCAGAGAAGGCAACCTCGTGCTCAGGAAGATCATGTCTTTTAACACTGATTCTAGGGGCAAGTGGACTCCCAATTTTGAAGGCCCGTATGTTGTCAAGAAAGCCTTCTCTGGTGGTGCATTAATTCTTGAAACTATGGATGGCGAGGAGTTCCCACGTCCCATGAATGCTGACGTAGTCAAGAAATACTTCGCCTAAAGAAATAAAAGAACAGCTCGCTAAGTTGAAAACCCGAAAGGGCGGCTTAGGCAAAAAGGAGCGTCTCGGTAGGCTGAAAACCCGAAAGGGCGGTCTAGGCAAAAATTAGAGACATAAACAGAATAAATTTCCCGCTAAGTTGAAAACCCGCAAGGGCAGCTTAGGCAAAAGTTAGGGATTTTTCTTGGCAAGTAACTACGTCAGACAAGACTTGATCGTTGAAGCAACAATCTTCTCGGATCCTCACCATACTTCAACAAAAGCTGCTGCTCAGGACTTCAAAAGTTGTTAGGGGAATAGTGGTCATTGTATCTCAATGTATCTTTTCCATTATATATTACCATTTCCCAAACTTTGTAATCATCCATGGAGTCTCGCCATTCGCAGACTACCATTCTATTAATAAAATTCGAGCTTTTGCCCAATTCTTTGTGTTCTTATTTTTATTTAGCTTGCAAAGACTTCATTTATTACTGATAATAACTTTCAAAGCAAAAAGATTAAAAAAACAAAATTGACTTTTCAAAAAGAAAGACATCTTTACAATTTAATTTACTTTGAGATTTGTGATGAAACAATGACAACAAAAATGGCGATCCCTGGAATGAAAAAACTCCGGTTGTTTTAAGAATATTTACTTCCTTCGTGAAGGTTTTTCTCAGGTCATCTTGTTGGTATATGCGCAATCTTTGTGTGCTTCTCAGATAATTAAAGACGATACCAGTTGGCGTAAGGTACAATATTAGGTTTGTGATTCCATGATCCCCAGCCAAGTCTTGGTTCGCTTTTGATTTTGGGTTTGCATGGTCAGAAGCCTCAGTCCCAGGTTCCCCAACGAAGTTTTCCCTCATATGATGAAAGGTTTTATTCCCTTGGTGTGCTAAGATATCGCTCTTTTTGCAGTATTGGCATTAGTGTTGACTTCTTGATTTCCCAGGAAGACTACACCAGGGCATCTTTTGTTGGAATATGTTTGGTTGATATGAAGACTCAATCCAGTATTTTCCAGTGAAGGCCTTGTTTATTTGATAGAAGTCTTTTTTCCCCAGTGAAGAACGTATCTTGGTTTCCCCTCGATGATGTGGTGTCGACCTCCCCAATGAAGTCAACATGAAGTCCCCAGTAGAGGTCTCGATGATGAAGTATTGTCTCCCTTAGTGAAGTCCGTATGTTTTTCTTCCTTCAAAGTGGGCCTGATTTCCCCAGTGAATGTTTTGACAATTTGGTTTCCATTTGCCTTATTCACAATCAATATCGAAATCCCCAGTAGGAGTACGGACTGTGAAACATTTGTTTTCCCCATGGAAGCCTGTGTGTTATTCCCTGGGAAGGTTATCCTAGGGCATCTCTTGTTGGAATGAGTATTCATGATGAAAAGTTTTCAATCCTAAGTTTTTTTTGTCCATGGAAGTGGGTTTGAATTCCTCAGTGAGGTTTGGTTGTCTCAGCGTCAGTCTGCTTTATTTGAGACTAGTTTTGCAATCTTCAGTAGGCACGTTGTTTTTGGAAAACTTGTTTCTCCGATGAAAACAGAAGAAAGATGTTCTATCCCGGTATCTGTTTGATTTAGCTACATCTGGATTATGTTTGTCCTCAGTGAAGTTAGGACAGACAATAGGTTTGGTTTCCGCAGTTGCTTTTACCTTTCTTGGATTGATCTTTCCGGTTGAAGTTTAGACCAATGTTGTTAGTACCTGAGGCAGTTTTGTTCGATTATGTATCCTTTTACCAGCATATGCACGATATCACTCATACATTCATACATGCATCATGCATTGTTACAAATCATTTTTTATTGACATTGTGTTCAAACCTTCCTGCAGCGCTCCTTGCTTAGTTGGATTTGGTTTTCCTTCTTGAGTTTATTTCTCAAAGGCTGTATCTTCTTTGGCCGTCTTGCTCCAGTTTGTTTCTAATTGGATTCGTGGTTGCATGACAATATCATTTACTCTGGATTTCTGAGGACTTTGAGCTTTGATTTGTGCATTTATTTTGCACGAGAAGACTTTATCTCTTCAGCAGGAATAATGTGGCATTTCCCCTGGAAGTCATATCTCATTTCCCCAGGAAGTCATATCTCATTTCCCCAGGAAGTCATATCTCTTTCCCCGGGAAGCCACATTTATATCCCCAGAAAGTCGTTTCTTTTTGCAATCCTCCATGATAACAAGCAACAAGTATCTTTGTTTGAGCAACTCGTGCTTCCCTGTACAAGTCGACGTAACTTTTTTTGCTATTTCCTCTATGAGTGGTTAGCTTGCAGTCCGTCGTCAGTTTACGCCAGTGGATGGCAAGATTTTCAAATTCACAGAAATTTCTCGTTGTGAAATCTTTGCAAGTGGAAGTCTCTTTATTTGAGACAACTTACATATTACGCTTTCCGGGCGGAATTCCTTGGTTAAGGAAGAAGTTGAGACCCGTTCTAGGTGAAACACCAGAAGTTTGGGGAACATATGATATTTTTAAAATCTACCTTCAGTGAATGTTGGTAGAGCATCGACAGTGAACGTCGGTGTTTCTTATCTTTTTGCTATCATCAGTGAACTGTGGTAGTTCCTCGTCAGTGAATGGCGATGGTATGATATTTTCAAAATCTACCTTCAGTGAACGTTGGTAGTGCATCGGCAGTGAACATCGATGTTTATTATCTTTTTGCTATCATCAGTGAACGGTGGTGGTTCCTCGTCAGTGAACGACGATGGTATGATATTTTCAAAATCTACCTTCAGTGAACGTTGGTAGTGCATCGACAGTGAACGTCGGTGTTTCTTATCTTTTTGCTATCATCAGTGAACGGTGGTGGTTCCTCGTTAGTGAACGACGATGGTATGATATTTTCAAAATCTACCTTCAGTGAACGTTGGTAGTGCATCGGCAGTGAACGTCAGTGTTTCTTATCTTTTTGCTATCATCAGTGAACGGTGGTAGTTCCTCGTCATTGAACGGCGATGGTATGATATTTTCAAAATCTACCTTCAGTGAATGTTGGTAGTGCATCGGCAGTAAACGTCGGTGTTTCTTATCTTTTTGCTATCATCAGTGAACGGTGGTGGTTCCTCGTCAGTGAACGACGATGGTATGATATTTTCAAAATCTACCTTCAGTGAACGTTGGTAGTGCATCGGCAGTGAACGTTGGTGTTTCATATCTTTTTGCTATCATCAGTGAACAGTGGTGGTTCCTCGTCAGTGAACGGTGATGGTATGCTATTTTCAAAATCTACCTTCAGTGAACGTTGGTAGTGTATCGGCAGTGAACGCCAGTGTTTCTTATATTTTTGCTATCATCAGTGAATGATGGTGGTTCCTTGTCAGTGAACGGCGATGGTGGTTCCTTGCACAGAAGCAATTTTGCACAATTTTTAGAAAACTGTACTGTGTAAATCGATTTACACAATAGTGCAATCGATTTACACAGGGACAAAATGCACTTTTTTGCCTTGTTTTGGGGTAGCTTTGATCCAAAATGCTTTTTCTACTCACTCCTTTTTTATTGTTGGTTTGGATTGCAATTTTAAATGTCCAATTTGTCTTTAAATTCAATGGACTTTGTGATGTAGATGAAGTTGGATAAATGTTCATCAATTCAAATCTACCTAAGAGTGAATTATTTAATTCATTTTTGGTGCTTTGGATTAATGATATGTTTAGTGCTTTAATCCATCTAGAGGAGTGGTTGAATTTAAAGATGAAAGGATTTTGAAATGGTGATCCAAATTAGCTTATCATTTCCCTCCCTCTTCATCTTATCCCTTTCTTTTTTTAATTGTGCTACATGTTAAGGGATGGTGATCTCTATATCATTTATCCAAACATGAATTACATAGATTGCTATTGACCGGACTCAAAATAGGTGTGACTTCTACATAAGTCCACTTACGATTGCTTAACATAGCGCTAAATTTTGTCCCGATTCTAATAAATGATCATTCGTGGCCCAAACTTATGATTGCAAGCCCAAGTATGTTAATTTGATCTCTTTGATCCAATAACCTTGAGATTCATTGTGTGGAGGCTTTGGTTCTACCAATCCTCTAATGGATCTACAACACCTTTGGTCAACGCGGATCACTTAAACATCGTTGATCATTACATGTTGCCTTGTGATAATTCCAAAATGGATGATATACTTGACAAAAAGCAAATGCAACTTGTTGTGTGGAGGCTTTGGTTCTACCAATCCTCTAATGAGTTCCAAATGCAAGTTTCAAGAAGGTCATCCAACTAACCACTAATTACTAACAATTAACTTTACTTTACGCTTTTATTTTCATGCTTTATGTACCATTTACTTTTAGCATTTTACATTTCATGCTATTTTCATCTTTGCTCACTTGAGAATTTACTTTTATGTCATTTTTATTTTGCTCACTTGAGCTTTTCTTTCTTTTTAAAGACACCTAATAATCAACATGAACCATAAAAATCATTAATGATACTTGGACTACATGGTTACTATCCTTTGCATTATGGAGTGATGGACTTCTTGGATTTAGGATTAGAGACCTTGGCCTATCTTGGAGACTTTGTGACTTTATTTGATATTTTGTCTAGAGTTCTTGAGGTTTACCTCAAGACATTGGGTTGTTTGTTTGTTTTGTGTGCAGGTTATTGAGATTACGATCTTTGTTTGTAATCTGGAATTCACCCGTATACAGCCGTTACTCTGCCCAATTTTTGCGAAGACTTAAAACACTTGAAGTTTGGTTCTCTCAAGAGGTCTAGTATCTTTGCTTGCTTGGTTTCAATCTGAAGAATGGGAATTATATATTGACTCATAATGTCAAGTATTGGCTTCTTGTTGGTTAGATGGTTCTTATCCCTAGATTTTACCTTATGCTTTAGGATAGCCTCTTCTTCTCCTCCCATCTTCTTTAATTTCAAAAATCTTCTCCCTCCTTTAAAAAAAACTCTTCTTGTTTTGAAACTTGAAACATTTTCATAATAAACTTGGACTTAGGTCCATGCATCTTCAAAACATTTTCATAAATAAGTTTCAATTAATTTAATAATACCTTGACCTTTTTTTTGTGAGAAGACTAAAAGTCAATCAATCTCATTTCAAACCATTTTTGCCACTTTGGCTTTTATCTTTAAACTTTTCTCAAAAGATTAGACTCTTGTCAATCCTTGTAGTGATTCAAACAACTATACTTCTACAATATGTAGTGAAGTGAGATATTTTCCACTTGGGTGTTGACTGAGGCATTGTTGATTTTAAAATCCAAGCCATATCCTCCACTTTGAGATGATGCAAATTCTCCTTTCTCATGATTGTGGGTAGTAAGTATGTTTTTTCACACGGACAATTGCGATGATGTCTTATCTCATAAAATCAACCAACACACTTGTGTTTCAAATTTTTTAAAGAGGAACTACGTGTACCCTGATCCCCTATTGCATGAAAGGTGGTACGTAGGCACTAAAGGTTCGCAACCGCGGCGGGTGCAAAAATCATAAAAATATTTCTTTTCTCACCTCAACCATCCATTTTATATACAACACATTTTTATAGCCAAAATATATAGATTTTTCAAAGAGGTTCCCGCGGAGTACCATAGATGTTTAGGGTGCTAATACCTTCCCTTTGCATAACCAACCCCCTTACCTTGAATCTTTCCCCCTCTTTTTGGGTTATTCGCTCTTTTCCCATTCCTTTGGAAACAATAAAGCGCGGTGGCAATTTTTATTTTGATTTGTATAAAGTCTAGTCAATCCAATGGCTTAGTCTTGCACATTTCTACCGCCACAGTAGGTAAGATCCAATCTCCAGGTTGCAGCCATCTTCATCATCCTCTGCCGTGTTGACTTTACAGTTGCTGATCTTCAGGGGTGGTCCTCCAGGACAAACGTGGCGTACAGCCTTCTGGGCACCTGAAGTGAAACCCATGCCAAAATTATCAGATTTGTATGGGATATCTGGGAGTTGTCCCCAAATAGTGCACCCACCTTATTCTATCACTACCTTTGCATCCTTCAAAGATGACATCGTGAGTGAAGGCCTTGTGATCTTGGGAACAGCCTTGGTCACTGCCACATCTTGCAGAACTTCTTCAAAGTGTTGGAATGGAGTTTCAATAAATTCACCATCTAATTCCACATATCTGAAAGAATTGAGATGGATGATCATATACTCTTCTTCTCCATGAACGGTGATAATCTTCCCTTGAATTGGGTACTTCAGCATTTGTTGCAACGTAGAAGTGACAGTGCCAGCATTGTGGATCCACAGTCGGCCTAACAAGCAGGAATACGAAGGGAGGATATCCATTACATAAAAAGTTGAGTCAAATGTTTGGGTTCCAACCTTTATGGGGATATCCACTTCCCCATGCACCATCCTTTTTGAGACGTGAAAAGCCCTCACTCCTATGTTGCTTGGTTTCAATGTTAATCCCTCACAATCAAGCCTATCAAGAGCCTTTTTAGGAAATACATTCAGAGATAAACCAGTGTCCAACAAAACACGAGTCAAGGTCGTGCCTCTATATTCCACTGAGACATGTAATGTCTTATTATGCTTTCTTCCTCTTGGCGTTAAATCAGCATCCGAAAAACCTAGACCATTATCTGCAGTCAAGCTAGCTATGCAGTCTTGGAACTGATTGGCAGATGTTTCTTGGGGTACATGGGCAGTTTTAAGGAATTTTACCAAGGCTTTTTCATGCGCCTCGGAACATAGTAGTAAAGCCAGCATGGAAATTTTGGTTGGAGTTTGCCCCAGTTGCTCGAATACATTGTAGTCGATTCTTTTTATGATATTTAGAATTTCCTCCATCTCTTTCTGGGAGGTTTCAAGGATAGCTACTGATTGTATCTCATCCTGACAGACTCAACCAGAACACCTTTTCCTCGAGTCTCGGTTGACTCGGCAGCAGGAATGTCAGTAGGAGTGATAACAGGGATTGTAGCAGTTTTGTCAGCAGGAGTATTAGTGGAGATGATTGTAGGACTGGGAATAGCCTTTGGAGGAGCAACAACAACGGGAATGATTATGGGTCCATAAATTGCTTTTGGGGGAGAAATTTCTGGAGAGAACACCCTTCCGCTTCAGGTAATCTTGCTAGTCCCTATGATATTACTGATATTGGAGTCAACCTTCTCAAAACTTGAATCTTCAGCAGTTGGCCAATCTTGCTTGATACCGTGGTAGTAGATATCCCCTCCATAATTCCATGGTACAATTTTGTTTGACGAATACAGGATTGGTCTAGACATTGTAATTATCAAAGGAGCTACTTTTGAAACTGATGTAATTCTAACGGGTCATTTAGTGGAGACCCTAGAAGAATTATCGAAAATGGTCATGATGGAAATATCATTATAAGAAACAGTTGGAACAGAAGTCTTTTCAAACAAAATTTCCTTGTTATCTATTAGGCACTGAACTCCTGCTTTTAACTAAGGACAGCTGGTTGGTAAGGACAAACATAAATGACAGCTTTCATCACAGCCTGGGAAGACACGGGAAATCAACAAGTTCTTTTTGATAATCAGGAGCGGGGTCATAAGTTCATCAACTGAAGTCACAAACATATCCTCTTCAATGGCGTTGGCATTATGGCTGTGCTTGGGCATAGGGGCAGAAATGACATTGGGCTTTTCTGGCGCATCAAATTCAATCTCTTTGGCTTTAAGGAGGTCTTGTACTTTAGTGATACGGTGGGAGAACTGACTTATTGGTTTTGCGTTTTATCGCAAATGTTGCGGTTAGCAAGAGTCGCCACCGATTTTTCTTTTATCCAAAAGAAAAGGTGAAAAAGCACAGGAAAGACCTTTGAGATTATTTATTGAGTTCGGGGGGTAGATTATGAAAAGGGAAGGTATTAGAACCCTTTTCATCCATGGTTATCCATGGTCTCTTAGTTACTTGCTAGATCACTTGCTTTTGTTTGAAATTGTGCTTTGTGTGGTTTTTGAAAGTATTTTGTAAAGAGGCCATTGTTTAGGAAATCTTTGTAATGATTCTCGTTCGTAAGAATGTATACAAAGATGTTGATCTTTTGAAAATGTTTTCAAGTTTTGTAAGATGTTTTGAAAGTGTAAGTGTTTGTTTTTGAAAATAGCAAGGATGTTTGTTTTTAAATTGAGCAAGTAATTAGGAGCAATCTACCTACTCAAATGTCTTTCTTGTTCATTTTCTTTTTCTTTGACATTGTTGTCTTACCATTGCTTTGGTAAGCAACCCTATCTTTGGATGTAAACGGGACGGGCGTGGGTCATCGTATAACCATGATTAGCAATGTTGCAAGATATCTTAGCATTCTTTTTGAGGGACTAAGATCTTTTGTAAGGCAACTTAGATAGCGTCATCGAGGGACTATGATCTTGTATTTGCTTGTTTTGGCTAAGATACCTTACATGTGTAATATGACCATTTTGTATAAGGCAACCAAGTGGAATAACCCTAGGGGTTCTTGTGTGCAAGTGTATTATTTTCATGCTTGCTTTTGTCTTGAATTAGGGTTTTCTAAGTATTGGTTTTAGTCTTTCCATACAAACCCTAATTACTAGCATGTTATATAAAAGCGATAAATTGCGAAATTTAAAGTTACTATGCTATTACAATATTTGTGAGGAGGGGGGTATAAAAATTCAATGGGGATTTGCAAGAATATAAACCTAGTTAATCTATTACAACCAAATTGAATGGGTATTAATGTACAAGAATTTAAATAAATACAAAGTACAAAATGAATGAATTGTACAAAAAATGCAAAATGTAAAGAAAATGCATCTTTGTTTGATTTTCATGAAAAAGGGATTTTGTCTTAACCTAATTAAATAAAGAAAATAATTAATTACATTTGGATTTTATTAAGAAAAGATTTTAAGTAAACCCTAGTTCTATTAATCAAAAGAAAATAAGTTTAAAAAGGTATTTTTTAGTATATATTTTTTATGTCTTGAAAATATTTATAACATTATAAAATATTTTTAGTCTTTTTATTATATAAAAAATAATGTATTTAAATTAAAGTGAAATAAAATAACAAATAATCTAATTTTATTTATATTTACAAGATAATAAGTAAAAAATAAATAAAGTATAATTAATGAAAATATTTTTTGTGAGAAAAATAAAATAAAATAAGTCAAAATATAAATCTATCATTTTTGTATTTTATGATTTTTTTAGTATTTAAAAAATATATTTAAGAAAAAATAAAAATGAATATAAAAAAAAAGAAAATAAATAAATTTGGGCCAGGGGTGTCAATGGAAAACAGGGAGGTCAACTAGAAAAAATAAAAAATAAGCCAGGCCCAAAGAGGCCCAGCGCCCTGCAAACAAAAAAGTTAGAATTTGTAAAACATGTAAAAATGTAAAACGGTACCACTGGGGCTCGAACCCAGGTCCCATAGGTTACAGATGCGTGCCTCTACCACTAGGGTGGCTATACATCCGTTAAGACAAATAAAAAATAAATATGTAAGGAAAAATGCACACTGAAGACTTCATCTTTAACCTTCAGCCAGACCAACTGTAATTTGCTCATTTCTCATAAAAAATGAAAACTGTAAACATGAAACTTGTAGCAAATTTTCTCACGATTCCAGAAATGTAAAGTATTGAAACTATAGATCAAAGATAAGCATGTGTTTTAATGGCCCTAATATGAACCCTAAAAATTTCAGAAGTTTCAATTTCAAAATTCTCTAAGCTCAAGCAAAATTAATGGAAACTATGGACATGGTTAGCTTCAGGGCAATGATATCTACATGTTTTGTTCATAAATAAACTATTGATAATGCCTGTATGAAGAGTTCCAAGTTGAGAAAGATTACCTCAAAACTGGAAATCGTGTTTGGAGTTTGAGCTTGTTTCAAGCAATGGTGATGATCAGGTTAGCTTCCTTGAGGTCCTAGGAAGCTAATGCAATGGTTTACTTGAGTTGAGAGTGGCTGAATTGAATTGGAGAAGTCAATGTGCAATGCTCTATTTTTGGTTATGGAGGATATGGTAAATGGTGTTACAGTAATGAAACATGGACAGGGATAGGTTACACTTGATGTAAGGAAGCTTTAAAAACTAAAAGGCCAAGAAACGCACGAGGGAAATGTGAGTTTGATGTTCAAGGTCAGAAACTGTGCAATAATGGAGTTTTTGTGCTATTTCTAATTTGAGAGAGTTTTGGTGTATTTCAGGGTGTTCAAGCTCGTCCTCTAGCTCACAAATAGTAACTCTATTTATAAGCAACAAGTTTGGAGACCTCTTGTTGATCATAATTCAAAATCACAAGTTTATGCATAACATGTGATTTTTTGAGAAATTCAAATTTTCATGCCTTGTACTTGGTTCATAGAGTTGTTAGCCACTTTAAACACAATACTTTTGACTTTGTGGATGGAGTGTAATCAAGGAAAACAAGTTGGGAGCTCAAGAAGCTGACTTTGTGCATAAAGCTTGCTTTACAAGAATGAATATGTTACTTTCTCCCTAAAATGGCAAATTGATTTAGACAAAGCTTGAAACACTTGGATAAGGGCATAATAAGTTGTGTAAACCATTAATTATGGAGTTAAAAACAAGTTTGAGGCCTGCAAAGTGAGGATTATGCAGCATGGCTATGGATTTGGTTCATGTGTTCATAAAAAATGACTTGTAATTCAAGTGACAAAACCCTATCTTCATCTCTTCGATTCTCCCTCCTCAAGAATGATCTCAAGGAGTTCTTTGACATTTTGGAAAGCTTGCAATATGCTCTACAACCCATCTTTGAATTTATTTTGAAGATTCCCATTGGAACTATATGAAAAAGTTCCATGACGTTGGGTCAAAATCCTGACCAAATTAGGGCAAAATTTCACTAAGTGTTTAGTTTCATGACCGTTCATAAAATTATAACTTGAGATCCAAGCATTTTTGGAAGGAGTTGTGTAAAGAAAAGTTGTAGATTTCATGGAGATATACATCTTTCATGTTGTAAGTTTTTCTTGAATCATCTTGCATCATGGTAAAAATTTTGTTCAAAGTTATGAAAAAACATGAAATTTCCAACACTTGGAAAAATTTCTAAGTTTAGAAATTTTGACTTTTCAAAATGAAATCTTGACTTTTTGATTTCTTGATGAATAAGTTTCATATTTTGACATGTTTTGATGAATCACTTGAATTTGACCAAAAAGTCAAAGTTTGACTTTTCAGTATACAATTGACTTTTGATCAGTTGACTGAAAAATTCATCTGTCAATCCAATGTACTTGCAATGTTTTGAACCATAACATTAGTTCAAAGTGATGCAATTGGACTCTTGGGATCATGCCCTAAACCAATTGATCATTTGCTAGGTCAAAAATCAGAAATTACCCCTTTTCAGTCAAAAACCCTAATTTTGACCATTTTGCCCTTTTGGGGATTTGATCAAATTTTTTGAGGAGTTATGGTCCAAACTTGATCAAATGATACATATAAGTTTAAAATGTTGGTATGGATCAAAAATTAAGAAGTTTTACTGTAAATTGGTCATAATTTACTTTTTCCCCAATACAACTAATTTTTAGGTCAACTGCTCAATTGACTGAGCAAAAATGTGATTCAAGGCTTGAAACTTGACATGAGTGAACTTGGGGGTCCATAATGATCCATGAAAGTCATATGGGGTATTGGAAGTTCAAATTTCCTTGTGAAAACTCAAACCCTAGTTTTGGGTCATCAGTGCATAAGGAGGTGTCTTGAGCTGATCAAACCCTAGTGCAGTCTTGAGCCCAAGGAGATCTTGTGAGCAAAAATATTGATAAGTGAGAGGGAAAATTTTGGGTTACAACAAATTTGTTCTTCAGAGCCCAACAATTATTAGTGTCATGGCCGGGACTCTCAGAGTGATATGCATATCGGGCATTAGGATGATAGTGTGGAGAGGTTGTGTTAGGGTTCTTTGGAGCTTATTTCAAAGTCACCAGGTTGGATCTTACCAAATGTGGCAATACCTGAGATGATTTCATATTAATTCAGGTGAATTGTCTGACTGGTCTTTCCATTATTGGCTGATTGTTTCTTTGCTGATCAGGCGTAGGTTTAGGAATCATAACGACTACCACCATTAGGCGACATTCGGCCATATCTTGATTTCTCTGAGGATATAAAACAACTAATTCTTTCTTTCTAATGAATGGTTTTCTTATAGTAGAAGAGGATGCATATTTTTTAATCTTTCCATTCTTTATCTTGGCTTCTACCCCTTCTCCGGTCAATATCAGTTCGGTAAAACCTGCCGATGAACTCCCAATTAAGTGATTGAAGAGAGGTCCGACCAAGGTGCCTAAGAACATATCAACTAACTCACTTTCAGATAAAGGAGGCTGGACTCTCCCTTCCAAGTCCCTCCATTTTTGTGCGTAGTCTTTGAAGCCCTCACTTGAAACCATGGCCATACTCTGGAGTTGAGTACGGGTAGGTGCAAGATCAGCGTTGCATTTGTATTGTTTGTAAAAGGCTGCAGCAAGATCTTCCCAGTTATGAACATTGGCTCTTTCTAACTGATAAAACCAATCAGGTTGAGTTCCAGACAGACTGTCTTGGAAGAAGTGTACCCATAAATCCTTGTTAGCAGTATGAGGCTGGATTTTCCTCACATAGGACCGGAGATGCATTTTGGGACATGAATCTCCGGCATATTTGGCGAACACCGGTGCTTTGAATTTTGGAGGAATGACAATCTCGGATACTAACCCCAACTCTTCAAAGTCCAATCCAGGCACTTTTTAGATTTCCATTGCACTTAATCGTTCTTCCAGATACTTATACTTATCGTCGGCTGGAGGATATTGTTCTTCAGAATAATCTTCTTCTTCCTCTTCCTCTTCTGACTCTGGCTGGATAACTGTCTCTTTGCCTTTCCCATCTTGATTGTCTTTCTCACCAAATGACGTTGCAAAGTCTAAGGTCCTTCTTGTCTGCCCTTGGAATCTTCTTCCCATGTTTAGAACTCCGATTATCTTCTTTGTTTTCTTCTTTTTCTTTTCAACCAACAAGGTCTTCAACTCTTCTTGTCCTTTGGCTAGAGTTAAGAACATCTGTTGAAGCTGAGCATTTTGTGCTTGGAGGTCCTTCATCGTTTACTCGAGATCCATCTTACTAAAATAAACAGTAGAAAGATGATGAGACTTGTCACAAGAAACCTGCTTATGTTATGATGAATGGTAAATGCGTATGCAATGATTTCAAGGAACTTAGAGATTCAAATTCGTTTTAGACAAAAAGGAAACACACGTTATATTAATAAATTAAAGCTTGAGTACATCAATACATCTTTGGGATTATACAGAAATACAACAAAAACTCTAAGATAAAAAGGTTGTGCGCATCCTCTTTGGAGCGATGTAGGCATTCAGGGTCCGCTCCTCATGAAGTTGCTTAGTGAGTTCCAAAACCTTCTTCTCGCTAGCATATAATTGGGCCTCAAAAGTGTCTCGCTCTCCCCTGAGCTGTATCTAATCTCTTTGTAAGTCTTCAAGAGAGGTGGGAATGTCAGGATGTAGGATAGTGTATGGAACATCTCCTTCCATGACAGGCTCAAAGATTACCGGGAGAATGGAGGGGTAAGGCATCATAAGATTCTGAGCACGAGTTCGTACCCATTTGAGGTAAGGATCAAGAGGGATGGAAATCTTGTGCCCCAAAGTATTGATATCTACCTTGTTCAACATCCTCCAAGCTCGGATAAATCTCTGACGAAGACCTTGATCGTCGTTCTCGTAGTCAAATACCAAACCTTGAATCAGCATCTCGTGCGGGCCATCCCTTCGGGCGTAACCAAACTATCTTAAGGCTAAGCATGGGTTGTAGGTGATACCTCCCCTAATACCAAGTAAAGGGACATTAGGAAATTCTCCATAGCGATCGACAATAGTAACATTTTCTATGGATCAGGAGCACCAATGAATGTCTGAATGTTTGAGCGTCATCAACCTTTGTGACCACCTTGAACCTTGCTCGTTCTTCAATACAGATTGGGGAAGATGCGAAATAAACCATCTTGCCAAGAGAGGAGTGCAACACATAAGGATACCTCTTTTCCTTATAGTGCGAGTGTGAAAGGAAGGTAGGATGTCCCCTAGCAAAGTAGGCACCGAGTTGCGAGATATGAATATTTTGACAGTGTTCACATCTATGAGTTGGTCAATATTTGGAAACAAAACCATCCCATAGATGAGGAGAGCCACAATTTCCTCAAAAGCTTGTAGAACCAAAGAATTCCAACAGTTTTGGGCTTTCTCAAACAAGAACTTAGCTAAGAAACCGTTGACACCACTCCTTGTTTCCCAATTAGTTGTGACATCAGATGGTTGCAAGTGTAGAGCTTGAGAAATCTCTTCTGGATTTGGGCCTCTTTCTGTACCGTTGAAAGGTAGTTGATTGAGAATGGGAATCCTCAAGAGTCGGGAGAATTCTTCCAAAGCAGGCACAAGTTGATAATCGGGAATTGTGAAGCAATGGTGTAAAGGATACAAGGAGTGTAAAGGATAATCGGGAATTCCCCACTGCTTTCTCAAGAGTCGGGAGAACCTTCATCATATCTTCATCAGTGTTGGAAGTGACCAAGTTGAGTAGGAGACCATGTCTCTCGGTGAATGGAGAATTCTCATAAATCCTTGAAGCTAGCTCCTTAAGTTGTGGAGGGATCCTTACAAGATTGACTTGAATGGTTTTCCTGCGAAGAGAATCCATATCCTATAAAACAGAACAATGATAAATCCCAAGATCCTTGAAATGGTTAGTGAATGAGTATGATGTTATGATGTTATGATGTTCATGATGTTATGTACAAGTAAAATATACACAAACAAAGCAAACAAGTCCTTAGGTTTAGGCTTGCATGGATTCTCATAGGTAAGTACCCTCTTGAAGTTTAGTTGGCCTAAAACCTGTCCTAGTAATAGTAATTGGGTTCTAAGGAGCTCAATATCACTGGTTTGTTTCCTTGGGAATTGTTTCAGCGCAAGCTTCTTTAATGGAGACCGAAATATCCCAAAAAACCAAACCTCAATGAGTGTAGTATCGAGTATTTACCAACTTCAGACTGCACCAAATCCGGTCATCTCACTACGTCCTAATGACATAGTTGGTCAAGTAAAGGTTCTAAAAGTTCATTAGTGCTTCATGACATCACTCAGCGGCCCCGTATGCTCCTTGACTACTCAAGGTCTATCGGTACCCACAAATATGTCGCACTAACATAGCTATTGCTTAGACCATATCGGTATACCCTGCACAATTTTCACAACATATTGCTACTTACCTATAAGGTATCCAAAATCCAGGTAGAGGATTCAATCCCAAATAAAGAACCATAATGTAAAGCATACAAGTCAAACAATGAAAGCAAGTAAATGTGATCTAACCCTAAGGTAACCCCACTTTTAAATTAATATCCCCAACAGAGTCGCCAGTTCTGTGATACGGTGGGAGAACTGACTTGAAGGTTTGTGTTTGATCGCAATTGTGCAGTTATCAAGAGTCACCACCGACTTTTCTTTTATCCAATAAGGAAAGGTAAAAAAAAAGCACAGGAAATACCTTTCGAGATTACTTCTCGGGTTCGGGGGGTAAATTATGAAAATGGGAGGTGTTAGCACCCTTTTCATCCATGGTTTTCCATGGAATCTTAGTTACTCGCTAGATCACTTGCTTTTGTTTGAATGTGTTTGTGGTGTGGGTTTTGGAAGTATTTTGAAAATGTCTTTGCAATGGTTCTCATTTCTATAAGAATGCATGCAAAGTGTTGTTTCGAAAAATAGTTCAAAGAGGTGTTTGTGGAATGTGTTTTTTGAAAAGATGTTTTTGTAATAGTTCTCGTCTCTATACGAACGTATACAAAAAGCTTTTGTCCTTTTTTTTAAAAAGGGTTTTAATGTGAAAGTGTTGGTGTAAAATGTTTGGTTGTGAGCAAGCGAGCAACTAGGAGCGAATCTACCTACTCAAAAGGTCTTAAGTGTTCTTTTCCTCCTCCTTTAGATGTTGCTATCTTGCCATTGATTTGGTAAGAAGCCCATCATTGGATGTGAAGGGACAGGCACGAGACGTTTGTATAGTCGTAGAAGGCAACTTGTGGGAAACTTTAGCAATTTTTGTAAGGGACTAGATCGTTTTATCGAAGGCAACATCAAGGGACAACGAGGGACTACGATATTTTTTATCGAAGGGTCTTTGCTAAAGCGTCCCATATTCGAGAGACATGACTGTAATTCCGAGGCAACGAGTGAGATTACCCTAAGGATGCGTGTGTGCAAGTGTGTTTGTTTGCATACATTTTGTCTTGCATTTAAAGGTTATCTATTTGTTAATTTTATCTTGCCATACATGCTAACTACTAGCAATATATGAAAGCAAAATAAAATACGAAAAATAAAATCCTAAGCTATTACATCATTAGGGGGATGGGGGTACAATTTACAAATAGGGATGAAATATGTGTCTAATTATTACAACCATATCGAACAACTGGGCAGCAATGAAAATATATGCATAAATAGTGTGGAAAATGGGAGAAACTGCCTTTTGAACCATTATGTGTCGACACATGTTGTTATGCATCGACACATAACTTTTCCTTGCTCCTGTAAAAAAAATCAGCTCAGTATGAGCCGACACATAATGGGATGTGTCGACTCACACACCTTCTTTGTATCGACACATATGCATTTGTGTCGACCCATAGACTTTTCAACCTTCTGTTTTGGGACCTGGAATCAATATGAATTGATGCATGGGGTTTATGTATCGACTCATACCCTGTTTTTTTACTAGGATGAGTCGACACGTGTGCATTTGTGTCGATACATACTATACTTTTCTGCTTTAAACATTGTTTTATTGTCCATACATGTCAGTTTACAACATACAATTGATAAACATAAACAGCAAGCAAACAGGTAGCTAAAAGGGACAATGATTACTACATCTTGTCTTCAAAAATAAATCATTAATGATGTATGAAAAATACCAAGTCAAGAAGACTTACCTTGAAACTACACTTGATGTTTGAAATCTGAATACTTTTCAAGATGCTGTGAGGGCTCCAATGAATCTCCAGGCAGCTTGTTCCAAACTGTTGAAACCTGATCAAGTTATACAGTATTGTCTTTATGTTTGGATGGTGAGGATAATGGCACTAACAGAAACTGTTTTAGTGTTTTTATAATCTCTATGTGCTAAGGTATTTGGTTTATGGGAGAGTTTATAAGATGGAATAATGGATTGAAGTTCTGTTTTGAATGAGATTAGAGCTGTTTTTTTCTTGAATCAACCAAAGTTATAAAGAACACTGTTTTTCTGTTCAAAGACTCCCTATTCTCTCCCAAAATTCCAACCCCTATGTCTTATGAAACAGTCCCTTTTGTAGACCCATGACTGAGGTTTAGGGGGGAAAAAATAAGTCATTTTGAATTGTTTTTGCCTACTGTTTTGATACTTTATTCACACAATTTTCTTTTGCCATTTTGGTGCAATTTTGGGGCTGTTACGATACAGGTTGGGGCAGACTGCATAGAGCAGTTTTAGACTGTATAGGACAACATATGCAGATTTGTGGTGCAGCATAGCACAAGGTTTTTTGTAGGACAACAATGAAGCAGGTTTTAGGGTGTTGTGGCAATGCATCATATCATAATTTGTTCAACTTGGACAACAAGATTTGTAGCATGAAACAAACTTAGTCTTGTGGAGTATTTTATGCACATTGTATCAAGGGAAAAACATTGTGACAAGGTTTTGAGTCAAAGGGAAAAGTCCAAGCAATACCAAGTTTAGGGTTTGTAAACTTGCAAAAAATGTCACTTTGTAATAACTTGAATTATTTGCCTCATTTTAAATTATTTGGAATTGTAGTAAAAAAAGTCATGAAGCAAATGTAGAAAATACTTAGAAAATTTTCAAAGTCTCGCAAAAGTTGGATTTTTGATTCTCTTGATTTTTTTGAGGATCAAATTTCACCTTTTGGATGTCTTAACGCAATGTGATTTTTGGGACTCAAATTTGGTCAAAAAGTCAAAGTTTGACTTTTCAGTGTGCTTTTGACCATTTTGCCCTTGTGAATGATTTTCTTGAAAAGTTGTAATTCCAGACTTGAAACTTGATAGAAGCAAACCTGAGGGTCCAGGATGATCTTTTGAGAAATGAAAGGGCGAATTTTGGGGTACAACACCATCCTATTTTTGGAATTCATATCACCTGGTCTTGCAGATAATCGCCTCGTACTTTTTCGAGAATTGATCTACAATCTGTTTTTTTATTGGTAAGCCTGTCCTGTTTCGGGAATTCATACCACCTGGTTTATAGATAGTTGCTCCGTCCTATTTTGGGAATTAATATGCGACCTGTTTTTTGTTGGTAAACTCGTCCTGTTTCAAGAATTCATACCGCCTGGTGATATAGATAGTTCCCTATTTTGTTTCGGGAATTAATCTGCGACCTATTTTTTTTTGTTGGTAAATCTGTCCTGTTTCGGGAATTAATCTGCGGCCTATTTTTTTGGTTGGTAAACTCAACTTATTTCGAGAATTCATACCCCCTGGTCATATAGATAGTTGCCCCGTCGTGTTTAAGGAATTAATCGCTGACCTATTTAAAAATTTCTAATGATATTCGTCTATTTGCAAACTTTACCTGAAAAGAAAAAATTAGCTTTATGTAATGTCATGATGCATGTAATGCATTGCGTATGATATGATGTATTGTGAAATGATGTATGGATGCAATATATCGTTGAAGCGTATCGGTAGCTCCTTGTAACAACGTCTAGCTGGGGAAAATAAATCCAGGACTGTTGTTGGGGATGAAGAAAGTGATTCTTCAATTTCTGTTGGGGGATTCCCGCTTTCTATTTGAGGATTCTCAGTTGGGAATTTTAGACTTCTTCTTGAGGATAGAGGCATTCAAGGAGAGTTGGTCATTCTCCATTCTTTTTGTTGAAGGATTAGATTCTTACGTACCCTGATTGGGGATAAAAGAGATGGATATCCCTCTGGTGTGCTATATGTTCAAGTTTCAAATGTCGTAGCAACTCTTTTGGGAATAGCAACTTCAATTAAACCGTGTTGGAGAAGAGAATTTTGTTATGGATTTACGGCCTTGGAGTAATAAACTCTGCTAGGGAATTAAATTCCTGTAAACTGTGTCGAGGAAATAAACTCTGATGGGGATTAGAATTTTATAGGCTGCGCTGAGGAAATATCCACTGTATGTTAGGGAAATGATCAACTTCCTTATCTACTAAGGGACCTATTTGGGATGATGATCAGGTCAAGCGATCCATTAGGGATATGGAGGTGAACTGCTAGAAGATTCCCCAATTTCTGTCTGAGGGCATATTAGACTTGCTGGGGAATATATCTCTGTTAGGGATGAGCTTTCAAAGATAGCTCTGTTGGGATAGTTTCATGGAGATTGCTTTGTGGGGATTTATGAACGACTTAAACATTATCCCAACTCCTAGAGTCTTCGATAAATGCTAATCCTATTTTTTATGAAAATATTTGTAAATGGTGATCATATTCGAATGTATATGTTCATTCAAAGTAACCATTGGACGTATTCGCAAACAAAACAGAAAAAGTAAAAACTATTTTGAATTTTGAAATTGATTGCATTGATTTTAGAAAGTTTGCCTATAAACAAACAGTTTTATACAAGGAGACAACAATCCTAGTAAGAGGAAATCGTTGTAAAAAGAAAAAGGGGTACAAAGAAAAACTAAGGAAAAACAGTGATGTGAAAATGATCCCATCGAGTTTCAACTCTGCTATTGCCTCTATATCTTCAAGCATCTCATTCCTTGTTGTCGGAAGAAGTTGATTAAACTGATATGTACGACTGATGTCTGACTTTCTTGTTAAAGGCCTTAATCATGCATTTCTGGTACATCTGACCATGATAAACAACCGCAAGTCTTTTTTTATAAATCAAATTTATCTGGTCTAGTCTAGTCTAAGTCCATTCATTTTCTTCTAAACCTGCGTCTTTCATAATCCTTAAGGAAGGAATCTAGACTTCGATAGGTAAGACAACCTCCACACCATAGACTAGAGAGAATGGGGTTTCCCCAATTGATGTACGTACTGAAGTGTGATAACCATGAAGAGAAAATGGTAACATCTCATGCCAGTCTTTGTACGTCACCGTCATTTTCTGCAAAATCATCTTGATATTCTTGTTCGCGGCTTCCACTGCGCCATTCATCTTTGGGCGATACAGAGAAGAATTATGGTGCTTAATCTTGAACTGAATGCAGAGTTCTGTGATCATAGTATTGTTAATATTGGTACCATTGTTCGTGATGATTCTCTCGGGTATTCCATACCGACAGATGAGGTTATGCTTGATTAATCGGGCCATAACATTCTTGGTAACAGAGGCAAACGAGGTTGCTTCTACCTACTTTATGAAGTAATCAATAGCAACCAGGATGAAATGATGCCCATTATAAAGAGGTAGGCTTAATCTCTCCAATCATATCAATGCTCCACATTCCAAATGGCCAATGAGCAGTTAAGACATTCAGAGGAACCAGAGGCACATGTACTTTGTCAGCATAAATCTGGCATTTGTGACAAGTTCTAGAATGATGGTGGCAATCGGTTTCCATGGTAGACCAATAATAACCCGCTCTCAGGATTTTTTTGCCATCGTATGCCCATTGGAGTGAGTACCAAAGACTCCTTCGTGCATATCTTCCATAATCTTCTCAGCTTCCTTCTTGTCTACACAACGAAGCAAAGTCAAATCGTGATTGCGCTTGTACAAGATTCCATTACTCAGAAATAAGTTGGAAAAGAATCTCCATAAAAATTTCTTATCATTAATAGATGCCCCTTCAGGATACTCTTTAGTATCTTTTTACTTTGTGGTACCAAGGCTTTTCCTCTACTCCATCAGTATCAACTTTGTATCAATATGTCATTTCATCCAATCTCTCAATAGTAATTCGAGGAGCTTCATTATCCCATCTAACTCTGAACATAGATGACATGGTAGCTAGTGTGTCTTCCAACTGATTCTCTTCTCATGGAATATGTTGAAAAGTGATTTCTTTAAAGTACGAAATTAATGTCAACACATGCTCTCGATAAGGAATGATATTCAGATGCTTCGTATCCTATTCTCCCTTAATTTGACTGATTACTAGGGCTGAGTCTCCATATACAATCAGAAATTTAATTCTCATATCAATGGCAACCTTGATACCCATGATGCATGCTTCGTACTCGACTATATTGTTGGTACAGTCAAAACATAATCTGGAAGTGAAGGGCATATGGAAACCCTTGGGAGAGACAATCGCAGCACCAATTCCATTACCAAGCGTGTTGGAAGCTCCATCAAAAATCATAGTCCATCGAGATCCTGATTCAGGTCCTTCATATGGTCCAGATTTTTCATAATCAGTACCTAACATAATATTCTCATCTGGGAACTCAAAATTCATAGACTGATAGTCATCTACAGCCTGATGAGCCAAATGATCTACCAATACACTTCCTTTGATTTCCTTATGAGTAGTGTACTATTCTGTCAAGACCATTTTCCATCTTGCTATTCTTCTGGAGAGAGCAGGCTTCTCGAATATGTATTTTATCGGATCCATCTTAGATATAAACTAAGTAGTATGAGGAAACATATACTGTCTCAGTTGGAGATAAGCCCATGCCAAAGTGCAACAAGTTTTCTCGAGTTGTGAGTATCTTGTTTCACAGTCGGTAAACTTTTAGCTAAGGTAGTATAATGCATGCTCTTTTCGACCAGACTCTTCATGTTGCCCCAATACACACCCCATTGAGTTCTCTAACACTTTCAAGTAGATGATAAGAGGTCTTCCTTCGACTGATGGAATCAGAATTGGAGGTTCCTAAAGATATTCTTTGATTTTGTTGAAGGCTATATGACAATCATCATTCCACTTCACTACTTGATCTTTCTTCAGTAACTTGAAGATTGGCTCACAAGTAACAGTCAAATGGGAAATAAATCTGGCAATATAGTTCAATCGTCCCAAGAAACCTCTGACTTCCTTCTTAGTATGGGGAGCTGGAATTTCTTTGATAACTTTAACCTTGGCGGGATCAACTTCAATACCTTTACCACTGACGACGAAACCTAGGAGTTTACCGGATCTTACCCCAAAGGTGCACTTATTTGGATTCAACCTCAGCTTATACTTCTTCAGTCTTTCAAATAGCTTGTGCAGGTGGTCAATGTGTTCTTCTTCAGTCTGAGACCTGGCTATCATGTCATCAACGTAAACCTCAATCTCATGATGGATCATATCATGGAACAAATCTACCATAGCATGATGATATGTTGCACCAACGTTCTTCAAATCGAAAGGCATAACTTTGTAACAGAAAGTTCCCCACTGTGTGACAAAAGTAGTCTTCTCTATGTCTTCGAGTGCCATCTTAACTTGATGATAACCAGAGAAACCATCCATGAAGGAAAATACTTTATGCTGAGTGGTGTTGTCAACTAGAACATCAATATTTAGAAGCAAAAAGTAACCTTTGGGGCTTGCCCTATTTAGATCCCTATAGTCTATACACATACACACCTTACCATCTTTCTTAGGTACTGGCACCACATTTTCAACCCACTGAGGATAGGACGTAATAGCTAAGAAATCCGCATTGAATTATTTCATAACCTCAACCTTGATCTTTTCAGACATCCCGGGACGCATACGACGAACCATATGCTTTAAAGGAGGAATTTGATCACAGTTGTATGGATAGAAAGAGTCTCCACCGACTTTTCTTTTATCCAAAAGGAAAGGATGAAAAGAACAGGAAAGACCTTTATAGATGTTTTCTTGAGTTCGAGGGGGGGGGGGGGGGGGGTAGATTATGAAAAGGGAAGGTATTAGCACCCTTTTCATCCGTAGTTATCTACGGGCTCTTAGTTTCTTGCTAGATCACTTGCTTTTGTTTGAGAATGTGCTTTGTATGTTTTTTGAAAGTTTTTTGAAAAGGCGCCATCGTTTAGGAAAACTTTGCAATAGTTCTCGTTCGTAAGAATGTATACAAAGTGTCGATCTTTTGAAAATGTTTCAAATTTTAAAGATGTTTTGAAAGTGTTGGTACTTGTTTTGAAAATAACAAGGATGTTTTGATTTGAAAATGAATAAGAAACTAGGAACATTCTATCTACTCAAAAGTCTTTCTTGTGTATTTCCTCTTTCCTTTGACATTGTTATTTTACCATGGATTGGTAAGTAACCTTATCTTTGGATGTAAAAGGGACGGGCAAGGGTCATCGTATAGTCATGAATAAAAATGTTATAAGATATCTTAGCATTTTTCTTTGAGGGACTAAGATCATTTGTAAGGCAACTTCGGAGCCTCATCGAGGGACTATGATCTTGTAGTTTTGTTTGTTTTTGCTAAGACATCTTACATGCGTATTATGACCATTTATTTCTAAAGGCAACAAGTGGAGTTAACCCTAGAGGTGCAAAGTGTGCAAGTGTATCTTTTTCATGCCTCATTTGTCTTGTATTAGGGTTTTCTAAGCATTGATTTTATCTTTCCATACAAACCATAATTACTAGAATTTATATAAAGCGATAAATTGTGGAAAGTAAATATTCTACGCTATTACATTATTTGGGGGATGGGGTATACATTTTTACAAATGGGGATTGCAAGAATTTAAATCTAATTAACTATTACAACCATATTGAACAATGTACAAGAATTGAAATAATAATGTACAAGCATGAATAAATGGGAAAGAGCATGAATTTGTTTGAATTTTTGTTAAGAAAGGTTTTGTTTGTTTTAACCTTAATAAACTAGTAGAAAATATTTAACCTAAAGAAATAACAAAATTTAATTAAGTTAATTAGAAAAAGAAAAGTTTTTTAGGGTTTTTTTTTATGAACACAAAGGTTTTTAATATTTAAACTAGTATTAATTAAATAAAAGGAACTAGGGCTTCTAAATTAATCTTAATTAAAAAAACTAATTAAACCTAAGTCTATTATTACTTAAATAAGGAAAATTAATTTGTTAAAGAAAAATGTTTTTTTTTGTCTTTTTTAGTCTTGAGAGAAAAGTAAAATATAAACATATTATTACCTAAATAATAAATGAAATATTTTTGGGATTTTTTTTTATTAATAAAAAATAAATATTATGATAATATTAATAATAATATAAATAAAAAGATAAATAAAAATAAAAATATAAAAGGGTAAGTCAGGGGGTGAAAAAAATTAATTTGTGGTGTTTTCAAGTAAAAAAAAAACAGTTTTGTGACCAAGCCTGGCTCATTAGCATTTTTGAAATCAGAAATAAAAAAAAGGTTGGGCTGCGTATATATAAGCAAACAGGGGGTATGTTTTAGTAAAAAAAAATAAATCCCAAAGGGGGAGGCCCAACGTTGCAAAGGAAAAGAAAAGGAAAATGTGAAAAATAAACAAAAGGTAGCACGCTGAGGTTCGAACCCACGCCCTCTTGGTTACCAGTGCGCTGCCTTACCACTAGGGTGGCTATACATCCGTTTACTTATATCAAACCATAAATATGTATTTGAAAATCCTTTCTAGGCCTGAACTTCATCTTCAACCTCACGCCAGCCAGACCACCTGCATCTTGTTCATTTCTCATCCATTTGCAAAAGTGTAAACATGAATCTTGTGGCAAATTTCTTCATGATTTCAGAAATGTAAAGCATTAAAACTACAGATCAAAGGAAAACATGAATTTTATTGGCCCTAATCTGAAACCTAAAAATTTCAGAAACTTCAACTCCAAAATTCTCCAAGCTCAAGCCATATAAATGCAAACTATGGATATGTACATCTTTGTGGCAACGGTATCTATATTTTATCTTTGAAAATGGAAGCCTAACGATGCCTATATGAATAGTTTAAAAGTCAGAAAACTCACCTTGCAAGAGGGTATCGTGTTTTAAGCTTGAGCAACTTTCAATGAGTTCTAGTGATTGGTTAGCTTCCTCAAGTTCCCAGGAAGCTAATGTGATGTTTGGCTTGAGCTGAAAGTGGCTAGGGAGTTTTGGAGTAGTCAAGTGGCAAGGTGCTATTTTTGAAAATGGTGGATGATGATGGAGGTGTTACAGTTGTGTTGCAGGTGTTGGAATTGTTTGTATAAATTATTTAGAAGCTTTTGAAAGTAAAAGGCCAAAAAACGCACGAGCAAATTTCAAGATTGGGTTCAAAACTCAGAAATGGCAAGTTTTGAGATGTTTTTGGTTGTTCTGTGCTTTAGGGGGTTTTCAGGGCTTGAGCATGCCTGTGTTAGCTTGCAAATGACTTGTATATTTATAGGCAAGATCTCTTATGTGTTACAACAAGCCAGAATTTGAAAATCCCAAGTTGGAGCATCTTTCTTATTTTTGAAGCAATGTTGAAACATCTTGTTCCAAGGCATGGTACAAGGATGCATAGAGTGGTTAGTACTTTAGACATGCTTGCTTTTAGGTTATAGGGTTTGTGTGTGAATAAAGAACAAGTTCAATGCTCAAGAAGAGTGGACTTTGTGATTAAAGCCACTTTTCAAGAATATCAATGGTGCCTTTCTTCCAAAAATGGAAATGCAACTTGGATAATGGTTAAAATGCTTGGAAAATGGCTCAATATATTGTGTAAACATTTAATTAAGGAGTGAATTGCAAGTTAGAAGCCTGCAAAGTGAGATTATGCAGCATGGCTATGTAATTTGGTCCATTGTGCATCCAAATTCTGCCTTGTAAAACAACTTGAAACCCTAACTTCTGGCCTTCAATTCTCCTTGCTCAAAAATGATATCAAGGAGTTCTTGGACATTTTAGAAACTTGTAATGTGTCCTAAAACCCATCTTTGAATAACTTTTGCAAAATCCAATTGGAACTATGTAATACTTGGCCCAGAAGTTAGGTCAAAATCCTGACCAAAATGCTCAAAATTTCACTAAGTGTTTTAGTTTTATGAACATGATTTCATGGATTAATAACTTGAAATACAATAATTTCTAGGAGGAGTTGTGTTCAGAAATGTTTTAGATATCATTGATATCTACAACTTTCATGTTGAAAGTTTCCTTTGAATCATCTTGCATCATGGTGAAAAATTGGCTCAAAGTTGTGGAAAAATATGAAGTTTTCAACACTTAGAAAAATTTCTAAGTTTGGAAACTTTGACTTTTCCAAATGAAATCTTGATTTTTTTTATTTCTTGATGAACAAGTTTCATATTTTGATATGTTTTGATGAATTGTGATCTTTGACACTTGATTTTGACCTTAAAGTCAAAGTTTGACTTTTTAGTGTGCAGTTGACATTTGATCAGTTGACTGAAAATCAACTATCAATTAATTGACTTTGAGAAATGTTTTGAGTCATGCCATTAGGTCAAAATGATGCAATTGAATCCTTGTGATCATGTTTCTAACCAATCAACCATTTGCTAGGCCAAAAATCAGAAATTGCCTTTTCTCAATCAAAACCCTAATTTTGACCTTTTTGCCCTTTTGATGATTTGATCAAATTTCTTGAGGAATTGTGGTCCAAACTTGATCAAATGACATATATGAGCTCATAATGTTGACATGGATAAAAAATTATGAAGTTTGACTGTAAATTGACCATAATTGACTTTTTCCCCAATATAGCTGATTTTTATGTCAACTGATCAATTGATTGAGCAAAAACGTGATCCAAGACTTGAAACTTGACATGAGAAATCTTGAGGGTCCATAGTGATCCATGAAAGTCATATGAGGCATTAAAAGTTCAATTATCCTTGTGCAATCTCAAACCCTAATTTTCAGTCATCATAGCTTAAGGAGGTGTCTTGAGTTGATCAACCCCAGTGCAGTCTTGAACCAAAGGAGATCTTGTGAGAAATTACTTGATAAATGAGAGGGAAAATTTTGGGGTACAACAGCTGCCCATGTTCAATCTTATTAAACATGAAAAGTTAGATTGGCAGATCCGCCATTCGTGACTTGAAGGTGGAAGATGATTGAACACTAGAGTGCCTAAAAATTTGCACTCAAAGATGAATTGTGAATGGGATTATAGATGCCATTTGGAGGAATGGGGGAGATTTTCCGGAGATGGGCTTTTATATGCCATCCAAAGGTGACTGTTGACAGAAAATGGACTAAGTCTGAACTTGATTTCAACTAGAAAAGAATCAGAATAAATCTTTGGAGCGATTTATCTGAAACTAGCAGAAGTCTTGTATGTTGTTTGACTGGGAAGAATCAGAATAAATCTTGGAGCGATTTATCAGAACCAGAAATGTTAATTTGGAAAGTATCAGGATAAATCATTGAGAGGTTTAAACTGAACCAAAAGAGGTCTCGAATATTCTTTAACTGGAGAGAAATTAGAGTAGATCTTTGAGCGGTTTATTTGAACCAGAGAAAGTGCCTACTAGGAAAGAATCAGAATAAATGGTTGAGAGATTTATCTGAACCAACAGGGATTTGGAGAAGAATCAGAATAATTCATTGAGAGATTTATCTGAACTAGAGAAGACGTATGCGAGAAAGCACCAGAATAAACCGTTGAGAGATCTAAACTGAACCGACAGGGATCTGGAGAAGAATCAGAACAAATTGTTGAAAGATTTATCTGAACCAGAGAAAACGTCAACGGGAAAGAATCAGAATAAACCGTTGAGAGATCTAAAATAAACCGGATGGGATCTGGAGAAGAATCAGAACAAATTATTGAAATATTTATCTGAACCTGAGAAAACGTATGCGGGAAAGAATCAGAATAAATTGTTGAGAGATTTAAACTAAACCGGCAGGGATCTGGAGAAGAATCAGAATAAATCATTGAGAGATTTATCTTAACCAGAGAAGACGTCTGCGGGAAAGCATCAGAATAAACCGTTGATAGATCTAAACTAAATCGGCAGGGATCTGGAGAAGAATCAGAATAAATCATTGAGAGATCTAAACTAATCCGACAGGAATCTGGAGAAGAATTAGAACAAATTGTTGAAAGATTTATCTGAACCAGAGAAAACGTCTACGGGAAAGAATTAGAATAAACCGTTGAGAGATTTAAACTGAACCGACATGGATCTGGAGAAGAATAAGAATAAATCATTGAGAGATTTATCTGAACCAGAAAAGACGTCTACGGGAACGCATCAGAATAAACTGTTGAGAGATCTAAACTGAACCAGCAGGGGTTTGGAGAATAATCAGGATAAATCTTAATGTTGATTTAATTAAAACAATAAAGGTCTTGAATTATCTTCAACTGGAATAGAAATCAGAGAGATCTTAGTGTCGATCTGATTGAACTAGAGAAAAATCTTGAATTAACTTTGACTGGAATGAAAATCAGAAGAATCTTAGGATTGATTCAACTGAACTAGACAAAAGAGAAAATGTCCACCAGAAAGAATCAGGATAAACCGTTGAGAAATTTAAACTGAACCAGCAGAGGTCTTGGATGAGCAACAGAATAATATTCATAAATGAATTGAATCTGACTCGTATCTGAGAGATGTACTGAATGAGAGTCAGAATGACATCCGTATCTGGATCATATCTGGACTATATTGGAAAGGTATGCTGAATGAAGTATCAGAGTGATCCGTATCTGGACCATATTTAAATGAGTGATAGAATTACATCCGAATCTGGATCGTATCTGGACTATATTTGGAATGTTTTTAGAAATGAATCTGGAGTAAGTATCAGAATGTCAGCCGTATCTGGATTGCATCTGAACTGTTTCTAGAAGGAATCTGGAATAAGTGTCAGAATGTCAGCCGTATCTGGATTGCGCCTGAACCGTTTCTAGAAGGAATCTGGAATAAGTGTCAGAATGTCAACCGTATCTGGATTGCATCTGAGCTGTTTCTAGAAAAGTGTATGGGAAGGAGCCTGTGTAGGATTGCTTCAGTTGGTCGTATAGATAATTGCCCTGGCTTTTTACAGGTATTAATTTTTGACCTCTTAAAGATTATTAACAATAGCCATCTATTGATTAACCTTATCCTGAAAAAGGTAAAATGTTAGCTGTATGCAATGTCATGATGTATGAAATGCATGGTGCAATGATGTTCTCAAAATAAATGATATTATGTTGTATGCACTTGTCATGTACGTAATATGATGCATGAAGAGTGAAATGTTATTTGAATGTATCTTTGTTTGGGAAAATAAATTCTTGACAAATGTTGGGG
Organism: Vicia faba; assembly: GCA_948472305.1. Lineage (NCBI taxonomy): Eukaryota > Viridiplantae > Streptophyta > Magnoliopsida > Fabales > Fabaceae > Vicia > Vicia faba. Next base: position 1,567,668,537 of record OX451737.1, on the reverse strand, counting down.
AGTCATTAAATCCCGGACTACTATTGAAGAGTAGGTGAGTCTTCAAACGTTGCTTAGAATATTTCCACCAAGGATTTCTGTTTTGTTGTTTGAGGAGAGCTCCGCTGAGGAATGTTGAAAAATTTGTGGAGAGTGTTGATTCTTGCTTGGGGAAAAAGAGTTCAGGAGTCTCAGTTATTCGTTGCTCTACTGGGGAGTCGAAGTTGAACTGATATCTGGTCGGGTCCAGGCTTTACAGTAACTTGTTGGGGATTGTAGAGTAGTCTATTATGGTCTTTTGATTTGTAGTAGTCGGAGAGGAAAACTCAAACTAGGGAATCTGTAGTTTGTTAGGGGAAATAAACCCCGTTGTCGGTCTGTTGGAGAGGTGTCTTCTTCACTGGGGAAAATCCTCGAGGGTTCTTGAGGTCGACTCAGCTGGCGAGAAGTTTTCAGAGATTGAAGCTCTGGATGGGAGTCATCCTATGAGAAGGATCTTGGGGAGATTTTTCACTGCCCCTAGTAGTAAGTGTTGTAGTAATGCCAGAAAATGTTTGCTTGGTCGCACATGACCCTTTATGTGGGAGCCTGTTTTCCCCCAGAGTTAATCTGGTGCACGTTGACGCTTGAGATTTTAATCACATTTCCGCTAGCCCTGAACTTCCTAGAGATATTTTCTAAGACTTTTGTGGAAGAAACCGAAGACCTAATACTGACACCATCTGATACTACTGGCACAAACGAACAAATTGGTGGTACCCAAGATCTTTGGTCAAGTCTCAGAATTTTCTAAGAACTGTCATGGGGGGATCCGAAGACATGATACTGACACCATCTGATACTGACACCATCTGATTTTATTGGTACATACAAGCAATTTGATGGTACTGGAAGTCTTCATAGTGGATTTTGTTCAAACCCATGATCAACATAACATTTCCCCTTGAGTGATACATATGGAGATTTGTCACTGGTTATTCAACAATTCTTTGAGAGATTCTTTGAATCTCGACTTGACTGCCCCAGATGTGTTGGACAATGGTCATGCCATGCCCCTTGATTATGAGATATTTGTCATTATAAACGTCTTTCAATTTGAAGTGATTCTGTTTAAGAGAGCTTTCATTTGTTGTATATTCGTTGTGTGAATTTCTCCGCTGTCAAACAAATATCCATATGCAAACAGCGATATTCAAATAATGAAAAGTTTATGCTTGTCTTGAAATTTTGAAAATGCATTTTAGCAAGTAAGGAAGTTTTCTAAGAAAATTCAAACTCAGGATTTAGGGTAAAGCCTTACAGGAGTCAAGATACCTTTTGTAACAGTATGCTTTTGAACTAACCCATGCTTCAATTAGGACTTTTGAAGGGTTGTAGCGTGCCTTGGTTCACGGTTTAAGAAACAAAGGATAAAGGCTCAAAGTGTATTTGTACCCACCAACTCTTCGTGATGTTCTTCAGTCCTAAACTCAATTAATTGTGCGTTTGAACTCCAATTGAGTCTGGAATAACATTTTGGTGATGGTTCAGACAAGTTAAGTTTGTCGGAAGGCAACCATTTTTGCAACATTTTTCATGTTGTTGAGGATTTGTAGTGACCTCTTTCTTTTGATTTATTATCCCTGGTTTTTGTCTGACTGTTCTTGTTTTTGAGATTACAGTCAGCGGGACACCCCAGTTTTCTTAAGTCTCCTTCGTAGGTTTTGACTTAGTGGGCTTTTCTTTTGAGAGATAATGACCGCCTATTTGATAGGGAACCATCACTATCTTTTAGTTTAGAAGGAATGTTTTTGATGTCATTCGTTGTGTACGAAGTGAAAGTTTGCAACTGAAGGCGAGTTTGAATTAACTGAGAGACTACCCTACCCCAAGTTTTGATTGAAGGTTTCAATTTGTGTAAAAAAGAAAAACTTCTACTTATTTGGCTCGAAAGGGTTGGCTAGGGATTATCTTCCTTATAACTCCAGTGTTTAGGATTTGAAAGAATGCATGTACATCATCAACAAGGTCTGTTCAAAAGCATACTGTATGAGATTACGACATTGTTTTCGTCATCCTCCAGCTAAAGGCTTGCAAATTTTTGAAACAAGAGTTTAATATTATAAAGGGAGTAAAAATCATAGTTTAAATATAATGAAAACGAGTGGATTAAATCAAGACAAATATATGCAATGCATTAATGAAACAGAGTTTAACATTAATAGATAATTGTTTGAACAATGAAAGAGATTACAACTTGAAAATTCAAATGAACAAAAGCTTTCAATGATTCGTCATAGGAGCAGTGATTATGTTTGGAGTCTCTGGAGGATTAAACTCGATCTCCTTGGAATCAATCATGTCTTGGACCTTGTTCTTTAGAGCCCAACAGTTGTTTGTGTCGTGTCCCGGACTATCAGAGTGGTATGCACACCTTTCATTGGGATGATAGGTAGGAGCAGAAGTGTTTGGATTTCAGAGAGGAGCCTTTAACATAATCAGTTCCGCCTTCAACATGCGTTGTAGCGCTTGAGCAAGAGACATGTTGATCTTAGTGAATTGTCTTTTAGGCGCGACCTCCTTACGTTGATGCCCATGTCTTTGTTAAGCAGGCGTAGGATTAGAGATCAAGATTGCTCCTATGTGTTGGTCATGATGACTCTTTTGACCATACACAACATTGGACTCTTTCTTCCAATTGTATGGCTTTTCCTGAGCATCAGAGGGTGTAGCTCCTTGGATCTTTCTGCTTTTGATTCCATCTTCGACCCTTTCGCCCGTCAGTATTAACTCTGTGAACCCGACCGAGGATCTTCTGATTAGGTGTTTGAAGAAAGGTCCTGTCAAAGTTCCCATGAAGATGTCAATCATCTCCCTATCAGTTAAAGAGGGTTGTACCCTACCAGCCAGATCTCTCCACCTTTGGGTGTATCCTTTGAAACTCTCGTTGGAACCCATGGTCATGCTCTGCAATTGCACACGAGTTGGTGCAAGATCAGTGTTATACTAGTACTGCTTGTAGAAAGCAGCAGCTAAATCCTCCCAGGTGCGAATGCGAGAACTCTCCAATTGATAGAACCATTCAAGTTGAGTCCCTACTAGGCTCTCTTGGAATAAATGGATCCAATGCTTCAGATCAGTTGTGTATGGTTGAATCTTGCGGACATAAGACTTTAAGTGCATCTTAGGGCAAGAGACTCCATCTTATAGGGCAAAGACAGGGATTTTGAACTTTGGCAGGATGACCACCTGATCGATAAAATAGAAAGTGAACTATTTTTACCAATGTAGTAATAAAAGGAAGTTATCTCGTGTATCGATCTCGAGGACTGCGTTAAAATTAACAGTGTTGAAAAGGATTCAATTAGACAAAAAGGGCATTGGTGTAGTTTGAGTAAAGGTAAAAAATTCTGCTCTGTAAATCTTAAAACAAAAAGTAAAGAGTAATAACACAACAATAATGAAACATGCTAGGGATAAGATGTATGAATTGCTCCGTAATTAATTGAACTTCTATTTATACTATCTATGCTTACATAATCCAATACCGATTCTCAAGTTTCCCCTAATTCCTTAGCCGGAAACCCATGACATAATATTTTAAAGTCTAATTCCTTAGATATTCAAACATATGTCAATCACACGTAAAAGATCAAGAATTTACGGTCAAAGCTATTAGAACCTTATTCCTAAGAGAAATTAGCGACGGTATTATACAAGTAGCGATAAAGTGATCAGTCAAACCTACTTTACCCATAGATCAATACCCAATTTTCCAAAAGGATAAGCATTAGGAAATTTCATAATACAGTGAATATATAAAAACATAGATATTATAAAAATATAGCAATTCGGTTCATCACAGAAGAAATTCAGGGACACCCCCTAGCATTGGGGGGTTTAGCTTTTCATAATATTCAAAGAAAATACTAATTTAACGTTAAACATTACAAAGGATGGAATTGCTCTGATCTTCAATTGCTTCCACTTTTGTTGATCTTCGTCATCCAAACCTTTGATTGTTCTCGTCCTCTTGTTCTATGCTGTCCTCTTTTTTCCAAAACCAAAAGTCCTTATCTACTCCTCAAAACTAGGTCTAAATAGTGTCAGATCACCCAAGAAGTCTGCGCAAAGTCTGAAATAACCTCCAAGAATTTAAATAGAATGATTTCAAAAAATCACTTTTCTGTCCCGCTCTTGCCAACACGGGCCGTGTCATGTGACACGGGAAGTAGTGTTGGCCACTGAAGTCCCACTCCTTCATAACATTCTCCAGGTATTCTGACACGGGCCGTGTCATGTGACATGGGCGCCCGTGTCAGCTTCTGCATGTTCCTTCATCTTGTCCGTTTAGCACTTTCTCTGACATGGGCCGTGTCAGGTGACACGACCGCCTGTGTCAGCTACTGTATTTCCGAAGGGAACGGTTCTGAACTTGTCAAATGCACCACTATTCCTGTGCAATTTCGCCCGGACCTGAGAATACAAAAAGAAATACCAGACCAAGATTTCAAAAGTACCTTATTTAACAAAAATTGAACTGACAAAATGTAAATAAACAAAAATTGAGAAAATTAACATACGCGACGTAAACAGTAAAAAAACTAGCTAAAGTGTTACCAAAGATGTGGTTTCGTGCCGGATAATAGATAGATAACCAGACAGAAATGTGACCGATCACAACCCCAAACTTATCTCATTGCTTGTCCTCAAGCAAAGCTTAAGTCCACATTATAGGTACCCTCCGAATTTCAACAAACCACGTACCACTGAGATTATTCGCAAAATCTTCACTTTCTTCTAGGCCTTACATGCTTCCCCGACTTACTGCAATCAACTACACTTTCAGAATTTAACACCTCTTCCTCTGTCAGTCTCTCACACTTTCTCCAGATCCCTCGGGGTTAAGTGTTTATACTCTCATTGTCAAGGTATGTACCGTCATCTACTGAGTTTACACAATATCTGTAAACATAACACAAACACACAAAACATACACTGTACGAGGACTTTATAGGTTGTAACGGGGCTAAGGGACAAGGTGGGATATACAAAGAAAAGGAAATAAAGGGTTAAATAGCTCAGATTCAGTGTTATCTATCTCATATTTGTGTACTTGCTATTTTGCAACTCATAGGGTATGACACATAATATTCGAGATTTTTCAGTTTCTTCTCCTCAAAAGGGTATTGGAGGAACTATGATACATTTCTCTCTCTCTTTTTTTTCCCGACTGCTTCGGTGACGAGTGCATTATCTCAATATTTTTTTCTTTTGGAGTTTTTCTCCTCTTCTTCTTTTTTTTTATGTTTTTTGACTGCACTCATTCACTCTCCTCTGCAAGTGTCACAACCCCAAACTTAGAGTATTTACATAAACCATAAAATTTCTAACACCTATCTGAGCAAGGTAGGGAAGTGTTTAGGCTAAAGTTTTTATAAACTGCGGGTTTTTTTTAAACTGGGGTTTTTTATATCCCTTGTAAGGCTCAAACTGGGGTAACAAGGGATAATGTAAAAGGGTAGGCTAAACAGGCTCAGGGCTGAACATAAAAAAAATTGCCTCAGTGCATGTGTGTGAAGGAAAATCGCGATAAAAAACGCAGCAAAATTTAAAATTTTCCTTTAGCGACCCTTACGAATGAGCATGGTCAGTGATAGAAATATTTACCTCTTGTGGAGATTCAGACCTTTGATGTTGTGATCACGAGCGTTGATGAAGAACAACGCCTCTACTCAGTCCACACGAACAAATCGCTTCCGGTCATAGTGCTAGCTGATCACGAACAGAAACCTTGAGTGAGAGAGAGAATCAAAAACGAAATTGCATCAAGTGAAATTGCTTCATCACAAGGGATCTATTTATAGAATCACACGTGTGGGCTACAAGCTAAAAGCCCAATTAAGCTTATGGACATCATACCTTATGATGTACCATATATCACTTATCCACGTGGTACCTTACCACTTTCCGTATTACACTTAAGTGCACCGTATCTTACGGTGTTCCTTATTTATTCTATCTCTCATCAACCTGTCCTTATGTGTGTGACCCTGTAGGTTTTCGCGACGTTGGAAATTATATTAAATCACACATTTAATATAATAAACAGTGAGCGGTATCTAGCAACACATCACTGTTACCCAAGTCACGAAAATGTCATGTGATCTGACTAAACCTTTTCCGTGATAATATTTGTGTTGTATAATTACCCTTTTGCCCTCAAGTCTATATTGAACACAATGCATACACTGTGTCACCCTTGTCCAGTTCAATATTGGGCCCTTAGACATTTATCCTGTTATGCAGGATGAGCAAATTCCATCTAGGTCACTCATGTCCCTTAGCATGCTTTGTGAAGTACCCATCAACCGTCTTTATAGTCATCCAGTTACAGATGACGTTTGATCAGCAATAAAGTACTTGACTCTACATCTAGGGTCCATAGTGGTTTCAGGTCGAAGGATGGTATACACCATTATCATCATGAGAATAACTTATGACACTTTGCATAACATTCTATGTAGTATTCTCATAGCGGGTCAATCCAGTATAAATATTACTCCTAATATTCATACCTATGTCAAGACTTGATAACTCCTTATCTATGATCCATGAGATTTGATCATCAATCTATCTTCATAATAATCTTAATGCTTTAATGTTATCCCACTTCACATTAAAGCTTGATTACGGATACTTTAAGAATAGTGTCTTATGTTTAATGGGATCTCATGATTAAGTCACACTTAACATTTCATTAAACAAATAAACCATTCTAGGGACTTTATTATTTTGGAAAGCAAACATAATAAAGAAATGCCTTTTATTATTAATAAATAATTCGATACAAGTACCAAAAGTATTGGCCTCTAGGGCTTACACCAACAATCTCCCACTAGCACTAGAGCCAATCAGGCATACCCCTAATACCCATAGATCTAGTATGTCCATCATGCTTCAGCTCCGCAAGAGGCTTTATTAATGGGTCAGCAACATTGTCAAGTGTAGGTACTCTGCATATTTTCACATCTCCCCGATCGATTATCTCTCGAATGAGATGATAACGCCTAAGTATGTGTTTGGATCGTTGGTGAGATCTAGGCTCCTTAGCTTGTGCGATAGCACCATTGTTATCACAATAGAGATCAATGGGATCCACAATACTATGGACTATGCCAAGTTCACTAATGAACTTCTTGATCCAAACAGCTTCCTTTGCTGCAGTTGAGGCAACAATATACTCAGCCTCAGTTGTAGAATCAACAACTGTATCTTGCTTTGAACTTTTCCAGCTCACAGCGCCACCATTTAAACAAAACACATAACCAGATTGCGATCTAAAGTCATCCTTATCTGTCTGGAAGCTAGCATCGGTGTATCCAATTACAACAAGCTCTTCCTGACCTCCATATATCAAGAATGAATCCTTAAGGATATTCTTGACAGCTACCCAATGAGCATCACCGGGATTAGACTGGTACCTACTCGTTACTCTTAAAGAATACGAGACATCTGGTCGAGTACATAGCATGGCATACATGATAGATCCTATTGCAGATGCATATGGAATCTTATCCATGCGATCCCTTTCTTCCTTACTTGAAGGGGATTGTGTTTTTGACAGACACATGCCATGTTGCATAGGTATGAATCCTTTCTTGGAATCATGCATATTAAAGCGTCTCAACACTTTTTCTATGTATGTACTCTGACTTAGGCCAAGCAGTTTTTGTGACCTATCTCTACAGATCCTGATTCCTAATATATAGGCTGCTTCACCTAGGTCCTTCATTGAAAAGCATTTCCCTAACCAAGTCTTCACTTGTTTCAAGGTAGGGACATCGTTTCCAATGAGTAATATGTCATCTACATATAATACCAAGAATACGATCATGCTCCCACTAACCTTCTTGTAGACACAAGGCTCATCTTCATTCTTGATGAATCCATATTGTTTTACTGTTTCATCAAAACGAAGATTCCAGCTTCTGGAAGCTTGGTTCAATCCATAAATTGATCGCTGTAACTTACATATCTTTTGGGCTTCTTCTGGTATGTCAAATCCTTCAGGTTGTGTCATGTACACATCCTCAAGAAGATTCCCATTAAGGAAAGCAGTTTTGACATCCATCTGCCATATTTCATAATCATGATATGCAGCGATAGCAAGTAAAATCCGAACAGATTTAAGCATTGCAATTGGTGAAAAGGTTTCATCATAGTCAACCCCATGAATTTGTTTATAGCCTTTTGTAACCAGTCTTGCCTTATAGGTATGTACCTTACCATCCATGTCAGTCTTCTTTTTGAAGACCCACTTGCATCCTATAGGGTTAACTCCTATAGGAGGCTCTACCAAGGTCCAAACCTGGTTTGTGTACATGGAATCCATTTCAGATTTCATGGCTTCTAGCCACTTCTCGGACTCAGGACCAGTTATGGTCTCTTGGTAGGTCACAGGCTCATCTTGATCCATGAGTAATACATCACCCTGATCACTTATGAGATATCCATATCTCTCAGGTTGTTGACGTATCCTGCTTGACCTACGCTGGTCTTGTTCTACTTGAGCAGGTTGCTCTTCCACAACTACTTGTGTTTCCTGCTCTAATTCCTCCATAGGTGTATCAATGCTTTGTGGTTCTTGAATTTCTTCAAGCTCTATTTTCCTCCCACTGATTCTTTTGGAAATAAAATCCTTTTCCAGAAAAACTCTAGTTCGAGCGACAAACACTTTGCCCTCAAAAGGATTTTAGAAGTAATACCCTCTTGTTTCTTTAGGATACCCCACAAATAAGCATTTGTCAGATTTGGCCTCAAGCTTAGTTGAAATTTGTCGTTTCACATAAACTTCGCAACCCCAAATCTTCATGTAAGACATATGTGGTTTCTTACCACTCCATATCTCATATGGTGTCTTCTCAACCTTTTTGGATGGAACCCGGTTAAGTGTGTAAGCTGCAGTCAATAGTGCATATCCCCAAAAGGAGTTCGGAAGATCGGCGTGACTCATCATGGATCGGACCATGTCTAACAAGGTTCAATTTCTTCTCTCAGATACACCATTCCATTGTGGTGTTCTGGGAGGAGTAAGTTGGGATAAAATCCCACATTCCTTTAGATGGTCATCAAACTCTAGGCTTAAATATTCACCGCCTCGATCTGATCGAAGAAATTTAATATTCTTACCTAGTTGGTTTTGTACTTCATTCTTGAATTCCTTGAATTTTTCAAAGGTTTCAGATTTGTGTTTCATTAAATACACATAACCATATCTGCTGAAATCATCAGTAAATGTGATGAAGTATTGAAAACCTCCTCTGGCTGGTATGTTCAGTGGTCCACATACATCAGTATGTATGAGGGCCAAAAGATCATTAGCCCTTTCACCTTTTTCTGTGAATGGGGACTTTGTCATCTTTCCAATTAAACAAGATCTGCATGTCTCATATGATTCATAATCAAAAGAGTCCAAGAGTCCATCTTTATGGAGTTTGGAAATGCGTTTCTCATTTATGTGGCCTAAGCGACAGTGCCAAAGGTAGCTTGGATTTAACTCATTAGGTTTAATCCATTTAGTATTAATGTTATAAATTGGCATTTCAAGATCAAGGACATATAGTCCATTGTTCATTTGTGCAGAAGCATAGAATATATCATTCAAATAAATAGAGCAACAATTGTTCTTTATTATAAATGAAAAACCAAACTTGTCCAAACAAGAAACGGAAATAATATTCCTACTAATTGCAGGTACATAATAACAGTTCTCTAACTGAATTATTAAACCACTAGGTAAAGTCAAAACATAAGTTCCTACGGCTAAAGCAGTAACCTTTGCTCCATTTCCAACTCGTAGGTCAACTTCACCTTTTGCCAAATCTCTACTCCTTTTTAGCCCCTGCACATTAGTACAAATGTGAGAACCGCATCCAGTATCTAATACCCATGATGCATAAGTAGATAAATTAATTTCAATAACAAAAATACCTGAATTTGAAGTCCCTACTCCATTGTTCTTATCTTCCAGGTACTTTGGGCAGTTTCTCTTCCAATGTCCGGTCTTACCACAATGGAAGCAAGTTCCCTCCTTTGCTATGCCTCCACTAGGCTTCAAAGCAGGAACAATAGGTTTAGGCTTGGCAAATTCCTTGCCTTTCCCTTTACCAACCTGCTTGGTAGGCCTCTTGTTCAGCTTCTTTCCATTACTGACCATCAGAATGGACTTCCCTTTTGTCTTCATATTCTGCTCAGCAGTTTTCAACATGCTTAGCAATTCTGGAAGACTCTTATCCATGTCATTCATGTTGAAATTCATGACAAACTGATTAAAGCTATCTGGCAACGATTGCAAGATAAAATCAGTTGCAAGTTCCTTTCCAAGCGGAAACCCTAACCTTTCAAGGTTCTCCACATACCCAATCATTTTGAGTACATGGGGACCTACAGGGTTTCCCTCAGATAACTTGCTGTTAAAAAGGGCCTTTGAAACCTGAAACCTCTCATTTCTTGCCTTCTCTTGATAGAGAATTTTCAGATGTCCGATCATATCGAACGCTGACATGTTCTCGTGTTGCTTTTGCAACTCCGAGTTCATAGTAGCTAGCATGAGACAAGCGGCTTCGTTAGCATCATCAAAATGCTTCTTATAAGCATCTCTTTCTGCCTTAGGTGCCGAACTAGGCGGTTCCACTTCGGGAACAGGTGTCTCCAAGACATACAGCTTCTTATCGTGCTTGAGGACAATCCTCAGATTTCGGTGCCAATCCAGGAAATTTGTCCCAGACAATTTTTCCTTATCTAGGATTGATCGCAAAATATGGTTGTTTGTTGTCATGGTAATCTACAAAAAAAAATGAAAATATAAGTATCATTAAAACAACATATTTAATTAGGCCTTTAATCAAATATGCTCCCACTATTTTACTCAAACCAAATGACCCTCATCATTTGATTCGGAAAATCCCGTTGGAAGACTTTCTAGTGGGTCGAGATCCACATTTCACTTCGTTCTAAGTCAGCGTTAGGCTGATTACACAAAACTAGGTTATTTAGGTAGGAACTCCTTCCAATTGTATCTCATACAACTCTCGAATATTTCAGTTGGGTGAATAACTCCTAATTCTAATTCATCACATGAATCATTCCCAACTCTTGCTTCTAAACATGTATAATCTTATTATAACGTGTTTAGTTAAGTTTGACCCATTGTTTTAGCAGTTGGATATTACAATTATCCCATCGCACCTTACTAATATAGAACATGCACCTCGTGTAGGCGAAACCTACATTGTTCGATACTAGTCTTGATGAGTGCTAAAACATGGAAAGCATGAACTTAATATTTAACTTGAGGGATTTTGTTATTAGTTTGATCTCATCGGCTTAACATGCAATTCGTCTCTCTCATGCATCAACATATAAACACATGCATCAATATACATAAAAGGATACCGTTATGGCCCCTAGAGCAATTGTTCTCCCAAGCCAATGAGAGAACCTAAGCTAACCTAATAACGATCTAAACTTCTCCAAGCAAGATCTCCAAGGTTATCCTCCTTTGATATTGTATTCTTCTCTTTCTCTTAATATTACATTACATAAAAGAAACTCGTTTTACATACGAGGTAGTGAGATGAGAAAAGAAGTTACATCAAGAATTTTAGAGAGAGGCACGACACGCAGGCCGTATTTTACAATCCCAAAACAAAATAAAGGAAAAAAAAACTAAGGCCATAACTGATCACCACAAGACAATAATAATAAACACATTTTTATTATTAGTTTAAATTTTGTTAATTAAAAAAAGGCAAATTAAATTTCGATGATTGATCACACTACGCAGAGTTAGCCCGGGGTTCCGCTGCCCGGTCAGCGGACGGTGGTTCCGCTGAACGTTCAGCGAACGGGGGTCAAGGGGGCAGCGCCCCTTTGCAGGGTTGTCAGGGGCAGCGCCCCGGCGCAAAATTTTAATGAACAATTCATTTGAAATCAGCGTCATTTTCGCACAACTCTTGTGCATTCACAACCCTAATCGCATAACTATGCAACAACACAACCCTTGTGCCGTCATGAACCCTAATGCAACAGTTTCATGCTGTCAAACACATTTCGGTTGATAATTCAGTATGATTAATCACATGCCATTGCTTCACCATACTAATGTCGGATTCCGAAGCATATGAACAGTGATCGGTCAAAGCAATAACAATCATCAAGTGTTTGAATGAAAGAAACAGAAACAGTATATCCCATATACCATCGTTGCATCAGATTTACTTATATCATATATAAAAGTGATCGATCTTATTTGTGTAACCTATGGACGATCGATGTATCCCTGCTTCACCATACTAATGTTGGATTCCGAAGCATAGTCAACATCAATCATCCAAATCGTACACAACAGATGCCAAATTTAATTACTCGTTTATTATTCAATTCATTCTGGTTTTAATCGAATCAAAACAGAAAATATAGAACATAAACAACTATCAGATCCATGGTTTCGTAAGTGGATCTGATACCACTGAAGGAAAATCACGATAAAAAACGCAGCGGAATTTAAAATTTTCCTTTAGCGATCCTTACGAATGAGCATGGTCAGTGATAGAAATATTTAACTCTTGTGGCGATTCAGACCTTTGATGTTGTGATCACAAGCGTTGATGAAGAACAACGCCTCTACTCATTTCACACGAACATATCGCTTCCGGTCACAGTGCTAGATGATCACGAACGGAAACCTTGAGTGAGAGAGAGAATCAAAAACGAAATTGCATCAAGTGAAATTGCTTCATCACAAGGGATCTATTTATAGAATCACTCGTGTGGGCTACAAGCTAAAAGTCCAATTAAGGCTATAAGCTAAAAGCCCAATTAAGCTTATGGACATCATACCTTATGATGTACCATATATCACTTATCCACGTGGTACCTTACCACTTTCCGTATTAATCTTAAGTGCACCGTATCTTACGGTGTTCCTTATTTATTCTATCTCTCATCAACCTGTCCTTATGTGTGTGACCCTGTAGGTTTTCGCGACGTTGGAAATTATATTAAATCACACATTTAATATAATAAACAGTGAGCGGTATCTAACAACACATCACTGTTACCCAAGTCACGAAAATGTCATGTGATCTGACCAAACCTTTTCCGTGATAATATTTGTGTTGTATAATTACCCTTTTGCCCTCATGTCTATATTGAACACAAGGCATACACTGTGTCACCCTTGTCCAGTTCAATATTGGGCCCTTAGACATTTATCCTGTTATGCAGGATGAGCAAATTCCATCTAGGTCACTCATGTCCCTTAGCATGCTTTGTGAAGTACCCATCAACCGTCTTTATAGTCATCCAGTTACGGATGACGTTTGATCAGCAATAAAGTACTTGACTCTACATCTAAGGTCCATAGTGGTTTCAGGTCGAAGGGTGGTATACACCATTATCATCATGAGATCATGAGAATAACTTATTACACTTTGCATAACATTCTATGTAGTATTCTCATAGCGGGTCAATCTAGTATAAATATTACTCCTAATATTCATACCTATATCAAGACTTGATAACTCCTTATCTATGATCCATAGGATGTGATCATCAATCTATCTTCATAATAATCTTATTGCTTTAATGTTATCCCACTTCACATTAAAGCTTGATTACGGATACTTTAAGAATAGTGTCTTATGTTTAATGGGATCTCATGATTAAGTCACACTTAACATTTCATTAAACAAATAAACCATTCTAGGGACTTTATTATTTTGAAAAGCAAACATAATAAAGAAATGCCTTTTATTATTAATAAATAATTCGATACAAGTACCAAAAGTATTGGCCTCTAGGGCTTACACCAACAGTGTGTGCGCAGTATATATTCACAGATCAATTATGCAAACAAAAATAGACTAAGTACATACCCAACACTCTCTTGGTGCATTTGTGTTTGGCTATTTCTGATCCTCACCATGTTGGTTGTACTGACAGTTTCGGAGGTGCCATCTGTGTCATGTAGCGTCATGTAGATTCAGGTATGTCATATTCCGGTCTAGTTCCAGTGTTAGGGATTGCATCCAATCTTTTTTTCCAGTCGTACCAACTTTCGGAGGTTTCCTAGAGTTTAGTGTCGGGATTGATTTGTCTCATCCACTTCTCTTAGATTATCTACTATTTCGGCATAGTCACCACACATCTGAAACACACAAAACATACAGAAACCAAAGATTTAAACTGAAATAACAAGCAATAAATAAAAACACACAAAATACTAAATAATAAAAAGAAACCCCCTCACACTTGGACTAAACATTGACCTCAATGTTTCAGAACCAAGGATGCAAGGGTCTTACAGAGCTCACTGCAGTGGAGGAGGGTGAGGAAACTGCAACATCAAGTGCTGCATCATTTGTTGAATATCAGCCAACATCTCTCCTTGCTGAGCTTGTTCGTGTCCTTGACGGAACAACTCGACTCCTTGACATGTTTGCTCAGCTCGTAGATCAGCACATTCTGCTTGCAGCCACACCCACTCCTCTTGAGTGAACGATGAGGACCAGCCATCCATCTGAGTCGGCCTTTCAGATGGATTTTCTACCGGCTCTTCAGCATCATCATCCACAAGGTGTTCCTCAGCAGGATTGTTAATATCATTCTCAACCTGAAAAGCATCATTAAAAATACCATATTCCCAATTTTGACGATTCAAAATTGAGATTTTTTCAATGTTAAGCAACATCATAATAATCCGCTTAGAAACAATATAACCGAAACGATTACCCAGTACTTGAATCATCCCCTGATTAATTAAGGAATTCATATCTATTTTACTCATACCTGACACAAGTACATGATTCATTTCAACAGGGTTGTAACCAAAATAAACGACTATTTGGGTAATCATACTACCAACAGAATATCACCCGAAGTTGCTCGTCCCACTTTTCTCAGGTGATTTGCTGGGAAGGCAGCAACATTGACCGGGGTTGCATTGGCCATAGCATGAAGCAGAAAGAGCTCTGCCTGCGATACGACTCCTGTACTATCCCCTCTACCTAACAAAGTGTAATCCAGCCACTTCCGATCATACCTGAAGCAAGGGTTTTGAATCCGAGATGCCTTGCCGCTCTTTGCCTCATAACCACCACAACCAGTGATATCTCCCCAAAATCCCGCTGGATTAAAAGTTTCTGGAATCGCTCCCGGTCCATAAACGGGAAGGTGGAGAATCCCACCCAATTCCTCAAGGGTCAGCTGACGTTCCACATTGAACATCCTGAACGTTAGAGTACCTGTGTGCATTTGAGTGCTTCCATCCCATGTTGGTTTCAGCTTACACTCGACAGAGCTCAGAAATTCGAGTGTTATGCGCTCAAAAGTGGGTGTTTCATGCTGCATAAATTCCATAATTCCCAAAACATGCAACATTCTATATATTTCATCAGTTAAACCCAGTTGAGACAAAGTTTGGGAGCACATGTACCTTATGGGCGTCAACTTACACCGAATATGATGCGAGTAACGCACTTCATGAGCAGGATTGTCAAAGAAAATGTCATTAGCATTAGGTTCTGCCATTTGGTCGCAGCTGCTCCTTGGTCTTGACCTCGATGGTTCGCATGCTGGCTGCTTACCTCTTACATTACGCTTTGGGGGCATTTTTGGTAAACTTGTAAAATCACACCAAAATGAAATAGAGAGTTAGAGGAAAAATCTATCGCAGAAAGGTAGAGGGCGAAATTTGGAACAACTTTTGTGAAAGCTGCAAGGTGGGAGCACAAGATCTATGGAGAAAGACAAGAGTTTTATGAAGAGAGTGGCTATGGAGTTTGAGAGAGAGAGGTAGAAGAAGGGAAAACAAAAGGTTTTTGTGAAAAGAGAGAGAGAGAGAAGTGTTATAAAATGTTGGGCCCATATGATTGTTTTTTAAAATAAAACTCCCAACATTCCTCTCCCTCTTTATTATTTTATTTTTAAAAAATAAATAAATATATAAAACGCCTGACACGACCGTGTCACATGACACGGGCAACCATGTTAGGGCCTGCCATTCACGCTCCAGGGTTTCTGACACGGGCGTGTCGCCTGACACGGGCACTCGTGTCAAAGACTGAATATGCACTCTCTCTCTTCTTAGAATGACACGGCCGTGTTAGATGACACGGGCGACCGTTTCATCACCTGTACTTTCCAAAAATCTCTTTCATTTTTTCTCAAATATTTTTTCGTCGCCCTGCTTAAAACTCCATTCCTCAAACTCCTCCGCATAAGAGACCCTGAAAGAAAACAATTCAACAGCACAAAAGAAATCATAAGAAATAAAACACGTGGGTTGCCTCTCACGTAGCGCTTCGTTTAACGTCGCATGGCTCGACGGTTGTTCATCTCACCCTGTAAGATGAACAACATGAATCAGACCACCTTCTTGCCCGATATAATAGGGTTTTAACCTTTTTCCATTCACTTTAAAAATGTCACCATTTGCTTGATTTCTCACTTCAATCGCCCCATGAGAAAACACTTTGTGCACTACAAAAGGTCCTGACCATTTGGATCTCAGTTTTCCTGGAAATAACTTCAACCTGGAATTGTATAAGAGGACCAGTTGTCCTTCATGAAACTCTTTCCTCACAATCCTTTTATCATGCCACTTCTTTGTTTGGTCTTTGTAAACCTTTGCATTCTCATAAGCACGGTTCCAGAATTCCTCCAATTCATGAAGTTGAAGGATTCGTGAACTTCCTGACTTAGCCAAATCCATATTCAAAAATTTTGATGCCCAGAATGCCTTGTGCTCCAACTCCAAAGGCAAATGGAATGCTTTTCCATAAACTAGTTGGTACGGTGACACACCGATTGGTGTTTTGAAAGCCGTTCGGTAAGCCCATAAAGCATCATCCAATTTAGCCGCCCAATCTTTCCGAGAAGAATTTACTGTTTTCTCGAGAATTTGCTTTAGTTGCCTATTTGAAACTTCCACTTGCCCACTAGTTTGAGGGTGATACGGAGTGGCAACCTTATGCTTAACATTGTACTT
Source organism: Vicia faba (assembly GCA_948472305.1). Classification (NCBI taxonomy): domain Eukaryota; kingdom Viridiplantae; phylum Streptophyta; class Magnoliopsida; order Fabales; family Fabaceae; genus Vicia; species Vicia faba. Next base: position 1,567,651,526 of record OX451737.1, on the reverse strand, counting down.
TTGGAGTAACTTTTCCATGAGGTAATTCAGGAAATGTGTTCCTTCATCACTTATGAGTGCTCTCGGTACTCCAAATCTAGCAAAAATGTTTTCTCTCAAATATTTCACCACCACTTTCGCATCATTAGTTGGTAGAGCCACAACTTCAACCCATTTTGATACATAATCAACCGCCACAAGGATGTAGTTCTTCCCAAAAGATGGTGGAAAAGGTCCCATGAAATCGATTCCCCAAACATCAAATAATTCGACTTCCAACATAGAATTCTGAGGCATCTGGTTTCTCTTCGAGATATTCCCAGTTCTTTGACATTTATCACACTCTTTTACCATATCTTGGGCATCCTTGAACAGCGATGGCTAATAAAACCTTGATTGGAGGACCTTAGCCGCAGTTCTATCACCACTAAAATGTCCTCTGTATTCTGACGCATGGCATGCTTTCAATATGTCTTCCTGCTCTTGCTCAGGCACACATATTCTTATAAGACCATCCACTCCTCTCTTGTATAAAAAAGGGTCATCCCACAAATAAAACCTGCAATCATGAACAAACTTTTTTTTCCTGTTAGAATCAAAGTCATCAGGGATGATACCTCCTTCTATATAGTTTGCATAATTTGCAAACCATGGTACACCAATAACAACCAGGATGTGTTCATCGGCAAACTCATCCTTGATTGCCCGCTTAACCTCTATTTCTTCAATAGGTGACATACGAGAGAGGTGATCAGCAATGGTGTTTTCACAGCCTCTCTCATCACGAATCTCCACATCAAACTCCTAAAGAAGTAGAATCCATCTCAGGAGTCTTGGCTTAGAATCCTGTTTAGCGAATAAATACTTCAAAGCAGCATGGTCAGTATAAACAATAACCTTAGAACCCAACAAATATTGCCTGAATTTATCAAAGGCGTAAACCACAACTAACAACTCATTTTCAGTAGTTGCATAGTTCATCTGTGCAAGGTTCAACACATGACTCGCATAATAAATAACATGCAGCAGTTTTTCTCTATGTTGTCCCAGAACTGCCCCTACTGCAATATCACTAGCATCACACATGATCTCGAAAGGGAGAGACCAATCAGGGGCTACAACAATCGGTGCCGACACCAATTTACTCTTTAATGTTTCAAAAGCTACGACACACTCTTTATCAAACACAAAAGCCATATCCTTAACCAAAAGGGTCGTTAAGGGTTTTGCTATTTTAGAAAAATCTCTTATGAATCTACGGTAAAAACCCGCATGCCCAAGGAAACTTCTAATACCTTTTTCATTCGTTGGAGGATGAAGCTTTGATATTACTTCGATCTTTGCTTGGTTCACCTATATTCCCTTGTAGGAAATTTTGTGGCCTAAGACTATTCCTTCGTGCACCATGAAGTGGCATTTCTCCTAATTAAGGATTAGATTTCTCTCCTGGCATCTTTCTAAGACAAGAGCAAGGTTACTTAAACAATTATCAAACGACTTACCAAAAACTGAGAAGTCATCCATGAAGACTTCCATATATTTTTCAAGAATATCCGCAAAAATCAACTGCATGCATCTTTAAAAGGTAGCAGGTGCATTGCATAACCCAAATGGCATTCTTCTGTAAGCAAAAATACCAAAAGGGCATGTAAATGCTGTCTTCTCTTGATCTTCTGGTACAACAGATATCTGATTATACCCCAAATAACCATCAAGGAAACAATAGTACTCATGACCGGCCAACCTCTCCAACATCTGGTCGATAAATGGTAACAGAAAGTGATCCTTTCTCGTAGCGAGGTTCAATCTTCTATAATCGATACAGACTCGCCATCCGGTAACTGTCCTTGTAGGGATCAACTCATTCTTCTCATTCATGATCACAATTGTCCCTCCTTTCTTTGGCACGACATGTATATGACTCACCCAAGAACTGTCAGATATAGGATAAATCATCCCAGCATCTAACAGTTTCACCACTTCTCTTCTGACTACCTCTTTCATTGCGGGATTTAGTCTTCTTTGGGCTTGGAAAACCGGTTTATGATCATCTTCCATAAGAATTTTATGCATGCAAACCGTAGGACTAATCCCCTTCAAATCATCAACCGACCACCCGATAGAACTTTTGTGTTTTTTTAGAACTTTGACGAGCTTATCCTCTTGGAGAGCTTCAAGATTGGAACTGATTATTGCCGGGAACCTATTGTCGGTGCCGAGGAAAACCTACTTGAGGTTCTCAGGTAATTGTTTTAATTCAGCTCCTTCCTTAGATTCATCTTTCTTCTCTTCCATTGAAGACTGCCTTAAATCCTCCCACCAGTTTGGTCGAGTCCCCTTGAATGATGGAATTGCATCCATCATGGCTAATGCTTCCATATCTTTTTCATCCACCTCTTAGGATTCTTCAAAAATTGATAAGCTCAGCACTTTTTCCAACAGTAGTTGTTGTGTCTTCAAATAATTCTCATTAGCAACCACTTGATCAATTACTTCGATATGTTGGCTCGTGGCAATATCATCCTTATACTTCATAGTGTTTCGAACATCAATTTTCAATTCTTCATCATAGACTTTCAGAGTCATGGTACCCTCTTCTATGTCTATCAAACACCTCCTGGTCTCAAAAAATGTCCTTCCAAGAATGAGAGGAATCTCCTCATCTTCCGGCATCTCAAGAACAACAAAATCAACCGGGAAAACGAACTTGTCAATTTTCACCAGGACATCTTCCACTATTCCATAAGGTCTTTTCACCGAATGATCGGAAAAATGAAGTGTCATCCTTGTGTTTTGCACATTACCAATCCCCAATTTCTTGTATATGGATAGTGGCATGAGACTGACACTTGCTCCCAAATCAATAAGGGCCTTTTTAAAAGATCTATCCCCAATAGTGCAAGGGATAGTAACAGAACCTCGATCCTTCTTCTTTACTGGAATCTTCATACCCTGCAAAATAGCACTACAGGTTTCAGTTAGAATAATAGTGTCAGTATCGATGGTTCTTTTCTTTGATATGATATCTTTCATGAACTTGGCATAAGTAGGCATCTGCTCGAGTGCCTCCAAGACAGGAATGTTGAGTTCAAGCTTTTTGAACATCTCTAAAATTTTTTAAAAGTTTTTCTCATGATGCCCCTTCTTCTTGTTTCTTGTGGGGAAAGGGAGTTTAATTTCAGGTTTCGTCTCGGCGACTTTTCCTTTTTGTTCTTCTTGGACCGCACTTTCATGTATAGTTACTTCTTCATTTCAACCTCATTTTCTTTAATCTCTAAATCAACTTCAAAGAATAGGTCTTCTTCTTCAGAATTTTTCTCCTGCACATCTTTTGCCTTACTGCTCCTAGTTACCACAACATTCACGTGATGGTTGTCTCTTGGATTAGTGACTGTGGCACTTGGCAAAGCGCCTTGTGGTTGCGAACCCGCAAGTTGTTATGCGATCTGACTCATCTGTATTTCTAGATTCTTAATGGAAGCCCCCGTGTTCTTTATATTACTTCGGGTCTCTTCTTGAAATTGAGAACTTTGGGCGGCCATCTTTCCAATGGCAATCTCCCAACCAGCTTTCCGTGTCCCCTGTTGTTGAAATTGTTGTTGAGGTTGGGTGTATGGTTGCTGCTGCTGTGGTCGGTTTTGGGCATTTCCTTGTTGATCCTTCCACGAGAAATTAGGATGATTTTTCCAACCCGGATTATAAGTATTTGAATAAGGGTTGTTTTGCCTGAGAAATTTTATCTCCTCAATTTGCTGTGCAGTGGCAACGCAATGTACAGTAAGATGAGGTCCTCCACAAATTTCACAATTGCTAGCATGCGTGGGTTGAACCGGTTGAACCTGAGCTACAATTTGTGTATCAATGGCCATCTTCTTCAATCTTCTTTCTACTTCAGCTATAATTTGGTCTTCCATCTTAACAACTTGATTAGCCAATTTCAAATCAATTATTCCTTCAGGTTGGGACACACTTCGGTCATACAACTCTAAATGCTCATTTGCTGCGATAGCTTCAATTATCTTTTTAATACCAGTGGCCATTGTAAAGTTAGTTGAGCCACCGACAACTGTGTCGATGAGTTGCTTAGTCTTCATCCTTAGGCCATTTACAAAATTTTGCATTTGTTCAGTTGCATCCATGTTTTGAGTAGGACATGCAACCAACAGTCGTTTAAACCTCTTATACGCATCTCCCAGTGATTCTCCTTCCTTATATTTAAAGTTCACAATGTCATACCTCTTACGGATGTACATAGAAGCAGGAAAATATTCGTTGAGAAAGGTAGTCTCCATTTGTTGCCAAGTTGTAATGCTTCCAGCCAGTAAAGAGTAGAACCATTCTTCAGCATCTTCTGACAATGTAAAAGGGAACATTACTAATTTTTTTGCTTCTTCAGAATTCCCCTCAATTTTCAGCGATGTGGTCATGGTGAGAAACCTCTGCAGATGTTTGTTTGCATCTTCATTAATCTTTCTAGAGAACGGTCTCCTTTCAAGTTGCCTAATAGTGGAAGGGTGCAACTGAAAGTGGTCGACGTTTACTGTTTGATTAACGATCGTCATCCGGCCCAGAGGGGCATTTTCTCCTCCATACTCGCCCAGAAGTCTTTCCACAAGCGGTGGGTCAGCAGCCATCGCTTCAGACTCTAATTGCACTGAAGGACTTGATTGAACTTCTTCTCTCCCCTTCCGACTTTCTTGCCTAGCTTTTCGGATTCTCTCTCTCAGTGATCTTTCTGGTTCTGCGTCAAAAATAAATTCATATGAGGCCTTACCTCGCATAAAAAGATTAGACAATGATTAGTTGTGAGCGAATACTACAAAATAGTAAAATAAAATTTTGGTTGCAGAGCAACAAAATCCTAATTGAGTAATTTAAACACAGAAAATTTGGCAGTCCCCGGCAACGGCGCCAAAAACTTGGTTGATAAAATAACAAGTGTACTATTTTTACCAATGTAGTAATAAAAGGAAGTTATCTTGTGTATCGATCTCGAGGACTGCATTAAAATTAACAGTGTTGAAAAGGATTCAATTAGACAAAAAGGGCATTGGTGTAGTTTGAGTAACGGTAAAAAATTATGCTCTGTAAATCTTAAAACAAAAAGTAAAGAGTAATAACACAACAATGATGAAACATGATAGGGATAAGATGTATGAATTGCTCCGTAATGAATTGAACTTCTATTTATACTATCTATGCTTACGTAATCCAATACCGATTCTCAAGAGTAGTTTCCCCTAATTCCTTAGCCGGAAACCCATGACATAAAATTTTAAAGTCTAATTCCTTAGATATTCAAACATATGTCAATCACACGTAAAAGATCAAGAATTTACGGTCAAAGCTATTAGATCCTTATTCCTAAGAGAAATTAGCGACAGTATTATACAAGTAGCGATAAAGTGATCAGTCAAACCTATTTTACCCATAGATCAATATCCAATTTTCCAAAAGGATAAGCATTAGGAAATTGCATAATACAATGAATATAAAAATATAGATATTATAAAAATATAGCAATTTGGTTCATTACATAAGCAATTCAGGGACACCCCTGGCATTGGGGGGTTTAGCTTTTCATAATATTCAAAGAAAATACTAATTTAACGTTAAACATTACAAAGGATGGAATTGCTCTGATCTTCAATTGCTTCCGCTTTTGTTGATCTTCGTCATCTAAACCTTTGATCGTTCTCTTCCTCTTGTTCTATGCTGTCCTCTTTTTTCCAAAACCAAAAGTCCTTCTCTACTCCTCAAAACTAGGTCTAAATAGTGACAGATCACTCAAGAAGTCTGTGCAAAGTCCGAAATAACCTCCAAGAATTTAAATAGAATGATTTCAAAAAATCACTTTTCTGTCCCGCTCTTGCCAACACGGGCCGTGTCATGTGACACAGGCAGCCGTGTTGGCCACTGAAGTCCTACTCCTTCATAACATTCTCCAGGTATTCTGACACGGGCCGTGTCATGTGACACGGGTGCCCGTGTCAGCTTCTGCATGTTCCTTCATCTTGTCCATGTAACACTTTCTCTGACATGGGCCGTGTCAGGTGACACGGCCGCCCGTGTCAGCTACTGTATTTCTAAAGGGAACACTCCTGAACTTGTCAGTTCTACCACTATTCCTGTGCAATTTCTCTCGGACCTGAGAATACAAAAAGAACTACCAGACCAAGATTTCAAAAGTACCTTATTTAACAAAATTTGAACTGACAAAATGTAAATAAACAAAAATTGAGAAAATTAACATACGCGACAAAAACAGTAAAAAAAACTAGCTAAAGTGTTACCAAAGATGTGGTTTCGTGCCGGATAATAGATAGATAACCAGACAGAAATGTGACCGATCACCACCCCAGAAACAAAACCCATGTCTCCTAAATCCAAGCCAGGTATCTGTTGAATCTCCATAGCATTGAGGCGCTCCTCCAACTATTTGTACTTGTCATCAGCAGGAGGATATTGTTCCTCAGAGTAGTCAGCTTCGACTTCATCAATCTCCAGACTGTTATCTTCTTCATGACTATCCCCCATGTTGGATGGAGTTGGAAGATCTAGAGCTCCCTTGACTAGTCCTCTAAGTCTTCTTCCCAAGTTTAGGATGCCTACTGACTTCTTGGACTTTTTCTTCTTGTCTTTGAGAAGAAGAGTCTTCAAATCCTCTTTCCCCTTAGCCAAAGCCAATAAAATTTGTTGGAATTGAGCATTTTGAGCTTGGAGATCTTTAACTGTTTGTTCCATATCCATCTTACTGAAATAAATAATAGGAAGATAAGGAGGCCTATATGGGAGAAACCTGTCATGATATGATGCATGACATGTGGATGCATGTATTCAAGGATCTCGTGGGGTAAATGTTAGTAGTCACTTAAAGCTTTGATTGGAGAACTTTGTATCGATGGATGTCCTTCCATGAGAATTAATCTCACCATATCAAGTGGGTTGTATCCCTTGACTCAAGTTGTTGTACTTGATCTTCGACGCGTTTGGTTAGAGGAAAATAAATCCTCTTGTCCCTTGATAGACGTCTGGTTCAATGTGACCCTGCATCATAGGCCCTCGAGATACTTGAAATGGTTATTGAAAATGCCATGGTATGATGTTATGTACAAGTATGCAAAGTAAGCAAGTACAAATAATCATATTCACACAAGGCAGACAAGTCCTTAGGTTTACGCTTGCGTGGAGTTTGTAGGTAAGTACCCTCTTGAAGTTTACTTGGATCAACCTGTCCTAGTAATAGTAACCGGGTTCTAAGGGAGCTCAATATCACTGGTTTGTCTTCTCGGTCACTGTTTCAGCACAAGCCTCTTTAATGGCGACCGAAATATCCCAAAAAAACCAAACCTCAATGAGTGTAGTATCAAGTATCTACCAACTTTGGACTGCAGCAAAGCCAGTCATCTCACTATGTTTTAATGGCCAAGTTGGTCAAGTAAAGGTTCTAGAAGTCAGTTAGTGTTTCATGACATCACTCAGCGGCCCCGTATTCTCCTTGACTACTCAAGGGCTACCGGTACCCACAAATATGTCACACTAACGTAGCTATTTCTTAGACTATATCAGTATACCACACACAATTTCCACAATATGTTGCTACTTACCTATAAGGTATCCCACATCCGGGTAGAGTATTTAAGCCCAAACAAAGAACCAAAATGTAAAGCATATAAGTCAAACAAAGAAAGCAAGTAAAGTTGATCTAGCCCTAAGGTAACCCCACTTTTAAGTTTTGTCCCCAACAGAGTCACCAGTTTTGTAACGCGGTGGGAGAACTGACTTGATTGTTTTGAGTTTGATCGCAATTATGCGGATAGCAAGAGTTGCCGCCGACTTTTCTTTTATCTAAAAGGAAAGGCTGAAAAGAACAGGAAAGACCTTTAGAGATGTTTTCTTGAGTTCGGGGGGTAGATTATGAAAAGGGAAGGTATTAGCACCCTTTTCACCCGTAGTTATCTACGGGTTCTTAGTTTCTTGTTAGATCACTTTCTTTTATTTGAGAATATGCTTTGTGTGGTTTTTGAAAGTGTTTTTCAAGGCGCCATCGTTTAGGCAAACTTTGTAATAGTTCTCCTTCTTAAGAACGTATACAAAGTGTTGATCTTTTGAAAATGTTTCAAATTTGAAAGATGTTTTGAAAGTGTTGGTGTTTGTTTTGAAAATAGCGAGGATGTTTTGATTTGAAAATGAGAAAGCAACTAGGAACATTTTATCTACTCAAAAGTCTTTCTTGTGTATTTCCTCTTTCCTTTGACATTGTTATTTTACCATGGATTGGTAAGTAACCTTATCTTTGGATGTAAAAGGGATGAGCAAGGGTCATCGTATAGTCATGAATAACAATGTTGTAAGATATCTTAGCATTTTTATGTAAGAGACTAAGATCATTTGTAAGACAACTTCAGAGCATCATCGAGGGACTATGATCTTGTATTTTTGTTTGTTTTTGCTAAGACATCTTACATGTGTATTATGACCATTTATTTCTCAAGCCAAAAAGTGGAGTTAACCCTAGAGGTGCAAAGTGTGCAAGTGTATCGTTTTCATGCTTGATTTGTCTTGTATTAGGGTTTTCTAAGCATTGATTTTATCTTTCCATACAAACCCTAATTACTAGCATTCATATAAAGCGATAAATTGCGGAAAGTAAATATTCTACGCTATTACATTATTTGGGGGATGGGGTATAGATTTTCAAAAATGTGGATTACAACAATTTAAATCTAATTAACTATTACAACCATATTGAACAATGTACAAGAATTGAAATAATAATGTACAAGCATGAATAAATGGGAAAGAGCATGAATTTGTTTGGATATTTGTTAAGAAAGGTTTTGTTTATTTTAACCTTAATAAACTAGAAGAAAATATTTAACCTAAAGAAATAATAAAATTTAATTAAGTTAATTAGAAAAGAAAAGTTTTTTAGGGCTTTTTTTATGAAAAAAAAGGTTTTGAATATTTAAACTAGTATTAATTAAATAAAAGGAACTAGGGCTTCTAAATTAATCTTAATTAAATAAAATTAAACCTAAGTCTATTATTACTTAAATAAATAAAAAAAAAATTCGTTAAAGAAAAATGTTTTTTTTTGTCTTTTTTAGTCTTGAGAGAAAAGTAAAATATAAACATATTATCACCTAAATAATAAATGAAATATTTTTGGGATTTTTTTTATTAATAAAAAATAAATATTATGATAATATTAATAATAATAAAAATAAAAAGATAAATAAAAATAAAAATATAAAAGGGTAAGTCAGGGGGGTGAAAAAATTAATTTGTGGTGTTTTCAAGTAAAATAAACAGTTTTGTGACTAAGCGTGACCCATTAGCATTTTTTAAATCAGAAATAAAAAAAAAGTTGGGCTGCGTGTATATAAGCAAACATGGGGTATGTTTCAATAAAAAAAAGCCCAAAGAGGGAGGCCCAGCGCTGCAAAGGAAAAGAAAAGGAAAATGTGAAAAATAAACAAAAGGCAGCACGCTGAGGTTCGAACCCACGCCCTCTTGGTTACCAGCGCGCTGTCTTACCACTAGGGTGGCTATACACCTGTTTACTTATATCAAACCATAAATATATATTTGAAAACCCTTCCTAGGCCTGAACTTCATCTTCAACCTCACGCCAGCCAAACCACCTACATCTTGTTCATTTCTCATCCATTTGCAAAAGTGTAAACATGAATCTTGTGGCAAATTTCCTCACGATTTCAGAAATGTAAAGCATTAAAACTATAGATCAAAGACAAACATGAATTTTATTGGCCTTAATCTAAAACCTAAAAATTTCAGAAACTTCAACTCCAAAATTCTCTAAGCTCAAGCCATATAAATACAAACTATGGATATGTACAGCTTCGTGGAAATGGTATCTACATTTTATCTTTGAAAATGGAAGCCTAACAAAGCATATATGAATAGTTCAAAAGTCAGAAAACTCACCTTGCAAGAGGGTATCGTGTTTTGAGCTTGAGCAGCTTTCAATGAGTTCTAGTGATTGGGTTAGCTTCCCCAAGTTCCCAGGAAGCTAATGTGATGTTTGGCTTGAGTTGAAAGTGGCTGAGGAGTTCTAGAGAAGTAAAGGTGCGAGGTGCTGTTTTTGAAAATGGTGGATGGTGATGGAGGTGTTACAGTTGTGTTGCAAGTGTTGGAATTGTTTGTATATGTTATTTAGAAGCTTTTGAAAGTAAAAGGCCAAAAAACGCACGAGCAAATTTAGAGATTGGGTTCAAAACTAAAAAATGGCAAGTTTTGAGATGTTTTTGGTGGTTCTGTGCTTTAGGGGGTTTTCATGGCTTGAGCATGCATGTGTTAGCTTGCAAATGACTTGTATATTTATAGGCAAGAGGTCTTATGTGTTACAATAAGCCAGAATTTGAAAATCTCAAGTTGGAGCATCTTTCTTGTTTTTGAAGCAATGTTGAAACATCTTGTTCCAAGGCATGGTACAGGGATGCATAGAGTGGTTAGTACTTTAGACATGCTTGATTTTGGTTTATAGGGTTTTTGTATGCATAAAGAATAAGTTCAATGCTCAAGGAGAGTGGACTTTGTGATTAAAGCCACTTTTCAAGAATATCAATGGTGCCTTTCTTCCAAAAATGGAAATGCAACTTGGATAATGGTTCAAATAATTGGACAATGGCTCAATATATTGTGTGAACATTTAATTAAGGAGTGAATTGCAAGTTATAAGCCTGCAAAGTGAGATTATGCAGCATGGCTATGTAATTTGGTCCATTGTGCATCCAAATTCTGCCTTGTAAAACAACTTGAAACCCTAACTTCTGGCCTTCGATTCTCCTTACTCAAAAATAATCTCAAGGAGTTCTTGGAAATTTTAGAAATCTTGTAATGTTCTCTACAACCCCTTTTTGAATCACTTTTGTAAAATCTAATTGGAACTATGTGAAACTTGGCACAAAAGTTAGGTCAAAATCCTGACCAAATGCTCAAAATTTCACTAAGTGTTTTAGTTTTATGAACATTATTTCATGGATTAATAACTTGAAATCCAAGAATTTCTAGGAGGAGTTGTGTTCAGAAATGTTTTAGATCTCATTAAAATCTACAACTTTCATGTTGAAAGTTTCCTTTGAATCATCTTGCATCATGGTGAAAAATTGGCTCAAAGTTGTGAAAAAATATGAAGTTTTCAACACTGTGAAAAATTTCTAAGTTTGGAAACTTTGACATTTCAAAATGCAATCTTGAATTTTTTTTGTTTCTTGACGAACAAGCTTCATATTTTGACATTTTTGATGAATTGTGATCTTTGACACTTGATTTTGACTAAAAAGTCAAAGTTTGACTTTTCAGTGTGCAGTTGACTTTTGATCAGTTTACTGAATATCAACTATCAATTAATTGACTTTGAGCAATGTTTTGAGTCATGAAATTAGGTCAAAATGATGCATTTGAATCCTTAAGATCATGTTCCAACCAATCAACCATTTGCTAGGTCAAAAATCAGAAATTGCCTTTTCTAAGTCAAAACCCTAATTTTGACCATTTTGCCCTTTTGATGATCTGATCAAATTTCTTGAGGAATTATGGTCCAAACTTGATCAAATGACATATATGAGCTCATAATGTTGACATGGATAAAAAATTATGAAGTTTGACTGTAAATTGACCACAGTTGACTTTTTCCCCAATACGATTGATTTTTAGGTCAACTGGTCAATTGACTAAGCAAGAATGTGATCCAAGACTTGAAACTTGACATGAGCAATCTTGAGGGCCCATAATGATCCATGAAAGTCATCTGAGGCATTAAAAGTTCAAGTATCCTTGTGCAATCTCAAACCCTATTTTTCAGTCATCAGAGCTTGAGGAGGTGTCTTGAGCTGATCAACCTCAGTGCAGTTTTGAACCAAAGGAGATCTTGTGAGAAATTACTTGATAAATGAGAAGGAAAATTTTGGGGTACAACAACGGTGAACCATAATATCAGTATCAAGCCCTGGCATGTCTTCGTACGACCAATAAAAGATCTCAACATAGTCATGCAACATCTGAATTAACCTCTTTTTGACATTGTCTTCTAGGCTGGAACCTATCTTGATTTCTTTCTTGTCCTATTCAGTACCCAAGTTCACAACATCGAATGGTTCTTCATGCGGTCGTATGCCTCTTTCTTCTTGCATTAACAGCCTAGCAAGCTCTCCGGGTATTTCACAATCTTCCTCACATTCGTCCTCAGCTTGGCAGATCAAATTTTTGAAGTCATAATTGGCAATAGCAAAATTGTCATCAATGGGATCCATAGTGGAAGTGGATCAACAATTTGTTATGTGGGTGTGTGTAAGAATACATAGCTATTTTGGAAGTAAATAAAGTAAAATAAAAACAGAGAGCACGAAATTTGAATGCAAACGTCCAATGATTTATTAAATGAAAATATGTGGATGAAAGATGACAACCCAAACAAATGGACTGTTGTTCCCCGGGTAAGGCATAAGGCTTAAATTTATCGTTTAAATTACACATCTAAAAACTTGAAAGCAAGAAAATAGAAAATAACATTTACTCCCGACTAAAGGAGATTGGTATAAAGTCTTCAGCCTTCCAATCATTGAGCCTATTGTCGGTGGTAGGGAAGATCCAGTTGTCTATGTCGCAGTCGCTATCAGCATCTTCTACAACGTTGATAGCATTAACGCCCTCGTCATGATTAGGCATGGGTGCAGTAATCACATTAGGGGTCTCATGAGGACCAAATTCAATTTCCTTGGAGTAAATCATGTCTTGAATCTTATTCTTTGGAGCCCAACAGTTGCTAGTATCATGTCCGAGACTGTCGGAGTGATATGCATATCTTACGTTTGGGATTGTAGCTGAGAGAGGAAGTGTTGGGATTCTGAGGCCCTTCTCTCAATGTAATCAGCCCTGCCTTCAACATGTGTTACAATGCTTGAGCCAACGACATGTTGATTTTTGTGAATTGTCTCCTGAGGGCATCATGCCTATGCTGATTATTCTATTGTTGATGTTGTGCTGGTGCAGGATTAGAAATCATTACTACCCTCATAGATTGATGGCGGTCACCTTTACTATGACCTTTCTGGCCGTACGTAACATTGGCTTATTTCTTCCCGTTGAATGACTTCTTCGTAGTACTTGAAGATGTAGCCACCTGAATTTTTCTGCTTGTGATTCCATTTTCAACATGTTCCCCTGTTAATATCAACTTGGTGAACCCAACTGAAGAGCTCCCAATCAAGTGATTGATGAAAGGTTCTGTTAAAGTTCCCATAAATGTCTCAACCAATTTCCTATCAGACAAGGGAGGATGAACTCTTCCTGCTAGATCTCTCCATTTCTGGTCATACTCTTTAAATCCTTCGTTAGAGCCCATAGACATACTTTGTAGTTGCATATGGGTTGATGCAATATCAACACTATACTAGTATTGCTTGTAAAAAGTAGCAGCCAAATCTTCCCAGGTACGGATATTGGTCCCTTCTAGTTGATAGAACCATTCCAACTGTGTTCCAGACAAGCTTTCTTCAAAGAAATGCACCCATAATTTCTTGTCAGCAGTGTGTGGTTGAATCTTTTGGACATATGACCTCAAATGAAGCTTCAGGCAAGAGACACCATCATACATTGCAAAAGTGGGGATTTTGAACTTATGATGAATAACAACTCCTGAGACTAAACCCAGATCCTCAAAATCCAACCCAGGAACTTTCTGGTTCTCTATAGCATTTAGACGATATTCTAGCTGCTTGTATTTTTCATCAGCAGGGGGATATTGTTCATTCAGATAATCTTCTTCCTCTTTATTAGAGTATTTGACAGAACCATGGTTTCTTTTTTCAGTTTCACCACTCTTATCGTCTTTATCATGTTCGTCATCTCCGTCTAATGGAGTATCGGGATCCTAAACTCGCTTGACTGGACCCCTGAACCTTCTTTTGATGTTAAGGATGTCAGCTGGTTTCTTTGTATTTTTCTTCTTCTCTTTGGTGATGAGTGCCTTCAGTTCTTCCCGCCCCTTGGCTAAGTTTAGGAACATCTGTTGGAACTGGGCACTCTGAGCTTGAAGATCTTTGATGGTTTGTTCAAGAGCTATTTATACTAAAATAAACAGCAAGAGGATGAGAATACCTGTTATGCAATGGTATGGTATGTAAATGTATATGCATATGCAATGTTTTCAAGGACCTTGTGGGATTTAAATTTGTTAATAAAAAAGGAAACGAAGAAACTTAGTAGTAAGTTCAAATTATAATCGCCTTTTAGGCTTATAATAAAAACAAGATAGTTAAATTTTGAAACTCCTAAGGCCTAAGGAATTAAATCTCCCATGTACTCTTCCTTTTTGTGTTGGTATATGCATTAAGGCTCCGCTCTTCGTGAAGTTTTTTCATCGGCTCCAATACTTTCTTCTAACTAGCATAGAACTGAGTCTCAAAGATATCCCTTTATTTCTTTAGTTAAATCTAGGACTTCTATAGTTCTTCAAAGTCAGTGGGCATATCAGGATGAAGAATGGTATAAGGAATATCTCCTTCAGTAATAGGCTTCACAATTACTAGTAGGACAGCATAATATGACATTATAAGATTTTGAGCACGAGACCCCACCCATCTGAGGTAGGGCTCCAAAGGGATGAAGTTCTTATGCCCCAAATTATTGCTACAAATCTTATTTATCATGCCCTAAGCACGTATAAACCTTTGACGGTAACTTTGAGGATCATTCTCATAATCGAATACAATACCCTGGATGAGCATATCATGAGGACCGTCTCTTAAAGCATAACCAAACTGATGTAGATCTATAGAAGAGTTGTAAGTGATACATTCCCTTATGCCAAGGAGTGGAACATTAGGGAATTCCCCACAACAGTCAATAATAGTGATGTCCTCTTGATATCAGGAAGACCAATAGATGTCTGGATGAGTGAATGATATCAACCTTTGAGACCACCTCAAACCTTGCTCATTCTTCATCACTGATCAGGGAAGGTGCGAAATAAACCACCTGGAAAGTAAAGGTATGCAACACATGAAAGTACCTTGTTTCCTTATAGTACGAGTGTGAAGAGAATGTAGAATATCTCCAAGCAAAGTAGGCACAAGATTATGAGTAAGAAATATTTTGATGGCATTCACATCTATGAGATGGTCCGGATTAGGGAATAGTACCAAACCATAGATTAAAAAAGCCAAAACATCTTCAAAAGCATGAAAACTCATGGCATCCAGAAACAACTGAGCCTTTTCTATCAGAAATTTAGCAAGCTGACCTTTAACTTCACTTCTTGTTTCTAATTAGATACAATGTCTGACTACTTTAGATGTAAGGCTTCCACAATATTTTTAGGTTTTGGAACTTGCTCTAGACCGGTGAAGGGTGTCTTAACAAGGATAGGCACTCCAAGTAGCTTAGAGAACTCTTCCATTGTGGGCACCAACTGATAATTTGGGCAAGTAAAATAGTGATGCTTAGGATCAAAGAACTGGAACAGAACACTCATCATGTCTTCTTTGAAACCGGGAGTAACCAAACTGAGTAGATAGCCATGCCTTTTGGTGAATTGAGCATTTTATGGAACCTTTGAGACTACCTCCTTAAGCTTGGAAGGTACCCCTACAAAGGTTATTCAGATAGTATTTTTGTGAGCGGAAGCCATGACATGCAACAAGGGACAAAGATAAATCCCTAGGTCCTTGAAATGGTTAGCGAAAATGTTATGATGTCATGATGTTATGTTGATGTTTAAAAAAGTAGCAGACACAAACAAATCACACAAGAGCCTTAGGTTTAAAGGCTTGCATGAGGTCCGTAGGTAAGTACCCTTCTCTATTGAGCTTAAGTTGGCTTAACCTGTCCTAAAATAGTAACCGGGTTCTAGGAATCTCATATCATGGATCTTTCTCGAAGGTTTTATTTTAGTACGACAACTGACTTGCCACCAAAACATCATGTGAGTCTAATCTGAATGAGTGTAGCATTGAGTATCAACCAATCTTGGACTGCACCAAAGTCGGCCATCTCACTACCTTCTAATGGCCAAGATAGGTCAATAAAGGTTCTAAAAGTTAGTTAGTACTAATGACACCAAGCAGAAGCCTAATGTTATCTTTGACTGACTCAAGGAACATTAGTACAAACCAAGGTGTCGCACTAACCGTAGCCATCACTTCAACCATATCGGTCTATATCGTACAATTTTCATGATCTATTGCTACTTACCTAAGGAATCCCTAGATTCAGGTGTCGGATCTTTCAAAAAATAAACTCAAGCAAGCCCTTAAAGTTAAAGCAAACAAAGCACACAATTTAAGCAAGTAAAGTGATTTAAACTCTTAAGGTAACCCCTCTTTTAATTACTCCCCAGCAGAGTCGTCAATTCTATAATACGGTGGGATAACTGACTTTTTGTTTTTTATCCAAAATGTTTGAATAGCTAGAGTCGCCACTGACTTTTCTTTTATCCAATATAAGGAAAGGATGAAAAGAACAAGAAATACCTTGATAGATTTTGAGTTCGGGGGGTAAGTTATGAAAAGGGAAGGTGTTAGCACCCTTTTCATCCATAGTTATCTACGGGCTCTTAATCGCTAGCTCACTTTTGGAAATTTTCTTTGTGTGTGTGATTTATTTGAAAATATTTTGAAAAGATAACTTTGTTATGATTCTTGTATCAGTCCTTAAGAATGCGTATAAAGTGTTGAAAATATTTTATTTGAAAAAGTGTGATGTGTAAAGACGTTTTGTTTGCGAAAAAGGTTGTGAGCAAGAGATTAAAAGTTCCTTACCCACTAAAGGTCGTTCTTATTATTTTCCTTCTCTGTTAGAGACAGTGCTACCCATACCATTAGTTGGTAGGTAGCCTTATCTATTGCATGTGAAGGGACAGGTGTAGGGTCTTCGTACGGTCATAGAAAGCAACTTATAAGGATACTTTAGCAATTCGAAGGGACTGTTGTTGTACCCCAAAATTTTCCCTCTCATTTCTCAAAAGATCATTCTAGACCCTTAGGTTTGCTTCTGGCAAGTTTCAAGTCTCAAATCATAATTTTCTAAAGAAAGTCATTCACAAGGGCAAAATGGTCAAAAGCGCATTGAAAAGTCAAATTTTGACTTTTGGATCAAAATCAAGTTTCAACAATTATATTTCATCAAGACATGAAATAATTCATCAAAATTAAAAGTCAGAAATTACTTTGAAAAAATCAAATTTCTAAACATTTAGAATATTTTCTAAGTATTAAGAGAATATGATACTTCAGAACTTCTGAGCCAGCCTCTATGCAAATGCAGTCAGAATTTGCAAACATGGTCCAGAACATGATTCTTCAATCAGAACATGACTCTTCAGCATATGCCTCGATCAGAGCCTCACCCTTCGAATCTCACTCTGTCTTCTGCGATCAGAACATCACCAAATCCCAAAACCTCGTTTGAGAAACCTGCTGCACTGCTGTAGTACAGTCCTGCCACCAGCTGCCACAACCCTCCAAGGTGCTGTTGATCCAGTCCACGTCTGCGTTTTTCTCAAACCCCATATTTGCACCAAATTAGCATGCAAAAACTGTGATTAAAAATCAATGGAACATTATACTAAAAAGGTTAAAAATCCTATTTGTTTTTCCTCCAAAAACCACAACAAACTCATCTGAATTAAGTGGCTCCATCACACTTTCAAGGGGTTGGATTTTGGAGAGAGGGAGAGAATTGACAAAAGAGAGAAAAGAAAATGGTGAAACCTTCTCCAAAATCCAGAATTCCCAAACAGAAAACCAAACTTTTGTTCTCCCCTTTAAAAAAGAACATAATCTTTTCTGTTCCTTTGCTCTCGCTGACTCCAGAACATCTGAAGGCAACAACTCAAGCTCCAAGCGCACGCTTCAGATTCAAGGCAAGTCTTTCTGACTTTGCATGTTTTCATTCAGAACATCATTAAATATGTAAATATTATAGTATTGATGTTGGCCATATCATTGCATAAGTAGAAGAAACTATGGATCAGAACTTCTTGAATAAAGCTAGGCTCTGAATTGGAACTTCTATAAACTGTTGTGCTTTTATCCTTCTAATTTGCTGTTAAGAACTGAATAAATTATTGATGTGCTGATTAATATGAAGAAAGAGTTGAAATGTAACACAAAACTTCTGGGTTCTCTTCACTGTTTTAACACAAAAACTTCTAGGATTTCTTATTGTTTTAACATATAACTTATGAAATTTTACTCACTGTTTAATACAACACATAAGTTCTGATTTTCACTCACTGTTTAACACAATACAGAACTTCCGATTTTCACTCATTTGTTTAGCACAACAAAGAACTTGAGTTCTCCTCACTATTTTAACACACAGAACTTCTGAGTTCTCCTCACTGTTTTAACACACAGAACTTCTATAATTTTCTCACTATTTAAACACACTGAACTTCTGACTTTCACTCATTGCTTTAGCACAACACTGAACTTCTGAGTTCTCCTCACTGTTTTAATACACAAAACTTCTAAGACTTTCTCACTGTTCTAACATTCAGAAGTTTAACACGTAGAAACCCAGAACTTCTATGTTTTCCCTCTAACGTTTCTTGCAGGACCTCAGAGTGTATTAATCCATAACTTCTGATTTCCTCTAACATTTTTTTCTGAACCACAACGCGCCCGGCATCAGAACTTCTGATCCCCTTTGTTTTTCTTTCAGCAGCATGCTAATTCTATCTCATTATTTCCCCTTTTTTTTATCATTTTCAACATTAATACCCTTTTTATTAATATTAAAAAAAGACATAAAAATATTTTCTCTTTATTAATTAATTTATTTTTCTTAATTCATTAAGACAAAAAAACCATTTTCTAAACAAGTCTTTTTTCTTCCTTGCATTGTACATTTCAATATGGTTGTAATAGTTAATTAGGATTTAAATTCTTGCAACCCCCATTTGTAAATTTGTACCCCCACCCCTAAATGATGTAATAGCGTAGGATCTTTACATTTCCGCATTTTATTGCTTTCAAATATAAATGCTAGTAATTAGGGTGTGTATAGAAAGACGTAAAATCAACAAATAGATAACCCTAATCAAGACTAAATGCATGAAAATCAAACACACTTTCACACTAGTACCCTTAGGGTAATCCCATTTTGTTGCCTATCGGAAAATAGTCATGTCCCTCGAATATGGGCGTTTTAGCAAAGACCCTCGATAAAAGATCGTAGTCCCTCGATATCCCTCGATGTTGCCTTCGGTAAATGATCTAGTCCCTAAACGACATTGCTAAAATGTCCCATAGGTTACCTTCTATGACTATACAAAAATGTCCTGTGCCCGTCCCTTCACATCCAACGATGCGGCTTCTTACCAAAATGATGGTAAGATAGCAACATCTAAAGGAGGAGGAAAAGAACATCTAAAACCTTTTGAGTAGGTAGATTTGCTCCTAGTTGCTCACTTGCTCACAACCAAACATTTTACACCAACACTTTCATCTTGAAACATTTTTCAAAGACAAACACTTTGTACGCGTTCTTATAGAAACGAGAGCCATTACAAAGAAGACACCTTTTTAAAATCACTTTCAAAAACACATTCTACAAACACCTCTTTGAACTATTTTCGAAATAACACTTTGTACACATTCTTATAGAAACAAGAGCCATTACAAAGACATTTTCAAAATACTTTCAAAACCCACACCACAAGCACATTTAAACAAAAGCAAGTGATCTAGCAAGCAACTAAGATCCCGTAGATAACTACGGATGAAGATGGTGCTAGTACCTTTCTTTTTCATAATCTACCCCCCGAACTCAAAAAACATCTCTAAAGGTCTTTCTTGTTCTTTTCAGCCTTTCCTTTTGGATAAAAGAAAAGTTGGTGGAGACTCTTAATATTCACAAAATTGCGGTCAAATGCAAAACACCAAGTCAGTTCTCCCGCCGCATTACAGAACTGGTGACTCTGCTGGGTATTAGGTTTTTAAAGTGGGGTTACCTTAGGGCTAGATCACATTTACTTGCTTTTCTTTATTTGACTTTCATGCTTTACATTTACGGTTCCTTGTTTGGGCTTGTTTTGATCCTCTACCCAGATCTGGGGCACCTTTTAGGTAAGTAGCAATAGATTATGGAAATTGTACGACGTAGACCGATATGGTTGAAACAATGGCTACGTTAGTGTGATGCATTTGTTGGTACCGGTATCCTTTGTGTTGAATCGAGGAGAATACGGGGCCACTGAGCAGCGTCATGAAGCACTAACTGACTTTAGAACCTTAATTGAATAAACTTAGCCAATTAGGACGTAGTGAGATAACCGGTTTCAGTGGAAAGCTGAACATTGATTGATACTCGATACTACACTCATTGAGACTAGACTTTAGGGATATCTCGGCCACAAGAAAAGATTGATTATGCTGAGATAACGCCTAAAGGAAAGGTCAGTGTTATTGAGATCTCTTATAACTCACTTACTATCACTAGGACAAGTTTGAGCCAACTAAAACTTCAAGAGGGTACTTACCTATAAGACTCCATGCAAGCCTAAACCTAAGGACTTGTTTTGTCTTGTGTGCTTACTTGTACATAACATCATAAACATCATAACATCATATGCATTCTCACTAACCATTTCAAGGATTCTTAGGAATTTATCTTTGTTTGGTTTTGTAGGCCATGAACTCCGTCCGAAGAAACACCATCTGAATCAGCTTCATGAAAGCACACCCTCAGCTCCAAGAGTTAGCATCAAGGGTGCCCGAAGATTCTCCTTTTACTAAGAAATATGGTCGACTCCTCAGTTTGGATACTTCCAATTTCCAAGTGGAGATAATGTGTATGCTCTTCCAATCATTTGATCCCATACATCATTGCTTCACCTTTCCTGACTATCAGTTGGTACCTACACTAGAAGAGTTATCTCTACTATTAGGAGTGCCCGTGCTCGATCAGATACCATTCACCGGTCTAGAAGGGATTATGAAACCTGAGGTCATCGTCGAAGCTTTACATCTGAAGAGATCCAACATCATAGCAAATTGGGAGACAAGAAGTGGGGTCAAAGGGTTCCTAGCTAAGATTCTATTGGAGAGGGCTCGTTCATTCTAGGAAGATATGGATATTCAAGCTTTTGAAGACGTCCTGGCTCTTCTCATCTATGGTTTGGTTCTATTCCCCAACTCGGACCAATTCATAGATGTTAATGCCATCAAAGTCTTTCTATCTCGTAATCCTATACCTACCTTGTTGGGAGACATCTTACATTGCTTCCATACCAGCACCATGAAGAAAAGAGGTACTCTCTTGTGTTGTATTCCCCTACGCGCTAAGTGGTTCACTTCACACCTACCTCGATCAACATTGAAGAACAATCAAAGATTGACATGGTCTCAAAGGATGATGTCCCTCACCCACTCTGATATTTATTGGTGTTTGAGATCCTTAGAAGATGCATCTATCAATGACCTTTGTGGGGAATTACCTAACGTCCCACTGCTTGGTATTAGGGGGATATCACCTACAACCCTTACTTAGCTTTACGAAAGTTTGGGTATGCCCGAAGAGATGGTCCTCATGATATGCTCATCCAAGGTGTGGTGTTCGACTACAAAAGTGACGATCAAGGATACCATCAGAGGTTTGTACAAGCTTGGAGGATGGTAAGAAAAGTGGATAGTAAGACATTGGGATGCAAAAACTCTATTCCCCTTGATCCTTATCTTAGGTGGATGCGAGCTCGTGCTCAGAGTCTCGTAATGCCTTACCCCTCTATCATCCCTGTTATCATAGAGCATGTTGTTGAAGGAGATGTCTCGTACACTGTTCTTCATCCTAACATGCCTACCTCTCCCGAAGACTTGAAAATAGATTGGGTTCAACTAAAATAAGAACGAGACACTTTCGAGGCCCGATTCTACGACAGTGAGAAGAAGGTTTTGGAACTCACCAAGCAGCTTCATGAAGAGCGGAGTCTGAACGCCTACATCGCACCAAAGAGGATGTGCTCAACTTTTTTGTCTTAGGAGTTTTTGTATTTTATTTCCTTCATTGTAAGCCCAAAGAGGCATGATGTACTCAAACTTGGATTTATTAATATAACATGTGTTCCTTTTTTGTCTAAAGCAAATTTAAATCTCTAATTTCCTTGAAATCATTTGCATATGCATCTTCATTCATCATAACACAAACATGTTTCTTACAACAAGTCTCCTTATCTTTCTACTGTTTATTTTAGTGAGATGGATATTGAACAGACAGTAAAAGATCTTCAGGTGCAGAACGCTCAGTTTCAACAAATGTTCTTGACTCTGGCAGAAGGACAAGAGGAGTTGAAAACTCTGCTAATCAAAGAAAAGAAGAAGAAAGCTAAGAAATCAACAGGTGTTTTGAACCTCAGAAGAAGGTTCAAAGGACCAGCCAGACGGACTCTAGACTTCACAACATCATCAGGTGAAGGGGATAATCAAGAAGGGAAAAACAAGGAAGTGACTGACCATCCCGAATCTGAAGAGGAAGAAGAGGTTGACTACTCTGAAGAGAAGTATCCTCCAGCTGACGACAAATACAAATATTTGGAAGATCGCCTCAATGCTATGGAGATCCAGAAGGTACCCGGGTTAGATTTTGATGAGCTAGGACTTGTCTCAGGGGTTGTCATACCACAGGAATTCAAGGTTCCCACTTTCGGTAAATATGACGGTGCCTCTTGTACAAAACTGCATTTGAGATCATATGTCAGGAAAATTCAACCCCATACTGCGGATAGGAATCTATGGGTGCATTTCTTCTAAGAAAGCTTATCCGGAACACAGTTGGATTGGTTCTATCAGTTGGAAGGGGCCAACATCCGCAATTGGGAAGATTTGGCGGTTGCTTTTTATAAGAAATATACCAGTATAATGCTGACTTAGCTCCAACACAGACACAATTTCAAGGCATGTCTATGGGTACATGTGAAGGTTTCAAAACCTATGCTAAAAAATGGCGAGATCTCACGTGAAGGGTCCAACCCCCTCTATCTGACAAAGAATTGGTGGATATGTTCTTAGGCAGACTATCTGGTCCATTCTTCAAACACTTGATCGGAAGCTCCTCGGCTGGGTTTACTGAATTAATCATGACCAGAAAACGGGTAGAAACGAGTATAAAAAGTGGCAAAATTCAAAGAGATGCATCCTCGAACACGATAAAGAAGCCCTTTACCGAAAAGAAGGAGGTCAGTGTTGCATATAACCATAGGAATCACGACATAATTGAACGCCATCCAACGGTAGAGGCTGTCATGATCTCTAAGCCTGCACCTACTCAACAAAGGAACAATTAGTCCAGAACAAAAAGGCCGGTAATACAGTTTACCCAGATAAATATGACATTGTCTCAAGTCTCTCCGCATTTGTTGAAATCTAATCTGGTAACCTTGCGGGAAGCTCCAAAGAATCCCAACACTGCCTCTCCCCGTTATAACCCAAATGCTCGTTGTGCTTACCATTCAAAAAGTCCAGGTCATGATACAAACTACTGTTGGGCTTTGAAAAACAAGGTGCAAGACCTTCTCGAGGAAGAGGAAATTGAATTTGACGCTTCTGAGATCCCAAATGTTATCACCGCTCCTATGCCCAAGCACATCTGTGGTGTTAAAGTTGTTTAATATGATGTGTTTGTTACTTTTGTTGATGGACTTGTTTCTCCCCTCCTAACTGTCAAAAGGAACCTGTTGAAGGCTAGTTTATTTCCGGGCTGTGGCGAAGGCTGCCACCTCAATTTATCTCTACCGACTAGTTGTTATTTATTGAAGGCATGTGTCCAACGTCTGATGGATGACAAAGAGATTTTGTTTGAAAAGGCTCCCGTTCCAACCATTGCTTACAAGGATGTTTCAATAATAATAATTTCCGCCAATCCTCCCAGGGTCTCCACCAAAAGACCCGTTAGGATTATGTCTATTTCGAAGGTGACTCCATTGGTAATTACTATGCCAGGGAGAATCCCGTACTCCCCAGACAAAATTGTCCCTTGGAACTATGGGGGTGACGTCTACTACCACGCCGTCAAACAAGAATGGTTGGCTGTTGAAGACCCGATTTTTGAGAAGGCTGACCCCGACATCGGTAACATTGTGGGAACTAGCAAAATAACCAGAAGTGGAAGAGTGTTCTCCCCTGAGATTTCTCCTCCGAAAAATATTACTGGTCCTGTGATCATTCCTACTTTTGTTCCTGCTGATACTACTACTACAGTTCCTGTGGTTACCCCTGTTGACACCCCTATCACCGAGTCAACCGAGACTCGAGGCAAAGGAATTTTGGTTGAGCCTGTCTGAATGAAAGCGCAATCAGTATCTATCCCAGAGGCTTCCAAGAAGGAGATGAAATAAATTTTGAAAATTATAAAGTGAAGCGACTACAATGTAATCGAACAGCTAGGGAAGACCCCTTCAAAGATTTATATGCTATCTTTACTGTTGTGCTCCGAAGCTCATGTGAAGGCCTTGGTGAAATTTCTTAAAACTGCCCATGTGCCACAGGAAACCTCTGCTGACCAATTCAGAGATTTTGTGGCTAGTTTGACAGCTGATAACGGTTTGGGCTTTTCTGATGCCGATCTGACACCTAGAGGGAGGAAACACAATGAGGAGTTGCATGTCTCTGTCGAATGTAGGGGCACTACTTTGGCTCATGTCCTGGAAGATACTGGTTCATCATTGAATGTGCTGCCTAAGAAGGCTCTGGATAGACTAGAATGTGAAAGTTTGACCTTAAAACCCACCAACATAGTGGTAAGGGCCTTCAACGGTTTGAAGAGAATGGTGCACGGGGAGGTGGACATCCCCATTAAAGTTGGAACTCAGACCTTTGATTCAACTTTCTATGTGATGGATATTCACCCTTCCTATTCCTGTTTATTGGGCCGACCTTAGATTCATGACGCTGGTGCCGTCACCTCTATATTACATCAGATGTTGAAGTATCCAATCAAGGGAAAAATCATCACTGTCCATGGAGAGGAGGAATATATGGTCAATCACCTGAACTCCTTCAGATATGTGAAAATGGATGGTGAATACATTGAAACTCTATGTTAGCATTTCGAGGAAGTCCCACAAACAGTTGCAGTAACAAAGACTATTTCCAAAGTCCCGAAGATTACCAGACCTCCGCTAAAGATGGCTTCTCTGAAACACGCCAAGGCAGTAGTCGAAGAAGATGGGTGTACCATTTGGGGCCAACTCCTGGATATTCCCTACAAATATGACAATTTGGTTTGGGTTTTACTTCAGGAGCCCAGAAAGATGTTCGTCATGCTCGTGTCGGGGGACCACCTTTGCGGATCAACAACCATGGAGTCAACACAGTGGAAGATAGTGATGATAGCTGTGACCTGGAAGAATGGATTTTTCCAACTATCAGTGGAGGACTCAACAACTGGGAAACTAAAGAATCTGTCCCTATTACTTTTATCCAACAGTAATTATCTTTAAAGTTTTGTCGGACTTGTAATAATTAAACAATTTAGACTTTAAAACCATGTGTCTTACCCGAGGCACAACGGTTCATTTGTGAGGGTTGTTACTTCATTTTCATGTGTCATCAATAAATCATGGACGTTTTTGCATGCAAATTTTACGCTATTTGTTCTTCTTTTTTCTACATTTTTATGTTTTTCAAAGATAGCTATGCTCTTACACACACTCACATATCAAAATGCAGATCCACATACACTCAGGATCCTATGGGTAACGATTCTGCTATGGCCTATTGTGACTTTGAAAATCCAATCTACCAAGCCAAAGACGAAGGTGAGGAAGATTGTGAAGTGCCAGGGGAACTAGCCAGGTTACTACAACGGGAAGAAAGGACCATACATCCCCACTAAGAGCCGGTTGACACAATTAACTTAGGTACCAAAGAGGACAAGAAAGAAATCAAGGTAGGTGCCAACCTGGAACCTAGTGTCAAGAAGCACTTAACTCAGTTGCTACATGACTATGTTGAGGTCTTTGCCTAGTCATATGAAGACATGTCAGGACTTGACGCTGATATCGTGGTCCATCACCTGCCGATAAAAGAAGACCGCCCTCCGGTAAAACAGAAAGTTCGTCGCATGCGGCCAGAAATGTCAGAGAAGATCAAGACCGAAGTCATGAAATAGTTCAACACCGGAATCTTAGTCGTCACCTCGTATACACAATGGGTCACCAATATTGTTCCAGTGCCTAAAAAGGACGGTAAAGTATGCATGTGTGTGGATTACAGAGACTTGAATAGGGCAAGCCCTAAGGATGATTTCCCGCTTCCTCACATTGACATTCTGGTTGACAATACCGCACAGCATAAAGTATTCTCCTTCATGGATGGTTTCTCTGGGTACAATCAAATCAAAATGGCACCTGAGGACATGGAGAAAACGACCTTTGTCACATAGTGGGGCACGTTCTGTTACAAAGTTATGCCATTCGGGTTGAAGAATACTGGGGAAACTTATCAGCGCGCCATGGTAGCTCTGTTTCACGATATGATCCATCATGAGATAGAGGTCTACGTGGATGACATGATAGCCAGATCTCAAACTGAAGAGGAACACCTTGACCATTTGCAGAAACTGTTTGAAAGACTGAAGAAATACAAACTAAGGTTGAACTCGAGTAAATGTACATTTGGAGTAAGGTCCGGTAAACTCCTAGGCTTCATTGTCAATGGTAAAGGTATCAAAGTGGACCCTGCAAAGGTAAAAGCAATACAAGAAATGTTTACTCCTTGCACCGAGAAGGAAGTCAGAGGATTCTTAGGATGAATAAACTACATCCCCAAATTCATTTCTCACCTAACCGCTACTTGTGAACCAATCTTCAAATTACTGAAGAAAGATCAAGTGTTGGATTGGAACGACGACTGCCAGGCTGCCTTCGACAGGATCAAAGAGTATCTTCAAGAGCCTCATATTTTGATGCCTCCAGTCAAGGGAAGACCTTTGATCATGTATCTAACTGTATTAGAAAATTCAATGGGGTGTGTGATGGGGCGGCATGACGGGTCTGGCCAAAAAGAGCATGCAATATACTACCTGAGCAAAAAGTTTACCGACTGTGAAACTAGATATTCACTGCTCAAGAAAACTTGCTACGCTCTGGTATGGGCTGCTCTCCGGCTAAGACAGTATATGTTGACCCATACTACCTTGTTGATATCCAAGATGGATCCAATTAAATACATATTCGAGAAGCCCGCCCTCTCTGGAAGAATAGAAAGATGGAAAATGATCTTGACTGAATACGACATTCAATACACTATCAAAAAAGCAATAAAGGGCAGTGTGCTAGCTGATCACCTTGCTCGTCAGGCTGTGGATGACTACCAGTCCATGAAATTTGAGTTCCCAGATGAAGACATCTTGTTGGTAAACAATTGTGAAGAACTCAGACCATATGACGGATCTGAACAAGGATCCTGATGGATCTTGGTTTTTGACGGAGCTTCCAATGCACTCGGCAATGGCATATGTGTTGTGATCATATCCCCTGAAGGATGTCATACTCCCTTCACTGCAAGACTTTGTTTCAACTGTACCAATAATATGGCAGAATATGAAGCATGTATTATGGGTCTCAAAGCCGCCATAGATTTGGGAATCAAGTCCTTAAGGGTATTTGGAGATTCAGCCTTAGTCATCAGTCATATCAAAGGAGAATGGGATACGAAGCACCCTAATCTCACACCCTACAAAGAACATGTGTTGACATTAATCCCATATTTTGAGGAAATTACCTTTGAGCATTTTCCACGAGAGGAAAATCAACTAGCGGACGCGCTAGCCACTATGTCATCCATGTTTAAAATAAAGTGGGATAACGAGGCTCCCCAGATCACCATTGAGCGGATGAATGAACCAGCTTACTGTCACAAGATAGATACTGAAGAAGTAGCGGACAAGCCTTGGTTCCATGAAGTTAAGAGGTATCTCGAGGCCCAAGAGTATCCAGAGGGACCTTCAGTCAATGATAAGAAGTTTC
This sequence comes from Vicia faba, assembly GCA_948472305.1. Classification (NCBI taxonomy): domain Eukaryota; kingdom Viridiplantae; phylum Streptophyta; class Magnoliopsida; order Fabales; family Fabaceae; genus Vicia; species Vicia faba. Next base: position 1,567,623,556 of record OX451737.1, on the reverse strand, counting down.
TGAGAAGATTTTCTGCTAAATTCTTCCTCAGTAATGGAATCCTCTATAAACGCAACCACGACTCTACTTTGCTTCGTTGCGTAGACCAGAGTGAGGCAGAAAAGATCATGGATTATTTACACGAAGGTACCTTTGGCCCTCATTCTATTGGGCATACGATGGCTAAAAAGATCCTACGGGCAGGATACTACTGGTCCACCATGGAAGCGGATTGTTATCAACATTCACGAACTTGTCACAAGTGCCAGATCTATGCTGACAAAGTACATGTGCCTCTGGTTCCCTTGAACGTCCTGACTGCCCCTTGGCTCTTTGCAATGTGGGGCATTGACATGATTGGAGATATCAAACCCACAACTTCTAATGGACACTGCTTCATCTTGGTTGCCATTGGTTACTTCACGAAGTGGGTCGAGGCATCTTTATTTGCTTATGTTACCAAGAACGTTGTGGCCTGATTCATCAAACAAAATCTCATATGTCGGTACAGTATCCCGTAGAGAATCATCACAGATAATGGTACCAATCTCAACAATACTATGATTACCGAACTATGCACACAATTCAAGATCCAGCACCAAAACTATTCTCCTTATCGGCCGAAGATGAATGGCGCCGTAGAAGTCGCAAATAAAAACATCAAAAAGATCATACAAAAAATGACAGTGATCTACAAGGATTGGCATGAGATGTTACCATTTGCTCTCCATGGTTACCGTACCACGGTGCGCACGTCAACAGAGGAAACCCCTTTCTCTTTGGTATACTGTATAGAAGTTGTCCTACCAATTGAAGTCCAAATATCTTCTCTGAGAATCATAAAAGATGCAGGGTCGAATGAAGATGAATGTATTCAAACTCGACTTGACCAGTTGAACTTGATCGATAAGAAGAGGCTTACGGTTGTCTGTCATGGCCAAATGTACCAAAAATGCATGATAAAAGCTTTTAACAAGAAGGTCAGACGTTAGGTATATCGGGTTGGTGACTTGGTAATCAAGCGTATCATACTGCCACAAGGTGATCCCAAGGGCAAATGGACTCCTACATATGAAGGACATTTGTGATAAAAAACATATTCTCTGGTGGAGCAATGATCTTAACCACTATGGATGGCGACGACCTTCTGCACCCTACAAACACGGACATATTCAAAACATACTACGCATGAATAAAGACCCGCTAGGTCGACTGGACTAGGCAAAAATTAGGGTATCCCGGCGAACCAAAAGGGTTCGGGCAAAAATTAGGGATAAAATACAAAAAAAAATTGTACACCCGACAAGCTGAAAACCTGAAAGGGCGACTTAGGTAAAAAACGATATCCTGGTGGACTGAAAACCTGAAAGGGCGGTCTAGACAAAAATTAGGGATTGAAAGCGTATGACAATGTCCCGTTGGATCACCTTACAGACAACATTTAGTATCGACTGACAAACTCAAACGGTTCCAATAAATCCAATCAGCTTCGGACAAAGCAACAAGTGGAGGAGACGCTCAGAGACATGAAGGCTATAGCAGAGTGGGAATCCCGTGGGATTATTTCACATAGCTATCTTTTCTTTGTATCAATTTTCATTTTCTACGACGATATTCCCTTACTAGGATGTTTGTCTCTTTGTACAAAAATACTTATTCAAGTAAATACAAAGATATTCCTTTAAAAGTGCAAAACTATCAGTTTTTTCTTTTATTTCCCTACTTTGTTTGCAAAAACGTCCAATGATTATTTTTGAACATATGCATTTGAACGTGACTACCATTTACAAATGAGCACAAGAAAAGAGGGATCAGAAAACAGAAAGATAATTACTAATGGCTTTAAGAAATAGGATAATGTCTATAGGCCATTCCATAAAATCCCCGCAGGTACTTTTTCCAGCAGGAGCGGAAGCAAGGACATCCTACTATAGGAACACTAACTTATCTCCAGTATGCAGCCTAATGGTATCAAGTGCTCTCACATTCCCGACGGAGCAAAACTTCCAGTTGCCATTCCAAACATTCCCTAGTGAAAGTCGCCCAGTTTCTCAAGATCCCCAGTAGGATTTCACGAAGTCCGCAAGCAATGCATGGAGTTTCCCCTCCCCAACAGAGTTTATTTCTCTAATTATGGGAACCCATCAATCAACACTTTTATTTCAGCAAAAATATGAAGACACACTCCACATCCCCAGCAACAGTCAGGGAATTATTTCCCTAATCCAACAACATTGCAACAGAACATCTTACATGCGCATACATCGCATCCATATATCATAAACATCAATGACACGAGTGCATATATCACAATCTCATTGCACTATGAATTTCATGAATCATGGCATTACATATAACTAACTTTTTTTGCCTTTTTTCAGGAAAGAACAATCAATAGAACATTATCATCAAATTTTCAACAAGACAAGACAAAATCTATGAGCAAGTTAATTGTAGATCAATTCCCGAAACAAGACGGGGTGACTATCTACATGACAATTACTTCCTTTAGACATCTTCTCTGGTTCAGATAAATCACTCCAAGATTTATTCTTATTCTTTTCCAGACCCCTGCCGGTTCAGTTTAAACCTCTCAATGGTTTTATTCTGATTCTTTCTTGTAGACATCTCGTCTAGTTCAAATAAGTCGCACCAAGATTTATTCTGATTCTTTTCAGACCCCTGCCGGTTCAGTTTAAACCTCTCAACGGTTTATCCTGATTCCTTCCCGAAGACGTTTTCGCTGGTTCAGATAAGTCGCACCAAGATTTATTCTGATTCGTTTCCAGACCCCTGCCGGTTCAGTTTAAACCTCTCAACGGTTTATCCCGATTCTTTCCCGAAGACGTTTTATCTAGTTCAGATAAGTCGCACCAAGATTTATTCTAATTCTTCCCCAGACCCCTGTTGGTTCAGTTTGAATCTCTCAATGTTTTATTCTGATTCTTTCCTACAAGCATCTTCTTTGGTTCAGATAAATCACTCCAAGATTTATTCTGATTATTTTCTAGACTTCTGTTGGTTCAGTTTAAATCTCTCAACGGTTTATCCTGATTCTTTCTCGTAGGAATCATCTCTGGTTCAGATAAATCACTCCAAGATTTATTCTGATTATTTTCCAGACTCCTGTTGGTTCAGTTTAAATCTCTCAACGGTTGATCCTGATTTCTTCCCGAAGACGTTTTCTATGGTTCAGATAAGTCGCACCAATATTTATTCTGATTCGTCCCCAGACCCCTGCTGGTTTGATTTAAATATCTCAACGGTTAATTCTGATTCTTTCCTATAAGCATCTTCTCTGGTTCAAATAAATCGCTCCAAGATTTATTCTGATTCTCTCCAGTTAAAGAATACCCAAGACCTCTTTTGTTTTAGTTTAAACCTCTCAATGATTTATCCTGATTCTTTCCAAATAAGACACTTTCTTTGGTTCAGTCAAAGTCAAGCTTAGACTTAGTCTAGTTTCTGTCAACAATCATCTTTGGATGGCACCTATAAGCCCATCTTCGATAACTCTCCATCGTTTATCCAAATGGCATCTATAAGCCCATCTCCGACAACTCTCAATTGTTTCTCTAAATGGCATCTTTTAAGCCTATTCCTTACACCTCAACCACAGTATCATCAAGTGCAAATTTCTAGGCACTCTAGTGTTCAATCATCTTCTACCTTCAAGTCACGAATGGCAGATTTGCCAATCTAACTCTTCAGGTTTAAGAAGATTGAACAGGGGCAGCTGTTGTACCCCAAAATTTGCCCTCTCATTTCTCAAAAGATCATTCTAGACCCTCAGATTTGCTTCTGGCAAGTTTCAAGTCTCAAATCATAATTTTCTAAAGATAGTCATTCACAAGGGCAAAATGGTCAAAAGCGCATTGAAAAGTCAAACTTTGACTTTTGGATCAAAATCAAGTTTCAACAATTATATTTCATCAAGACATGAAATTAATTCATCAAAATCAAAAGTCAGAAATTACTTTGAAAAAATCAAATTTCTAAACATTTAGAAAACTTTCTAAGTATTAAGAGAATATGATACTTCAGAACTTCTGAGCCAGCCTCCACGCAAATGCAGTTAGAATTTGCAAACATGGGCCAGAACGTGATTCTTCAATCAGAACATGACTCTTCAGCATATGCTTCGATCAGAGCCTCACCCTTCGAATCTCACTCTAATCTTCTACGATCAGAACATCACCAAATCCCAAAACCTCGTTTGAGCAACCTGCTGCACTATTGTAGTACAGTCCTGCCACCAACTGCCACGATGCTCCAAGGTGCTGCTGATCCAGTCCACGCATGTGTTTTTCTCAAACCCAATAATTACACCAAATTAGCATGCAAAAACTGTGATTAAAAAGCAATGGAACAGTATGCCAAAAAGGTTAAAAATCCCATTTGTCTTTCCCCCCAAAACCACAACAAACTCGTCTATAAATAAGTAGCTCCATCACACTTTCAAGGGGCTGGATTTTGGAGAGAGAGAGAGAGAGAGAGAGAGAGAGAGAGAGAGAGAGAGAGAGAGAGAGAGAGAGAGAGAGAGAGAGAGAATTGTCAAAAGAGAGAAAAGAAAATGGTGAAACCTTCGCCAAAATCCTGAATTCCCAAACAGAAAACCAAACTTTTGTTCTCCCCTTTGAAAAAGAACATAATCTTTTCTGTTCCTTTGCTCTCGCTGACTCCAGAACATCTGAAGGCAGCAACTCAAGTTCCAAGCGCACGCTTCAGATTCAAGGCAAGTCTTTCTGACTTTGCATGTTTTTATTCAGAACATCATTAAATATGTAAATATCATAGTATTGATGCTGGCCATATCATTGGATAAGTAGAAGAAACTATGGATCATAATTTCTTGAATAAAGCTAGGCTCAAAATTAGAACTTCTATAAATTGTTGTGCTTTTATCCTTCTGATTTTCTATTAAGAACTGAATAAATTGTTGATGTGCTGATTAATATGAAGAAATAGTTGAAATGTAACACAGAACTTTTGGGTTCTCTTCACTATTTTAACCCGAAAAATTCTAGGATTTCTTATTGTTTTAACACAGAACTTATGACATTTTACTCACTATTTAATATAATATAGAAATTCTTATTTTCGCTCACTGTTTAACACAATACATAACTTCAGATTTTCACTCATTTGTTTATCACAACACAGAATTTCTGAGTTCTCCTCACTGTTTTAACACACAGAACTTCTGAGTTCTCCTCACTGTTTTAACACACAAAACTTCTATGATTTTCTCACTATTTAAACACACTGAACTTCTGACTTTCACTCACTTCTTTAGCACAACACTGAACTTCTAAGTTCTCCTCACTATTTTAATACACAACTTCTAAGACTTTCTCACTGTTCTAACATTCAGAAGTTCAAACGTAGCAACCCAGAACTTTTGTGTTTTCCCTCTAACGTTTCTTGCAGGACCTCAGAGTGTATTAACCCAGAACTTTTGATTTCCTCTAACGTTTCTTTCTGAACCACAACGCGCCCGACATTAGAACTTCTGATCCCCTTTGTTTTGCTTTCAGCAGCATGCTAACTCTATCTCATTATTTCCCTTTTTTTTAATCATTTTCACTATTAATACCCTTTTTATTAATATAAAAAAATGACATAAATTTTTTTTTATTAAGTAATTTATTTCTTTTTCTTAATTCATTAAGACAAAAAACCATTTTCTAAACAAGTCATTTTCTTCCTTGTATTGTACATTTCAATATGGTTGTAATAGTTAATTAGGATTTAAATTCTTGCAACCCCCCATTTATAAATTTGTAGCCCCACCCCTAAATGATGTAATAGCGTAGGACCTTTACATTTCCGAAATTTATTGCTTTCAAATATAAGTGCTAGTAATTAGGGTGTGTATGGCAAGACATAAAATTAACAAATAGATAACCCTAATCAAGACTAAATGCATTAAAATCAAACACACTTGCACACTAGCACCCTTAGGGTAATCCCATTTTGTTTCCTATCGGAAAATAGTCATGTCCCTCGAATATGTGCGTTTTAGCAAATACCTTCGATAAAAGATCATAGTCTCTCAATATCCCTCGATGTTGCCTTCGAGAAACGATCTAGTCCCTAAATGTCATTGCTAAAACGTCCCATAGGTTGCCTTCTATGACTATACTAAAATGTCCCGTGCCCGTCCCTTCAAATCCAACGATGCGGCTTCTTACCAAAATGATGGTAAGATTGCAACATCTAAAGGAAGAGGAAAAGAACATCTAAAACCTTTTGAGTAGGTAGATTCGCTCCTAGTTGCTCGCTTGCTCAAAACCAAACATTTTACACCAACACTTTCATCTTGAAACATTTTTCAAAGACAAACACTTTGTACGCGTTCTTATATAAATGAGAGCTATTACAAAGAAGACACCTTTTCAAAATCACTTTCAAAAACATTCCACAAACACCTCTTTGAACTATTTTCGAAACAACACTTTGTACGTGTTCTTATAGAAACAAGAGCCATTACAAAGACATTTTGAAAATACTTTCAAAACCCACACCACAAGCACATTCAAACAAAAGCAAGTGATCTAGCAAGCAACTAAGAGCCCGTATATAACTACGGATGAAAAGGATGCTAGTACCTTCCCTTTTCATAATCTACCCCCCGAACTCAAGATAACATGTCTAAAGGTCTTTCCTGTTCTTTTCAGCCTTTCCTTTTGGATAAAAGAAAATTCGGTTGTGACTCTTGTCATCCGCATAATTGCGGTCAAATGCAAAACACCAAGTCAGTTCTCCCACTGTGTTACAACTGTCATCATATTATTCATAGATAACAAGGGACTATATCATCTTTTCGTAGGAAACTCGAGGGACATCGCGGGACTATGATCTTTATTCGAAGGGACTATGATGATTTAATCGAGGGTCTTTGCTAAAGTACCCTTACTTTCGAGGGACATGACCATGTTTTTGAAGGAAACAAAGAGAGGTTACCCTAGAGGTGCAAAGTGTGCAAAGGTGATTCAGTTCAGTTATATTATCTCGAGTTAAGGTTTTCTAACGTTTGTTTTTGTCTTTCTATACAAACCCTATTAGCATACATCTAACAGTTATGTATACAGGTATATAAAATATAAGTGCGAAAAGTAAAGCCCTAGGACTATTACATGGCTTTGGGGCAGTTACATGATAAAGAAATTGTGCGGAAATTTAAACTAAGTTATTACAAAAAAGACCGTGCAATCTATATAATTGTTTCTAGGAATTTTAAATGCAAAAGATAAATAAAAGTGTTAGAAAAGATGTTTTAAAGTCCTAAAAATTCTAGGTGTTAAAAGATATTTTTGTATTTTTTTGGTTACTTTTAAACATTTAGAAAATAATTAGTTATCTAATTCTAAATTAATTACAAAGGTAAATTAATTAAAAAAACTAAGCCTAATAAAATTGAATTAAAAAATATGTCCAAAATTATATTAATTAATAAAAACCCTAAGACTTTTTTTTATGGATTAAAACGAATAGTAGAAAATTAAATAAGAAAATAAGTAAAGATAAAGGAAAGTGGAAAAGATTACAAAACTAATAAAAGATGGTTGCAAGCGCCCAGGCTCGAACCCACACCCTCTCATTTCCCAAGCAAGAACACTACCATTGTGCCATGAACAAACATAATATTATATCCTAACAATGGCATCTCGTATTCCTCATGTTAAAACTTACATGTAAGGCTTCAAAACTGTTCTAAATAATCATGCTTGGAGATGTTCTGGAAGTGATTTGGACTGAATCAAACTGGAACTTGAGATTTAATGGTGCACTTTTTTTAAAAAATTTGTGATTTTTGAGACTCTTCTTGAAGTAAAACTTTTCTTGTTATTATAGTGTGAGGGCTTGAGTATTTATAGAGGAGGAGATTTAAGTCACCAAAGAAAGAAATAATTAAATGATCATGGTTGTTGTAACCCAAAATTTTCCCTCCCATTTTCATACATGACATACTCCTAGAGGTCCTCAATTGCTCAAGATTGACCAAGAATTGATCAGATAAATTCTCCTCATAAGCATTGGCCTTCCAACTAGGATTTCATTTTCACCAAGATGTGTGAGCTCCAAAGGTCTCAAATGTCTTCCATGGTCCTGATATGTCTTCAAGATTATCCATGACAAATTTCATACCTTGCACTACAAGTTTGCTCATACAATTGCTCAAATGCTTGAAAATCAATTGTATTAGGTCAAAAGTCAACTATGACCTATATACAGTCAAACTTCAAGGTTTTTGGTAAACCTCAACATTTTGAATGAATATCCATCCTTTGATCAAGGGATGATCACGATTCCTCAAGAAATGCCCATAATTCATCAAAAGTGAAAATCGCTAAATTAGGGTTTTTATAGGAAAAGTCAACTGAACTTTGACAAAGCATAACATATATATACTTCATCCATTTTCCCCCAACCAAATCTCATATTGAAGATAATATCATTCCCTACAACTTCTCTTCATCCCTCAAGTCCAATAAATGCACCATTTGAAAGATACAAGCTCATACATTACAGGTCATTTTCAGAAAGTCAACAAAAGCCACTTTTTGCCAAGATCTTTTACATCAAGATAAAATATTCAAACACAAAATTGATCAAAAGAGGGATATAATTAGACATCTTGGGCTTTCCAAAAAGTCTAATATCATCATCATGAGATAAAAATTGAGCAAGTTATGGCTTGTCCAAGTTGGGAAAATTTGGGAATTTTCAATAATTATGCATTGAGCAAATTTGAAGTTTTAAGGCAAGGGCTAAATTTCTTGGACTTCAAGCATAACCCTAAGTTTATAGAGGACCTATAAAATTATTCTTGCCATGCCTTGCATTTTCTAACTATTTTATTCATATTTATTTTAATTTATATCAAATAAATATAAAATAAAATGTATAAAATAATTGGAAATGGGATTTGAGCTTTAGGTTGATGTTTTGGACAGCCTAGGCCCATAAACTTTTGTGCAAAGGTGTACACATTCATTCAAACTCAAAAAAGGACAAGTTTCCTTGTTTTTGGCCAAAGTTACAAAGTTCATTCATGGCTTTGAAACGTTTGCTTTAAGGTTGTTTAAACCTTTGTTTTCTTGTCTCCTCATTCCTCTCTATATAAACAAGCATCTAGCAAGCATTTCAATATGCCTACACAGCCTAGAGAGAGCTCTACCATTTTTGCAAAATTATCAAAAGCGGTAAAAATTTGAAACCCACTTTACAGGTGCTTTTGGTCCGAACTAGTAATCATACATTGCTCTTAATGTTCCCAGAGACTTGTTTCAACCATCCTCAAAGCTTGCAAGGTCCCAGATCACTGGATCCAAAATATCACCATTTTGGTATAATCTCAAATTTGAATCTATATTTTTATTAATTGTTGAATGTTCTAATGTGTGTATATGAGTTCCTGGATATCCTTAGAGCAGGTTAGGGGAATTACATGGAATGCATAACATCTAGAACATGAGATACCATGTACCATCAAGTACTGCCCACACTGGATCCAAGGATAGACCTAGGCTTCACAATCCGGGCTTAGCGAAATTTCAATTGTACCCCCATTCTACTCCAGTCGTCAAGCCCAATTCCTTTTCTTTTTGCTTTATTTAATTATTTCATCTCTTAATCATTTTAATTATAATAATAAAAAAACTCACAAAAAATTTAGGCTTAGACTTTTTTAATTAAATAATTAACTTTTTTAATTAATTAAAACTTTAACTTTTTTCTTAATTAAAAATGAATTAGAATTTAAGTCTAATTACTTTCTTTTCATAATTAAAAGAAAACCACAAAAAAGGCTTAGTTTATTTTTCTTAATTTAATTTTCTAAGTAGACTTTAGGATAATTAAATCAAAAACCACAAAAAAGATTTTTCTTATTATATTTTAGACGAACTTTCAACCTTTCGCGTGTTGTTTATTTTTCGCATCTTTATATTCATGTAACTGCATACTGAATGTAATAATTAATAGGATTTTATCTGCTTTCTTAATTTTCCTTCTCCCAATTTTTGTACATTGTAAATATCCCCTCCCCGAAAGCCATGTAATAGTTTAGATTTACACTTTTTGCACTTTATATTTTTCTGTACAATATAACTGCTAGTAACTAGGATTGCATGGCAAGACTGAAAACAAAAAACATTAGCAAACCTATATGTGCAAGATAAATATTTGAACTAAACACAATTTCACATGTGCACCTCTAGGATATCCCACTTCGGTTGCCTTTGAAAAACGGTCACATTTCTCGAAATGTGAGAAGTTTTAGTGGTTGTTCTCTAGTTTGAAAGATCACAAGTCCCTTGATGACCCTTTCAATGTTGCCTCGATTAAAAGTGATCTTAAAACTTTAGGACAGTTACTAAAATTTCCTGCCAAGTTGTCTTCGTGACCGTAATGTCCCTTCGATGTCCCTCATACATCCAACAATAGGGCTACCTACTCACTAATAGTAGTATAGCACTGTCTAAAGGATAAGGAGGAAAAGAACAAACCTTTTTTCGAGTATAAGTAGACAGTTCTTAATTGCTTGCTCAAAAACAAACTTTTTGCACTTATACAAAAAACTACTTTTCAAAAACAATTTCAAAACACTTTGTATACTTTCTCCACTATCCCAAGAAACATTACAAAGTTCTCCGTACTAAGGCGTTTTCAAAATATTTTCAAACACAAAGCACAAAAGCATCTCAAAAAACGAGCAAACCTCTAAGAGCCCATGGAAAACAACGGATGGAAAGGATGCTAACACATTCCCTTTCCATAATCTACCCCCTTACTCAGAAATAATCTTGAAAGGTCTTTTTCTATTCTTTTCAACCTTTCCTTTGTTAGATAAAAGAAAAGTCGGTTGCGACTCTTGCTTACCGCAACATTTGCAAACACAAACACAAAGCAGTATATAACAGTCGGTTCTACCATCGTATCACAAAACTGGCGACTCTGCTAGGGAAAATAATAAAAATGGGGTTTACCTTAGGGTCTAGATCATTTTCCTTCTTTGACTGTTTGTTTGCTTTATTTTTAAGGGTACTGTTTGGGGAAACCTTTTAGGTAATTAGAAATAGATCGCAGAAACTGTATGGAGGTATATCGACACGATTGAAGCGATGGCTACGTTGATGCGACACTTTGATTGGTACCGGTAGCCCTTGAGTTAATCAAGGAGAATACGGGGCCGCTACGTGGTGTCATGAAGCGTCAACTGACCTTAGAACCTTTAAATGAACAACTTAGCCATTAGGATGTAGCAAGATGGCCGTCTTTGTTGTATTCCCAAAGTCGGAAGATACTCGATGCTACACTCATTGGGATTTGACTCTTGAGTTTTGTTTGGTTTCCAGTCAATCGCCTATCGAAAGAAACTTATGGGAAAGATCAGTGATATTGAGATCTCTTAGAACCCAGTTACTATTTATAGGACAGGTTGAGCCAACTAAATTTCAAGAGGGTACTTACCTACAAACCCCATGCAAGCCTAAACCTAAGGCTGCTTGTGTGATTTGTTTGCTTTCAACTTGAGCTACTTTCTGGGTTTTTTATCTAACAACATGATCTTCTTGCAGGATTTGTTTACAATCATTATTCAGTAACTTGGACTTCTTAGACTCACCTGTCTTCATCACCTTACACTTTTGCTTATCGCATAACATACACATCATAACATCATGCCATAACATTTCCTTAACCATTTCAAGGATCTCAAGGGTTTGTGATGCAGGTCATGATAAATCAGACGTCTAGCAATGGGAAAGGGGATTTATTTTCCTCTAGCCAATGCCGCCAAAATATCAAAACTCAAAAACTTGAGTCAGGGGCTATGACCCACTTGATATGGTGAGATTGACTCTCATAGAAGGACACTCAACAATATGAATTTCTTCAATCAAAGTTGCAAATTTCAACTTCTGACATTTTCTTGTTTACCCCGCGAGATCCTTGAAAACATTGCATGCATGACATTTCATATTAGGTCTTCCAGTACAGGTTTCTCATCTTTTTGCTGTTTATTTCAGCAAAAGAAAGGGCCCTTGAACAAATAGTAAAAGACCTTCAAGCTCAAAACACTCAGTTCCAACAAATGTTCATGGCTTTGGCCCAGGGGCAGGAAGAACTGAAAGCTCTCGTCATCAAAGAGAAGAAGAAGAAGGCAAAGAAACCCGCTGGCATCTTGAATATGGGAAGAAGACTCAGAGAACCGGTTAAACGAGCTTTAGATCTCACAATTTCATCAAACAATGGGGATAATCATGAAGAAGTCAACAACCCCGAGGATGATGAAGAAGAAGCTGATTACTCTGAGGAACAATACAAACAACTGGAGGATCGTCTCAATGCTATGGAGATTCAGCAGGTACCTGGCTTGGACTTTGAAGAGTTAGGGTCTGGTTCCTGGAGTGGTTATCCCACCAAAGTTCAAGGTTCCCACATTTTTTAAGTATGACGATGTCTCCTGCCCTAAGTTGCACTTAAGGTCTTATGTCAAGAAGATCCAGCCTCACACTGCTGACCAAAGGTTATGGGTTCATTTCTTCCAAGAAATTTTAGCTGGCACACAATTGGAGTGGTTCTATAAGCTAGAAATACCATACATTCATACCTGGGAAGACTTGGTTGCTGCTTTCTACAAGCAGTACCAATACAATGCTAACCATACTCCAACTCATACACGACTTTAAATCATGTATATGGGTTCTAGCGGAGGCTTCAGGGAATATGCCTAGAAATGGAGGGATCTAGCTGACAGGGTACAACCTCCTCTGAATGATCGAGAAATGTTAGACATGTTCATGGGCACTCTGACAGGCCCGTTCTTTAATCTATTGAATGGGAGTTCCTCATCCGGGTTCACAGAGATGGTTCTGACTAGAGAAAAGATCGAAAGTGGTATCAACAATGGGAAGATCTCGATGGCTTCATCTTCTAATGATGAGAAGAAGCCATTTGTTGGTAAGAGGGAAGCCAATGATATGTATGGCCAGAAGGGTCGTAATAAGGCAGACTACCACCAATTTGTAGGCGAAGTACTGGTCTCTAATTCGGTACGCGTGCAACGACCATAACAATAGGGTAATCAGTGAAGGCAAGACGAGCCTAAGAGACAGTTTACCAAGATCAACATGCCGCTGTCTCAAGAATTACAACATATGTTAAGGATGAATTTGATTACATTCATAGGACCTCATCCAAACTATAAGACTTATTCTCCTAACTACAATCCTGATGCAAGGTGTGCCTATCATTTTGGAAGTCCTGGGCACGGTACTACTAATTATTGGGCACTGAAATACAAGATTCAAAATATGATTGACGCCAAGGAGATTGAGTTAGACCCTCTTGAGACTCCCAATGTGATCACTGCACCCATGCCAAATCATGGCTAGGATTGAGAGCATTTTTGTTCATTTGAATTCTGAAGTTGTATTTTCTTTGTTTGTTCAAACAATTATTGTCATGTCAAACTTTGTTATTTCATTAATACATTGCACATGTTTGTCTTGAATTAATTGGTTTTCATTATGCTTAAACTGCTTTCTTACTTCCTTTTTGTGATATTCAACTCTTGATTAAAAGCTCTAAGCCTTTAGAGGGAGGATGACGAGAACGATACCACAATCTCTACAGTATGCTTTTGAACAGGCCCCGCTGACGATGTACAAGCGTTGTTTCAAATCCTAAACATTGGAGTTATAAGGAAGATAATCCCTATGTAAAAGCAACCTTCTCAAATGCACTGTTGTTTTGATGAAGACAAACCATGATTGTCAAAGAAGGCAAATATTTTTGACTCAGCTAAAAGCATCTGTGAATAAAGTCTCCAGTTCAAGCACTTAGCAAAATTTCAAGGTATAATGATAATACTTACTTTGAACTTAAGACATAGATGCTCAATGGTAAACAAAAATATTTTATATTGTCCAAACCTTTACTCAAGTTTTTTTAAGCTAAAAATCATTTTTCACTTGAGTGTCATCGATTTTCATATTAGTGCAATCGATTGCATGCTTCAATTTTTTTAAATATTTTGCTACTGTTTCTCAGTGCAATCGATTTGCATGTTTGTGCAATCGATTGCACTCAATCAATTTTTGCTACTGACTTCACATGCAATCGATTTACACTCTTGTGAAATCGATTGCACACTCAAAATATTTAAAATTCTAGCTGTTGAAACCCCGTGCAATCGATTTACACAAAGGGTGCAATCGATTGCATGCTGCACGATTTTGAAAAACAACAGCTTTGCACATGCCTGTTCATAACACCATTTCATGGAAACCTTTCACTCAATCTTGGCAATTGTTCATGATTCATTTACAGAACTTTATGATGTTTCAAAAAGGTGCTGTGAACATATAAATACTCATTTTCAAAATCATTTCAACACCTCTTCCAGATATATTTTTCTGAATTTTCAAATATCAAACTTAAGCTTTTCTTCACTTTCATATACAAAGTTTTTGTGCTCACTTTCACATATTGTCAAACAGAAAAATTTGAGCATTATATATCTTGAGTCATTGTATACTATTGTCATTGGAAGAGAAGATCAATTCATTGATAAAATCACTCATAGTGATTATTACACTACAAACTCACTCAAATCAAATATTGCTATATACTTGCTTATTTATCAGGATTGTTGAAAATAAGTTCAAGTGGTTTTGAAATCTTGTTTTTCCAGGATTTTTGGATACAAGTAAGGTCACATAGAGAGGATTGTTCTCATTGTTGGCATAGTAAAAATCCAAGAGGATTGTTCTTGGTCCAAGAGGATTATTCTTGGTGGTTTTATTGGTTAGAGTCTTGTATAGAAGGACTAGGGTGTCTTGTCTAGAGATCTAACAATAAGGAAATCTCTTTCATGTTGAAAGGGGACTAGAGCACTCTCGGACTGTGAGGGGAACCAGGATACATCTTTGTGTTCTTTACTTTTCCACATTTACCCCTTTCATCAGTAGTCATAAACCAGAAAAGAAAGAAACACATTTGTAAACTCTTGCACTAAACCAGAAAAATAATATCCATCATCACTAAAACGGTGAAACTTTAAAAGTACCTAATTCACCCCCCTCTTAGGCGCACTCTTATACTTACACCCTAGTCAACCCCTTTGAGCCTAAGAAGTAGGAGTTTTCTTTTCACGCAAATTAAAACCCTTAATCATAACCTGGGGCAGGGTAGTTTTCGCAGTTAATTTAGATGTGCATTCAGTCGCAAGCTTTCCCTTCATACACGACAAATAATGTGTAAGATGCTCTCTAAAAGATGGTGATGGTTCCACATAATCATTAAGAACAGACAATCATTATCTCTCAAAATAAAATCCCATTAAGTCAAAACCTATGAAAGATACTTAAGAAAAAAACTGGGGCATCCCGTTGGCTGTAAACACAAAAGAAACAGTTCAAGAAAAAGACAGAAATAGAAAAATCAAAAAATTAAGAGGTCCTACAAATCCTCAACAAAAAGAAAAGGTCACAAAAATGACTGCCTTCTCAAACAAACATTCAATTTCTGAACCATCACCGGAATATCGGGGCCAACATTCCAGAACTCAATTGGGAGTCAAAATGTACAATTAAATGAGCATAGGACTGAAGAACATCACGAAGAACGAGTGGGTACAAATAAATTTTGAGCCTTTATCCTTTGTTTCTTAAACTGTGAACCAGGCCACGCTATAACTCTTAAAAGTCCTAGCTGAAGCATGGGTTAGTTCGAGAGCATACTGTTACAAAGGTATCCTGACTCCTGTAAGGTTTGCTATAAATCATGAGTTGATATCAAATTATTGCAAATTTTGGTTTACTACAAAATACGCATTTTCAAAAAATTTCAAGACAGACATAAGCTTTGCATTCTTTAAATGACCCATTGTTTGCATATGGTTAATTGTTCAAATGGCAGAGAAATTCACACAACAAATATTCAGTGAACGAAGACCCCCTCAATGGACAGAATCACCTCATATGGAAAAAAATTCCCAATAACAAGCCTTTCATAATAAAGGGGCATGACATGGTGTCTAATTAATCTGGGGAAGTCAAGCCAATATGCCAAGAATCTCTCCAAAAATGCTGAATAGCCAGGGGCAGATCTCCATCTGAATCACTCGGGGGTTGTTACATTGATCGGGGATTCCAGCAGAAAATCATTGTGAAATTTAAATCTTTGGTACCACCAAATTACTTATTTGTGCCAGTAGTATCAGATGGTGTTAGTATCATGTCTTCGAATCCTTCCATGACAGTTCTTAGAAAAGATACCTAGGAAATTCAAGACTATCAGAAACTTGTTCAAAAATCAGGTGCACCCGATTCATCATGAAGAAACCCCACACAGGCTCCCACGTATGAAAGGGCACATGCGATCACATAAACATTTTCTGGCATTTCTATAACACTTGTTGTCATAGACAGTGACAACTCTCCACATCCTATGAGGGAGGACATAGTCAGAAAATACTACACATGAAAAAGACTCGCTAGGTTGACAGGCCTAGGCAAAATTAAAGGCATCCCGACAAACCAAAAGAGTTCGGGAAAAAATTAAGGAAATATACAAAAAAATTGTACACCCGGCAAGTCGAAAACCTGAAAAGGCGGCTTGAGCAAAAAAGGGTATCCCGGTGGACTGAAAACCCGAAAGGGCGGTCCAGGCAAAAGTTAGGGATTAAAAACGTACGACTATGTCCCGTCATCTTGTCATTTGTTTATTAGTAGAAGACTTATCATCCTAATCAAAATTTACCAAGCACCCCGGGAATTCGGATGACACTTAGACCATCCACAAAGTCTTCGCAGGTACTTTCTCCAGCAGGTACAGAGGCAGGGGCATCTTACTAAAAAGTCGCCGCTATATGCTCAACTTACAACCTAGTGATGTCAAGTGTTCTTATATACCCGACAGAATTGGAATTTCCAACTACTGCTTCGACATCATGTTTTCCCCAGTAAAGTCATCAAACTTCTCAGGATTCCATAATAAGATTTCAAAAAATCCTCAGGAAGTGCACAAAGCTTTCCTTCCCCAACATAGTTTATTTCTCTAACAATGAAAGATCATCTCCCAGCAGTTCAGCTTCAACAAAATTTGAAGACCTACATTCTTCATCGCTAGCTGCAATTAGGGATTTATTTTCCCTAATTTAACAGCATTGCAATAGAACAACTTATACATTCACATATTGCATTCATACATCATTCTACAAACGTCATAGCATCTTCAATACAAATGCATACATCCCAATCTCATTTATTTTGAGAACACCATTACACAGTGCATTTCATACATCATGACATTGCATACAGCTAATGCTTTACCTTTTAAGAAAGATCAATCAACAGATATTTATCATTAATAATTTTCAACAGGTCCAAGATTAGCTCCTGAAACAAAACAAAATAATTATATGTGCAACCAAATACAACTTTCCAAGGGCTCATCATGAAGCAATATTACACGGGTTTCTTCTGACTTCCAAATACATCTTTACACGGGCTCTTCATGAAGCATTCTTACACGGGTTCCTTCTCTTTCTGAAATATAACTTTACATGGTCTCTTCACGAAGCAATATTACACAGGTTCCTTCTCCCTCCTTCTGAAGTTTTACACTGATTTATCCCGAAGTAGCCCTACTTAGGCTCCTTCTGATGTTTTACACGGACTTATCCTGGAGTAGGCCTACCCAGGATCCTGCTGAAGTTTTACACGTACTTATCCCGAAGTAGCCCTACCCAGGCTCCTTCTGAAGTTTTACACAGACTTATCCTGAAGTAGCCCTACCCAGGCTCCTTCTGAAGTTTTACACGGACTCATCCTGAAGCAATCCTACCCAGGTTCCTTCTCACAATCTCCATATGCAATTTTACACGAACACATCCTGAGGCAACCCTACCCAGGTTCCTTCTCTTGAATTTCTAAATGCAGTTTTACAAGGACTCATTCTGAGGCAACCCTACCCAGGTTCCTTCTCACAATCTCCAGATGCAGTTTTACACGGACTCATCCTGAGGCAACCCTACCCAGGTTCCTTCTATTGAATTTCTATATGCAGTTTTACACGAACTCATCCTGAGGCAACCCTTCCCAGGTTCCTTCTCTTGAATTTCCAGATGCAGTTTTACACGGACTCATCTTGAGGCAACCCTACCCAGGTTCCTTCTCTTGAATTTCCAGATGCAGTTTTACATGGACTCATCCTGAAGAAACCCTACCTAGGTTCCTTCTCACAATTTCCAGATGCAGTTTTACACTGACTCATCCTGAGGCAATCCTACCCAGGCTCCCTCTCATATATCTCCTAAAAATAGCTCTACCTAGGTTCCTTCTCATACACTTCCAGATGAAGTCTTACCCGGACTCATCCTGAAACAACCCTACACAGGTTTCTTCTGATACATTTCTAGATATGATTTAATTTCATTCTCCCCATAAAATTACTACGAAGCCTGGATTTCAACCAGAAAACTACAAACTTTCATCTCTCCAATCCAGAGATAACCCCTCAGTAGAGCCATGGACAACTGATGTTCCTAGACTCTATTCCCCACAGAGTTTTCCTCAAAAAAGAAAACAATAGAAATCAACATCCCCCAGTGGACTCCTCCTTAGACAACAGGAATAAGAATCCCCATAAAGAGACCTCTTATGAAGTCAACATCTACTCTGGATGGCATCTTTAAGCCCATCTCTGACGACTCTCCGTCATATTCTCTGGATGGCGTCTTTAAGCCCATCTCTGACGAATTTAAATTATCTTCTCCAAATGGCATTTGTAAGCCCATTCTCGACGTCATCAACCATCAGTATTACTTCATGCGAGTGCAAATTTCTGAGCACTCTAGTGTTCAATCATCTTCCACCTTCAGATCACGAAAGGCAGACAAGCCAATCTAAATCCTCAGGTTTTAGAAGATTCAATAGGGTCAGCTGTTGTAACCAAAAATTTGCCCTCCCATTTTCATAAAAGACATACTCCTAGAGGTCCTCAATTGCTCAAGGTTGACCAAGAATTGATCAGACAAATTCTCCTCCTAAGCATTGGTCTTCCAACTAGGGTTTCATTTTTCACCATGATGTGTGATATCCAAAGGTCTCAAATGTCTTCCATGGTCCTAATATGTCTTCAAGATTATCCATGACAAATTTCATACCTTGCACTACAAGTTTGCTCAGTCAATTGCTCAAATGCTTTAAATCAACTATACTAGGTCAAAAGTCAACTATGGCCTATATACAGTCAAAATTCAAGGTTTTTGGTTAACCTCAACATTTTGAAGTAATATCCAACATTTGATCAATGGTTGATCATGATTCCTCAAGAAATGCCCATAATTCATCAAAAGTCAAAATTGCTAAATTAGGGTTTCTATAGGAAAAGTCAACTGAACTTTGACCGGGCATAAATTTCACATACTTCATCCATTTCCCCAACCAAAGCTCATATTGAATATAATCTCATTCCCTAAAACTTCTCTTCATCCCTTAAGTCTAAGAAATGCACCATTTGAAAGATACAAGCTCATACATTACAGGTCATTTTCAGAAAGTCAACAAAAGCCACTTTTTTCCAAGACCTTTTACATCAAGATAAAATCTTCAAATGCAAAATTGATCAAAAGAGGGATAGAATTAGGCATCTTGGGATTTCCAAAAAGTCCAATATCATCATCATGAGATAACAATTGAGCAAGTTATGACTTGCCCAAGTTGGGAAAATTTGGGAATTTCAATAATTATGCATTGAACAAATTTGAAGTTTTAAGGTAAGGGCTCAATTTCTTGGACTTCAAGAATCTTCCTAAGTTTATAGAGGACCTCTAAAATTATTCTTCCCATGCCTTTCATTTGCTAACTATTTTATTCATATTTATTTGAATTTATTTCAAATAAATATAAAAATAAAATGTATAAAATAATTGCAAATGGTAATTGAGCTTTGGATTGATGTTTTGGACAGCCTAGGCCCATAAAATTTCGTGCAAAGGTGTCCACATTCATTCAAACTCAAAAAAGGACAAGTTTCCTTGTTTTTGGCCAAAGTTACAAATTTCAATCATGGGTTTGAAACGTTTGTTTTAAGGTTGTTTAAACCTTTGTTTTCTTGTCTCCTCATTCCTCTCTATATAAACAAGCATCTAGCAAGCATTTCAACAGGCTTACACAGCCTAGAGAGAGCTCTACCATTTTTGCAAAATTATCAAAAGTGGTAAAAATTCGAAACCCACTTTGCATGTACTTTTGGTCCGAACTAGTAATCATACATTTCTCTTGATGTTCCCAGGGACTTGTTCCAACCATCCTCAAAGCTTGCAAGATCCCAGATCACTTGATCCAAGCTATCACCATTTTGGTATAATCTCATATTTGAATCTATATTTTTATTAATTGTTGAATGTTCTAATGTGTGTATATGAGTTCCTGGATATCCTTAGAGCAGGTTAGAGGAATTACATGGAATACATGACATCTAGAACATGAGATACCATGTACCATCAAGAACTGCCCACACTGGATCCAAGGATGGACCTGGGCTTCACAATCTGGGCTTAGCGAAATTTCAATTGTACCCCCATTCTACTTCAGTCGTCAAGCCCAATTCCTTTTCTTTTTGCTTTATCTAATTATTTCATCTCTTAATCATTTTAATTATAATAATAAAAAAACTCACAAAAAATTTAGGCTTAGACTTTTTTAATTAAATAATTAATTTTTTTAATTAATTAAAACTTTAACCTTTTTTTTAATTAAAAATGAATTAGAACTTAAGTCTAATTACTTTCTTTTCATAATAAAAAAAACCACAAAAAAGGCGTAGTTTATTTTTCTTAATTTAATTTTCTAAGTAGACTTTAGGATAATTAATTTAATTATTTTTCTTAAATCAAAAACAACAAAAAAGATTTTTCTTATTATATTTTAGACGAACTTTCAACCTTTCGCGTGTTATTTATTTTTCGCATCTTTATATTCATGTAACTACATACTGGATGTAATATTTAATAGGATTTTATCTGCTTTCTTTATTTTCCTTCTCCCAATTTTTGTACATTATAAATATCCCCCTTCCCGAAAGCCATGTAATAGTTTAGATTTACACTTTTCGCACTTTACATTTTTCTGTATAATATAAATGCTAGTAACTAGGATTGCATGGCAAGACTGAAAACAAAAAACATTAGCAAACCTAAATGCACAAGATAAATATTTGAACTAAACACAATTGCACATGCGCACCTCTAGGGTATCCCACTTCGGTTGCCTTCGGAAAACGGTCAAATTCTCGAAACGTGAGAAGTTTTAGTGGCTTTCCTCTAGTTTGAAAGATCACAAGTCCCTTGATGAACCTTTCGATGTTGCCTCGGTTAAAAGTTATCTTAGAAACTTTAGGACAGTTACTAAAATTTCTTGCCAAGTTGCCTTCGTGACCGTAATGTCCTTTCGATGTCCCCCATACATCCACCGATATTGTTACCTACTCACTAATAGTAGGATAGCACTGTCTAAAGGATAAGAAGGAAAAGAACAAACATTTTTTCAAGTATAATTAGACAGTTCTTAAATGATTTCTCAAAAACAAACTTTTTGCACTTACACAAAAAACTACTTTTAAAAAAAAAATTCAAAACACTTTGTATACTTTCTCTACTATCCCGAGAAACATTACAATGTTTTCCGTACTAAGGCGTTTTCAAACACAAAAGCATCTTGAAAAATGAGCAAACCTCTAAGAGCCCGTGGAAAACCACAGATGGAAATGGTGCTAACACCTTCCCTTTCCATAATCTACCTCCCTTACTCATAAATAATCTCGAAAGGTCTTTTTCTGTTCTTTTCACCCTTTCCTTTGTTGGATAAAAGAAAATTTGGTGGCGACTCTTGCTTACCTCAACATTTGCAAACACAAACGCAAAACCAGTATATAACAGTCGGTTCTGCCGCCGTATCACAATGGTGTTACCAAAAACCAATGAAAGATGTTTTCTAACTTGCCATTTTTGAAGATCCTTGTCTCAAACATGTCTCTCAAGGTTTTGGAAAGCTTTTATAAGGTCTTTGGCCTTCTAGAAGATGTCCAAATGATCATAGTCCAACATTAATCCAACTATTTGTTATTTTTAATTTAATTCTTTTACAATAATTAAATAAAAACTTAAATTAATAGGATAAAAAATATGACCATGTACCAACGGACTTAGAGGTCTTTTATCATGTCATAAACATGTTTGATCCTCAAAAGTTAGGCCCATTAGTCCAAAAATTCAAAATTGCTCAATTGAGGTTTCATGCATTTCTCAAAAATTATCCCACTTGTGCCAACCATAACTCTCACAATTTTTGTCATATAAAGGTGATCTTGGATTTTTTGAAAACCTCGAGATGTCTCTGTAAACTTTAATAGTGGTCATTTTTTCAGTCGAAGTCTATAACTTGATGTAAATTGCTTTGACAAATAATGTCTTTTTGTTGACTTTCAAAATTACATATAATGTTTTGGCTCATATCTCTCAAATGAAGCATTTTTGGACTTGTGCTTACAAAGACAAAGTTGTAGAGACTTGAATTTCCATCAAAATGGGATTTGGTTGAGATATTTATTATGAAGCATGTGAAAGTTATGCTTTGTCAAAGTTTATTTGACTTCTTCTAAAGAAAACCCTAACTTAGTAATTTTTTACTTTTGATGAATCTTGAGTTTTCTTGATGAATCGGGATCAACCCTTGATCAAATAATGAATGTGACTTCAAAATCTTAATGTTAACCATAAATCTTGAGTTTTGACTGTATGCTGACCACAATTGACTTTTTATCCAATGCAATTGATTTTCAATCATCTGAGCAATTGACTGAGTAAACTTGTGATGCAAGGCTTGAAACTTGTCATGAGGGTGCCTTGAAGCATATGAGGACTCATGGAATCCGCTTGAGGCATTAGAAGCTCAATTTTCTTTGATAAACACAAAACCCTAGTTGTAGGTCAATTTCTTAGGATAGGTGCTTGTATGCTCAAACCCTTGAGTATTCTTGAGCAATTGAGAATCTTAGAAGCATGAGGAGGTGTCTTGAACCAACTTGTCTGAAAAATGAGAGGGAAAATTTTGGGGTACAACAAGGTGTTTGTGAAAGATATCAAGTTGAGCCTAAAATAAGTCACATCAATCAAGTGAAGAGGATTTTGAAGTACATCAATGGTACTAATTATTATGCCATGTTATATTCTCATTATTCTAATTCCGTGCTTGTAGGATATTTTGATGCAGATTGGGTAGGTAGTGTTGATGATATGAAAATCACTTCATGAGGTTGCTTCTTTTTGGGAAATAATCTTATATCCTAGTTCAACAAGAAGGAAAATTGTGTGTCACTATCTACTACTACGCAGGGTATATTGTAGTAGGAAGCAGTTGTTCTCAGTTGATTTGGACAAATCAGATGTTGAAAGAGTAAAATGTCAAGCAATATGTCATGACATTATATTGTAACAATATGAGTGGCATCAACATATCCAAGAATCTCATTCAACATAACAGGAAAAGCATATTGACATTCGTCATCATTTTATTAGGGATCTTGTTGAAGACAAAGTTATTACTATGGAGCATGTGGCCACTGATACATAATTGGTTGATATTTTCACAAAGGAATTGGATGCAAATCAATTTTAAAACTAAGGAGTGAACTAGGGATCTGAATTTTTTAGGAATAAAAGTTTGTTGTCAAAACGATGGCTAAAAATGGGGAGAAATTGTGTTGGTGTTGTGTGGTGTTGTTTGTTACTTGGACTTGTTCTTGCTTATTTGTTGTTATGGGTTTACTCTTATTAAGTATGTAAAGAATATCTCCTTGAGGGGGGGTCTTGATCATGTTTGACAGGGGGGCATGGTACTGGTGTGTTGAGATTTTATTTCTCTCTTATGTGTTGATGTGAGCTATTTTGTGATGTTAGACAGAATATCATGACATCTGGTCTCTGGTAGAATTCTGGAGAGTGAGAGTTTAATTCTCTCTATATGCTTGTTGTGTTTGTTGTGTGTGCCTCTGATTGTTTATTGTTTGTCGTTTGTTCAAGTTTACATGGTTTTCATATATCTTGTATTTTGGAATTGTTTTGTTGTTGTTTTTGTTCTTATCTCTAGATATATCATGCAAAGCTTGTTTTAGCCAAAATTTGCCCAAAGGGGAGATTGTTAGGTCCGTGGTTTTAGGATTGGCAACAGTTTTGTTAAAACTTGTATATCTGCAAGATGTTGTGACAGATGTCTTGACATGTTGGTCAGATGTCACTGTAGACAAATATTGAGCAAGGTGTCTTAACATGTTATACAAGATCATCAGTGCAGGTTTAGGTTTTACTTCTTGGAAGATTTGTTTTTAAATATGAGATTGTGTATGGTTTTACTTCTCATATTGTCGCAATCCAATGAGGGTTATTTTAGGAACAATGGTTCTATACTAGAAGTGATCTTGGAGACTGTTTAGGAAACTCTATATTTTGTTCCTATTTTGTGGAGAATGTTTTGAAGAAGATTTGTAGCTGGGATATTGGATATGCATGAAGAACCCAAAGCCCATGCTTGCTAGAGTCTTTTCATAATGACTTTCTAAACCTAATAATACAACTTGGAAAAAACGTGTGTATGAAATAAGGATTAGGGTTTTTAGTTTATTCATTTTTCATTATTTATTGTGTGCCACTCTATTAACACTTTGATATTAGAGTTGGACTGAGTTTGAGTTGTAATTTGTCAATCATTCAAAAGCTGTTAAGCAAGAGTGGATTGTGTGTCAAGTTGTCTTTGTTCATTAGTCATAATCTTTTAAGCAGAACTAATTATTTGTCTTTGAAGAGTGTCTTGTATCTTTTGCCTATCATTCTTAGTTTGTCACTGGCTTGTGAATGAAAGGAAGTGAAAGAGGTCTCATATATAGAAGAGTCTTAGATAGAAATAACACGGGTAGTGATTAGATGAGAAGTTTGTAAACCAGGGGTTGTTTAAAGCTTCAAATTAATACTATTATAGTATATTTCCTTCCTGGCTTGGACGCCCCCAAATGTTGGTGATGCTACACCGAACTGGGTTAACAATTGCATGTGTTGTTTGAAGGTAGAGAAAAACACAAGAAATTGGGGTTTGAATTGGGTTTTAATAAAATATCCCCCTTTATAAAATTATATGATTGAATTATGAAAGAATATAGAATGCAATAAAATATAAAGTGACACATTTAGTTATCCAGGTTCACTGTTAACTATGCTACTACTATCTAACCTCCTAAGAAGATTTTACCTTAAACAATAACTTAATCCACTATAACCAAAATGATTACAATCCATAATAAGTCTGATCAACCTTGTTGATACCCTTAACAATTTCAGCTTATCCTTATTGCCATTTCTACTAAGATCGTAGTCTAAGCCTTCTCGAGAATCGTGACTCAACCGAGTCTCTCAAGGAACATCATAGTGATATGTTCAGTGATCTCCACGAAATATAACAATCACTGGTCCACCTAGAATCCTACCAACACGGTCTCCTAAAAAGGATTTCATCCATGATGACCGCAACCACTCGTCTTCTCAAGTCTTCTGATCTTCACTCGATCACTTGAGGAACCACCAATTTTAAATAGAATTGTTTTTCTGTAGATTACATGATTTCTTCTTATCAAGCAAATTACTCCTATTTTAATTACATATTGGTTTACACAATTATAAGCGACAACTCTTGTGTACAAACAATTTACATGAAGATTCTTAAAAAATAACACAACCTGAGCAACAACTCTTGTGTTTTACATTGTTTCTACAAAGATGAATATAATCTAAATTAAGTGCAACATCGTGTAGTCTTCTTGTCTTCATCTTCTTTGTTGAGTAAGCTATGAGCAACAACTCCTTGCTTTTTCATAATTCTACCAAGATATATATGATGGTAGTTTGAGTGACATCTTGTATAATTCTTCTTCTTCATCTTCTTTCTTCATTAAGCAAGATACAAGCACCAACTCCTTTCTTTTTCATTTCATCTCTTCAACATTGTAGATATTTTCTATTAAGAATAACAATGTTGTTTGGACTTAGACATTGTCTTCTTTGCCAATATCTTTGTCACTTTGAATCTGAAGCTTTAGTCTTCTTATATAGCCTTCATATGAAAAGAGTCGTTGTAAGGATAAGGAAGTCTTTTCTCCTTCCAATAGTTGATTCCCAACGAATATATTCAAGAGAGGTTTGGAATAGTATGAAACGTCACTTTCCTAGACCTGTTAATTGCAATGGTTAACATATGACAGTGGGAGAACAACTTCTTTGAATAGTACAACTAAAGTACTATTATCTTCTTAACTAAGTTTTTTTATCTTTATCTTCTGATGATGTACTTCTGATTCTGAAGTATTAAGCTTGAAAGAGATTAATCACTTGTCTTCGTTCTTCTAATGACTGACTGATGAGTAGTTCATAAACTACTTTCTTGTTGTAGTGCAGGAACACCAGAGTAATCAGAACCAAATCTTGTCTTCAAAATTATGGGCAGCAGCCTATCTGAAACACAAAGCTTTTATTATGATCTATAACTAGTCTTGAAGGCATATTTATTTTCTGATATGAGAGGTGAATATTATGTTGAGAAGATGTTTCATTTCAGATTCTTTCAATGGAGGATTATTGTTTTCAGAATGATCGATAACAGCCTATCTGAATTAACAAGTATTGACATTACACGTGAAAGATTTTCTGATGAAGATATCAAAAGTTTTTCTGATGATGGATCTTGAAATCATATATTGTGACAACAACCTCTCTGATTCTAAGATCTTTTAATTCTTGAGCTTTAATTCTTTTCTTCTTGTTGTATTTATTCTCATTGAGGAGTGATAATGATCTAGAAGATTCTTCTTTGTTGTAGAGTCATAGTCTTTCCGATATTTGAACATTATCTTTAGATATATATATATATATATATATATATATATATATATATATATATATATATATAAGCAACAACTTATCTGATGAAGAATTTCTTCTTTGAGCGAAAGCTTTTCTGATCTACTTTGTCTTAAATTTGATTCTTGATAATCAACTTTTTTTAGCTACATATCTGATGTCTGATTTCTAAAGCAACAACTTATATCAGTACATCTGATTTTAACGTTAAGTTCCTTCTTTCTGATTCCTAGAATTCTGATCTTTTGATTGAACTGAAAGCAACAACTTATTGTCAGCTACATCGTTATTGTTTGATCATGAACTCTTTTCTTTCTTTGGAAGCGTATATGTTTTCTAATATGAGAGCTACACTTTCCTGAGAACATACTTGATTCCCTTTCTGATGAACATTTAACATTCCTTATATTGCTGATGTTTCTCTAGAAATGGTCTCAATAGTTCTTCTGTTGAGTGCAGTGGTACTTCTGATGATATTTGTCTTCTTATGAATATTACTTATAATGATTAGATTAGCTTGAGAATATATCATCCTTTGATCTTGTCTTCTGATGGACTTTGAGATGTTGATTACAAATGAGTCCAACAAATTTTCTTTTCTTTGATCTTTTCTTCTGACGGAATACTTCTGATGTTGACTGAAGGTACGTATTCCATGAACTCTCGGAGTCTTTAGAATCTTGACTTTGTCTTCAGATACATGAGCAGGAACTCTTCTGATGAGAAAATCTTGACTTCTGATCTTGGAGTAGAAGCTTTTTTTTATATACGTTCAGAATCTTGACTTTGTCTTTAGAATTGTAAGCAACATCTCTTCTAATGAACTTGTCTTGACTTCTGACCTTTTATGTTGGAAGCTTGTTTCTTGTCTCCTTTTTTATTTATGATTTTGAAGGAACAACTTATAAAAAAATATTTCTTCTTGGAAACTCATTGATATTCTTTTCTTGTTGAACATTCAATATTCCATAGAACTACTGATGTTACATTAGAAACATAACTCAATGATTCTTCTTCTGAGTGGTGAAGTGATTCTGATGATATCTTGATTAAAATTATATAGAATACTAACAATGTATCTACACACTCAAAGAAATCGTTATAACTAAAAAATTTGTGCATAAAATACATGCTTGTTATCATCAAAACTTGGAGATTAAACACAGATCCATATCTTGTTCTTACAATCTTCTCCTTTTTTATGATGACAAAACCATGTATTTTGATGGAACAATTTTACAGGGTTAATTCATAAACATAGTTATGTAAGAGTTTAGAAAAACTCACCCTGAGTTAAAAACTCCCCCTGAGATAAACAATTTCCCCCTGGATCATAAACTTATGATCTTTCAGAGCTTTGAGAGCATTGTTATCCTTTCTGAATCCGATTTGTCAAGATTGATTTAACCTTTTAACTTATTAGATTATCCATGCTTTCTTAGAACATTAGAAACAATGGTCATTCTTTAGTAGAACTTGCTTTATCCGAGAAAATGCAATGTTTATTTTATAAATGTTCTTATCAAAATCATTATTCTTTCTCCCCCTTTTTGTCATAATAAAAAAGATAAAATAAATACTTAAATAAAAGACAATAATCAAAGACTGCGTAACATCAAACTTAAATTAGTAAAATTGTGGAGGATTAACAACAGACTAAAATGATAAATAAAAGCTAGATTATAAGGCTTTGTAGAGAAAACACTTATTGTAAGAGAAGGACAACCATAATTTTCAAAATAGTTTTATGCTAAAAGTCAGAAGAACCAAAAAATAAAACATACTAATCAACTTCTTGTCAGCAAAACATTTAAACAATTATCCTGATAGGGCAAACAAGCATAGCATAAAGTAAAAAAAATTCAGACAGCAAAATACTCAAGCATAATCCTAACAAACTAAAGTGCCTAAGGTAAAGGAGTGTTCTATATGTTTTGTTCGAACTTGCTAACAAAATACTTGATAAAGTTATTTAATTCTGTTTGTTTGGCCAACAACTCTCTAATCGTCCCTTTGCATCTCCTTCATGGTCTTTAGACGCTTAGGAAATAAGGTAGAACTTCTTCTGGAGATTTCTTCAATCTCAGCTTTTTCTTCTCTGGTAGCTTCTCTTTCTGCAGACTCGTTTTCAGTCGCTTCCTTCTCAGCTGCTCTCTGAGCTTCCAGAGCTAGAGCTCTTTCTTTTGCTTCAAAAACGTACTTATCTCTGGCTTGATCAGGAAGATTATGGATCCTTAAAATTCAACATTTATCCATCTGCTAAACTTATCCCAGATATTGCCCAGATGAGATGAATCAGTAATTGAGCCAGATAGAGTCACGAATTCTTCCAATCTTTTCCAGGTCATTTTTCTTAAACATTGATATGATATTTTCAAGACTCGGAGTTGTTATTTGAGAATTCTATATGTCAAACATAATTTCTTTAGCAAGAGACTCTTCTGGTTCAGTAAAGTTGATAGATGAATCTTGATTTCGGACAAGATATGATAGAGAAGGATCAAAAGCTTGTACTATTGGGATTTGAAGGGTTGGAGTGGTGGTGACATGAGAGATGTTTGTAGAGGAATGGGGAAGGATTTCAGGATGACATTTTAGAAATAAGATTGGTGCAGAAGATATGGTGACATCCTTCGTAGGAACCGAACTAATTGTTTCAGAACCATGTAGAGTTTCTGAGGAAACAAGGATTAAATACTTTGGAGCATATGAGGTATTTGAAGCAGGAAGTGGAAGGTTATTAGAATAACTGATTAAGTTATCATTTAAACAAAAAACAAAATCTGACCAGGAAGTGGTTTGTGTGATGGTGGTTTTGGAATGAAGGTTTATGAGAAAGAGAACTGTGAGAGGGCTTTCTGAGATATGGATGTTTGAGGGAGAGGAGAGGTGATAACAGTTGTGGAGAAGAGTAGAGAGGATGAAAAAAGTGGTAAGATTAAGTTCCAAATATCATAGCTCGAGCGGAAGATATCAAATTGAGAAATAGTTTACTCACATGAGGAGTAGGGATGAGAAGATGTGATCACTTTATTAGTGTTTGAAGATGAATATTTATTTTTATTTTGCTTCTTCTTCTTCAGAGAGAAATCAAAGTTTTGAAACATTTCATTGATGGCTAATATTTTCTTATTAGATAGATTCACATCAGGCGGAAAAGTGTGTGACTTCATACCTTTCCAAATTCTTACTTCAACATGGTTTTCTTCTATGCTGGAGTTCCTGAAGGGAATCATTACCTTCAGACTGTAATTTTGATTTTGGGTTGTAAATTGTGGAGATTTTCTTGATATGTCAGCATTCATAATCTTTTCTTCCTCTGGTTTAGATACTTTTCAAGAATTCTCATTTCTACTAGATTTTCAGCATTGGAAGATTTTCCAAAAGTATTCTTAAGATCTTGTTCATCCAATACTAACAGATTAATACTCTTCTTTATGATGCATGATATGAATCTTCCTAAAGAAATGTAAAGCTTATTTCTATCACTTCCTTCTCTTATATTTCTCACATTATATCTCAAATGATAAAACAAAAGAGAGGGAAGATTTATGTGAAAACCTAAAGAGATGAAGTACAGTAGGTATAGAAGATCTCCAAGTATGATGGATTCTTATTTTCTTGGATATTCTTATATAATCGTTGACATAAATATTTTATCCCAAATCCTTATATTATCACGAAGACCATTTGTCTTTGAAGCCTTTTTCCTTTTTAAATATAACTTGATAGATTTCAACTAAATCCGACCATCTGCTATTTTCTTCATAGCACCTTATTCCTTCTCCATCATGATTAAGAATTCTTGCAATGATTTGTTCATTTTTGGCGTCTTTCTTCCCTTTAACAAACAAAATTACTTGATCATTGGATGATTTAGCATGAATCTAAAAGTCTTTAACAAGATGATGGATAACAGGTACATTAGGAAGATTGAAGTAGGTTTCCCATCCTTGCTTCAATACATCATTTAACATATCAAAACCGTTATCTATGAAATTTTGAAAATCCACAAGAAGTTCACAAAGAATGTTTAAGGAATCTAACTTTGTGAACATGGTGACCTATGGAGCATCATAATATTTTTCTTCTATACTTTCTTGATCATGACCGCGAGAAGTTAATATAAGATGAGGAACATGATCAGAGTTAGCAAGAGGAGGCCTTTCATGAAGAATTTTGTTTTGAGAGTTCATAACTACTTTAGGGAATATTTAGGGTTTGAAGAGAAATAGTTGGAAGAGAAGTGACAAACTGGTGAGAGAGTGACTGAAGTGATTTTTATTAGTAGGTTAAAAAGGCTTAAGAGATGAAATCATACACGCAAGAAAAGTAATAATGACCTAGACATAGTTTCAAGAAAAATGTTTCAAGGCACACTGTGACACTTTACGGTGTAATGATGAATAGGCGCACAAAAATTTATTTTCAAATCAATCTTTCAATTAAATCATAAAATATGAGAGAGAGAGAGAGAGAGAGAGAGAGAGAGAGAGAGAGAGAGAGAGAGAGAGAGAGAGTTTAGATTACACATGTTGATGTTTCATAGGACTGCTTCTAATAACTTAGAGATTTTTGAAGGTCAAGTATTTTTATCCAGTTTATACATCTGAGAGTTTACGTCTTCTTTTTCTAGAATTGATCCATATGGAATTTTTTCTTCATACATAATCTTTATTCATTCTACACGCCTCTGATGATTTCTTCTCATGATTTTCTCAACTGACTGTTGAGAGAAATTCTTCTGATGTATCATGTTTTTTATATTTTTTGTAAGTGTTTGTTGGCAGCAATTTTGGTAAAACAATGTGTTGTTAATGTTTTGATAAATGTCTTGACATTTATAACAAACTATTTTGAATGATGTCAAAGCAGATGTCTTGACATCTGCCTCCTGAACTGAAATAAGCCAACATCAGTTTATGTTTTTCTGTTTCCTGATTTCTTGTGCTCCATAATTCAAGATTTGTGACTCACAGGCTGCGAAAAATAAGGAGGAATATTTTTCAAAATGCATGGATTTTATCTTGACCTATTTTTATGGAAATATTCAAAAGAATTGAAAATTTAGTTTTAAGCCCAAGCCCACGGCTGCACATATATAAGGACTTGCTTCCTTATTCAAACCACTGTAACTTTTGAAGAAGAATACTTTCTTTCTGTTAGAAGTTTATGTCTTTTAATTGTCAAACACTCTAGTATTGATTTAATACTTGTGTTGTTATTTGAATTGTTAATTGTGTATCATTCATAAGCTTTTCAGAATTGAATGATTGAAGTTTTTAAACTTATTATTTTTGTTTTTCTTCACTGTAAGTGATTGAAGGGATTTGAGGAGGGCCTCATACCTAGGTGAGTCTTAGGTAGAATTATAGCACAGTTAGTGATTAAGTAATTAGATCATAATCTGGTTGTTTACTGGGGGTCTATGAATTGATACTATTTAGTGGACTTGTCCCTGGCTTGGTAGCCCCCAAAGTAGGTGTTGTTGTACACTGAACTAGGTGAATAATCTCTTGTGTTTTTACTGCTTTTGTTATTACTGCTCTTTACTTGTAAACAGATATTTGTGTCGTGACATCTCATTCGAAATCACATATCTGATACCAGAATTTCATTTGGTATCAGAGTTGGCATCCTGCTCTTTATCTGGGTGAGATCCAGGGAAGATATTTTCTCGTACTATGGACAAGGAAGGAGGATTTGTGAATAGACCACCCATTCTGGATGGAAGTAATTATGACTATTGGAAATCACGTATGGTGGCATTTTTAAAGTCTTTGTACAGCAGGGCTTGGAAAGTTGTTTTAAAAGGATGGAAATACCCTGTCAAATTGGGAGAAAATGGAGAACCCACTTCTGAGTTAAAACTAGAAGAAGATTGGTCTAAAGAAGAAGATGACATTGCTCTTGGAAATTCTAAAGTCTTGAATGCTATATTCAATGGGATTGATAAGAATATTTTTAGATTAGTGAACACATTTGAAATAGCTAAGGGTGCATGGGGAATTCTTCAATTTACTCATGAAGGCACATCGAAAGTTAAGATGTCAAGACTTCAGTTGCTCACCACGAAATTTGAGAATGAAAGATGATGAAAGTATTAATGACTTCCATATGAACATTCTTGAAATTGCTAATGCATCCAGTGCATTAGGAGAGAAAATACCAGAAGACAAATTGGTGAGAAAGATGCTCAGGTCTCTTCCCAAGAGATTTGATATGAAAGTGACTGTTGTAGAAGAAGCTCAAGACATTGACAAAATGAAAGTGGATAACTTGTTGGATCCCTCCTGACATTTAAATTAAGCATCAATGAAAGATCTGAAAAGAAGAACAAAAGCATAGCCTTTGTATCAAATACCGAAGATGAAGAGGAAGACTGTTATTTAGATACAGATGGAGGAATATCAAATGCCTTAGCTATGCTTGGAAGACAGTTTAACAAAGTGATAAAAAGAATGGATAGGAACCAAAGATCAAATGTCAAGAACATCTTAAATGACATCCATAAGTTAAATGAGTTTGGAAGAAAAAGGGCTGAAGAAAAATCCACTCAAGGGAAGGGAGTACAATGTCATGAATGTGAAGGCTTTGGTCACATTAGAGTTGAATGTCCTACATATCTTAAGAAACAAAAGAAGAATTTGTCTGTTACTTGGTCTGAAGAGGACTCAGAGAGTTATCTTGAAGAATCTGCCAAGTATGTTAAAGCATTGACAGGGAAATATGTATCTAATGAAGAGTCTAGTGATGGGGATAACCTTTGATGAGTTAGTTGCTTCATACAAATAATTGTGTCTCAGAAGTGCAGAATTGTGCCGTGAAGGGGAGAAACAGAAAGTCCTCATAACTCAACTGAAGGCAGAAAGGGAAGAGCATTTAAAAACTATTTCTAAACTGGAAAGTGAAGTGACCTCCTTGAATTCAAACCTTGATATAATGGTCAAATCTCTTAAAATGTAGAATAATGGATCTGACACTTTAGATGAAATTCTTCAACCAAGAAGAGTTACAAGAGACAAGAGTGGTCTAGGGTTTAATGAGAAAAAGGAACCAAATTCTAAAGAACCATCAGTAGATTCCACTCATTCCAAGCCTAAATCAAGGATGTTGAATCAAATGTCTAAACATCATAGCAAGAAAGGACATCATGGAAAGAAAAAGTTATATCACACCAAGGAGAATCCCCATCCCTGGAGATGTCATCACTGTGGAAGGCTTGGTCATATAAGGCCCTTATGTTTCAAGTTGTATGGGTATCCTAAGACTACTCCTCCTCCCAAGACTGATAAGATTCCACAAAATATCAAAAATAAGAAACAGTGTATTCCCAAGTCTAATGTTGCTAGTTTCATTGCTCACACCCCCCTCAGAGCATCAACCAAAGATGACTGGTATTTTGACAGTGGCTATTCTAGACGCATGACAAGTGTCAAGAATCTGTTGGTGGATGTCAAAACTCATTCAACCAGTTATGTGACTTTTGGTGATGGAGCAAAAGGTGATACCAAAGGTGTTGGCAAGCTTGATTGTTCAGGAGTCCCTAAGCTTGATGATGTGTTACTTTGTTAAAGGGTTAACAGCTAACTTGCTAAGTATAAGCCAATTGTGTGATCAAGGATTCAAAGATAACTTCACCAAGAAAGAATGTCTTGTGTGAAATGAAAAGAATGAAGTTCTTATGAAAGGAATCATATCTAAAGACAACTGTTATCTATGGGTTCCTCAAGAGTTAAATCTCTCCTCAACATATGTTTTATACAGAGATAATGAAGTTAAACTATGGCATAAAAAATTGGGGCACTTGCATCTGAAAGGTATGAAAAGAATTATATCTAAAGAAGTAGTGAGAAGGATTCCTAAGCTCAAGATAGAAGAAGGTAGAATATATGGTGATTGCTATATTGGAAAGAAAACTAAGATGTCACATAAGAAGATCCAACATCTCACTACATCAAAAGTTTTGGAACTTCTTCACATGGACTTGATGAGACCTATACAAATTTAAAGTCTTGGTGGTAATAAGTATGCATATGTTGCTATAGATGATTTTTCTAGATACACATAGATAAGCTTTATTAGAGAAAAATCAGAAACTTTTGAAGTGTTTAAAGATCTATGTCAAAAACTTAAAAGGGAAAAGGAAAGTCATGTCATAAGAATAAAAAATGATCATGGAATGGAATTTGAGAATAAAAAATTTGCTGACTTTTGCTCCTTTGAAGGAATCAACCATGAATTCTCTTCTCCCTTTACTCCTCAACAAAATGGGATTGTGGAACGCAATAATAGAACTCTCCAAGAATCTTCCAGAGCAATGATTCATGCTAAGAAGTTACCCTACCATTTTTGGGCTGAAGCTATGAATACTGCATGCTATATCCATAACAGAGTCACTCTAAGGAAAGACACTTCAACCACCTTGTATGAAATATGGAAGGGAAGAAAACCATCTATTAAATACTTTCATGTTTTTGGAAGTAAATGTTACATCTTAGCTTATCGTGAACAAAGGAGGAAGATGGATCCAAAGAGTGATGAAGGAATATTCCTGGGTTACTCTATAAATAGTAGAGCTTACAGAGTTTTTAACTCCAGAGCCAAAGTTATGATATAGTCAATAAATGTTATTATTGATGATAGAGGATGGAGTGCTGAAGAAAATGTCTCAGAAGATGTTAGAACATATGTGTCTAATATTACAACATAATCAAATGACATAAGTATTGATTCTAATCCACCTCAAGAAGATCCTGAGCCTAGTTATCTCAATAAAGGACCTTCAATTAGAACCCGGAGAGATCATCCTAAGGAGCTTATCATAGGAGATCTAAATAAAGGAGTTACTACCAGATCAAGAGATGGGATATCAAACTATTTCTTTGTGTCTAAGATTGGGCCTAAGAATTTCAAAGAGGCCCTAACTGACGAGTTCTGGAGTAATGCTATGCAAGAAGAGCTAGAACAATTTAGTAGAAATGAAGTTTAGGATCTTGTTCAAAGACCTGAAGGGGCAAATGTGATTGGAACAAAATGGGTGTACAAGAATAAATCTGATGAAATAGAGGTGGTCACTAGAAACAAGGCAAGGTTAGTTGCACAAGGGTATACTCAAATTGAAGGACTTGACTTTGATGAAACTTTTGCCCCTATGGCCAGATTTGAATCAATCAGACTACTCTTGGGAGTTACATGCATACTGAAATTTAAATTGTTTCAAATGGATGTAAGAAGTTCCTTCTTAAACGGCTATCTAAATGAAGAAGTTTATGTGGAACAACCAAAGGTATTAGTAGATCTAAGTTTTCCTAAACATGTCTACAAACTGAAGAAAGCTCTGTATGGATTAAAGCAAGCTCCAAGAGCTTGGTATGAGAGATTGACAAAATTTCTTGTTGAGAATGGATACAGGAAATGTGGCACAGACAAAAATCTTTTTGTCAAGGAAGAATAAGGGAAGATCATGATTGCACAGATTTATGTTGATGATATTGTGTTTGGTGGGATGTCAAATGAGATGGTTTAATATTTTGTCAAACAAATGCAGTCAGAATTTGAGATGAGTCTTGTTGGTGAATTAACCTATTTTCTTGGTTTGCAAGTTAAACAAATGGAAGATTCCATATTTTTATCTAAGAGAAAGTATGCCAAGAATATAGTGAAGAAGTTTGGGATGGAAAATTCCAGTCACAAAAGAACCCCTGCTCCCACACATCTGAAGTTAACTAAAGATGAAAAAGGAGTAAGTGTAGATCAAAGTCTTTATAGAAGTATGATAGGCAGCCTTCTATATCTCACAGCTAGCAGACCAGACATTGCCTTTGTTGTAGGACTGTGTGCAAGATATCAAGCTGATCCTAAAGTTAGCCATGCCAACCATGTGAAGGGAATTCTTAAATATGTAAATGGGACAAGTGACTATGGTATGCTATACTCTCATGGATCTAATTTTTCCTTAAGTGGTTTTTGTGATGCTGATTGGGCAGGAAGTGCTGATGATAGAAAAAGTACATCAGGAGGATGCTTATTAATGGGGAATAGTGTCATATCTTGGTTCAGTAAGAAGCAAAATTGTGCGTCTTTGTCCACTGTAGAGGCTGAGTATATTGCTACAAGAAGCAATTGTTCTCAATTGGTTTGGATGAAACAAAGGTTAACAAAATACAATGTCAAACAAGATGTCATGACATTATTTTGTGACAATTTAAGTGCCATTAACATATCAAAGACTCTCATTCAACACAGCAGGACGAAACATATTGATATCCGTTATCAATTCATAAGAGAGCTTGTTGAAGAAAATATTGTTGTCTTAGAACATGTAGCCACTGAATTGCAAATGTCTGACATTTTCACTAACGCTTTGGATGCTAATCAGTTTGAGAACTTAAGAGGAAAATTATGGATTTTCCTATATGAGGGCTTGTAGCAATTAAAGGTGTGTGGAAATATCATTAAAGTGATATTATATTATTTATGTTTCCAACAAATAAAATTTTAAAAGCAATGATTGCATGACTGCCTCAAAGTGTTTCCCACAAGCTACGAAATAACATCCTTCTACTTTCACAAACTTTTCATTCTCCTCTACAGAAAAAGAACCCTAGTCATTCTTCATCCTCTTACTCAAAAATCTTCAAAGATGTCTCAACATCATACATCGTCTTCCTCAAAATCTGCCAATGAGAATCTCTCCCTTGAGATAGTACTTGATGCTACTCCTCTAACAACCATTCCACCTCTTGATAAGAAGGTCAAGAAACCCAGATCATCACTTGCTAAGAAATCCAAAGATGATAAAGGTAACTCTTCTACTGGTACTGACAATAGGAAAGAAGAAGAAATTGTTAATGTTGATAGAAGCATATGAAGGCTAGTAGACAGAGTGTTAAATGAAGGTGTTGTACCCCAAAATTTACCCTCTCATTTCTCAAAGGATCACCCCAGACCCTCAAGCTTGTTCCCATCCAATTTCAAGCCTTGAATTAAATTTTTTCCAAGAAAGTCATTCACAGGGGCAAAATGGTCATTTGCACACTGAAAAGTCAAACTTTGACTTTTGGATCAAAATCAAGTTTCCAGAATCATATTTCATCAAGACATGTTGGAATGTGAGATTTTTTTCATCAAGATATTCAAAAGCCAAAATTACTTTGGAAAACTCAAATTTCTAAATACTTAGAATTTTTCTAAGTGTTTAAGAAATATGACAAGCTCAGAACTTATGATCAGATTATCACCATGATGCAAGCTGATTCTGGAAAAACTTATGGCACAAAAGTTATAGATTTCAATAAGATCTAAAACATTGCAGAACATAACTTCTCCTAGAAATGTTGGGATTTCAAGTTAAATCCTCAAAGACACGTCCCTGAAACTGAAGCATTCAACAAATTCTCGACACTTTCAAAACAGATTTTGGTCAAAACTTCTGGGCCAGTTTTCGTAAAGGTTCAGTCAGAGTTTTCAAGGGTAATTCAAATAAGGTTACAAAGCATGCTGCAAGCTTCATAGAAAGTCTGAGAGCTCCTTCAGAACATGCTGGAGCAAGGAGATACAAAGATCAGAAGTTGGATGTCTAATCTAAGTTACGCTGAAGTTGAACTTCTGATCCAGAATTAAGCAATGATGAAAAATCTCACATTACAGGATTTCTGGTTTGATCAATCTCATCATCATTTAATGCTCACAACCACTTTTGGGTTTTTATCCAAAATATTTCCCCACATGTGGCATAGAAGTACCTTTACTATCTTGGAAAAGCAAACTTTTGTACAAGAGTGTGCTGGGCCCATGCGTTGCTTTGCTTTTGAGGTTGCCTTTCCTTAATTCCTGCTTACAAATCCGGCTTAGGCGCTGCTAAAGCTGCTAACCACCATACCTATTTGAACCTACGTCAAGAACAAGTCAGCGCCTAGCATATGATGGTTGTACCCCTTGACTTCTCCAAGCGACTAAACCTTTGCCTATAAATTGGACTTCATTTGCAACTTTAAAAAGGTTGAAAATTTTGAGAAAGAAAAAGCCTTGAACCCCTGCTAAAATTCCAAGAGTCCAAAACTGCAAATACAAAAATACAAAACCTGTTAGCCTTTGATTCTTGCATTCAGACTCCTTTTTTTCTCAAATGTTTCTTGACCAAATCCATCCATACAGTTTTTGATATACATTCAGAAGCCATCCTAACTTCTATAGTCAAACTGTAACACACTCTCCATCAATATCCACCTCAAAGAAGTCAGAACTTTTCTCCTTGGTTGTTCCAGAATTTTCCAATTATTCATAGTCCATGTTAAAAGTTTTCAGCCTACTGAGCACGTGAGGAAGCTGGTCAGAACATCACAAGCGGTCAGAACTAGACTCCAGCTCACATAACATTTTCCAACTGCAGGGTAAGCTTCTGCTGACTCTCGTCATATTACTTAAACATTGTTATATTTTCACGTTAAAAAACACAATGTAGACATCCTGACTCTGATTCATTATATTCAAATATTCCATGTATGTTTGCCTAAGTAGGGAGAATTTTAGTCCAGAAATTCTTGAAGAAATTAGGACTCAGAATTAGGATTATAATATTCATGCTTGCTTCTGATTTATAGTTCTAATATTTCTTATTTCTGAAACATTATGAAACCTGCCATAACTGTTATATGCGCATCTTCTGTTTTGTTGAGAAATGACTAAGTTGCAGATGTTCTGACTAGCATTGAGAGGGAGACGAATTTCTTCCAGTGGCATCAAAACTTATGAAGTCTTCTTTGTTCCCAGCGGACCCGGAACTTCTGACTTTACCTATTTCTACTAATTTGATTTTTGTTTTTTGCAGCACGCCAGAGTCATAACTTCTGATCTCTTTTAGTTCAGCAATGCGCTGATTCTATTTTCTTTTTCCTTACTATTTTTGCTATCACTTCTATTTTCACTAATAAAAAAACACCAAAACATTTTACATTTTACAAACTTTATTTTCTTTCTTAAAACAAAAAGATCAAAAA
Source organism: Vicia faba (assembly GCA_948472305.1). NCBI lineage: Eukaryota > Viridiplantae > Streptophyta > Magnoliopsida > Fabales > Fabaceae > Vicia > Vicia faba. The sequence continues at coordinate 1,567,583,599 of OX451737.1, read as the reverse complement.
TATTTTCTTAAACAAAACTTAGTTCTTTTCTTAAACAAAACAAGTCCATTTCACATTTTCTTGTACATTCTTATCCATTCAATATGGTTGCAATAGTAACTTAGGATTTAATTTTATTTGCAATCCTCATTTGTAAATCTGTACACCCTATCCCCCTAATGATTGTAATAGCGTAGGATATTTACTTTTTGCACTTTTTATTGCTTTCATATATTGCTAGTAATTAGGGTGTATGGCAAGACATGAAATCAACAAATAGAGAACCCTAATCAAGACAAAAATGCATGCAATCAAACACACTTTGCACATATGCACACCTTTGGGTAATATCACTTGTTTCCTATCAGAAAAATAGTCATGTACCTCGAACATGGGTGTTTTAGCAAAGACCCTCGATGTTGCCTTCGGTAAACGATCTAGTCCCTAAACTACATTGCTAAACAATCCATAGGTTGCCTTCTATGACTATATGATGACCCACGCCCGTCCTTAACATCCAACGATGGGGCTTCTCACTAAATAAATGGTAAGATAGCAACACCTAAAGGAGGAGGAAAAGAACATCTAAGACCTTTTGAGTAGGTAGATTCTCTCCTAGTTGCTCGCTTGATCACAACAAAAACATTTTATACACCAACACACTCATTTGAAAACATTTTCAAAAAGATCAACACTTTGTATACATTATTACGAACGAGAATCATTACAAAGTTTTCCTAAACAATAGCATCTTTACAAAATACCTTCAAAAACCACACAAAGCACATTTTCAAACAAAATAAAGTGATCTAGCAAGTAACTAAGAGCCCATGGAAAACCATTGATGAAAAGGGTGCTAATACCTTCCCTTTTCATAATCTGCCCCCCGAACTCAAGAAATAATCTCAAAGGTCTTTCCTGTGCTTTTTCACCTTTCCTTTTGGATAAAAGAAAAGTTGATGGCGACTCTTGCTAACCGCAACATTTGCAATCAAACGCAAAACCTTCAAGTCAGTTCTCCTACCGTATCACAGAACTGGTGACTCTGCTGGGGATAATTATAAAAGTAGGGTTACCGTAGGGTTAGATCACATTTACTTGTTTGCATTGTTTAACTTGTATGCTTTACATTATGGTTCTTTATTTGGGTTTGAATCCTCTACCCGGATTTGGGATACATTATAGGTAAGTAGCAGTACATTGTGGAAACTGTGCGGGGTATACCGACATGGTCTAAGCAATAGTTATGTTAGTGTGACATATTTGTGGATACCGGTAGCCTTTGAGTTAATCAAAGAGAATACGGGGCCACTGAGTGATGTCATGAAGCACTAATGAACTTTTAGAACCTTTACTTGACTAACTTGGCCATTTAGGATGTAGTGAGATGACCGGGTTTGGTGCGGTCCGAATTTGGTAGATACTCGATACTACAATCATTGAGGTTTGGTTTCTTGGGATATTTCGGTCGCCATTAAAGAAGCTTGTGCTGAAACAATGACCAAGGAAACAAACCAGTGATATTGAGCTCCTTAGAACCCGATTACTATTACTATGACAGGTTGAGCCAACTAAACTTCAAGAGGGTACTTACCTATAAAACTCCATGCAAGCCTAAACCTAAGGACTTGTTTGCTTTTTTTGTATATACATACTTGTACATAACATCATAACATCATACACATTCACTAACCATTATTCATCTTTGTCCTGTTTTGTAGGATATGGATTCTCTTCGCAAGAAAACTATTCAAGTCAACCTTGTAAGGATCCCTCCTCAACTTAAGGAGCTAGCTTCAAGAATTCCTGAAAACTCTCCATTCACTGAGATACATGGTCGCCTACTCAACTTGGTCACCTCCAACATAGATGAGGAAATGATGAAGGTGCTCTTTCAGTTCTTTGACCCCTTACACCATTGCTTCACATTTCCCGACTATCAGCTTGTGCCTACTTTGGAAGAATTATCCCGACTCTTGATAATTCCCATTCTTAATCAAATACCTTTCAACGGTACGGAAAGAGACCCAAAGCCAGAAGAGATTTCTTAAGCTCTACACTTGCATTCATCTGATGTCACAACTTATTGGGAAACAAGGAGTGGTGTCAAGGTTTTCCTAGCAAAGTTCTTGTTTGAGAAAGCCCAAAACAGTTGGAATTCTTTGGACCTTTAAGCCTTTGAGGAAATTTTGGTTCTCCTCATATATGGGATGGTTTTGTTTCCAAATCCTGACCAACTCATAGACGTGAACACTGTCAAAATGAGGACATGATTAAGGTGCTCTTTCAGTTCTTTGACCCCTTACACCATTGCTTCACATTTCCCGACTATCAACTTGTGCCACCTTTGGAAGAATTCTCCCGACTCTTAAGAATTCCCATTCTCAATCAACTACCTTTCAACGGTACAGAAAGAGACCCAAAGCCAGAAGAGATTGCTCAAGATCTACACTTGCACTTATCTGATGTCACAACTTATTTGGAAACATGGAGTGGTGTCAAGGGTTTCCTAGCAAAGTTCTTGTTTGAGAAAGCTCAAAACTATTAGAATTCTTTGGACCTGCAAGCTTTTGAGGAAATTGTGTCTCTCCTCATCTATGGGATGGTTTTGATTCCAAATTCTGACCAACTCATAGACGTGAACACCATCAAAATCTTCATGTCCCACAATCCAGTGCCTACTTTACTAGGAAACATCCTACACTCTTTTCACACTCGCACAATGAGGAAAAGAGGTGTTCTTATGTGTTGTACTCCTCTCTTGGCAAGATGGTTTATTTCGCATCTTCCCCAATCTGTATTGAAGAATGAGCAAGGCTCAAGGTGGTCACAAAGGTTGATGACACTCAAACATTCAGACATTCATTGGTGCTCCAGATCTATAGAGAATGTTACTATTGTCGATCGTTGTGGAGAATTTCCTAATGTCCCTTTACTTGGCATTAGGGGAGGTATCACCTATAATCCCTGTTTAGCTTTAAGACAATTTGGTTATGCCCGAAGGGATGGTCCGCATGAGATGCTGATTCAAGGTTTGGTATTTGACTACGACAACAACGATCAAGGTCTTCACTAGAGATTTATCTGAGCTTGGAGGATGTTGAACAAGGTAGATAGCAAGAATTTGTGGCATAAAAATTCCATCCCTCTTGAGCCTTACCTCAAATGGGTACAAACCCGTACTCAGAGTCTTATGATGCCTTATCCTTCCATTCTCCCAGTAATCATTGAGCTTGTTATGGAAGAAGATGTTCCATACACTATCCTACATCCTGACATGACCACCTCTCTTGAAGACCTACAAAGGGATTGAATACAGCTCAAGGGGGATCGAGATACTTTCGAAGCCCAATTCTACGCAAGCGAGAAGAAGGTTTTGGAACTCACGAGACTACTTCCTGAGGAGCAGACTCTGAATGCCTACATCGCACCAAAGAGGATGCGTACTACCTTTTTATCTTAGAGTTTTTATAAGATTTCCCCAAGAAGCATTGATGTACTCGAGCTTTAATCTATTAATATAATGTGTGTTTCCTTTTTGGTCTAAAACAAATTTGAATCATAAATTCCTTTAAATCATTGCATATGCATTTATCATTCATCATAACATAAGCAGGTTTCTTGCAACAAGTCTCCTCATCTCTCTACTGTTTATTTCAGTAAGATGGATCTCGAGCAAACGGTGAAGGCCTCCAAGCTTAGAATGCACAGTTTCAACAGTTTTTCTTAACTCTGGCCAAAGGACAAGAAGAGTTGAAGACATTGCTGGTTGAGGAGAAGAAAAAGAAGACGAAGAAAATAACCGGAATTCTGAACATGGGAGGGAGATTCCAAGGACAAACAAGAAGGGCCTTAGACTTTGCAACGACATCCGGTGAGAAGGACAACCACAATGGGAAAGGCAAAGAAACAATTGTTCAGTCTAATTCAGAAGAGGAAGAGGAAGAAGAAGACTATTCTGAAGAACAATACCCTCCAGCCAACAACAAGTATAAGCATCTAGAAGAGCGCTTGAGTGAAATGGAAATCCAAAAAGTGCCTGGATTGGACTTCGAGGAGTTGGGACTAGTATCAGGGATTATCATTCCTCCAAAATTCAAAGCACCTGTGTTCCCCAAATATGACGGAGTCTCATGCCCTAAAATGCATCTCCGGTCCTATGTGGGGAAGATCCATCCCCATACTACTGACAAAGATTTATGGGTACACTTCTTCCAAGACAGTCTGTCCAGAACTCAACTTGATTGGTTTTATCAGTTAGAAAGAGCCAATGTTCATAATTGGGAAGATCTTGCTGCAGCCTTTTACAAACAATACCAATATAATGTTGATCTTGCGCCTACCCGTACTCAACTCCAGAGTATGGCCATGGTTTCAAGTGAAGGATTCAAGGACTATGCGCAAAAATGGAGAGCCTTGGCCGGAAGAGTTCAACCTCCCCTATCTGAAAGAGAGTTGGTAGACATGTTTTTGGGCACCTTGTCTGGTCCCTTCTTCAACCACTTAATTGGGAGTTCATCGGCAGGTTTTACTGAATTGATATTGACCGAATAAAGGGTAGAAGCCGAAATAAAGAATGGAAAGATTCAAAAAGATGCATCCTCTATTGTTGTAAGGAAGCCATTAATCGGAAAGAAAGAAGTGGTTGTTGTATATCTTCAGAGAAATCAAGATAGGGTCGAACGTCATCCAATGGTGGGGGCTATTATGATTCCTAAACCTGCGCCTGATCAGCAAAGAAACAACCAACCAAGATTGGAAAGACCAGTCCGACAATTCACCAGAATTAACATGACCCTGTCTCAAGTATTTCCACATCTGTTAAGATCCAACCTAGTAACCTTGAAAGAAGCTCCAAAGAACCCTAACACAACCTCTCCTCATTATCATCCTAATGCCCGTTGTGCATACCACTCTAAGAGTCCCAGCCATGACACTAACAATTATTGGGCTCTAAAGAACAAATTACAAGACCTCCTTGAAGCCAAAGAGATTGAATTCGATGCGCTAGAAAAACCCAATGTCATTTATGCCCCTATGCCTAAACATGGCCATAATACCAACGCCATTGAGGAAGATATGTTTGTTACTTTAGTTGATGGACTTATGACCCCACTCCTGACTATCAAAGAGAACTTGTTGAATGCCGGTGTTTTCCCGGGCTGTGATGAAAGTTGTCATTTATGTTTGTCCTCACCAACCAGCTGTCCTTTGTTGAAAGCAGGTGTTCAATGCCTAATAGATAACAAGGAAATTTTGTTCGAGAAGACTTTTGTCCCAACTGTTTCTTATAATGATGTTTCCATCGTGACCATTTCCGACAATTCTTCCAGGGTCTCCACCAAAAGACCCGTTAGAATTACATCAGTTCCAAAAGTTACTCCTTCGATAATTACAATGCTTGGACCAGTCCCGTATTCGTCAAACAAAACCGTACCATGGAATTATGGAGGGGATGTCTACTACCACGGTATCAAGCAAGATTGGCCAGCTGCCAAAGATTCAAGTTCTGAGAAAATTGACTATGATGTCAGTAATATTGCAGGGACTAGCAAGATTACCCGAAGCGGAAGGATTTTCTCTCCAGAAATTGTTCCCCTAAAGGTTATTTATGGACCCGTAATCATTCCTGTTATTGTTGCTCCTCCAAAGGCTGTTCCCAGTCCTACAATCATCTATGCTAGTACTCCAACCGACAAGGTTGTTACAACCCCCGCTATCACCCCTACTGATATTCCTGCTGCCGAATCAACGGAGACTCGAGGTAAAAGTATTCCGATTGAGCCTATCCGGACGAAGGCACAATCATTGGCTATCCTTGAGACCTCCCGGAAAGAGATGGAGGAAATTCTAAAGATCATAAAAAGAAGCGACTACGATGTAGTTGAGCAACTGGGGCAAACTCCATCCAAAATTTCCATGCTGGATTTACTACTATGTTCCGAGGCGCATGCAAAGGCCTTGGTAAAATTCCTGAAAACTGCCCATGTACCCCAAGAAACATCTGCCGATCAGTTCCAAGACTGCGTAACCAGCTTGACTGCAGATAATAGTTTAGGTTTTTCAGATGCTGATTTAACGCCAAGATGGAGGAAGCATAATGAGGCATTGCACGTCTCGGTTGAATGCAGGGGCACAATCTTGGCTCATGTCTTGGTTGACATCGGTTCATCTCTGAATGTATTGCCTAAAAAGGCTCTTTATAGGCTTGATTGTGAGGGATTGACATTGAAACCAAGCAACATAGTAGTGAGAGCCTTTGACGGCTCAAAAAGGATGGTGCATGGGGAAGTGGATATCCCCATAAAGGTTGGAACCCAAACATTTGATTCAAAGTTTTATGTAATGGATATCTGCCCTTCATATTCCTGCTTGCTAGGCCGACAATGGATCCACAATGCTGGCGTTGTTACCTCTACGCTGCACCAAATGCTGAAATATCTAATTCAAGGGAAGATTATCATTGTTCATGGAGAAGAAGAGTATATGATCATCCATCTTAATTCCTTCAGATATGTGGAATTAGATGGTGAATTTAATGAAACTCCATTCCATCACTTTGAAGAAGTCCCGCAAGATGTGGCAGTGACCTAGGTTGTGTCTCAAGTTCCCAAGATCACAAGGCCTCCACTCAGGATGCCATCTTTGAAGGATGCCAAGGCAGTGATAGAAGAAGGTGGGTGCACTATCTGGGGACAACTCCCATATATCCCATACAAATCTGACAAGTACGGTATGGGTTTCATTTCAGGTGTCCAGAAGGTTGTACGCCATGCTCGTGCCGGAGGACCACCATTGAAGATCAATAACCGCGAAGTTAATGTAGTGGAAGATGATAAAGACAGCTACAACCTGGAGGATTGGATTTTCCCAACTGTCAGTGGAGGGCTCAACAACTGGGAGGCTAGAGACTTTGTCCCGATCACTTTTATCCCATAGTAACTTGTCTTTACATTTTGTTGGATCTGTCATATTAAAAAAATTCAGACTCTTAAAACATTGTGTCTTACCCGAGGCACAATGGTCCATTTGTAAGGGTTATTATCTCATTTCCATATGACATCAACGAATCATGGACGTTTTTGCATACAAACTTTGTGCTCATTGTTTTTCTTTTTACATTTTCATTTCTTTCAAAAATAGATATACTCTTACTCACACTCACACTCACAATACAAGTCTACATTCATTCGGGATCCCATGGGTAACGGTTCTGCTATGGCCTTCGGTGACTGAAAATCTAATCTACCAAGCCGAGAACGAAGGTGAGGAAGATTGTGAAGTACCAGGAGAACTTTCCAGGTTGCTACTACAAGAAGAGAGAACCATTAAGCCCCACGAGGAACCTGTGGATACGATCTACCCAGGTATCGAAGAAGACAAAAGAGAAGTCAAGGTGGGTACCAATCTGGAACCCAGTGTCAAAGAGCATCTAATTCAGTTGCTACACGAATATGTTGAGGTCCTTTCCTGGTCGTATGAAGACATGACAGGACTTGATGCAGATATTATGGTACATCGTCTGCCTACAAAAGAGGATTGCCCACCAGTAAAACAAAAGGTCTATCGTATGCGGCCAGACATGTCAGAGAAAATTAAAGCAGAAGTCATGAAGCAATTCAACACTGGATTCTTGGTCGTCACCTCCTACCCGTAATGGGTGGCCAATGTTGTTCCCATGCCCAAAAAGGACGACAAGGTGCGAATGTGCGTGGACTACAGAGATTTAAATAGGGCAAGCCCTAAGGATGAGTTCCCACTCCCCCATACTGATATTCTAGTTGACAATACGGCGAAACACCGTGTTTTCCTTCATGGACGGTTTCTCAGGTTATAACCAAATCAAAATGGCGCCTGAGGACATGGAGAAGACAACCTTTGTCACACAATAAGGCACATTTTGCTACAAGGTTATGCCATTCGGACTGAAGAATTCTGGAATGACATATCAGCGTGCCATGGTAGCCCTATTTCACGACATGATACATCACGAAATAGAGGTTTATGTGGACGACATGATAGCTAGATCTCAAACAGAAGAAGAGCATCTTGACCCTTTACAAAAACTCTTTGAGAGATTAAAGAAGTACAAGCTGAGGTTGAACCCAAATAAATGCACGTTTGGAGTGAGGGCTGGTAAACTCCTAGGCTTTGTTGTCAGCAATAAAGGTATCGAAGTGGATCCCGCCAAGGTGAAAGTGATACAAGAGATGCCTGCTCCTCGTACCGAGAAGGAAGTCAAAGGATTCTTGGGACGTTTGAACTACATTTCCATATTCATTTCTCACCTGACGGCTACTTGTGAACCAATCTTCAAACTACTGAAGAAAGATCAGGTAGTCAAATAGAATGATGAGTGCCAAATTGCTTTTGACAAAATCAAAGAGTACTTACAAGAACCTCCTGTGTTGATGCCACCAGTCGAGGGAATACCATTGATCATGTATCTGACTATTTTGGAAAATTCAATGGGGTGTGTGCTGGGGCGGCATGACGAGTCTGGCCGAAAAGAGCACGCTATTTATTACCTGAGCAAAAAGTTTACCGACTGTGAAACAAGATATTCACTGCTCGAGAAAACTTGCTGCACTCTGGCATGGGCTGCTCGCCGGCTAAGACAATATATGCTGAATCATACTACCTTGTTGATATCTAAAATGGATCCAATAAAATACATCTTCAAGAAACCTGCTCTCTCTGGGAGAATAGTGAGATGGCAGATGATCCTGACAGAATATGACATACAGTATACTACCCAGAAAGCAATAAAGGGCAGTGTACTAGCCGATCACCTTGCTCACCAAGCTGTAGAAGACTACTAGTCCATGAAGTTCGAATTCCAAAATGAGGACATCATGATGGTAAACAATTGTGAAGAACTCAGGCCATATGACAGACCTGAACAAGGATCCCGATGGACCCTGGTTTTTGATAGGGCATCTAACACACTCGACAATGGTATTGGTGTTGTACTCATATCTCCTGAAGGATGTCATACTCCTTTTACGGAAAGACTCTGCTTCAATTGTACAAATAACATGGCGGAATACGAAACGTGCATCTTTGGTCTCAAAGCTGCCATAGACTTGGGGATCAAATCCTTGAATGTATTCGGAGATTCAGCTTTGGCTATCAGCCAAATCAAAGGGGAATGGGACACTAAACACCCTAACCTTATCCCTTACAAAGAACATGTTTTGACATTGCTCCCACATTTTAAGAATATTACCTTCGAGCACTTCCCCATGAGAAGAAAATCAGCTAGCAGACACACTAGCCACAATGTCATCTATGTTTAAACTTAAATGGGATAATGAAGCTCCCTAGATCACCATTGAACGAAGGGATGAACCAACACACTGTCACGAGATTAATACTAAAGAAGTAGTGGACCAGTCTTGGTTTCACGAAGTCAAGAGGTATCTCGTAACCCAAGAATATCCAAAAGGAGCTTCAGTAAACGATAAGAAGTTCTTAAGGAGTTTCTCTTCTAAATTCTTCCTTAGTAATGGCATTCTTTAAAAACGCAACCATGACTCTGTTACTTCGGTGCGTAGACAAGGTTGAAGCTAAAAGGATCATGCCTGAGTTACATGAAGGCACTTTTGGCACCCATTCCAGTGGGCATACGATGGGAAAGAAAATCCTACGGGCAGGCTATTACTGGTCTACCATGGAAGCAGATTGCTATCAACACTCTCAAACTTGCCACAAGTGTCAGATTTATGCTAACAATGTGCACGTACCTCCGGTTCCTCTAAATGTATTGACAGATCCTTGGCCCTTTGCTATGTGGGGGATTGATATGATTGGGTAAATCAAACCCAAAACTTCCAAAGGACACCGCTTCATCTTAGTGGCCATTGACTATTTTACAAAGTGGGTGGAGGCAGCTTCTTTCGCTTCCGTCACCAAGAATGTTGTCGCCCGGTTCATCAAGAAGAATCTCATCTGTCGGTACGGTATCTCGGAGAGGATCATTGCAGACAATGGTACGAACTTGAACAATACTATGATCATCGCCTTGTGCGAGCAATTAAAGATCCAAAATCACAATTCTTCCCCTTATCGGCCGAAGATGAATGGTGTTGTTGAAGCCGCGAATAAGAACATTAAAAAGATCATACAAAAAATGACAATCACATACAAAGACTGGCATGAGATGTTACCATTCGCTCTCCACGGATATCGTACCATAGCTCGCACATCAACCGGGGCAACACCCTATTTTCTGGTATACGGCATGGAGGTTGTCTTGCCTATTAAGGTCTACATCCCCTCTCTGAGAATTATGAAGGATACAGGTCTAAATGAAGACGATTGGATCCAGACTCGACTTGATCAACTAAACTTGATTGATGAGAAAAGGCTTACTGCTGTCTGCCATTGTCAAATGTATCAAAAACGGATGATCAAGGCCTTCAACAAAAAGGTCAGACGACAAGTATATCAAGTTGGGGATCTAGTGATCAAACATATCATACTGCTGCAAGGTGATCCCATGGGCAAATGGACTCCAACATACGAAGGACCATTTGTGATCAAAAACATATTCTCTAGTGGAGCGATGATTCTGACCGCCATGGATGGTAACGACCTGCCGCACCCTACGAACACAGACATAGTCAAAAGATACTACGCATGAGAGATCCACTAGGTTGACACACCTAGGCAAAACAAGGGCATCCCGGAAAACCAAAAAGGTTCAGGAAAAAATTAGGGATAAAACAAAAAAATTTGTACACCTGGCAAGCTGAAAACCCGAAAGGGCGGCTTGGGCAAAAAAGGGTATCCCGGTGGACTGAAAACCCGAAAGGGCGGTCCAGGCAAAAGTTAGGGATTTAAAGCGTATGACTATGTTCTGTTGGATCACCTTACGGACAACCTGACAAACTCAGAGGTTCTTATCAATTCAATCATCTTCGGACGAGGCAAAAAATAGACAAGATTCTCGGAGATACGAAGGCTATAGCAGAATGGGACCCCCATGGGATTATTGCACATAGCTATCTTTTCTTTGTATCAAAATTTTCATTTTTTTATGACAGCATTCTCTTACTAGAATGTTTGTCTCATTGTACAAAAATACTTACTCAAAGTCAATACAAAGATATCCCTTTGAAAGTACAAAACTATCTGTTTTTCTTTACTCTTGTGTTTTCTTTACAAAAACGTCCAATGATTCATTTTTGAACATATGCATTTGAACATAATTACTGTTTATAAATAAACAAAATAGAAAGACAATCACTAATGGTTTTAAGAGGTAGGGAAATCTCTCTATGCTATTTCCATAATCCCCTACAGTGTGCAGTTCAATCCCCAGCAGAACAGAGCTTCCAGTTATCAATCCCTAGTAGAAGTCATCAAATTTCTCTGAATTCCCCAGACAGGATTTTACAAGCAGCACACAACATTTCCTTGACAACATAGTTTATTTCTCTAAGTGGAAATTCATCAACACTTCAACTTCACAACATGAAGACTTACACTCCATATCCTCAGCAGCAGTCAGGGATTTATTTTCTCCAATCCAACAATAGTGTAGCATATTAGCTCGCATGCGCATACATCGCATTCATATATCATAAACATTGATAACACGAATGCATCATACCTTGCATTTCATACAACATAACATTGCATATTAGGTAACATTTTACCCCTTTTCAGGATAAAAGTTTGATTAACAGCTACCATTAACAATGTTCAATGTTTTTCAGATAAAGTTCAGATACACTCCAGACACGGATGCCATTCTGATACTCATTCAAATTTCCTTCTCAGATACAGTTCAGATACGGTCCAGATACGGATGCCATTCTAATACTCATTCAGATTCAGCTTTCATATACAATTCAGATATGCTTCAGACACAGATGCTATTCTGATACTCATTCAGATTTCCTTCTCAGATACAGTTCAGATACACTCCAGATACGGATGCCATTCTGATACTCATTCAGATTCAGCTTTTAGATACAGTTCAGATACACTCCAGATACGGATGCCATTCTGATACTCATTCAGATTCAACTTTTGATACAATTTAGATATGCTACAAACACGGATGCCATTCTAATACTCATTTAGATTCATCTTTCAGATACATTTCAGATACGCTCCAGATACGGATGCCATTTTGATACTCATTCAGATTCAGCTTTCAGATACAGTTCAGATACGCTCCAGACACGGATGCCATTCTGATACTCATTTAAATTTCCTTCTCGGATATAGTTCATCTATGCTCCAGATACGGATGCCATTCTGATATTCATTCAGATTTAGCTTTAAGATACAGTTCAAATGCGCTCCAGATACGGATGTCATTCTGATACTCATTCAGATTCAACTTTCAGATATAGTTCAGATACGCTCCAGACACGGATGCCATTCTGATACTCATTCAGATTTCCTTTTCAGAAATAGTTCAGATACACTCCAGACACGGACTCCATTCTAACACTCATTCAATTTTAGATACACTCCGGACACGGATGCCATTCCAGTACTCAATCAGACTAAGCTTTCAGATACATTTCAGATACGCTCTGGATACAGATGCCATTCTGATACTCATTCAGACTCAGCTTTCAGATACAATTCAGATATGCTCTAGACACGAACGCCATTCTGACACCGATTAAGTTTCAACTTACAGATACAATTCAGCAATCATTTTTGGATGGCATCTACAAGACCATCTCCAACAACTTTCTATCACCTCTCCAAATCTCATATTTAATCCCATTCCCTCAACCATCACATCACTGAGTGCACATTTCTGGGCACTTTAGTATCCAATCATCTTCCACCTTCGGGTCACGAATGGCAGATTCACCAATCTAACTCTTCAAGTGTAAGAAGATTGAACAGGAGCAGCTGTTGTACCCCAAAATTTTCCCTCTCATTTCTCAAAGGATCACCCTGGACCCTCAAGTTTGTTCCCATCCAATTTCAAGCCTTGAATTATAAATTTTCCAAGAAAGTCATTCACAAGGGAAAATGGTCATTTGCACACTAAAAAGTCAAACTTTGACTTTTGGATCAAAATCAAGTTTCCAGAAACATATTTGATCAAGACATGTTGGAATGTGTGATTTGTTTCATCAAGATATTCAAAAGTCAAATTTCTAAATACTTAGAATTTTTCTAAGTGTTTAAGAAATATGACAAGCTCAAAACTTCTGATTAGATTATCACCATGATGCAAGCTGATTCTGGAAGAACTTCTGGCACAAAAGTTATAGGTTTCAATAAGATCTAAAACATTGCAGAATAGAACTTCTCCTATAAATTCTGGGATTTCAAGTTAAATCCTCAAAGACACGTCCCTGAAACTGAAGCATTCAGCAAATTCTCGACACTTTCAAAACAGATTTTGGTCAGAACTTTTGTGCCAGTTTTCACAAAGGTTCGGTCAGAGTTTGCAAGGGTAATTCACAGAAGGTTACAAAGCGTGCTGCAAGCTTCTTGGAAAGTATGAGAGCTCCTTCAGAACATGCTGGAGCAAGGAGATACAAATATCAGAAGTTGGATGTCTATTCTAAGTTACACTGAAGTTGGACTTCTGATCCATAATTAAGCAATGATGCAGAATCTCACATTGCAGAATTTCTGGTTTGATCAATCTCATCATCATTTAATGCTCACAACCACTTTTATGTCTTTATCCAAAAGATTTCCCCATATGTGGCATAGAAGTACCATTATTATCTTGGAAAAGAAAACTATTGTACAAGAGTGTGTTGGGCCCATGTGTTTATTTGCTTTTGAGGTTGCCTTTCCTTAATTCCTGCTTAAAAATACGGCTTAGGCGCTTCTAAACTGCTAACCACCATACCTATTTGAACTTACTTCAAGAACAAGTCAGCACCTAGCATATGATGGTTGTACCCCTTGACCTCTCCAAGCGACTAAACCTTTGCCTATAAATTGGAATTCATTGGCAACTATAAAAAGGTCGAAAAATTTAAGAAAGAAAAAGCCTTGAACCCCTGCTAAAATTCCAAAAGTCCAAAACTGCAAATACAAAAATACAAAACCTGTTAGCCTTTGATTCTTGCATTCAGACTCCTTTTTTTTCTCAAGTGTTTCTTGACCAAAGCCATCCATACAGTTTTTGATATACATTCAAAAGCCATCCTAACTTCTATAGTCAAACTGTAACACACTCTCCATCAATGTCCACCTCAAAGAAGTCAGAACTTTGCTCCTTGGCTATTCCAGAATTTTCCAATCATTCATAGTCCAAGTTTAAAGTTTCCAGCCTACTGAGCACGTGAGGAAGCTGGTCAGAACATCACAAGCGGTCAGAAACAGACACCAGCTCAAAGAACATTTTCCAGTTGTCTGGGTAAGCTTCTGCTGACTCTCATCATATTACGTAAACATTGTTAGATTTGCACGTTAAAAAACACAATGTAGGCATCCTGACTCTGATTCAATATATTCAAATATTCCATGTATGTTTACCTAAGTAGGGAGAATTTTAGTCCAAAACTTCTTGAAGAAATTAGGACTCAGAATTAGGATTATCAAATTCATGCTTGCTTCTGATTTATAGTTCTGATATCTCTTGTTTCTGAAACATTATGAAACCTGCCATAACTGTTATATGCGCATCTTCTGTTTTGTTGAGAAATGACTAAGCTGCAGATGTTCTGACTAGCATGGAGAGGGAGACGAATTTTTTCCAGTGGCATCAGAACTTCTGAAGTCTTCTTTGTTCCCAGCGGACCCAGAACTTCTGACTTTACCTATTTCTACTAATATGATTTTTGTTTTTTGCATCACGCCAGAGTCAGAACTTCTTATCTCTTTTAGTTCAGCAATGCACTGATTCTATTTTCTTTTTCCTTACTATTTTTGCTATCACTTCTGTTTTCAATAATAAAAAAACACCAAAACATTTTACATTTTATATACTTTATTTTCTTTCTTAAAACAAAAAGATCAAAAATATTTTCTTAAACAAAACAAGTCCATTTCACATTTTCTTGTACATTCTTATCCATTCAATATGGTTGCAATAGTAACTTAGGATTTAATTTTATTTGCAATCCCCATTTGTAAATTTGTACACCCCATCCCCCTAATGATTCTAATAGCATGGGATATTTACTTTCTGCACTTTTTATTGCTTTCATATATTGCTACTAATTAGGGTGTATGGCAAGACATGAAATCAACAAATAGAGAACACTAATCAAGACAAAAATGCATGCAATCAAACACACTTTTCACATATGCACACCTTAGGGTAATCTCACTTGTTGCCTATCGGAAAAATAGTCATGTCCCTCTAACATGGGTGTTTTAGCAAAGACCCTCGATAAAAGATCGTAGTCCCTTGATGTTGCCTTCGATAAACAATCTAGTCCCTAAACGGCATTGCTAAAAAATCCATAGGTTGCCTTATATGACTTGTGATACGGTGGGAGAACTGACTTGAGGTTTTGCGTTTGTGTTCGCAAATGTTGTGGTTTAGCAAGAGTCGCCACCAACTTTTCTTTTATCCAAAAAGGAAAGGTGAAAAAGATCAGGAAAGACCTTTAGAGATGTTTTTGAGTTCGGGGGGTAGATTATGAAAAGGGAAGGTATTAGCACCCTTTTCATCCATGGTTTTCCATGGGCTCTTAGTTACTTGCTAGATCACTTGCTTTTGTTTGAATGTGGCTTGTGGTGGTGATTTTTTGAAAGTATTTTGAAAATGGAACTTCGTAATGGTTCTCGTTTCTATAAGAATGCCTACAAAGTGTTTGTTTCGAAAATAGTTCAAAAGTGTGTTTATGAGATGTGTTTTTGAAAGTATTTTGAAAATGGAACTTAGTAATGGTTCTCGTTTCTATAAGAACGGCTACAAAGTGTTTGTTTCGAAAATAGTTCAAAAGTGAGAGTGTGGGTAAAAATGTTTTTGTTGTGAGCAAGCGAGTAACTAAGAGCGAATCTACCTACTCGAAAGGTCATAAATGTGCTTTTCCTCCTCCTTTAGATGTGGCTATCTTACCATTGATTTGGTAAGAAGCCCCATCGTTGGATGTGAAGGGACGAGTATGGGACGTTTGTATAGTCATAGAAAGCAACTTATGGGACGCTTTAGCAATGTCGTTTTTAGGGACTAGATCGTTTACCGAAGACAACATCGAGGGTCATCGAGGGACTACGATCTTTTATCGAAGGGTCTTTACTAAAACGCCCATGCTCGAGGGACATGACTATTTTCCGAAAGGCGACAAAGTGAGGTTGCCCTAGAGGGACATGACTATTTGGACAACATAGTTGTAGCATGTCACAAATTTGGTCTTGTGCACATTATGTCAAAGGCAAAAATATTGTGACAAGGTTTTAATCAAGACATAGTTTTAGAATTTGTAATTTTGCAAAATGTCACCTTGAATTACTTGCATCATCTTGAATTAATTGGAGTTGTAGTAAAATGGCATGAAGCAAATGAAATTAACCAAGTATAGAGAATACTTAGAAAAATCTCAAAGTCTTGCAAAGTTGGATTTTTGATTCTCTTGACTTCTTAATGATCAAGCTTGATATTTTTGAATGTCTTGATGAAATTTGATCTTTGGGTTGTAATGTTGACCAAAAAGTCAAAGTTTGACTTTCCAGTATGCAATTGACCATTTTGCCCTTGGGCCAATTTCAAGCCTAAATTGATGTATCAGTGCTGCAAACTTGACGTCTTTGAATATCTTGTGAGCAAATACTTGAAAAATGAGAGGGCAAATTTGGGGTACAACATGACTATACGATGACCCACGCCCGTCCCTTCACATCCAACGATGGGGCTTCTCACCAAATCAATGGTAAGATAGAAACTCCTAAAGGAGGAGGAAAAGAACATCTAAAACCTTTTGAGTAGGTAGATTCGCTCCTAGTTGCTCGCTTGCTCACAATAAAAACATTTTATACACCAACACACTCATTTGAAAACATTTTCAAAAAGATCAACACTTTGTATACATTCTTACGAACGAGAATCATTACAAAGTTTTCCTAAACAATTGTATCTTTAGAAAATACCTTCAAAAACCACACAAAGAACATTTTCAAACAAAAGCAAGTGATCTAGAAAGTAACTAAGAGCCCATGAAAAACCATGGATGAAAAGGGTGCTAATACCTTCCCTTTTCATAGTATGCCCCCCGAACTCAAGAAATAATCTCAAAGGTCTTTCTTGTGCTTTTTCACATTTCCTTTTGGATAAAAGAAAAGTCGGTGACGACTCTTGCTATCTGCAACTTTGCAATCAAACACAAAACCTTCAAGTCAGTTCTCCCACCGTATCACAGAACTGGTGACTCTGCTGGGGATAATTCTAAAAATGAGGTTACCTTAGGGTTAGATCACATTTACTTGCTTGCATTGTTTGACTTGTATGCTTTAGATTATGGTTCTTTTTTTGGGTTTGAATCCTCTACCTGGATTTAGGATACATTATAGGTAAGTAGCAATACATTGTGGAAACTGTGCGGGGTATACCGACATGGTCTAAGCAATAGCTATGTTAGTGTGACATATTTGTGGGTACTGGTAGCCGTTGAGTTAATCAAATAGAATATGGGGTCGTTGAGTGATGTCGTGAAGCACTAATGAACTTTTAGAACCTTTACTTGACAAACTTGGCCATTTAGGATGTAGTGAGATGACCGGCTTTGGTGCGGTCCAAATTTGGTAGATACTCGATACTACACTCATTGAGGTTTGGTTTCTTGGGATATTTCGGTCGCCATTAAAGAGGCTTGTGATGAAACAATGACCAAGGAAAAAAAACCAGTGATATTGAGCTCCTTAGAACCCGGTTACTATTACTAGGACATGTTGAGCCAACTAAACTTCAAGGGGGTACTTACCTATAAAACTCCATGCAAGCCTAAACCTAAGGACTTGTTTCCATTGTTTGTATATGCATACTTGTACATAACGTCATGAACATCATAACATCATACACATTCACTAACCATTTCAAGGATTTTGGGATTCATCTTTGTCCTTGTTTTGTACGATATGGATTCTCTTCGCAGGAAAACTATTCAAGTCAACCTTGTAAGGATCCCTCCTCAACTTAAGGAGCTAGCTTCAAGAATTCCTGAAAACTCTCCATTCACTGAGATACATGGTCGCCTACTCAACTTGGTCACCTCCAACATAGATGAGGAAATGATGAAGGTGCTCTTTCAGTTCTTTGACCCCTTACACCATTGCTTCACATTTCCCGACTATCAGCTTGTGCCTACTTTGGAAGAATTATCCCGACTCTTGATAATTCCCATTCTTAATCAAATACCTTTCAACGGTACGGAAAGAGACCCAAAGCCAGAAGAGATTTCTTAAGCTCTACACTTGCATTCATCTGATGTCACAACTTATTGGGAAACAAGGAGTGGTGTCAAGGTTTTCCTAGCAAAGTTCTTGTTTGAGAAAGCCCAAAACAGTTGGAATTCTTTGGACCTTTAAGCCTTTGAGGAAATTTTGGTTCTCCTCATATATGGGATGGTTTTGTTTCCAAATCCTGACCAACTCATAGACGTGAACACTGTCAAAATATTCATGTCCCACAACCCAGTGCCTAATTTACTAGGAGACATCTTACACTCTTTTCACACTCGCACAATGAGGAAAATATGTGTTCTTATGTGTTGTACTCATCTCTTGGCAAGATGGTTTATTTTGCATCTTCCCCAATCTGTATTGAAGAATTAGCAAGGCTCAAGGTGGTCACAAAGGTTGATGACGCTCAAAAATTCAGACATTCATTGGTGCTCCCGGTCCATAGAGAATGTTACTATTGTCGACCGTGGTGGAGAATTTCCTAATGTCCCTTTACTTAGCATTAGGGGAGGTATCACCTATAATCCCTGTTTAGCTTTAAGACAGTTTGGTTATGCCCGAAGGGATGGCCCGTATGAGATACGGATTCAAGGTTTGGTATTTGACTAGGACAACAATGATCAAGGTCTTCGCCAGAGATCTATCCGAGCTTGGAGGATGTTGAACAAGGTAGATAGAAAGACTTTGGGGCATAAAAATTCCATCCCTCTTGAGCCTTACCTCAAATGGGTACGAACCCGCGCTCAGAGTCTTATGATGCCTTATCCTTCCATTCTCTCGGTAATCATTGAGCCTGTCATGGAAGGAGATGTTCCATACACTATCCTACATCCTGACATGCCCACCTATCTTGAATACCTACAAAGGGATTGAATACAGCTCAAGGGGGAGTGAGATACTTTCGAAGCCCAATTCTACGCAAGCGAGAAGAAGATTTTGGAACTCACGAGACTACTTCATAAGAATCATACTCTAAATGCCTACATCGCACCAAAGAGGATGCGTACTACCTTTTTATCTTAGAGTTTTTGTATTATTTTTCCCAATAAGGCATTGATGTACTCGAGCTTTAATCTATTAATATAACGTGTGTTTCCTTTTTGGTCTAACACAAATTTAAATCTTAAAGTCCTTGAAATCATTGCATATGCATTTATCATTCATCATAACATAAGTAGGTTTCTTGCAACAAGTCTCCTCATCACTCTACTATTTATTTTAGTAAGATGGATCTCGAGCAAATGGTGAAGGACCTCTAAGCTCAGAATGCACAGTTTCAACAGTTGTTCTTAACTCTTGCCAAAGGACAAGAAGAGTTGAAGACATTGCTAGTTAAGGAGAAGAAAAAGAAGACGAATAAAATAAACTGAATATTGAACATGTGAAGGAGATTCTAAGGGCAAACAAGAAGGGCCTTAGAATTTGCAACGACATCCAGTGAGAAGGACAACCAAGATGGGAAAGGCAAAGAAACAATTGTTCAGTCCGATTCAGAAGAGGAAGAGGAAGAAGAAGACTATTATGAAGAACAATACCCTTCAGTCGACGACAAGTATAAGTATCTAGAAGAACATTTGAGTGCAATGGAAATCCAAAAAGTGCCTGGATTAGACTTCGAGGAGTAGGGACTAGTATCGGGGATTATCATTCCTCCAAAATTCAAAGCACATGCATTAGCCAAATATGACGGAGTCTCATGCCCTAAATTGCATCTCCGGTCCTATGTGAGGAAGATCCAGCTCCATACCGCTGACAAAGATTTATGGGTACACTTCTTCCAAGACGGTCTGTTTGGAACTCAACTTGATTGGTTTTATCAGTTATATAGAGCCAATGTTCATAACTAGGAAGATCTTGCTGCAACCTTTTACAAACAATACCAATACAATGCTGATCTTATGCCTACCCATACTCAACTCTAGAGTATGGCCATGGTTTCAAGTGAAGGCTTCAAGGACTATGCGCAAAAATGGAGAGACTTGTCCAGAAGAGTTCAACCTCCCCTATCTGAAAGAGAGTTGGTAGACATGTTTTTGGGCACCTTGTCTGCTCCCTTCTTCAACCACTTAATTGGGAGTTCATCGGCAGGTTTTACTGAATTGGTATTGACCAGAGAAAGGGTAGAAGCCGGAATAAAGAATGGAAAGATTCAAAAAGATGCATCCTCTGTTGCTGTAAGGAAGCCATTCATCGGAAAGAAAGAAGTGGTTGTTGTATATCCTCAGAGAAATCAAGATAGGGCCGAACACCGTCCAACGGTGGGGGCTGTTATGATTCCTAAACCTGCGCCTGATGAGCAAAGAAACCACCAACCAATATTGGAAAGACCAGTCCGAAAATTCACCAGAATTAACATGACCCTGTCTCAAGTATTGCCACATCTATTAAGATCCATCCTAGTAACTTTGAAAGAAGCTCCAAAGAAACCTAACTCAACAACTCCTCATTATCATCCTAATGACCGTTGTGCATACCACTCTGAGAGTCCCGGCCATGACACTAACAACTGTTGGGCTCTAAAGAACAAAGTAGAAGACCTCCTTGAAGCCAAAGAGATTGAATTAGATGCGCCAGAAAAGCCCAATGTCATTTCTTCCCCTATGCCCAAACATGGCCATAATACCAATGCCATTGAGGAAGATATGTTTGTTACTTTAGTTGATGGACTTATGACCCCACTCCTGACTATCAAAAAGAACTTGTTGAATGCCAGTGTTTTCCCGGGCTGTGATGAAAGTTGTCATTTCTGTTTGTCCTCACCAACCAGCTGTCCTTTGTTGAAAGCA
The DNA here is from genome assembly GCA_948472305.1 of Vicia faba. Lineage (NCBI taxonomy): Eukaryota > Viridiplantae > Streptophyta > Magnoliopsida > Fabales > Fabaceae > Vicia > Vicia faba. The sequence goes on along the minus strand of OX451737.1, from coordinate 1,567,562,486 downwards.
GGCGTTCAGTGCCTATTAGATAACAAGTAAATTTTGTTCGAGAAGAATTTTGTCCCAACTGTTTCTTATAATGATGTTTCCATCATGACCATTTCCGATAATTCTTCTCCGGTCTCCACCAAAAGACCCGTTAGAATTACATTAGTTCCAAAAGTAACTCCTTTGATAATTATAATGCCTGGACCAGTCACGTATTCGTCAGACAAAACAGTACCATGGAATTATGGAGGGGATGTCTACTACCATGGTATCAAGCAAGATTGGCCAGCTGTCGAAGATTCAAGTTTTGAGAAAATTAACTCTGATGTCAGTAATATTGCAGGGACTAGCAAGATTACCCAAAGCAGAAGGATTTTCTCTCCAGAAATTGCTCCCCCAAAGGTTATTCCTGGACCCATAATCATTCATGGTGTTGTTGCTCCTCCAAAGGCTGTTCCCAGTCCTACAATCATCTCTGCTAGTACTCTAACCGACAAAGTTATTACAACCCCCGCTATCACCCCTACTGATATTCCTGCTGCCGAATCAACTAAGACTTGAGGTAAAAGTATTCTGATTGAGCCTGTCAAGACGAAGGCACAATCATTGGCTATCCATGAGACCTTCCGGAAAGAGATGGAGGAAATTATAAAGATCATAAAAAGAAGTGACTACGATGTAGTTGAGCAACTGGGTCAAACTCCATCCAAAATTTCCATGCTGGCTTTACTACTATGTTCCGAGGCGCATGCAAAGGCCTTGGTAAAATTCCTCAAAACTGCCCATGTGCCCCAAGAAACATCTGTCGATCAGTTTCAAGACTGCATAGCCAGCTTGACTGCAGATAATAGTTTAGGTTTTTCAGATGCTGATTTAACGCCAAGAGGGAGGAAGCATAATAAGGCATTGTACGTCTCAGTTGAATGCAGTGGTACAACATTGGCTCATGTCTTGGTTGACACTGGTTCATCTATGAATGTATTGCCTAAAAAGGCTTTTGATAGGCTTGACTGTGAGGGATTGACATTGAACCAAGCAACATAGTAGTGAGAGCCTTTGACGGCTCAAAAAGGATGGTGCATGGGGAAGTGGATATCCCCATAAAGGTTAGAACCCAAACATTTGATTCAACTTTTTATGTAATGGATATATACCCTTCATATTCCTGCTTGCTAGGTCGATCATGGATTCACAAAGCTGGTTGTGATACGGTGGCAGAACCGACTGTTATTTTACTGGTTTGCGTTTTGCGTTTTTTGTTCGCAAAATGTCACGGTAAGCAAGAGTCACCACCGACTTTTATTTTATCCAACAAAAGAAAAGGAAAAAGAACAGAAAAAACCTTTTTTCGAGATTTCTGAGTATTGCTTGTGTGTGTTTGTTTTTGAAAATGTTTTACTTCGTGATAAACCTTGTATCAGTCCTCAAGGGTGTGACGAAGTTTATTTTGAAATTTGGTTTTGAAAGATGTTTGTGTGAAAAGTTTTGTTGAGAAAGTACTTAAGATTCTACCTACTCGAAAAAAGATTGTTCGTTCTCGTTTCCTTTAGACAGCGATATCCTACTATTTAAGGAGTAGGTAGCACCGTCGTTGGAGTTGTAAGGGATATTCAAAAGGGACCAGTACAATCACTAAAACAACAGTTGGGAAACTTTAGTGGTAACCCTAGATTCTTAAGATCTTTCCGAGGCAACATTTCCGAGGCAACATTTGAATGGGACATTTTGATCTTTTAGACTGGAGGGCAACCACTAAAATCCCCTATGCTTAAGGACTATTTTCCGAAGGCAACCGAAGTGAGGTAAACCCTAGGGATGAATATGTGCATGTGAATTGTTTCAGTTATTTAGTCTTTGCATATTTAGGTGACCTACCGTTTTAATTTTTAGATATTCTTGCCATACAATCCTATTAGCATGCATCTAACAGTTAAATATTTGCAGGAATTTAAAGTGCGTAAAATAAACCTAGCTATTACAAGTCTTTGACAGTTACATAATTATCTTGACGGAAAATAAGAATGCGGAAGCTTAAAACCCTAATTACTATTACAACCTCGAAATAGTAAAAATAATAATAAAACAAATTAAAATGCGCGCGGAAAATTAAATGCGAGAAAAATTGAGAACCCTAAAAATCTAACTAAAAAAATATTTAAACTATTTTTGGGAAAAGACTTAATTAGGTTATGTACAACTAAAATCCTAATTCTAATTATTTTTAATTATAAAAGAAATTGAAATTAACCTTATTTAAACTAAATTAAATAATTCAAGAAAATATCTTATAAAAAATATTTTATGCATTTTTTATGGTTTTTTATTTCAGAAAAGAAACAATTTAATTACAAAATTTAAAACCCAGTTTCTAATTAATTTTAATTAAAACGAATAATCAAATAAAACTAATTAACCTAATTTATTTTTCAAAAAAATATTAATTTGAATAAATAATATTTAATTATGTATTTTGTGATTTTTTAGTTTAAACATAATTTTTTGAGTTAATTAATTAAAACAATTAAAGGAAATAATTAAAGAAATTAAAAAAATAATAATAGAAAGAAAAACAAACTGGGCCGGTATGTTGTTAGCAATTGGGGGTGCAAATCTGAATTAATTTTGGGCCCAAGGCTGATGGCCCAACCCCTGCGTTGAATCCCATGTGCTGGTCTTCTGATGGTGCACCATGATCTCTCATCTGAAGTGCGTTAGATCTCATGCTAAGTTGATCAAGCGGCTGGATGTTGGTGACGTATGGTAGACATCTGGATGAGAACTACACATGATCTGTTGAGAAAAAATAAAATAAAGAGAAACGCTGGAACCTTGGATCGAACCCAGGTCCTTATGCTTGCCAACAACACGCCTCTGCCAGCTGGGCTATGATGGTTAGTTGTTAAAGAAATAAGAATCATGCCCAATATATCAAAACAAATTCTAGGAGGCTGAAACAAAAATCACTTGCGTTATTTTCAAATGAACCAATAGGGTGATGCCAAATCACCTTCTTCTACCTTCAGCCGGTCGTCTTAGGTATATGACCTATACCTACAGACCATGTCCGTTGCTACAACTTGCGTGCTTCAAAAATAAAAAATATACATGATAAATGAATTCAAAGACCAGGATCGATTGGTCTTGATGCCATGGTCATCCCAGTATCTCAGCATATTTTGATTGCCAACCTGTCCAAAAACCAAATCAAAACATATCTTTGCTATTATTCACCAATAATTTGATTTAATTCAATTTTTAATTAATAAAAAATCAAAATAAATTAAAAAATGAAGCAAATAATTTGTGGGTGAATATTTGGGTCGTGGACCATGTTATAAATGAGGTGCAAGCATAAAAAGTTAGGCCCATTTGGCAAAAAAATGCATTTTTGAGCATATTTGACTTTTGGCAATTTTGCAAAAAAGGTTAACTTTGACAAGGCATATCTCCTCCAATTTTAACCCTAGAGAGGTGTTCTTGGACTTTTTAGAAATATTAGGATGTCCCCTAAGCAGCCCTTTTGGTATCATATCAATTGAGTCTTCCATGTTCATGTAAGAAGCCTTGACCCAAAAGGTGTTTTTGTTGACTTTTCAAAAGGACCCATAATGTAGAAATTCATATCTTTTTATGAGTGCATATATTGAACTTGTGGGATGAAGAATAATTGTAGGGAATTGCATCCTCTTCAAAATGAGCCTTGGATGGAAAATTTTTGATAAAGTATGTGGAAGTTATGCTTGGTCAAAGTTTGGTTGACTTTTCCTGAGAAACCCTAATTTAGCAACTTTTGGGTTTTGATGAATTTGGAGCATTCCTTGAGGAATCATGATCAACCCTTGATCAAATTATGAAATTAACTTAAAAATATTGATGTTGACCAAAAATCATGAAGTTTGACTGTATGTGGGTCACAATTGACTTTTGACCTAATACAATCGATTCTCAAGCATCTGAGCAGTTGACTGAGCAAACTTCTTGTGCAAGGCATGAAACTTGACATGTAGGGTCTTGAGAACAAGTTAGTACCATAGAGAGAATATGAGGTCTTTGGAGTCCACCTATCTTGATGAAAATGGAAACCCTAATTTGAGACACCCTGCCTTAGGAGAGATTTTTTCTGGTCAACTCTTGGGCAAACATGAGCAACTTGAGGATCTCTAGGAGTATGTATTAAGTAAAATGAGAGGGAAAATTTTGGGGTACAACAGCTGCCCCTGTTCAATTTTCTTAAACCTGAGGATGTAGAATGGCTGTCAGCCTTTCGTAATCTGAAGGTGGAAGATGATTGAACACTAGAGTGCCCAGAAGTTTGCACTGGCATGAAGTAATACTTGATTTGTGATATTGGGAATGGGCTTATAGATTCCATTTGGAATTTTTCTAGAGAATTGTCGGATATGGGCTTAAAGATGCCATCCGAGGTGGCGACTTCACCGGGGAAATGTGAAACCAATCGTGTTTCATCATGTGCAAGTCTTACAGTGTTGTGGACTGTTGTCCGGAGATAAGAGAGAAGGAACCTGGATAGTAAGGTTATGAGAAGGAATCTGGATAGTAGGGTTACTTTGAAATGACATCCTGGATAGTAGGGCTGTGAGAAGGAACCTGGATCTTAGGGTTACTTTGAAATGACAGCCTGGATAGTAGGGTTGTGAGAAGGAACCTGGATCGTATTGTTACTTCGATATGAAAGCCTGGATAGTAGGGCTATGAGAAGGAACATGGATGGTAGGTTTACTTCGATATGAAAGCTTGGATAGTAGGGCTGTGAGAAGGAACCTGGATGGTAGGGTTACTTAGATATGAAAGCCTGGATAGTAGGGCTGTGAGAAGGAAACTGGATAGTAGGGCTGTGAGAAGGAACCTGGATGGTAGGGTTACTTCGATATGAAAGCCTGGATAGTAGGGTTGTGAGAAGGAACATGGGTGGTAGGGTTACTTCGATATGAAATCCTGGATAGTAGGCCTGTGAGAAGGAACCTGGATGGTAGGGTTACTTCGATAAGAAATCCTGGATAGTAGGACTGTGAGAAGGAACCTGGATAGTAGGGTTACTTCAATATGAAAGCCTGGATAGTAGGGCTGTGAGAAGGAACCTGGCTCGTAGGGTTTCTCCGATATGAAAGCCTGGATAGTAGGGCTATGAGAAGGAACCTGGATGGTAGGGTTACTTCGATATAAAAGCCTGGATAGTAGGGCTTGTAAGAAGGAACCTGGATAGTAGGGTTACTTCGATATGAAAGCCTAGATAGTAGGGCTTGTGAGAAGGAACCTGGATAGCAGGGTTACTTCGATATGAAAGCCTTGATAGTAGGGCTTGTGATAAGGAACCTGGGTCGTAGGGTTACTTTGATATGAAAGCCTGGATAGTAGGGCTGTGAGAAGGAACCTGGATAGTAGGGTTACTTCGATATGAAAGCCTTGATAGTAGGGCTTGTGATAAGGAACCTAGGTCGTAGGGTTACTTTGATATGAAAGCCTGGATAGTAGGGCTGTGAGAAGGAACCTGGATAGTAGGGTTACTTCGATATGAAATCCTGGATAGTAGGGCTATGAGAAGGAACCTGGATAGTTGGGTTACTTTGAGATGAAAGTGTAGATTAGTAGACCCATTTGGTTTCGGGAACTGAGAGTCCGTTAGTCATCTGCAGATGTGACTTTGCATAACTGCTGAATTTGTTGAAGCTAATCCTCTTTTCCTGAAAAAATATCGGGGTTAGTTATATGCGATGCATGAAATGCAGGGTGAGATTATGTTCTCAAAATAAATGAGATTATGTTGTATCTAATATGTATGCGTACGTCATGATGTATGTTCATGAAATGTTATCGGGGTAGGCTCGCGTATGGGAAAATAAATCCCTGACGATCGCTAGAGATTTATAAATATTCTGTCCAGAAGAGATGCTGGAGAATAAATTTTCCAGGACCAAACTTAGGGGGAAGAGATACTCTGTTGGTAGACCTGCTGATCTAGAGGAATAAACTCAGACGGGGATGAAATTTCATTGCTAGAGATGTTGAGCTCTGTTGGAGATTGAGCTTCTGTATCTATAAAAATAAACTCCGCTTGGAGGATGAAATTTACTGACTCGCCCGCGGTTATGAACCTCGGTTAGGGTGGTTACACCCTATTTTGGGAAACTTGACATCAATGCCTTTGGATACTTTTACTCTGTGGGGGCGTGTCTGTGTCAATAATTATGTTCCTGAGCTGGCTCTATCCCGGTACCAGCTGGGCAGAGTAACTGTAGGGTTTGGCACTTCTTGTTTTTCCCTGTTTCTGAAATTATGAGTAATCGTCTTTTGTTCCTTATGTAAATATTTATGAGCAACAATCATTTTCAAATGCATATATAAAAAATAAATCATTGGACGTTGTGATATGGTGGGAGAACTGACTTGAGGGTTTTGCGTTTTATCACAAATGTTGCTGTTAGACAGAGTCGTCGCCGAATTTTCTTTTATCCAAAAGGAAAGGTGAAAAAGCATAGGAAAGACTTTTGAGATTGTTTCTTGAGTTCGGAGGGTAGATTATGAAAAGGGAAGGTATTATCACCCTTTTCATCCATAGTTTTCCATGGGCTCTTAGTTACTTGCTAGATCACTTGCTTTTTGTTTTGAAATTGTGCTTTGTGTGGTTTTTTTAAAGTATTTTGTAAAAGAGGCCATTGTTTAGGCAATCTTTGTAATGATTCTCGTTCGTAAGAATGTATACAAAGATGTTTGTCTTTTTGAAAATGTTTTCAATTTTTGTAAGATGTTTTTGAAATGCGTGTGTATGTTTTGGAAAATAGCAAGGATAGTTGTTTGAAAATAGAGCGAGTAACTAGAAGTAATCTACATACTCAAATGTATTTCTTGTTCATTTTCTATTCCTTTGACATTGTTGTCTTACCATTGATTTATTAAGCAACCCTATCTTTGGATGCATACGGGACGGACGTGGGTCATCGTGTAGCCATGATTAGCAATGTTGTAAAGCATCTTAGCATTTTTTGAGGGACTAAGATCATTTTATAAGGCAATTTTGAATAGCGTCATCGAGGGACTATGATCTTATACTTGTTTGTTTTTGCCAAGATACTTCACATGCGTAACATGCCCATTTTTGTGTAAGGCAATCAAGTGGAGTAACCCTAAGGATGCTTGTGTGCAAGTGTGTTATTTTCATGCTTGATTTTGTCTTGGATAAGGGTTTTCTATTTGATTTGTTTTGATCTCTCCATTCAAACCCTAATTATTAGCACGGTATATAAAAAAGCGGTAAATTGCGTAATTTAAAGATTACTACGCTATTACAACATTATATGGGAGGGGGGAATACAAATTATGAATGGAGATTTGCAATAATGTAAATCTAATTAAACTATTACAACCAAATCGAATTTGTACAAGTATTTGAATAAACAATATACAATACAAATTGAATATGCAATGATATATATATATATATATATATATATATATATATATATATATATATATATATATATATATATATATATATATATATATATATATATATATATATATATATATATATATATATATATATGCAAGAAAAGGTTTTTTGGTTTGTTTCTTTCATATAAAGAAAAGTTTTGAATTTAAACCTAAAAAAAGAAATTATTTTTATACATTGGTTAACCCTAATTTTAGTTTATTAAAAGGAAATAAAGTTCCTTAAATATTATTTTTTTGGTTATTTTTTGTCTTTAAATAATAAATAATATTTTATGAAAATATTTAGTCTTTTTATATGTCAAAAATAAATATTTACAAGTGTGTGAAAAAGAATAAATAATTAACCTAATTCTATTTTTTATTTACAAGTTTTTAAAGAATATATATATATATATATATATATATATATATATATATATATATATATATATATATATATATATATATATATATATATATATATATATATATATATATATATATATATATATATATATATATATATATATATATATATATATATATATATATATATATATATATATATATATATATATATATATATATATATATATATATATATATATATATATATATATATATATATATATATATGATATGTAACTAAAATAAAATATTTTCTATGAGAAAAAATAAAACAAAATGGACCAAAATATAAATTTAGCATTTTTATATTTTTTATGATTTTTAATATTAAGGAAAATATATCTAATAAAATAAAAATGAAAACAAAATGAATAATAAAAATATATGGGTCAGGGGTGCTGCAAGCAAACAGGGGGCAGTATGTTAGAAAAAACAAAAAGGCCCAAGAATGAGAGGCCCAGCGCTGTCAGAAATCAAAAAAATGAACAAAAAGTTTGAAAAATGCAAAAAGGCAGCGCCAAGGCTCGAACCTGTGACCTTAAGCATTTTAGCGTGTTGCCTTACCACTGGAGTGGTTGTACATCCGTTAGTTTAAATGAAATAATAAAAACATAACATATAAAGCCTCACTGCCCTGTACTTCATCTTCTTCCTCAAGCTGGCCAAAACCTATGTATCTTTCTCATTTCTCCATGAAAATGGGAACTTACAACATGAAAACGATAGTACTCTTTCCCACAATTTCAAACATGTAACTTGGGTAAACTAACAATCAAATATCAAAACAAATTTTAAAGGCCCTAATTTCAAACCTAATTTTTACAGAAATTTAAACTCTAAAACTCTCTATACATAATGAACAGAAATGAAATCTACGCACATGGTTGGCTTTAGACTAATAATGTCTACATTTTCCTTTCACAAATCGTGGCCAATGGATGCCTGTATGAAGAGATAAAAGTTGGAGTTCTTACCTCTTTCAGCTGAGATCGTGAATGGAGTTTGAGTGAGATTTATGAAGGCCCGAAGATTCCTTTAGCTTGCCTGAACTTCCCTGAGCGTGTTCCAATCCTTACCTTGCTTTGAAAGTGCCTGAACCTCTCTTTCCAAGTCAACCTGCAAAGTGTTTAAATGATGGGATGATGGTCTGGAACACTTAGATGTGAGGTAGGTAAAGTGTTTAAATGATTAAAACTTGAAACGCACGAGTAGAATTATAGATTGCTATGCTTGGTTTCAAATTGTAAGCTTTTGACAGGTTTTTGGTGATAGGTTGTTTTGGAGTGTTTTTGGCCTTGAGCAATCGTCTTCTCAGTTGTAATGTGTTTGTGTATTAGTATAGAAAAAGTTTTCAATCCAATCCACAACAGATTTCTGAGTTGTAGCCTTTTTGCACTCTTGCTTGCTTTTTAAGAAAGGTGAAGAGACCATTCCCTACATGCTTGTACAAGCCTGCTTGGAGTTGGTACAAGATCTAGACAACTTGCTTCTGGTTTATAGGACTTGTGTGTGCAGATAAAATAGGTCCAATGCTCAAGAAATGAAAAGTTGCAAAAGTTATGCTTTTCCAAAATGGCAATGGCAACTTTGTGCCATTTATGGAATTAAAGCTTGGACAAAGACTCTTGTACTTGGATTAAGGCTTTACCAACTGAGTAAGCATTAAATTATGAAGTGAGAAACAATTTTGAGACCTGTAAATCAAGGATTAGGCATCATAGGTTCAGATTTGAATTTTGTTCTTCATGAAATGGCTTGAAATCAAAGTGAAAAATTGTCAACTTCATCTCTTCGATTCTCCATACTCAAAAATGATCTCAAGGAGTTCTTGGACATTTTGGAAAGCTTTCAATGTGCTATATAATTAATATTTGAAATTAATTTCAAGATTCCTCTTGGAACTAGGTGAAAATTTGTCTTGAAGTTAGGTCAAAAACCTGCCTAAATTAGGGCAAAATTTCACTAAGTTATTTTAGTTCATGAGCATGTATTCATAAAATTCTATCTTGAGATCCAAGCATCTTTAGGGAAAAATGTGTGAATAAAAGTTGTAGATTTAATGGAGGTCTACAAATTTCATGTTTGGAACTTTCTTTGAATCATCTTGCATCATGGTGGAAATTTGGCTTAAAGTTGAGAAAAAATAAGAAATTTTCTATACTTAGAAAAATTTCTATGTTAAGAAATTTTCAAATTTTAAAACCAAATCTTCAATATTTGATTTCTTGATGAACAAGTTTCACATTTTGACATGTTTTGATGAATTGTGATCATTGGCACTTGATTTTGACCAAAAAATCAAAGTTTTACTTTTCAGTATACAGTTGACTTTTGATCAGTTGACTGCACATTTCATCTATCAATCCAATGGATTTGCAATATTTTGAACCATGTCATTAGGTCAAGATGATACAAATGAAACTTGTAATCATGCTTCAAATCAATTGGTCAATTGCTTGGTCAAAAATCAGAAATTACCCTTTCTCAGTCAAAACCCTAATTTTGACCATCTTGCCCTTTTGATGATTTGATTAAATTTCTTGAGGAATTGTGGCCCAAACTTGATCAAATGATGCATATGAGTCTAGAATGTTGATGTGGATAAAAAATTATGAAGTTTGACTATAATTTGGCCATAGTTTACTTTTTCCCAATATAGTTGACTTTTAGGTCAACTACTCCATTGATTGAGGAAAAGTGTGATCCAAAGCTTGAAACTTGACATGAGTGATCTTGGGGGTCCATAATGATCAATGAAAGTCATATGGGGCATTGGAAGTTCAAAAATCCTTGTGCAAACTCAAACCCTAATTTTGGATATTTAGTGCAAGATGAGATGTCTTTAGATGATCAAACCCTAATCCAGTCTTGAGTCAAAGAGATCTTGTGAGAAAATCTTGATAAATGAGTGGGAAAATTTTGGGGTACAACAGCTGCCCCTGTTCAATCTTCTTAAACCTGAAGAGTTAGATTGGCGAGTTTTGTCATTCATGACTCAAAGGTGAAAGATGATTGGACACTAGAGTACCCATAAATTTGCACTCGAGTGTAGTTGAGGGAATGGGCTTAAAGATGCCATTTGGAGAGGTGATAGAGTCTTGTCGGAGATGGGCTTGTAGATTCCATCCAAGAATGTTTGTTGAATTTTAAGTTGTGAGCCGAAAGAATGAGTATCAGAATGGCGTCCATGCTTGGAGCGTACCTGAACTGTATCTGGGAGCTGATTTTGACTATGTATCAGAACGGTATCCATGTCTGGAGCATATCCGAACTGTATCCGAAAGTTATATTTGAATGAGTATCAGAATGGCATCCGTGTCTGGAATACATCTGCACTGTATATGAATGTTGTATTTGAATGAGTATCAGAATGGCATCTGCGTCTGGAGCGTATCCGTACTATATCTGAAAGTTGTATCTAAATGAGTATCAGAATGGCATCTGTGTCTGGAGCGTATCTGTACTGTATCTGAAAGTTGTATCTGAATGTGTATCAGGATAGCATCCGTGTCTGAAGCGTATCCGTACTGTATCATGATTGCATATTGTTAATGGTAGCTGTTAATCTTTACCTGAAAAGGGTAAAATGTTAGCTAAAACACAAAGTTATGTTGCATGAAATGTATGATGAAATGTATTTGTTTTATCAATGTTTATGATATATGGATGCAATGTACATGCATGTAAGCTGATATGTTGTATTGTTGTTTGATTGATGAAAATAAATCCTTGAATGCTGCTGAGGATATGTTGAATTTTCATGTCTTAAAGTTGAAGTACTGACAAACACTTGTTGAGGGAAGTAAATTTTGTTGTGAGGGAAACACCATGTACTGCTTGTACGATCTGCTTGGGGAACTCTGAGAAATTTGACGACTTCTACTGGGGATTAATAATTTGAAATTTCGTTCCGCTGGGGATTTAAATGACGTACTGTGGGGATTACTTATGAAATAGCCTAGAGACGTTTCCACGTCCTTTCAATCTATCAGTAATTGTCTTTCTCATTTTGTTTATTTGTAAACAGTAATTATGTTCAAATGCATATGTTCATCAATGAATCATTGGACGATTTTGCAAACAAAACACAAGAGTAAAGGAAAAGACAGTTAGTTTTTGTACTTTCAAAGGGGTATCTTTGCATTGACTTTGGATAAGTATTTTTGTACAAAGGGAACAAACATTCTAGTAAGAGAATGTTGTCATAAAACAAGAAAAATTTATACAAAGAAAGATAGCTATGTGTGATGATCTCATTAGGTTCCCATTCTGCTATAGCCTTCATATCTCCGAATATCTTGTCTTTTGCCTTGTCTGAAGATGATTGAATTGATCAGAAACTCCGAGTTTGTCTGTGGAAGTCAAAGGTTGTCCATAAAGTGACCCGACGGGACATAGTCATACGCTTTAATTCCCTAACTTTTGCCTGGACCTCCCTTTCGGGTTTTTAGTCCACTGGGAAACCCTTTTTTGCCCAAGTCGCCCTTTCGGGTTTTCAACTTGTCGGGTGTACAAAATTTTTTTTGTCCCTAATTTTTGCCCGAACCTTTTTGGTTCACCGGGATGCCCCTTGTTTTGCCTAGGTGTGTCAACCTAGAGGGTCTCTAATGCGTAGTATCTTTTGACTATGTTAGTGTTCACAGGGTGCAGCATGTCATCGCCATCCATGGTGGTCAAGATCATCTCCCTACCGGAGAATATGTTTTTGATTACAAATGGTCCTTCATAGGTAGGAGTCCATTTTCCCCTGGGATCACTTTGTGGTAAGATGATATGTTTGATCACTAGATCCCCAACTTGATATACTTAGCGTCTGACTTTCTTGTTGAAAGCCTTGATCATCCGTTTTTGATACATCTGATCATGGCAAACAGCAGTAAGTCTCTTTTCATAAATTAAGTTTAGTTGATCAAGTCGAGTCTGGATCCAATCGTCTTCATTCAAACCTGCATCCTTCATAATTCTTAGGGAGGGAATCTGAACCTCAATAGGTAGGACAACCTCCATGCCGTAAACCAAAGAATAAGGTGTTGCCCCGGTTGACGTGCGAGTCGTGGTACGATACCTATGGAGAGCAAATGGTATCATCTCATGCCAGTCTTTGTACGTGACTATCATCTTTTGTATGATCTTCTTAATGTTTTTGTTCGCAGCTTCGACAACACCATTCATCTTTGGCCGATAGGGGGAAGAATTGTGATGCTGAATCTTGAATTGCTCGCACAAGGCGGTGATCATAGTGTTGTTAAGATTTGTACCATTGTCAGTAATGATCCTTTCCGGGATACCGTACCGGCAAATAAGGTTTTGCTTGATGAAGCGGGCCACAACATTCTTGGTAACGGAAGCGAAGGAGGCTGCTTCAACCCACTTTGTAAAATAATCAATGGCCACTAGGATGAAATAGTGTCCATTGGAGGTTGTAGGCTTGATCTCTCCAATCATATCAATTCCCCACATAGCGAAGGGTCAAGGATCCGTCAAGTCATTTAGAGGAACCGGGGGTATGTGCACCTTGTCAGCATAAATTTGACATTTATGACAAGTCCGAGAGTGTTGATAGCAATCTGCTTCCATGGTAGACCAGTAATAGCCTTCCCGTAGGATTTTCTTCGCCATCGTATGCCCACTGGAGTGAGTGCCAAAAGTACCTTCATTTAATTCAGCCATGATCTTTTCAGCTTCAACCTTATCCATGCACCGAAGCAAAATGGAGTCATGATTGCGTTTGTACATGATGCCATTACTAAGGAAGAACTTAGCATAGAATCTCCTTAAGAACTTCTTATCATTGATTGAAGCTCCTTCTGGATATTCTTGAACCTCGAGATACCTCTTGACTTCATGAAACCAAGGTTGGTCCATTATTTCTTCAGTATTAATCTCGTGACAGTGTGCTGGTTAATCGATTTGTTCGATGGTGATCTGGGGAGCCTCGTTATCCCAATTAAGTTTAAACATAGATGACATTGTGGCTAGAGCGTCTGCTAGCTGATTTTCTTCTCGCGGAAAATGCTCGAAGGTAATCTTCTCAAAATGTGGTCGCAATGTCAAAACATGTTCTTTGTAAGGGATAAGGTTTGGGTGCTTAGTGCCCTATTCCCCTTTGATCTGACTGATGACCAAAGCTGAATCTCCAAACACATCTAAAGATTTGATTCCCAAGTCTATGGCAGCTCTAAGACCAAAGATGCATGCCTCGTATTCCGCCATGTTGTTCGTGCAGTTGAAGCAAAATCTGGCAGTAAAAGGAGTATGACACCCTTTCGGAGATATGAGTACAGCGCCGATGCCATTACCAAGTGCATTGGATGTTCCATCAAATAATAGGGTCCATCGGGATCCTTGTTCAGGTCCGTCATATGGTCTGATTTCTTCACAGTTGTCTAATGTCATGATGTCTTCATCCGGGAGTTCAAACTTCATGGACTGATAGTCTTCTACATCTTGATGAGCAAGGTGATCAGCTAACACAGTGCCCTTTATAGCTTTCTGGGTAGTATACTATATGTCGTATTCCGTCAGGATCATCTGCCATCTAGCTATTCTCCCAGACATAGTAGGCTTCTCGAAGATGTATTTTATCTGATCCATCTTAGATATCAACAAGGTAGTATGAGTCAGCATATACTGTCTTAACCGGCGAGTAGCCCATGCCAGAGCACATCAAGTTTTCTCGAGCAGTGAATATCTGGTTTCACAGTCGGTAAAATTTTTTGCTCAGGTAATAAATAGCATGCTCTTTTTGGCCAGACTCGTCATGCTGTCCCAATACACACCCCATTGAGTTTTCTAAAACGGTGAGATACATGATTAGTGGTCTTTCCTCGACTGGTGGCATCAACACAGGAGGCTCCTATAAGTACTATTTTATTTTATCAAAAGCAACCCGGCATTCATCATTCCATTTGAGTACTTGATCTTTCTTCAATAGTTTGAAGATTGGCTCACAAGTAGCTGTTAGGTGAGAAATGAATCTGGCAATATAGTTCAAGCGTCCCAAGAATCCTCTGACTTCCTTCTCGATACGAGGAGCAGACATTTCTTGTATTGCTTCGACTTTGGCAGGATCGACTTCAATACCCTTGTTACTGACGACAAAACCTAAGAGTTTACCGGACCGTACTCTGAATGTGCACTTGTTTGGATTCAACCTCAGCTTGTACTTCTTCAGCCTCTCAAACAACTTTTGCAACTGAACAAGGTGCTCTTCCTCCATTTGTGATATGGCAATCATATTGTCTACGTAGACCTCTATTTCATGATGTATTATGTCGTGAAATAAAGCTACCATGGCGCGTTGATAGGTTTCCCCAGCATTCTTCAGTCCGAATGGCATCACCTTGTAGCAGAATGTGCCCCACTGTGTGACAAATGTAGTTTTCTCCATGTCCTCAGGTGCCATTTTTATTTGGTTATAACCCGAGAATCTGTCCATGAAGGAAAACACTTTGTATTGTGTCGTATTGTCAACCAAGATATCAATGTGGGGGAGTGGAAAATCATCTTTAGGGCTTGCCCTATTCAAATCTCTATAGTCCACACACATTCGTACTTTGTTGTCTTTTTTAGGTACGGGAACAATGTTGGCAACCCATTAAGGATAGAAAGTGACAGCCAAGAATCTTGCATTGAATTGCTTCATGACCTCCGCTTTGATCTTTTCTGACATATCAGGTCTCATGCGGCGGACTTTTTGTTTTACCAGTGGACAGTCTTTATAACGCCCGTAATTTAATTAATTATTTAATAAAATTCTTTTTGGAATATTTGTGAATAAGTGTTATTAAATTGGATTTAATTTATTAAATGAAAAAATAATAATATATTTGAGGTATTATATTATTATGTGAAATAATGTTAGGAGCTAATATTATTAAGGTGGGCTTAATTTGAGATAGTAGAAGTATTAAGGGGGGTGTAAGTTGAAGCCCATTAAGGAATAATCTAATAATATTAGGTTATTTTATTATGTGTTGTTAGAATAGAAAGAAGAAACAGTAGAAGAGAAAATAAGGATTGTGGAAACGTGGAGCTGCTGGTTTTTGAAGGAAACGGCAAGAACAAAGATTCAACCCATAAATTGTAGAGCGACCTTCGATCCAAGGTAAGGGTGGGGTTCTGGATTTATAATTGGGTTAATGATATTTGATATGTGGGATTAAAGGATTGATGTTTTTGTTATTGAATTGAATGATGTATGATGATGATGGATGATTTCTTGATGGATAAATGATGATATGATGTTGTGTAAATGATGTAGTATTAAAGGGTAATGATTAGGTGATGAATTATCATGGTTAGGATGAAGTTTGTAGGACTGTGATTATATTCCAGTAGTGAAAATACAGTAGAAACGCGGAAAATTATGCAGAAAATCGCAGGATGCGTCGACCTCAAATTGGATGAGTCGATGCATGGAGGATGTTTGACTCAGAATGAGTTGATGCATGGAGGTTTGCGTCGATGCATGATGAGTGTAAGGCTCAGGATGAGTCGACTCGAAGGGAGGATGCGTCGATACATGAGTGTGTGAGACTCAGGATGAGTCGACCGATACGATGCATGTGTCGATACATGCTGGGATTTTTAGGCAGGATGAGTCGATCCATAGAGGGATACATCGACTCATAGCATGAAGAAGAAGCAGGATGAGTCGATGCATAGTGTTTTGTATCGATGCATACTGAATAATTTTGACATAATCAGTTTTAAGTTGCTGTAACTTGAGTTTTAGGATGCTGTTTGAGATGTCGTTCGAAGCGTTGATTAGCTAACGCGATGAACTTTATTTTAGATGATTAAAATGATGATTAAGAAGTGTAATTACAGTAACTAATTTAGGATTTAGAATTAATTCCCGTAGATGACCGTTGCGCTATTTTTGGACAGAATGATGAATTTTGAGATGTTAGAGGCTGCTGTTAGAATATGATAGTAGGATTAATGACAGAAACGAAGTAGAACTGCAGAATAACAGTAAGGATTACTGTAGTAATGATATACATCTGAATATTAGTGAGATGTGATTATTAGAGTTGTGTTCGATAATTATGATGAACAAATGATGTTTGATAAATAAGTAATGTTTAACAAATTACTTTGAGATGTTTATGAGATGCTGTGATTGAGATGTTGTTGCTTGAGATGACTGAAATGTTGTCATTTTGATGATTGAGATGTTGTTGTTTGAGATGACTGAAATGTTGTCGTTTTGATGATTGAGATGTTGTTGTTTTGAGATATGTTTTGAGATGTTGATAACTGAGTGTGTTATTACATTCATGATGAGTCGCATACATTGCATTTTTTTGAGATGGCCTGGATTGGCAAATTTTAAGATGAAGGCTATGCCTTATTTGATGCCTCTATTAATTGGCAGATTAGATTTTTGAGATGGGAGTTCTGCTCCAATGGTATCACATGCATTTTCATAGTTTTGAGTCGCATCATATGAATGAATAATGAGATGTATTTAATGTTGATGGATGATCTAATTTAATATATTTATTATAATATGCTTTATTATATTGTTAGATATCTCACCCCTTCTGTTTGAATGTTGCCCTTATGTTGGTAACGTGCAGGTAATCGAGAGTGAAGGTTGTATACCTTCAATAGATCGAGTCGATGTCATTGCTCTGATATGTAACACTCTGGGGGATGAACGCTTGCTGATTTTTGATTTCTGAATTTTAGTTGTTGAACCTTAAATTGTTTATTTATTAAACACGAGATGTTTCGAAGTTGCTATATTATTTAAAGATGTTATTGAAGAATTCCGCTGCGTAGTTGTTGAATATTTAATGAAAGAAGTTATGTTGTTAGTTCATCTGACGTTTTGAATAAGTTTTATATATCCATGATATATGCAATGAATTTGTTAGAAGAATTTGTGACGTCCCGATTCATTTGTATGATTGAAATTTTATAACTCTGATTTATCTTGCATAAATTGCTTGGGGTAGAATTAGGGTGTTATAAAGTTGGTATCAGAGCAAAAGGTTGGTCCGACCTTGTCGTCGATTCTTAGTTGTCTAACAATCGAGTATTGGTATTTTGATGTTCTAACCGTTGTTTGTGTTGTAGTGATAAGTTGTGATGGCTGGAAGGAATGATGCTGCTCTTGCTGCTGCTCTGCAAGCTATGGCTCATGCGATGGAAAATCAGCCAAATGCTGACGGGAATGCTGGATCTCGTAGCTTGGCGACTTTCCAGAGAGAGAATCCACCTACGTTCAAGGGAAAATATGATCCTGACGGAGCATTGGAATGGTTGAAAGAGATTGAGAGGATCTTTCGCGTGATGGACTGCACTCCAGCGTAGAAGGTTCGTTATGGGACTCATATGCTAGCAGTCGAGGCTGATGACTGGTGGCTAAAGACTTGCCAGAAGTTGTAAGCTGCAGGTGAGGATGTCACTTGGGCTGTGTTCCGTAGGGAATTCCTGAGAAAGTATTTTCCTGAAGATGTCCGTGGTAAGAAGGAAATCGAGTTCCTTGAGCTGAAGCAAGGGAATTTGTCTGTTGTTGAGTATGCTGCCAAGTTTGCTGAGTTGTCCAAGTTTTATCCGCATTACGCTGAGGAAAATGCTGAATTTTCGAAGTGTATTAAGTTTGAGAATGGGTTGCACCCGGAGATTAAGAAGGCAGTTGGATACCAGAAGATCTGTGTCTTTGCTGATTTGGTTGATAGCTGTAGGATTTTTTAGGAAGATAACAATGCTCATTACAAGATTATTAGTGAAAAGAGGGGTAAGCACCCGCATAATCATGGTAAACCCTATGATGCCCCAGCTGGTAAGGGTAAGCAGAGAGTTGCTCATGGTCAGAGAACTAGTGGGGGAGATGCTCCTGCTGGTGTGATTTGTTTTAAGTGTGAGAAACCTGGACACAAGAGTAATGTGTGCACTACTGAAGTGAAGAGATGTCACCGTTGTGGTAAGAAAAAACATATTATATCTGAGTGTGAGCACAAGAATGTGGTTTGTTTCAACTGTAAGGAAGAAGGGCACATTGGTAGCCAGTGTCCGAAACCGAAGAAGGCTCAGTCTAGTGGTAAAGTGTTTGCTTTGGTGGAGGATCAGACAGCTTCCGAGGACAGACTTATTATAGGTACATGTTTCATTAATAATATTCCTTTAATTACTACTATTGATACTGGTGCTACGCATTGTTTTATTGCTGCTGATTGTGTTGAAAGATTGGGTCTTGTGTTGTCTTGTTTGAATGGAGAAATGGTCGTCGATACTCCAGCCAAGGGATCAGTGACAACTTCTTTTGTGTGTGCTAAGTGTCCCTTGTCGATCTTCGACAGAGACTTTGTTGTTGATTTGGTTTGTTTGCCGTTAAGAGGTTTGGATGTCATTCTTGGTATGAACTGGTTAGAGCATAATTGTGTTCATATTAATTGTTATGACAAGTCAGTGAAGTTTTCTACTCCTGAAGAAGAGGAAGATGGTTTGTTGTCTGCTAGACAGTTGAGAAAGTTGATGCAAGAGGAAGCACAAATGTTTTTGTTGATAGCGTCGCTATCTGTAGAGACTCAAGCTATAATTGAGGAATTGCCAGTGGTATGTGAATTTACTGAAGTTTTCCCTGATGAGATTCCTGATGTACCGCCAGAGAGGGAAGTTGAATTTGCAATTGATCTTGTACCTGGTACCAGACCTGTGTCTATGGCACCATACAAGATGTCTGTGTCTGAGTTGTCAGAGTTTAAGAAGAAATTTGAAGAGTTACTTGAGAATAGGTTTGTAAGACCAAGTGTATCGCCGTGGGGAGCTCCAATGTTGTTAGTGAAGAAGAAAGATGGAAGCATGAGGTTTTGTGTTGATTATAGACAGTTGAACAAGGTGACGATTAAGAACAAGTATCCATTTCCAAGAATAGATGACTTGATGGACCAATTGGTGGACGCCCGTGTGTTTAGCAAGATTGATTTGAGGTCGGGTTACCATCAGATTAAAGTGAAGGATGAAGATATTCAGAAGACGACTTTTAGAACACGTTATGGACATTAAGAGTATTCGGTGATACCTTTCGGTGTTACTAATGCACCGGGAGTATTCATGGAATATATGAATCGTATCTTTCATACTTATTTGGATCGATTTATAATTGTGTTCATCGATGATATTTTGATTTACTCTAAGTCAGAAGAAGAGCATGCTGAACATTTAAGAGTAGTATTGCAGATTCTGAAAGAGAAGAAGTTGTATGAAAAGTTGTCCAAGTGTGAATGTTGGTTAAAAGAGGTTAGTTTTCTTGGTCATGTGATTTCAGGTAGTGGAATTGTTGTAGATCCATTGAAGGTTGATGATGTGTTGCAATGGGAAACTCCAAAGTCAGCTATTGAGATTAGAAGCTTCTTGGGATTAGTTGGTTATTATAGAAGGTTTATTGAAGGGTTTTCGAAGTTGTCACTTCCGTTGACTAAGTTGACTTGTAAAGGTAGAGCTTTTGTTTGGGATGTCCAGTGCGAAGAAAGTTTTACGGAATTGAAGAAGAGGTTGACGTCGGCTCCGATTTTGACGTTGCCTAATCCAGGAGAGTCTTTTGTGGTGTATTGTGATGCTTCTAAGATGGGTTTAGGAGGTGTGCTTATGCAGAATGGTAAGGTAGTTGCTTATGCATCGAGGGAGTTGAGTACTCATGAGAAGAACTATCCTACGCATGATTTAGAACTTGCTGCAGTTGTTTTTGTGGTGAAGATTTGGAGGCATTATCTCTATGGTTCTAGATTTAAAGTGTTTAGTGACCATAAGAGCTTAAAGTATTTGTTTGATCATAAGGAGTTGAATATGAGGCAACGAAGATGGTCAGAATTGCTAAAGGATTATGATTTCAGTTTGAATTATCATCCAGGAAAAGCAAATGTGGTAGATGATGCGTTGAGTCGAAAGACTTTACATATGTCAGCAATGATGATTAAAGAGTTGAAATTGATTGAGCAGTTCAGAGATATGATCTTAGTTTGCGAGGTTACTCCGCAGAGTGTTATGTTGGGTATGCTGAAGATTAATAATGAATTTTTAGACAGTATCAGAGAAGCTCGGAAGTTGGATGTGAAACTAGTAGATTTGATGGTTGGGATTGATCAACCCGAGAATAGTGATTTCAAGTTAGATGAGCAAGGTGTGTTGAGGTATCATAATAGGATCTGTATTCCTGATGATGCTGAGATAAAGAAAGTGATACTTGAAGAGAGTCATAAAAGTAAGTTGAGTATTCATCCAGGAGCTACAAAGATGTATCAAGATTTGGAAGGTTTGTTTTGGTGGCCTGGGATAAAGAGTGATGTGGCTCAGTTTGTGTATGCATGTTTGACTTGCCAGAAGTCGAAAGTTGAACATCAGAAGCCTGCAGGATTGATGCAACCATTGGAAGTTCCTGAATGGAAATGGGATAGCATTTCAATGGATTTTGTGACGGGGTTGCGTAGTACTTCAATAGGACATGATTCGATTTGGGTGATTATTGATAGGCTTACGAAGTCAGCTCATTTTATTCATATTAACATCAGTTTTCCAGTGTCAATGTTGGCTGAGATTTACATTAGTGTGATTGTGAAACTGCATGGTGTTCCTTTGTGCATTGTGTCGGATAGAGATCCAAGATTTACTTCTGATTTTTGGAAGAGTTTGCAAGAAGCATTGGGTTCTAAGTTGAGGTTGAGTTCAGCATATCATCCTCAGACAGATGTTCAGACTGAACGGACGATTCAATCGTTGGAAGACTTGTTGAGGGCATGTGTTCTCGAGCAGGGATGTTCGTGGGATACTTATCTTCCGTTGATAGAGTTCACATATAACAACAGTTACCATTCTAGTATTGGGATGGCACCGTTGGAAGCGTTGTATGGTCAAAGATGTAGAACTCCGTTATGTTGGCATGAATCTGGTGAAAGTGTAATACTTGGACCTGAACTTGTTCGTGAGACTACTGAGAAGGTGAAGTTGATTCGAGAAAAGATGAAAGCTTCACAAAGTAGACAGAAGAGTTATCATGACAAGCGAAGAAATGATTTAGAATTTCAAGTCGGTGATCATGTGTTTTTGAGAGTTACACCTGTGACTGGTGTTGGGCGAGTGTTGAAGTCTAAGAAGCTCACTTCTTGTTTTATTGGACCGTATCATATTTCAGAGAGAGTGGGGAATGTTGCTTATAGAGTGGCTTTACCACCTAATCTTTCGAATTTGCATGATGTGTTTCATGTGTCGCAACTTCGGAAGTATATTTCAGATCCATCTCATGTGATTCATATGGATGATGTGCAAGTACGGGATAATCTTACGGTGGAGACGATGCCTGTACGGATCACGGATCGTGAAATGAAGACTCTGAGGGGCAAAGAGATTGCCTTGGTTAAATTGGTTGGGCTAGGAGCTGCTGGTGAAAGCATGACTTGGTAATTGGAGAGCAAGATGCGAGACTCCTATCCAGAATTGTTTGATTGAGGTAAATTTTCGAGGAAGAAAATATTCTAAGTGGGGGAGAGTTGTAACGCCCGTAATTTAATTAATTATTTAATAAATTATTTTTGGAATATTTGTGAAGAAGTGTTATTAAATTGGATTTATTTTATTAAATGGAAAAATAATAATATATTTGAGGTATTATATTATTATGTGAAATAATGTTAGGAGCTAATATTATTAAGGTGGGCTTAATTTGAGATAGTAGAAGTATTAAGGGGGGTGTAAGTTGGAGCCCATTAAGGAATAATCTAATAATATTAGGTTATTTTATTATGTATTGTTAGAATAGAAAGAAGAAACAGTAGAAGAGAAAATAAGGATTGTGGAAACGTGGAGCTGCTGGTTTTTGAAGGAAACGACAAGAACAAATATTCAACCCAGAAATTGTAGAGCGACCTTCGATCCAAGGTAAAGGTGGGGTTCTGGATTTATAATTGGGTTAATGATATTTGATATGTGGGATTAAAGGATTACTGTTTTTGTTATTGAATTGAATGATGTATGATGATGATGGATGATTTTTTGATGGATAAATGATGATATGATGTTGTGTAAACGATGTAGTATTAAAGGTTAATGATTAGGTGATGAATTATCATGGTTAGTATGAAGTTTGTAGGACTGTGATTATATTCCAATAGTGAAAATACAGTAGAAACGAGAAAATTATGCAGAAAATCGCAGGATGCGTCGACCTCAAATTGGATGAGTTGATGCATGGAGGATGTTTGACTCAGAATGAGTTGATGCATGGAGGTTTGCATCGATGCATGATGAGTGTAAGGCTCAGGATGAGTCGACGCGAAGGGAGGATGCGTCGATACATGAGTGTGTGAGACTCAGGATGAGTCGACCGGTACGATGCATGTGTCGATACATGCTGGGATTTTGAGGCAGGATGAGTCGATCCATAGAGGGATGCATCGACTCATAGCATGAAGAAGAAGCAGGATGAGTCGATGCATAGTGTTTTGTGTCGATGCATACTGAATAATTTTGACATAATCAGTTTTAAGTTGCTGTAACTTGAGTTTTAGGATGCTGTTTGAGATGTCGTTCGAAGCGTTGATTAGCTAACGCGATGAACTTTATTTTAGATGATTAAAATGATGATTAAGAGGTGTAATTCCAGTAACTAATTTAGGATTTAGAATTAATTCTCGTAGATGACCGTTGCGCTATTTTTGGACAGAATGATGAATTTTGAGATGTTAGAGGCTGCTGTTAGAATATGATAGTAGGATTAATGACAAAAACGAAGTAGAACTGTAGAATAACAGTAAGGATTACTGTAGTAATGATATATAGCTGAATATTAGTGAGATGTGATTATTAGAGTTGTGTTTGATAATTATGACGAACAAATGATGTTTGATAAATAAGTAATGTTTATCAAATTACTTTGAGATGTTTATGAGATGTTGTGATTGAGATGTTGTTGCTTGAGATGACTGAAATGTTGTCGTTTTGATGATTGAGATGTTGTTGTTTGAGATGACTGAAATGTTGTCGTTTTGATGATTGAGATGTTGTTGTTTTGAGATATGTTTTGAGATGTTGATAACTGAGTGTGTTATTACATTCATGATGAGTCGCACACATTGCATATTTTTGAGATGGCCTGGATTGGCAAATTTTGAGATGAAGGCTATGCCTTATTTGATGCCTCTATTAATTGGCAGATTAGATTTTTGAGATGGGAGTTCTGCTCCAATGGTACCACATGCATTTGCATAGTTTTGAGTCGCATCATATGAATGAATAATGAGATGTATTCTATGTTGATGGATGATCTAATTTAATATATTGATTATCATGCGCTTTATCATATTGTTAGATATCTCACCCCTTCTGTTTGAATGTTGCCCTTATGTTGGTAACGTGCAGGTAATCGAGAGGGGAGGCTGTATACCTTCAATAGATCGAGTCGGTGTCATTGCTCTGATATGTAACACTCGGGGGGATGAACGTTTGCTGATTTTTGATTTCTGAATTTTAGTTGTTGAACCTTAAATTGTTTATTTATTAAACACGAGATTTTTCGAAGTTGCTATATTATTTAAAGAAGTTATTGAAGAATTTCGCTGCGTAGTTGTTGAATATTTAATGAAAGAAGTTGTGTTGTTAGTTCATCTGACGTTTTGAATAAGTGTTATTTATCCATGATGTATGCAATGATTTTTTTAGAAGAATTTGTGACGTCCCGATTCATTTGTATGATTGAAATTTTATAACTCTGATTTATCTTGCATAAATTTCTTGGGGTAGAATTGGGGTGTTACAGTCTTCTCTTGTAGGGAGACGATGTACCACGATGTCCGTATCCAGTCCCGACATATCTTCATATGACCAAGCAAAGATCTCAACATAATCATGCAACATCTGAACCAGACGCTCCTTGACACTGGGCTCTAGATTGGCACCCACCTTGACCTCTTTTTTATCCTCCTCGGTACCCAAGTTGATTGTATCACTGGTTCCTCATGAGGCTGAATAGCTCTTTCCTCTTGTTGTAGTAGTCTGGCCAGTTCCCCTGGTACTTCACAATCTTCCTCACCTTCGTCTTCGGCTTGGTAGATTAGATCCTTCGGGTCACAAAAGGCCATAGCAGTATCGTTACCCATGGGATCCAGAATGGAGGGGTACCTGCATTTGTGAGTGTGGTGTGTGTAAGGGTATAGCTATTTTTAAAAAATAAAATGTAAAAGAAAAACAATGAGCACAAAAGTTTGTATGTGAAAAACGTCCATGATTCATTGAATGTCATATGAAGATGAAATAATAACCCTTACAAATGGACCATTGTGCCTCGGGCAAGACACAAGGTTTAAAATGTGCAAATTGTATGTGAATATTACAAGTCCAACAGAAATGTAAAGATAAATTACTGAGGGATGAAAGTTATTGGGACAAAGTCTCTGGCCTCCCAATTGCGAAGTCCTCCATTGACAGTTGGAAATATCCAATCCTCCAAGCTGCAATCCTCTTCACCATCTTCCACCGCATTGACCTCTCGGTTGCTAATCTTCAAGGGTGGCCCTCCAGCACAGGCACGGCGTACAACCTTCTGAGCACCTGAAGTGAACCCTAAGCCAAACTTGTCAGATTTATACAGAATATCTGGAAGTTGCCCCCAGATGATGCATCCACCCTCTTCTACTACTGCCTTGGCGTCCTTCAGAGATGACATCTGGAGTGGAGGTATCGTAATCTTAGGAATCTGGGACACAGTCATGGTTACTGCTACCTCTTGGGGGACTTCTTCGAAATGTCGAAAAGGAGTTTCAATGAACTCGTCGTCCAATTCCACATACCTGAAGGAATTGAGGTGGCTAATAATATATTCTTCCTCTCCGTGGACAGTGATAATCTTTCCTTGGATCGTATATTTCAGCATCTGGTGCAGTGTAGAGGTGACAGCGCCAACATTATGGATCCATGGCCGCCCTAGTAGACAGGAGTAAGAGGGGCGGATGTCCATTACATAGAAGGTTGAGTTGAAAGTTTGAGTCCCAACCTTTACGGGGATATCCACCTCCCTGTGTACCATCCTCTTTGAGCCATCAAATGCCCTTACGACTATGTTACTGGGTTTCAATGCCAGTCCTTCGCAGTCTAGTCTGTCGAGAGCTTTCTTCGGTAAAACATTCAAAGATGAGCCAGTGTCCACCAAGACATGGGCCATAGTTGTGCCTCTACATTCCACAGAGACATGCAATGCCTCATTGTGCTTTCTTCCCCTTGGTGTCATATCAGCATACGAGAAGCCTAGGTCGTTATCCGCCGTCAAACTAGCCACACAATCTTGAAATTGGTCAGCAGATGTCTCTTGAGGCACATGGGTTGTCTTTAGGAACTTCACCAGGGCTTTCGCATGTGCCTCGGAACATAGTAACAATGCCAGCATGGATATTTTGGAGGGAGTTTTCCCCAACTGTTCAACTACGTCGTAGTCGCTCCTCTTTATTATTTTCAGGATCTCCTCCATTTCCTTCTTGGAGGCCTCGGGGATAGTCAGTGATTGAGCCTTCATCCGGACAGGCTCTACTTGAATACCTTTTCCTCTAGTTTCAGCAGCAGGAGTGTTGGTAGGAATGACAGCAGGGGTTGTATCATCTTCGTCAATAGGAGCACTTGCAGAGATGATTAGCGGTACGGAAGTGACCTTCGGATCAACCACGGGTCTAAAAACTGACTTTGGGGGGCAATATCTGGAGAGAAGATTCTACCGCTTTGGGTAATCTTACTGGTTCCGGAAATATTGCTAATGTCGGAGTCTTCTTCTTCGGAGTTTATCTCTTCGGCGGCCAGCCCATCTTGTTTGATGCCATGGTAGTAGATGTCCCCACCGTAATTCCACGACATAGTTTTATCTGATTTATACGGGACTGACCCATGCATTGTGATTATAAGAGGAGTAGTTTTTGGAACCGATGTAATTCTAACGGGTCTTTTGGGGACCCTGGAAGAATTGGCGGAGATGGTGATGATTGAAACGTCTTCAATAGGAACAGGTGAAATAGGAGTACTTTCAAACAGAATCTTTTTGTTGTCTATCAAGCGTTGAATGCCTATTTTCAACAAAGGGAAAACAGTTGGTGAGGATAAGTAGAGGTGACAGTCTTCATTACAACCCAAGAATACACCGTCCTTCAAAAAGTTTATCTTAATGATTGGGAGTGGAGTCACGAGTTCATCAATTGTGGTAACAAACAAATCTTCTTCAATTGCATTGGTGTTGTGACCATGCCTGGGCATAGGAGCAGAAATGACGTTTGGCTTCTCGGGTGCATCAAACTCAATCTCTTTTGCCTCTATAAGGTCTTGAATTTTGTTTTTTAAGGCCCAACAGTTGTTGGTGTCGTGACCCGAACTTTCAGAATGATATGTGCAACGGACATTTGGGTGATAATGAGGGGACGCTGTGTTGGGGTTCTTTGGAGCTTCTTTTAAAGTTGCCAAATTGGATTGCAGAAGATGTGGTAATACCTGGGACAGAGTCATATTGATTCTGGTGAATTATCGGACCGGTCTTTCCACCCTCGGTTGATTATTTCTTGGTTGATCAGATGTAGGCTTTGGGATTATGACAACCCCTACCATAGGTCGGCGTTCGGCTCTCCCCTGGTTCCTATTTGATTTTGTCTTGGATTAGGGTTTTCTATTTGATTTGTTTTGATCTTGCCATTCAAACCCTAATTATTAGCATGGTATATAAAAAAGCGGTAAATTACGTAATTTAAAGATTACTACGCTATTACAATATTATATGGGAGGGGGGAATACAAATTATGAATGGGGATTTGCAATAATGTAAATCTAATTAAACTATTACAACCAAATCGAATTTGTACAAGTATTTGAATAACCAATATACAATACAAATTGAATATGCAATGATATATATATATATATATATATATATATATATATATATATATATATATATATATATATATATATATATATATAAGAAAAGGTTTTTTGGTTTGTTTCTTTCATATAAAGAAAATTTTTGAATTTAAACCTAAAAAAAAAAATTATTTTTATACATTGGTTAACCCTAATTTTAGTTTATTAAAAGGAAATAAAGTTCCTTAAATATTATTTTTTTGTGTATTTTTTGTCTTAAAATAATAAATAATATTTTATGAAAATATTTAGTCTTTTTATATGTCAAAAACAAATATTTACAAGTGTGTGAAAAAGAATAAATAATTAACCTAATTATATTTTTTATTTACAAGTTTATTAAAGAAAATATATATATATATATATATATATATATATGATATGTAACTAAAATAAAATATTTTCTATGAGAAAAAATAAAACAAAATGGACCAAAATATAAATTTAGCATTTTTATATTTTTTATGATTTTTAATATTAAGGAAAATATATCTAATAAAATAGGAATGAAAACAAAATGAATAATAAAAATATATGGGCCAGGGGTGCTGCAAGCAAACAGGGGGCAGTATGTTAGAAAAAACAAAAAGGCCCAAGAATGAGAGGCCCAGCACTGTCAGAAATAAAAAAAAAAGAACAAAAAGTGTGAAAAATGCAAAAAGGCTGCACCAACGCTCGAACCTTTGACCTTAAGCATTTTAGGGCGCTGCCTTACCACTGGGGTGGCTTTACATCCATTAGTTTAAATAAAACAATAAAAACATAACATATAAAGCCTCCTTGCCATGTATTTCATCTTCTTCCTCAAGCTGGTCAGAACCTCTGTATCTTTCTCATTTCTCCATGAAAATGGGAACTTCCAACATGAAAATGATAGAACTCTTTCCCACGATTTCAAACATGTAACTTAGGTAAACTAACAATCAAATATCAAAACGAATTTTAAAGGCCCTAATTTCAAACCTAATTTTTTATTGAAATTTAAACTCTAAAATTCTCTATACATAATGAACAGAAATGAAATCTATACACATGGTTGGCTTTAGCACAATAATGTCTATATTTTCCTTTCACAAATCGTGGCCAATGGATGCCTGTATGAAGAGATAAAAGTTGGAGTTCTTACCTCTTTCAGCTGAGATCGTGAATAGAGTTTGAGTGAGATTTATGAATGCCTGAAGATTCCTTTAGCTTGCCTGAACTTCCCTGAGTGTGTTCCAATCCTTACCTTGCTTTGAAAGTGCCTGAACCTCTCTATCCAAGTCAACCTGCAAGCTTGAAAAACAAAAATGGAAGATGGAGATAGAGGAGTTACAACACATGGATGATGGTCTGGAACACTTAGATGTGAGGTAGGTAAAGTGTTTGAATGATTAAAACTTGAAATGCACGAGTAAAATTGTGGATTGCTATGCTTGGTTTCAAATTGTTAGTTTTTGACAGGTTTTTAATGATAGGGAGTTTTGGAGTGTTTCTGGTCTTGAGCAATCGTCTTCTCAGTTGTAATGTGTTTGTGTATTAGTATAGAAAAAAATTTCAATCCAATCCACAACAGATTTCTGAGTTGTAGCCTTTTTGCACTCTTGCTTGCTTTTTAAGAAAGGTGAAGAGACCATTCCCTACATGCTTGTACATGCCTGCTTGGAGTTGGTACAAGGTCTAGACAACTTGCTTCTGGTTTATAGGACTTGTGTGTGCAGAGAAAACAGGTTCAATGCTCAAGAAATGAAAAGTTGCAAAAGTTATGCTTTTCCAAAATGGCAATGGCAACTTTGTGCCATTTATGGAATTAAAGCTTGGACAAAGACTCTTGTACTTGGATTAAGGCTTTACCAACTGAGTAAGCATTAAATTATGAAGTGAGAAACAATTTTGAGACCTGTAAATCAATGATTAGGCATCATAGGTTCAGATTTGAATTTTGTTCTTCATGAAATGGCTTGAAATCAAAGTGAAAAATTGTCAACTTCATCTCTTCGATTCTCCATACTCAAAAATGATCTCAAGGAGTTCTTGGACATTTTGGAAAGCTTTCAATGTGCTATATAACTAATATTTGAAATTAATTTCAAGATTCCTCTTGGAACTAGGTGAAAATTTGTCTTGAAGTTAGGTCAAAAACCTGCCTAAATTAGGGCAAAATTTCACTAAGTTATTTTAGTTCATGAGCATGTATTCATAAAATTCTATCTTGAGATCCAAGCATATTTAGGGAAAAATGTGTGAATAAAAGTTGTAGATTTCATGGAGGTCTACAAATTTCATGTTTGGAACTTTCTTTGAATCATTTTGCATCATGGTGGAAATTTGGCTTAAAGTTTAGAAAAAATAAGAAATTTTCTATACTTAGAAAAATTTCTATGTTAAGAAATTTTCAAATTTTAAAACCAAATCTTCAATATTTGATTTCTTGATGAACAAGTTTCACATTTTGACATGTTTTGATGAATTGTGATCATTGGCACTTGATTTTGACCAAAAAATCAAAGTTTTACTTTTCAGTATACAGTTGACTTTTGATCAGTTGACTGCACATTTCATCTATCAATCCAATGGATTTGCAATATTTTGAACCATGTCATTAGGTCAAGATGATACAAATGAAACCTTGTAATCATGCTTCAAATAAATTGGTCATTTGTTTGGTCAAAAATCAGAAATTACCCTTTCTCAGTCAAAACCCTAATTTTGACCATCTTGCCCTTTTGATGATTTGATCAAATTTCTTGAGGAATTAAGGTCCAAACTTGATAAAATGATGCATATGAGTCTGGAATGTTGATGTGGATAAAAAATTATGAAGTTTGACTATAATTTGGCCATAGTTTACTTTTTCCCAATACAACTGACTTTTAGGTCAACTGCTCCATTGACTGAGCAAAAGTGTGATCCAAAGCTAGAAACTTGACATGAGTGATCTTGGGGGTCCATA
This sequence comes from Vicia faba, assembly GCA_948472305.1. Lineage (NCBI taxonomy): Eukaryota > Viridiplantae > Streptophyta > Magnoliopsida > Fabales > Fabaceae > Vicia > Vicia faba. The sequence goes on along the minus strand of OX451737.1, from coordinate 1,567,531,828 downwards.
ATGATCAATGAAAGTCATATGGGGAATTGGAAGTTAAAAAATCCTTGTGCAAACTCAAACCCTAAATTTGGGTCATCAGTGCAAGATGAGATGTCTTGAGCTGATCAAACCCTAATCCAGTCTTGAGTCAAAGAGATCTTGTGAGAAAATCCTGATAAATGAGAGGGAAAATTTTGGGGTACAACAGACGTTCTTGCACAAATAAAAATAAAGAATGAATTGAACTTTCTTATGAAAATGATTTGTATTGATTTTTGAAGTTGGCCTGTAATAGGCGTTTTTGTACAAAGAAGCTGACGCGCTAGTAAGAGAACGCCGTCGAAAGATAGAAACTATAGAATTTGTGTAAAAGAAAGAAAAACAGCTATGTGAAATGACCCTATTGGGTTCCAACTCTGCTATTTCCTTTATTGTTTCAAGCGTCTCATCACTTTGCTGCTTGGCTGAAGGTTGATCAGATTGGTTGGCGCCGTTCGAGCTTGATAGTCGATACCGAAGTCTGGTTACAAGATGATCCAATAAGACATGGTGATACGCTTCAATCCCTAACTTTTTCCTGGACCGCCCTTTCGGGTTTTTAGTCCGCCGGGATACCCTTTTTTTTCCAAGTCGCCCTTTCGGTTTTTCAACTTGCCGGGTGTACATATATTTTCATTTTCATCCCGTACTTTTGCCCGAACCCTTTTGGTTCGCCGGGAAGCCCTTATTTTTGCCTAGGCCAGTCAACCTAGCGGGTCTTTGATTAGGCGTAGTATCTTTTCACTATGTATGCATTGACAGGGTGAGAAAGGTCGTCACTGTCCATGGTGGTTATAATCATAGCTCCTCCCGAGAAAATGTTCTTAACCACAAATGGCCCTTCGTACATGGGGGTCAACTTGCCCCTGGGATCACCGTGTGGCAGTATGATGCGTTTGATCACTAGATCCACGACTTGATATTCTTGGCGTCTGACTTTCTTGTTAAAAGCCTTGATCATTATCTTTTGATATGTTTGACCATGGAAGATAGCAGTAAGTCTCTTTTTATCGATTAGATTTAACTGATTAAGTAGAGTTTGGATCCAGTCGTCTTCGTTCAAACCGCATCCTTCATAATCCTGAGAGAAGGTATCTGGACTTCGATGGGTAGGAATGCCTCCATGCCATATACCATAGAGTAGGGTGTTTCCCCTTTCGATGTCCGTGCTGAGGTACAGTACCCATGAAGAGCGAATGGTAACATCTCATGCCAATCTTTATATGTCACTGTCATCTTCTGTATAATCTTATTGATGTTCTTGTTAGCTGCTTCAACAACGCCATTCATCTTCGGCCGGTAGGGAGATGAGTTATGATGCTGTATCTTGAACTGTTTATAGAGTTCGGTGATACTTGTGTTATTGAGATTCGTACCATTGTCAGTAATAATTCTCTCTGGCACAGCATATCGACAGATCAGGTTATGTCAGATAAACTGCGCCACGACGTTCTTGGTTACTGTAGCAAAGGAAGCTGCCTCAACCCACTTCGTGAAGTAATCAATGGCTACTAAGATGAAGCAATGTCCATTGGAAGCGGTGGGCCTGATTTCTCCAATCATGTCGATGCCCCACATTGCAAAGGGCCATGGAGTTGTCAAGACGTTCATGGGGACCGGAGGCATATGCACCTTATCAGCATAGATTTGGCACTTATGACAAGTTCGAGAGTGCTGATAACAATCGGCTTCCATAGTGGACCAGTAGTATCCTGCCCGTAGGATCTTATTAGCCATGGTATGTTCACTAGAATGGGTTCCGAAGGTGCCTTCATGTAGATCTATCATGATCCTCTCTGCTTCACTCTTGTCTACACACCATAATAGTGTGGAGTCATGTTTGCATTTATAAAGGATTCCATTACTGAGGAAGAACTTTGCAGCGAACCTTCTCAGAAACTTCTTATCATTGACAGATGCCCCATTCGGGATACTCTTGAGCCTCGAGATACCTTTTGACTTCGTGAAACCAGGGTTTTTCTGCCACTTCTTTGGTATCGATTTCACAGCAGTGTGCTGGTTCAACCAACCTCTCAATGGTAATTTGGGGAGCTTCATAGCCTCACCTAACCTTGAACATAGAAGACATGGTAGCTAGCGCGTCCTCTAACTGGTTCTCCTCTCGTGGGAAATGTTCGAAGGTTACCTCCTCAAAGTGTGGGAGAAATGTCAGTACATACTCTTTGTACGGGATGAGATTCAGGTGCTTCATATCCCACTCGCCTTTGATCTGACTTATCACCAAAGCGGAATCCCCGAATACATTCAAGAACTTGATCCTTAGGTCGATAGCAGCTCGAAGACCCATAATGCGCGCTTCATACTCCGCCATGTTGTTGGTACAGTTGAAACATAATCAGGCAGTGAACGGAGTATGACAGTCCTCGGGAGATATGATTACAGCTCCAATGTCGTTACCCAGTGTGTTCGAGGCTTCATAAAAATACATAGACCATCGGGATCCTTCCTCAGGTCCTTCATCCGGTCCAGGTTCTTCGTAGTCAGTCACCAACTTAATATTCTCATCCGGGAACTCGAAATTCATGGACTGGTAGTCATCCACGGCCTGATGAGCCAAATGATCAGCCAATACACTCCCCTTTATTACTTTTTGGGTTGTATATTGTATGTTGTATTCAGTTAAGATCATTTTCCACCTTGCTATCCTTCCGGAGAGAGCAGGCTTTTCGAAAATATACTTGATTGGATCCATCTTCGATATCAACAAGGTAGTGTGAGTCAGCATATACTGTCTCAGTCGGCAAGCAGCCCATGCCATAGCGCAGCAAGTTTTCTCGAGCAATGAGTATCGTGTCTCACAGTCGGTAAACTTTTTGCTAAGGTAGTATATTGCGTGCTCTTCTCGTCCAGACTTGTCATGCTGCCGCAACATACACCCCATTGAATTGTCTAACACCGTCAAGTATAATATCAAAGGTCTTCCTTCAATTGGAGGCATCAGAATTGGCGGTTCTTGAAGGTATTCTTTGATTCTTTCGAAAGCGGTTTGGCATTCATCATTCCACTTTACCACTTGATCTTTCTTCAGAAGCTTGAAGTTTGGCTCACAAGTAGCGGTCAGATGTGAAATGAACCTGGCGATGTAATTCAGACATCCCAAGAAGCCTCTAACTTCCTTCTCTGTACGGGGAGCTGGAATTTCTTATATGGCTTTTAACTTCGTAGGGTCTACCTGAATACCCTTGTCACTGACAATGAAACCCAGAAGCTTACCAAACCTTACCCCGAAGGTGCACTTGTTCGGATTCAACCTCAGCTTATATATCTTCAACTTGTCGAACAACTTTTGGAGATGACCAAGGCGCTCTTCCTCAGTATGAGACCTGGCTATCATGTCATCAACATAAACTTCAATCTCACGGTGAATCATATCATGGAACAAAGCGACCATGGCGAGCTGATAGGTTTCCCCAGCGTTCTTCAACCCAAAAGGCATCACCTTGTAGCAGAAGGTGCCCCGCTGTGTAACAAAGGTTGCCTTCTCCATGTCTTCAGGAGCCATCTTGATCTGGTTATAGCCAGAGAAACCATCCATGAAGGAGAAGATTTTGTGTTGCTCGGTGTTATCGACCAGAACATCAATGTGAGAAAGTGGGAAGTCATCCTTGGGGCTTGCCTGTTCAGATCTCTGTAATCCACACACATCCATTCCTTACCTTCCTTCTTAGGTACCGGAACAACGTTGGCAACCCACTGTGGATAGGAAGTGACAGCTAAGAATCCTGCATCGAACTGTTTCATGACCTCTGCCTTGATCTTCTCTGACATTTCAGGGCGCATACGACGAACCGTCTGTTTAACCGGAGGACAATCTTCTTTAGTCGGCAGGTAATGTACCACAATATCAATGTCCAAACCAGGCATGTCTTTATAGGACCAGGCGAAGATCTCAATGTAGTCGTGCAACATCTATATCAACCTCTATTTGACGCTAAGCTCCACCTTTGAACCTATTTTAATCTCTTTTTTGTCCTCCTAAGTACCCAAGTTCACTGTCTCAACCGGCTCTTCATGGGGTTGTATGGCCCTTTCTTCCTACTGTAACAGTCTAGCAAGTTCTCTGAGCACCTCACAATCATCCTCACCTTCGTCCTCAGCTTGGTTGATCGGATTTTTGAAGTCATAACTGGCAATAGCAGAATTGTTATCAATGAGATCCAGAGTGGATATGGATCTGCATTATGATACGTGAGTGTGTGTAAGAGAATAGTTATTTTGATAAAGTGAAAAACAGAAAAGAAAAACAGAGAGCGCAAAATTTGTATGCAAGAAACGTATAATGCTTTATTAATGATATATGAAATGACGAATAATAGCCCTCATAAGTAAATCCAATGTGCCTCGGGCAAGGCACAGGGCCGTAAAGTTTTAAATTGTTTATTACAAATCTCAAAACAAGTAAGTCAATTACTGCGGAATAAAAGAAATTGGTATAAAGTCACTAGTCGTCCAGTTACTCGGTCCACCATTGGTAGCTGGATAGATCCAGCTGTCGATGTCTGAGTCCTCCTTGCTATCTTCAATGGCGGTAATTCCCCGATTACTGATGTGTAGGGGAGGTCTTGCAGCCTGAGCGCGTCGAACAACCCTTTGAGCCCCTTTAGTAAAGCCCAAACCAAATTTGTCCGTTTTGTGAGTGAAATCAGGGAGATGACCCCAATTGGCACACCCACCTTCTTCAACTATGGCCATGGCGTCCTTGAGAGAAGCCATCTTCAGAGGAGGTTTGCTGCTAGTAGTAGTTTCAGTCGATGCCAAGATCTGAGGGACCTCTTCGAAGTTATGACAAGGAGTTTCTATGAATTCCCCGTCCATCTCTACGTACCAGAAGGAATTGAGGTGGCTCACCATGTACTCTTCTTCACCCCGTACTGTGACAATCTTTCCTTTCACCGGATACTTCAGCATTTGGTGGAGTATGGAAGTAACTGCCCCAGCCTCGTGGATCCAAGGACGACCCAGCAAACAATAATACGACGGCCTAATATCCATCACATAGAAGGTGGACCCAAAAGTCTGAGAACCCACTTTGACAGGGATGTCCACCTCCCCGTGCACCATTCTCTTTGATCCGTCAAAAGCCCTTACCACAATATTACTAGGCTTTAGAGTTAAACCCTCGCAATCTAACCGATCCAATGCCATCTTCGGTAGAACATTCAGTAAAGACAAGTTTCTACCAGCACATGAGCCATAGTGGTGCCCCTGCATTCAATCGAGACATGCATAGCATCATTATGCTTCCTTCCCTTTGGTGTTAAATCTGCATCTGAGAAATGCAGCCCATTATCAGTAGTCAGGCTGGCCACACAATCCTTGAACTGATCAGCTGAAGTTTCCTGCGGCATATGCGCAGTCTTGAGGAACGCAATCAAAGCCTTCGCATGGGCCTCGGAGCACAACAACAAAGACAACATGGATATCTTTGATGGGGTCTTCCCCAACTGCTCGACCACATTGTAGTCGCTCTTCTTAATGATTTTCATTATTTCCTCCATTTCTTGCTTAGAGGCTTCCACAATAATTTTCCTAGGCGCCTCCGTCTGGGCATGCTCACCTATAATTTCTTTGCCGCGGGTATCAGACGATTCGCCGACAGGGGTAATAACTGGAGTAAGAACATGAACTGTAGTTGATGTACTAGCAGGAACAGAAGATGGAAGGACAATAGGTTTGTTGACAGTCTTAGGGTAAATCTCGGGAGAGAAGACCCTTCCACTTCGGGTGATTTTGCTGGTTCCGACAATGTTACCAATATCAGGATCAGCCTCTTCATCTTTCAAATCTTGCTTGATGCCATGATAGTATACATCGGCACCATAATGCCAGGGGACATCTTTGACCGAGACATACGGGACAGGACCACGAATAGTGATTATCTGCAGAGCAATTCTTGGAGTAGATGTAATCCTAACAGGTCTTCTCGAGGAGACCCTGGAAGGATTGGCGGAAATGGTTATAATGGCAATGTATTCAGATGGAACAACGGGAACCAAATTTTTCTCAAACAAAATTTCTTTGCTATCCATCAGGCATTGAACACCTGACTTCAGCAAATGGAAACCAGAAGGTAGAAACGAACACATGTGGCAACCTTCACCACAACCCGGAAATAAACCGGCCAACAGCAAAATTTTCTTGACAGTCATGAGAGGAGTAGAAACTTCATCAACAGAGGTAACAAGCAAATCAGTATCAACAACATTAACTCCATGACCGTGCTTAGGCATGGGAGCCGTTATGACATTTGGCTTCTCCGGAGCATCAAACTCTATTTCCTTGGCTTCAATCAAGTCTTGTACTTTGTTCCTCAGAGCCCAACAATCATTTGTATCGTGGCCATGACTCTCAGAATGATAGGCACATCGGGAATTTGGATTATATCGGGGAGATGTAGTATTTGGATTCTTGGGAGCCTCTTTCAAGGTTGCCAAGTTGGATCTCAGCAGATGAGGTAGCACTTCAGCCAATGTCATGTTGATGCGGGTAAAATTACTTTGTGGTCTTTCCACCCTTTGTTGATTGTTGCATTGTGGAGCAACTGCAGGTCTAGGTATCATCACGGTACTTACTATCTGACGATGTTCAGCCCTGTTTTGGCCCCTCGGGCTTTAGATGGCACTGGCTTCCTTCTTACCAGCGAAAGGCTTCTTTACTGAGCTCGAAGAGGCGTCCTTCTGTATTTTACCGCTTCGAATCCCAACTTCTACCCTTTCTCTAGTTAGAATCAGCTCGGTGAAACCAGCTGATGAGCTGCCGATCAAATGATTGAAAAATGGACCAGATAGCGTCCCCAGAAACATATCAACCAGCTCCCTATCAGATAACGGGGATTGAACTCTCCCAGCCAAGTCTCTCCAATTCTACGCATAGTCTTTAAAGCCTTCACTTGCACCTATGGACATACTCTGAAGTTGAGTACAAGTAGGAGAAAGGTCGGCATTATATTGATACTGCTTGTAGAAAGCAGCAGCCAGATCTTCCCAATTTCGGACATTGGCTCCCTCCAGTTGGTAGAACCATTCAAGCTGAGTCCCTGACAGACTATCTAGAAATAAATGAACCCACAGATTTCTATCAACGGTGTGAGGCTGGATCTTTCTGACATAAGAGCGGAGATGGAGTTTTGGGCAGGACACCCCATCATACTTAGCAAAAACTGGAGCCTTGAACTTTTGTGCGATGACCACTCCCGACACCGACCCTAATTCTTAGAAATCAAGTCCAGGTATTCTCTGAACTTCCATGGCACTCAAACGATCTTCCGACTGCTTGTATCTATCCTCAGTAGGAGGATATTGCTCATCATTGTAGTCGGCATCATTGTCAGAAACTGCAAGACTGGGATCCTTCTCTTCTTCCTGATTCTCCCCTTCCTTGGATGAAGAGGTCAGATCGACTTGTCGCTTCAACCGCTCTCCAAACCTTCTGCCCATATTCAGAATACCAGTAGCCTTCTTCTTTTTCTTTTTCTCTTACAGGATAAGGGCTTTCAGATCCTCCTGCCCTTTTTCCAGACTTATGAACATTTGTTGGAACTGGGCGTTATGTGCCTAAAGGTCCTTGATGGTTTGTTCGGAAGACATTTCTTGCTGAAATAAACAGCGAAGAAAATTAGAAACCTGTAATGGTACCTGTACATGAAATGTTATGAATGGGATGCACATGCAATGATTTCAAAGACTTTGGGAAATTTAAATTTGCAAACCAAGATAAACAAAAAATTTATTAGCTGAATTCAAAGTTCAAATGCCACCTTAGGTGTTACAATTAAAAACAAATCTAAAACTAGAAAAGAAATCAAAATTCCCATGGATGCTTCCTCTTTATGACGAGATAGTCATTGAGTCCTCTTTCTTCATGGAGTTTCTTTGTGAGCTCTAAAACCTTCCTCTCCTAAGCGTGGAACTGATCCCTGTAAGTATCTCGCTCCTCTTTCAACTGAATCTAAGACCTCTGTAATTCCCCAAGATCAGTGGGCATATAAGGATAGAAAACCGTGTAAGGAATACCCCGTTCAATAGTAGGTTCCACAATCACTGGTAAAACAGCCACATAGGGCATCATAAGTTTATGGGCACGAGCTCGTACCCATTGGAGGTAAGGTTCCATAGGAATGGAAGTCTTTGGCCCCAAAGCCCTGGCGCCAGGTCGGTTTACCATTCCCTGAGCTTGTATGAACCTTCGTCGATACTCGTGAGTGTCATCCTCATAGTCGAATACAATGCCCTCGATAAGTAACTCATGGGGACCATCCCTTCGAGTGTAACCAAATTTTCATAGAGCTAAACAAGGATTGTAGGTTATACCCCTTCTGATGCCAAGTAGCGGGACATTAGGGTACTCCCCACAGTGGTCAATAATAGTAGTGTTTTCCATAGTTCGAGAACACCAAAGGATATCCATGTGAGCGAGTGACATTATCCTTTGCAACCAACCCAAACCTTCTTCATTCTTCAGTATGGACTTAGGGAGGTGAGAAATAAACCACCTCGACAGCAATGGCATGCAACACATAAGAATCCCTCTTCTCTTCATGGTACGAGTATGGAGGTTATGCAAAATATCTCTAAGCAAGGTGAAACAACCGACTAAAAATCATCAAACAATGAAGTCACCATCGAACGTCTTTTATCCCACAGGTAAGGAAAGGTAAACATCAAGAAAAACTGATGAGGGAGAAGTCACGGTCTTGCGACCGAGAGATAAGGGTAAGGGAGTCTGTTACGCGAGGGGAAGGTATTAGCACCCCACACGCCCGTAGTACTCTATGGTATCCACTCTTGTTATCTATCTTATGGGTGTGTTTAATCTATGCTTACTGTTTACTATACTACTAAAGGGAGAATGCACGCAAAAGAGAAGATAAAAGAATGTAGGGAAAATAAAATTGTGCTCGTTCGGGCCCTACCCCGATGCCTACGTATCCCTTTTAAGGAATCAGAGCAGTCGTAGTTCGGCTTATGTTTTTGTCGGTTTATATTTTTAATGAACAATATTAATTTCGCCTTCTGCCGCAACTCGACCTTTGGAGATTTACGCGTCAGCACATAAGTGAATTAATATATTTTTTCTGAAAAGGTTTTGAAAAGGCAAAAGAGTTTGTATTGGTTGGTGTTTTTTTTGCTTGTAGATAATAGCTAGTTGATCTCAAGAGAGAGATTTTAGTCATGTCTCTACTTATTCGTGAAATTATTCTTTGAGACTTGAACCATACCGAGGCTTAGAATAAGAGAACAATAAGGTCGAGAAGAAACCCGGTTATCGTCTCGCATACTTAACGAAGATATGATTCTTGTCAGTAATTTTTTTTAAGTATTTTTGAGTTTTGCGAGAAAAAGAAGTTTTTGTTTTAAATGCATATGCAAAAAGGAAAAAAGAGTCACAGGGAGACTAGCCTAATTCTAAACCTAATGTTATCATGCTTTGTTAGACCTAAGTCAAGGATGAATGAAAGGGAAACGTCTACCTAATGTTAGCATGCATACGGTTTGCGGTAAAGCCCCTACTTCTCATGATTTTTAGAAAGCAGTAAAGTACAGAGATGAAGAATAAAATAGATTTGTGACGATACCGAATGGAGAAGGTTCGTTGCCTCTTCGAAGACACACAAGTGATAGGAAAACTCTACAGAAGTTGCTCCGCATGAGTGATAAAAAATTAATCTCCCAGCATTCCACATTGCAAAAGTTACATCAATCGTTTTTATCACAAAATCTTAGCTAAAAAGTGACAATGAAAATGATTATTAAACACAAAAATAATAAAAAAAACTTTAATAAAATTCTAAAGAGAATCTAAAGATATTTCCTAAAATATTCTACTATTTTTGTATCATTTTTTTATTAATAAAAAAATATGGAAAGAAAATTGATGTAGAAATCAAATTCCAAAACATTGGGGGTGCAGAATTTTGGCCCAGGGGTGATGTATAACAAACTGGGCGTTTATGCCCAATTAGTGAAGCCAAGGAGTAGTTTTTGTCAAGTTGCATGCTCAAAATGTTAACGGCCTTCGGTAAGGGAGTAGAATCCGGTGCCAGCTATACCTAGTTCAAACAACACTTTACCTCTTCCAGCATTTTATTATTACCTTTTATTAACATTGAATAAAAAAAGAAATAACACAAAAAATAAAATAAAAACATTGCGTATTGGGGTTAGGGAGTTAGGGTAAATCTTTGTGATGTTTCACCTTCTGCTCCGAAAAGAAAATCAGCCTTCTCTCTTAAAACTCAATGTTCCCGTCTTTCTTCCTCAACTTCGTCGTCATGCTGCCATCTCTCTCTACTTATGTGAACGTCATCTTCAACCTAATCTCTCTTTACATCGCGCACAAATCCTTTGTCTTCAACTCTCTGAGAAACAAACGCTACATTAATGGCGGTCATGACGGATGGTGTCTAAAAAATGAATGGAATCCTCATCGGTCGGCCTCGTCTCAATGCGAAAAGTTCACATCCACGGTTCCGAATCTCTGACGCAAAGGTGACTGTGATGCATGTGAAATCTCAAGTGATTTGTTCGAATGCTTTGATCTTCGTCTCTGTCTTATCTTTTCGATTCTTTGCGTATTGTTATTCCTGAGATTGAGACGCGTGAACTTAAGCAGGATTATGGTTGTTGTTGTTGATGCTGATTCAGTGTGTGATTGGTGATGAAGATGTAAAGATTGAAGAAGATACAATAAAGATTGTTGTAGTAGCAGAGGTTGAAGGCTTATTGGTTGATGTAGGAGGTCGTATGGAGGTGGTGATGAAGAATTTGTGAGAATTTATGGGGGAGTGTTGATGAGAGGATGTTGCGGATTGACGTTGATTGAAGGGTGATGATGAAGAAGGAAAGTGAAGATTGAAGATGGAGGTCGCGGGGGTTTGAAGAAAGTATGGTTCAAAGATGGGAGTTGCAGAGGGAGATTGAAGGGAGGTTGAAGATTGAAGAATTTTCTGGTGAGTTCTTTGTGATTTTTTCTCTGGTTTTTAGGAATGACTCCCCCCTGGATTTTTTCTGTTAGCCTTCTGTTATATAGCTGTTAAAAGTTAGTTAGGAGTTTGTTAGAAATTAGTTATAACAGTTGGGATTTGGAAATTCAGTTTGAGATTTCTGTTATGGGTTGCTGCTAGTTCTGTTAGAAATTAGTTAGGAGTTAGTTTAAGAGGTTATTAGGGATTTAACAAATTTGTTAGTTTTTTTTTGCTGGAAGTTTGTTATGGAATGGTTAGAGGTTAGTTATGACAGTTAGGGGTTGGTTATAGGTTCTGTTAGAAGTTTTCTAGGAGTTAGGAACTGTTAGGATATGGTTAAAGTTAGTTAGAAAATTGTTAGAAATTAGTTATGGGAATTAGTTGACAGTTAGAGAGTTTGTTTTCTGTTTTGTTATTCAGGAAGTTTAACAGGGCCTTTATTTTGTGTTTAATTTTGAACATCTGCTGTTTCTTTTAACTTGATGTGGAAAAATTGTTAATTGTTTTGGAGATTCAATTTTCTAGTAGTGAATTGATTTCTCTTGTATTTGTTGTGAACAGGGTATGGTGTGGACTTTATTCATTACGAACTGGTTTATTGGATGATTTGCACGACTGCAACTTCTCAGGTTCAACTGGTGGGATAGGAAATTCACATGCTTCAGCAAAGTCAGCTTCTGAAACTGGTCCTGGTTGCTCCTTTTCAGGATTGCTGCAATTGTATACCCCAAGGCCATAAATGTATCTTTGTATGGACAAGACGTAACAAGGAGTTTGGCTGAACATTTTGTGCAATAAGTGATATGTGATCTTCAAGCTCCCAAATAAAATATTTTCATTGCTTCTGATGCCTTGAAATCTAGATTTTTGGAAGCTTTTGCTTTAACAGAAGAGATATTTTCTTCAGCATTGACGTGCAGTTTACACCCCTTGCCACCCAAGCTTTTCATAATAATTTTCATGGATCCTTTTGTTGGTAATTTTCCTTGTTTTTCAACAGCCACCTTATTATCATGGGGATACCACAGTGCTCTAGGCTGGTGAAAATTTGTAATATCTTTATTTCTCAACTTCAATTTCATGGTCTGCAGTTTCAGTGCAGGTTGCGAGTGAAAATTTTTGACACCGTGAGCAGAGCATTTTTTTTTGTGCAGGCGATTGTTTGAAGAATGCAACAAGTCGGTTCTCTTGGGGCATGAAGATTGAAGAATACATGAAGATGGCGAACTTTGGCATGGCATGGACTTTGGAAGTTTACTCATGGAATTTTAGCACCTTTAGGACTAAGGAATTTTGTTTAAGTGCATTTTGTAATAGCTTTTTCTTTGCGGATTATTGGTGTAATGGGATTGTAATGGTTTTATATTGAATGGTTAATTTGGATGCACTTTGAATACTATAGTGTGAATTGTAAATGACCTTGAGATTGAAATGTCGGGTGATGAATTTTATGGACGGAGTTTAAATGACAAAGTCTTGAAACTTTAACTTTAAAATGCTTGAAGACATGAAAGCATCAAATTTTCTTGTAAGGTATTGTTACACTTGAATGAAATTGAATGGAATTGGATAGTATTTTCTTGAACCATGAATGAAAGGGTTTGAATAAATTTTGAACACATGTTAACTCGAATCTGGAATAACGATGAACATCTTTGTAATGCGGATGAACTCCGACTTGAAACAAGACCTTGCAGTCTGTACTCTACCTTCCAAGAAACTCATGTGACCATTACTTAAGGCTTTTTGCCAACTTTAATCCAATCAAACACTTTCGAACATCTTAAATTCAAATCAAACTTCAAATCTAAATCACACTTGCATTCTCAATGAACTCCTAACTTCAATCTTGAATCCAAATCAACTTGTATGATAAGTAATTTGAATAGTCAATAATATCTTGATCCTAAAAAATTCACAACCTTGCCTTTTGTGTCATGCCTCATATGCCACGATTCAATCCACAAGTCTCTTATCTCGACAAGGACCTTCCCTAATTGACGACCTTTAATCATCAAAGATGGACATAAATGATAATGAAAGAACATGATCAAGATTAACATGAAACCTTATGTCCCTTGATCTTCAATTACTTGAACATTTATCAACGGATAGAAACCCTGATTTTTAATGAAATTTTCCTTTTCTGAACTAATATTTCTTTTACTTTTTCCATACCATTCTCCAAATGCATTTTGAATGCCTAACACATATTAGATGAAATTTCAAGGGAGACCTTGGTCCCAAAGTTAATTTTTCAAAGCTTACTTTATCCGAAGTCAACAGATCTTATCCACGTATCTTTGAACTTGGCCCATGATTATGCATCTCAAGGTCTCATAAGAGCTTGTAAGCCCATCAACCAGGTATGCCATGTTGAACAAAACCCTGCCTTGAATGCCTTGAATCTTGAATTTATTTGCATGAATTCTCCCACGAGAAGCCTACTTCAATCCAAATCTACTCGCATCGCAGATAACAAATGACAATGATGAGGACAATAATTGCCTTGGTTAAGGAGAAGTCCATGAATTCATATCTTAGGTCATGAACCACGCTTCACAATTCAATCCCCGGCCCTTAGAGATCGGTTATTTCAACTTGAAATTAGTGTCATAAGGAACATCTTACAGATGGATGATAAAGTATGAATCACAGAAGAATCCCCTTGACGTGAAACCCTAGTCGCACAAATGAAAACCCCAACACTTTCCAAGACTGGATAAAAACAATTATATCTTGAAGAGAAAGAAATCCTGTTAACCACACCTCACAATCTTGATTCCCCATTTAGATGCACAGAGAAATATCCGGATGAAACATCTTTGAACCATGATTCAACAAAACCTAAATTGATTACCTGAAGAGTAGATGAATGTCATGTTACATTCATTAATCCTAATCAAATGATAGGCATACTTATAGGAAGAGACGCCATGATTCGAAGCCCACACATGTTAGGTCACGTCCTGGAGTTCTTGACTAGAATGACCTACAACCAGTTGTTCATCAGAAGATATTAGCCCTGAAACTTGGTGGAGAAGAAGTCCAGAAATGAGCCTAAACCAAAACCTTAATTCCAAAACCTTGTACACCGAGAAGACCCTGGATAATCAAACTTATTCAACACATACACCTCAAATCAGCTATAAACCCTAGCTCCCTAACTGCTGATCTTTTGAACCTCAGGCGATCTATTTTATGAAAAATGTGTCCTATGCACATGACCCATTAGAATGATGCAGATGGATGCAAAGTCCAAGCCAGCATAAAAATGCAATTAGGATGGCAAATTTTAGGGTGCAACAACTTCCCCTATTTAATCGCCTTAGACCTGAAGGTGAGATTGGCACCAGTCTTTCGAACCTTCAAGGTAAAAGAAGATTAAATACTGAAAGACCCAAAACTTTGGGCTCCGAAGCCAGTCAGGTGTACACTATATTTTTGGTTTTCTGTATATTATTTTTTTTTGTTAGGTAAAAGGGGTTATCAGGGTTATATGTATGTTTAACCAGAGTTTGACACACAGAAGAATAACTTGGTTATCAAGGAACTCTGTTGGGATTTAGTAACAAACACCTGTAAGAAAGATATCAAAAGATATACACCTGAAGTCTGTAGCAGACATACGAAAAAAGGTATCAGAGACACATATCCGGGGTTGGTAGCGGATACGCAAGAAAGAGACATCAAAAATACATATCTGTGGTCGGTATCAGACACGTAAGAAAGAGATAGAAAAGATACATATCCATGGTCGGTATCGGATAAGTAAGAAAGAGATAGAAAAGATAATTATCCGTGGTCGGTATTGGATACGCACAAAAGAGATAGACAAGATACATATCCGTGGTCGATATCGGATATGCATAAAAGAGATAGAAAAGATACATATCCGTGGTCGGTATCGGATATTCACAAAAGATATATCAAAGATACATATCCGTGGTCGGTATCAGATACGTACGAAAGAGACATAAAAAATACATATCCGTGGTCGGTATCGGATAAGTAAAAAAGAGATATCAAAGATACATATCCGTGGTCGGTATCGGATACATACGAAAGAGATACTAAAGATACATATTCGTGGTCGGTATCGGATACATACGAAAGAGACATCAAAAATACATATCCGTTGTCGGTATCGGATACGTACGAAAGAGACATCAAAGATACAAGAACACATGCCTGGGATTGGTAGCAGACATATGAAACATGTATCAAAAATACATATCCGTGGTTGGTATCGGATACGTAAGAAAGAGATATAAAAAATACATATCCGTGGTCGGTATCGGATACGTACGAAAGAGGTATCAAAAATACATATTCGTGGTCGGTATCGGATATGCAAGAAAGAGATATCAAAGATACATATCCGTAGTCGATATCGGATACGTACGAAAGAGACATCAAAAATACATATCTGTGGTCGGTATCAGATACGTAAGAAAGAGATATCAAAAATACATATCCGTGGTCAGTATCAGATACGTACGAAAGAGATATCAAAGATACATATCTGTGGTCGGTATCGGATACATACGAAAGAGACATCAAAAATACAAGAACACATGTCTGGGGTTGGTGGCAGACATATGAAACAAGTATCGAAAATACATATCCGTGGTCGGTATCGGATACGCAATAAAGAGACAGGCCAAAGAAAGATCTTACAAAGATATCAAGAACAAATGTCTGGGATTGGTAGCAGACATATGAAACAGGTAACAAAAATACATATCCGTGGTCGGTATCGGATACGTTAGAAAGAGACAAATCGAAGAAAGCTCTTTCAAAGAAACACCAATCGAAGGTGAACTTACTGAGGGAAGATACCAAACAAATGGGACTCCTAACAAATGATACCATTCGAAGGTGGATTTAAAAGAAATGACACCAGCCGAAGCGGGATTTTAACAAAGGATACCAGCCGAAGCGGGATTTTAAAGAAGGATACCAGCCGAAGTGGGGTTTCAAGGGATACCTGCCGGAGCGGGATTTTAACAAAGGATACCTGCCAGAGTGGGATTTTAACAAAGGGTACCAGCCGAAGCGGGGTTTTAAAGGATACCTGCCGAAGCGGGGTTTTGAAAGATAATAGCCGAAGCGGGATTTTGAAAGATACCATCCGAAGCGGGATTTTGAAATATACCAGCCGAAGCGGGATTTTGAAAGATACCAGCCAAAGCGGGATTTTGAAAGATACCAGCCGAAACGGGATTTTGAAAGATACCAGCCAAAGCGGGATTTTGAAAGATACCAGCCGAAGCGGGATTTTTAAAGATAAAGGTATGCATATCTGGTCAGAGTTAGATACGCAAGAGTGGAATTGAGCATCAAGAAACAAATATTTAGAGTTAATAGTGAACACAGGAATGAGACTAATCGAAGAAAGCCCCAATAAAAGGGATGTATTATCCTAAACAAGGACGCCAGACAACTGGACTTTGAAGAGACATTGAAAGACCCTTATCATGAAAAGTTAGCTAGGCTAACGAAAGGAGGACCCGACTAACATGGATAAACCAAAACAGGGAACCGACTAAGCATGACCTTTAAAGAGCACTGATCGAAGGTGGACTCTACAAGAGAAAGAGACTGGTCAAAGCAGAATCTAACAAAAGTTGCCATTATACGTTGGGCTTTCGATAGTTTGCAAATACGCAAGGGCTAAAATCCCTCGGGCCAGAGGCGGGGTGTAATTCTTCAAGAGTGGCAATTATCTGAATTACCACACACCTAGTATGGATACTCAAACAATTGAGAAGCAAGAAAGGTTATACACCGACTCTTACTCACACTCTAACGACAAAGCAAATATGGGTAAAATAACCAAAGGCTTGCAAAGGCAAGTGCAAACCACAAACTTACTAGGGAAATGGAGAAATACCAAAGACCTGACTGGTGGTGAATCAAAGCAAACTCTGCTGGGGGACCATAATCGAATTACCCTAGGCTTGTTGTAGAGATAAATCAAATCTGAGCACATAATAATCTGGTCACTTCAAGTAATCATAATTGGCTTATGCTCATGCATGTTTGAATTTTTATAGCGTAATGCTCCATATAATGGAAATTCTATGCGTTTTAGTAGATGCAATGTAATGATACAATGTAATGATGCATGTTTAATAATGCAGTGGAAAACATATCAATAATCGGCTGCTGAGAAGACAATGAACTTTCGAATGATTATTCTGGCACATCTGATCTTCTGTAGGGAACAAGCAATATGAACTTCAATGGGGGAACTGAGATTTGAAACCATCAACCTTCGAACGATTGATCTTACTGGGGAAGTAACTTCCTGGGGAGAACACTATAAAAATAAAATTGTAGTTCAGAGAAAATCTTGAATTTTGATCAGGCCCTCAACTTCACGGGGAACAAATTCTTTATCCTCTGTTGGTAAAGAGAAAGGGCTTTGCTAGGAATAGAAACTTTTGGTCATAGAAATTCTTTGACGAAGATAACTTCTGTTTGGAAGTATAGAAATTCTTAAATAAAAAGAATTCTACTCAGACCACACCGGGGATATCATTGCTGGGAGGTAAGAGATCCCCACTTGGGGAAGAAACAAACATCCCGGGATAGAAACTCCACTGGGGACATCTCAACAAAATTTTCTACCATTGGTAACGAAAGAGTTATGACTGGAATTCTCTTGTACACCTCACTTGAGGGATAAGACACTTGCTCCACTACGGAAAGAAGAATAGTTCCACTAGGGAACATGGATCTAATTATACGAAAATCCTCACGCTATCCTTCTTGATTCATTTGTTGGTATGCATCTTATCATAAAAGACCAACAGTACTTGCAAAAACAGAAGTTGGGGCGACATGCCCCTGTTTGGAATGGAAAACCTTACCGAAGAATAGACAATTTGAACTAATCAATCACTGGGTAAAAACGGCGATGATACGTCAAGATTGCAACCTCAACACGTCGACTCCGAGAAGAAATACCACTAAACAATGGACTTTAGAGAAGATGTTGCAAAAATAAATTGTAGTCCAAAGAAAAGGGATCGATCTAGACTTTACACAACTTCTACATTTCCAGGGAGAAATAACATTCTTCTTCTGTAGAGAAATGAGGATGCTTCACTGGGGAGAAAATATCTTAGAAGAGACACTTCTTGGTAGATAGGTCTATGGCAAGTAGCAACTGGTCTTTTACTGGGAAGCGGCATCCCCCTAGGAAACAAAATTTCCATCAAGTCGTGTACGCGTAAACAAACTCCAAATGATCTTTGTGTTACTGCTTATATCCTACCGAGGACAACAATCCAAACTTCGATTGGGGATAGTAATCTTGACTCAGGGTAAAGGATATCAGTAAATGGACTTGAGTCTCTGATAACTCAAAGATAACAATCCTGACTTCTCGGTATGATTTTCAAATTCATAGGTTATTTAGCCTGTGTATGGACGTGATTTAATCAACCACTAAAGAAAGGAGAAAGCCCTTACATAAATTCTTGCCCCAGTCTATAAGGCTTTTGCAGAAAATTGCCTTGAGAGGACTTTTTGAGATATGTACCACCAAGATAAACTGCCCCAGTGTTATGATCTTCAGAATACTGCCCCTGGCTTATCAAAGTTGGAAATAGTTTCAACAATGCTTGATTGAATTCTCGTGTATCTATAAATTATGAAAAGATTCTCCCCTAATCAACAAATTCTTAGAGAGATTTATCAAATCTCGACATAACTGCCCCAGTTTTACTGTACTTCGAGGGATCACATCCCGACTTGAATGCCTCAGATTGGCTGAATACTTACTTGACGGAATATTCGACACGCTTGCCTCTGCTCAACGGAATCTCGACAAACCTTTTCCTTTATCTTGTGCTCATGGAGAGATGAAAGCTTGAGGGTTTTTTTTGAAGACAATATAACCTTAGAGTGGTTGGCTTATGTCTCGAAAGTAGGTTACTTCACAACCATACTTCTCGACTTGAACTGCTTCATTCTCGAGCAAATACTTGAAACGATACGTCCCTTGGGATCAACTGAAAGTAATGCACCACTGCCTGACAGAGACTCTGGGTAACTAACTTTTGCAATCTGCTTCAGATCATTTCTCAAACTGGTATTCTTTTACTCAACAGAGTCAATAGAAGATTTGCCCCAGGTTAAGACCATTCTCACAAATGATTCACCTTTAAACGGTATTCTGAAGCAATTTGTCCCTTGAGATGATCAAATTTTCACCTGATGCTCATTATGCAAGCTTACTTGATGTTTAAGAACTTGTTCATATGCAAAGAATGTTTATTCTAAGAATGATAATTGTAATGCAAAGCTCATGTTTGTCTTAAAAATACGTTGAAATGTCAAAAAAATTGTACAAAAGATAGTAAAAAGATGGAGTGATACCAACTCAAAAGTTTTTGCAAGCCTCCTAGGAGTCAGATTACCGTATTCTTGTTACAGTGTTCTTTCAAATTAACGCATGCTTCGGTTAGGACTTTTACGGGTTGTAACGTGGCCTGGTTCATGTTTTTTAGAAAAAACGGATTTAAGGCTCAAAATATTTGGTGCCCACCCATTCTCCGTGATGTTCTCCAGTCCTAAATTCAGTTAAACCAATATGAGCACCCATCCCTAAAAAGGAGTTTACCATGGTTGAGGAAGATATGGAAGTCACTCATCTCTTTCATTCTTGGTGTTTGATCACACGACTTTATTCTTTGCGGAAGATCTTTACTTGCTAATCCCCTTTTTCTTTTCGCACTTTTCGCTTTCTTTTTCTATTCCCTAACTTTTGCCTGGACAAATTCCTTTTGAATTTGTCTTTGAAGTCCAGCGGGATTCCCTGACTTTTTCCTAGACAAATTCCTTTTAATTTTGACTTTGAAATCTAGCGGGATGCCCTGACTTTTGCCTAAGCGATTTCTCTTTTCAAGTTTCGGCTTAGCGAGGCTTTTTGTCTCTTTCTTTTATTATTCCTTTTAGTTTGAACCAGTCATGTGATTTCGAGTCATTTTTTTATAGAAAGTATGATTTTCTTGCTGTTTAGTTGACGAGAAATAACCATTATGGTATTGTCACCTTTTTGACCTTTTGATGTGCGAGAGATGCTCTTTGGGATATCATTCTCTTTGATGCACATTGCTGACATATGAGAGTTAACCATTGTGATCTTGTTCTTTTCTCAACCTTCTGAAGGATAACCTTTGTTGTATCCTTTGATGCGCACTCTTAATGAGGTTTGAACGCTGTGATACGGTGGGAGAACTGACTTGAGGTTTTACGTTTGTGTTTGCACTTGTGCGGTTTAGCAAGAGTCGCCATCAACTTTTTATTTTATCCAAAGGAAAGGTCAAAAAGCACAGGAAAGACCTTTGAGATGTTTTCTTGGGTTCTGGGGGTAGATTATGAAAATGGAAGGTACAATCACCCTTTTCATCCATGGTTTTCCATGGGCTCTTAGTTACTTGTTTAGATCACTTGCTTTTTCTTTTCAATTGTTTGAAATGGTGCTTTGTGTGTGTGGTTTTGAAAATGTTTTGAAAAGAGGCCTTGTCTTGGCAACCTTTGTAACAATTCTTGTTTGAATGTTTTACAAAGGTGTTTGTCTTTTGAAAAGATGTTTCAATGTTTGAAAGTTTTGTTTTTTGGGAAAAATGTTTTGAAATTGTGTGTTTTTGAAATTAGCAAAGATGTTTGCAAGAGATCAAGTAACTAGGAGTTGTCTACCCTAAATCAAAGATCTTTCCTACACATTTTCAACCCTTTTGACATTGTTGTTTTACCATTGTATTTGGTAAACAACCTTGTGTTTGGATGTTAAACGGGACAGGCGCGGGTCATCGTATACAATCATTGAAAGTAACTTTTGAGACGCTCTAGCAATTTTGTAAGGGACGAGATCGTTTTATCGAAGGAAACATCGAGGATCGTCGAGGGACTACGATCTTTGTTTATTGAAGGGTCATTTGCTATAGTGTCTCATATTCGAGGGACATGATTGTGTTTCCGAGGCAACAAGCGAGGTTACCCTAGAGGTGCACGTGTGAGAAGTGTGTTGATTTCAAGTTATTTGTTCTTGGATTAGGTCATCTAGCGATTGATTTTTTGAATCTTGCCATACACGCCTAGTTACTACACAGTATATGAAAAGCAATAAATTGTGGGAATTAAAAGTCTAAGCTATTACAAAAGTATCCTGGAATGGGGGTACAATTATTACAAATGGGGATGAGTCACATAACAAATAGCAACGTCCAAATATTACAACCAAATCGAACTGTCGTGCGATTTAATATAAAGCTATAACAAATTATGAAATAAAGAAATCAATCAAGTATGAAATGCATGTATTTACTTGAAAAGAGATAAATAAAATCTATTCTAAAAGATTAAAATTTTTATTATTATTCTGTTTTTTATTTTTATTAAATAATTAAAAAAAAAGTTTAAAGGAAGCAAACTAATTAAATTAAAATTTTTGATGTATTTATTATGTGTAACAAATTAACAAAGATAAATTAAAAAAGAAAATTAATTTCAAGATTAATTTAATTTGATAAAAAAATATTGAGTTTTATGGAATTGTTAACAAAAGAAGTAAATTAAGAAGAAGAAAAAAGGTAAAATGGGCTTAGGGAAGTCTAAATATGTTAGGCCCAAAGACATATTGTCTTGCTGAAAGAAATAAAGCTTGATGAGGGGGTGGCGAGCTAGCAATGTGTGTGGGCTTATGGAGGTTACAAACAAAAACGGCCCAAAACAAACTTAAGCTTGCTTAATTTTTCTGATTAGGGTTTTGTGAAAAGTTAGGGTTCGTGTTCTGCGCTCACAGCGGCGCCGTTGTCTCGTCCCTCTCATATCTTTCTCTCATTCATATTCCTCACTGAATGTCCCTATCTCTCTTCCTAATTCACGAGCAAAATGCTCCTTTTGGGCTCTCGATTTCAAACTCATTTATACTTTTTTCAGGGAAAAAGTTTTGAAATTGATTTATCAAAAAGGGGTTTTAAAACGCATTTTCTGATCTTCTCTCCCTCATTCCCGTCACCGGAGCGCCTCTCCTCTCACCTCCTAACAACTAAGTGCTAGCTACACGTTTCTTGCAAGGTATGGTTCGTTTTTTGTGTTTGGGACTTAACAGTTTTCAGGCTTGTTTGGTTTTACAGTTTTGTTCATGTTTTGCTTATTAACCATGCTTGTTATCCTATGAGATGCATAAAAAGGATACTAGGGAGAAAACATACCTGTTTGGGATGGTTGGATAGTGAGAGGGAAGTGACGGTGCTCCTTGGCGGCTGGAAATGAGGAGGAAAAGAAATGATGACCTACGCGAGCTCTTTCTGGTAACCTTTTTGTCCCTTGAACTATGAATGTTGATGATGTTTCACTTGTGACTTTGGGATTTCTTGTAAGTTTGTTGGATATTGATGATTATTGCTTCTGAAACTTTGTTTTGTTGTTGGTTGATGCTGATTATTGCTTCTGAAACTTTGTTTCGTTGTTGGTTGATGATGATTATTGCTTCTGAAACTTTGTTTTGTCAAATGTTCTGAGTTGTTGAAAATGGCTTTACAGCCATGATGCCCTTTTGACAGTCCTTTGGTTTGGGAACTGGTTTTGGTAGTTTGGTATGATTTTGTGGTTATGGTGATTGGAGATTGATGATCCTGTTTCTTGTTGTTTGAGTTGTTGAAGGTTGTTGGCTTTGAAATGAGTTCAAGTTTTTTTTTGGTATTGAACGGAGTTTTGATGGTTTGAATCTTTTGCAGTTTTAGTTCTGCAAGTTTTGGGTTTGAAAATGGTTTCAGTTTTTGTTCTTGTTACGGTTGTGGTTTTTGCAGGTTTGGAGTTTTTGTTTACAGTTTGACTGTTTGTGAGAGGTTTGGGAGTTTTGTTGTTTGAAACTGTTATACAATTTTGAAATGTTGTTGTTTGTTTGACAATTTTGTTAGGCTTTTGTTAACAGGTTGGGAATTTTTGTGGTTTGAGGTACACAGGTTTTTGAACTTTTGTGAGTTTGACAAACTTTTTGAATGTTTTGCAGCTTGAGGGACTTTTGAAGAGAGTTGCCAGTTTTTTTATGTTTGACAAACTGTCTTGCCTTCTTCTTGCAGTTTGATGGTATTATATCCTTTTTTCTTTTACAGCCTGTGGGCAGGATGGCCAATCTGTACCTTTCCCACAATTTTGGTGATATCTCTCTTCTCTCTCCTCTCTCAATGATAAAGCAGAAATGCTTTTTCCCCCTTTTTCTGAAAAGTTTGCCAAACTTTGGAAAATGATGAAAAGCTTTTGCAACAAGCTTTGCTTGTTTTTTGGTTTACCATACAACTTTCTTCTTTGCCTGCTTTTTGTACTTGCCATGCTGCATTGTAATTTGTTTAGTTACTGCATTGTTTGGCCTTGTTGCATTCGTACTGCTATGCTGCCTGTCTTAGTTGCTTGCCATGTTGCATGGTTGCTGTCTAGTTACTACATTGTTTTGCCTTGTTGCATTCAGTTTGGCGCCTTGTTTGCATTTGAATAAATTTGCTTTGCTTGCAATGCTTGCTTAGACAACTTTCTGCATGTTTGCTGCATTTGTACTTGTCTAGTTACTTGCCATTGTTGCACTTGGACAAACTTGCTTTGCATTCTTTAATTGGACAGCTTGCATTTTTATTTTTCTTTTTGTGAACCAAGAAGAGTAATCTTCTTATGATTTGCAAAGAGAAAAATAAAAACGTGATGAAAATAGCCCTCTGATTCCAAACGGAAAACTTTAATGATGAACATTTTTCTTTCTTCTTTTTTTGTGAAATTTTTATTTTTGTTCAATTAACTGTACTAATATTTTTTTCTGTCTTTCTTTCATGTGAGCACAAATTGGATGGTGACAAAGCAGAGGAAGCAGGAGACTTTGTGGCGAGCATGGGAGCAATGGAAGCTTAGGCTTAGATTTTTCTTTGTAACTTAGAGAGATTTTCAATCAGTTGTATTAATTTATTTTTCAAGTACGATAAGTTGTAAAACCTAAATCATATGAATAATAAATTATTTTTGTAACAACATCTGAAATAAATGAAGAAAGTCTTTATGAGATAATTTGATATCCAATAAAACCCATTATTGTTAGTAACTTGCAATTTTCTTTTTGCATCTTCACTAATTCTCAAAGATTCCCTGATCGAGATAATTGAACTATATTACAATAATTCCAATCAAGACAATTTAAACTCCAAGCAATCCAATAACTCTGTAATCTTGTAACCTTGCAACAGTATTCCAATCAAAATACGCACTGTGTATTCCAATAAACAAGCAAACGTTTATTCCCTAAACGAGTAAATGTTTTGAAATACGCAAATTAACTGGTTAACCTAGATCAAACAAACACTGCCTATTTCCAGTAAATTTGAGAGAGCCTGAGAATATGTGACAACCAATCGACTTCTGAGGATTCAGTTTCTTCTGAGAAATGCGAGAAAAACCCTAATTCCTGATTTACTGCCATAGGAGAAAATCTGTCTGATCGATTCCTGAGCCAGTCTTGAATATTTGAGAAACCCTAGGGTTGTGCTTTTCTTAAGAAAAATGGGAGGGAAAATTTTGGGGTACAACAAACGCCTAATCAGATTAACTGAAATCTACCCTGCCCCGGGTTAAATGTGAGGGTTTTTCCTGAAAAGAAAAGAAACTCCTACTTCAAGGCTCAAATGGGTTGACGAGGGTATATCTCCCTTATATCTCCGGTGTTTGGGAATTTGAAACAAGGCCTGTACATCGTCAGCGGAGTTTTACTCAAAAGCACATTGTTTAAATTTTCAATATATTACTCATCATCCTCCATCCAGAAGTTCTTTTCTTTATTTAACAAGAGTTAAGTATCAAATAGTCAAAGAAAAAAATTAATGAGTGAATACGAATGGATTAATTCAAGACAAACATATTCAATGCATTATGATTAATATTCAAAAATAGGCAAGTTTTGCATACAAGAAAGTACTGAACCAAAAACAAGAAAGATTACAAATGAGAATGCAAATGTAATTTGATAATGCCATGTTGAGGAGACTAGTCTCCGTATGGACTTGTTGCTTCGGACGATGATCTGCCAATCTTTATATCTACCGAGTCAACGGAGACTTCAAATCTGACTGGATGGCCTGAAATTAATAGCCTTTGCATCCAGCAGGTCTTGCATATTTTCTTTGAAAGCCCAACAATCTTCAATGGAACGGCCTAGAGCCCCAGTATGGTAATCACATCGAATTCCTTCACCATATATGATGAGGACTTTATCAAGCGAACTTGAATAAATTGCATCACCCAGTATCTTCTACCATAGATAAGAAATCCTAACCATCTTCTATCACACAGAAGAGAAATCCAGCCGCTGAATTATAGAGCGTCTCCCACTACACAAAAGAAGCGACGTCTTCTATTACATAGAAACGACATCCAGAAACCATACCAAAGAATCTTCTACTACATAGAAGAGAGTAAACTTCATCTCCTACTCACAAGAGAGAAGTTTTAGCAACCGAATTATGGAGAATCTCCTACTTCATAAAAGAGTCTATGTCTTCTACTACACAAAAGCAAAATTCAGAAACTGTAACAAAGAATCTTCTACTACACAGAAGAAAGTAAACTCTGAATATAGCATTCTACTTTTGAGGTATTTTCTTCTACACAACAACAGATATCCAAGAACTCGATATCTTATACTTCTTCATCACAGAAGCATCACCCCATCTTATACTTATACATAAGAAGCATCCAGCTGGGGAAAAAGAGTCTAAAGCGGTCTTCCAAACATGGATAGAACCTTGGAAAAGAATCCAAACAAGTACCAAACTTCATACTTCAACCTCTTGCAGTATTCAATATCCTAACTAAGTTCCCCAGAATGGGAGACACATCTAGCATTTGTATTGAAATCAGGAGAGAAATTTGTTGGAGGATGGCCCAATGCACGAAGTTTAATCAACTGAGCTTCCAATACACGAGGAAGTAACTAGATACAAGGTATTGAGATTGTAACCTGCTTCTTAAGATTTTTCTGTCTCTGCTGGCAAGTTTCACCCCATGGGTTCACTTAGAGACCGAAAATTAGCTGCTAACAAGAAAATCCGAGAACATGAAGCTCTGGGTGAGACCCACAAAGTATCTCATGATTTGAAAAAAAGTCCCATAGGCTGGGGGTGAATGACAGCTCCTGTTGTAACAACGTATATATGATCACTTTTCTTTGCTGACACTGCCTTCATAAATTCCGTACCCGACTCAACCGAGTCTTCAACTGGCTATCTTCCTCCTTGGGGATTTCTGACTACAGGCCATTATTTGCATGTCCATAATAAACAACCCCATCTCATTGAACTCCCCACGAAGTTATTCCACGGATTTTTCGGATAACGGAGCAATAAGGATTTCCCATTCGGAGTACCTTCTGAGTACCTTCCATGGATGCATGCAGGTGCATGAAGATGCATGAGGTAAGTGAGAGAATTCCAGATTTGGACACCATAGTTTTCGGATTGATCTCGTCTTAGACCTTGTCTCTAGACGACGTACCATCTTCAATTGAATAATCAGATGCCCCGGAATAATATGCGTAGAGGATTCTTTCAGGAGAACAAATGAATGCTTTTCCAAGCGAATTGATATAAACTGCATCATCAGGCATATTGCGCCATAAAAAAAAGTAATACAGTTTGTCTTCTAAAGGAGACATCCACCTGGTGAAAGAGAGTGTGGCAATTGGTCAAATAGGAATTGGACCTTTGGAAGAGACGCCAAACAGGTTCTGGGCTTTATATTTCAACCCCTTTGTGATCTTTAATATCAAAACCGAGTACCCCAGAATAGAGGATGCATCTAGCATACATGTCGTAATCAGAAGATGTTTGTGGGAGGAAGACCTCAAAGATCAAAGCTAGGAAGAACTCAGAATAATAGGATGTCATGCATTGGGCTCGCATCAACATGCTCATCAGGGTTCTCCTGTCTTTGCTTAAAAGCTTTTCCCCATGAATTCACTTGGGGAATAAAGGCTGGCTCTTGTTGAACAAATTAGGGAGCACAAAGTCATGGAGGATGCCCCTGAATGAATAGTCGGATTCCCCAGTGTGGCGACCACATATGACATTCGTCAACAAGAACGGAGTACTGATATAAGATCCTATAGTAAATGGGAATCATCTGCTGATAAGATGTTCCAAGAGGAAGCAATTCCCAAAAGAAGATAAGGAGAAGAGAGAACTTGTTGCGGCAGTAATTTTATTGATCATCATCAGAGTTTCCATGACCTGGTTCATCTGAGCTTTCAATCAATTATCTTCCTACTTGAAGAGATTTTTGACCACGGGCTGAAGCTTGTATGTATACCCGGAGTTATTCCATGACTGATTTCTGAGCACGTGATAGTAAGAATCAAGTTGAACCTCTATGGCCAGCACCATGTCTGAATAAGAATCCCCAATCTTCGAGTATATGTTATGGATGCATGAATATGCATGGGATGCATGAACGGATGCCATGTTACGTTCCGTCATTTCCAAGGAATTTACGTGCTTTGATTTTGATTTTACGTAAGTAAAAGATGGAAAGGTTCAACACAAGGCTTGCAAATATGATTCTTTGGAAATAATAGAACATGTATGTTAAGCATGTGGTTAACCATGTTATGTATGCAAAGACATGAGATCAAAGAGGATCAAGGTTCCATAATTTCTGAATATGATTGCTGCACTGCTTCTGAATATCACCAGATCAGAGGTCTGGCACAGCTTCTGCACATATAAGAACCAAGTACTATGTAGGTCTCCCATTGTACAGGGTCAAGGCTTCTGGAACATCAGATACTGTTGAGCATTTTCTGAATATGCTGGGAATACCAAGATCGAAGGCTCGAATAATTCTCCAGGTAACCAAGTCAGGAATTCAGAAAATAAATCTGAGAACCATACAATTACCAGCAGAAAATAGCATCTGAATAAAGTCACTGACTGAAATCCCGAACATAGCCATCAGAACCGATAGTCACTGCCTGATCATAGCCACTATCTGAACATGAGTAACCATCTGAACATAGTCACCATCTGTACCTGTGACAAAATTCCCTCCCCACTCACGGGTGAAGACTAGGTCAGGGTAAGACAATGGTAACTCGAAAATCACGGGTCCGCCTGAAAGTGCTATGGGCTTACCCACAGACGTGGGTGCCGATAGTAATTCATTTGAACCTCATCCGAGCGTGGTATATGACATGACTGCACTAATCGGACCACGTCCTATAGCCGTAATGCCCCCACTCTATTCCTAGTGTCCTAGTGCACTCTGGCCTGGGTAATAGGCCTTTTACCTTAATAGTAACATCCCCACCCAACATGGAAAACCAGAATCCAGCATAATATATAACCAATATGGAAAGCAATAAAATGCAATTCAAACTTATGCTCAGATAAACATGTACCAATGAGTAAACTGAAAGGGTAAAAATAAACACCTAAAGAAAAGAAAACAAGAGCTAGGAGTGTCTCTGGGATGGACCAGCATTTGGTCGACTTGTCCCCAGTGAAGTCGCCAGCTGAAACAACCGGCTGAAAATCATTAAACAATAAAGTCGCCATCGAACGTCTTTTATCCCATAGGTAGGGAAATGTAAACATCGAGAAAACCTGATGAGGGAGAAGTCACGGTCTTGCGACCGGGAGATAAGGGTAAGGGAGTCTGTTACGCGAGGGGAAGGTATTAGCACCCCACACGCCCGTAGTACTCTACGGTATCCACTCTTGTTATCTATCTTATGGGTGTGTTTAATCTATGCTTACTGTTTACTATACTGCTAAAGGGAGAATGCATGCAAAAGAGAAGAAAAAAGAATGTAGGGAAAAGAAAATTATGCTCGTTCGGGCCCTACCCCGATGCCTACGTATCCCTTTTAAGGAATCAGAGTAGCCGTAGTTCGGCTTATGTTTTTGTCGATTTGTATTTTTTAATGAACAATATTAATTTCACCTTCAGCCGCAACTCGAACTTTGGATATTTACGCGTCAGCATAGAAGTGAATTAATATATTTTTTCTGAAAAGGTTTTGAAAGAAAGGCCCGAAGGCAAAAGAGTTTGTATTGGTTGGTGTTTTTTTTTCTTGTAGATAATAGCTAGTTGATCTCAAGAGAGAGATTTTAGCCATGTCTCTACTTATTCGTGAAATGATTCTTTGAGACTTGAACCATGCCGAGGCTTAGAATAAGAGAACAATAAGGTCGAGAAGAAACCCGCTTATCGTCTCGCATACTTAACGAAGATATGATTCTTGTCAGTAAATTTTTTGAAGTATTTTTGAGTTTTGCGAGAAAAAGAAGTTTTGTTTTAAATGCATATGCAAAAAGGAAAAAAGAGTCACAGAGAGACTAGCCTATTTCTAAACCGAATTTTATCATGCGTTGTTAGACCTAAGTCAAGGATGAATGAAAGGGAAACGTCTACCTAATGTTAGCATGCATTCGGTTTGCGGTAAAGCCCCTACTTCTCATGATTTTTAGAAAGCGGTTAAGTACAGAGATGAAGAATAAAATAGAGTTGTGACGATACCGAACGGAGAAGTTATGTTGCCTCTTCGAAGCCATGCAAGTGATAGGAAAACTCTACAGAATTTGCTCCGCATGAGTGATCAAAAATTAATCTCCCAGCATTCCACATTGCAAAAGTTACATCAATCATTTTTATCACAAAATCTTAGCTAAAAAGTGACAATGAAAATGATTATTAAACACAAAAATAAAAATAAAAACTTTAATAAAATTCTAAAGAGAATCTAAAGATATTTCCTAAAATATTCTACTATTTTTGTATCATTTTTTTATCAACAAAAAAATATGGAAAGAAAATTGATGTAGAAATCAAATTCCAAAACATTGGGGGTGCAGAATTTTGGCCCAGGGGTGATGTATAACAAACTGGGCATTTAAGCCCAATTAGTGAAGCCAAGGAGTAGTTTTTGACAAGTTGCATGCTCAAAATGTTAATGGCCTTCGGTAAGGGAGTAGAATCTGGTGCCAGTTATACCTAGTTCAAACAACACTTTACCTCTTCCAGCATTTTATTATTACCTTTTATTAACATTGAATAAAAAAAGAAATAACACAAAAAATAAAATAAAAACGTTACGTATTGGGGTTAGGGAGTTAGGGTAAATCTTTGTGATGTTTCAACTTCTGCTCTGAAAAGAAAACCAGCCTTCTCTCTTAAAACTCAATGTTCCCGTCTTTCTTCCTCAACTTCGCCGCCGTGCCGCCATCTCTCTCTACTTCCGTGAACACCGTCTTCAACCTAATCTCTCTTCACATTGCGCACAAATCCTTCGTCTTCAACTCTCTGAGAAAAAACCGCTGCATTAACAGCGGACATGACAGATGGTGTCTAAAAAATAAATGGAATCCTCATCGGTCGGCCTCGTCTCAATGCATAAAGTTCACATCCACGGTTCCGAATCTATGACGCAAAGGTGACCGTGATGCATGTGAAATCTCAGGTGATTTGTTCGAATGCTTTGATCTTCGTCTTTGTCTTATCTTTTCGATTCTTTGCGTATTACTATTCCTGAGATTGAGACGCATGAACTTAAGCAGGATTGTGGTTGTTGTTGTTGATGCAGATTCAGTGCGTGATTGGTGATGAAGATGTAAAGATTGAAGATGATACAATAAAGATTGTTGTAGTAGCAGAGGTTGAAGGCTTATTGATTGATGTAGGAGGTCGTATGGAGGTGGTGATGAAGAATTTGTGAGAATTTATGGGGGAGTGTTGATGAGAGGATGTTGCGGATTGATGTTGATTGAAGGGTGACGATGAAGAAGGAAAGTGAAGATTGAAGATGGAGGTCGCGGGGGTTTGAAGAAAGTATGGTTCAGAGATGGAAGTTGCAGAGGGAGATTGAAGGCTGGTTGAAGATTGAAGAATTTTCTGGTGAGTTCTTTGTGATTTTTTCTCTGGTTTTTAGGAATGACTCCCCCCTGGCTTTTTTCTGTTAGCCTTCTGTTATATAGCTGTTAAGATATTGTTTTGGTTGGTTTTCTGTTAGAATTCAGTTTACAGGTTAGTTAGAAACGGTTAGAATTCTGTTTGGAACCTGGTTTTGGCAGTTAAATGTTAGTTAGGAGTTTGTTAGCAATTAGTTATAACAGTTGGGATTTGGAAATTATGTTTGAGATTTCTGTTATGGGTTGCTGCTAGTTCTGTTAGAAATTAGTTAGGAGTTAGTTTAAGAGGTTATTAGGGATTTAACAAATTTGTTAGTTTTTTTTTGCTGGAAGTTTGTTATGGAATGGTTAGAGGTTAGTTATGACAGTTAGGGGTTGGTTATAGGTTTTGTTAGAAGTTTGCTAGGAGTTAGGAACTGTTAGGATATGGTTAGAGTTAGTTAGAAAATTGTTAGAAATTAGTTATGGGAATTAGTTAACAGATAGATAGTTTGTTTTCTTTTTTGTTATTCAGGAAGTTTAACAGGGCCTTTATTTTGTGTTTAATTTTTAAGATCTGCTGTTTCTTTTAACTTGATGTGGCAAAATTGTTAATTGTTTTGGAGATTCGATTTTCTAGTAGTGAACTGATTTCTCTTGTATTTTTTGTGAACAGGGTATGGTGTGGACTTTATTCATTATGAACTGGTTTATTGGATGATTTACACGACTGCAACTTCTCAGGTTCAACTGGTGGGACAGGAAATTCACACGCTTCAGCAAAGTCAGCTTCCGAAACTGATCCTGGTTGCTCCTTTTCAGGATTGCTGCAATTGTATACCCCAAGGCCATAAATGTATCTTTGTATGGACAAGACGTAACAAGGAATTTGGCTGAACATTTTGTGCAATAAGTGATATGTGATCTTCAAGCTCCCAAATAAAAATTTTTCACTGCTTCTGATGCCTTGAAATCTAGATTTTTGGAAGCTTTTTCTTTAACATAAGAGATAGTTTCTTCAGCATTGACATGCAGTTTACACCCCTTGCCACCCAAGCTTTTCATAATAATTTTCATGGATCCTTTTGTTGGTAATTTTCCTTGTTCTTCAACAGCCACCTTATTATCATGGGGATACCACAGTGCTCTAGGCTGGTGAAAATTTGTAATATCTTTATTTCTCAACTTCAATTTCATGGACTGCAATTTCAGTGCAGGTTGCGAGTGAAAAATTTTGACACCGTGAGCAGAGCGTTTTTTTTTTGTGTGCAGGCGATTGTTTAAAGAATGCAACAAGTTGGTTCGCTTGGGGAATGAAGATTGAAGAATACATGAAGATGGAAAACTTTGGCATGGCATGACTTTCGAAGTTTACTCATGGAATTTTAACACCTTTAGGACTAAGGAATTTTGTTCAAGTGCATTTTGTAATAGCTTTTTCTTTGTGGATTATTGGTGTAATGGGATTGTAATGGTTTTATAATGAATGGTTAATTTGGATGCACTTTGAATACTATAGTGTAAATTGTAAATGACCTTGAGCTTGAAATGTCGGGTGATGAATTTTATGGACGGAGTTTAAATGAAAAAGTCTTGAAACTTTAACTTTAAAATGCTTGAAGACATGAAAGCATCAAATTTTTTTGTAAGGTATTGTTACACTTGAATGAAATTGAATGGAATTGGATAGTATTTTCTTGAACCATGAATGAAAGGGTTTGAATAAATTTTGAACACATGTGAACTCGAATCTGGAATAACGATGAACATCTTTGTAATGCGGATGAACTCTGACTTGAAACAAGACCTTGCAGTCTGTACTTTACCTTCGAAGAAACTCATATGACCAATACTTAAGGCTCTTTGCCAACT
The DNA here is from genome assembly GCA_948472305.1 of Vicia faba. NCBI lineage: Eukaryota > Viridiplantae > Streptophyta > Magnoliopsida > Fabales > Fabaceae > Vicia > Vicia faba. Next base: position 1,567,499,020 of record OX451737.1, on the reverse strand, counting down.
TTAATCCAATCAAACACTTTCGAACATCTTGAATTCAAATCAAACTTCAAATCCAAATCACACTTTCATTCTCAATGAACTCCTAACTTCAATCTTGAATCCAAATTAACTTGTATGATAAGTAATTTGAATAGTCAATAAGATCTTGATCCTAAAAAATTCACAACCTTTCCTTTTGTGTCATGCCTCATATTCCACGATTCAATCCATAAGTCTCTTATCTCGACAAGGCCCTTCCCTAATTGACGACCTTTAATCATCAAAGATGGACATAAATGATAATGAAAGAACATGATCAAGATTAACATGAAACCTTATGTCCCTTGATCTTCAATTACTTGAACATTTATCGACGGATAGAAACCCTGATTTTTAATGAAATTTTCCTTTTCTGAACTAATATTTCTTTTACTTTTTCCATACCATTCTCCAAATGCAACTTGAATGCCTAACACATATTAGATGAAAGTTCATGGGAGACCTTGGTCCCAAAGTTAATTTTTCAAAGCTTACTTTATCCGAAGTCAACAGATCTTATCCACGTATCTTTGAACTTGGCCCATGATTATGCAACCCAAGGTCTCATAAGAGCTTGTAAGCCCATCAACCAGGTATGCCATGTTGAACAAAACCCTGCCTTGAATGCCTTGAACCTTAAATTACTTTGTGTGAATTCTCCCACGAGAAACCTCCTTCAATCCAAATCTACTCGCATCGCAGATAACAAATGACAATGATGAGGACAATAATTGCCTTGGTTAAGGAGAAGTCCACGAATTCATATCTTAGGTCATGAACCACGCTTCACAATTCAATCCCCAACCCTTAGAGATCGGTTATTTTAACTTGAAATTAGTGTCATAAGGAACATCTTACAGGTGGATGATAAAGTATGAATCACAGAAGAATCCCCTTGACGTGAAACCCTAGTCACACAAATGAAAACCCCAGAACTTGCCAAGACTGGATAAAAACAATTATATCTTGAAGAGAAAGAAATCTTGTTAACCTCACCTCACAATCTTGATTCCCCGTTTAGATGCACAAAGAAATATCCAGATGAAACATCTTTGAACCATGATTCAACAAAACCTAAATTGATTAACTGAAGAGTAGATAAATGTCATGTTACAGTCATTAATCCTAATCAAATGATATGCATAATTATAGGAAGAGACTCCATGATTCGAAGCCCACACATGTTTGGTCACGTCCTGGAGTTCTTGACCAGAATGACCTACAACCAGTTGTTCATCAGAAGATATTAGCCCTGAAACTTGGTGGAGAAGAAGTCCAGAAATGAGCCTGAACCAAAACCTTAATTCAAAAACCTTGTACACCGAAAAGACCCTGGATAATTAAACTTATTTAACACATACACCTCAAATAAGTTATAAACACTAGCTCCCTAACTATTGATCTTTTGAACCTCAGGCGATCTATTTTATGAAACATGCGTGTTATGCACATGACCTATTGGAATGATGCAGATGGATGCAAAGTCCAAGCTAGCATAAAAATGCAATTATGAGGGCAAATTTTAGGGTGCAACAGCTGCCCCTATTTAATCGCCTTAGACCTGAAGGTGAGATTGGTGCCAGCCTTTTGAACCTTCAAGGTAAAAGAAGATTAACTACTAAAAGACCCAAAAATTTGCGCTCCGAAGCCAGTCAGGTATACACTATATTTTTGGTTTTCTGTATATTATTTTTTTCGTTAGGTAAAAGGGGTTATCAGGGTTAGATGTATGTTTAACCAGAGTTTGACACACAGAAGAATAACTTGGTTATCAAGAAACTCTGTTGGGATTTAGTAACAAACACCTGAAAGAAAGATATCAAAAGATATATGCCTGAAGTCTGTAGCAGACATATGAAAAAAAGGTATCAGAGACACATATCCGGGGTTGGTAGCGGATACGCAAGAAAGAGACATCAAAAATACATATCTGTGGTTGGTATCGGACACGTAAGAAAGAGATAGAAAAGATACATATCCATGGTTGGTATCAGATACGTAAGAAAGAGATATAAAAGATAATTATCCGTGGTCGGTATCGGATATGCACAAAAGAGATAGACAAGATACATATCTGTGGTCGGTATCGGATATGCACAAAAGAGATAGAAAAGATACATATCCATGGTCAGTATCGGATATGCACAAAAGAGATATCAAAGATACATATCTGAGGTCGGTATCGGATACGTATGAAAGAGACATAAAAAATACATATCTGTGGTCGATATCGGATACGTAAGAAAGAGATATCAAAGATACATATCCATGGTCGGTATTGGATACGTACGAAAGAGATATCAAAGATACATATTCGTGGTCGGTATCGGATACATACGAAAGAGACATCAAAAATACATATCCGTGGTCGGCATCGGATACGTACGAAAGAGACATCAAAGATACAAGAACACATGCCTGGGATTGGTAGCAGACATATGAAACATGTATCAAAAATACATATTCGTGGTCAGTATCGGATACGTAAGAAAGAGATATCAAAAATACATATTCGTGGTCGGTATCGGATACGTACGAAAGAGATATCAAAAATACATATTTGTGGTCGGTATCGGATATGCAAGAAAGAGACATCAAAGATACATATATGTGGTCGGTATCAGATACGTATGGAAGAGACATCAAAAATACATATCCGTGGTCGGTATCGGATACGTAAGAAAGAGATATCAAAGATACATATTCGTGGTCGGTATCAGATACGTACGAAAGAGATATCAAAGATACATATTCGTGGTCGGTATCGGATATGTACGAAAGAGACATCAAAAATACAAGAACACATGTCTGGGGTTGGTGGCAGACATATGAAACAAGTATCTAAAATACATATCCGTGGTCGATATCGGATACGCAAGAAAGAGACAGACCGAAGAAAGCTCTTACAAAGATATCAAGAACACATGTCTGGGATTGGTAGCAGACATATGAAACAGGTATAAAAAATACATATATGTGGTCGGTATCGGATACGTTAGAAAGAGACAAATCGAAGAAAGCTCTTTCAAAGAAACATCAATCGAAGGCGAACTTACTGAGGGAAGAGACCAAACGAATGGGACTCCCGACAAATGATACCAGTCGAAGGTGGATTTAAAAGAAATGGCACCAGCCGAAGTGGGATTTTAACAAAGGATACCAGCCGAAGCGGGATTTTAAAGAAGGATACCAGCCGAAGCGGGGTTTCAAGGGATACCTGTCGGAGCGGGATTTTAACAAAGGATACCTGTCAGAGCGAGATTTTAACAAAGGGTGCCAGCCGAAGCGGGGTTTTAAAGGATACCTGCCGAAGCGGGGTTTTGAAAGATACCATCCGAAGCGGGATTTTGAAATATACCAGCCGAAGAGGGATTTTGAAAGATATCAGCTGAAGCGGGATTTTGAAAGATGTTTGTGTGAAAAGTTTTGTTGAGCAAGTACTTAAGATTCTACCTACTCGAAAAAAGATTGTTCGTTCTCGTTTCCTTTAGACATCGCTATCCTACTATTTAAGGAGTAGGTAGTACCGTCGTTGGAGTTGTAAGGGACATTCGAAAGGGACCAGTACAATCACTAAAGCAACGGTTAGGAAACTTTAGTGGTAACCCTAGAGTCTTAAGATCTTTCAGAGGCAACATTTGAATGGGACATTTTGATCTTTTATACTGGGGGGCAACCACTAAAATCCCCTATGCTTAAGGACTGTTTACCAAAGGCAACCAAAGTGAGGTAACCCCTAGGGGTGAATATGTGCATGTGAATTGTTTCAGTTATTTAGTCTTTGCATATTTAGGTGATCTACCGTTTTAATTTTCAGATATTCTTGCCATACAATCCTATTAGCATGCATCTAACAGTTAAATATTTGCAGGAATTTAAAGTGTGAAAAATAAACCTAGCTATTACAATGCTTTAACAGTTACATAATTATCTTGATGCAAAATAAAAATGCGGAAGCTTAAAACCCTAATTACTATTACAACCTCGAAACAATTACAATAATAATAAAATAAATCAAAATGCGCGCGGCAAATTAAATGCGAGAAAAATTGAGAACCCTAAAAATCTAACTGAAAAAATATTTAAACTATTTTTGGGAAAAGACTTAGTTAGGTTATGTACAACTAAAACCCTAATTCTAATTATTTTTAATTATAAAAGAAATTGAAATTAACCTAATTTAAACTAAATTAAATAATTCAAGAAAATATCTTATAAAAAAGATTTTATGCATTTTTTTGTGGTTTTTTATTTCAGAAAAGAAACAATTTAATTACAAAATTTAAAACCTAGTTTCTAATTAATTTTAATTAAAACGAATAATTAAATAAAACTAATTAACCTAATTTATTTTTCAAAAAAAATATTAATTTGAATAAATAATATTTAATTGTGTATTTTGTGATTTTTTAGTTTAAAAATAATTTTGAGTTAATTAATTAAAACAATTAAAGGAAATAATTATAGAAATTAAAATATAATAATAGAAAGAAAAACAAATTGGGTCGGTATGTTGTTAGCAATTGGGGGTGCAAATCTGAATTAATTTTGGGCCCAAGGCTGATGGCCCAACCCTTGCGTTGAATCCCATGTGTTGGTCTTCTGATGGTGCACCATGATCTCTCATCTGGAGTGCGTTAGATCTCATACTAGGTTGATCAAGTGGCTGGATGTTAGTGACGTATGGTAGACATCTGGATGAGAACTACGCATGATCTGTTGAGAGAAAATAAAATAAAGAGAAACACTAGGACCTGGGATTGAACTCAGGTCCTTATGCTGGCCAACAACACGCCTCTGCCAGTTGGGCTATGATGGTTAGTTGTTAAAGAAATAAGAATAATCCCCAATATATCAAAACAAATTCCAGGAGGCTGAAACAAAAATCGCGCGCGTTATTTTCAAATGAACCAATAGGGTGATGCCAAATCACCTTCTTCTACCTTCAGCCCGTCGTCTTAGGTATATGACCCATACCTACAGACCATGTCCGTTGCTACAACCTGCATGCTTCAAACATCAAAAATATACATGATAAATGAATTCAAAGACCAGGGATCAATTGGTCTTGATGCCACGATCATCCCAGTATCCAATTCTTGGCCTAATTTTTCCTGTATCAAGAAGCCCCAAAACGTGGTTTCAAACCCTAGCTATGGCATTCACCAGTATACGCGTTAAAACATCAATTAAACATAACTAATACGTTGAAAACATGATAACAAACACATATATGTCATTAAAACATGTTCATGATGTGTGAATCATAGTAATCGAACTTAGAAAAACAGGGCAAACTGTGGGACTACTACGTGATGATTTTGGCCCTTGGGCGGCTTGCAATTAATTGGACACATTCCCGGGATGTCCAGCAAGCAGTTGGTAATGTTAGAACGGCTTGACTTGGCTTCTAGAATGGAAATCGAATCACCACTTTTCTTTGAAATTTTGAAGTTTTGATCTGCCTCTTTTCACGACTTCCACCCTTTTCTCATGCCTTGTACATGTCCAATATATATCTAAGAATGAATTAGGGTTATAAAATTAGATTGAATCTTTGCAATTATGAGAGATTTGATTTGATTTCCATGCTACATGTAAACTTTCTATTTTGATCCAAATCATCCCTTTCTTGTACCAATTATGCTTGATTCGTTTTGGTCTTGATATCTCAACATATTTTGATTGCCAACCTGTCCAAAAACCAAATCAAAACATATCTTTGCTATTATTCACCAATTATTTGATTTAATTCAATTTTTAATTAATAAAAAATCAAAATAAATTGAAAAATGAAGCAAATAAAGTGTGGGTGAATATTTGGGTAGTTGACCATGTTATAAATGAGGTGCAAGCATAAAAGGTTAGGCCCATTTGGCAAAAAATGCATTATTGAGCACATTTGACTTTTGGCAATTTTGCAAAAAAGGTCAACTTTGACAAGGAATATCTCCTCCAATTTTAACCCTAGAGAGGTGTTCTTCGACTTTTTAGAAATATTAGGATGTACCCTAAGCAACCCTTTTGGTCTCATCTCAATTGAGTCTTCCATGTTCATGTAAGAAGCTTTGACCCAAAAGGTGTTTTTGTTGACTTTTCAAAAGGACCCATAATGTAGAAATTCATATCTTTTTATGAGTGCATATTTTGAAGTTGTGGAATGAAGAAGAATTGTAGGGAATTTAATCCTCTTCAAAATGAGCCTTGGATGGAAAGTTTATGATAAAGTATCTGGAAGTTATGCTTGGTCAAAGTTTGGTTGACTTTTCCTAAGAAACCTTAATTTAGCAACTTTTGGATTTTGATGAATTTGGAGCATTCCTTGAGGAATCATGATCAACCCTTGATCAAATGATGAAAGTCACTTCAAAATGTTGATGTTGACCTAAAATCTTGAAGTTTGACTGTATGTGGGTCACAGTTGACTTTTGACCTAATATAGTCGATTCTCAAGCATCTGAGCAAAATTCTTGTGCAACGCATGAAACTTGACATGTAGGGTCTTGAGAACATGTTATAACCATGGAGAGCATATGAGGTATTTGGATTCCACCTATCTTGATGAAAATGGAAACCCTAATTTGAGACACACTGCCTTAGGAGAGATTTTGTCTGGTCAACTCTTGGGCAAACATGAGCAACTTGAGGATCTCTAGGAGTATGTATTGAGTAAAATGAGAGGGAAAATTTTGGGGTACAACACTGGAGCTATTACCTCTACGCTGCACCAAATGCTGAAATATCCAATTCAAGGGAAGATTATCACTGTTCATGGAGAAGAAGAGTATATGATCAGCCATCTTAATTCCTTCAGATATGTGGAATTAGATGGTGAATTTATTGAAACTCCATTCCAGCACTTTGAATAAGCCCCGCAAGATTTGGAAGTGACCAAGGTTGTGTCTCAAGTTCCCAAGATCACAAGGTCTCCACTCAAGATGTCATCTTTGAAAGATGCCAAGGCAGTGATAGAAGAAGGTGGGTGCACTATCTGGGGACAACTCCCAGATATCCCATACAAATCTGACAAGTTCGATCTGGGTTTCACTTCAAGTGTCCAAAAGGTTATACGTCGTGCTCGTTCCGGAGGACCACCCATAAAGATCAGCAACCGCAAATTCAATACAGTGGAAGATGATGAAGACATCTACAACCTAGAGGATTGGATTTCCCCAACTGTCAATGGAAGGCTTAGCAACTGGGAGGCTAGAGAATTTGTCCCGATCACTTTTATCCCACAGTAACTTGTATTTACATTTTGTTGGATCTGTAATATTAAAACAATTCAGACTCTTAAAATCTTGTGTCTTACCCGAGGCACAATGGTCCATTTGTAAGGGTTATTATCTCATTTCCATATGACATCAATGAATCATGGATGTTTTTGCATACAAACTTTGTGCTCATTGTTTTTCTTTTTACATTTTCATTTCCTTCAAAGATACCTATACTCTTACACAAACTCACACTCACAATGCAGGTCTACATCCATTCAGGATCCCATGGGTAACGGTTCTGCTATGGCCTTCGGTGACTCTGAAAATCTAATCTACCAAGCCGAGAATGAAGGTGAGGAAGATTGTGAAGTACCCGGAGAACTTGCCAGATTACTACTACAAGAAGAGAGAACCGTTCAGCCCCACGAGGAACCCGTGGATACGATCAACCTAGGTACCGAAGAAGACAAAAGAGAAGTCAGGGTCAAAAATATTTTCTTAAACAAAACTTATTTATTTTCTTAAACAAAATAAGTCCATTTCACATTTTCTTGTACATTCTTATCCATTCAATATGGTTGCAATAGTAACTTAGGATTTAATTTTATTTGCAATCCCCATTTGTAAATTTGTACACCCCATCCCCCTAATGATTGTAATAGTGTAGGATATTTAATTTTTGCACTTTTTATTGCTTTCATATATTGCTAGTAATTAGGGTGTATGGCAAGACATGAAATAAAAAAATAGAGAACCCTAATCAAGATAAAAATGCATGCAATCAAACACACTTTGCACATATGCACACCTTAGGGTAATCTCACTTGTTGCCTATCGGAAAAATAGTCATGTCCCTCGAACATGGGTGTTTTAGCAAAGACCCTCGATAAAAGATCGTATTCCCTCGATGACCCTCGATGTTGCCTTTGTTAAAAGATCTAGTCCCTAAACGACATTGCTAAAAAGTCCATAGGTTGCCTTCTATGACTATACGATGACCCACGCTCGTCCCTTCACATCCAACGATGGGGCTTCTCACCAAATCAATGGTAAGATAGCAACACCTAAAGGAGGAGGAAAAGAACATATAAGACCTTTTGAGTAGGTAGATTTGCTCCTAGTTGCCCACTTGTTCATAACAAAATCATTTTATACACCAACACACTCATTTGAAAACATTTTCAAAAAGATCAACACTTTGTATACATTCTTACGAACGAGAATCATTACAAAGTTTGCCTAAACAATGGCATCTTTACAAAATACCTTCAAAAACCACACAAAGCATATTTTAAAACAAAATCAAGTGATCTAGCAAGTAACTAAGAGCCCATGGAAAACCATGGATGAAAAGGGTGCTAATACCTTCCCTTTTCATAATCAGCCCCATGAACTCAAGAAATAATATCAAAGGTATTTCCTATGCTTTTTCACCTTTCCTTTTGGATAAAAGAAAATTCGGTGGCGACTCTTGCTAACCACAACATTTGTAATCAAATGCAAAAACTTCAAGTCAGTTATCCCACCATATCACAGAAGACTTTGTTGTTCCTGTGATTTCTACCCCTCTTACTCGTATGCCTCCTCCTGTTGACAAAAGAAGTGATCCTGAAAGTGTTGTTGCTGAACCATCCACCTTTAAGAAAGATGCTGCTGAAAGTAAACTTAAGAAGCTTGTTATCTCTTCTCTAAAAGAAGTGGAAGAAGAAAATGTTAAATAAGATGTTGAAGAGAATTATCATACTAAGGAAGATGATGCTGCCTCCAAGGATGCAGAAGGTCAAAATGCTGAGAATATGGTCAATGTAGATGAGCTATCTGACAATGAGCTCATTACTAATGTGATGCCTGGTATCCCAATAAGTCTAAAATCTAGGAAAGTAAAGGATGCAAGTGTCACACCCCATGCCAAGACAATCAAGAAGAAAACCATGTATGGACCCTCAAAAGAAGGAAGCAAAGTGGTCCCTCCCTCTAGCAAAAGAAAAGCTAGACCTGTTAGCTCCACAGATGATGATGAGGATGCTGTAAAAAGATCCAAGAGTAAGAAGAAAGTTGTTCTAGTTGAAGAGACTGACTCTAAGTATGATGTCGAGCAAGATGTTCAGGACATCTCTCCTGTCAAAAAGTCTGCAAGTAAGAAACTGTCTGTTACGGTTCCTGATGCCCCACTTTATAACATCTCCTTCCATTCTATTGGGAATGCTGAAAAATGGAAGTATGTGTATCAAAGAAGGATTTCCCTGGAGATAGAACTGGGAGCCAGTGCTTTGGAATGTAAAGAAATCATGGAGCTAATATCTTATGTTGGATGGTGAAAACAGTTACCAGGTTTGCCAATTGCTATAAAACTCTTGTTAAGGAGTTTATTGTTAATATTCATGTTTATTATGCTGACCATAAAAGTAAAGAGTATAGAAAGGTTTTTGTTAGAGAAAAGTGTGTAGAATTTTCTCCTGCCATCATAAATAGATTTCTAGATAGGTCTGGAGATGTCTGATGTGAGCTGGAAGTTACAGATAATCAAGTGCGCAGAGACATCACTGCTAATCAAGTAAGTGAGTGGCCCATGAAAAATAAACTTCCTGTCAGCAAGTTAAGTGTGAAATAAGCTATTTAACATAGGATTGGAGCTGCAAATTGGGTTCCCACAAATCACACTTCAACCATCTCCATTGGATTGGGAAAGTTTATTTATGCTGTTGGAAACCAGAAACTTTTTTATTATGGTACCTACATATTTGATCATACTATTAAGCATGCAGGAACTTGTGCCATTAAGATGCCAATTGTTTTTCCTTCCCTCATATTTGGAATTATTCTTAATCAGCATCCAGTATTTCTAAATGGAAATGATGTAGTGTGCAAGAGGGAGTCTGCTCTGACCCTTCATTTTAAGTTTTTTTCAGGAAAACATGTCCCAGACATTATTTTGTCATCTGCACCTGCTGAAAAGACCTCAACCAAGGATGACATGATCAATGAATTAAGAAAATCCTGCAAGGAATTGAATTATGTGATCATAGTTAGCTCAGCAAGGAAGCTAACCTTTAAAAAAAGATGACCAAGGACCTGCAAAAGGACAACAACCTTGATGATACAGTGAACTCTGAAGGTCAAGACTCTAGTGAGGAAGGAAGTTCTGGCTCAGCCAAGTCAACTGGTCCTGATGATAGTTAGACTAATTGATGTTTCTTTATTTGATCCTTTTGTTTCATTTTGGCACCTGCATGTGCTTGACATTTGATTTCTATGGTCTGTACCTAAATTACTGATACACTCTTGAATGACATCTGATTGAGGAGGAGCTTAATACTTAAGGGGGAGCCTCATGTCTCAGAAGATGTTTTGACATCTTCCTTTGCTAACAGCTAACTGCTAATTGAGTTTGTGCTTTCTTTGCTTATGCTGCTAATCTGATAATATGCTCTGATAATGTTTTAGCCAAAATTTGCCAAAGGGGAGTTTGTAAGTGTTTGTTGGCAGCAATTTTGGTAAAACAATGTGTTATTAATGTTTTGCTAAATTTATTGACATTTATGGCAAACTATTTTGAATGATATCAAAGCAGATGTCTTGACATCTGCCTCTTGAACTAAACTCAGGCAACATCAGTTTATGTTTTTCTGTTTCCTGATTTCCTGCGCTCCACAATTCAGGATTTGTGACTCACAGGCTGCGAAAAATATGGAGGAATATTTTTCAAAATGCATGGATTTTATCTTGACTTATTTTTATGGAAATATTCAAAAGAGTTGAATATTTGGTTTTAAGCCCAAGGCCACAACTGTGCATATATAAGGACTTTCTTCCTTATTCAAACCACTGCAACTTGTGAAGAAGAATACTTTCTTTCTATTAGAAGTCTAAGTCTTTTAATTTTCAAACACTATAGTATTGATTTAATACTTGTGTTGTTATTTGAATTGTTAATTGTGTATCATTCATAAGCTTTTAAGCATTGAATAATTGAAGTTTTTAAACTTATTATTTCTGTTGTTTCTTCACTGTAAGTGATTGAAGGTATTTGAGGAGGGCCTCATACCTAGGTGAGTCTTAGGTAGAAGTATAGCACGGGTAGTGATTAAGTGATCAGATCGTAAACTGGTTGTTTACCGAGGGTCTATGAATTGATACTATTTAGTGGACTTTTCCCTTGCTTGGTAGCCCCCAAAGTAGGTGTTGTTGTACACTGAACTGGGTGAATAATCTCTTGTGTTTTTACTACTTTTTTATTACTGCTCTTTACTTGTAAACAGATATTTGTGTCGTGACATCTCATTCGACATCACATATCTAATACAAGAATTTCATTTTTGAGCCATTGTCTGGACCTGAAGCCTTTTCTGATAAACCTGAATGTTTGAAAGGATCCCTCTTTATTTCATTTCAATTTATAGCATTCATAGTTTTTCTCTTGCTTCATCTCTCTATACAGTTAAGTGTTTTATTCAAAAATCAATAATAGAGTCGGGCTCTCATACCAATTGAAGATAGAGAAAAACACAAGAAATGGGGGGTTTGAAGTGGGTTTTAATAAAATATTCCCATTTAGAAAATTATTAGATTGAATTATGAAATAATATAGAATACAGTAAAATATAAAGTAACACATTTAGTTATCCAGGTTCACCGTTAACTAGGCTACTCCTGTCCATCCTCCTTAGGTGATTTTTCCTTAAACAAGGACTTCATCCACTATAACCAAACTAATTACAATCCAAAATAAGACTAATCAACCTTGTTGATACCCTCAACAAGTTCAGCTTATCCTTATTTCCATTTCTATTATGACTGCAATCTTAGCCTTCTTGAAAATCCTGACTCAACCGAGTCTCTCAAGGAATATCAGAATGATACATTTAGTGATCTCCAATATATATAACAATCATTGACCCACCTATATGTCCCTTACAATCTCTATACTGGTCATTTTTTTCATTTGAAGACTTTATATTGATGTAAGATGCCTTGACAAAAAGTGTCTTTTTGTTGACTTTTGAAATGACCTATAATTTTTTGGCCCATATCTCTCAAATGAAGCATTTTTTGGACTTGATATTAGACACAAAGTTGTAGAGAATTTAATTTCCTTCAAAATGAGCTTTGGTTGAGAAAAAATTGATGAAGCATGTGAAAGTTATGCTTGGTCAAAGTTTAGTTGACTTCTCCTTAAGAAAATCCTAATTTGGTAATTTTTTACTTTTGATGAATTGAGAGTTTTATCGATGAAACATGATCAACCCTTGATAAAATGATGAATTTGACCTCAAAATCTTTATGTTGACCAAAAATCTTGAAGTTTGATTGTATGTTGACCATAATTAACTTTTTGTTCAATACAGTTGACTTTCACTCATCTGAGCAATTGGTTGAGCAAACTTGTGATACAAGGCTTGAAACATTACACGATGATTATTTAAAGTATATGAGGAACCATGAAACTCACTTGAGGCAATATAAGCTCAATTTTCTTTGAGAAACACAAAACCCTAATTGTAGGACATTGCTTAGGATGGGTGCTTGTATGCTCAAACCCTTGAGTATTCTTGAGAAATTGAGAACCCTATGAGCATGAGGAGGTGTATTGAATAATGGGAGGGAAATTTTGGGGTACAACAGCTGCCCCTGTTCAATCTTCTTAAACCCGAAGAGTTAGATTGGCATGTCCACTATTCGTGATCTGAAGGTGGAAGAGGATTGAAAAATTTAAGTGCCCATAAATTTGCACTCATATGTTGTTGTACCCCAAAATTTTCCCTATAATTTTCAAATCAAATTATTTTAAGAGGTTTCCTCATCTTCCTAGGGGTCTAAATTGCTCAATATTACTTAAGGAATTGATCATACAAGTCTTCTCCTAAGCAATTAGCATACAATTAGGTGTTGTACCCCAAAATTTTCCCTCCCATATTTTTCAATATATGTCAAGTGAGGTCCTCAAATTGCTCAAGGAGGTCCAAGAGTTGACCAAACAAACTCTCTCCTAAGGCAGTCTACCTCAAATTAGGGTTTCATTTTGCATCAAGATGCTTGAGTCCAAAGGATCCCAAAAGCTCACCATTGTCATAATATGTTCTCAAGATCATCCATATCAAGTTTCAAGCCTTGTAGTGGATGTTTGCTCAGTCAATTGCTTAAGTGCCTAGAAATCGTCTATGCTAGGTCAAAAGTCAACTGTGGCCCACATATAATCAAACTTCAAGATTTTTTATCAACATCCTCATTTTGAAGCATTATTCATCATTTGAGCAAGGGTTCATCATGATTCCTCAAGGATTGCTCACAATTCATCAAAACCCCAAAGTTACTAAATTAGGGTTTTGTAGGAAAAGTCAACTCAACTTTGACCAAGCATAACTTTCTCATACTTTATCAAAAAGGACCCATCCAAAGCTCATTTTGAATAGGATGTAATTCCCTACAATTCATCTTCATCTCCCAAGTTCAAAATTGTGATCGGTGGGAATAGAACTGACTGTTTTTGGAATGCTGGTTCGCGTTTGCGTTTCGCAAAATGTCGTGGTAAGCAAGAGTCGCCACCGTCTTTTATTTTATCCAACAAGGATAGGACAAAAGCACAGAAATATTCCTTTTCGAGATGTTTCTCGGGTTCGGGAGGTAGATTATAGAAAGGGAAGGTATTAGCACCCTTTCTATCTGTGGTTATCCACGGGCTCTTAGGTACCTGCTCACTATGTTTTCAAAAAAGTTTTGCTTTTCTTGTGTTTGTGGGTTTTGAAAAAGTTTTGTTTGAAAACTTCGATTTAACTCTTGTTTCTGTCCTCAAGAGTGTATGAAGTGTTATTGGAAAACTTTGTTTGAAAAAGTGTAAGTGCGAAAAATTTGTTTTGTTTTGAAAGAGCAAGTACCTGAGAACCTCTACCTACTCAAAAGGAATTAAACTGTGTAAATGTCCTTTAGACAGTGCTATCCCACTATTGAGGATTAGGTAGCACTTTCGTTGGAGTTTTCGGGTCAATTCGATTAAGGGACATGTGGTCACTAAAGCAATGTTAAGACGCCTTAGCGGTAACCCTAATGTCTTAGATCATTTTTTATCGAGGCAACCATTTCGAGGCAACTTTGATCTTTAGACAGGAGGGCGACCTCTAAAACTTCCTATACTCAATGACCACGTTCTAGGCAACCAAGTGAGGCGTACCCTAGGAGTGGCATGTGCAAATGTGTCAATTTTCAGCTATGTTATCTTTGTACATGTGTTTACCTTGGTTATTGGTAAACAACCGCTGATCCTCCAAATGGTTACTTATTTGGTTACTCGCAGGATCGATCAGATTGATCCTAGGACATAGGTTGATTTTGAGGTTTTGATTAAATTGGATATTGATTAAGTGGCAATAAAATGAAGAGGCTTTAAGTAAATTGCATGAAGAAGTAGGCTTGGTAAAATAAATGAAGGCTTAAAGTAAAGGACTTCGACAGGAAAGTAAAGAAGAAAGCAAGTAAAGTTTCTGGAAAAGTAAATAACTTTGATTAATAAAGTTGGTGTTTCACACATACATTTCTCAACAATTATTTCTCACACGCTGGGTACTCGAATCTATATGAGTGACTTTGTATATAATTGTGAACACACGCGAGAAACTGGGTGAACTACTACTATTTATATTAAAACATCCCAAGTAACCGTCGGGCAGTTACACTGCTTCGAGATGATTCCACTTGGCACGTTCTCAACGTTCGACGCCCCAGATCTTTGCACGTTGCACTTGGTAACCGCTGGAAACCGTTTTCCCTCCAAACGCTTGAATTTCAAACCGTTCCACTCTGAACCATCGAACACCTTCGTCGAGAAGCATCTTCGACGAGAAACACCTTCGACGTTGAAGGCAACCAACTTCTCTCTTGGAAGAAATCTTCTAAGTACATTGCCATATTTCGATGGGCATTTCGACAGACTCAGCTGATCGAAAACAACCTTCAGCTTTAATGGCTGACATTAATGAAACAAGGGTGTCGAATTTAAGAGCCAACAAATTGCCCCCCAAGAATGCCTTATTTCGACTCTGAAAGAAAAAGGCATTCTTTGAAATACCATTCGACACATGTCTTTTCATTCTTAGTCACAAATTAAATTGTGCACTTTTTGTTGTCTTCTACCAACCACTGACAATCCCAAGAAAAACCATCATTTATCCGTACCTAAGACGTCACCTCAGTACGGCGTGCAGTGTGCCAAACGTCATTTCACAAATTGTCATCATGACAATTCCAAAAAACGAGGGCGCACGTTGCACCCCTCCATTTCTGCAGAACGGCTAAAACAACAGGGAGACGCCACGTGTCCCACTACCTTCTGCAACATTAAATGGCATTTAATGTCCTCGATTTTGGGGATTTTCCCCCACTACTATAAATAGCAATAAGTACCCATTGTGGGACTTTTTACGCTATCTAGCTTTCAGAATTCTTCATTTGCATACAAACTCTTGTCAACTTTGCAAAACCTCTTTTTCTTCACTTCGTCTTCAACCTCACTACCACCAATGGCATCTGGTTCTTCCAACGCTCCTAGCGCCAACGCACCATCTGGAAACGTCAAACCTAGGGTTTTCGCCACCGCTCCAGTAGTGACTCCCACGGGCCAACGAAGGGTCCCTGAACCTTTGGACATTGCTGTACATGATGCTTACTCACGCCACCTTATGATTCCGGTTGGATATTCCAACCAGATCTTTGCTATGTCTGGCCCATTGTACCCAAGCATTGCTGAGGCCATGAAGATCAAAAGTTATTTTCCGGTAGTTGAGAGACTCAAACCGGTTGCATGCTCCAAGAAAGATGCAGAGGATAATGAAGACCCTGCTAAAGAGAAAATCGACCTCCGTTTCTTCAACAAAGGTGTTAGGGCTTTCAGGTCTGGCCCTAGCCTTACTCCTGATTACAGTGCTTGGCTGGAAAAGATGGAGAAACGCCAAGCTTCGATCTGGAAAGACATGGGGATATTCGACCTGGTTATGCTGTCGAAGACAGGTCTTAACTATTCCCCAGAGATGTTGATAGCTTCTTTACTCTTCTGGGACTACACCCACTTCACCTTCCATCTTCCCTGTGGAATGTTGACTCCCACACTCTTCGATGTGGCCGCCATCACTGGCCTTCGACCTACTGGGGACTACTTTGACCCGGAGGAAATGTCGGAGGATCAGATTGGATTCTCTTCCGCAAAACTAACCTACACCACCTTCATCAATCACTACCATGACAGGTCGACAGATGCTGTGTCGGATGTCGAACATATTGCGTTTCTAGCCTTATGGCTGACACGCTTTGTGTTTTGCTCCAAGTCCTTACAGGTGACCAAGAAGATGGTCACTCTCGCCACTCAACTCCATCATGGCCAAAATATCTGTTTGGCAGAATTGATTTTGGCTAGCCTGTATGAATCGATTAGTAATGGAGCGACTCTTCTGAAGATTATCGAGAACAAGGCCAGTCTGCTGCTTGCTGGACCTTTTTGGCTGCTCCAACTGTGGCTCAATGCCACCTTCGAATCTTTCTTGCCTAAGAAGATTCAAATAAATGAGCAGGCTCCAGAGATAGCGAACAAACGTGTCGAAGGAACCAGACTGGCTCTGTTGACTCCAATGGAAGATGGACTAGAGCTTCAGCAAACTTTCACAAACTTCGTTCTGATGTTTGCTAGAAGGAAAGAGTTTGCTTCGACTATGGCTCCGTTTGCTCGACGGAAGGTTGGCCCAGAGTGGTTCACAAGGCCACATCCTAGGACTTCGAGTGGTCCTCAGGTTGACGAACATACAACAATGTGGGAGGCATTCCTCACACCAAGAATCATGCCTCTTCGATTCAAGAGCTCTAAGACTCACTTGAGTCTGATTTCATATCAACCAAACCTGGGGTCTCGCCAGTTTGGTATTATTCAAACACTACCTTCTCCAATTTTTCCAAGAGAGAAGTCTATGTTATACTTCTGCAACGACTACACCGAAGAAGCTGCCACTAAGCATATCGGCAGATATGCTGGTCGAACAGTTCTTTCGTTGTTTGACTACCAGCTTAACTTTCTTTGCTCACCATCCTTCGAGGAGTGGTGGAAAAGTTATTACGCTGAGGAGTTTTTCGACGAGAAGGACTTCGTGGATGAGCTTCAGAAATCTTTTGTCCTTGTCTTGGACAAAATAAAGAAATGTAAGTTCATCCTTTCAAATTACTTTGTCTTTCTCTTTCGACTGCTAGCCTGTTAATTATTTTATCTGCTTTCAGTTGTTCGAAAGCCTGCAGCCAAGAAGGCTGCAGAAGGCCAACAGGGAGGAGGCCCCTTAACAAAACCTCCACCGCCGGCGAAGACTATAGCGCCGGCGAAGACCACAACAAACCAACAGGGGGAAGGCCCTTCGAAAAAGCCTTCTGTATCGGTAACCAGACTTTCATTATTTTCTTCTGGCTTTGACTTTGACTTTCGATGCAACAGCTAAATCGAACTCCCATTGGTTTTTTAGGCACCTTCGCCCAAGAAACAGCCAGCACTGATGGTCGAATCCAGGAGCGACGAAGAAGACGATTCTCCCCCTGCTCCTCTAAAAAGGCGAAAGCTGAAGAAAGACGTTCCTGCTCCTGAGGGTCGAACAATTAGAATAAAGGTTGCTGGGAGAAAGCCTAGGCCACCTCCAGTAATCATTGAGGAGCCAACGGAGGAGGAATTAAACGTTCTTCTCAATAAGCCTGTTGAAAGCGACAATTCCAGCCCTGGGGCTGAAGCTAATTTACACGTAATCTCTTAGATCTCTTTGTAATTCAGGTGCCGATACCTACATTCGACTATGTCTCTTTCGAATTTTGAAGATTCTTCTTCTTCTCTTTTCAGGACACCACTGAAAGCTCACCGCCAAGGACTTCTGAAACATTGGAGTCTACCGAACTCAGCAGGCCACAAGAAAAAGACTTGGCGAACAATGAAGCCCATACTGAAATAAATGAGGCCAATGCTGAGACGGCAGAAAAACCAGCAGAAGATCCTCAAACAGAAGAGCAACAGCCAAAAGAGATTCAGGTGGTGGATCTGTCGGAAGAGAATCGTGACGAAGGGGACCACGGCAACGCTGGCGAAGAGGATCAAGGCGCCGTTGGCAAAGAAAACCAAGGTGACGCTGGCGAATGGCACCATGATGACGCTGGCGAAGGGCACCATGAGGACGCTGGTACTGTCGCAGTCCGAGTCGAAGGGAATCAAGTCGAGGCAAATGTCACTCAACAGCCTCAAACCCAAGACAATGCTGTTGCAAGGGCTGTTACCTCAACAAAGCACAGGTCGAAAGAGGACTTAGAACTCTTGAAGCAAACTGATCCTGTTAGCTATCTGAACGCCATCATCGAGAGCAAGAGTTCGTCTGACGCTAGCCAGGAGGTTCCTACCCTGTCGGGGAAGTCCACTGAAACTTCTCCTCTCGATGAGGCTTTGACGAAGGTTAAGGCTCAGTTTTTCAAGAAGGACTTGATGAAAGCTTTGGAGGGGGACCCTACTGCTCCATCATATTTGGGGGCTGTTTTGAATGCCGTAGACTTGTTAGCTGTGCCTCCAGAAGTCTCAGGCTTTATCATGGAGTTACACTCCATTATTGATCAAGTCTCAGCAGATTATCGGCAACAAAGGGGCTTTAATAGCCAGCTTGAAGTGTTATATGGCAAAAGCTCTTCTGCATGGACTGCTGTTTCGGAGACAACTTCTCGAATTGCGGAGTTGTCGAAGCAAAAAGCATCTAAACAAGAAGAAGTTGATGCCATCGATCGAGAGAATGCTTCCTTCAGGGTGCAAATCGAAGAAATAGAGGCTAAGATAAATGCCAATACTAAGCGCAAGGAAGAACTTCTCTCGACCGTCCCAGACACCGAAAGTCATACTGAAATCACACAAGGCCTAGAATTTGCTGAGAAAGCCCAAGGCTTCGACGATCAGATTGCCAAGCTTGTGCAGGCGAATGCCTGGTGCAACAAAAGATTGGAGCTGCAGCAAATCAAATACCTTCGACTCAAGGACTCCATTCCCTTCTGATTGATTCAGCTTTTTAACCATATTTTGTAATATGTATTCGACAACATTGCCATCTTGGCTAAATTATAAAAATTTTCCATTTTGGCTTTTTTATGGTTAATTTAGTCATTACTTTGTTATTTTATTTTTATCTCTTGGAGTGTAGGTTTGTATTTTTTCAAATATTTACCATTTACTCTCAAGAGCCTTTTATCTTCACCTAGCTCTTCGACTTCATCGGCTCCACCAGAAAAAGTCTGGATAACTCTGAATGGTCCTTCCCATTTGGGTGACCATTTTCCCATGCTTCGATCCCTTCGATCCATGGGAAGAATCACCTTCCAAACTAGTTCTTCAGGCGAAAATACCTTAGGTTTCACCTTTTTATTATAAGAGTCTTCTACTCTTTTCTTCTGAAGCCTGAGTAGGTCAAGAGCGTGCAATCTCTCTTCGTCTAAATCCACTAGTTCGTCTAACATCATATTCCAATAAATTTCAGAGGGAATATCATAATGTCTCTGAACCCTTGCAGATTGAAGACAAATTTCTGCTGTCAACACTGCGTCATGACCAAAAGTTAGCCTGTATGGTGTTGTACCTATGGCTTCTTTTGGGGATGTTCGACAAGCCCACAAAATCTGGTCTAACGTCTTATGCCAATTTTTTGGTTTCTTCCCAACATGCTTTTTATCAAGCCAATCACTACTTTGTTTGCTGCTTCGACTTGACCATTTTCCTGTGCATAATAAGGCGTTGATGTTAGGAGTTTGAAACCTGTTTCCTGAGCGAATTCCTGCATCTTTCGACCAGTGAAAACTGATCCTTGATCAGTTGTTATAGTCTCAGGGATTCCATACCTAAAGATAATGTTCTTTTGAATAAATTCAATGACATTTTCTTGGTCTACATTGACTAAAGGGATAGCTTCGATCCACTTAGTGAAATAATCAATGCCTACCAGTATATACTTCTGACTCTTTGATGATGCTGGTCAAATCTCTCCAATGAGGTCCAACGCCCATCCTCTAAAGGGCCAAGGCTTCACTATCGAGTGAAGTTCGCTTGCTGGTACATGTTGGATGCCTGTATGGACTTGACATTCTTGGCAACCTTTGGCGAACTCAACACAATCTTTCAGCATAGTGGGCCAGTATAGTCCTTGTCGAAACAACAACCATTTCATCTTATGGCCTACTTGGTGAGCCCCGCATGCCCCAGCGTGCGTAGTCGAAAGGGCTATGTATGCCTCAGTTTCACTTAAACATTTTAGCAATACCCCTTCAGGCGTCTTCTTGAACAACTCATTACCCATGAGTACATAACTCAACGCCCTGTACTTTGTTTTTCGTTCTGTCGAAGATCCTGGATTTTGAAGATAATCCACAATGGGTTTCCTCCAATCTTGCTCTGACAAATTATCTATGAACGAAATTTCGAAGTTACTTTGATCAGCATATCCTAGTCTTGTCGATTCCAAGTCTGCTGGTGATAGACAAGTTGCTTTTATCTTTTCTCGAACTTCGATTGCTCTTTGTAATCTCGTTTTTGAAATCTTATACCCAGATGCAATTTGTGCCAAGTCGTTGGCTATTTGATTTTCCACTCTGGGTATGTGTCGAATATTGACCATTTCAAATTTTTTCAATAAACGATTAGCTATCACAAAGTACATAATGAGATTTTCTCTTATGCATTTATATTCCTTTGTGATTTGCTTAATGACTAACTCTGAGTCTCCCATTATTTCGACTCGAGTTTCCCCCAATTCCAACAATATTTCAAGGCCAGTAATTAGAGCTTCATACTCAGCCTCATTGTTCGAACAAGAACCTGATATCTTGTACTTGAATGTTGTTGGAATTTTTTCTGGAGAAATGATCAAGACCCCTACTCCCGTTCCATATTTATGGCTGGAACCATCGAAGTAGAATTTCCAAGGTTCTATCTCCACATAATTAATATCCTCAACTTGAATTGAGTGGTCGACTATAAAGTCTGCAACCACTTGTCCTTTCACTGCCTTAAGAGGCATAAAGGTCAAGGAGTATTCAGTTAATGCTAATGCCCACTTGCCAATTCGACTATGCAAGATAGGTTTCGACAACATATACTTGAAAACATCAAAATGAGACGAAACATACACATCAACTGGTTTTATATATTGCTTGAGTTTTGTACAAGAGAAATACAGACATAGACACAATTTTTCAACTTCACTATATCTAGTTTCTGCATCGTTCAAAACTCTACTAAGATAGTAAATGGGTCTTTCGACTCCATTCTCATCTTCTTGGGCTAACATGCTTCCCAAAGTTTTGTCGGATGCAGCTATGTACAATCTCATACTCCTATTGCTACAAGGAGGCACCAAAATAGGTGGCTTAGTGAGGTACCCTTTGATTTTGTCGAAGGCTTCTTGTTGCTCTTGCCCCCATTCGAACCCCTCTTTATTCAATCGAAGTAAGGGTGAAAAGGCTTGAGCTTTCCCACTTAGGTTAGATATGAATCTCCTTAAGAAATTTATCTTGCCTAACAGAGATTGCAGTTCCTTCTTATTCGATGGCGCTTTCGCTTCTAGAATTGCCTTCGTCTTGTTCTGGTTGATTTCGATTCCTTTCTTGTGGACAACGAAGCCCAAGAAATCTTCAGCTTTCACACAGAATGCACACTTCAAAGGGTTCATCTTCAGACCATGTTCTCTCATTCTTTCGAATGATTGTCGAAGGTGGTCAATATGATTCTTCCTGGAAACAGATTTTATAACAATGTCATCAATATATACTTGCATAAAAGTGTTAATAAAATCATGGAAGATAGTATTCATTGCTCGCTGGTATGTTTCCCCAACGTTCTTTAGGCCAAAAGGCATCACTACCCATTCGTAAGTGCCTAGGGCCCCAGGGCATCGAAAAGCTGTTTTCGACACATCCTCTTCAGCAATGAATATTTGATTATATCCTGAATAACCATTGAGCATACTCAGGTATTCATAGCCAGCGGCAGAATCGACTAGCATTTCCGCCACAGGCATAGGATATTCATCTTTGGGCGTAGCAGCATTCAAATCTCTAAAATCTATGCACACCCTTAATGTACCATTTTTCTTAATCACTGGCACAATGTTTGCAATCCATTCGACATACCTTGTAACGCGTATGAATTTGCATTTCAGCAGTCTTTCGACTTCCGTTTTGATCTTCGACAGAATTTCTGGAGCGAAGCGTCTTGGACTTTGCTTGATTGGCTTCTTCCCAGGTTTGATTGGCAACTGAAGTTCTACCAATCCTCTGTCGAGACCAGGCATTTCGTCGTAATCCCATGCAAAACAGTCCTTGAACTCTTTCAACAATTGGATTACTTCCAACCTAAGTTCTGGGTCAATTTTGGCGCTGATGTAAGTTGGCCTTTTCTCTGACCCTTCGCCTAAGTTGATTTCTTCTAAAGGATCTTGCGCTAACATTTTAATGTTGTTCGCCAAGGGGTCCTTTTCGAAGCCCAAAGGCTCATCGTCATAGATGGCGTCGAGCCTCTGTTCCTGCATTTCTTCTTGCATGATATCAGGGGGTTCTGGATCGAAATCCTTTCCTGGACCTGCAGCAGATAACTGTTGATCATTGGCCTGTGTGTCCATGTACTTCACTTCGGCTTCGAGAGCCGTTATCATCTTAGTTTCGGCTACATAAGCCGAAATTCGCTGCAAAGATTGTGACTCAGTCATTATCACTGAATTCACTTCCCCAACCAGTTGGTTGGATATCAGTTAACCCACTGAAGTCTATGTGGGACAAGTCTTCTCTGTCCCATTGGAAACCATGCTCAGGATGCAGGTATAGGGAACAAAAAGTATTTGGCGATGGCGCCATGTCGAAGTCAGGTGTTGGACATGGCCCTATGTGAGCCAAGTTCTTGTCGAAATCTGCCAGCCCTAGGTGATTCACTTCGCCCAGGTAATAGCTTTGATCTGCCTCTATGTTTTCGACCATCCCATCGGGACGCCATAGGAGCAGCCTCTGGTGCATTGATGATGGCACAGCTCCAACACCATGAATCCATTCACGGCCCAACAAAAGATTGTAGTTAGGTTTGGCCGATATGACCATAAACATTGTTGGTCGAAGGATAGATCCTACTTTGATATCCAGCTGGATCACTCCCATAGTGGTCCCTATGCCGCCCTCATAGTTCGACAAGACCATGTTGTGAGGCTTAATGTCCTCATCCCTTTTACCAATTTTCCATAGCATAGAGTGAGGAATAATGTTGATGGTTGCCCCACAATCCACCAATATTTTATTCACTGTAGTTTCTTCGAGTTTAGCCCTTATAAATAAAGGCTTGAGGTGATTTTTCATCGCCTCTGTAGGTGGCTCGAAGAACCCATTTTGTTCCTCAGTAGTGCCATTGTCCATGACGAAATAGCACACTGGCCTGTGTTTGGCCATTTCTTGCTCCACTTCCCAGTCACTTGCTTCGACCTCCACCTGTCGGTTGAATTCTCTGGGCAGCACTGAGACTATATTCACCATTATGTCCAAAGTATCATCAGACTCAAAACCGTCTTCGTCCTCGACTTCACCTTGGTTGGGCCAAACTAGTCTGTTGGTTACTGGCTCTCTTTCCAGAGGTTTCCTTTGCTTCCTTAGAGGAACATTTGAACTGGTTCCTGCCTTTGGTTCGTTGGCAGCCTCCCTCTCAGCTTTTCGTCTCCTTTGGTATCTCCTCCATTGAGATCGAGACATGGGATTTTTTCCTTTGTAGTTGCTTGACACTTGTGCAACTTTAGGTGCAGCAACTTGAGGCTCTTTCTTTTGAGTTAAAGATGAACCCCTTGGCACGTCGAAAGAGTGCCATCTCTCCTCACTTGGCCTTTTTCGACCAGAGGTTTTGTACCAGGTATCTACTGGCACATTTGTTGGAGGCCTGAAAGTCAATGGCCTCTTTTCTTGGTTTGAACCTCTTTGGGAGGCTCTTCTGGGGTCATGTCGAAGATCAACATTTTCCCTTCTCTTATTCGCTGCTCTTACGCCTTGAATGTGCTCAGCAGCTTTTTTGTCAAAGATCGAACTGCATCTTGGACACAACATCACCTCTGATTTCTTTTTCTGGCATCTTTGCAGAAAATCTGCCAGATTTTCATTTTCCCGAGGGAAAGCAGTCTTATTAGCTTGTTCTTGCCTCATGGCCTCTTCTGATGCTTTTGGGTCAGAGAGTTCGACCATGTTGATATTCATTGTATCTTTGTTGGCAAGGGTCAGCTGCTTCATTTGAATCTCCAAATTCTCCGTCTGACCTTGAACTGTGGCCAAGTGGGAACTGGGTTTTGGTCCAGTTTTTTGTGCTTCAACGGTCTCCAGCTTTGGGCTTTCGACCGCTTTCTGAACTGCTTCAATTGTCTTTCTGGATAAATTCCCAGAAAAACTTCCAAAGATTGGCATGTTGATATGGTCCTTTGAGACTTCGACCATTGTCATTCCTGGCCTCTTCGACTGGCTCCTGGTTGCCTCGATCACGTTCACCTCAGAAGGCTCAGCATAGTGGGCTTCAGCTTGCAACGGATTTGAGTCGACAGCCATGGGGGTCTTGTCTGCAAACTTCAACCTCCCTTCTTCGATAGCGTCTTGCACAAGATTCCTGAAAAGAAAACATTGAGAAGTTTTATGGCCCAAAAAATTATGATATTTGCAAAAACCTCTCTTCTTTCTTTGATCAAGAGGAGGCACTTTTACCCCTGGGGGTACTATCATTTGGCCATCTTTTACAAGCAAGTCAAAGATCTCATCACATTTTGTGATGTCAAAACTATAAGTCTTTTTGGGGAACCTATCGTTGGTCCTTTCTGGACCAATGGGATTTTTCCCACTTGAGGGGACTAACAGTTTACAAGAGTATGGTGGCCCTTGTTTTAGTTCCGCTAAATCGACTTCTCCTTCTTCGACAGTTATAGTATCGTCGAAGGATTCTGGATCTTCGTCATCTATATCAACATACACTATCCTCTCTCTCTTGTGAGTTTTCGTTGCCTTTGCTTTTTCAGCTTTGAGGCGTTCTACCTGTCGAACTCTATCGGCCAGTTGGGCCATGTCTCTCAGGTATTGGGTGTCTAGCTTCTTCCTAATGGAATAATCTAAACCGCCTGCGGCTATTTCGACTAACTCATGTTCCGGCACTTGTGTAAAACATCTCGCCTTGAGCAACCTAAACCTATTTAGATATTCGTCTATAGGTTCAGTGAAACGTCTCTTTACACTGGCCAATTCTTTCAGGCTTATCTTGGTTTGCCCCATGTAGAATTGTTCATGGAACAATCTTTCCAACTGGGTCCAATGATGGATCGAATTGGGGGGGAGAGTTGTAAACCAAGTAAAAGCGTTCTTTGTTAAAGAACTTGGGAAGTACTTGATCCTCATATTTTCGTTATTCGAAATATCTCCTGCTTCGATCAAGTATCTCGCCACATGCTCGACAGTAGATTCTGTCGTGTCCCCAGAGAACTTAGTGAATTTGGGGACTTTGCATCTAGGAGGTAAGTCTGTTTGTAACACGTATTCTGACAATGGGGATGTAAAGTTGGGCCTTCGAAAGCCCATGCTCATCCCATTTTGAGTCATGATCCTTTCGATCATGGTTGCCAGATTATTTTCCAAACCCATGTTTTGGTATTGGATATGCTGAACTACTTCGTCAGCATTTTGGTTTCTGTTAACTAACCTTACCTCTGGGGTTATTACCCTAGGTTCCTCGACGGGTTGCTCCAATCGTGCCCTAAGGTTTTCTTTGACAGGCTGTTGAACCTGGTTGATGGTGGTTTCTTCCTCTAAGAATATACCCTGGTTTCCCCTTATTTGCGCCCTTTGGGGCTGTCGAATAGGTTGGGGTACTCCAAAGAAATCAGCCAAACGCGTCATTTGCGCTGTCATCTGCTGATTCGATTGAGTAGTGTTTTGTATTAGAGGGTTTAGCACTGTACTCAAAGTTTGTGCCAACATTTGCACCATATCATGGTTGCTTTCGTCCATTTGTTGCCTCAAGACTGCTGTCGAGGCATTTGTAAGGCCATGGGCTACTTGGGACGTTCCTCCTAAGAGTTGGGTCCTATTTCTATTTGCCATACCTACTCTAGAGCCTTGGAGTGGCGAAGAGGCACTCACTAAAGGGTCTGAAAAAGTGGACGCAGCATTCGTCAGGCTAGCCAAGTCAGAAGTTGGCATGCCATAGAGTGGCTCTCGATTATGACCGCCTGTCATAAATCCTGGGGGAACAAAAGGCCTTGTGCCTAAATTTCCCCTTGGTGGGGGAGTTCCCAAAGGAACTTTGGGGCCTGCGAACGGAGGTAATGGCCCCGTTGCTGTGACCGTTACTGCTGGTGTCGAACCAGCAGTTGTCGCTTCACTTACGGTCGGGATAACCGTTGCTCCCACATTCGTTTGTGGGATTTCGTTATTGTTTGGCGGATTCGCCATCTCTTCCCTTCTTCTGGAAGTATTGTTATCGTTAGTGTATATTCTACCACTCCTCAATAACATACAACGCTCCTCGAAAAGGATGAGATTATTTTCAGAAATCAACACACAGTCCCATCAGGTGTGCCAATTTGTTTACCTTGGTTATTGGTAAACAACCGCTGATCCTCCAAATGGTTACTTATTTGGTTACTCGCAGGATCGATCAGATTGATCCTAGGACATAGGTTGATTTTGAGGTTTTGATTAAATTGGATATTGATTAAGTGGCAATAAAATGAAGAGGCTTTAAGTAAATTGCATGAAGAAGTAGGCTTGGTAAAATAAATGAAGGCTTAAAGTAAAGGACTTCGACAGGAAAGTAAAGAAGAAAGCAAGTAAAGTTTCTGGAAAAGTAAATAACTTTGATTAATAAAGTTGGTATTTCACACATACATTTCTCAACAATTCTTTCTCACACGCTGGGTACTCGAATCTATATGAGTGACTTTGTATATAATTGTGAACACACGCGTGAAACTGCGTGAACTACTACTATTTATACTAAAACATCCCAAGTAACCGTCGGGCAGTTACACTGCTTCGAGATGATTCCACTTGGCACGTTCTCAACGTTCGACGCCCCAGATCTTTGCACGTTGCACTTGGTAACCACTGGAAACCGTTTTCCCTCCAAACGCTTGAATTTCAAACCGTTCCACTCTGAACCATCGAACACCTTCGTCGAGAAGCATCTTCGACGAGAAACACCTTCGACGTCGAAGGCAACCAACTTCTCTCTTGGAAGAAATCTTCTAAGTCATTGCCATCTTTCGATGGGCATTTCGACAGACTCAGCTGATCGAAAACAACCTTCAGCTTTAATGGCTGACATTAATGAAACAAGGGTGTCGAATTTAAGAGCCAACAACATGTTATGGTGAGCTACGGTTGATTTTAAGTTAAAGGTAGATCTTGTCATGCATAGCCTATTATTCATACATCTAGCAGTTTAATGGTTGCGGAAAAATAAAACTAAGTTATTACAAGGCGTTGGGTATTTACATCGCCAAAAACAAACCCTTGAAAAGTAAATGCGGAAAATTAAATAAAAGCGATAAAAAGTCCTAAGTTAAAGCTATTACATCCTCGGAGCAAATACAATTATATGGATCAAAAAGCAATACGCGCGAGAAAAATTGAATCGGAGAGTTTTAGGGTTTTTGACCCTTTTCAAGAAAGAAATAGATTTTTTGTTATTTTGAACTAAATGAAATTAAATGAAATTAAGCCTAAGTTAATTAATTAATTAGAAAAAAAAAAGATATTTTTTGGTTTTTTTTAATGTTAAGGAAATAAAAAATAAAATGATTAAATATATTAAAAACCTAATTCTACACCAATTTTAACTTATTGCAAAAAAATTAATATTACGCCAAATTAAAACTAAACCAATTATGTTAATATTTATTTACAAAATAAACTAATTAAATTTAATAAATAAAATATTATATTTTTTATGTTTTCTGAATTTTTTTATAAAAGGGGTTAATTTGTTAATTGGTTAATTAAAATAATAATAATAAAAATAATTAAATGAAAGAAAAAATAAAAAAGAAAGGAAAAGAAATAACCTCGTGAAGGGGGTGTTGGGCCCAATTTTGTGGTGTATCAGCAATTTTCCAGGCCCATTATGCTTCAGCCTCATTGACTTTTCAAGATCTCACGCACATGCATTGACTAGGGAGTATGATGATCTTTCACTCATGACCATTGGATCTAGGTTTGGAGACATCTGGCGCACTGAGATTTGAGGTGTATGGTGGACCTCTCTTTGCAAACTGCACAAGAGTACATGAAGGAGAAAAATAAACAAGATTTTGGGGGACCTGGGATTCGAACCCAGGTCCCAATGGACTATGCATCAACGCCTTTGCCAACTGAGCTGTGACGCGCTTTTGTTAAATGGATAAATAGAGAATATTATATACAAAAACAAATAATATGCTGTAAACAAAAAATAAAGCGCGCGTTTTTCAAACACACGAATCAGATGATCACACGTCACCATCTTCAACCTTTGTCCTGCATAATTAGAACCAGATAGCGGGGGTTTTTAACCTCTTCTATCTCCCTGCACGAAAAATAGCGAATAGACACAGGGCAAAAAGAAATATTTCGCGAGGTATGTGTTGGAATCGTCTTGGCCTCACGAATCCAACCATGTATCCCATTGGTTCCAATTTTTCCTGGATTGGAAAGCCCTATTTGAAAGCTTGAAAACCCTAGAAATTCAATCATGGCATCTCTCGGTTTAGGGCACTATGGTCCAATTAATTCATTCCATTAGCTTTATATAGTCTCTAGCAATGCAAATCAATCACAAAAACATGTCAAATGCGTATGAATTAAGAGATACGGTTTTGAATCAGAAGTGCAAACTGTGAGATGGTATTTCATGATTCCTTGAGCTTTGGTGCTTGAATTTGATTGCAAATCACTCCTGATACCTCCTGCAATGTGTTTGGATGGACAAGGCACCTTGAATTGGCCTAGATTGCAAGAACAAGTTTTGAGTTTTCTTGAAATTTCTTGAAATTGGCATGGCCGTTCTGCAGTCTTTCAGTCGTGTATTAGGTTATGCTTGGCTTGCTTGCATATAAGGGAATCAGTTTAGGTCAAAATTTAGACCCATACCCATGTGCATTGAAGATTGAATCTTTGATTGATAAATCAAATATTCTTGATTTTTCATGATTGAACAAATTGCCAATATTGGATATTTTTGTATCTTTTAGCTTGTGCACGAATTGGTCAGCATATTTGGATCATATTTGGTTCATAAATAGGTTTAAGAATCATATCTTTTATTTTCTTATAATTTAAATTAATTAAATGAATTAATATATATTAAAAATCCATTTAATTAAGAAATTTAAGAAAATAAATCCAATTTAACTTGGTGGGTCGTGCATAGGTCATGGATGAAGTTTCAAAAAGAGATTTGATGCCCATTAGCAAAAAGAAGGTGTTTTGAGCAAAGTTGACTTTTGCAAATTCATGAAAATTGCCCAACTTCTCCAATGCATAATTTGCTCAATTTTGATCATATGACCGTGTTCTTGGACATTTTGGAAAGCCCTTGAAGTCCTCTAACCAATTCTTTTGGTCCCATGTCATTTGGATTTACCAATCTCAAGTTATGGCCTTTGACTCAAAGTGTACTTTTGTTGACTTTTGAAATTGACCTATAATGTAAAAATTTGTAACTTTTTGTGAGAGCATTTCTTGATCTTGGAGTGTGAAGATGGATTGTAGGAAATTGCATCCTCTTCAAAATGAGCTTTGGATGGGATTTTTCTGATAAACCATGAAAGAGTTATGCCCTGGTCAAAGTACAGTTGACTTTTCTACTGTCCAAAAATAGTAACTTTTGCATCTTGAGGATTTTTGAGCTATTCTTGTGGTATCATGATCAAGACTTAATCAAATGATGATTGTGAACTCAAAAATCAGATGTTGACCAAGAATTCTGACTTTTGACTGCAAAATGACCATTTGCCCTTGTAGTTGACTGTAGATCAAATGGAGCTTTTGACTGTGCAAACTGGCACTGTGATTCTTGAAACTTGGCATGTAGGTGCTTGAGAATGTATATAGGCCTATGAGACTTGATTGAAACATTGAAAACCCCAAATCCCTTGAAAGAACCAAAACCCTAATTTTGAATTGACTGCCTTAGGAGGTGATTTGACTGTACAACCCTTGAGCCATTTTGAGCAATTTGAAGATCATTCTTGACAAATCTTGAGGAATATGGGAGGGAAAATTTTGGGGAACAACAGTTGCCCCTGTTCAATCTTCTTAAACCTGAGGATGTAGATTGGCTTGTGGGCCTTTCGTGATCTGAAGGTGGAAGATGATTGAACACTAAAGTGCCCAGAAATTTGCACTCGCATGGTATAGTATCAGCAATGTGACGTCAGGAATGGGCTTACAGATGCCATTTGGAGATTGTTGGTAGAAGGATGGGCTTATAGATGCCATCTGGAGATTGTTTGTTGAATTGTAACTTTGTAAGTTGAAAGAAGTAACCTGTGTGGGGTTGCCTGATGATGAGTCCGTGTGAAACTGCATCTGAAAGAGAGAAGGAACCAGTGTAGGGTTGACTGATGATGGTCAAATAGATAATTGTCCTGTCTGGTTTCAGGTATTAACCTACAATCAATCTTCCACAGAATTTTCCTGGCTTGTTACAGGTATTAATTTGGAACTTAAGGAGGTTGGCCGATGAGATAGTTGTCCTGGCTGGTTTCAGGTATTAATCTCTGACCTGAGAAAGAAAGATAGTTTTCCTGGCTTGTTACAGGTATTAATTTTCAATCTCTTCGTGTAGGTGATTTTCCTGGCTGGTTTTAGGTATTAACCTACAATCAGTCGTCCACAGAATTTTCCTGGCTTGTTACAGGTATTAATTCGGAACTTGAAAAGATTGGCCGATGAGATAGTTGTCCTGGCTGGTTACAGGTATTGATCTCTGACCTGAGAAAGAAAGATGGTCTTCCTGGCTTGTTACAGGTATTGATCTTCAATCTCTTCATGTAGATAACTTTCCTGGCTTGTTACAGGTATTGATCTACAATCAGTCGTCCACAGAATTTTCCTGGCTTGTTACAGGTATTAATCTGGGACTTAAGAAGGTCGATGGTAGCCATCTTTTGATTGACCTTTTTCTGAAAAAGGTAAAACGTTAGCTGTATGCAATGTCATGATGTATGAAATGTATGATGTCATGATGTTCTCAAAATAAATGAGATTTGTGTTGTATGATGCGTATGCATGTCATGATGTATGAAGATGTGATGTTTTTAGCTGGGGAAAATAAATCCCGGAGCTGCTGGAGAATAGTGTTGAGTTCTTAGTTTCCGCTGGGGATGATGAACGAAGATGGTTATGAGAATAAACCTGTAGGAGAAAATAACTCCGTTGGGGAATAAACTGGTGAAGATATTACTCTGCGGGGAATTACTCTGTGGGAAGAGATGCTTTGCTGAGATTTTAACGATAACTCCGCTGGGGATTCCGTTGATAAGCTTTGTTGGGGATCTTGATGATGCACTCCGCTGGGGATAGAAAGAACTTCGCTGGGGATGATCTTTCACTTGTACCTTGTTGAGGATAACCCAGTTAGACTCTTGTGGGGATAACCTCTGAATATGGCTGGGGAGATATATTTGTATTCTACAGGGGACAAGCTTTTAGAATCTACTGGGTACGATGATTCAACTCTGGCGGGGAAGCTTTTTTAGACTGCACTGGGAAATGGCTCCACTGGGAGTATCTTGTATTCCGTCGGGGAACATTCTTATATTTCGTTGAGAAATATTAAGACTGTCGGGGGTGCTCTTTACGCTTGATGGGGAATATCTTTATACTCCGCTGGGGAATATTAAGACCTTCTGGGAATACCGAGCCTTTTCGGGACTGACGGTAGACTAACTCTGCTTGGGGGAGAGTATTGCTGATTCGTCCATGGTTGCAGGTCTCAGTGGGGAGAGCTTCCATTACTGTCTTACTCTGCGGGTAGTGACGATATCTTGGTCATACTCTTCAACTGAATCTACCTTGTACCTGGTGGACAGCGCAGCTGTACAGTTCGGACAATTCTTATGGCCCCAGTTTCTGCGGGAGAAGAAGGCCTATGAGGTGTTTGATAACTTCCGATTGAAAAATCTTCTTCTGGTAGGCCAGTGACGAGATGACGGGACATAGTCGTATGATTTGATCCCTAATTTTTGCCTGGACCGCCCTTTCGGGTTTTCAGTCCATCGGGATACACTTTTTTGCCCAAGCCGCCTCTTCAGGTTTTCGACTTGCCGGGTGTACAGATTTTTCATTTTCATCCCTTATTTTTGCCCGAATCCTTTTGGTTCGCCGGGAAGCCCTTATTTTTTCCTAGGCCAGTCGACCTAGTGGGTCTTTGATTATGCACAGTATTTTCTGACTATGTCCACGCTCTCAGGATGTAGGGAGTTGTCACTGTCAGTAGTGTTGTGTTGCCATACTACCAGAAGATCTTCGTTTGATCATGCAAGATTCGTTGCTGGAATTCATGTACAATGCCCCAAGTGACTCAGATGGAGATTTCCCCCTGGCTATTTGGCATCTTGAGAGATTCCTTGAATCTTGGCTTGGCTGCCCCAGATGATGGAAAATGATCATGTCTGCCCCTTGGTTGGAAGTGTTTTTTCCACTTGAGGTGACTCTTTTTATTGAGAAGGTTTTTGTTCACTGGATATTCGTCGTGCGAATTTCTCGGTTGTTTGAACAAATAGCCATATGCAAACAATGTTATTTTAAGAATGCAAAGCTTATGTCTGTCTTGAAGTTTTTTGAAAATGCAGTTTTTAATAAAACAAGTGAATTTTTGTAAAATGTGGTGTCAACTCAAGATTTTACAGCAAGCCCTACAGGAGTCAGGATACCTTTTGTAACAGTATGCTTTCGAACTAACCCATTCTTCACCTAGGACTTTTAAGGGTTATAACGTGGCATGGTTCACGGTTTAAGAAACAAAGGATAAAGGCTCAAATTTTATTTATACCCACCCGTTCTTCGTGATGTTCTTCGATCCTAAACTCAGCTAATCGTGCATCAGATCTTGTTTGAGTCTTTGCTCTGATATTCCGGTAATGGTTCAGATACTGATAGTTTATTTTGAATAGGCAGTCATTTCTTTTTGTTGAGGGTTTGTAGGACCTCTTCCTTTTTTATTGTTTTATCCCTGTCTTTTTTCCTGAACTGTTTCTTTTGTGATTACAGTCAGCGGGATGCCCTAGTTTTTTGTAAGTCTCCTTCATAGGTTTTGACTTGTTGGGCTTTTATTTTGAGACACAATGACTGCCTGTCCATACGATTATTCAGATCCATCATTGTCTCTTGTTTTGGAAGGACTTCTTTGATGCCATTCATTGTGCACGTGGATTAACTGAGAAGACTACCCTGCCCCAGGTTATAATTAAGGGTTTTAATTTGTGAAAAGAAAAACTCCGACTTCTTTGGCTCAAAGGGGTTGACGAGGGATTATCTTCCTTATAACTCCACTGTTTAGGATTTGAAACAATGCCTGTACATCGTCAGCGGGGTCTGTTCAAAAGCATACTGTAAAGATCGTGGTATCATTTTCGTCATCCTTCCTCAGAAGGCTTAGAATTTTTTAATCGAGAGTTTGAACATCACAAAAAGGAAATATGAAACAATTTTAAGCATATTGAAAACAATTAATTCAAAACAGACACGTGTAATGCATTAATGAAATAAAAGAGTTTGACATGATAATTGTTTGAATAAGCCAAGAAAAATACAATTTCAGAATTCAAATGAACAAAAGTGCTTTCAATCCTAGTCATGTTTTGGCAAGGGAGCAGTGATCACATTGGGAATCTCAGGAGGCTCGAATTCGATCTCCTTAGCGTCAATCATATTCTGAATCTTGTATTTCAGCGCCCAACAATCGTTAGTATCGTGCCCCGGGCTACCGGAATGATAAGCACACCTTGCATCTGGGTTGTAGTTAGGAGAAGAAGTCTTAGGGTTTGGAGGAGGGTTTATCACCTTAATCAGATTCATCTTCAACATGTGCTGCAATGCTTGTGACAATGGCATATTGATGTTGGTGAACTGTCTTTTAGGCTCGTCCGACCTTCGTTGATTTCCCTTTTGCTGTTGTCGGTGTGACGCAGAACCAGAGATCAAGACTACCCCTGCGTGTTGGTCACGACGACTCTTTTGACTGTACACAGCATTGGACTCTTTCTTCCCACTGTGAGGCTTTTTATGAGCATCAGAAGGTGTAGCTTCTTGAATCTTCCCACTTTTGATGCCAGCTTCAATTCTCTCCCCAGTCAAGATAAGGTCTGTAAACCCGGCTGAAGAGTTTACAATCAGATGATTAAAGAATGGACCAGACAGGGTCCCCAGAAACATATCGATGAGTTCACAATCAGCCAAAGGTGGCTGCACCCTTCCGGCAAGGTCTCTCCATTTTTGAGCATACTCTTTAAATCCTTCACCCATCCCTATTGACATACCTTGGAGTTGGGTACGCGTAGGAGAGAGGTCGGAATTATATTGATACTGCTTATAGAACGCAGTAGCCAAATCCTCCCAGTTACGGATACTGGCTCCATCCAGCTGATAGAACCACTCAAGCTGAGTCCCTGAAAGACTGTCCTGAAAGAAATGGATCCACAAATTCTTATCAGCTGTGTAAGGCTGGATCTTCCTCACATATGACCGGAGGTGCAGCTTTGGGCAGGAGGCTCCGTCATATTTGGCAAAGGCAGGTGCCTTAAACTTATGGGGAATCACCACCCCAGAGGATAAACCTAGGTCTCCGAAGTCCAGCCCGAGCACGTTCTGTATCTCCATAGCGCTCAAGCGGTCCTCCAACTGTTTGTACCTATCCTCAGCATGAGGATACTGTTCTTCATCATAATTCATCTCGTTGTCGGAGACTATGGGGCTAGGAACCCTTCTCTCTTGTGGATTGTCTTTCCCTACAGATGAGGTGGTCAGATCAACCTCATTTTGCAGTCCATTTCCAAACCTGCATCCAGTGTTGAACAGGACGGTCCTCTTCTTCTTCTTCTTCCTCTCTTTCAGAATCAGGGTCTTCAAATCCTGTTGACCCTTGGCTAGGCTCATAACCAACTCTTGGAACTGGGCATTTTGGGCCTGGAGGGCCTTAATAGCTTGCTCAGTGGAAGGTTCGGTAGACATGATGATTGCTGAAATAAACAGCGAAGAAGATAAGAGACCTGTAATGGTACCTGTAATGCAATGATATGTATGATATATGTATGCAATGTTTTCAAGGATCTCGTGGAGTAAACAAAGAAACTTGTTAGAATTTGAATTTTGCAGCTGGATTGAAGGAACTTTATGTTGCTGAGAGTCCTTCTTCAAGAGTCAAGCTCACCATATCGAGTGGGTCCTAGCCCCTGACTCAAGTTATCGTGCTTTGATCTCCAAACAACCTTGGCTAGAGGAAAATAAATCCCCTTTGCCCCTTGCTAGACATTTGGTTCATCATGACCTACATCACAAACCCTTGAGATCCTTGAAATGGTTAAGGAAATGCTATGGTATGATGTTATGATGTGTATGATATGCGTTTAAGCAAAAGTGTGAGGTGTTGTAAGTAAACCCTGCAATAAATCCAAATTATTGGATGAGGACTGTAAACAAAACCTGCAAGGAACTCAAGTTGTCAGATAACAAGAATGTGCAAGTAGTTCAAGTTTTGAAGGCACACAAGTCACACAAAAGAGCCCTTAGATTTCAGGCTGGCATGAAGTTTAGGTACTACCCTCTTTCAGTTTCAGTTGGTTAAGACCTGTCCTAAAAATAGTAACCGGGTTCTAGAGGATCTCAATATCACTGACTACCCTCAATCGGTCATAATTCCAGTTTGGCAACCTTTTCTTGCGGCCGGAACCATCGCGAGAGTTTAGTCTCAATGAGTGTAGCATACTGCTACTGTTCTATGGCCAAGTTGGTCAATTTAAGGTTCTAAGGTCAGTTGGTGCTTAATGACTCCTCAGAAGACCCATATTCTCCTCGTTCCAACACAAGGGATATCGGTACAGACCAAGGTGTCACACCAACATAGCTACTGCTTCATCAGTGTCGGTCTACGTCGGACAGATCCCTCACAGTTTATTGCTACTTACCTAAAAAAGGGTACCCCCAGATCTGGGTTAGGATCTATAGAACTCCAATGCAAGCCCACAAAATTTAAATCATACAAAGCATACAATTGAAAACACAAGTGATCTAATCCTAAGGTACACCTCACTTATACAATATCCCCAGCAGAGTCGCCAGTTCTGTGATCGGTGGGAATAGAACTGACTGTTTTTAGAATGCTGGTTCGCGTTTGCATTTTGCAAAATTTCGTGGTAAGCAAGAGTCGCCACCGTCTTTTATTTTATCCAACAAGGAAAGGATAAAAGCACAGAAAAATTCCTTTTCGAGATGTTTCTCGGGTTCGGGAGGTAGATTATAGAAAGGGAAGGTATTAGCACCCTTTTTATCAGTGGTTATCCACGGGCTATTAGGTACTTGCTCACTATGTTTTCAAAAAAGTTTTTCTTTTCTTGTGTTTGTGGGTTTTGAAAAAGTTTTGTTTGAAAACTTCGATTTAACTCTTGTTTCTGTCCTCAAGAGTGTATGAAGTGTTGTTGGAAAACTTTGTTTGAAAAAGTGTAAGTGCGAAAAATTTGTTTTGTTTTGAAAGAGCAAGTACCTGAGAACCTCTACCTACTCAAAAGGAATTAAACTGTGTAAATGTCCTTTAGACAGTGCTATCCCACTATTGAGGAGTAGGTAGCACCGTCGTTGGAGTTTCCAGGTCAATTCGATTAAGGGACATGTGGTCACTAAAGCAATGTTAAGACGCCTTAGCGGTAACCCTAATGTCTTAGATCATTTTTTATCGAGGCAACCGTTTCGAGGCAACTTTGATCTTTAGACAGGAGGGCGACCTCTAAAACTTCCTATACTCAATGACCATGTTCGAGGCAACCAAATTAGGCGTACCCTAGGAGTGGCATGTGCAAATGTGTCAATTTTCAGCTATGTTATCTTTGTACATGTTATGGTGAGCTACGGTTGATTTTAAGTTAAAGGTAGATCTTGTCATGCATAGCCTATTATTCATACATCTAGCAGTTTAATGGTTGCGGAAAAATAAAACTAAGCTATTACAAGGCGTCGGGTATTTACATCGCCAAAAACAAACCCTTGAAAAGTAAATGCGGAAAATTAAATAAAAGCGATAAAAAGTCCTAAGTTAAAGCTATTACATCCTCGGAGCAAATACAATTATATGGATCAAAAAGCAATACGCGCGAGAAAAATTGAATCGGAGAGTTTTAGGGTTTTTGACCCTTTTTAAGAAAGAAAGAGATTTTTTGTTATTTTGAACTAAATGAAATTAAATGAAATTAAGCCTGAGTTAATTAATTAATTAGAAAAAAAAAGATATTTTTTGGTTTTTTTGAATGTTAAGGAAATAAAAAATAAAATGATTAAATATATTAAAAACCTAATTCTACACCAATTTTAACTTATTGCAAAAATATTAATATTACGCCTAATTAAAACTAAACCAATTATGTTAATATTTATTTACAAAATAAACTAATTAAATTTAATAAATAAAATATTATATTTTTTATGTTTTCTGAATTTTTTTATAAAAGGGGTTAATTTGTTAATTGGTTAATTAAAATAATAATAATAAAAATAATTAAATGAAAGAAAAAATAAAAAAGAAAGGAAAAGAAATAAACTCATGAAGGGGGGTGTTGGGCCCAATTTTGTGGTGTATCAGCAATTTTCCAGGCCCATTATGCTTCAGCCTCTTTGACTTTCCAGGATCTCACGCACATGCATTGACTAGGGAGTATGATGATCTTTCACTCATGACCATTGGATCTAGGTTTGGAGACATCTAGCGCACTGAGATTTGAGGTGTATGGTGGACCTCTCTTTGCAAACTGCACGAGAGTACCTGAAGGAGAAAAATAAACAAGATTTTGGGGGACCTGGGATTCGAACCCAGGTCCCAATGGACTATGCATCAAAGCCTTTTCCAACTGAGCTGTGACGCGCTTTTGTTAAATGGATAAATAGAGAATATTATATACAAAAACAAATAATATGCTGTAAACAAAAAATAAAGCGCGCGTTTTTCAAACACACGAATCAGATGATCACACGTCACCATCTTCAACCTTTGTCCTGCATAATTAGAACCAGATAGCGGGGGTTTTTAACCTCTTCTATCTCCCTGCACGAAAAATAGCGAATAGACACAGGGCAAAAAGAAATATTTCGCGAGGTATGTGTTGGAATCGTCTTGGCCTCACGAATCCAACCATGTATCCCATTGGTTCCAATTTTTCCTGGATTGGAAAGCCCTATTTGAAAGCTTGAAAAACCTAGAAATTCAATCATGGCATCTCTTGGTTTAGGGCACTATGGTCCAATTAATTCATTCCATTAGCTTTGTATAGTCTCTAGCAATGCAAATCAATCACAAAAACATGTCAAATGCGTATGAATTAAGAGATACGGTTTTGAATCAGAAGTGCAAACCGTGAGATGGTATTTCGTGATTCCTTGAGCTTTGGTGCTTGAATTTGATTGAAAACCACTCCTGGTACCTCCTGCAATGTGTTTGGATGGACAAGGCACCTTGAATTGGCCTAGATTGCAAGAACAAGTTTTGAGTTTTCTTGAAATTTCTTGAAATTGGTATGGCTGTTCTGCAGTCTTTCAGTTGTGTATTAGGTTATGCTTGGCTTGCTTGCATATAAGGGAATCAGTTTAGGTCAAAATTTGGACCCATACCCATGTGCATTGAAGATTGAATCTTTGATTGATAAATCAAATATTCTTGATTTTTCATGATTGAACAAATTGCCAAAATTGGATATTTTTGTATCTTTTAGCTTGTGCACGAATTGGTCAGCATATTTGGATCATATTTGGTTCACAAATAGGTTTAAGAATCAAATCTTTTATTTTCTTATAATTTAAATTAATTAAATGAATTAATATATATTAAAAATCCATTTAATTAAGAAATTTAAGAAAATAAATCCAATTTAACTTGGTGGGTCGTGCATAGGTCATGGATGAAGTTTCAAAAAGAGATTTGAGGCCAATTAGCAAAAAGAAGGTGTTTTGAGCAAAGTTGACTTTTGCAAATTCATGAAAATTGCCCAACTTCTCCAATGCATAATTTGCTCAATTGTGATCATATGACCATGTTCTTGGACATTTTGGAAAGCCCTTGAAGTCCTCTAACCAATGCTTTTGGTCCCATGTCATTTGGATTTACCAATCTCAAGTTATGGCCTTTGACTCAAAGTGTACTTTTGTTGACTTTTGAAATTGACCTATAATGTAAAAATTTGTAACTTTTTGTGAGAGCATTTCTTGATCTTGGAGTGTGAAGATGGATTGTAGGAAATTGCATCCTATTCAAAATGAGCTTTGGATGGGATTTTTCTGATAAACCATGAAAGAGTTATGCCATGGTCAAAGTACAGTTGACTTTTCTACTGTCCAAAAATAGTAACTTTTGCATCTTGATGATTTTTGAGCTATTCTTGTGGGATCATGATCAAGACTTGATCAAATGATGATTGTGAACTCAAAAATCAGATGTTGACCAAGAATTCTGACTTTTGACTGTAAAATGACCATTTTGCCCTTGTTGTTGACTGTAGATCAAATGGAGCTTTTGACTGTGCAAACTGGCACTGTGAGTCTTGAAACTTGGCATGTAGGTGCTTGAGAATGTATATAGGCCTATGAGACTTGATTGAACCATTAAAAACCCCAAATCCCTTGAAAGAACCAAAACTCTAATTTTGAATTGACTGCCTTAGGAGGTGATTTGACTGTACAACCCTTGAGCCATTTTGAGCAATTTGAAGATCATTCTTGACAAATCTTGAGGAATATGGGAGGGCAAATTTTGGGGTACAACAAAAATATACACTCACAAGAAGATATGAATTTGGACATTATAGGTCATTTTGGAAAGTCAACAAAAACACCTTTTGGGTCAAAGCTTCATACATGAACATGGCAGATCCAATTGAGATTAGACCAAAAGGGTTGCTTAGAGGACATATTAAGCTTTCTAAAAAGTCCAAGAACACATCTCTAGGGTCAAAGTTGAGAGAGTTATGCATTGGCCAAGTTGCCCCTTTTTGCAAAATTGCCAAAAGTCAAATGTATCCAAAATTGCATTTTTTGCTAAATGGGCCCAACTTTTTATGCTTGCACTGAGTTTGTAATGTTACCCACGACCCATGAGCCCTTCCACTTGTCAATCTTTATTTTTGTTATTTATTTTGATTTTATTTCATTTAAATCAAATAAAATCAATATAAAATAATGGAAATATCAAAAATCAATAAAACCTTGAGATTTTATGCATGATCAGATTCATTATACAGCTGGAGACAAAATAAAATCGTGCAAGGCCTCATATGGACAAAAAAGATTGAAAATGCTTATTTTGGAAAGATTTGGTGCAAGGATTAAATCATTGATCAATCTTCTTAAATAGAAAATATTTGATACAAACTTTAACCCTAATGCACTCTATTATACATAAGAAACAAAGGCAGACCAAAAGGAGAGGCTGGAGGCATGCAAAGGCAGAGAAAGAAATTCAAAATTTCCAAGGAAAAAGTGCTGATCGAATCGTGCTCCACAGGCCGTTTCAAAGGTTTCAAAGGATCAATTCAGATTCTTGGATCATCCCTGAAGCCAACAAGATCGCTTGCAAGGCCTGGGACGCTCCGAATCACCCTGTAAGGTTCACACAGTTTGCCTATTTTTCTTGAATTCGAATATATAGATTATGGCATATTTAGCATGATTGATTGGCATATTTATAATCTTTGAGATGCTTGCAAGCTAATGGCTGTATTCAATTGCATTTTTATTGACTGTACATAAAACTGCCATGGCTAGAGTTTATTCTTCGTTTTTAGGGGTTTCTTATACAGGAAAAATTGGGCATTGATAATGGTACCATGATGCTCGTGGGGTGGAAACGAGTTGATTGGTACCATTGGTTTTCATTTATCATGCACGTACAAGATTTTGGAATGAACAGGGGCTATACCTACGCTTGATGTCCGTAGGTAAAAGTCCTCTTACCTAAAACGGCGGAATCAGTGGAGAAGACGATGGCATGGCAGTGTGGGAATGGCTCGTTTGAATTTTCGCGCGTTTTAGGAGGCGTGGCACGTTGTTTGCATTATATTTTATTTGTTTCATTATTATCACAACTAACATGTTAGCGCAGATGATGAGGATGTTATCCTTTGATGCACACGTCCTGGGTTCGATCCCAGGCGTGTGCATTTTATTATTTTCTCAACAAATGTAGGTCAATCCAGTGCTTCATACTCTCAAGCATATTCCATACACTCTCAAACATCATCCATTTGATGTGTTCCTGGCCAGATCCAATGTGTCCATAATGAAGGGACCACCATGCGCCTGAGTCAAGCGTGCATACATGATCGAGCAAAGTCAAAAAGGCCTGGACTTGTTGGGCTCAGAATTGAAAACAACACCCCCCCTTTTGCTAAACATCAGGCCCATTAC
The DNA here is from genome assembly GCA_948472305.1 of Vicia faba. NCBI lineage: Eukaryota > Viridiplantae > Streptophyta > Magnoliopsida > Fabales > Fabaceae > Vicia > Vicia faba. The sequence continues at coordinate 1,567,457,126 of OX451737.1, read as the reverse complement.
TAATCTTCTTTATATTTCTTTTTTCTTATTTCTTTTTATTCTTTTAATTTTATTTATTCATTTAATTTACAAACTAATTAATTTTTCACCAAAAATGTAAAATCAAGAATTCACAAAAAATTAGAATTAGGTTTTTTTATTTATCAAATTTAATTTAATATTAGTTTAATTTAATTTAGGGAAATTCTAACTTTTTTTTATAATTAAAACCAATTATAAAATTAGGGTTAGACACTTGATTTAATATTTATTTCTTTCTCAAAATAAAAATACAACAAATAGGTTAATTTAATTATTTTTCTTAATTAAAATTAATTAGTAATTAGGTTTTTTTTATTATTCAATTGAGCTTTATTTTCTCAAATAACAAAAAAGACAACAAAAATGATTTTCCCTTTTACAATTAGGTATAGTTGGGGTCAAAACCCTAGTTATCTTGTATTCGATTCACCGCGTGTTTTTATTATTTTTTGCAATATTGATGTAACTGTCTACGGTAGTAATAGTTTAACCTATGACTTTCTTTATTTATCGTCTTTTACGGTTTTTTGGCTATGTAATTAATCCCCTCCCAGAAGCCTTGTAATAGCGTATGTTTATTTTCTCGCATTTTTATTCTCGCAAGTATTAACTGTTTAGATATATGTTGATAGGATTGTATGACAAGATTGCATGATAATTTTAATACAGTTAGAAAACCCTAATATGCAAAGATAAATAACTGGAACTAATCACTCGCACATATCACTCTTAGGGCATACTCTCACTTCGGTTGCCTTCGGTAAACAATCATTAAAGTATAGGGTGTCTTAGTGGTTTCCCTCCTGTCTAACAAAGATCAAAAGTCCCGTTCGGAAATGTTGCCTCGAATATGATCTTAAGATTCTAGGGTTATTACTAAGGTGTCCTAACATTGCTTTAATGATTGTATGTCCCTTACGAATTGACCCTTACAACTCCAACGACGGTGCTACCTATTTCTCAATAGTAGGATAGCGCTGTCTAAAGGAAACAAGAATGGAAACAATATTTTTTCGAGTAGGTAAATGCTAGTAGGTACTTGCTCAAATCAAAGATTTTCACACTTACACTTTTCAAACAAATTTTCAAAAAACAACTTCGTCACACCTTTGAGAACTGATACAAGGATTATCACGAAGTCAAACTTTTCAAAAACAAAACACATACACAAGCAATTTAAAAAATGAGCAAGTACCTAAGAGCCCATGGAAAACCATGGATAGAAAGGGTGCTAACACCTTCCCTTTCTATAATCTACCCCAGTACTCAAAATATCTCGAAAAAGGATTTTTTCTGTGCTTTTTCCTTTTCGGTTGGATGAAATAAAAGTCGGTGGCGACTCTTGCTTACCGCGACATTTTGCGAATATAAAACGCAAAATGCAAACCAGCATTTTTAAAACAGTCGGTTCTGCCACCGTATCACGGAACTGGTGACTCTGCTGGGGAATTAATAAGTGGGGTATACCTTAGGAACTAGTTCATCATGATTGCTTCTCTTGATTGTTATGTTTTCTTTACTTTTAAGGGTTTTATTTGGGAGTTACTATAGATCCTAACCCGGATATGGGGACACCTTTTAGGTAAGTAGCAATAGAATGTGAGGGAACTATACGGCATAGACCGATACGGTTGAAGCAGTAGCTACATTGATGTGGCACATTGGTTGGTACCAGTATCCCTTGTGGAGAAACGAGGAGAATACGGGGCCGCTGTGTGGTGTCGTTAAGCATCAACTAACCTTAGAACCTTTAATCGACCAACTTGGCCATTAGAAAGTAGTGAGATAGCCAGCCGCGGTGTAAAGCTGAGAACTGGTTGATACTCGATGCCACACTCATTGAGACCATACTCTCGAGATAGTTTCGGCTACAAGAAAAGATTAGGTGAGCTGAAACCATGACCGATGGAGGATGGTCAATGATATTAAGATCCTCTAGAACCCGGTTACTTTTGCTAGGACAGGTTGAAACCAACTGAACTTCAAGAGGGTACTACCTTTGACCTCATGCAAGCCTTAAACTTAAGGGCTTTATGTGACTTGTTTGCCTTTGCCATGCCTGTTATCTGCTATACCTGTTGTTTTTTATTATGACATCATGCATCATAACATAGCATTCATACTTCATTATACTAATCATTTCAAAGACCAAGGGAATTTATCTTTGTGCTATTTTGTAGATTATTGCTTCCGTGTGCAGAAATACCATCTGAGTTAACTTTATGCAAATACCTGCTCAACTTAAAGAGTTAGCCTCAAGAGTTTATGAGTCTTCTATGTTCATTAAGAGACATGGTCAGCTTCTTAGCCTGGTCACCTCAAATCTTGATGAGCAGATGATGAGTGTACTTTTCCAGTTCTTCGATCATGTGCATCATTGCTTCACCTTTCTAGATTACCAGCTGGTTCCCACTTTGGAAGAGTTCTCTCACTTATTGGGAATATCCATCCTTGAACAGGTACCCTTTACAGGTACGAAAGAGGTTCCTAGACCAGAAGACATTGCCTCAGCTCTGCATCTGAAACGGGATGATGTAGTATCCAATTGGGAAACACGAAGCGGGATCGAAGGTTTCTTAGCCAAATTTTTGATAGACCAGGCTCAGCTATTCTAGGATAATTTGGATTTTCAGGCTTTTGAAGATATCTTGGCTCTCCTGATCTATGGGTTGGTCCTCTTCCCGAATCCAGATTCCATTATAGATGTGAATGCTGTCAAGATTTTCCTTTCTCGCAATCTTGTGCCTACTCTACTGGGTGATATCTTGCATGCCCTCTACACTCGTACTGTGCGAAGAAGAGGGACTCTTATGTGTTGCATGTCATTGCTGTCGAGGTGGTTTATTTCGCACCTCCCTAAGTCTGTGTTGAAGAACGAAGAAGGTTTGGGATGGTCCTACAGAATAATGTCACTTGCCCATACATACATTCTTTGGTGTTCCTGGGCTATGGAAGACATTGTTGTTATTGATCGTTGTGGGGGGTATCCTAATGTCTCATTGCTTGGAATCAGAGGGGGTATAACTTGCAATCCTTGTCTAGCTTTGCGAAAATTTGGTCGTGCTCGGAGAGATGGTCCCCATGAGCTACTTTTTGAGGATATTGCATTTGACTACAAGAAGGACGTTGAGGAGCACCGCCGGAGGTTTATACGAGCTTGGGGCATGGTGAACAGATCTGACCCCCAAGAGTTGGGACCAAGGACTTCCCTTCTTATGCAGCCTTACCTCCAATGGGTTCGAGCTCGTGCCCAGAAGCTTGAGATGCCTTAAGAAGCCGTATTGCCAGTAATTATGGAGCCCATCAATGAAGAGGGTGTTCCTTACACAGTTCTATATCCTTACATGCCCACTAATCCTGGGGAGTTGCAGAGATCTTGGATTCAACTGAAAGAGTAAAGGTATACTTACCGGGAAAAGTACCACGAGCAAGAAAGGAAGACGTTGAAGCTCACCCGACAGCTCGAGGAAGAAAGAGTGATCAATGACTACATCAGCACAAAGAGGAAGCGTCCATGGGACTTTTGATTTTTCTTTTTCTAGTTTAGATTTGTTTTCCATTTACTTCTTTGTAATGCCTCAAAGGCATTGTTGAACCTTTTACAAGTTAATCTAATAAAGTTTGTTTATTTTTTGTTTGCAAATTTAAGTTTCCCAAAGTCTTTGAAATCATTACATGCGCATCCCATTATCATGCACACCATTACAGGTACCATTACAGGTTTCTCATCTTCTTCGTTGTTTATTTCAGCAGAAATGTCTTCTGATCAAGCCATCAAAGATCTTCAGGCACATAATGCCCAATTCCAATAGATGTTCTTAAGCTTAGCTAAAGGGCAAGAGGATTTGAAGACCCTGATTCTAAAAGAGAAGAAGAAGAAGAAGGTCAGTATTCTGAACATGGGTAGAAGATTCGGAGAAAGGATAAGACAATCAACTGATCTAACCTCCTCATCCAAGGACGGGGAGAACCAAGAAAGAACAAAGGACCCTAGTCCAGCAGTTTCTGATAACGATACAGATTATGATGATGAGCAATATCCTCCTGCCGAGGATAAATACAAGCATCTAGAAGACCGTCTGAGTGCTATGGAGATTCAGAAGATCCCTGATTTGGATTTCGAAGAGCTAGGACTGGTGTTGGGAGTGGTGATCCCTCATAAGTTCAAAGCTCCGGTTTTTTCCAAGTACGATGGAGTATCCTGTCCAAAACTCCATCTCCGCTCTTACGTAAGAAAAATCTAACCCCACATTGTTGATAGAAATTTGTGGGTACACTTCTTTCAAGATAGTCTGTCAAGGACTCAGCTTGAATGGTTTTATCAGTTGGAAGGAGCCAGTGTCCACAACTGGGAAGACCTTGTTGTTGCCTTTTAAAGGCAGTATCAGTATAACGCCGACCTTGCTCCAACCCATACTCAGCTCCAGGGTATGTCTATGGGTGCAGGTGAAGGCTTTAAGGATTATGCTCAGAAGTGGAGAGACTTAGCTGGAAGAGTCCAACCCCCTTTGTCCGATAGGGAGTTGGTCGACATGTTTCTAGGGAGACTATCTGGTCCATTTTTCAATCATTCGATCGGCAATTCGTCATCTGGGTTTATTGAGTTGATTTTGACTGGAGAGAGAGTAGAAGTTGGCATTCAAAGTGGTAAAATACAGAAGAATGTTTCATCAAGTGCAGTAAAGAAGCCTTTCACCGGTAATAAGGAAGCTAGTGTAGTCTACGGTCCGAGGGGCCAAAACAGACCTGAACACCGTCAAGCGGTAAATGCTGTCGTGATATCAAGACCAACAGTTGCTCCACAATGCAACAACCAGCAAAGGGTAGAAAGACCACAACGACAGTTTACCCGCATCAACATGACTTTGGCTAAAGTTCTGCCTCATCTATCAAAATCCAACTTGGCAACCTTGAAAGAGGCTCCCAAGAATCCCAACACTGCTTCTCCCAGATACAATCCCAACGCGCGATGCGCCTACCATTCAGAGAGTCCTGGCCATGATACGAACGACTGCTGGGCTCTTAGGAATAAAGTGCAAGATTTGCTGGAAGCTAAAGAGATTGAGTTTGATGATCCCGAAAAGCCCAATGTTATAACTGCTCATATGCCCAAGCATGGTCGTGGAGTCAATGTTGTGGACATTGATTCATTTGTAACCTTTGTGGAAGAGATCTCTACTCCTTTGATGACGGTTAAGAAGAATTTGTTGTTGGCCGGATTATTTCTGGGCTGTGGTGAAGGTTGCCACATATGTTCAATTCTGCCTTCCGGTTGCTGTTTATTGAAGTCAGGTGTTCAGCGCCTGATGGATAATAAGGAAATTTTGTTTGAGAAGACTATGATTCCGTTTGAAGATGTTGCCATTATCACCATTTCCGCCAACCCTTCCAAGGTTTCCTCAAGAAAACCTGTTAGGGTTACACCCATTCCAAGAATTGCTCCGTTAATAATCACCGCTCTGGGTCCCATCCCATATACCTCAGATAAAGCTATCCCATGGCATTACGGTGCTGATATATCCTACCATGGTGTTAAACAAGATTTGAGGGCTGAAGAGGCCGATATGGACATCAGTAATATTGTTGGGACAAGCAAGGTCACCAGAAGTGGAAGACTCTTTTCTCCCGAGATTTCCCCTCCGACTGTTCACAAATTTATGGTCATTCTGTCTGCTATTACACCAACTACTGTCCCGGTTCCTACTCCAGTTATCACCCCTATCGCTGATCCATATGGGACTCGGGGCAAAGAAATCATAGGTGAGCCTGCCCAGACGGAGGAACCTAAGAAGACCATTGTAGAAACCTCGAAACAAGAGATAGAAGAAATTTTGAAAATAATCAAGAAAAGCGACTACAATGTAGTCCAGCAGCTGGGGAAGACCCCGTCAAAAATCTCCATTTTATCCTTGTTTTTTTGTTCTGAAGCCCATGCAAAGGCTCTAATTGCATTCCTCAAGACTGCGCATGTGCCATAGGAAACTTCAGCAGATCAGTTTAAATATTGTGTGGCTAGCCTAACTACTGACAATGGGTTAGGATTTTTAGATGTGGATCTGACTGCTAAGGGGGGAAATCATAATGACGCTCTGCACGTCTCGATCGAGTACAGGGGAACTACTATGGCCCATGTACTGGTGGATAACGGGTCCTCATTGAATGTTCTGCCAAAGAAAGCATTAGACCGTCTAGACTGTGAAGGTTTGATTCTGAAGCCGAGCAATAGTGTGGTCAGGGCTTTCGACGGGTCAAAGAGAATGGTGCACGGGGTGGTGGACATCCATGTTAAAGTTGGCTCTTAGAACTTTGAATCCACCTTCTATGTGATGGATATCCGACCATCATATTCTTGTTTGTTGGGTCGTCCTTGGATCTATAAGGCTGGGGCGGTTACCTCTACGCTCCATCAAATGCTGAAATACCCGGTGAAAGTAAAGATTGTCACGGTACAAGGTGAAAAGGAGTATATGGTGAGTCATCTCAATTCCTTTCGCTACATGGAGATGGATGGGGAATTCATCGAAACCCCTTGTCAGAACTTTGAAGAGGTCCCTCAGACTTTGGCGTCAACTGAAGTTGATACCGACAAACCACTGATGAAGATGGCTTCTCTCAAGGATTCCAGGGCTGTAGTTGAAGAAGGTGGGTGTGCCAATTGGGGTCGGCTCCCTGATTTTACTCACAAAACTGACAAATTTGGTTTGGGCTTTACTACAAGGGCTCAAAGGGCTGTTAGACGTGCACGGATTGGAAGACCTCCTCTACACATCAGCAATCAGGGAGTTAATGCAATTGAAGATGGTGAAGAGGATCCAGACATTGACAACTGGATCTACCCTACAACCAATGGTGGACTAAACAACTGGACGGCGAAGGACTTCATACCTGTTTCTTTTATTTCGCAGTAATTGACTTTTTGTTTTAAGATTTATAATAAACAATTTGAAACTTTATGGCCTGGTGCCTTGCTCGGGGCACCTTGGCTTTGCTTGTGAGGGCTTATTGTTTGTCATTTTCATATATCATTAATAAAGCATTGGACGTTTCTTGCATTATGAGTTTTGCGCTCCTTGTTTTTCTTTTTTGTCTCTCACTTTATCAAAACAGCTATTCTATTACACGCACTCACGTATCATACTGCAGATCCATATCCACTATAGATCCCATTGATAACAACTCTGCTACTGCCAGTTATGACTTCGAAAATCCGATTAACCAAGCCGAGGACGAAGGTGAGGATAATTGTGAGGTGCCTGGAGAACTTGCTAGACTGTTACTGCAAGAAGAAAGGTCCATACGGCCTCATGAAGAGCCAGTTGAGTCATGAATTTGGGTATAGAGGAAGACAGGAATGAAGTTAAGATAGGTGCGAATCTGGAGCCTAGTGTCAAACAATGGTTGATACAGATGCTACGCGACTATGTTGAGATCTTCGCCTGGTCCTATGAAGACATGCCTGGTTTGGACACTGATATTGTGGTACATCGCTTGCCAACTAAAGAAGAGTGCCCCCCGGTAAAGCAGAAGGTCCGTTGTATGCGCCTTGAAATGTCTGAGAAAATCAAAGCTAAGGTCATGAAACAGTTCGACGCGGGATTTTTAGCTGTCACTTCTTATCCGCAGTGGGTTTCTAACGTTGTTCCGGTGCCTAAGAAGGATGTTAAGGTACGAATGTGTATGGACTATAGAGATCTGACAGGGCAAGCCCCAAGGATGATTTCCCACTTCCTCACATTGATGTTCTGGTCGACAACACCGCGCAGCATAAGATCTTCTCCTTCATGGATGGTTTTCCCGGCTACAACCAGATCAAGATGGCTCCTGAGGACATGGAGAAGACAACCTTTGTTACACAGTGGGGCACCTTCTGTTACAAGGTAATGCCTTTTGGGTAGAAAAATGTTGTGGTAACTTATCAGCGCGCCAAGGTCGCTTTGTTCCACGACCCGATTCACCATGAGATCTAGGTTTATGTTGATGACATGATAGCCAGGTCTCAGACTAAGGGAGAGAACCTTGATCATCTCCAGAAACTGTTTGACAGGTTGAAGACGTACAAGCTGATATTGAACCCGAACAAGTGTACCTTCGGGGTAAGGTCTGATAAGCTGCTGGGTTTTGTTGTCAGTGATAAAGGTATTCAGGTGGACCCTGCAAAGGTAAAAGCCATACAAGAGATGTCGGCTCCCCGCACAGAAAAAGAGGTTAGAGGCTTCTTGGGACGTCTAAATTACATCGCCAGGTTCATTTCACATTTGATTGCTACTTGTGAGCCAATCTTCAAGCTGTTGAAGAAAGATCAAGTGGTGAAATTGAATGATGAATGTCAGACCGCTTCTGAAAGAATCAAGGAATACCTCCAAGAGCCACCAATTCTGATGCCTCCAGTTGAAGGAATACCTTTGATCTTATACTTGACAGTGCTGGACAATTCAATGGGGTACGTGCTGGGGCAGCATGACGAGTTTGGCCGAAAAGAGCACGCTATTTACTACCTTAGCAAAAAGTTTACCAACTGTGAGACCCGATACTCATTGCTCGAGAAAACTTGTTGCGCTTTGGCATGAGCTGCTCGCCAGCTGAGACAGTATATGCTAACTCACACTACCTTATTGATATCAAAAATGGATCCAATCAAGTATATCTTCAAAAAGCATGCCCTGTCCGGAAGAATAGCAAGATGGCAGATGATCTTAATCGAGTACAACATCCAATACACCACCCAAAAAGAAATCAAGGGGAGTGTATTGGCGGATCATTTGGCGCATCAGGCCGTGGATGACTATCAGTCCATGAATTTCTAGTTCCCGGATGAGAATATCATGTTGGTAACCGACTGCGAAGAACCTGGACCGGATGAAGGACCCGAGGAGGGGTCCCGATGGTCAATGTATTTTGATGGAGCCTCGAACGCGTTAGGTAATGGCATTGGCGCTGTAATTATATCCCCTGAGGGCTGTCATACTCCATTCACCGCCCGATTATGTTTTAACTGCACCAACAATATGGCGGAGTATGAATCATGTATCCTGGGTCTTCGAGCTGCTATTGACCTGAGGATTAGGTTCTTGAGTGTATTCGGAGATTCTGCCCTAGTGATCAGTCAGATCAAAGGCGAGTGGGATACGAAGCACCCAAATCTTATTCCTTACAAAGAATATGTACTGACGTTGCTCCCACATTTTGAGGAGATAACCTTTGAACACTTCTCGAGAGAGGAGAACCAGTTAGCGGACGCGCTAGCTACCATGTCTTCTATGTTCAAAGTCAGGTGGGAAAATGAAGCTCCCCAGATTACCATCGAGAGGTTGGACGAACTCGCACATTGTTGTGACATTGAGACTGAAGAGGTAGCAGATAAACCCTAGTTTCATGAAGTAAAGAGGTAACTTAAGACTCAAGAGTACCCTGAGGGTGCATCTGTTAATAATAAGAAATTCTTGAGAAGGTTCGCTGCGAAGTTCTTCATCAGTAATGGTGTCTTCTATAAGCATAACCATGATTCGACCTTATTGAGGTGCATGGACAAGAGCGAGGTAGAAAGGATCATGGCAGAGTTACATGAAGGCACCTTCGGAACTCATTCCAGTGGACATACCATGGCAAAGAAAATCCTACGGGCAGGATATTACTGGTCTACTATGGAAGTAGATTGTTATCAACATTCTCAAACCTGTCATAAGTGCCATATGCTGATAAGGTGCATGTACCTCCAATTCCTATGAATGTTTTGTCAGCTCCTTGGCCTTTCGCAATGTGGGGAATCGATATGATCGGCGAGATCAGACCTACTGTGTCCAACAGGCATCGCTTCATTCTGGTAGCAATTGATTATTTCACGAAGTGGGTCGAGGCAGCTTCCTTTGCTACAGTAACCAAGAACTTTGTGGCGCGGTTTATCTGACACAATTTGATTTGTCGATATGGTGTACCAGAGAGAATCATTATGGACAATGGTACAAATCTAAATAATACGATGATCACCGAGCTATGCAAACAGTTCAAGATACAGCATCACAACTCTTCTCCCTACCGGCCTAAGATGAATGGGGTTGTTGAAGCGGCTAATAAGAACATTAAGAAGATTGTGCAGAAGATGACAGTGACCTATAAAGACTGGCATGAGATGTTACCATTCGCTCTTCATGGGTACCGTACCTCAGCACGAACGTCGACAGGGGAAACACCCTACTCCCTGGTGTATGGAATGGAGGCAGTCCTACCCATCGAAGTCCAGATACCCACTATCAGGATTATGAAGAATGCGGGTTTGAACGAAGATGACTGGATCCAGACCCGACTTGATCAGTTGAATCTAATTGATGAAAAGAGGCTTACTGCTATTTGTCATGGTCAGACGTATCAAAAGCGAATGATTAAGACATTTAACAAGAAAGTCAGACGCCAAGAATATCAAGTCGGGGATCTGGTGATCAAATGCATCGTACTACCGCAAGGTGATCCCAGGGGCAAATGGACCCCCACATACGAAGGGCCATTTGTGGTTAAGAACATTTTCTCGGGAGGAGCTATGATTCTAACCACCATGGATGGTAACGACCTTTCTCACCCGGTTAATGCAGACATAGTGAAAAAATACTACGCATAATCAAAGGCCCGCTAGGTTGACTGGCCTAGGCAAAAATAAGGGCTTCCCGGCGAACCAAAAGGGTTCGGGCAAAAGTAAGGGATGAAAATGAAAAATTATACACCCGGCAAGTCGAAAACCTGAAAAGGCGGCTTGGGCAAAAAAGGGTATCCCGGTGGATTGAAAACCCGAAAGGGCGGTCCAGGAAAAAATTAGGGATTTGAGCGTAACACTATGTCTCGTTGGATCATCTTGTAACCAGACTTCGGTATCGACTATGAAGCTCGGACGTCACCAATCAATCTGATCTACCTTCGACCAAGCGGCAAAGTGATGAGACGCTCGAAGATATAAGGGCAATAGCAGATTTGGAACCCAGTGGGATTGTTTCATATAGCTGTTTTTCTTTATTTTTCACAAATTGTATAATTTCTATCCTTCGGTGGTGTTCTCTTACTAGGAAGTCAGCCTCTTGTACAAAACGCCTATTACAGGCCAACTTCAAAAATCAATACAATTCATTTTCACAAGAATTCTCAAACTTGTTTTTTCTTTTTGTGTTTTGTTTTGCAAGAACGTCCAATGATTCATTTTTTGATATATGCATTTGAAAATAATTGTTGCTCATAAATATTTACATGAAGAAACAAAAGACAATTACTCGTAATTCCAGAAACAGGGAAAACAAGAAATGCCCAAACCTTACAGTTACTCTACCCATCAGGTACCGGGATAGATCCAGCTTGAGAATATGAGTAGTGGTACACATGCTCCCCACAAAGTAGAGAGTACCCAAAGATGTTGATGGCAGCTTCCCCAAGTAGGACACAACTCTCCCCAGTTAAGGTTCACATTTGCGAGTGAGTCAGTAAATTTCTTCCCCAAGCAGAGTTTATTTCTCTCTCAAGTAGGAATTCAGTCTCTAACAAAATTCATTATCACCCGCAACGGTAATTCATACCCAGCTGGGTTGTTTCTCCAAGTCAGCAGATCTATCAACAGAGTATCTCCTATCCAACAGGGTTATTCCCCGCAAAGTTATCCTCAAACAGGGTCTCTTCTGGCAGAATATTTACCAGCCAAGGGGAAAATCCCCAGTACGGTCATCTTGGTTCACCATCCCCAACAGCGGTGGAGGAACTATGGTTTTCATGGTAATCAGGGATTTATTTTCCCCAATTCCGATTATCACGTCAGCATTTCATGTTCATACATCATGACATATGTATACACCAGACATAACATGGTCTCATTTATTTTAAGAACGTCAACACATAATGCATCTCATGCATCACATATAACTAACCCTGTATTTATTTCTAGAAAGACATTATCAACAATTTCTAGCAAGCCCATGATCGACACTCGAAGCTAAACAGAGTAATCATCGGTGCAATAAGAGCAGCCCTACTATCCAGGTTCCTTCTCACAGCCCTACTATCCAGGCTTTTCATATCGAAGTAACCCTAATATCCAGGTTCCTTCTCAAAGCCCTACTATCCAGGCTTTTCATATCGAAGTAACCCTACTATCCAGGTTCCTTCTCACAGCCCTACTATCCAGGCTTTTCATATCGAAGTAACCCTACTATCCAGGTTCCTTCTCACAGCCCTACTATCCAGGCATTTCATATCGAAGTAACCTTACTATCCAAGTTCCTTCTCACAACCCTACTATCCAGGCTTTTCATATTGAAGTAACCCTACTATCCAGGTTCCTTCTCACAGCCCTACTATCCAGGCTTTTCATATCGAAGTAACCCTACTATCCAGGTTCCTTCTCACAACCCTACTATCCAGGCTTTCATATCGAAGTAACCCTACTATCCAGGTTCCTTCTCACAACCCTACTATCTAGGCTTTCATATCGAAGTAACCCTACTATCCAGGTTCCTTCTCACATCCTTACTATCCAGGATTTCATATCGAAGTAACCCTACTATCCAAGTTCCTTCTCACAGCCCTACTATCCAGGTTCCTTCTCACAACCCTACTATCTAGGCTTTCATATTGAAGTAACCCTACTATCCAGGTTCTTTCTCACAGCCCTACTATCCAGGCTTTCATATCGAAGTAACCCTATTATCCAGGTTCCTTCTCACAGCCCTACTATCCAGGCTATCATATCGAATAACCCTACTATCCAGGTTCCTTCTCACAGCCCTACTATCCAGACAGCAGTCCACAATACTGTAAGACCAGGACCCGATCAAACGCAATTGATTTCACATTTCCCCAGTAAGTCGCGGTGTAACATATACCCCGACAAAACACAGTTCACTACCGCTTCCCAAACCAGAATTATTCCTCAGTAGATTAACGGACAACTAAAGCTCCTAAAACTATATTTCTCTCAAGACAGAGACCCACATTCCCCAGCGAAGTCCTCCTCAACAACAGGTACACGGGTTCTTGCAAAGGAATCTCTTACGCGATCGACACTTCTTCGGATGGAATCTTTAAGCCCATCTTCCGTAACTGAATTCCAAATGGCATCTATAAGCCCATTCCTGATATCGCAAGACAAGCACCACTTCATGCGAGTGCAAATTTCTGGGCACTCTAGTGTTCAATCATCTTCTACCTTCAGATCACGAAAGGCAGACAAGCCACTCTACATCCTCATGTTTAAGAAGATTTAATAGGGCAGCTGTTGTACCCCAAAATTTTCCCTCCCATTTTTTTCAATATATGTCAAGTGAGGTCCTCAAATTACTCAAGGAGGTCCAAGAGTTGACCAGACAAACTCTCTCCTAAGGCAGTCTACCTCAAATTAGGGTTTCATTTTGAATCAAGATGCCTGAGTCCAAAGGATCCCAAAAGCTCACCATTGTCATAATATGTTCTCAAGATCATCCATATCAAGTTTCAAGCCTTACAGAGGAAGTTTGCTCAGTCAATTGCTCAAGTGCCTAGAAATCGAATATGCTAGGTCAAAAGTCAATTGTGGCCCACATATAGTCAAACTTCAAGATTTTTGATCAACATCCTTATTTTTAAGTATTATTCATCATTTGAGCAAGGGCTGATCATGATTCCTCAAGGATTGCTCATAATTCATCAAAACCCCAAAGTTGCTAAATTAGGGTTTTGTAGGAAAAGTCAACTCAACTTTGACCAAGCATAACTTTCTCATACTTTATCAAAAAGGACCCATCCAAAGCTCTATTTTGAAGAGGATTTAATTCCCTACAATTCATCTTCATCTCCAAAGTTCAAAATATACACTCACAAGAAGATATGAATTTGGACATTATAGATCATTTTGGAAAGTCAACAAAAACACCTTTTGGGTCAAAGCTTCATACATGAACATGGAAGATCCAATTGAGATAAGACCAAAAGGGTTGCTTAGAGGAAATCTTAAGCTTTCTAAAAAGTCCAAGAACACATCTCTAGGGTCAAAATTGAGAGATTTATACATTAGCCAAGTTGCCCCTTTTTGCAAAATTGCCAAAAGTCAAATGTGTCCAAAATTGCATTTTTTGCTAAATAGGCCCAACTTTTTATGCTTGCACTGAGTTTCTAATGTGACCCACGACCCATGAGCCCTTCCACTTGTCAATCCTTTATTTTTGTTATTTATTTTGATTTTATTTCATTTAAATCAAATAAAATCAATATAAAATAATGGAAATATCAAAAATCTATAAAACCTTGGGATTTTGTGCATGATCAGATTCATTATACAGCTGGAGACAAAATCAAATCGTGCAAGCCTTCATATGGACAAAAAAAGATTGAAAATGCTTGTTTTGGAAAGATTTGGTGCAAGGATTAAATCATTGATCAATCTTCTTAAATAGAAAAGATTTGATACAAACTTTAACCCTAATGCACTCTATTATACATAAGAAACAAAGGCAGACCAAAAGGAGAGGCTGGAGGCATGCAAAGGCAGAGAAAGAAATTCAAAATTTCCAAGGAAAAAGTGATGATCGAATCGTGCTCCACAGGCTGTTTCAAAGGTTTCAAAGGATCAATTCAGATTCTTGGATCATCCCTGAAGCCAACAATATCGCTTGCAAGGCCTAGGACACTCAAAATCACCCTGTAAGGTTCACACAGTTTGTCTATTTTCTTGAATTCGAATATATAGATTCTAGCATATTTAGCATGATTGATTGGAATATTTATAATCTCTGAGATGTGTGCAAGCTAATGGTTGTATTCAATTGCATTTTTATTGTTGTACGTAAAACTGCCATGGCTAGGGTTTATTCTTTGTTTTTAGGGGTTTCTTATACAGGAAAAATTGGGCATTGATAATGGTACCATGATGCTCGTGGGGTGGAAACGATTTGATTGGTACCATTGGTTTTCATTTATCATGCACGTACATGATTTTGGAATGAACAGGGGTTATACCTACGCTTGATATCCGTAGGTAAAAGTCCTCTTACCTAAAACGACGGAATCAGTGGAGAAGATGATGGCGTGGCAGTGTGGGAATGGCTCGTTTGAATTTCCGCGCATTTTGGGAGGCGTGTCACGTTGTTTGCATTATATTTTATTTGTTTCATTATTATCACAACTAACATGTTAGCGCAGATGGTGAGGATGCTGGCCTTTGATGCACACGTCCTGGGTTCAATCCCAGGCGTGTGCATTTTATTATTTTCTCAACAAATGCAGGTCAATCCAGTGCTTCATACTCTCAAGTGTATTCCACACACTCTCAAACATCATCCATTTGATGTGCTCCTGGCCAGATCCAATGTGTCCACAATGAAGGGACCACCATGCGCCTGAGTCAAGCGTGCATACAGGATCGAGCAAAGTCAAAAAGGCCTGGACTTGTTGGGCTCAGAATTGCAAACAACACCCCCCCTTTTGCTAAACATCAGGCCCATTACAAATCTTCTTTATATTTCTTTTTTCTTATTTCTTTTTATTCTTTTAATTTTCTTTATTCATTTAATTTACAAACTAATTAATTTTTCACCAAAAATGTAAAATCAAGAATTCACAAAAAATTGGAATTAGGTTTTTTTATTTATCAAATTTAATTTAATATTAGTTTAATTTAATTTAGGTAAATTCTAACTTTTTTTTATAATTAAAACCAATTAGAAAATTAGGGTTAGACTCTTGATTTAATATTTATTTCTTTCTCAAAATAAAAATACAACAAATAGGTTAATTTAATTATTTTTCTTAATTAAAATTAATTAGTAATTAGGTTTTTTTTATTATTCAATTGAGCTTTATTTTCTCAAATAACAAAAACGACAAAAAAATGATTTTCCCTTTTACAATTAGGTATGGTTGGGGTCAAAACCCTAGTTATCTTGTATTCGATTCACCGCGCGTTTTTATTATTTTTTGCAATATTGATGTAACTGTCTATGGTATGTAATAGTTTAACCTAGGACTTTCTTTATTTATCGTCTTTTACGGTTTTTTGGCTATGTAATTAATCCCCTCCCCGAAGCCTTGTAATAGCGTAGGTTTATTTTCTCGCGTTTTTATTCTCATAAGTATTAACTGTTTAGATGTATGTTGATAGGATTGTATGACAAGATTGCATGATAATTTTAATACAGTTAGAAAACCCTAATGTGTAAAGATAAATATCTGAAACTAATCACTCGCACATATCACTCTTAGGGCATACTCTCACTTCGGTTGCCTTCGGTAAACAATCATTAAAGTATAGGGTGTCTTAGTGGTTGCCCTCCTGTCTAACAAAGATCAAAAGTCTCGTTCGGAAATGTTGCCTCGGAAACGTCGCCTCGAAAATGTTGCCTCGAATGTGATCTTAAGACTCTAGGGTTATTAATAAGGTGTCCTAACATTGCTTTAATGATCGTACGTCCCTTACGAATTGACCCTTACAACTCCAATGACGGTGCTACCTATTTCTCAATAGTAGGATAGCGCTGTCTAAAGGAAACAAGAATGGAAACAAGAATGGAAACAATCTTTTTTCGAGTAGGTAAATGCTAGTAGGTACTTGCTCAAATCAAAGATATTCACACTTACAATTTTCAAACAAATTTTCAAAAAACAACTTCGTCACACCTTTGAGGATTGATAAAAGGGTTATCACGAAGTCAAACTTTTCAAAAACAAAACACATACACAAGCAATTTAAAAAATGAGCAAGTACCTAAGAGCCCATGGACAACCATGGATAAAAAGGGTGCTAACACCTTCCCTTTCTATAATCTACCCCCCGTACTCATAATATCTCGAAAAAGGATTTTTTTGTGCTTTTTTTACTTTGCGGTTGGATGAAATAAAAGTCGGTGGCGACTCTTGCTTACCGCGACATTTTGCAAATACAAAACACAAAATGCAAACCAGCATTTTTAAAACAGTCGGTTTTGCCACCGTATCACACTAGGGTTTTGCTTTTATCAAAGTAAATTGGACTTCTAATGCCTAAAATTGTTCTCATGACTCTTCATATGTCCCTAATAATTCTCATGTCAAGTTTCAAGACTTGCACCACAAGTTTGCTCAATCAATGACTCAGATGACTTAAAATTAACTATATTGGGTAAAAAGTCAACTATGGTAAACATACAGTCAAACTTTAATATTTTTGGTCAAAATTAACATTTTGAAGTGATATTCATCATTTGATGAAAGTTTGATCATGATTCCTCAAGGAAAGCCCTCAAATCATCAAAAGTCAAAAATTGCCAAATTAGGGTTTCCCTAAGAGAAGTCAACTGAACTTTGACCAAGCATAACTTTCACATGATTCATCAGCTTCTCCCCAAACAAAGCCAACTTTGAAGGAAATTCAATTGTATGCAACTTTGTATTTGTATGTTCAAGTCTAAAAAGTGCTTCATTTGAGATATATGAGCCAATACATTACAGGTCATTTCAAAAGTCAACAAAAAGACACTTTTTGTCAAGGCAACATCAAGATAAATTCTCCAAATTCAAAAATTATAAAAATAAAATTGAAGAAGACATCTTTATATTTTCAAAAAGTCCAAGATCATATTCAAAATATGAAAATTGAGAGAGTTTTGACCATTGCAAGTTGGAAAATTTTGAGAAAATACATGAAGTGCAATGTGAGCAAACTTGAAATTTTGAACTAGTGGGTCTAACTTTTGATGTTCAAACATGTTCACAATGTGTTAAAGGACCTCTAAATCCATTCAAATGTTTTTTATAATTTTTATTTATTTTATTTGAATTTTTGTTCATATAAATGCAAATAAATCAAATAAATTGTAAAATCATTGGCCAAGGCGCATGGTTGGTTTTTTTGGATCAATTCATGCCCATGACAACTCATGATAACCATGCAAAGCCGTGTGAGTTTAAAATGGAAAGGAATATCTCAAAAAAGGAAGCTTGAAAACATGTTTGATTCTTGATTAAAGTTGGCCATAATTACATGATTTTGTACCATTCTTGTCACCCTAATCCTACCTCTATATAAGCACAAGAGATCAGATGCAAGAGGGTCACAAATTGCTTGCCTCAAAAATTGTCAAAAACATCCAAATTTTTGCAATAAACCCTAAATCACCAAAACTCTCTTTACAAGCCTCTTCACTGCGAAATCTCCATTCATTTCACTTACAAGAATATTGAAGGGTAAGGCTGGGTTGGTTACCATGATCCTAAGGGCTTCAATCAGCATACATGCACCATCGTGTTTTTCAGTTTTTTTTCTTCTTTTTGAATTCTTGTTTTCATTATGATTTAGCATGCACTAATGTTATTAACAGGTTCTTGAGTTATTTTTAAACAGGTTTAGATTGGTATTGGGATCCCTTGCAGTTAGAGTTGTGAGATACCATAGCTTGCTCTGATTGATTTCATTTGATTCGAAACTCATGATACACGGACCTATAGCCAAAACTAAGTCCATAATCAGATTTATGAGGGTCGAATTAGAGGTACTAGGATATTTTTTATCACTAACACATTAATTTCGCAGGTTCTGTACGTTACAAGTTGTCGAAGAAGACGACAAGAGCTAGGGCTTCGGCGCCTCTCCGGCCAATAGAATCATGTTGTATATTTATTGTTATGGTTTTATTTATATGAACGAATGTAAAGACCGGCCCAGCGGTAGAAGCGAGCATTGTAAGGCGTTAGTATACCAGGGCACGGGTTCGATCTCTGCCCCTGGTATTTTGACATTTTATTTTCATGATTTCTTGTTTGGAGATCCAATTCCTGCCAGCCCAGCACGCTCACCCTGCGCTCTCAACCCCTCACCATCAAATCTTTACACTACCAGATCCAGCACCCCAGATTTACGTGTGCACCGTGAGTCCCTTGGAGCCAGCCACGTTGGATTATCACAAGAGCATGGGCTCCTGGTTTGGGCCTAGTGATTCCTATTTCTCACACCCCAGGATTTACTTCTGCAGGCCCATCATTTTTTATTTTTTTGTTTCATTTTTTTTTGTTTATTTAACATAATTAATTTTGTTTTCTAAATTAATTAAAATCAAATTAACTTAACTCTTTTTAATTAAATTAATTAAATTAACCTTTTTTTAATAAAAAATTAAATTAATTGAAATAATTAACTTAGTTTCTTTAGGGTTTTATCATTAAATTTTTTTT
The DNA here is from genome assembly GCA_948472305.1 of Vicia faba. Taxonomy (NCBI): domain Eukaryota; kingdom Viridiplantae; phylum Streptophyta; class Magnoliopsida; order Fabales; family Fabaceae; genus Vicia; species Vicia faba. The sequence goes on along the minus strand of OX451737.1, from coordinate 1,567,437,965 downwards.
CAAATAATCAATTTCTTTTTCTAAACTAAAATCAATTAGATTAGGTTAGTCATCCAATTTTTTATCAGAAAACGATCACAAAAAGAAAATATTTCTCCATTTCTCTTTACTTTTACAATCTTCGTGTGTTCCTTTATTTTAGTATTAGTTTTTACAATAATGTATCTGCTAAAGGTTGTAATAATTAATTAGGTTATTTTTATCGCTTTCTTTCTTTCCCCCAATTTTGTGGTTTTGTATCCCCTTCCCTGAAGCATTGTAATAGCGTAGGATCTTTCTTTTCAGTTTTTTACTACTTTTACTTATTACTGTGTAATAACTAGGCCTGTATGGTAAGATCTAAAACAAAATGCTAGATAACCTTAAATACAAGATAAAATAACTGAATCAAAACACTATTCACACACGCACCTCTAGGGTGACTCCACTTGTTGGCTTCGGATAAAATAGTCATGTCCCTCGAACGTGAGACGCTTTAGCAAAAGACCCTCGGTTAAAAAGATCGTAGTCCCTCGATGACCCTTCCATGTTGCCTCGGTAAACTATCTTAGTCTCCTACAATAAAATTGCTAAAGCATCCTACAATTTGCCTTTATGATTGTACGATGACCTGCGCTTGTTCCTCATACATCCAACGATAGGGCTTCCTACTAATCAATGGCATGATGAAACTATCTAAAGGATAAGGAAAAGAACAAAAGACATTTGTTAATGTGTTTCAAAACATTTTTTTCACACAAAACACTTCTTTTCTGAAATATTTTCCAAACAAACACTTTGTATGCGTTCTTAGCGATACGAGAATCATTAAAAAGTTTGTCACACTTAGGCATTTTCAAAATATTTTCAAACACATTAACAAAGCATTATCAAAAGTGAGCTAGCGATTAAGAGCCCGTAGATAACTACAGATGAAAAGGGTGTTAATACCTTCCCTTTTCATAACCTACCCCTCAAACTCAGAAAAATTCTCAAAGGTATTTCCTATTCTTTTCACCCTTTCCTTTATTGGATAAAAGAAAAGTCGATGGCGACTCTTGCTATCCGCAACATTTGCAATAAAACTCAAAACCAAAAGTCAGTTATCGCGCCGTATTACAGAATTGGCGACTATGCTGGAGACGAACTAAAAGTGGGGTTACCTTAGAGTTAGATAACATTTAAAATGCTTTACTTGCTTGATTTGTATGCTTTACATTTCAGGGTTTTGCTCAGGTTTATTTTTTGTAAAGATCCTATACCCGAATTTGGGGGCATTTTAGGTAAGTAGCAATACATCGTGAAAACTATATGGCGTATACTGATATAGTTGAAGCAATGACTATGTTAGTGTGACACATTGGTTGGTGTCGGTGTCCCTTGAGTCAGTCAAGGAGAATGTTGGGTTGTCGCGTGGTGTCATAAGCATTAACTGACCTTAGAACTTTAGTTGGCACAACTTAGCCATTAGAAAGTAAAGAGATGGTCGACTTTGGTGCAGAGTGAAGTTGTTTGATACTCAATACTACACTCATTAAGATCATACGCTCGAGATATTTCGGTTGCAAATCAGATGTTATGTTGAAACAATGCCTAAGAGAAAGATCGGTGATATTGAGACTCCTAGAACCCGGTTACTACTTTTAGGACAGGTTGAGCCAACTAAAACTTAAGAGGATACTTGCCTACAAACTCCATGCAAGCTTGAACTCAAGGCCTTCTGTGTTTTGTTGTGTCTGATTAATTGTTCGAACATGACATCATAACATCATAATATCATGACATCATACCATATCATTTTCACTAACCATTTCAAGGACTAAGGGATTTATCTTTGTTCTTTGTTGTAGGTTATGGACTTCACTCGTAGAAACACTATTCGGATCAACTTTGTAAGGGTACCTTCTCATCTTAAGGAGTTATTCTTAAGAGTTCCCGAAAGTTCTCAATTAATCAAAAGGCACGGTCGACTACTCAGTCTGGTTACCTCGGGTTTTGAAGAAGACATGATGAGTGTTCTATTCCAGTTCTTTGACCCTGCACATCATTGTTTCACCTTTCCAGATTATCAGTTGGTACCCACAATGAAAGAGTTCTCTAAACTACTAGGAGTACATGTTCTTGACCAGACACCCTTCACCGGTTTAGAGAAAGCTCATAAACCAGAAGATGTTACAGCAGCTTTACATCTGAAGCAGTCCGACATTGTATTTAACTGGGAAATGAGAAGTGGAGTCAAGGGCTTTCTTGCTAAATTTCTGATAGAGAAGGCTCAATTTTTTATAGATGCTATGGGTTTTCAAGCTTTCGATGAGACCTTGCTCTGTTAATCTATGGATTGGTACTATTCCCTAATCCAGACCAACTTATAGATGTGAACACCATCAAAATATTTCTTGCTCATAATCCGGGGCCTACCTTGCTTGGAGATATTTTGCATTCTCTTCACACTTATACTATGAAGAAGCGAGGAACTCTCATGTGTTGTATACCTCTAATATCCGGGTGGTTTATTTCACACCTTCCTTGCTCGATAATAAAGAATGAACAAGGTTTGAGGTGGTCTCAAAGAATAATGTCACTCTCTCATACATACATCTATTGGTATTCCAGATCTCACAAGGATATCATTATCATTGAGCGTTATGGGGAATTCTCTAATGTTCCACTCTTTGGCATTAGGGGAGGTATTACTTACAACCCTTATCTAGCTCTACATAAATTTGGTTATGCTCGAAGATACGGTCCTCATGACACGCTTATCCAGGGTATTGTATTCGATTATGAGAATGATCCTCAAGGTTATTGTTAAATGTTTATACACGCTGGGGCATGGTGAACAAGATTGATAGCAAGGCTTTAGGATAGAAGAATTCCATCCTGTGATACGGTGGCCAAAACCGGGACTGTTTTTAGGAATGCTGGTTTACATTTTGCGTTTGTGTTTGCAAAATGTCGCGGTAAGCAAGAGTCGCCACCGACTTTTATTTTATCCAACAAGGAAAGGAAAAAAGCACAGAAAAATTCCTTTTTCGAGATATTTCTGAGTACGGGGGGTAGATTATAGAAAGGGAAGGTATTAGCACCCTTTCTATCCGTAGTTATCTACGGGCTCTTAGGTACTTGCTCATCATTTTCAAAATTGCTTCTTTGTGTTTGTGTGATTTGAAAAGTTTTTGTTTTGACTTCGATTTAAATCTTGCTTCTGTCTTCAAGAGTGTTACGAAGTGTTTTTGATAACTTTGTTTGTAAAGGAGTGTAAGTGTGAAAAAGGTTTGTTTTGTTTGAGCAAGTACTTAAGGGTTAATCTACCTACTCAAAAAAAGAATCGTTCTATGTTCGTTTCCTTTAGACAGTGTTATCCCACTATTAGTGAGTAAGTAGCACCATCGTTGGAGTTTTGAGGGTCAATTCGAAAGGGACGTACGATCACTAAAGCAATGTTAGGACGTCTTAGTAATAACCCTAATGTCTTAGATCAATTATTTGAGGCAACAATATCCGAGGCAACCTTTCTGAGGCAACTTTGATCTTTGGGACAAAAGGATGACCACTAAAGCATGCTATACCTAATGACCGTTTACCAAAGGCAACCAAGTGGGAGTGTACCCTAGGAGTGCGCATGTGCGAGTGATTCAATTTCAGATTATTATCTTTGCACATTTTAGGGTTATCTAACTGTTTTAAAGTTTTACATACATTCTTGTCATGCATCCTAATATCATACATCTAACAGTTTAATATTTTGCGGAATTTAAAGTGCGGAAATTAAACTAAGTTATTACAAGGCTTCGGGTATTTACATAGCCAAAAACAAACCCTTAAAAATAAAGCGATAAATGAAAGATAAAAGACCTAATTAAACTATTACAACTTGTGGACAACACATCAATATGGTAAAAATAATAATAAAGCGCGCGATGAAATTAAGAACGATAGAATTTTAGGGTTTTGACCCTTTCTAACCTAATTGGAAAAAGAAGTTTTTTTTGTTGTTTTTAATTGTTTTTAAGAAAAAGGAATTAAGTTTTAAATTAAATACACAATTAATGAGCTAATAAAATTAATTAAAGAAAATAAATAAATGACCTATTTTGTGTTTTGTTATTTTAAGAAAAAGGAAAATATAATTAAATTAGAAATAAAACCCTAATTATTCTAATTAATCTTAATTATGTACAAAATAATTAAAGTTATCTAAAATTAAACAACCTAATTAAATTAATAAAAAAAATTTGATAAAAAATAAGATCTAAACCTAATTTGATGTAAAGTATTATTTTTTATAATTTTTTGATAAAAGAAATAATTAATTATGTTAGTAAAAGAATTAATTAAATTAATTAGGAAAAATAAAAATAATAATAAAAAAAGAATATAGAAAGAGATATGGGCCTGAAAGGTGATTTAGGGGGTGTGGACACCAATTCTGGGCCCAAGAAGATAAGGTCCACGTTGACCTTCTGAGATCCCATGCCATGCGTTTGATTAGGCGTTTGGTGCTCCTTCATTGATGGCCTATGGATCTGGCCATCTGGCCACTTGGCATGTTGGATGATGAGGTCATATGGTGGACCTTGGACTTGTAAGCGCGCTGGATCCTGAAAAGGAAAATAATATGAAGAAATTGGGGGACTTGGGATTCGAACCCAGGTCCTGATGCCTTTTTCCCTCACCCTGTAACCAACATCGCCACTTGTTTTTGTTGTATATAACATAAACAAGAATTATTATATAATAAGCAGGCGAAACAAAGAAATATGCGCACGAATTTTCAAACGAACGAGTGAGGTGATGCCCCGCCATCATCCATGTCCTTGGTCCGTTGGTAAAAAGTCCCAGACTTTTACCTACGGACCTTTGTCCGTCGCTACAAGCCTGCACATTCTCAAAATCAATTATAGGCAAGATAAATCAAAACTAAAGCCATGAATAGCTTCGTCTGGACCTGCTGAGTTCAATGGTGGCCCTTTCATGGCCCAATTTTACCTATAGGAAGAAATCCCAAATCGAAGCACAAAAACCTAGCAATGGCAAAATCTTATACAGGCCATAAAAATGAAATCAAATATTACAGAAAGCTTGCATATGTGATGGTGAACAAGGATATATGATTAGAATGTGATGAATGTGCAAGAATTACGCAAACCGATTTCAAAAATAACTCAATATCGTGGATGACTTACAGTGGTATTCAGGGCCTGGAAATGCTTGCTCTTGATTGGTTTTGTTTGCTGGGGATTCTAGGAAGCGATTGGGAGCGTTATGAGGCTTTGAAATTGCCTGCAACTAGGAATTTGATTCAACACTTTTTCTTGTTTTTTTCAAGTTTGGTTCTGATTGATGCACCTCCTTCTAGCCTTGCTTTAGGTCTGCATATACCGCTTATGTACTGAGGAATGAATTAGGGTTGTCAATGCGATCATAATCTTCCTCCATTATTGAATTTGATTTGGAGTTGATTCACTTTGAATATCTTTCTAAAATTAGGAAAATTCAATCTTTTTGTCCACACCAATGCTTTGCACGATTTCAAATGCTTGCCAACTGGTTTTGAGACCTGAAACAAGTACAAAATCTTGAATTTTCAATGCTTTAGATTTTTCTATGATTTGTTTTGATTTAAATTGATTAAATTCAAATAAAAATCAAAATAAATAATAAAAACAAGATAATGACAAGTGACAAGGGCTAGGGCTCGTGGACTATGTTTCCAACTCAAAACCAATGCAACAAGTTAGGCCCATTAAGCAAAATTTGTAATTTGAAGCATAGTTAACTTTTGGCAATTTTGCAAAAAGGGTCAACTTCACCAATGCATAACTTCCTCAATTTTGACTCTTTGAAGGTGTTCTTAGACTTTTTAGAAATCTTGAGATGTCCTCTAAGCAACCCTTTTTATCTCATCTCAATTTGATATTTCATGCTCATTGTTGTACCCCAAAATTTGCCCTCCCATAATTCTTCAAGAAAATGCCAAGTCAACCTTCAAAGTTCCCTAAGGGTTGCACAGTCAAAGATCTCCTATACAGTCAAAATTAGGGTTTGTGTGCTGATCAAGAAAATGAAGTTTCTAAAGGTCCAATCAAGTCTCACATGCCTATAAACATGGTCAAGTATCCTCATATCAAGTTTCAAGGCTTTCAGCACAAAATTGCACAATCAAAACCCTAAAATTGAACTACAGTCAACTGTAGGGGCAAAATGGTCATTTGACAGTCAAAAGTTCAAATTTTTGGCCAACATATCATTTTGAAGCCACAAACATCATTTGATCAATGCTTGATCATGATTCTCAAAATTTTGCTCAAAAATCATCAAGATGCAAAAGTTTCCTTATTTGGACAGCTGAAAAAGTCAACTGAAATTGACCAGGGCATAACTTTCACATGGATTATCAGAAAAATTCCATCCAAAGCTCATTTTGAAGAGAAAGACATTTCCTACAACTCATCTTCATACTTCAAGTCCAAGAAATGCTCTCACAAAAAGTTATCAATTTCAACATTATAGGTCATTTTCAAAAGTCAACAAAAAGGGACTTTAAGTCAAAGGCCATAACTTGAGATTGGTAAATCAAAATGACATGGGACCAAAGACATTGGTTAGAGGACTCAAATACCTTTCCAAAATGTCCAAGAACATGAGAACATCTTAAAAATTGAGCAAGTTATGCCTTGTAGAAGTTGGGAAATGTTTGGGTATTTTGAAAAGTCAACATTGATTCAAATGACCTAAAATTGCTAATGGGCCCATTTTTCTTCCACAATTCATCATTCCAAGCATGTGCACGACCACTTGGCCCAAAGGGAAGTATTTTCTCATTTTTTATTTATTTATTTGAATTTTTATTTATAATAATTCACTTAAATCAATTAAATATGTGAAAAATATTTAACTTAACCTAACAAATCTTTCTATACATGTTTTAGCCTCAAGATTTCGTGTATATGCAGATAAGGAAAGATTTGGAGAGATTGGAGATGATTTGAACCAAAAACACATAAAAAAAGATTGAAAAAATCTTAGAAAATCAAATTTCCAAAATCAATGAATGCAATGGATTTGATTGATTTTTCTTGACCTAATGGACTCAGTACAAAAGCCTAATTACAACCCTAATCAAACAACACACTGAGCTGCGCCCAAACTCCATTGACAACTTGAAATTTTTCTCAAAAAAGGTCAATACTGAAAACCCTTTTGCAGGCTGATTCAAGGCACGAAACCTATTCCATTAGCTTGCTGAAGGATCATAGAACGATTCTCAATCAAGAATACTCATCAGAACCTCAAGAATTGGTAACACAAGTGCAAACTGTACCAAGAAAAATTCATAATCGTGCATCATGATTTACGCATCCTTTGTGAATTTTAATACTTGATTCATGTTCATTATGAAGTTCTAAAGCTAACCAATACATTTAATTGTCTTTTTGTGTGCTATACGCAATTATGCCATGTTTGTGTTCTAGGGTTTACAGGACCTCAAAATTGGGGGTTTTTATTTAAAGAAAAATTAGCCCTCAAAACCACCACCATTTAACTCAGCACACTCAGGCGACCTTAAGACCACCCTCGCGCTCAATTTATGAGTGACTGAGGGCTAATCGCTATTTTCTAATAGCATGCCTAAAAGAACGCGTATAAAACCGTGGCCATTGTTTTGATATTTTCAGGAACGAAGAAGAAGACAACTAGGTGGCAGGGAGCGATTGGCTTGTATAAATCTCGCGCGCGTTTCCAAAGCCATTGACAATTTTCTTTTATAATATTTATTTGTTATATTAGTTTACAGATAAACAAAGCGCTTCAGTGGCAAAGTGTGTGTGTTGGCAACGCTAAAAACCTGGGTTCGAGCCCCAGGTTTGTATTATTTCCCATATTATTTTGCTATCTATGTTCCCATGCAGTGCCAGCATCAAGACGCACCATATGCCTTCAAGAATCCCACATCCACGTGCCCCTGGAGATCAAATCAAAGGCATAGATTGGAAGCGCATCATAAGCCTGGTCAAAGTGCTAACACGCTACCTGGAAAAGGTCAAACGGACCAAGGTTGTTGGGCCAGAATTCTTGGATTAAACCTCCTATTTGGGGACCACCACCCCCCCTGGTTTGCAATTCTCTATATTTTCCTTATATTTTATTTTCAATTATTATTTTATTTTCTTTATTGTTTTGAATTAATCAATTATTTTCACAAAAATAAAAATGCATAAAAATCAGAAAAGATAAAAAATATAATAAATATTTTTATTTTAATATTTATTGTAAATAAATGCATGTAAATTAATTAGTTTAAATTAGGGTTTTAATTTTAATTCCTTTCATAACAAAATCCAAAAATATAGAACTAGGTTTAATAAATGTTTTATTCCTTTTAATTTTTCTTTTTCACAATAATATTATTTATTTTATTTATTTTCATAATTAAAATGGCATGTAAAAATTAGGTTTAATTTAGGTTAAAAACTTCAACATTTTTCTTAATAAATAAAAATAATAATTAGAATTAGGTTTAGCCTTTTATTTTAATTTCAATTAATTCTTTTCTTATTAAATCCTAAAATACTAAAAATACCAAAAAAATAATTCCTTTTTCATTTTTATTAATTAATACCATGTATTTTAATTTTTGCAAAAGGGTCCAACGCCCTCGTTTCGTTTAATTCTCATTAATTCGCGTATTTATTTTATTTCATTATAATACTTATGTACCTCTCCCGAAGCCATGTAAATTACTTCTCGCACTTTTCAATTCTTTATTTACTCTATTTATTTTTTCTGTCAAATCGGGTCCTGGTTAATTTTGGCGATGTGGACCCGCGCCTTTTGTAATAGCTTAGAATTTACCTTTTCCGCAATATTTTTAACTGTTAATCAAAAGCATGAAAGAATGTATGGACAAAATAAAATCAGGCGTAGAACACCGATAACATGACAAGATCAATGCAAATGAAAATGACACACAAATCGCACACACCACCCCTAGGGTACGCCTCACTGTTGCCTTGCCTCGAAAGGTGATCGTCGAGTAGAGGATGTCTTAGTAAGTCCTCATGATCCGGGAACCTGGCATGAGGGTAGCTTCTAAGGTGTCTTCCCATTGCTCTGGTGATCACCATGTCCCGAACCTTCGAATTGACCCGAACACCTCCAACGGTGGTGCTACCTACCTCTCAATGGTGGGATGGCACTACTTTAAGGACATTTACACAGACGAATTCCTTAGGGTAGGTAGACGACTCTAGATACTTGCTCTAACTTCAAAACAAATTCAAAAAATACTTTTCACACCAACACATTTTCAAAAAGCTTTCGAAAGCAATTTTTCAAACACTCTTGAGGACCGATACAAGAGTCGAACTGGAATTTTCAAAGAAACTTTTTAAAACCCACAGTTGAAAAGCAAACAAACCATTTTTGAAAACACAATGAGCAACACCTTCCCTTTCTATAACCTACCTCCCGAACCGAGAGCAATCTCTATAAAGGAATTTTTCTGTGCTTTTGTCCTTTCCATTTGGAGAAAATAAAAGACGGTGGCGACTCTTGCTTACCGCGACATTTCGCGAACCAGCGTTAAACAGTCAGTTCCAGATCCACCGATCACAGAACTGGCGACTCTGCTGGGGACTATCTTTTAAAGTGAGGTGTACCTTAGGGCTAGTTCATAACTGTGTTTTCAATTGTATTGATTTGCTTGCTTTACTATTGTGGGTTGCATCGGAGTTACATAGATCCTAACCCGGATCTGGGGGTACCCTGTTTAGGTAGCATAAGCTGTGAGGGACCTGTCTGGCGTAGACCGACACAGGTGAAGCAGTGACTACGTTGGTGTGGCACCTTGGTCTGTACCGATATCCCTTGTGTCGCAACGAGGAGAATATGGGTCTTCTAAGGAGTCATTAAGCACCAACAACCTTAGAACCTTAATTGACACAACTTGGCCTTTAGAATTGTAGCAGTATGCTACGCCCATTGAGGCTAAACTCTCGTGATGGTTCTGGCCGCAAGAAAAGATTGCGATGCTGGAGTTATGACCGATTGAGGGTAGTCAATGATATTGGGATCCTCTAAGAACCCGGTTACTTTTGATTAGGACAGGTATGAACCAACAAACTGAAAGAGGGTAGTACCTAGACCTCATGCTGGCCTAAACTTTAGGGGCTTGCCTTGTGTGACTTGTGTGCCTTACCATGTTTGCCTTTGTATCTGTATGTGGTGTGCTTTATCATAACATCATAGCATCATGAGCATTGCATGCATCCTGCATAAGGACTGACCATTTCAAAGACAAGAGGGTTTCACCTTTGCTCTGTTTTGTAGGACACTGACACTATGATGCCTGTGCGAAGGAATACTATCCGGTTCAACTTTGTCCGTTCACCTGAGTTGCTTGATGAGTTGGTTAGCAGAATTCCAAATACCACTTCCTTCATTCAGAGGCATGGTTCTCTTCTCAGCTTAGTCACTGCAAAGCGGGATCAACAGTTGATGAGTGTTCTGACCCAGTTCTATGACCCTCTGTACCAGTGCTTCACCTTTCAAGACTTCCAGTTGGTCCCTACCCTGGAAGAGTTCTCTGATTTGCTTGGTATCCCTATCTTGGATCAGACTCCCTATACTGGTTGGGAAAAGACCCTCAGGCTTGAGGATGTGGCTGCAGCTCTTCCTTTGACCCATCAAGAGGTAACAGACAATTGGGTAACTAGAAGCGGAGTTAAGGGTTTCCTGGCCAAGTTTCTAATTGGCAAAGCTAACAGTTTCTGGAATGACCTGGACTTTAGGGCATATGAAGACATCTTGGCTCTCCTAATCTATGGGTTAGTCCTGTTTCCTAATCCTGACAACTTCATCAATGTCACTGCCATAAGGATCTTTATGTCTCAGAATCCTGTGCCTACTCTCTTGGGTGACATCTTGCAACAACTTCATGCCCGTACTACCCGAAGACGAGGAACCCTATGGTGTTGTATCCCTTTGTTGGTGAGGTGGTTTATTTCGCACCTCCCTAAGTTCGTACTGAAGAATCAAGAAGGAAGAGGTTGGGCTCATAGGTTAATGTCTCTCACCGATAAAGACATCATTTAAACTTGCAGAGGTTTGGATGAGATAGCTATTATTGATCGATGCGGGGAATACCCTAATGTTCCTCTGATTGGTACCCAAGGAGGGATCTCTTACAATCCATGTCTAGCACTCCGTCAGTTTGGAAGAGCAAGAAGAGCAGGTCCCCATGAGATGTTGGTGCCTCACATCAGTTTCGAGTTTCAGGTGGATAGTGACGAGCTGCGTCGTAGGTTCATCAAGGCTTGGGACAAAGTTCATAAAGCTGACCCACAGGAGTTAGGGCCGAAGACTTCTTTACCTATGGAAGCCTACTACAAATGGGTTCGCATCCGTGCTCAGAAGTTAGGTATGCCATATGAAGCTGTCAGACCCGTCATCCTTGAGTGTCCTGACAAAGATGGTGTTACTCCAACTGTCCTTCCTCCTCAGATACCTACTGATTATGAGACATTGAAGAGATCTTGGTCGCAACTGCGAGAAGAGCGGGATTCTTACCGGGAAAAGTTCAACGAGCAGGAATCAAAGATCCAGAAACTGACAAAACAGTTGGAGAATGAGAGAGCTCTGAATGCCTACATCCGTACTGAGAAGAGGAGACCATGGGATCAATAATGAGCTCCAGATGTGCTTTTACAGTTTTATTTCCTTTTCAGTATTTCCTTTCATGTAACGCCTAAAGGGCAACTTGTTGAATAATTTCAATTGCAAAGTTAAATCTAATGAAGTGCGTTCCTTTACAAAGTTGACTCCCGATTGTCTTTGAAAACATAAATCATACACATTTCATACATCATGTGCATAGCAGGTTTTTCCTCTTTTCAGGTTGCTTACAAGTCTTCGCTGTTTATTTCAGCATCATGAATCCCGAATCTTCATCAACTGAGACTTCCATCAAGGCTCTTCAGGCGTAGAATGCGCAGTTTCAGGAATTAATCAAGGGTCTGGCTCAGGGCCAAGAGGAGCTGAAGGCTATGCTCCTGAAGAAGGAGAAGAAGAAGAAGAGAAGAACTGTTCTATTCAACTCGGGCCGAAGGTTTGGTAATGCTCTGCAGCAGGAAGAGGCTGGTTCTTCTGTCGGCAAGAGTAGTCCTCAGGCAGAAGCAAGGGTTCCTAGTCCGGTAGTCTCCGACAACGAGACTGATTTTGATGAAGAGCAGTACCCTCCTGCAGAAGACAAATACAAACAACTGGAGGATAGGTTAAAGGCTATGGAGATTCAACAGGTACCTGGGCTGGATTTCGGAGATCTGGGTTTGTCAACTGGTGTGATCATCCCTCACAAGTTCAAAGCACCATCCTTCTCTAAGTATGACGGGGCGTCTTGTCCCAAGCTGCATCTAAGGTCCTATGTTCGGAAAATTCAGCCGTACTCTGCGGATAAGAATTTATGGATCCACTTCTTCCAGGAGAGTCTTTCAGGGACTCATCTCGAATGGTTCTATCAGCTGGATGGGACCAAGGTTCGTAACTGGGAGGAGTTGGCTACTGCTTTCTATAAGCAGTATCAATATAATGCCGACCTTGCCCCCACACGTACCCAACTCCAGGGTATGTCGTTAGGTGCAAGTGAAGGTTTTAAAGAGTACGCTCAGAAGTGGAGAGACCTGGCTGGCAGGGTGCAGCCACCATTGACTGATCGGGAGTTGGTAGACATGTTCTTGGGGACCCTATCCGGGCCGTTTTTCAAACATCTCATTGGGAATTCTTCTGCTGGGTTCACTGATTTGATTCTGACTGGAGAGAGAATTGAAGCTGGGTTAAAGTCCGGAAAGATTGCGAAGGGTGCATCATCTAGTTCTGAGAAGAAACCCTTCAAGAAGGAGGCTAGTGCCGTGTATGGTTCCAAGAGATCAGAAAGACCTGAACGCCGCCAATCTGTCAGTGCGGTAATGATTGCTAAGCCTGCTGCCGCTCCTCGGCCGACCAATCCTCAAAGGGATGAAAGACCCCGCAGGGAGTTTACCCGGTTAAGCATGACCCTATCGCAGATCCTGCCACAGTTGCTATCCACCAATTTGGTGACTGTCAGGGAGGCTCCGAAGTTCCCCAATACTGCATCTCCTAAGTACAACCCGAATGCTCGTTGTGCTTACCATTCAGATAGCCCGGGGCATGCCACTGATGACTGTTGGGCATTAAGGAACAAGCTGCAGGACCTTATTGACGCCAAGGAGGTACAGTTTGAGGCATCTGAGAAGCCTAATGTAGTGACAGCTCCCCTGCCTGCTCACGGAGTGAATGCTATTGGGGATGAAGAGGAAGTTGATGAAGCTGAGTTTGATAGCTGGATCTACCCGGCAACCGACGGTGGACTTAACAATTGGAGCGCAAAAGACAATCTCCCTGTTTCTCTTGTTACTGAGTAATGAATTCCTATGTTTTGTTATTTTGTAATAAACAATAAATAAACTCTATGGCCCGGTGTCTTACCCGAGGCACCGTGGTTCTATTTGTGAGGGCATATAAACTGTCATTTCATATATCATGAATGAAAATCTCGGACGTTTTCTCGCATTGCAAATTTTATGCTCCTTTTCTGTCTTTCTTTCCTTTACATATATTTCAAAACAAGATGTATTTACACACACACTCACTCATACAGGTTCCAATCCACTCTGGATCTCACTGATAACAACTCTGCTACTGCCAGTTATGACTTCGAAAATCCGATCAACTTAGCCGAAGACGAAGGTGAAGATGATTGCGAAGTGCCTGGCGAGCTTGCAAGACTGTTGCTTCAGGAAGAGAGGGCAATTCAACCCCACGAAGAGCCAGTGGAAACAATAAACTTGGGTACTGAGGCAGACAGGAAAGAGGTAAAGATTGGTGCCAACCTAGAGCTCAGCGTGAAGCAACGGTTGACTCAAATGCTGCATGATTATATGGAGATCTTTGCCTGGTCCTACGAAGACATGCCCGCGTTGGATACCGATATTGTGGTCCATCACTTGCCAACTAAGGAAGACTGCCCTCCAGTTAAGCAAAAGGTCCGTCGGATGCGTCCAGAGATGTCTGAAAAGATTAAAGCCGAGGTCATGAAACAGTTTGATGCTGGGTTCCTTGCAGTGACTTCTTACCCTCAGTGGGTTGCTAATGTGACAGCCGGTACCAAAGAAAGATGGTAAGGTCAAAATGTGTGTTGACTACAGGGATCTGAGTAGGGCAAGCCCCAAGGATGACTTCCCCTACCTCACATTGATGTCCTGGTTGACAATACTGCTCAGCATAAGGTGTTTTCCTTCATGGATGGTTTTTCAGGGTATAATCAGATCAAGATGGCTTCGGAAGATATGGAAAAGACTACCTTTGTTACTCAGTGGGGCACCTTCTGCTACAAGGTCATGCCATTCGGGTTGAAAAATGCTGGGGCAACCTACCAACCTGCCATGGTTGCTTTATTTCATGACATGATCCATCATGAGATTGAAGTGTATGTCGACGACATGATTGCAAGGTCCCAAACTGAGGAGGAACACCTTGACCATCTGCAGAAGTTGTTTGACCGTCTGAAGTTGTACAAGCTGAGGTTGAACCCGAACAAGTGCACCTTCGGGGTAAGATCGGGAAAATTGCTAGGCTTCGTGGTCAGTGACAAGGGAATTCAAGTGGACCCTGCTAAGGTCAAAGCTATTCAAGAGATGCCAGTTCCTAAGACAGAGAAGGAAGTTAGAGGCTTTTTAGGACGCCTGAATTACATTGCTCGATTCATCTCACATCTGACTGCTACCTGTGAGCCAATCTTCAAGCTGCTGAAGAAAGATCAGGTAGTACGTTGGAACGATGAATGTCAGGCTGCTTTTGACAAAATCAAAGAGTATCTCTAAGAACCACCTATCCTTATGCCACCGGTTGAAGGGAGACCTCTGATACTATATCTGACAGTGCTGGACAACTCAATGGGGTGTGTGCTGGGGCAGTATGACGAGTCTGGCCGAAAAGAGCATGCCATTTATTACCTTAGCAAAAAGTTTACTGACTGTGACACCCGATACTCACTGCTTGAGAAAACTTGCTGCGCTTTGGTATGGGCTGCTCGCCGGCTGAGACAGTATATGCTGACTCACACTACCTTATTGATCTCAAAGATGGATCCTATAAAATACATATTCGAAAAGCCTGCTCTGTCTGGGAGAATTGCAAGATGGCAAATGATCTTGACGGAATACGACATTCAGTACACAACCCAGAAAGCCATCAAGGGAAGTGTATTGGCAGACCACTTGGCACATCAGGCCGTAGATGACTATCAATCCATGAACTTTGAGTTTCTAGATGAAAGCATCATGATAGTAACTGATTGCGAAGTACCTGGACCGGATGAAGGACCTGAACCAGGATCCCGATGGTCTATGCACTTTGACGGAGCCTCCAATGCTTTGGGAAACGGTATCGGCGCCATAATCATATCTCCACAAGGTACTCATACTCCACTCACTGCCCGGCTATGTTTCAACTGTACCAATAACATGGCGGAGTATGAGGCGTGCATCATGGGTCTTCAAGCTGCGATCGACCTAAGGATCAAGTTTCTGAGTGTCTTCGGAGATTCCGCTCTTGTGATCAATCAGATCAAGGGAGAGTGGGATACGAAACATCCAAATCTAATTCCTTACAAAGAATGTGTGTTGACCCTGATTCCCCACTTCACAAAGATAACCTTTGAACACTTTCCAAGAGAAGAGAATCAGCTGGCGGACGCGTTAGCTACAATGTCTTCAATGTTCAAGGTCAAATTGGATAATGAGGCTCCCCAGGTCATCATCTGGAAACTGGACGAACCGACATACTGTTGCAATCTCGAGACTGAATTGGTGACTGAGAAGCCTTGGTACCATGAAGTGAAGAGATATCTGGAAGCTCAGGAATACCCTGAAGGTGCCTCTGTCAATGATAAGAAGTTCCTGAGAAGGTTCGCAGCCAAGTTCTTCCTTAGCAATGACATCTTGTACAAGAGAAACCATGATTCAACCTTACTGCGCTGTGTGGATAAAATTGAAGCAGAAAGGATCATGGAAGAGCTACATGAAGGGACCTTTGGTACACATTCCAGTGGACACACTATGGCTAAGAAAATCCTACGGGCAGGATATTACTGGTCTACAATGGAAGCTGACTGTTACCAACATTCCAGGACATGCTACAAGTGCCAGATTTATGCAGACAAGGTACATGTTCCTCCAGTCCCCCTGAATGTTCTGACTGCGCCTTGGCCGTTTGCAATGTGGGGCATAGACATGATCGGCGAGATTAAACCTACGGCATCTAATGGGCATCGCTTCATCCTAGTGGCGATTGATTATTTTACGAAGTGGGTCGAAGCAGCATCCTATGCTACAGTAACCAAGACTGTTGTGGCACGGTTCATTCGACATAACCTGATTTGTCGATACGGCGTCCCAGAGAGGATTATTACAGACAACGGTACCAATCTGAATAATAAGATGATCGCTGAGCTCTGCGAACAGTTCAAGATACAGCACCACAATTCTTCTCCTTACAGACCGAAGATGAATGGGGCTGTAGAAGCAGCAAATAAGAACATCAAGAAAATCGTGCAGAAGATGACAGTGACTTATAAAGATTGGCATGAGATGTTACCGTTCGCTCTACACGGGTACCGTACCTCAGCTAGGACGTCAACCGGGGCAACTCCTTTCTCTCTGGTTTATGGCATGGAGGCAGTCTTGCCGATCGAAGTGCAAATACCCTCTCTCCGGATAATGAAGGATGCAAATCTGAACGAAGATGATTGGATCCAGACACGACTTGATCAGCTCAACCTCATTGATGAAAAGAGACTTGCTGCTATCTGCCATGGTCAGACGTATCAGAAACGGATGATCAGGGCATTTAACAAAAAGGTCAGACCACAGGAATATCAAGTCGGGGATCTGGTGATCAAGAGAATCATCCTTCCTCAGAGTGATCCAAGGGGCAAATGGACCCCTACGTACGAAGGGCCATTTGTGGTTAAACATGTGTTCTCAGGAGGAGCCATGATTCTAACCAACATGGATGGTGACGACCTTCCTCACCCCGCCAATGCAGACATAGTAAAAAGATACTACGCATAAAAAAGACCCGCTAGGTGTACATGCCTAGGCAAAAATTAGGGCTTCCCGGCGAACCAAAAGGGTTCGGGCAAAATGAAGGGATGAAAATAAATAAAAAATCTGTACACCCGGCAAGTCGAAAACCTGAAAAGGCGGCTTGGGCAAAAATGGGTATCCCGGTGGACCGAAAACCCGAAAGGGCGGTCCAGGCAAAAATTAGGGATAAAAGCGTAATACTATGTCTCATTGATCACTTTGCATCCAGAATCCGGTATCCACATCAAATTCAAACGGCATCGATCAGTCAGCTTCACCTTCAACCAAGGTCATCAAGTGATGAGACGCTCGGAGTTATAAAGGCAATAGCAGAGTTGAAACCCAGTGGATCATTCATATTTCACACAGCTGTTTTATCTTCTCTTGTACAAAATTTGTATAAACTCTTTTGTTCGGCGGCGTTCTCTTACTAGGACGTCAGCCTCTTCTACACAAAACGCCTATTCACAGGCCATTCAAAATCAATACAAATATATTTTCAGTTAA
Organism: Vicia faba; assembly: GCA_948472305.1. Lineage (NCBI taxonomy): Eukaryota > Viridiplantae > Streptophyta > Magnoliopsida > Fabales > Fabaceae > Vicia > Vicia faba. The sequence continues at coordinate 1,567,420,314 of OX451737.1, read as the reverse complement.
ACGTGCCAAGTGTTTTTCTTTTTCTGTTTTGTTTTGCGAAGAACGTCCAAGGTTCAATTTGTGATATATGCATTGACAATAATTTGCTAACTCATAAATATTTGCATACGAAACAAAGGAATTAATTGCAGGTGACACTAGAAACAGGGGCAATAAAGAGTTGTCTGAGCAGTCTAATTGTTCTATCCTCCAAGGTACCAAGGTAGGTTCGGCTAAAGAATATGACCAGTACATCTTAATTCCCCAGAGAGTAAGCAAGTCAGTGCACTCTCTCCAAGCAGAATCATCAAATCTTAAGGAAATTGAGTATCCTCCAGTAGATCTCAATACTTCCCCAGCAGCATATATATTCATAACAAGCATCCCCGGCAGTCTGGGTCTGAAGATTGTTCCCCGGCGGCATAACATTCAAAGGAATCACTTCCCCAGCATATCAAAACTTCCCCAAGAGTCCAGTCCAATCCAGTTCCCCAGGAAAGATGGAATTCATATCCCCAAGCAATAAGCTTATCCCCAGTAAATTCTGGAAGCTTATCCTTCGCAGAGTACGAACGCGTCGTCCGGATTTATTTAAAGAGTTATTTCCTTAACAGGATATAACTGGGTTATCCTCAGCCAAAAGCCACGGAAAGGTCGTCGTCAATACAGTCTTCTTACCCCAGCGAAGTCCATCAACACTACCAACAACAAGGGTATCCCCAGCAAATTATTATCAACACTCAGCAAAGCATCCCTCTTCCCACAGAGTATTGCTTCCGAGCATGGTCGCTAGAGTATCTTTTCTCCCCGCAGAATCTTCCATCTGCCAAGTTTATTCCGCAACAGAGTCATCTTCTCCTACCGGTATTCTTGCAGTTATCATCCCCAGCGGAAGCAAAATCTATTCTCCAACATCAGCCCAGGAATGACTTCCCGGCACCCGTCAAGGATTTAATTTCCTAAACGAAAACATACATTTATAAAACATCACATACATCATTATAGAATGCATAGACGCATTATATCATACAAATCTCATTTATGTTGAGAACATCATTGCTTGATCCATATCATGCATTGCATATGACTGACCTTTACCTTTCAGGAAAGATGCAGTTGAAATTCTCAATCATATTTCAAGACCTAGACCGGTTCCGTTAATCGACTCCAAAGATTTCTTATCCAGTCCCAGGCCTTCTCTAGTCCAGCTAAATCGACTCCCAACAGATTTTTCTGATAAGGACTCAGCAGAAGTTATTCAGATTATAATTCCCTAATGATTCCCTCTCCGACGGTGAGTGAGGCGATAATTCCTTTTCAGATGGTTCCCTCTCCGACGGTGAGTAAGGTGATAATCTCCTATGGTTCCCTCTCCGACGGTGAGTGAGGTGGTAATTCCTTTTCAGATGGTTCCCTCTCCGACGGTGAGTGAGGTGATAATCTCTTATGGTTCCCTCTCCGACGGTGAGTGAGGCGATAATTCCTTTTCAGATGGTTCCCTCTCCGACGGTGAGTGAGGTGATAATCTCCTATGGTTCCCTCTCCGACGGTGAGTGAGGAGATAATTCCTTTTCAGATGGTTCCCTCTCCGACGGTGAGTGAGGTGATAATCTCCTATGGTTCCCTCTCCGACGGTGAGTGAGGTGGTAATTCCTTTTCAGATGGTTCCCTCTCCGACGGTGAGTGAGGTGATAATCTCTTATGGTTCCCTCTCCGACGGTGAGTGAGGTGGTAATTCCTTTTCAGATGGTTCCCTCTCCGACGGTGAGTGAGGTGATAATTCCTTTTCAGATGGTTCCCTCTCCGATGGTGAGTGAGGTGGTAATCCCTTTTCAGATGGTTCCCTCTCCGACGGTGAGTGAGGTGATAATTCCTTTTCAGATGTTTCCCTCTCCGACGGTGAGTGAGGTGATAATTTCCTTATGGTTCCCTCTCCGACGGTGAGTGAGGTAATAATTCCTTTCCAGATGTTTCCCTCTCCGACGGTGAGTGAGGTGATAATTCCCTTTCAGATTATAATTTCCTTTGGTTCTCTTCCCGATACTGCGAAGATGGTAATTCTCACCAGGATTTTCTCAACGAGCGTTGTTGAAGTTAAAGTCACCCAAGGTTCCCTTACCATTCATGCTAAGGTAGTAACCATCCCTGGTTCATTCATCATCTTTTGAAGCTCCAGACTCAGCTCCTGTAACCAGTCAAGACACATCTATATCAAGCAGTTGAAAACCAGTTCTTGCAACGTGTCAGGTACTCTTTTTCTTTTGCAGGTATACAGGTTCTCGCTAAGGAATCTCTTACGCGATCAACATCCAGATGGCATTTATAAGCCCATCATCCTACCCAGCAACCTCTAAATGGCATCTATAAGCCCATTCCACCATAACTGCTACTATGTGAGCGCAAATTTCTGGGCACTTTAGTGTTCAATCATCTTCCACCCTCGGACTACGAAAGGCACGTCAGCCAATCTGCATCCTCAGGTCTAAGAAGATTGAACAGGGGCAACTGTTGTACCCCAAAATTTTCCCTCCCATAATTCTTCAAGAAAATGCCAAGTCAACCTTCAAAGTTCCCTAAGGGTTGCACAGTCAAAGATCTCCTATACAGTCAAAATTAGGGTTTGTGTGCTGATCAAGAAAATGAAGTTTCTAAAGGTCCAATCAAGTCTCACATGCCTATAAACATGGTCAAGTATCCTCATATCAAGTTTCAAGGCTTTCAGCACAAAATTGCACAATCAAAACCCTAAAATTGCACTACAGTCAACTGTAGGGGCAAAATGGTCATTTGACAGTCAAAAGTTCAAATTTTTTGCCAACATATCATTTTGAAGCCACAAACATCATTTTATCAATGCTTGATCATGATTCTCAAAATTTGGCTCAAAAATCATCAAGATGCAAAAGTTTCCTTATTTGGACAGCTGAAAAAGTCAACTGAAATTGACCAGGGCATAACTTTCACATGGATTATCAGAAAAATTCCATCCAAAGCTCATTTTGAAGAGAAAGACATTTCCTACAACTCATCGTCATACTTCAAGTCCAAGAAATGCTCTCACAAAAAGTTATCAATTTCAACATTATAGGTCATTTTCAAAAGTCAACAAAAAGAGACTTTAAATCAAAGGCCATAACTTGAGATTGGTAAATAAAAATTACATGAGACAAAAGACATTGGTTAGAGGACTCAAAGACCTTTCCAAAATGTCAGAGAACATGAGAAAATCCTAAAAATTGAGCAAGTTATGCCTTGTAGAAGTTGGGAAATTTTTGGGTATTTTGAAAAGTCAACATTGATTCAAATGACCTAAAATTGCTAATGGGCCCATTTTTCTTCCACAATTCATCATTCCAAGCATGTGCACGACCACTTGGCCCAAAGGGAAGTATTTTCTCATTTTTTATTTATTTATTTGAATTTTTATTTATAATAATTCACTTAAATCAATTAAATATGTGAAAAATATTTAACTTAACCTAACAAATCTTTTTATACATGTTTTAGCCTCAAGATTTCGTGTATATGCAGATAAGGAAAGATTTGGAGAGATTGGAGATGATTTGAACCAAAAACACATGAAAAAAAAGATTGAAAAAATCTTAGAAAATCAAATTTCCAAAATCAATGAATGCAATGGATTTGATTGATTTTTCTTGACCTAATGGACTCAGTACAAAAGCCTAATTACAACCCTAATCAAACAACACACTGAGCTGCGCCCAAACTCCATTGACAACTTGAAATTTTTCTCAAAAAAGGTCAATACTGAAAACCCTTTTGCAGGCTGATTCAAGGCACGAAACCTATTCCATTAGCTTGCTGAAGGATCATAGAACGATTCTCAATCAAGAATACTCATCAGAACCTCAAGAATTGGTAACACAAGTGCAAACTGTACCAAGAAAAATTCATAATCGTGCATCATGATTTACGCATCCTTTGTGAATTTTAATACTTGATTCATGTTCATTATGAAGTTCTAAAGCTAACCAATACATTTAATTGTCTTTTTGTGTGCTATACGCAATTATGCCATGTTTGTGTTCTAGGGTTTACAGGACCTCAAAATTGGGGGTTTTTATTTAAAGAAAAATTAGCCCTCAAAACCACCACCATTCAACTCAACACACTCAGGAGACCTTAAGACCACCCTCGCGCTCAATTTATGAGTGACTGAGGGCTAATCGCTATTTTCTAATAGCATGCCTAAAAGAACGCGTATAAAACTGTGGCCATTGTTTTGATATTTTTAGGAACGAAGAAGAAGACAACTAGGTGGCAGGGAGCGATTGGCTTGTTTAAATCTCGTGCGCGTTTCCAAAGCCATTGACAATTTTCTTTTATAATATTTATTTGTTATATTAGTTTACAGATAAACAAAGCGCTTCAGTGGCAAAGTGTGTGTGTTGGCAACGCTAAAAACCTGGGTTCGAGCCCCAGGTTTGTATTATTTCCCATATTATTTTGCTATCTATGTTCCCATGCAGTGCCAGCATCAAGACGCACCATATGCCTTCAAGAATCCCACATCCACGTGCCCCTGGAGATCAAATCAAAGGCATAGATTGGAAGCGCATCATAAGCCTGGTCAAAGTGCTAACACGCTACCTGGAAAAGGTCAAACGGACCAAGGTTGTTGGGCCAGAATTCTTGGATTAAACCTCCTATTTGGGGACCACCACCCCCCCCCCTGGTTTGCAATTCTCTATATTTTCCTTATATTTTATTTTCAATTATTATTTTATTTTCTTTATTGTTTTGAATTAATCAATTATTTTCACAAAAATAAAAATGCATAAAAATCAGAAAAGATAAAAAATATAATAAATATTTTTATTTTAATATTTATTGTAAATAAATGCATGTAAATTAATTAGTTTAAATTAGGGTTTTAATTTTAATTCCTTTCATAACAAAATCCAAAAATATAGAACTAGGTTTAATAAATGTTTTATTCCTTTTAATTTTTCTTTTTCACAATAATATTATTTATTTTATTTATTTTCATAATTAAAATGGCATGTAAAAATTAGGTTTAATTTAGGTTAAAAACTTCAACATTTTTCTTAATAAATAAAAAAAATAATTAGAATTAGGTTTAGCCTTTTATTTTAATTTCAATTAATTCTTTTCTTATTAAATCCTAAAATACTAAAAATACCAAAAAAATAATTCCTTTTTCATTTTTATTAATTAATACCATGTATTTTAATTTTTGCAAAAGGGTCCAACGCCCTCGTTTCGTTTAATTCTCATTAATTCGCGTATTTATTTTATTTCATTATAATACTTATGTACCTCTCCCGAAGCCATGTAAATTACTTCTCGCACTTTTCAATTCTTTATTTACTCTATTTATTTTTTCTGTCAAATCGGGTCCTGGTTAATTTTGGCGATGTGGACCCGCGCCTTTTGTAATAGCTTAGAATTTACCTTTTCCGCAATATTTTTAACTGTTAATCAAAAGCATGAAAGAATGTATGGACAAAATAAAATCAGGCGTAGAACACCGATAACATGACAAGATCAATGCAAATGAAAATGACACACAAATCGCACACACCACCCCTAGGGTACGCCTCACTGTTGCCTTGCCTCGAAAGGTGATCGTCGAGTAGAGGATGTCTTAGTAAGTCCTCATGATCCGGGAACCTGGCATGAGGGTAGCTTCTAAGGTGTCTTCCCATTGCTCTGGTGATCACCATGTCCCGAACCTTCGAATTGACCCGAACACCTCCAACGGTGGTGCTACCTACCTCTCAATGGTGGGATGGCACTACTTTAAGGACATTTACACAGACGAATTCCTTAGGGTAGGTAGACGACTCTAGATACTTGCTCTAACTTCAAAACAAATTCAAAAAATACTTTTCACACCAACACATTTTCAAAAAGCTTTCGAAAGCAATTTTTCAAACACTCTTGAGGACCGATACAAGAGTCGAACTGGAATTTTCAAAGAAACTTTTTAAAACCCACAGTTGAAAAGCAAACAAACCATTTTTGAAAACACAATGAGTAACACCTTCCCTTTCTATAACCTACCTCCCGAACCGAGAGCAATCTCTATAAAGGAATTTTTCTGTGCTTTTGTCCTTTCCATTTGGAGAAAATAAAAGACGGTGGCGACTCTTGCTTACCGCGACATTTCGCGAACCAGCGTTAAACAGTCAGTTCCAGATCCACCGATCACAGAACTGGCGACTCTGCTGGGGACTATATTTTAAAGTGAGGTGTACCTTAGGGCTAGTTCATAACTGTGTTTTCAATTGTATTGATTTGCTTGCTTTACTATTGTGGGTTGCATCGGAGTTACATAGATCCTAACCCGGATCTGGGGGTACCCTGTTTAGGTAGCATAAGCTGTGAGGGACATGTCCGGCGTAGACCGACACAGGTGAAGCAGTGGCTACGTTGGTGTGGCACCTTGGTCTGTACCGATATCCCTTGTGTCGCAACGAGGAGAATATGGGTCTTCTAAGGAGTCATTAAGCACCAACAACCTTAGAACCTTAATTGACACAACTTGGCCTTTAGAATTGTAGCAGTATGCTACGCCCATTGAGGCTAAACTCTCGTGATGGTTCTGGCCGCAAGAAAAGATTGCGATGCTGGAGTTATGACCGATTGAGGGTAGTCAATGATATTGGGATCCTCTAAGAACCCGGTTACTTTTGATTAGGACAAGTATGAACCAACAAACTGAAAGAGGGTAGTACCTAGACCTCATGCTGGCCTAAACTTTAGGGGCTTGCCTTGTGTGACTTGTGTGCCTTACCATGTTTTCCTTTGTATCTGTATGTGGTGTGCTTTATCATAACATCATAGCATCATGAGCATTGCATGCATCCTGCATAAGGACTGACCATTTCAAAGACAAGAGGGTTTCACCTTTGCTCTGTTTTGTAGGACACTGACACTATGATGCCTGTGCGAAGGAATACTATCCGGTTCAACTTTGTCCGTTCACCTGAGTTGCTTGATGAGTTGGTTAGCAGAATTCCAAATACCACTTCCTTCATTCAGAGGCATGGTTCTCTTCTCAGCTTAGTCACTGCAAAGCGGGATCAACAGTTGATGAGTGTTCTGACCCAGTTCTATGACCCTCTGTACCAGTGCTTCACCTTTCAAGACTTCCAGTTGGTCCCTACCCTGGAAGAGTTCTCTGATTTGCTTGGTATCCCTATCTTGGATCAGACTCCCTATACTGGTTGGGAAAAGACCCTCAGGCTTGAGGATGTGGCTGCAGCTCTTCCTTTGACCCATCAAGAGGTAACAGACAATTGGGTAACTAGAAGCGGAGTTAAGGGTTTCCTGGCCAAGTTTCTAATTGGCAAAGCTAACAGTTTCTGGAATGACCTGGACTTTAGGGCATATGAAGACATCTTGGCTCTCCTAATCTATGGGTTAGTCCTGTTTCCTAATCCTGACAACTTCATCAATGTCACTGCCATAAGGATCTTTATGTCTCAGAATCCTGTGCCTACTCTCTTGGGTGACATCTTGCAACAACTTCATGCCCGTACTACCCGAAGACGAGGAACCCTATGGTGTTGTATCCCTTTGTTGGTGAGGTGGTTTATTTCGCACCTCCCTAAGTTCGTACTGAAGAATCAAGAAGGAAGAGGTTGGGCTCATAGGTTAATGTCTCTCACCGATAAAGACATCATTTGGACTTGCAGAGGTTTGGATGAGATAGCTATTATTGATCGATGCGGGGAATACCCTAATGTTCCTCTGATTGGTACCCAAGGAGGGATCTCTTACAATCCATGTCTAGCACTCCGTCAGTTTGGAAGAGCAAGAAGAGCAGGTCCCCATGAGATGTTGGTGCCTCACATCAGTTTCGAGTTTCAGGTGGATAGTGACGAGCTGCGTCGTAGGTTCATCAAGGCTTGGGACAAAGTTCATAAAGCTGACCCACAGGAGTTAGGGCCGAAGACTTCTTTACCTATGGAAGCCTACTACAAATGGGTTCGCATCCGTGCTCAGAAGTTAGGTATGCCATATGAAGCTGTCAGACCCGTCATCCTTGAGTGTCCTAACAAAGATGGTGTTACTCCAACTGTCCTTCCTCCTCAGATACCTACTGATTATGAGACATTGAAGAGATCTTGGTCGCAACTGCGAGAAGAGCGGGATTCTTACCGGGAAAAGTTCAACGAGCAGGAATCAAAGATCCAGAAACTGACAAAACAGTTGGAGAATGAGAGAGCTCTGAATGCCTACATCCGTACTGAGAAGAGGAGACCATGGGATCAATAATGAGCTCCAGATGTGCTTTTACAGTTTTATTTCCTTTTCAGTATTTCCTTTCATGTAACGCCTAAAGGGCAACTTGTTGAATAATTTCAATTGCAAAGTTAAATCTAATGAAGTGCGTTCCTTTACAAAGTTGACTCCCGATTGTCTTTGAAAACATAAATCATACACATTTCATACATCATGTGCATAGCAGGTTTTTCCTCTTTTCAGGTTGCTTACAAGTCTTCGCTGTTTATTTCAGCATCATGAATCCCGAATCTTCATCAACTGAGACTTCCATCAAGGCTCTTCAGGCGTAGAATGCGCAGTTTCAGGAATTAATCAAGGGTCTGGCTCAGGGCCAAGAGGAGCTGAAGGCTATGCTCCTGAAGAAGGAGAAGAAGAAGAAGAGAAGAACTGTTCTGTTCAACTCGGGCCGAAGGTTTGGTAATGCTCTGCAGCAGGAAGAGGCTGGTTCTTCTGTCGGCAAGAGTAGTCCTCAGGCAGAAGCAAGGGTTCCTAGTCCGGTAGTCTCCGACAACGAGACTGATTTTGATGAAGAGCAGTACCCTCCTGCAGAAGACAAATACAAACAACTGGAGGATAGGTTAAAGGCTATGGAGATTCAACAGGTACCTGGGCTGGATTTCGGAGATCTGGGTTTGTCAACTGGTGTGATCATCCCTCACAAGTTCAAAGCACCATCCTTCTCTAAGTATGACAGGGCGTCTTGTCCCAAGCTGCATCTAAGGTCCTATGTTCGGAAAATTCAGCCGTACTCTGCGGATAAGAATTTATGGATCCACTTCTTCCAGGAGAGTCTTTTAGGGACTCATCTCGAATGGTTCTATCAGCTGGATGGGACCAAGGTTCGTAACTGGGAGGAGTTGGCTACTGCTTTCTATAAGCAGTATCAATATAATGCCGACCTTGCCCCCACACGTACCCAACTCCAGGGTATGTCGTTAGGTGCAAGTGAAGGTTTTAAAGAGTACGCTCAGAAGTGGAGAGACCTGGCTGGCAGGGTGCAGCCACCATTGACTGATCGGGAGTTGGTAGACATGTTCTTGGGGACCCTATCCGGGCCGTTTTTCAACCATCTCATTGGGAATTCTTCTGCTGGGTTCACTGATTTGATTCTGACTGGAGAGAGAATTGAAGCTGGGTTAAAGTCCGGAAAGATTGCGAAGGGTGCATCATCTAGTTCTGAGAAGAAACCCTTCAAGAAGGAGGCTAGTGCCGTGTATGGTTCCAAGAGATCAGAAAGACCTGAACGCCGCCAATCTGTCAGTGCGGTAATGATTGCTAAGCCTGCTGCCGCTCCTCGGCCGACCAATCCTCAAAGGGCTGAAAGACCCCAGAGGGAGTTTACCCGGTTAAGCATGACCCTATCGCAGATCCTGCCACAGTTGCTATCCACCAATTTGGTGACTGTCAGGGAGGCTCCGAAGTTCCCCAATACTGCATCTCCTAAGTACAACCCGAATGCTCGTTGTGCTTACCATTCAGATAGCCCGGGGCATGCCACTGATGACTGTTGGGCATTAAGGAACAAGCTGCAGGACCTTATTGACGCCAAGGAGGTACAGTTTGAGGCATCTGAGAAGCCTAATGTAGTGACAGCTCCCCTGCCTGCTCACGGAGTGAATGCTATTGGGGATGAAGAGGAAGTTGATGAAGCTGAGTTTGATAGCTGGATCTACCCGGCAACCGACGGTGGACTTAACAATTGGAGCGCAAAAGACAATCTCCCTGTTTCTCTTGTTACTGAGTAATGAATTCCTATGTTTTGTTATTTTGTAATAAACAATAAATAAACTCTATGGCCCGGTGTCTTACCCGAGGCACCGTGGTTCTATTTGTGAGGGCATATAAACTGTCATTTCATATATCATGAATGAAAATCTCGGACGTTTTCTTGCATTGCAAATTGTATGCTCCTTTTCTGTCTTTCTTTCCTTTACATATATTTCAAAACAAGCTGTATTTACACACACACTCACTCATACAGGTTCCAATCCACTCTGGATCTCACTGATAACAACTCTGCTACTGCCAGTTATGACTTCGAAAATCCGATCAACTTAGCCGAAGACGAAGGTGAAGATGATTGCGAAGTGCCTGGCGAGCTTGCAAGACTGTTGCTTCAGGAAGAGAGGGCAATTCAACCCCACGAAGAGCCAGTGGAAACAATAAACTTGGGTACTGAGGTAGACAGGAAAGAGGTAAAGATTGGTGCCAACCTAGAGCTCAGCGTGAAGCAACGGTTGACTCAAATGCTGCATGATTATATGGAGATCTTTGCCTGGTCCTACGAAGACATGCCCGGGTTGGATACCGATATTGTGGTCCATCACTTGCCAACTAAGGAAGACTGCCCTCCAGTTAAGCAAAAGGTCCGTCGGATGCGTCCAGAGATGTCTGAAAAGATTAAAGCCGAGGTCATGAAACAGTTTGATGTTGGGTTCCTTGCAGTGACTTCTTACCCTCAGTGGGTTGCTAATGTGACAGCCGGTACCAAAGAAAGATGGTAAGGTCAGAATGTGTGTTGACTACAGGGATCTGAGTAGGGCAAGCCCCAAGGATGACTTCCCCTACCTCACATTGATGTCCTGGTTGACAATACTGCTCAGCATAAGGTGTTTTCCTTCATGGATGGTTTTTCAGGGTATAATCAGATCAAGATGGCTCCGGAAGATATGGAAAAGACTACCTTTGTTACTCAGTGGGGCACCTTCTGCTACAAGGTCATGCCATTCGGGTTGAAAAATGCTGGGGCAACCTACCAACCTGCCATGGTTGCTTTATTTCATGACATGATCCATCATGAGATTGAAGTGTATGTCGACGACATGATTGCAAGGTCCCAAACTGAGGAGGAACACCTTGACCATCTGCAGAAGTTGTTTGACCGTCTGAAGTTGTACAAGCTGAGGTTGAACCCGGACAAGTGCACCTTCGGGGTAAGATCGGGAAAATTGCTAGGCTTCGTGGTCAGTGACAAGGGAATTCAAGTGGACCCTGCTAAGGTCAAAGCTATTCAAGAGATGCCAGTTCCTAAGACAGAGAAGGAAGTTAGAGGCTTTTTAGGACGCCTGAATTACATTGCTCGATTCATCTCACATCTGACTGCTACCTGTGAGCCAATCTTCAAGCTGCTGAAGAAAGATCAGGTAGTACGTTGGAACGATGAATGTCAGGCTGCTTTTGACAAAATCAAAGAGTATCTCCAAGAACCACCTATCCTTATGCCACCGGTTGAAGGGAGACCTCTGATACTATATCTGACAGTGCTGGACAACTCAATGGGGTGTGTGCTGGGGCAGCATGACGAGTCTGGCCGAAAAGAGCATGCCATTTATTACCTTAGCAAAAAGTTTACCGACTGTGACACCCGATACTCACTGCTTGAGAAAACTTGCTGCGCTTTGGTATGGGCTGCTCGCCGGCTGAGACAGTATATGCTGACTCACACTACCTTATTGATCTCAAAGATGGATCCTATAAAATACATATTCGAAAAGCCTGCTCTGTCTGGGAGAATTGCAAGATGGCAAATGATCTTGACGGAATACGACATTCAGTACACAACCCAGAAAGCCATCAAGGGAAGTGTATTGGCAGACCACTTGGCACATCAGGCCGTAGATGACTATCAATCCATGAACTTTGAGTTTCCAGATGAAAGCATCATGATAGTAACTGATTGCGAAGTACCTGGACCGGATGAAGGACCTGAACCAGGATCCCGATGGTCTATGCACTTTGACGGAGCCTCCAATGCTTTGGGAAACGGTATCGGCGCCATAATCATATCTCCACAAGGTACTCATACTCCACTCACTGCTCGGCTATGTTTCAACTGTACCAATAACATGGCGGAGTATGAGGCGTGCATCATGGGTCTTCAAGCTGCGATCGACCTAAGGATCAAGTTTCTGAGTGTCTTCGGAGATTCCGCTCTTGTGATCAATCAGATCAAGGGAGAGTGGGATACGAAACATCCAAATCTAATTCCTTACAAAGAATGTGTGTTGACCCTGATTCCCCACTTCACAAAGATAACCTTTGAACACTTTCCAAGAGAAGAGAATCAGCTGGCGGACGCGTTAGCTACAATGTCTTCAATGTTCAAGGTCAAATGGGATAATGAGGCTCCCCGGGTCATCATCTGGAAACTGGACGAACCGGCATACTGTTGCAATCTCGAGACTGAATTGGTGACTGAGAAGCCTTGGTACCATGAAGTGAAGAGATATCTGGAAGCTCAGGAATACCCTAAAGGTGCCTCTGTCAATGATAAGAAGTTCCTGAGAAGGTTCGCAGCCAAGTTCTTCCTTAGCAACGGCATCTTGTACAAGAGAAACCATGATTCAACCTTACTGCGCTGTGTGGATAAAATTGAAGTAGAAAGGATCATGGAAGAGCTACATGAAGGGACCTTTGGTACACATTCCAGTGGACACACTATGGCTAAGAAAATCCTACGGGCAGGATATTACTGGTCTACAATGGAAGCTGACTGTTACCAACATTCCAGGACATGCTACAAGTGCCAGATTTATGCAGACAAGGTGCATGTTCCTCCAGTCCCCCTGAATGTTCTGACTGCGCCTTGACCATTTGCAATGTGGGGCATAGACATGATCGGCGAGATTAAACCTACGGCATCTAATGGGCATCGCTTCATCCTAGTGGCGATTGATTATTTTACGAAGTGGGTCGAAGCAGCATCCTATGCTACAGTAACCAAGACTGTTGTGGCACGGTTCATTCGACATAACCTGATTTGTCGATACGGCGTCCCAGAGAGGATTATTACAGACAACGGTACCAATCTGAATAATAAGATGATCGCTGAGCTCTGCGAACAGTTCAAGATACAGCACCACAATTCTTCTCCTTACAGACCGAAGATGAATGGGGCTGTAGAAGCAGCAAATAAGAACATCAAGAAAATCGTGCAAAAGATGACAGTGACTTATAAAGATTGGCATGAGATGTTACCGTTCGCTCTACACGGGTACCGTACCTCAGCTAGGACGTCAACCGAGGAAACTCCTTTCTCTCTGGTTTATGGCATGGAGGCAGTCTTGCCGATCGAAGTGCAAATACCCTCTCTCCGGATAATGAAGGATGCAAATCTGAACGAAGATGATTGGATCCAGACACGACTTGATCAGCTCAACCTCATTGATGAAAAGAGACTTGCTGCTATCTGCCATGGTCAGACGTATCAGAAACGGATGATCAGGGCATTTAACAAAAAGGTCAGACCACAGGAATATCAAGTCGGGGATCTGGTGATCAAGAGAATCATCCTTCCTCAGAGTGATCCAAGGGGCAAATGGACCCCTACGTACGAAGGGCCATTTGTGGTTAAACATGTGTTCTCAGGAGGAGCCATGATTCTAACCAACATGGATGGTGACGACCTTCCTCACCCCGCCAATGCAGACATAGTAAAAAGATACTACGCATAAAAAAGACCCGCTAGGTTGACATGCCTAGGCAAAAATTAGGGCTTCCCGGCGAACCAAAAGGGTTCGGGCAAAATGAAGGGATGAAAATAAATAAAAAATCTGTACACCCGGCAAGTCGAAAACCTGAAAAGGCGGCTTGGGCAAAAATGGGTATCCCGGTGGACCGAAAACCCGAAAGGGCGGTCCAGGAAAAAATTAGGGATAAAAGCGTAATACTATGTCTCATTGATCACTTTGCATCCAGAATCCGGTATCCACATCAAATTCAAACGGCATCGATCAGTCAGCTTCACCTTCAACCAAGGTCATCAAGTGATGAGACGCTCGGAGTTATAAAGGCAATAGCAGAGTTGAAACCCAGTGGATCATTCATATTTCACACAGCTATTTTATCTTCTCTTGTACAAAATTTGTATAAACTCTTTTGTTCGGCGGCGTTCTCTTACTAGGACGTCAGCCTCTTGTACACAAAACGCCTATTCAATGGGCCATTCAAAATCAATACAAATATATTTTCAGTTAAACGTGCCAAGTGTTTTTCTTTTTCTGTTTTGTTTTGCGAAGAACGTCCAAGGTTCAATTTGTGATATATGCATTGACAATAATTTGCTAACTCATAAATATTTGCATACGAAACAAAGGAATTAATTGCAGGTGACACTAGAAACAGGGGCAATAAAGAGTTGTCTGAGCAGTCTAATTGTTCTATCCTCCAAGGTACCAAGGTAGGTTCGGCTAAAGAATATGACCAGTACATCTTAATTCCCCAGAGAGTAAGCAAGTCAGTGCACTCTCTCCAAGCAGAATCATCAAATCTTAAGGAAATTGAGTATCCTCCAGTAGATCTCAATACTTCCCCAGCAGCATATATATTCATAACAAGCATCCCCGGCAGTCTGGGTCTGAAGATTGTTCCCCGGCGGCATAACATTCAAAGGAATCACTTCCCCAGCATATCAAAACTTCCCCAAGAGTCCAGTCCAATCCAGTTCCCCAGGAAAGATGAAATTCATATCCCCAAGCAATAAGCTTATCCCCAGTAAATTCTGGAAGCTTATCCTTCGCAGAGTACGAACGCGTCGTCCGGCTTTATTTAAAGAGTTATTTCCTTAACAGGATATAACTGGGTTATCCTCAGCCAAAAGCCACGGAAAGGTCGTCGTCAATACAGTCTTCTTACCCCAGCGAAGTCCATCAACACTACCAACAACAAGGGTATCCCCAGCAAATTATTATCAACACTCAGCAAAGCATCCCTCTTCCCACAGAGTATTGCTTCCCAGCATGGTCGCTAGAGTATCTTTTCTCCCCGCAGAATCTTCCATCTGCCAAGTTTATTCCGCAACGGAGTCATCTTCTCCTACCGGTATTCTTGCAGTTATCATCCCCAGCGGAAGCAAAATCTATTCTCCAACATCAGCCCAGGAATGACTTCCCGGCACCCGTCAAGGATTTAATTTCCTAAACGAAAACATACATTCATAAAACATCACATACATCATTATAGCATGCATAGACGCATTATATCATACAAATCTCATTTATGTTGAGAACATCATTGCTTGATCCATATCATGCATTGCATATGACTGACCTTTACCTTTCAGGAAAGATGCAGTTGAAATTCTCAATCATATTTCAAGACCTAGACCGGTTCCGTTAATCGACTCCAAAGATTTCTTATCCAGTCCCAGGCCTTCTCTAGTCCAGCTAAATCGACTCCCAACAGATTTTTCTGATAAGGACTCAGCAGAAGTTATTCAGATTATAATTCCCTAATGATTCCCTCTCCGACGGTGAGTGAGGCGATAATTCCTTTTCAGATGGTTCCCTCTCCAACGGTGAGTGAGGTTATAATCTCCTATGGTTCCCTCTCCGACGGTGAGTGAGGTGGTAATTCCTTTTCAGATGGTTCCCTCTCCGACGGTGAGTGAGGTGATAATCTCTTATGGTTCCCTCTCCGACGGTGAGTGAGGCGATAATTCCTTTTCAGATGGTTCCCTCTCCGACGGTGAGTGAGGTGATAATCTCCTATGGTTCCCTCTCCGACGGTGAGTGAGGAGATAATTCCTTTTCAGATGGTTCCCTCTCCGACAGTGAGTGAGGTGATAATCTCCTATGGTTCCCTCTCCGACGGTGAGTGAGGTGGTAATTCCTTTTCAGATGGTTCCCTCTCCGACGGTGAGTGAGGTGATAATCTCTTATGGTTCCCTCTCCGACGGTGAGTGAGGTGGTAATTCCTTTTCAGATGGTTCCCTCTCCGACGGTGAGTGAGGTGATAATTCCTTTTCAGATGGTTCCCTCTCCGATGGTGAGTGAGGTGGTAATCCCTTTTCAGATGGTTCCCTCTCCGACGGTGAGTGAGGTGATAATTCCTTTTCAGATGTTTCCCTCTCCGACGGTGAGTGAGGTGATAATTTCCTTATGGTTCCCTCTCCGACGGTGAGTGAGGTAATAATTCCTTTCCAGATGTTTCCCTCTCCGACGGTGAGTGAGGTGATAATTCCCTTTCAGATTATAATTTCCTTTGGTTCTCTTCCCGATACTGCGAAGATGGTAATTCTCACCAGGATTTTCTCAACGAGCGTTGTTGAAGTTAAAGTCACCCAAGGTTCCCTTACCATTCATGCTAAGGTAGTAACCATCCCTGGTTCATTCATCATCTTTTGAAGCTCCAGACTCAGCTCCTGTAACCAGTCAAGACACATCTATATCAAGCAGTTGAAAACCAGTTCTTGCAACGTGTCAGGTACTCTTTTTCTTTTGCAGGTATACAGGTTCTCGCTAAGGAATCTCTTACGCGATCAACATCCAGATGGAATCTATAAGCCCATCATCCTACCCAGCAACCTCTAAATGGCATCTATAAGCCCATTCCACCATCACTGCTACTATGTGAGCGCAAATTTCTGGGCACTTTAGTGTTCAATCATCTTCCACCCTCGGACTACGAAAGGCACGTCAGCCAATCTGCATCCTCAGGTCTAAGAAGATTGAACAGGGGCAATTGTTGTACCCCAAAATTTTCCCTCCCATAATTCTTCAAGAAAATGCCAAGTCAACCTTCAAAGTTCCCTAAGGGTTGCACAGTCAAAGATCTCCTATACAGTCAAAATTAGGGTTTGTGTGCTGATCAAGAAAATGAAGTTTCTAAAGGTCCAATCAAGTCTCACATGCCTATAAACATGGTCAAGTATCCTCATATCAAGTTTCAAGGCTTTCAGCACAAAATTGCACAATCAAAACCCTAAAATTGCACTACAGTCAACTGTAGGGGCAAAATGGTCATTTGACAGTCAAAAGTTCAAATTTTTGGCCAACATATCATTTTGAAGCCACAAACATCATTTGATCAATGCTTGATACTGATTCTCAAAATTTGGCTCAAAAATCATCAAGATGCAAAAGTTTCCTTATTTGGACAGCTGAAAAAGTCAACTGAAATTGACCAGGGCATAACTTTCACATGGATTATCAGAAAACTTCCATCCAAAGCTCATTTTTAAGAGAAAGACATTTCCTACAACTCATCTTCATACTTCAAGTCCAAGAAATGATCTCACAAAAAGTTATCAATTTCAACATTATAGGTCATTTTCAAAAGTCAACAAAAAGGGACTATAAGTCAAAGGCCATAACTTGAGATTGGTAAATCAAAATGACATGGGACCAAAGACATTGGTTAGAGGACTCAAAGACCTTTCCAAAATGTCCAAGAACATGAGAAAAGCTTAAAAATTGAGCAAGTTATGCCTTGTAGAAGTTGGGAAATTTTTGGGTATTTTGAAAAGTCAACATTGATTCAAATGACCTAAAATTGCTAATGGGCCCATTTTTCTTCCACAATTCATCATTCCAAGCATGTGCACGACCACTTGGCCCAAAGGGAAGTATTTTCTCATTTTTTATTTATTTATTTGAATTTTTATTTATAATAATTCACTTAAATCAATTAAATATGTGAAAAATATTTAACTTAACCTAACAAATCTTGTTATACATGTTTTAGCCTCAAGATTTCGTGTATATGCAGATAAGGAAAGATTTGGAGAGATTGGAGATGATTTGAACCAAAAACACATGAAAAAAAAGATTGAAAAAATCTTAGAAAATCAAATTTCCAAAATCAATGAATGCAATGGATTTGATTGATTTTTCTTGACCTAATGGACTCAGTACAAAAGCCTAATTACAACCCTAATCAAACAACACACTGAGTTGCGCCCAAACTCCATTGACAACTTGAAATTTTTCTCAAAAAAGGTCAATACTGAAAACCCTTTTGCAGGCTGATTCAAGGCACGAAACCTATTCCATTAGCTTGCTGAAGGATCATAGAACGATTCTCAATCAAGAATACTCATCAGAACCTCAAGAATTGGTAACACAAGTGCAAACTGTACCAAGAAAAATTCATAATCGTGCATCATGATTTACGCATCCTTTGTGAATTTTAATACTTGATTCATGTTCATTATGAAGTTCTAAAGCTAACCAATACATTTAATTGTCTTTTTGTGTGCTATACGCAATTATGCCATGTTTGTGTTCTAGGGTTTACAGGACCTCAAAATTGGGGGTTTTTATTTAAAGAAAAATTAGCCCTCAAAACCACCACCATTCAACTCAGCACACTCAGGCGACCTTAAGACCACCCTCGCGCTCAATTTATGAGTGACTGAGGGCTAATCGCTATTTTCTAATAGCATGCCTAAAAGAATGCGTATAAAACCGTGGCCATTGTTTTGATATTTTCAGGAACGAAGAAGAAGACAACTAGGTGGCAGGGAGCGATTGGCTTGTTTAAATCTCGCGCGCGTTTCCAAAGCCATTGACAATTTTCTTTTATAATATTTATTTGTTATATTAGTTTACAGATAAACAAAGCGCTTCAGTGGCAAAGTGTGTGTGTTGGCAACGATAAAAACCTGGGTTCGAGCCCCAGGTTTGTATTATTTCCCATATTATTTTGCTATCTATGTTCCCATGCAGTGCCAGCATCAAGACGCACCATATGCCTTCAAGAATCCCACATCCACGTGCCCCTGGAGATCAAATCAAAGGCATAGATTGGAAGCGCATCATAAGCCTGGTCAAAGTGCTAACACGCTACCTGGAAAAGGTCAAACGGACCAAGGTTGTTGGGCCAGAATTCTTGGATTAAACCTCCTATTTGGGGACCACCACCCCCCCCCTGGTTTGCAATTCTCTATATTTTCCTTATATTTTATTTTCAATTATTATTTTATTTTCTTTATTGTTTTGAACTAATCAATTATTTTCACAAAAATAAAAATGCATAAAAATCAGAAAAGATAAAAAATATAATAAATATTTTTATTTTAATATTTATTGTAAATAAATGCATGTAAATTAATTAGTTTAAATTAGGGTTTTAATTTTAATTCCTTTCATAACAAAATCCAAAAATATAGAACTAGGTTTAATAAATGTTTTATTCCTTTTAATTTTTCTTTTTCACAATAATATTATTTATTTTATTTATTTTCATAATTAAAATGGCATGTAAAAATTAGGTTTAATTTAGGTTAAAAACTTCAACATTTTTCTTAATAAATAAAAAAAAATAATTAGAATTAGGTTTAACCTTTTATTTTAATTTCAATTAATTCTTTTCTTATTAAATCCTAAAATACTAAAAATACCAAAAAAATAATTCCTTTTTCATTTTTATTAATTAATACCATGTATTTTAATTTTTGCAAAAGGGTCCAACGCCCTCGTTTCGTTTAATTCTCATTAATTCGCGTATTTATTTTATTTCATTATAATACTTATGTACCTCTCCCGAAGCCATGTAAATTACTTCTCGCACTTTTCAATTCTTTATTTACTCTATTTATTTTTTCTGTCAAATCGGGTCCTGGTTAATTTTGGCGATGTGGACCCGCGCCTTTTGTAATAGCTTAGAATTTACCTTTTCCGCAATATTTTTAACTGTTAATCAAAAGCATGAAAGAATGTATGGACAAAATAAAATCAGGCGTAGAACACCGATAACATGACAAGATCAATGCAAATGAAAATGACACACAAATCGCACACACCACCCCTAGGGTACGCCTCACTGTTGCCTTGCCTCGAAAGGTGATCGTCGAGTAGAGGATGTCTTAGTAAGTCCTCATGATCTGGGAACCTGGCATGAGGGTAGCTTCTAAGGTGTCTTCCCATTGCTCTGGTGATCACCATGTCCCGAACCTTCGAATTGACCCGAACACCTCCAACGGTGGTGCTACCTACCTCTCAATGGTGGGATGGCACTACTTTAAGGACATTTACACAGACGAATTCCTTAGGGTAGGTAGACGACTCTAGATACTTGCTCTAACTTCAAAACAAATTCAAAAAATACTTTTCACACCAACACATTTTCAAAAAGCTTTCGAAAGCAATTTTTCAAACACTCTTGAGGACCGATACAAGAGTCGAACTGGAATTTTCAAAGAAACTTTTTAAAACCCACAGTTGACAAGCAAACAAACCATTTTTGAAAACACAATGAGCAACACCTTCCCTTTCTATAACCTACCTCCCGAACCGAGAGCAATCTCTATAAAGGAATTTTTCTGTGCTTTTGTCCTTTCCATTTGGAGAAAATAAAAGACGGTGGCGACTCTTGCTTACCGCGACATTTCGCGAACCAGCGTTAAACAGTCAGTTCCAGATCCACCGATCACAGAACTGGCGACTCTGCTGGGGACTATCTTTTAAAGTGAGGTGTACCTTATGGCTAGTTCATAACTGTGTTTTCAATTGTATTGATTTGCTTGCTTTACTATTGTGGGTTGCATCGGAGTTACATAGATCCTAACCCGGATCTGGGGGTACCCTGTTTAGGTAGCATAAGCTGTGAGGGACCTGTCCGGCGTAGACCGACACAGGTGAAGCAGTGGCTACGTTGGTGTGGCACCTTGGTCTGTACCGATATCCCTTGTGTCGCAACGAGGAGAATATGGGTCTTCTAAGGAGTCATTAAGCACCAACAACCTTAGAACCTTAATTGACACAACTTGGCCTTTAGAATTGTAGCAGTATGCTACGCCCATTGAGGCTAAACTCTCGTGATGGTTCTGGCCGCAAGAAAAGATTGCGATGCTGGAGTTATGACCGATTGAGGGTAGTCAATGATATTGGGATCCTCTAAGAACCCGGTTACTTTTGATTAGGACAGGTATGAACCAACAAACTGAAAGAGGGTAGTACCTAGACCTCATGCTGGCCTAAACTTTAGGGGCTTGCCTTGTGTGACTTGTGTGCCTTACCATGTTTGCCTTTGTATCTGTATGTGGTGTGCTTTATCATAACATCATAGCATCATGAGCATTGCATGCATCCTGCATAAGGACTGACCATTTCAAAGACAAGAGGGTTTCACCTTTGCTCTGTTTTGTAGGACACTAACACTATGATGCCTGTGCGAAGGAATAATATCCGGTTCAACTTTGTCCGTTCACCTGAGTTGCTTGATGAGTTGGTTAGCAGAATTCCAAATACCACTTCCTTCATTCAGAGGCATGGTTCTCTTCTCAGCTTAGTCACTGCAAAGCGGGATCAACAGTTGATGAGTGTTCTGACCCAGTTCTATGACCCTCTGTACCAGTGCTTCACCTTTCAAGACTTCCAGTTGGTCCCTACCCTGGAAGAGTTCTCTGATTTGCTTGGTATCCCTATCTTGGATCAGACTCCCTATACTGGTTGGGAAAAGACCCTCAGGCTTGAGGATGTGGCTGCAGCTCTTCCTTTGACCCATCAAGAGGTAACAGACAATTGGGTAACTAGAAGCGGAGTTAAGGGTTTCCTGGCCAAGTTTCTAATTGGCAAAGCTAACAGTTTCTGGAATGACCTGGACTTTAGGGCATATGAAGACATCTTGGCTCTCCTAATCTATGGGTTAGTCCTGTTTCCTAATCCTGACAACTTCATCAATGTCACTGCCATAAGGATCTTTATGTCTCAGAATCCTGTGCCTACTCTCTTGGGTGACATCTTGCAACAACTTCATGCCCGTACTACCCGAAGACGAGGAACCCTATGGTGTTGTATCCCTTTGTTGGTGAGGTGGTTTATTTCGCACCTCCCTAAGTTCGTACTGAAGAATCAAGAAGGAAGAGGTTGGGCTCATAGGTTAATGTCTCTCACCGATAAAGACATCATTTGGACTTGCAGAGGTTTGGATGAGATAGCTATTATTGATCGATGCGGGGAATACCCTAATGTTCCTCTGATTGGTACCCAAGGAGGGATCTCTTACAATCCATGTCTAGCACTCCGTCAGTTTGGAAGAGCAAGAAGAGCAGGTCCCCATGAGATGTTGGTGCCTCACATCAGTTTCGAGTTTCAGGTGGATAGTGACGAGCTGCGTCGTAGGTTCATCAAGGCTTGGGACAAAGTTCATAAAGCTGACCCACAGGAGTTAGGGCCGAAGACTTCTTTACCTATGGAAGCCTACTACAAATGGGTTCGCATCCGTGCTCAGAAGTTAGGTATGCCATATGAAGCTGTCAGACCCGTCATCCTTGAGTGTCCTGACAAAGATGGTGTTACTCCAACTGTCCTTCCTCCTCAGATACCTACTGATTATGAGACATTGAAGAGATCTTGGTCGCAACTGCGAGAAGAGCGGGATTCTTACCGGGAAAAGTTCAACGAGCAGGAATCAAAGATCCAGAAACTGACAAAACAGTTGGAGAATGAGAGAGCTCTGAATGCCTACATCCGTACTGAGAAGAGGAGACCATGGGATCAATAATGAGCTCCAGATGTGCTTTTACAGTTTTATTTCCTTTTCAGTATTTCCTTTCATGTAACGCCTAAAGGGCAACTTGTTGAATAATTTCAATTGCAAAGTTAAATCTAATGAAGTGCGTTCCTTTACAAAGTTGACTCCCGATTGTCTTTGAAAACATAAATCATACGCATTTCATACATCATGTGCATAGCAGGTTTTTCCTCTTTTCAGGTTGCTTACAAGTCTTCGCTGTTTATTTCAGCATCATGAATCCCGAATCTTCATCAACTGAGACTTCCATCAAGGCTCTTCAGGCGCAGAATGCGCAGTTTCAGGAATTAATCAAGGGTCTGGCTCAGGGCCAAGAGGAGCTGAAGGCTATGCTCCTGAAGAAGGAGAAGAAGAAGAAGAGAAGAACTGTTCTGTTCAACTCGGGCCGAAGGTTTGGTAATGCTCTGCAGCAGGAAGAGGCTGGTTCTTCTGTCGGCAAGAGTAGTCCTCAGGCAGAAGCAAGGGTTCCTAGTCCGGTAGTCTCCGACAACGAGACTGATTTTGATGAAGAGCAGTACCCTCCTACAGAAGACAAATACAAACAACTGGAGGATAGGTTGAAGGCTATGGAGATTCAACAGGTACCTGGGCTGGATTTCGGAGATCTGGGTTTGTCAACTGGTGTGATCATCCCTCACAAGTTCAAAGCACCATCCTTCTCTAAGTATGACGGGGCGTTTTGTCCCAAGCTGCATCTAAGGTCCTATGTTCGGAAAATTCAGCTGTACTCTGCGGATAAGAATTTATGGATCCACTTCTTCCAGGAGAGTCTTTCAGGGACTCATCTCGAATGGTTCTATCAGCTGGATGGGACCAAGGTTCGTAACTGGGAGGAGTTGGCTACTGTTTTCTATAAGCAGTATCAATATAATGCCGACCTTGCCCCCACACGTACCCAACTCCAGGGTATGTCGTTAGGTGCAAGTGAAGGTTTTAAAGAGTACGCTCAGAAGTGGAGAGACCTGGCTGGCAGGGTGCAGCCACCATTGACTGATCGGGAGTTGGTAGACATGTTCTTGGGGACCCTATTCGGGCCGTTTTTCAACCATCTCATTGGGAATTCTTCTGTTGGGTTCACTGATTTGATTCTGACTGGAGAGAGAATTGAAGTTGGGTTAAAGTCCGGAAAGATTGCGAAGGGTGCATCATCTAGTTCTGAGAAGAAACCCTTCAAGAAGGAGGCTAGTGCCGTGTATGGTTCCAAGAGACCAGAAAGACCTGAACGCCGCCAATCTGTCAGTGCGGTAATGATTGCTAAGCCTGCTGCCGCTCCTCGGCCGACCAATCCTCAAAGGGCTGAAAGACCCCGGAGGGAGTTTACCCGGTTAAGCATGACCCTATCGCAGATCCTGCCACAGTTGCTATCCACCAATTTGGTGACTGTCAGGGAGGCTCCGAAGTTCCCCAATACTGCATCTCCTAAGTACAACCCGAATGCTCGTTGTGCTTACCATTCAGATAGCCCGGGGCATGCCACTGATGACTGTTGGGCATTAAGGAACAAGCTGCAGGACCTTATTGACGCCAAGGAGGTACAGTTTGAGGCATCTGAGAAGCCTAATGTAGTGACAGCTCCCCTGCCTGCTCACGGAGTGAATGCTATTGGGGATGAAGAGGAAGTTGATGAAGCTGAGTTTGATAGCTGGATCTACCCGGCAACCGACGGTGGACTTAACAATTGGAGCGCAAAAGACAATCTCCCTGTTTCTCTTGTTACTGAGTAATGAATTCCTATGTTTTGTTATTTTGTAATAAACAATAAATAAACTCTATGGCCCGGTGTCTTACCCGAGGCACCGTGGTTCTATTTGTGAGGGCATATAAACTGTCATTTCATATATCATGAATGAAAATCTCGGACGTTTTCTCGCATTGCAAATTTTATGCTCCTTTTCTGTCTTTCTTTCCTTTACATATATTTCAAAACAAGCTGTATTTACACACACACTCACTCATACAGGTTCCAATCCACTCTGGATCTCACTGATAACAACTCTGCTACTGCCAGTTATGACTTCGAAAATCCGATCAACTTAGCCGAAGACGAAGGTGAAGATGATTGCGAAGTGCCTGGCGAGCTTGCAAGACTGTTGCTTCAGGAAGAGAGGGCAATTCAACCCCACGAAGAGCCAGTGGAAACAATAAACTTGGGTACTGAGGCAGACAGGAAAGAGGTAAAGATTGGTGCCAACCTAGAGCTCAGCACAAATTCAAAAAATACTTTTCACACCAACACATTTTCAAAAAGCTTTCGAAAGCAATTTTTCAAACACTCTTGAGGACCGATACAAGAGTCGAACTGGAATTTTCAAAGAAACTTTTTAAAACCCACAGTTGAAAAGCAAACAAACCATTTTTGAAAACACAATGAGCAAGTATCTAAGAGCCCATGGATAACCATGGATAGAAAGGGTGCTAACACCTTCCCTTTCTATAACCTACCTCCCGAACCGAGAGCAATCTCTATAAAGGAATTTTTCTGTGCTTTTGTCCTTTCCATTTGGAGAAAATAAAAGACGGTGGCGACTCTTGCTTACCGCGACATTTCGCGAACCAGCGTTAAACAGTCAGTTCCAGATCCACCGATCACACTCATGTATGAAGCTTTGACAAAAAAGGTGTTTTTGTTGACTTTTCAAAATGACCTATAATGTCCAAATTCATAACTTCTTGTGAGTGTATATTTTGAACTTGGGAGCTGAAGATGGATTGTAGAGAATTGCATCCTCTTCAAAATAAGCTTTGGATGGGTCATTTCTCATAAAGTATGAAAAAGTTATGTTTGGTCAAAGTTGAGTTGACTTTTCCTGCAAAACCCTAATTTAGCAACTTTTGATTCTTGATGAATTGTGAGCAATCCTTGATGAATCATGATCAACCCTTAATCAAATGATGAAATATACTTCAAAATGAGGATGTTGACCAAAAATATTGAAGTTTGACTGTATGTGGGCCACGGTTGAGTTTTGCCCTAGCACAGTCGATTTGAGCAATTGACTGAGCAGTCTATCTCTTCAATGCTTGAAACTTGACATGGATGATCTTGGGAACATATTAGGACAATGGTGAGCATTTGGGATCCCTTGGACTCAAGTATCTTGGTGCAACATGAAACCCTAATTTGAGGTAGACTGCCTTAGGAGGGAGCTTGTCTGGTCAACCCTTGGACTTCCTTGAGCAACTTGAGTATTCTTCTTGAAAAGTTGTGAGAAATATGGGAGGGAAAATTTTGGGGTACAACACATCCCTCTGGAGCCCTATCTCAAATGGGTACGAGCTCGTGCTCAAAACCTTATGATATCATATCTCGATGTTCTACCAGTAATCATGGAGCCTATTATCGAAGGAGACATTTCTTGCACCATCCTTTATCCAGACATGCCTACTGACCTTGAAAAATTGGATAAGTCCTGGATTCAACTCAAGGAAGAACGGGACACATTAAGACTCAATTCTATGCAAGTGAGAAGAAAGTGTTGGAACTCACGAAGCAACTTCACGAGGAGAAGAGTCTTAACACATATGTCAACACGAAGAAGAGGCGTCCATGAGAAACTTAAAGCTTTAGGAGTTTTTTAATTTATTCCTTTGAAATCTTTTGTATTCACATAAACTTATTAATGAAAATATTTGTTTATGTTTCCTTTTGGTTAGCAAATTTAAATCTCATAAGGTCCTTAAAAACATTGCATATACATATCATACATATCACTACATGACAGGTAATTCAAGACAGGTTTCTTATCTTTTTGCTATTTATTTCGGTAGAAAGAATGGCTCTTGAATAAACATTTAAGGATCTCCGAGCTCAGAATGCTCAACCCCAGCAAATGTTCCTTAATCTATCCAAGGGGAAGGAAGAGCTGAAGGCCCTCATCACTAAAGAGAGGGAGGAGAAAATGAAGAAACCAGTCGGCATCCTCAACATGGGTAGGAGGATCAAAGGTTCGGTCAAGCGAGCTTTGGAGTTTGAAGAAGAAAATGATGACCAAGAGAAAGATGATAAACGTATGAAGGCTGAGAACCAGGGTTCTAAGGAAGAAGAAGTGGACTATTCAGATGAACAATATCCTCCGGCTGACGACAAATACAAGTGTGATACGGTGGGAGAACTGACTTGAATGTTTTGCGTTTAATCGCAAATGTTGCGGTTAGCAAGGGTCGCCATCGACTTTTCTTTTATCCACAAGGAAAGGTGAAAAAGCACAGGAAAGACCTTTGAGATTTTTTCTTGAGTTTGGGGGGTAGATTATGAAAATGGAAGGTATTAGCACCCTTTTCATCCATGGTTTTCCATGGGCTCTTAGTTACTTGCTAGATCACTTGCTTTTGTTTGGAAATTATGCTTTGTGTGTGGGTTTTGAAAGTATTTTGAAAATGTAACTTCGTAATGATTCTCGTTTCTATAAGAATGCATAAAAAGTGTTTTTTTCGAAGATAGTTCAAAAAAGGTGTTTGTGAGATGTGTTTTTTGAAAGTGATTTTGAAAAGGTGTCTTTGTAATGATTCTCGTCTCTATAAGAAAGCATACAAAGTGTTGTCTTTTAAAAATGTTTCAAAGTGAGAATGTTGGTGTATAGAATGTTTTTGTTGTGAGCAAGCAAACAACTAGGAGAGAATCTACTTACTCAAAAGGTCTTAGATGTTCTTTTCCTCCTCCTTTAGGTGTTGTTATCTTATCATTGATTTGGTGAGAAGCCCCATCGTTGGATGTGAAGGGACGGGCGTGGGTCATCGTATAGTCATAGAAGGCAACCTATGGATGTTTTAGCAATGTCGTTTAGGGACTAGATCGTTTATCGAAGGCATCGTCGAGGGTCATCGAGGGACTACGATCTTTTATCGAGGGTATTTGCTAAAACGCACATGTTCGAGGGACATGACTATTTTTTTGATAGGCAACAAGTGAGATTACCCTAAGGTGTGCATATGTGCAAATTGTGTTTGATTGCATGCATTTTTGTCTTGATTAGGGTTCTCTATTTGTTTATTTCATGTCTTTCCATACAAACCCTAATTACTAGCAATATATGAAAGTAATAAAAAGTGCGGAAAATAAATATCATATGTTATTACAATCATTAGGGGGGTGGGGTGTACAGATTTACAAATGGGGGTTGCAAATAAAATTAAATCCTAAGTTACTATTACAACCATACTGAATGGGTAAGAATGTACAAGAAAATGTGAAATGGACTTGTTTTGTTTAAGAAAAGAAATAAGTTTTGTTTAAGAAAATATTTTTGATATCTTTGTTTTAAGAAATAAAGTAAAGCATGTAAAATGTAAAAAAAAATTGGTGTTTTTGATTAGTGAAAATAGAAGCGATAGCAAAAAATAGTAAGGAAAAAATAAAATAGAATCAGCGCATTGCTGAATTAAAAGAGATCAGAAGTTATGACTCTGGCGTGCTGCAAAAAACAGAAATCATATTAGTAGAAATAGGTAAAGTCAGAAGTTCTGGGTCCGCTGGGAACAAAGAAGATTTCAGAAGTTCTGATGCCACTGGCAGAGCTTAGTCTCCCTCTCCATGCTAGTTAGAACATCTGCAACTTAGTCATTTCTCAACAGAACAGAAGATGTGCATATCACAGTTATGGCAGGTTTCATAATGTTTCAGAAACAAGAGATATCAGAACTATAAATCATAAGCAAGCATGAATTTTCTAATACTAATTTCCTTAAGAAGTTCTGAACTAATTTACTCCCTACTTAGGCATACAAATACGTGAAACCTCAGTATACGTACAGCATCAGAATCATGATGTGTACATTGTATTTTTGAACATGCAAATCTGATAATGCCTAAGTAATATGATGAGAGTCAACAAAAGCTTACCTTGCAGCTGGAAAATACTGTGAGCTGGAGCCTAGTTCTGAACTCTGGTGATGTTATGAACAACTTCTTCATGTACTCAGCAGGCTGGAAGCTTTCAACTTGGGAAATGAATGATTAGAAAATTTCTGGAACAACCGATGGGGCAAAGTTCTGACTTCCTTGAGGTGGATATGGATGGAGAATGTGTTACAGTCTGAACACAAGTTAGGATGGTTTCTAAATGTATATCAGAAACTGTATAGATGGTTTTGGTCAAGAAATACTTGAGGAAAAAAATGGAGTTTGAATGCAAGAACCAAAAGTTAACAGGTTTTTGTATTTTTTATTTGCAGTTTTGGACTCTTGGAATTTTAGCAGGGGTTTAAGGCTTTTTCTTTCTCAAAAATTCGACCTTTTTACAGTTTCCAATGAAGTCCAATTTATAGGCAAAGATTTAGTAGCTTGGAGAGTTCAAGGGAACAACCATCATGTGCTAGGCGTTGACTTGTTCTTGAAGCAAATTCCAATAGGTATGGTGGTTAGCAGCTTTGGCCGCGCCTAAGCTGGATTTGTAAGCAGGAATTAAGGAAAGGTAAACTCAAAAGCAAAAGCAACTCCCATGGGCCCAGCACACTCTTGTACAAAAGTTTGCCCTTCAAGGACAACAATGGTACTTCTATACCACACGTGGGGAAATCCTTTGGGTAAAGACCCAAAAGTGGTTGTGAGCATTAAATGATGATGAGATTTATCAAACCAGAAATCCTGTAATGTGAGATTCTGCATCATTTCTTAATTCTGGATCAGAAGTTCAACTTCAGCATAACTTAGAGTAGACATCCAACTTCTGATCCTTGTATCTCCTTGCTCCAGCATGTTCTGAAGGAGCTCTCAGATTTTCTAGGAAGCTTGCAACACGCTTTGTAAACCTTTTTTGAATTATCCTTTCAAACTTCTGATTAAATCTTTGTGAAAACTGGCCCAGAAGTTGTAACCAAACTTTGTCTTGGAACTGTCCAGAATTTGTTGAGTGCTTCAATTTCATGGACGTGTCTTCAAGTATTTGTAGCTTGAAATCCCTGCATTTCCATGAGAAGCTCTCTTCTAGAATAAGCTTGCATCATGGTGATAATCTGATCAGAAGTTCTGAGCTTATCATATTTCTTAAACACTTATAAAAAATTCTAAGTATTTAGAATTTTGACTTTTCCAAAGTAACTTTGACTTTTGAATTTCTAGATGAAACAAATTTCATATCTCAACATGTCTTGATGAAATATGACTCTTGAAACTTGATTTTGATCCAAAAGTCAAAGTTTGACTTTTCAATACGCAAATGATCATTTTGCCCTTGTGAATGACTTTCTTGGAAAATTTGTAATTCAAGGCTTGAAATTGGATGGGAAAAAACCTGAGGGTCCAGGGTAATCTTTTGAGAAATTTCTTGAGAAATGAGAGGACAAATTTTGGGGTACAACAACAAGTAGCTGGAAGATCATCTCAATGCTATGGAGATCTAGAGAGTTCTTGGGTTGGATTTTGAAGAGTTGGGTCTTATCTCGGGGGTTGTTATCCCTCACAAGTTCAAGGCCCACGTCTTTGCCAAATACGATGGTGTGTCTTGTCCTAAGCTTCATATGTGGTCTTATGTCTGAAAAATCCAACCACATACTGCTGATAGAAAAGTATGGGCGCATTTCTTTCAAGAAAGCTTGTCGGGCACGGAATTAGAATGGTTATATCAGCTGGAAGGAACCAACATTCACACTTGAGAAGACTTAGCTGCTGCTTTTTACAAGCGGTATCAATATAATGCTGACCTTGCACCGACTCGGGTGCAATTATAAAACATGTTTATGGGCTCGAATTAGGGTTTCAAAGAATATACCCAGAAGTGGAGAGACTTAGCTGGAAGGGTGCAACCTCCCTTTTCTGATCGGGAGCTAACTGATATGTTCATGGGCACTCTGACTGGTCCAATCTTTAATCTACTAATTGGGAGTTCTTCATCTGGTCTTACTGAGCTAACCTGACCGGGGAACGAGTTAAAAGCGGTATCAAGAGCGGGAAGATTCCAATGGTTGCTTCTTCAAATGTTGTAAAGAAGGTGTTCAATAATAAGAACGAAACCAATATTGTTTATGGCCAGAAGGGCCATAGTAAAAATGATCACCATCAGTCTATGGGAGCGGTGTTGATTTCTAATCATGCACCTGTTCAACAATAACAATAAGGGAATCAGCGTAGGTCAGACTCTCTAAGAAGGCAGCTCACCAAGATTAATATGCCATTGTCTCAGGCATTTTAACATCTGTGGAAAGCAGAATTGATAACACTGCGGGATCCTCCTCAAAATCTCAACACCTCATCTCCTAAGTACAACCCAAATGCGAAGTGTGGGTATCATTCTAACAGTCCTAGGCACGACACCAACAAATGTTGGTCCCTGAAGAACAAAATCCAGGATATGATTGACGTGAAAGAGATTTAATTTGATCCTCCTGAAACCCCTAATTTGATTATTGCACCTATGCCAAGTCATAGTAAAGGTGTTAATGTTATCGACGATGTTTCTTATGTCTCCATTATAAGTCACTTGACCACTCCCTTCGTAATCATTAAGAATAATCTGTTGCGAGTCGGTTTACTTTCGGGTTGCCTTGAAAATTTCTACCATTTTGCATCTCAATCTGATGACTGTATGTGGCTGAAGAAGGGTATTCATTGTTTGATTAGCCGTAAAATTCTGTTTGAGAAGACTTCGTCCGTGAAGAGTTTGCATGAAAGTATGTCTCAAGAGTTGAAACTTGAAGAGGTTTCTATAATCACAATTTCCAATACTCATGTAAGGATCACCTCTAAAGGTCCTATAAAGATTCTTATCGAGCCTAGGGTGGATCCTCTGATCATTATTGCACCGAGACCAGTCCCATATTCCTCTTACAAGGTTGTTCCTTGGAATTATATAGCTGAATTTTATTACCATAGTGTTAAGCAAGAACCATGGATTGCCAAATATGAAGATACTAAAGTTATTAATATCAATGTCGAAAATATTGTCGGGACTAGTAAAGTTACCATAACGGGTAGGGTCTTCTCTCCAGAGATCTCTCCTCCAAAGACTATCACAACACCTATTCATATCCCTGCTGCTGGGTCAACTGCAGACACTCGGGGCAAAGAGAAGATGATTGAGCCTGCCAAGACGGAGGCACCGTCAAAAGATGTTACCTTTGAAGATTCCTCCAAACAAGAGATGGAGGAAATATTGAAAAGCATCCTCAAAAGTTACTACAATATAGTTGAACAGTTGGGGAAGACGCCCTCCAAGATATCCATGTTATCCTTGTTATTATGCTCTGAAGTCCACGCTCAGGCTTTGGTAAAAAATTTGAAGACTGCTCATGTACCTCAAGAGACCTCTGCTGATCACTTTGAGAATTGGGTAGCAACCTTAACAGTTGATAATGGGTTAGGCTTTTCTGATGTTGACTTAACTCCGATAGGAAATAATCATAACAAGGCCCTGCGCATCTCTATTGAGTGTAGATGCACTACCTTGGCGCATGTGTTGGTGGATACAGGTTCCTCATTAAATGTATTACCCAAAGGTGTTCTAGATAGACTGGACTATGAAGGGGTTGTACTAAAACCCAGTGATATCGTGGTAAGAGCCTTTGATGGGTCAAGGAGAATGGTACACAGATAGGTTGATCTTCCGATCAAGGTGGGATCTCAGGTCTTCGACTCCACCTTCTATGTAATGGATATTCGTCCAGCCTATTCCTGCTTGCTTGGACTCCCCTGGATTCATGGGGTAGGCGTTGTTACCTCTACCTTGCACCAGATATTAAAATATCTTGTGAAAGGGAAAATTGTTACGGTTTATGCAGAAGAAGAGTATATGGTGAGCCATTTGAATTCATTCAAATATGTTGAGATGGATGGTGAATTCATTGAAACTCCCTTCCAGACCTTTGAAGCAATTCCTCCGACAATTATCGTTGCTAAAGTTACTCCTAGGGTTACCAAGGATTCCCCAAGAATGGATTTTCTAAAAGATGATAGGGTTGTGGCAGAAGAAGGTGGTTGCACTATTTGGGGTCATCTTCCTGACTTTTCTTACAAGTCCAACAAATTTGGTTTGGGTTTCACCTCAGAGGCTCATGAGGAAGTTCATCGTGCTCGTGCTGGCAGAGCACCCTTCCACATCAATAATAATGAAGTCAATGCTATAGAATGCACTGATAGTGACTATGATTTGGACAACTGGATATTCCCTACTACTGGCGGTGGACTCAACAAATGGAAGGCTAAAGATTTCATACCAATCTCCTTTAGTCAGGATTAATTTCTATTTCCTATTTTATTGCTTTCAAGTTTTTGAGATATGTAATTTTAAAACAATAACTTTAAGCCGTGTGCCTTACCCGGGGCACAATGGTCCACTTTTTAGGGTTGTTATCTTTCATCCACATATGCTCATCTAATAAAACATTGGACGTTTTTGCATTCAGATTTTGAGCTCGTTGTCTTTTCATTACTTTGCTGCTTTCAAATATAGCTATGCGTTTCTTACACACACCCACACACTACATTTCAGATTCGCATCCACTCTGGATCTCGTCGATATTGATTCTGCTACTACCACTCATAACTTTGAAAATCCGATCTACTAAGCCGAGGACAAAGGTGAGGAAGATTGTGAAATATATGGAGAATTTGCGAAACTCTTAATACAAGAAGAAAAGACTATCCAACCACATGAAGAGCCAATCAAAGCTATAAACTTGGGTACTGAGACAGACCGGAAAGAAATCAAGATAAGCTCCAATTTAGAGAGCAATGTCAAGAACATGTTAATTTAGATGTTACGCGACTATGTTGAGATCTTTGCTTGGTCGTACAAAGACATGTCAGGGCTCGATACTAATATTGTGGTCCATCGTCATCCAATGAAAGAGGGTTGTTCTCCGATTAAGTAGAAGGTTCGTCGCATGCATCCTAAGATGTCAGAGAAGATCAAGGACGAAGTTATGAAGCAATTCAATGCAGGCTTCTTAGCAGTGACATCATATCCTTAATGGGTTTCTAATATTGTTTCGATACCAAATAAAGACGACAAGGTGTGTATGTATGTGTGTAGACTATAGGGATCTGAACAGGGCGAGCCCCAAAGATGACTTCCCACTTCCATATATTGATGTTTTAGTTGACAACACTTCTCAACACAAGGTGTTCTCTTTCATGGACGGGTTCTAGGGTTATAATCAGATCAAGATGGTGCCTGAAGATATAGAGAAAACTACCTTCGTCGCACAGCGGGGCACTTTTTGCTACAAGGTTATGCCTTTTGGGTTGAAGAACGTCGGCGCAACTTATCAACGTGCCATGGTAGCTTTATTCCATGACATGATTCATCACGAGATAGAGGTCTACATCGATGACATAATAGTAAGATCACAGACTGAAGAAGAGAATCTTGATCATCTACATAAAATGTTTAAAAGACTAAGGAAGTATAAGCTAAGGTTAAATCCAAACAAGTGCACCTTTCGGGTGAGATCCGGTAAACTCCTGGGTTTCGTCGTCAGTGGTAAAGGTATCGAGGTTGATCCCGCCAAGGTCAAAGCCATTCAAGAAATGTCGGCTCCTTGTACTGAGAAGGAAGTCAGAGGTTTCTTAGGACGACTAAATTACATTGCCCGATTCATTTCTCATTTGACTGCTACTTGTGAGCCAATCTTCAAGTTGTTGAAGAAAGATCAAGTAGTAAAGTGGAACAATGATTACCGAATAGCCTTTGATAAAATTAAGGAGTACCTACAAGAACCTTCGATTCTGATACCACCATTTGAAGGAAGACCTCTAATCATGTACCTAATAGTGCTAAAGAACTCAATAGGGTGTGTATTGGGGAAGCATGACGAGTCTGGTCGAAAAGAGCATGCAATATACTACCTTAGCAAAAAGTTTACCGACTGTGAAAAAAGATATTCACTGCTCGAGAAAACTTGCTAAACTTTGGCATGGGATGCTCTCCGACTAAGACAGTATATGTTGACTCATACTACTCTACTGATTTCTAAAATTGATCCCATCAAATACATATTTGAGAAGCTAGCCCTCTCTGGAAGAATAGCCCGATGGCAAATGGTCTTGACAGAATACGACATTCAGTACACCACTAAAAAGGTAATCAAGGGAAGTGTACTGGCAGATCATTTGGCACATCAAGTCGTAGACAATTATTAGTCTATGAATTTCGAATTCCCGGACGAGAACATTATTCTAGTTACAGATTATGAAGAACCTGGACCGTATGAAGGACCTGAGCCAGGATCCCAATGGACTATGGTTTTCGACATAGCTTCCAACACACTTGGAAACGAAGTTGGTGCTGTAATTATCTCTCCTCAAGGTTGCTATACGTCCTTCACCACCAGATTATGCTTTGATTATACCAACAACATGGCCGAATACGAAGCGTGCATTATGGGTATTAAAGGTGTTGTTCACCTAAGAATCAAGTTCTTGGATGTATATGGGGAATCAGCCCTGGTGATCATTCAGATCAAGGGAGAATGGGATACGAAGAACCCGAATCTTATCCCTTACCAAGAGCATGTGTTAACACTGATCCCAAATTTTGAGGAAATCAGCTTTGAGAACATCCCATGAGAAGAGAATCAGTTAGCAGACGCATTAGCTACAATGTCATCTATGTTCAAAGTTAGATGGGATAACAAAGCTCCTCGAATCACTATCGAAAGATTAGACGAACTAGCACACTGCTACGAAGTAGATACTGACGGAGTAGAAGAAAAACCTTGGTTTTATGAAGTGAAGAGGTATATTGAGGCTCAAGAGTACCCTTAAGGGGCATCGATCAATGATAAGAAATTCCTATAGAGGTTCTCAGATAAATTCTTCTTGAGCAACAGAATTTTATACAGGTGCAATCATGATTCGACTATGCTTCATTGTATAGACAATAAAGAAGTAAAGGAGATTATGGAAGATATGCATGAAGGTATCTTTGGCACTCATTCCAATGGACATACTATGGCTAAGAAGATTTTGAGAGCAGGTTACTATTGGTCGACTATGGAAACCGACTATCACCATCATTCATGAACTTGTCACAAGTGTCAGATCTACGCTGATAAAGTAGACGTGCCTTATGTACCTCTGAATGTCTTAACTTTTCCTTAGCCGTTTATGACGTGGGACATTGATATGATTGGAGAGATTAAGCCTACTGCTTCTAATGGACATTGTTTCATCCTCGTTGCCATTAATTACTTCACAAAGTGGTTTGAAGCAACCTCGTTCACCTCTGTTACCAAGAACGTCATGGCCTGGTTCATTAGGCATAACCTTATATTTCGGCATGGCATCCCCAAAAGGATTATCACGGACAATGGTACCAACCTCAACAACACTATGATCATTGAACTCTGCACACAGTTAAAGACCAAGCACCACAACTCTTCTTTGTATCGACCAAAGATGAATGGAACAGTGGAAGCCGCCAATAAGAACATAAAGAAGATTGTGCGAAAGATGGTTGTGACTTACAAAGACTGGGATAAGATGTTACCATTTGCTCTTCATGGCTATCGCACATAGGATAGAACCTCAACGGGGGTAACCCCATTCTCTCTGGTCTATGGTATGGAAGTTGTCCTACCTATCGAAGTTCAGATTCCTTCTCCGAGAATTATGAAAGATGCAGACTTAGACGAAGATGAGTGGAATCGGACCAGGTTGGATTAGTTGAATTTGATTGACGAGAAAAGGCTTGAGTTTGTTTGTCATATTCAGATGTATTAGTAGCATATGATCAAGGCACTCAATAAGAAAATCAAGCATCGGGTATATCAGGTCGGTGACTTGGTAATAAAACGCATCATCCTACCGTAGGATGATCCCAGGGGAAAATGGACTCCCACTTATGAAGGACCGTTTGTAGTCAAGAATATATTTTTAGGCAATGGCATGATACTAACCACCATGGACAGTGAAGATTTCCCGCACCTTATGAATGCGGACATAGTCAAAAAATACTACGCATGAAAAAGTGACCCGCTAGGTTGACTGGCCTAGGTAAAAATAAAGGCATCCCGACGAACTAAAAGGGTTCAGGAAAAAATTAGGGATATATATATATATATATATATATATATATATATATATATATATATATATATATATATATATATATATATATATATATATATATATATATATATATATATATATATATAAAGTGTACACCTGGCAAGTCGAAAACCTGAAAAGGCGGCTTGGGCAAAAAAGGGTATCCCGGTGGACTGAAAACCTGAAAGGGCGGTCCAGGAAAAAGTTAGGGATCAAAGCGTATGAATATGTCTTGTTCGATCACTTACGACAAGCTTTATTACCAATGTCAAGTTCAAACGGTACAGATCAGTTCATTCAACTTCTTCCGACAACAAGGGATGAGATGCTTGAAGACATAGGGGGCGATAGCAGAGTTGAAACCCGACGAGATTATTTCCACATAGCTATATGTTTTGTTTTTACTTTGTACTCTTTTCATTTCACGACGATTTCCTATTACTAGGATTTCCGTCTCTTTGTACAAAACCACATGTTTATGGGCAAATTATCAATAGAAATACAAATTTCAAAATTCAAACTGTTGTTTTGCCTTTTTCCGTTTTGTTTTCAAAAAACATTTAATGAATAAATTGAATGAACATATGAATATGAATATGATTACCGTAAACAAATATACACATAAAAACAGGAATAAGCATTTGCTCAAGACTCTAGGAGTTGGGATAATGTTCAAGTCATCCATGTATCCCCATAGAAAAATCTTCACAAGATTATCCCCGCATAACAACTTCCATGGGATTATCCCCACAGAGTAGTCCTAACAAGCTCATCTTCAACGAAGATATATTTCATCAGCAGATCCCTCCAGCAGATAAAGGAATATAATCTTTTTCTCGGCAATGTCGCCAACCTACGGAGTCCCAGTCTCCATCAGAGACTATGGCATCAGTACAGTTTGTGGAAATTCTCTTCCCCAATTGAGTTTATTTCTCCAACACTGTAAAATCCCCTGCAAAATTCCCATCCAGCAAAGCTCATGTCCCCAGCAAGGGTATTTCCTCAGCAGAGTTTTCCTCCGTCAAAAGTTTAGGGTTTATTTCCCCAACAGGGTTATTTCCTCAACAAGGTTTATTTCTCCAAGCAGGGTCCATTTCCCCAACGGAGTTCAGTCTCCCCAGCTTGAGTCTATTTCTCTGACCACTATAGATCACCGGCAAAATCTCTCTCTCCAGTAAAGGGCATTCCTGACCATTAACCCCAAAGAGTTGCTACGGAAGGCCCGGATATCATTTAACCTTATCCTCTCCAGACGAGTCGACATCCATATCATAAACTCGGTCAGACAACACCTCGAACATTATCCGTCTCTTTTATCCCTAATCAGGGTGTATAAGAATTAAACTCCCCAATAGAGCGATGAACGACCAATGTTCTTGGGCTCTTCTCCCCAAACAGGAATCAACATTCCCCAGTGGAGTTTCCTCAAACAAAAAGTAAGAATCCCTATCAAGATTGAAGATACACGTATTCTTCATCCCCAGTAACAGTCGAGGATTTATTATCTCAGTCAAAGATGTCGCGCGAAGTTACTAATACATTTCAACTCCATCTTACATTCATACATCATATACAAACATCGTAGTATATGCATACGAAATACATATAGCACACTCATTTTATTTTGAGAATATCATTACGCAATGCATTTCATTCATCATGACATTGCATACAGTTAACTCTTTATCTTTTCAGGTAAAAATCCACAAGCAGATTCCTCAGAGGCTACATCTGACAAAATAGCTACTTAAGCACTTCCCCCAGAAGGTCATGCTAAAAGAGCACCTCTCCTAGATGAAGTTGGACATAGACATCTTCTAGTTCAGATGAAATCAGACGTAGATATCTTTCTGATGCTTTTTTTGGAAAAGTCAGATGTAGACTCTTTCTAGTACCTTTTCTAGTTAAAGTCGGGCGTAGACATCTTCTAGTTTGGATGAAATCATGCGTAGATTTCTTTCTGATTCTCTTTTTGGAAAAGTCAAGCGTAGACTCTTTCTAGTACCTTTTTCTAGTTGAAGTCGGGCGTAGACATCTTCTAGTTCGAATGAAATCAGGCGTAGATTTCTTTTTTATGCTTTTTTTGGAAAAGTCGGGCACAGACTCTTTCTGGTACCTTTTCTAGTTGAAGTCGGGCTTAGACATCTTCTAGTTCGGATGGAATCAAGCGTAGATTTCTTTCTGATGCTCTTTTTGGAAAAGTCATGCGTAGACTCTTTCCGATACCTTTTTCTAGTTGAATCTGAGCATAGACATCTTCTAGTTTGGATGAAATCAAACGTAGATTTCTTTCTGATGCTCTTTTTGGAAAAGTCATGCATAGACTCTTTCCGATACCTTTTATAGTTGAAGTCAGGCGTAGACATCTTCTAGTTCGGGGGAAATTAGACATAGATTTCTTTCTGATGCTCTTTTTTGAAAAGTTAGGCGTAGACTCTTTCTGATACCTTTTTCTAGTTGAAGTCGGGCATAGACATCTTCTAGTTCGAATGAAATCAGACGTAGATTTCTTTCTAATGCCTTTTTTGGAAAAAGTCAGGCGTATACTCTTTCTGGTACCTCTCCTAGTTGAAGTCGGGCGTAGACATCTTCTAGTTCAGATGAAATTAGGCGTAGATTTATTTCTGATGCTCTCTTTGGAAAAAAGTCAGGTGTAAGCTCTTTCTGGTACCTTTTCTAGTTGAAGTCGGGCGTAGACATCTTCTAGTTCGGATGAAATCAGTCGTAGATTTCTTTCTGATGATCTTTTTGGAAAAGTCGGGCATAGGCGCTTTTCGGTACCTCTCCTAGTTGAATTCAGGCGTAGGCATCTTCTCGTTCAGATAAATTTGAACATAGATTTGTTCTGATTATTCTTTTGGATAAAGCTAGGCGTAGACTCATTCCAAATACATCTTCTAAGACAAAGTCGGGTGTAGACTTAGTCTGATTTCCTTATCAACAGTTATCTTGGATAGCATCTATAATCCCATCTCCAAAGACTCTCCATCACCTCTCCAAATGGCATCTTTAAGCCCATTCCCGG
Organism: Vicia faba; assembly: GCA_948472305.1. NCBI lineage: Eukaryota > Viridiplantae > Streptophyta > Magnoliopsida > Fabales > Fabaceae > Vicia > Vicia faba. Next base: position 1,567,380,799 of record OX451737.1, on the reverse strand, counting down.
TACAATCAACCAACAATGTCACTTTGTGCACGTGCGAGTGCAAATTTCTGGGCACTTAAGTGTTCAATCCTCTTCCACCTTCAGACCACGAATGGCAGACATGTCAATCTAACTCTTTAAGTCTAAGAAGATTGAACGGGGGAAGTTATTGTACCCCAAAATTTTCCCTATAATTTTCAAATCAAATTACTTCAAGAGGTCTCCTCATCTTTCTAGGGTTCTAAATTGCTCAAGATTACTCAAGGAATTGATCACACAAGTCTTCTCCTAAGCAATTAGCCTACAACTAGGGTTTTGCTTTTCTCAAAGGAAATTGGACTTCTAATGTCTCAAATGGTTTTCATGACTCTTCATATTTCCATAATAATGCTCATGTCAAGTTTCAAGTCTTGCACCATAAGTTTGCTCAGTCAAACACTCAGATGACTGAAAATCAACTTTATTGGGTAAAAAGTCAACTATGGTTAACATACAGTCAAACTTCAATATTTTTGGTTAACATTAATATTTTAAAGTGATATTCATCATTTGATCAAGGGTTGATCATGATTCCTCAAGGAAAGCCCTGAAATCATCAAAAGTCAAAAATTGCCAAATTAGGGTTTCCCTTGGAGAAGTCAATTGAACTTTGACCATGCATAACTTTCACATGCTTCATCAACTTTTGCCTAACCAAAGCCTATTTTTAAGGAAATTCAATTCTCTACAACTTTATATATGTATGTTCAAGTCCAAAAAGTGCTTCATTTGAGAGATATGAGCCAATGCATTACAGGTCATTTCAAAAGTCAACAAAAAGACACTTTTTGTCAAGGCAACTTACATCAAGATAATGTCTCCAAATGCAAAAATGATCAAAAGAGAAATTGAAGAAGACATCCTGATATTTTCAAAACGTCTAAGATTATATTCAAATTATGAAAATTGAGAGAGTTATGACCATTGCAAGTTGGGAAATTTTGAGAAAATGCATGAAGTACAAAGTGAGCAAACTTAAAATTTTGAACTAGTCGGCCTAACTTTAGATGTTGAAACATGTTCACAATGTGTTAAAGGACCTCTAAATCCATTCACATATTTTTTATGATTTTTATTTCTTTTATTTCAATTTTTATTCATTTAAATGCAAATAAATCAAATAAAATGTAAAATCATAGGGCCAAGGCGCATGATTGGTTTTTTTGGATCTATTCAGACCCATGACAACTCATGACAACCATGCAAAGCCGCGTGAGTTCAAAATGGAAAGAAATATCTCAAAAAAGGAAGCTTGAAAACATGTTTGATTCTTGATTAAAGTTGGCCATAATTACATATTTTGTACCATTCTAATCCTACCTCTATATAAGCACAAGACATCAGATGCAAGAGGGACACGAATTGCTTGCCTCAAAAAATTTTAAAAACATCCAAATTTTTGCAAGAAACCCTAAAGCACAAAAACTCTCTTTACAAGCTGTTGTACCCCAAAATTTGCCCTCGCATTTTTCCACAAGAAATCACAGCTTCAGGCGTTTCCTGATTTTTCAAACTGGCTCAAGAATCGGTCAAACAGACTTTTCTCATCAGTCAGACAAAATTAGGGTTTTACTAATTTTCAGGGTTCTAGAATGTTTCAAACAGTTGGCTTAGGGTTTTGGTTGATTTTGGCTCAACTTCGATCAGGCGAACGCTTCTTTGGCATTTGATCAGGAATTAGGGTTTTTGTGCGCGGTTCCTCAGAAAAGTTTAACTCTACAGTGTTTTTCAAGATATGCTGAGATGTGGATTGAAACATTTGGATTGAGTTCGCATTGTGTGATTAAATCAGTAAAAGGAAATACGTCTGGACAGTTGCTGTGTTTGACTGTGCTTTGCTTTGGATTTGTGAAGCACCAAGGTTAATTGATCAATGCCGAAATAATGTTTATTTAATTATTTACTATTCTGAATTTAAATGATTGGAATTTATTTTCCATTATTATAATTTAAAGAATTTTAAATAATAAATAAACAATTGGAGAAGAAAAGAATTAATTAAATGAAAGGACTTTTTTATTTATCTTTAAATTATTTGTACAATTGTTTTGTTTACAATATGTTTACAATGATAATATTACATTTATTTAAATTTAAATAAAAACTATCCTAAATATTTTTCTAAATCTTCAATTCTTCATCTTCTATCCCTTGCTCCAGTGCTCCATGGAATTTTATCTGCAAAACAAAGAACAAAAGTAAAATCAGAAGCAGATAAATAAATAAGAGACAGACAATTAATTTGGACTCATCATTAAAAGCAACGATCGGGATCAGTTAGCCCTCTCTGCAAATCACGGGATTTCTCCCGGTTCACAAAGAAGGGTGAAAATGTTTGCAAATTAAATATGAATGCACAAAGTTAAAATTGCACATTTCAAATTGTCAAAACTGCATAGTTCAAAAGCAAGACAGCATATGCAAATAACCAAAGTCCAAGTTACAAACTGAATTGCCAAACAAAGCCCAAATTCAAACTTTCTGCCAAAAAGCTGTCAAAAGGGATATGGCAAGATATCAAACAAGTACAAAAGGCCATCAATGCTGTCAAGAAGCAGAAAGTATGGAAAAGAATACATAAAGTGCAGAGGAAACATGTATTGCAAGCAAGCATCAAAGCATCATTTCCCTAGGCCATTGCTTTTTCAGTTAGAAGTACAAACATAAACAGTTTTTAATGTTTTTAAGTTGTACTGGAGAGAGAAGAGAGGGAGAAAAGAAATAGGGCTTACAGGTTTAGGCTTGAGGCATAGAAATATATAAAACAAAAAACTGCTAACACAGAAGAAAAAAGAGGAGAAAGGAAGAGAAATATCATAAGAAGAACCTTACAACCTGTTAAGGCCATAGAGGAGCAAACAAAAACAGTCCAACAAGCCTAACCATTCAAGGCCAAAACCAGCATATCAAAAGCCTCCATAAACCAAAAACACCATCAACCTGCCAAACCCAACAGCATAAACCAAAAACACCATCAACCTGCCAAACCCAACAGCATAAACCAGTAAACACCATCAACCTGCCAAACCCAACAGCATAAACCAGTAAACACCATCGACCTGCCAAACCCAACAGCATAAACCATAAAAACCAACAAGCTAAAACCTGTCAAACATTTAACAACAAAAACTTGTCAAGACCACTGTCCAAGCTGAAGGACCAAGCCAGTTCCCAAAGCCATTAACCTGCTGAAGCATAAACTCACACAAGGCCACAACCTGTAAACCTTGCAAGTCTCAAGGCCAAAACCAACATTTCAAAAGCCACAACCTGTAAACCCTTCAAACCAGATAAACACCAAGCCTGAAGCAAGCCTCATCAAGCCTTATACCAGTCAAGAAAACTCATAACAACATCAACATGTCAAAAGCCTAACCAACCTTAAACATTTCAACACATGTTCAGATTCACAACTCAAAACTCAAAATATTCAAAATCATCAAGCCCTCAGAATTTCTTCATCATTGGGCTAGCATCCACGAATCATACAAGGCAACTATCTAAGCATATCAGACATCACACATTGCAAGCATATTGGTCATACGAAATCCAAATATCATAACCAAGTCATAGGGCCCTCAGAGCATCCTCATCACTGGGCTAGTAAGAACAAATATTCAAAGCATCCAAGGCAACACAAGCGTACAGAAGCATTCAACAGAAACGAGAAGAAGAAGAGACAAAACGAACAGAAGAAGAGGAAGAGGTGACCAAATTAGGTTTTCAGTTTGTCATCATAAAACCTAGCAAAAGGGGAAAATACAGAGTACCGTGGTTATCAAAGCCAGTCCACAGCATCACCAAGCTTCGCCTCCGGCCGCCTGAGCGCCTCCACCTTCATTCCTCCTCCGTCTCCTCAGAAAGGTATAATTTCTCTCCTTCTTCACGCACCTCGAACCAAAGAAACATGTAATCTGAATCAATAAACGAAGAAACTAAGCATGCAAAACATAAAACCCCTAATGCGTTGAAAGAAATCGTACCTCTTTTTACCGCTGTTGGAGTGAGCGTAAGGAGAAGGAAGAATGGTGGCGCCGGTGGCCTTGGACGAAAGGAACTCAGAAGCTGGCATGAGAGTGAACGAAGATGAAGAGGAACGCGTGAAGTGAAGAGAATGGCGCCGTTTCTGCAAACCCTAGCTGATCCCAAAAGAAACAAACTATGAGAACCCTAAAAACATTTTGTGTCAAACCTGGGCCTTGCCCTTGCTACGCCTAAGCCCAAGCGTTTAAATTTGCACCCCCCATACGTTGCTCTTTTGTTTTGGACCAGCATAACCTCCCAAAGGCCCATTCAAATCAACTTAACCTTTTTTTTTTCTAATATAAAACAGATTTTATTTTTGTTAATAAATTAACATAACTTTTTTTACATCAAAATTTTTCTTTTTTATAACATATTTATAGTTTTGAACACAATATATATTTTCTTAATTTTTTTTGTATAAATATATGTATTAATACTAATTACTAATATATATAAGAAATAATACTTTACATTGATACCATAAATACATAGTTACATAATTTTTCTTTTAAGATAAATACTTTTCTTTTTTTTTCAAGATATCATTTTTGTACATAATCAAGACAAATACATTTTTTTAATATACATAATTTAATTAAAATTTAAAACATTTAATTAAAATATTTTTTTTGTACATATTAAAGAAATATACAAGATTACAAAAGACTAAATAAATAAACATTTAATTCTCACCATTAGGTTAACAATGCTTAATAATACCTTTAAAATTCACATGTTTCTTAACCTGTAAATAAATTACATACACATATACACTTACACAATATACAATACATTTCACATTATACACTTGATACACATACAATTACTATTCTTATACCTTGCTATACATTGATTACATTTGATCGCAATTCGATTTGGTTGTAAATTATTGGACACTACATTCCTAAAGTCTCATCCCCATTTGTAAATTTGTACCCCCACTCCCGGATACTATTTGTAATAGCGTAGACTTTAAATTCTTGCAATTTATCGCTTTCCAATTATACCATGATTAGACTTAGGGTTTGTATATACATAAAATCAAACGCTAGATAACCTAATACAAGACAAATACATGAAATCAATACACAATCACACTTGCACCCCCTAGGGTAATCCCACATGTTGCCTTCCAAAATGGGCCATGCTTGCACGTCGAGTTTCTTTGGCAAAACAAATTCAAATGATCATAAGTCCCTCGATGACGCTTTCGAAAGTTGCCTAAATGGAATGATCAAGTCCCTTCAAGCAAATTGCCAAAGACACTTGGCACCATTGCATTCATGGTCCATACAATGACCCGCGCCCGTCCCGTTAAACATCCTAAACGCAGGATTGTCCATCAAATTCAATGGTGGAACAAAATTGTTAAAAAGGGTTGAAAACATAGAGAAAACCTTTGAGTATAATAGGGGTAGACAAAACTCTTAGTTACTTGAGATCAACTTGCAAAAACACTTGCCTTCTTTTCAAAAAACCACACTTCATACACACTTTCAAAACAAACTCTCAAAAACATTTGAAACATCTTTTCGAAAAGATACACACTTTTGTAAAACACTCAAACACGAGTCAAATACATTGGTTGCCTAAAACAAGGCATCTCTTCAAAAACATTTTCAAAACACACACACACACCACAATTTCAAAGCAATTGAAAATTAAGGCAAGTGATCTAAAAAACCAAGTAACTAAGAGCCCATGGATAACCATGGATGAAAAGGGTGCTGACACCTTCCCTTTTCATAATCTACCCCCCGAACCCACGAAATATCTCAAAGGTTTTTGCTGTGCTTTTTAACCTTTCCTTAGGATAAAATAAAAAGTCGGTGGCGACTCTTGCTCAACCGAACAAGTGCGAATACAAACGCAAACCTCTAGTCAGTTCTCCCACCGTATCACACAAGCCTCATCACTGCAAAATCTCCATTCATTTCACTTACAGGAATATTGAAAGGTAAGGCTGGGTTGGTTACCATGATCCTAAGGGCTTGAATCAACATACATGCATCATCATGTTTTTCATTCTTTTTTTGATTTTTTGAATTCTTGTTTTTATTATGATTTAGCATTCACTAATGTCATTAACAGGTTCCTAATTTATTTTTAAACAGGTTTAGATTAGTATTGGGATCCCATGCAGTTAGATTTGTGAGATACCATAGCTTGCTCCGATCAGTTTCATTTAATTCAAAACTCATGTTACAAGGACCTATAGCCAAAACCTTTGTCCATAATCAGATTCAGGAGGGTCGAATTAGGGGTACTAGGATATTTTTAATCACTAACACATTGATTTCATAGGTTTTGTACGATACAAACTGTCAGAGAAGACGACCGGAGCTAGGGATCCGGCGCCTCTATGGCCAATAGAATCATCTTGTATATTTATTGTTATGGTTTGATTTATATGAACAGATGTAAAGACCACCTCAGTGGTAGAAACGAGCATTGTAAGCCGTTAGTATACCAGGGCACGGGTTCGATCCCTGCCCCTGGTATGTTGACATTTTATTTTAATGATTTCTTGTTTGCAGATCCAATGCCTACCAGCCCAGCGCGCTCACCTTGCGCTCTCAACCCCTCACCATCGGATCTTTACACTGCTAGATCTAGCACCCTAGATTTGCGTGTGCACCGTGAGCCCCTTGCAGCCAGCCACGCTGGATTATCACAGGCGCATGAGCTCCTGGTTTGGGCCTAGTGATTCATATTTCTCACCCCCAGATTTACTTCTGCATGCCCATCATTTTTTATTATTTTGTTTCAATTTATTTTTTTTTGTTTATTTAACATAATTAATTTTGTTTTCTAAGTTAACTAAAATCAAATTAACTTAACTCTTTTTAATTAAATTAATTAAGTTAACCTTTTTTTAAACAAAATTAAATTAATCAAAATAAGTAACTTAGTTTCTTTAAGGTTTTTATCATTACATTTTTTTCTTCAAATAATCAATTTCTTTTTCTAAACTAAAATCATTTAGATTAGGTTAGTCATCCAATTTTTTATCAGAAAACGATCACAAAAAGAAAATATTTCTCCGTTTCTCTTTAATTTTACAATCTCCGCGCGTTCCTTTACTTTCGCATTAGCTTTTATAATAATATATCTGCTAAAGGTTGTAATAATTAATTAGGTTATTTTTACCGCTTTCTTTCTTTCCCCCATTTTTGTTGTTTTGTATCCCCTTTCTTGAAGCATTGTAATGGCGTAGGAACTTTCTTTTCCATATTTTACTACTTTTACTTATTATTGTGTAATAACTAGGCTTGTATGGTAAGATCTAAAATGAAATTCTAGATACCTTAAATACAATATAAAATAACTAAATCAAAACACTATTCACACACGCACCTCTAGGGTGACTCCACTTGTTGCCATCAGATAAAACAGTCACGTCCCTCGAAGATGGGATGCTTTAGCAAAAGATCCTCGGTTAAAAAGATCGTAGTCCCTCGATGACCCTTCGATGCTGCCTCGGTAAAATATCTTAGTCCCTTACAATAAGATTGCTAAAGTGTCCTACAACTTGCCTTTATGACTGTATGGTGACCCGCGTCTGTCCCTCTTACATCCAACGATAGGCCTTCCTACTAATCAATGGTAGGATAGCACTATCTAAAGGAGAAGGAAAAGAACAAAAGACTTTTGAGTAGGTAGATAGTTCTTAATCGCTTGCTCGCGAAAATTTCAAAACATTTTTTCATACAAACCACTTATTTTCCGAAATATTTTCAAAACAAACACTTTGTATGCGTTCTCAGCGATACGGGAACTATTACAAAGTTTTCCGCACTTAGGCATTTTCAAAATATTTTCAAACACATTCACAAAGCATTTTCAAAAGTGAGCTAGTGATTAAGAGCCCATAGATAACTACGGGTGAAAAGGGTTCTAACACCTTCCCTTTTCATAACCTACCCCGTAAACTCAGAAAAATTCTCATAGGTCTTTCCTGTTCTTTTCACCCTTTCCTTTATTGGATAAAATAAAAGATGGTGGCGAATCTTGCTATTCGCAACATTTGTGATAAAACGCAAAACCAAAAGTCAGTTCTCCCACCGTATTACACATGTGCATGAAGTGACGTTGTTGGTTGACTATACTGCTTGAATGGGCTTAAAGATTCCATTCAGAGGGGTGATAGAGTGTCGTCAGAGATGGGCTTATAGATGCCATCCAAAGTAACTATTGATTAGGAGTATCAGAATGATTCTACGCCTGACTATTTCTGAAGAATGTTTTTCAGGAGGAAAATGCTTATCAGAGTTCAGTTACTGCGGGAATGCTTTTTCAAAACAGAGGCCCTGAAGGAGATTCTCTTCAAAATTCGGTCTCTAAAGGGGAATGCTTGTCAGAATTCAGTCTCTGAAGGAAATCATTTGGTCATACAAATAGTCGCCCCGTCCTGTTTCGTGAATTGATCTACAATTTGTCTTTTTGTTGGTAGAACATGTCCTATTTAGGGAGTTCATACCGCCTGGTCATATAGATAGTTGCCCTATCTTGTTTCGGGAATTAAACTCTAACCTGTTTTTGTTGGTAAACATGTCGTGTTTTAGGAATTCATATTGCCTTGTCATATAGATAATTTCCCCATCCTATTTCGAGAATTAATCTGCGACCTGTTTGTTATCGGTAAACCCGTCTTATTTTGGGAATTCATACCACTTGATCATATAGATAGTTGCCACGTCCTATTTTAGGAATTAATTTGTGACCTGTTCGAAAATTGCTGATGATATTTGTCTGTTTGTGAATATTACCTAAAAGGGCAAAATTAGTTGAATGTAATATTATGATGCATGTAATGCATTGCACAATGATGCTCTCAAAATAAATGAGAATTTTATATGCGTTTTGGTATGCATATGCTATATTGTATTGTGAAATGATTTATAGACGTAATATGTTGTTGAAGCGTATCAGTAGCTCCTTGTAACAACTCTGGATGGGGAAATAAATCCTGATTGTTGTTGGGGATAAAGAGAGTGATTCTTAAACTTTTGCTGGGAATAATTTTGCTGGGAATTCCTGCTTTCTGTCTGAGGATGCTCCGCTGGAGGTCTTCAGCTTCTGCTTGAGGATAGAGGCAACCAAGGAGATTCGGTCATTTGATGTTCTCTTTGTTGAAGGAACATACACTGACTGGGGATAAAAGCGATGGATATCCCTCTGGTGTACTATATGTCCAAGTTTTAGATGTCGTAGCAAATCTTCTAGGGATAGCCATTTTGATTAAACCCTGCTGGAGAAGAGAATCTTGTTAGGTATTTTACGTTGTTGGAGAAATAAACTCTGTTAGGGAATTAAATCTTGTAGACCGCATTGAGGAAATACACTCTGATGGGGATTCTTGTAGGCTGAGCTGAGGAGGTTTCCACTATATTTTGGGAAAATAATCAAACTTCCTTATCCACTAGGGGCCCTATTGGGGATGATGATCAGGTCAAGCTATCCATTAGGGATATGGAGGTGAACTGCTGGAAGATACCCCAATTTCTGCTTGAGGGCATATTAAATTTGATGAGGAATATATCTTTATTGCGGATGAGTTTGCAAAGATAGCTCTGTAGAGATAGATGCATGAAGACTTCTCTGTGGGAATTTATAAATAACTTAAACATCACCCTAACTCTTAGAGTCTTTAATAAATGCTAATCTTATTTTCATGCATGTATTTTGTTAATAGTAATCATATTTAAATGCATATGTTAATTCATTTTAATCATTGAACATTTTTGCAGATAAAACAGAGAAAGTAAAAACAATTTTGAATTTGGAATTAATTGTATTGATTTGGAAAATTTGCCTATAAAGAGTCAGTTTTATACAAAGAGACGGAAGTCCTAGTAAGAGGAAATCGTTATAAAAGGGAAAGAGTACAATAAGTAAAAACAGTTATGTGAAAATGATCCAGTCGAGTTTCAATTTTGTTATTGCCCTTATGTCTTCAAGCATCTCATCTCTTATTATCGAAAGAAGTTGATTAAATTGATTTGTACCATTTGAACTTTGACGTTGGTAATAAAGCTTGATGTAAGTAGATGATCCAACAGGGCATAGTCATACGCTTTAGTCCCTAACTTTTTCTTGGACCGCCCTTTCGGATTTTTAGTCCACCAGGATACCCTTTTTTGCCCAAGCCGCCTTTTCAGGTTTTCGACTTGTCGGGTGTATATTTTTTATATATATCCCTAATTTTTGCCTGAACCCTTTTGGTTCACCGGGATGCCCTTATTTTTGCCTAGGCCTATCAACCTAGCGGATCTCGTTTATGCGTAGTATTTTTTGAATATGTCAGTGTTCACAGGGTGCGAAAAATATATACCGTCCATGGTGGTAAGTGTTATAGCACCGCCAGAGAATATCCTCTTGACTACAAATGGACCTTCGTATGTGGGAGTCCATTTTCCCCTAGGATTACCTTGTGGTAGGATGATGCACTTTATTACTAAGTCACCAGCCTGGTATACCTGATGTCTGACTTTCTTATTAAAAGCCTTGATCATGCGCTTCTGATACATTTGACCATGACAAACAACTGCAAGCCTCTTCTCATCAATAAAATTTATCTGGTTGAGTCTAGTATGGATCCACTCGTCTTCATCTAAACATGCGTCTTTCATAATCCTTAAGGAAGGAAACTGGATCTCGACAGGTAAGACAACCTCCATACCATAGACTATAGAGAACGGGGTTACCCTTGTTAATGTCCGTACTGAAGTGTGATAGCCATGAAGAGAAAATGGTAACATCTCATGCCAATCTTTGTACATCACTGTCATCTTCCGTATAATCTTTTTGATGTTCTTATTGGCGGCTCCCGTTGTGCCATTCATCTTTGGTCGATATGGAGAAGAATTGTGGTACTTAATCTTGAACTGCATGCAGATATTCATGATCATAGTATTGTTAAGAGTAGTACTATTGTCCGTGATATTATTTTCGGGGATGCCATACCGACATATAAGATTATGCTTGATGAACCGGGCCATAACATTCTTGGTAATGGAGGCAAACAAGGTTGCTTCAACCCACTTCGTGTAGTAATCAATAGCGACCAGGATAAACAAGGATGCCCATTAGAAGCGGTAGGCTTAATCTCTCCGATCATATGAATAACCCATATTGCAAATGGCTAAGGAGCAGTCAAGACATTCAGAGGAACCGGAGGCACATGTGCTTTGTCAGCATAAATCTGACATTTATGATAAGTTCTGGAGTAATGATGACAGTCAGTTTCCATAGTAGACCAATAATAACCAGTTCACAGAATTTTCTTAGCCATCGCATGCCCACTGGAGTGAGTACCAAAGAGTCCTTCGTGCATATCTTCCATAATCTTCTCGGCTTCCTTCTTGTCTACACAACGAAGCAAAGTTGAATCGTGGTTACGTTTGTATAAAATTCTGTTACTCAGAAAGAACTTGGCAAAGAACCTTCGTAGAAATTTCTTGTCGTTAATAGATGCTCCTTCAAGATGCTTTTAAGCTTCGAGGTATCTTTTAACTTCATAGTACCAAGGATTTTCCTCTACTCCATCAGTATCAACTTTGAAGCAATGTGTTAATTCGTCCAGTCTCTCGATAGTAATTCGAGGAGCTTCATTGTCCCATCTGATTTTGAACATAGATGACATGGTAGATGTGATACGGTGGCAGAACCGACTGTTTAATACTGGTTTGTGTTTTGCGTTTGTTGTTCGCAAAATGTCACAGTAAGCAAGAGTCGCCACCGACTTTTATTTCATCCAATCAGGAAAAGGAAAAAGAACAGAAAAAACCTTTTTCGAGAATATTTTTGAGTACGGGGGGTAGATTATAGAAATGGAAGGTGTTATCACCCTTTCTATCCATGGTTTTCCATGGGCTCTTAGGTACTTGTTCATTTTAAAATTGCTTGTGTGTATTTGTTTTGAAAAAGTTTTACTTCGTGATAACCCTTGTATCAGTCCTCAAGGATGTGACAAAGGTGTTTTGAAAATTGTTTGAAAGGTGTTGGTGTGAAAAGTTTGTTTGAGCAAGTACTTAAAAGTTAATCTACCTACTCGAAAAAGACTATTCGTTTTCCTTTAGACATCGTTATCCCATTATTAAGGAATAGGTAGCACCATCGTTGGAGTTTTAAGGGACGTTCGAAGGGACAGATACGGTCACAAAAGCAATGTTAGGAGGTGTTAGTAATCATCCTTAAAGATCTGCTTCCGAGGCAACATTTGAATGGGTCATTTGAGATCTTTCGGGGCTAGAGGACGACCACTAACAACCCTATGCTTCATGACCGCTTAACCGAAGGCAACCGAAGTGGAGTAAACCCTAGGAGTGAGCATCTACGAGTGAGCTTTTTTCAGTTAATTTGTCTTTGCACATTTAGGTTATCTACCGTTTTAATTTTCAAATATTCTTGCCATACAATCCTATTAGCATACATCTAACAATTAATAATTGTGGAAATTCAAAGTGCGAAAATAGAAATCCTAACTATTACATGGCTTTCGCAGATACAGAATTATTTAACTAAAAATAAAATATGGAAATTAAAATCTATTACAACCTTGAAACAGTTACATAAATAATAATCAAAATGGTAATTAAAACACGCGCGACGAATTAAATGCGAAGAATTAATTGAGACCTAAAATCTAATTAAAAAATAATTTGGTTATTTTTTGGAGAAAAATTAATTACTTACAACCCTAATTTCTAATTAGTTTTAATTATGAAAAGGCATTAAATTAACCTAATTTAAACTAAATTAATTAATTAAAGAAAATAACTATTTTATGGAGAGAAAAATGACTTTTGGGTGTTTTTTGTGATTTTATGTTTTTTTGTAGTTGATAAAAAGAATTAATTTGTGAAACAAATAATTAAATAGAACAAAATACATAAAAGAAGTTAAAAAAATTGGGCATGTTTGCTGAAGAAATTAGGGGGGGTGTTGTTGAATCGTTAGGCCCAGTAAGCTGAAGCCCAATCCCACGTTTGAGATCCTGTATTGCTCCTTGTTATTGATGCACCATGGTCTTTCATTTGATGAGCGTTGGATCTGGACATGAGACGCATCCATTGGTTGGATGGTGATGGCCTACGATGGGCATTTGGATGAGAGCAGCACCAGATCTGTAAAGGAAAATTAAAACAAAGAAAGCGTTGGGACCTGGGATCGAACCCAGGTCCTCACACTTACCACCAACGCGCTTTGCCATCTGAGTTGTTGTTCCTATTTGTTCATATAATAACAACAAAACATAATATGTGAAACCAAGTAACTGACTCAAAAATACGCGTGAAATTCAAATCATCCAATGAGGTGGTGATAAGTCACTGTCTCCTTCGTTGAGACCGTCGTCTTAGCCCCGTGTACTTTTACCTACGGACAAGTGTTCGTAGCTACAACCTGTGTGCTTCAAACATTAAGCAATACACGTGATAAATGAATTCAAAGACCAGGATTCAATTGGTCTTGATGCCACGATCATCCCAGTACCCTGTTCTTGGTCTAATTTTACTTGCATCAAGAAACCCTAAAATACGACCTCAAACCCTAGCAATGGCAACTATCAATATATGCGTTAAAACATCAATTAAACCAATCCAATACGTTGCAAACATGATAACAAACACATACATACCATTAAAACATGTTTATGATGCAAGAATTATAGTAATCGGATTTTGAAAGAGAAGCAAACAGTGACGGTCGTGTAGCGTGTTTCTGGGCTTGTGGAGGCTTGGTGATACTTGCAATCGCTTCAGAAGATGTCCAGGAGTGGATTGGTGGCTTTGAATCACCTTGAATCATCCTCTAAATTGAAATCTTATCCACACTTTTTATTTAAAAATTTGAGTTTGCTTGATGACTTTCACGACCTCAATCCTTGTTCTCTTGCCTTGGTTGCGTTATGTATATTTACTAGAGTGAATTAGGGTTGTAAAAAACAACTTGTATCTTGAAATTTATGGAGATTGGATTTGGTTTTCTTATGGTATGATCTCCTTCCAAATTTGGCCTAATCATGCCATTCTTGTGCCAATTAGCTTTGACTTAATTTGATTCTGATATGCCAGCATAATGAGCTTGTGATTCTGTCCAAAAATCTAATCAAAACAAATCTTTGCTATTATTTACCAATTATTTGATTTAATTCAATTTTTAATAAATAAAAAATCAAAATAAAATAAATAATGAAGAAAAAAACATGTGAGTGAATATTTGGGTCGTGGACCATGTTATAAGTGAGGTGCAAGCATAAAAAGTTAGGCCCATTTGGCCAAAAAATGCATTTTTGAGCACATTTGGCTTTTGGCAATTTTGCAAAAAGAGTCAATTTTGACAAGGCACGTCTCTTCCAATTTTAACCCTAGAAAGTTGTTCTCGGACTTTTTAGAAATCTTAGGATGTCCCCTAATCAACCCTTTTGGTCTCATCTCAATTGGGTCTTCCATGTTCATGTTAGAAGCTTTGACCCAAAAAGTGTTTTTGTTGACTTTTCAAAAGGACCTATAATATGGAAATTCATATCTTTTTATGAGTTCATATTTTGAACTTCAGGGATGAATATGAATTGTAGGGAATTGTATTATATTAAAAATTATCCTTATATGGAAAATTTCTGATAAATTATGAGGAAGTTATGCTTGGTCAAAGTTTGGTTGACTTTTCCTGAGAAATCCTAATTTAGCAACTTTTGGGTTTTGATGAATTTAGGGAATTCCTTGAGGAATCATGATCAACCATTGATAAAATGATGGATATAACTTCAAAATGTTGATTTTGGCCAAAAATTTTGAAGTTTGATTGTATGTGGGTCACAGTTGACTTTTGACCTAATACAGTCAATTCTGAAGCATCTGAGCAGTTGACTGAGCAAACTTCTTGTGCAAGGCTTGAAATTTGAAATGGAAGGTCTTGGGAATTAGAACCATGGAAATTATATGAAGTCTTTGGAGTTCACCCATCTTGATGAAAATGGAAACCCTAGTTTAAGATACATTGCCTTAGGAGAGAGTGTGTTTAGTCAACTCTTGGGCAACCTTGAGCAAATGGAGGATCTCTATGGGCATGTTTTGAGTAAAATGAGAGGGAAAATTTTGGGGTACAATAGTAGCCAATACGTCTTCCAATTGGTTCTCTTCTCATGGGATGTGTTCAAAAGTGATTTCTTCGAATTATGGAATTAATGTCAACACATGCTCCCGATAAGGGATGATATTCGGATGCTTCGTATCCCATTCTCCCTTAATCTGACTGATTATCGGGCCTGAATCCACATATATGTCCAAGAACTTGATTCTCATGACAATGGCAGCTTTGATACCCATGATGCATGCTTCGTATTCTGTCATTTTGTTGGTACAGTCAAAATATAATCTGGCGGTGAAAGGTGTATGGAAACCCTTGGGAGAGATGATCACAATGCCAATTCCGTTACCAAGTGCGTTAGAAGATCTGTCAAAACCATAGTCCATCGGGGTCCTGGCTCAGGTACTTCATACGGTCCACGTTCTTCGTGATTAGTAACTAGCATAATATTCTCATCTAGGAACTCAAAGTTCATAGACTGATAGTCATCTACAGCCTGATGAGTTAAATGACCTGCCAATACACTTCCTTTGATTGCTTTTTGAGTAGTGTACTGAATATCGTATTTTGTCAAGACCATTTTCCATCTTTCTATTCTTCCGGAGAGAGCGGGTTTCTCGAATATGTATTTCATTGGATCCATCTTAGGGATCAGCAAAGTAGTATGACTCAACATATACTGTCTTAGTCGGCGAGCAGCCCATGCAAAAGCCCAACAAGTTTTCTCGATCAGTGAGTATCTTGTTTCACAGTCATAAACTTTTTTCTAAGGTAGTATATTTCGTGCTCTTTTCGATCAGACTCGTCATGTTGCCCCAATACACACCCCATTGAGTTCTCTAACATTGTTAAGTACATGATCAGAGGTCTTCCTTCAGCCGGTGGTATTAGAATTGGAGGTTCCCGAAGATATTCTTTTATTTTGTCGAAGGCCATCTGGAAATCGTTGTTCCGCTTCACTACTTTATCTTTCTTTAGTAACTTAAATATTAGCTCACAAGTAGCAGTACAATGGGAAATAAATCTAGCAATATAGTTTAATCACCCAGGAAACCTCTGACTTCCTTCTTAGTACGGGGAGCTGGCATTTCTTGAATGGCTTTAACCTTAGCAGGATCAACTTCAATACCTTTTCCGCTGACAACAAAGCCTAGGAGTTTACTGGATCTTACTCCAAAGGTACACTTGTTTGGATTCAGCCTTAACTTATACTTCTTCAATCTCTCAAACAACTTGTGCAAGTGATCAATGTGATCTTCTTCTGTTTGAGACCTGGATATCATGTCATCGACATAAACCTCTATCTCGTGATGGATCATATCATGGAACAAAGCTACCATGGCATGCTGATATCTCGCACCAGCGTTCTTTAAACCGAAAGGCATCACTTTATCACAAAAAGTGTCCCACTGTGTGACAAAAGTGGTCTTCTCCATGTCTTCAGGAGCCATCTTGATTTGATTATACCTGGAGTAGCCATCCATGAAGGAAAATACTTTGTGCTGAGCGGTATTGTCAACCAGAACATCAATCTATGGAAGCCCAAAGTCATCTTCGGGGCTTGCCCTATTCAGATCCTTGTAGTCTACGTACATACGCACCTTGCCGTCCTTCTTATGTACTGGCACCATATGTCCAACCCACTAAGGGTAGGATGTAATAGCTAGAAAACATGCATTGAATTTCTTCATAACCTTGGCCTTGATCTTTTTAGACATATCGGGATGCGTATGACGAACCTTCTTCTTAATAGGAGGACAACTTTCTTTCATTGGTAGATGGTGAACCACAATACCAGTATCAAGCCCTAGCATGTCTTCGTACGACCAAGCAAAGATCTCAACATAGTCATGCAACATCTATATTAATCTCTTTTTAACATTATCTTCTAGGTCGGTGCCTATCTTGATTTCTTTTCTGTCCTTTTCAGTACCCAAGTTCACCACCTCGACTGGCTCTTCATGCGATTGTACAACTCTTTCTTCTTGCATTAACAGCCTAGCAAGCTCTCCAGGTATTTCAGAATCTTCCTCACCTTCGTCCTCGGCTTGGTAGATCGGATTTTCAAAGTCATAATTGGCAGTAGCATAATTGTTGTCAGTGGGATCCAAAGTGGATGTGGATCTGTAATTTTTTGTGTAGGTGTGTGTAAGAACACATAACTATTTTGAAAGCAAAATAAAGTAAAATAAAGACAAAGAGCGCAAAATTTGGATGCAAATGTCCAATGATTTATTAAATGAAAATATGCGAATGAAACATGACAACCCTAACAAATGGACCATTGTGCCCCGGGTAAGCCACAAGGCTTAAAATTATTGTTCAAATTACATAGCCAAAAACTTGGAAATAAAAAATAGAAAATGGCATTTACTCCTGACTAAAGGAGATTGGTACAAAGTCTTCAGTTGTCCAGTTGGTGAGCCCTTTATCATCAGTCGGGAAGATTCAGTTGTCCAGGTCATTATTGCTATAAACATCTTCCACAGCATTAATAACATTAACACCCTTGTCATGATTAGGCATATGTGCAGTGATCACATTAGGAGTCTCAGGAGGGTCAAATTCAATTTCCTTGGCGTCAAATATGTCTTGGATCTTATTTTTCGGAGCCCATCAGTCATTTGTGTCATGTCCGAGACTATTGGAATGATAGGCGCATCTTACATTGGGATTGTATCAGGGAGAGGAAGTATTGGGATTTGGAGGAGGATCCCTCAACGTGATCAACTCGGCCTTCAACAGGTGTTGCAATGCCTGAGACAACTGCATATTGATTTTGGTGAATTGTATGTTGGGTGCATCTGACCTATGCTGATTGCCTTGTTGATGTTGCATTGGTGCGGGATTAGAGATTAGTACTGCCCCCACAGATTGATTGTGGTCACCTCTAGCACGACCCATCTGGCCATACACAACATTAACTTCTTTTTTCTCGTTGAACGTCTTCTTTATAGTACTTGAAGATGCAACCACCTAAATCTTTTCGCTTCTGATTCCGCCTTCAACATGCTCCTCTATCAATATCAACTCAGTGAACCCAGCTGAAGAACTTCCAATCAGATGATTGAAGAAAGGACCTGTCAAAGTTCCCATAAACATATCAACCAACTCCCTATCAAACAAAGGAGGTTGAACTCTTCTAGCTAGATCTCTCCACTTCTAGGCGTACTCTTTAAAACCTTTGTTCGAGCCCATAGTCATACTTTGTAATTGCACACATGTTGGTGCAAGATCAACATTGTACTGGTATTGTTTGTAAAAAGCAGCAGTCAAATCTTCCCAAGTACGAATATTAGTCCCCTCGAGTTGATAGAACCATTCCAATTATGTCCCTGACAAGCTCTCTTGAAAGAATTGCACCCATAATTTTCTATCGGCATTATGGGGTTGGATCTTCCGGACATAAGACCTCAAATGAAGCTTAAGGAAAGAAAAACCATCATACTTTGCAAAAGTAGGAACTTTTAATTTGTTAGGAATAACAACCCCCGAGACTAATCCTAGCTCTTCAAAATTTAGCCCAGGAACTTTCTGGATCTCCATGGCATTCAGACGGTCTTCGAGGTGTTTGTATTTTTCATCAGCATGGGATATTTCTCATTTAGATAATCTTCCTCCTCTTCGTAAGAGTACATGGCAGAACCATTGTTGCTTTTTTCAGTTTCACCACTCTTATCATCCTTATCTTGTTCGTCGTCTTCTCCTAATGGAGTATCAGGATCCGAAACTCGCTTGACTGGCCCCCTGAACCTTCTTCCCATGTTAAAGATGCCAGCTGGTTTCTTTGTCTTTCTTTTCTTCTCTGTGGTGATGAGTGCTTTCAGTTCTTCCTGCCCCTTGGCTAGGTTCAGGAACATCTGTTGAAACTGGACATTCTGAGCTTGAAGATCCTTGACGGTTTGTTCAAGAGCCATTTCTGCTGAAATAAACAGCAAGAAGATGAGAAAACATGTCTTAGAAATACATGTTATGCAATGATATGGTATGTAAATGTATATGCATATGCAATGTTTTCAAGGACCTCGTGGGATTTAAATTTGTTAAACAAAAAGGAAACAAAGAAACTTAGTAGTAAGTTCAAATTATAACTGCCTTCTAGGCTTACAATAAAAACAAGATAATTAAATTATAAAATTCTTGAGGCCTAAGGTATTAAGTCTCCCATGGACGCTTCCTCTTTGTGTTGACATATGCATTAAGGCTCTGCTCTTCGTGGAGTCGCTTCGTCAGCTCCAATACTTTCTTCTCACTAACATAGAACTGAGTCTCAAAGGTATCCCTTTCTTCCTTGAGTTGAATCTAGGACTTCTGTAGTTCTTCAAAGTCAGTAGGCATATTATAATGAAGAATGGTATGAGGAACATCTCCTTCAACAACAGGCTCTACGATCACTGGTAGGATAGCAGGATATGGCATCATAATATTTTGAGCATGAGATCGCACCCATCTGAGGTAAGCTTCCAAAGGAATGGAGTTCCTATGCCCTAAAGTCTTGCTATCAACCTTATTGATCATGCCCCAAGCACGTATAAACCTTTGATGATAACTTTGAGGATCATTCTCATAATCGAATAATATACCATGGATGAGCATATCATGAGGGTCGTCTCTTCGAGCATAACCAAACTGACGTAGAGCTAGGGAAGGGTTGTAAGTGATACCTCCCCTTATGCCAAGGAGTGGCACATTAGGGAATTCCCCACAGTGATCAATAATGGTGATATCTTCCTCATATCAAAAACACCAATGGATATTTGAATGAGCGAGTGACATCAACCTTTAAGACCACCTCAAGTCTTGTTTATTCTCATTACTGATCGGGGCAGGTGCAAAATAAACCACCTGGAAAGTAAAGGTATGCAAAACATAAGAGTCCCTCGCTTCCTCATAGTACGAGTGTAAAGAGAATGCATAATATCTCCAAGAAAAGTAGGCACAAGAATATGGGTAAGAAATATTTTGATGGTGTTCACATCTATGAGTTGGTCCGGATTAGGGAACAACACCAAACCATAGATCAGCAAAGCCAAAATATCCTCAAAAGCACGAAAACTCATGGCATCTAGAAACAACTGAGCCTTCTCTACCAAAAATTTAGGAAGAAGACCTTTGACTCCATTTCTTATTTCCCAATTAGATACAATGTCTGATCATTTCAGATGTAAGGCTGCTGCAATGTCTTCAGGTTTTGGAACTTTCTCTAGACCGGTGAAAGGTATCTGATCAAGAATAGGCACTCCGAGTAACTTAAAGAATTCTTCCATTATGGGCACCAACTAATAATCTGGGAAGGTAAAACAATGATGCTTAGGATCAAAGAACTGGAATAGAATACCCATCACGTCTTCTTTGGAATCGGGAGTAACCAAACTGAGTAGATGGCCATGTCTTTTGGTGAATTGAGAATTTTAGGGAACCTTTGAGACTAAGTTCTTGATCTTGGAAGGTACCCTTGCGAAGTTGATTCGGATAGTATTTCTGCGATCGGAAGCCATGACCTACAACAAAGGACAAAGATAAATCCCTAGATGCTTGAAACAGTTAGTGAAAATGTTATGATGTTATGATGTCATGATGTTACGTTCATGTTTAGACAAGAAGTAAACACAAACAAATCACACAAGAGCCTTAGGTTTAAAGGATTGAATTAGGTCCATAGGTAATTACCTTTTCTATTAGAGTTAAGTTGGCTCAACCTGTCCTAAAATAGTAATCAGGTTCTAGGGATCTCAATATCACTGATCTTTCTCACATGCTTTATTTAGTACGCTAACTGACTTTCCACCAAGAAAAACCCGAGAGTCGAATCTCAATGAGCGTAGCGTCGAGTATCAACCAACTTCGGACTGCATCAAATCTGACTATCTCACTATCTTCTAATGGCTAAGATGGGTCAATTAAGGTTCTAAAAGTCAGTTGCTGCTTATGACACCACATGGAAGCCCAATGTTATCCTCTACTGACTCAAGGAACATCGGTATAAACCAAAGTGTCGCACTAACGTAGCCATCACTTCAACCATATCGATCTACGTCGTACAGTTTCCATAATCTATTGCCACTTACCTAAGGCATGCCTAGATCCGAGTGTAGGATATTTACAAGTAATGAAACCCAAGAAACCCTTAAAATTAAAGCATACAAAGCATACAATTTAAGAAAGTAAAGTGATCTAAACTCTTAAGGTAACCCCTCTATTAATTAGGTCCCCAACAGAGTCGTCAGTTCAGTAATACGGTGGGAGAACTGACTTGTTTTGCGTTTTTATCGCAAATGTTGTGGTTAGAAAGAGTCGTCAATGAATTTTCTTTTATCCAATAAGGAAAGGGTGAAAAGAAAGGGAAAGATCTTTAAAGATTTTGAGTTCGGGAGGTAGGTTATGAAAAGGGAAGGTGTTAGCACCCTTTTCATCCGTAGTTATCTACGTGCTCTTAATCGCTTAGCTCACTTTGAAAATCTTGCTTTATTTGTGTGTGTGTGTGTGTGTGTGTGTGTTTGAAAATATTTTGAAAAGTTAACTTTGCAATGATTCTTGTATCATTCCTCAAGAATGCGTACAAAGTGTTTTTGAAAATATTTGTTTATGAAAAAATGTTTGCGATAAATGTTTTATTTTTGAAAAGTTTATGAGCAAGCGATTAATAGCATTCTACCCACTCAAGGTTGTTCTTCTACTTTTTCCTTCTCCTTTAGAGACAATGCTATTTCTACCATTAATTGGTATGTAGCGATATCCTTTGGATGTGAGGGACATCGAGGGTCGTTGTACGGTCATTGAAGGCAACTTGTAAGGATGCTTTAGCAATTTCGTAAGGGACTAGATCATTTTCTGAAAGGCAACATCGAAGGGTCATCGATGGACTATGATCTTTGATTCGAGGGTCTTTTCTAAAGCATCCCTACGTTCAAGGGACATGACGGTTATTTCTCCGAAGGAAACAGAGGGAGATTACCCTAGAGGTGCAAGTGTGGAAGTGTGTTGATTCGGTTATTTTATCTTGTATTAGGGTTTTCTAGCGTTTGTTTATTATCTTGCCATACAATCCTATTAACTAATAGTTATATATACATACAAGGCATGCAAAGTTTAAATGCGATAAAGTAAAAATCACAGCTATTACATGGCTTTGGGAGATTTATAATATTTAAAACTATGCAGGAATTTAAACGCTAAACTATTACAAAAAACATATGCGACCTATACAATTGTTTCTAATAAAATAAATGGAAAAAGTAAACACAAAATATTTTCAAAATTATTTTTAAAGTCTTAACATTTAAAAGATTAGAAATTTATTTTTTTGTGCATTTTGGATTGATTTGAATGATAAAATAAATTGATTTAAAACCTAAATTAAAAAAAACTTAATTAATTATGAAAAAAGAACCTATGTTTAATTAATTAATTAAAACATATTGTCAAAAATTAAATTAACTTATTAAAAAAACAAAATTTGATTTTATTATATTTTTTATGATTTTTATTGATCAAATAAAAATCATTAAAAGAAAAATGAAATTAATTAAACAAAAGAAAAAAAAGAAGAAAAAAAGTTGAAAATGTTGAAGGGAAAAAAATAGGGTGTAGGCGTTGGGGTTTGAACCCACGCCCTTTGCATCACAGATCTCCTCCTTTACCAGTTGATCTACACGTCTTTTGTGTTTGGAAAATAGAACTTGATCAATATAATATGAATTTGTGTGTTAGATGAAAAATAACAACAAAAATACCAAAAGGCTAGGATCGAACCCATGCCCTTCATGATACGCGCGCATTTATTTTCCCAACTGAGCCATGTTGTTTTTATGCTAATGAGATGAAAGAAAATTTATATAATAAAAATAAAGTTGAAATCAGAGAGACGTCGGAGCCCTATCTCCGGTCATCTTCTCCGATTGCCCAAAATTCAAATCCTTCAAAAATGTTAGATTCAAAGTAAAAGGGGGGCCCTACCCCCTAAATGGAGGGCTACGAATCCAATGGTATGACCCTTTTGGCCTGAATATGTCTGTAAATAGAGATTCGATGCAAATAGATTATTGTGCCCTTACAATGACAGATCAAGATTTACACATCTAAACATACATGTAACACGTCAAACATGTTCTAAAACCCTCATAATCACACATGAACGCATAAGGTTAGCTAACAATGTGAAAAATTAGAAGTTTAAGATTTGGAAATATTACCCAAAACAGTGTGATCGGAAGAGGGAGTTTGGGCACGATAGGGATTGTTTTTGGGCTCAAGGAAACTCATGGGATTCTTAGGAGTATGAATGAATAACTAGTTTGGATTCTAATAGGCTGGAATCTGGAATACAAATCTTGCACTTTTATTTAAAATTTGTGGTTTTCGTGGCTCTTATGAGACAGTCTCAACTGTGTGCTCTAGTTCTGCATGCATTATGCTTATATAGAGGAATGAATGGATCAAGATAAAAGAGGAAAAGACCAAGTATTCAATGCCTTGCCAAAACACAAAAAAAAACATGTTTTCAAACATTCCAATTTGAGAGAATTATGTCTCAACTCTTGTCTCCCACGGTTTTCATGGCTGTCCAAGGGTTTTTGGGCCTCAAATTTGATCCAACAACCAGGCCCATATGCCTTGGTCCATCATTTACTATTTTATTTAATTTATTTTGTATTTAATTGAATAAAAAACAAAATAAATGAAATTAAAATAAAAGATAAGGCATGAGTGGATTTATGGGTCTTTTATCATATCATGAACATGTTTGAACTTAAAAAGTTAGGTCCATTAGTCCATAATTTCAAAATTGATCAATGTAAGTTTCATGCATTTCTCAAAATTTTCTCAACTTGAACTAATCATAACTCACTCAAATTTCATCATTTGAAGGTGATCTTCGACTTTTTGGAAACCTTAATATGTCCTCTACAATCTCTATGTTGATCATTTTTTCATTTGAATAATTTATCTTGATGTAAGTTGCCTTGACAAAAAGTGTCTTTTTGTTGACTTTTGAAATGACCGATAATGTTTTTGCCCATATCTCTCAAATGAAGCACTTTTTGGACTTGCGATTATATGGACAAAGATGTAGAAAATTTAATATCCTTCAAAATTAGATTTGGTTGAGAAAAATCTGATGAAGCATGTGAAAGTTATGCTTGGTCAAAGTTCATTTGACTTCTCCTTAAGAAAATCCTAATTTGGTAATTTTTTACTTTTGATGAATTGAGAGTTTTCTTGATGAATCATGATCAACCATTTATCAAATGATGAATGTGACCTCAAAATCTTGATGTTGACCAAAAATCTTGAAGTTTGACTGTATGTTGGCCATAATTGACTTTTTGTTCAATATAGTTGACTTTCACTCATCTGAGCAATTGACTTAGCAAACTTGTGATGCAAGTATTGAAACTTGACACAAGGATTCTTTGAAGTATATGAGGAACCATGAAACTCAGTTGAGGCATTAGAAGATCAATTTTCTTTGAGAAACATAAAACCCTAATTGTAGGCCATTGCTTAGGAGAGGTGCTTGTATGCTCAAACCCTTCAGTATTCTTGAGCGATTGAGAACCTTAGGAGCATTAGGAGGTGTCTTGAATCATTTTCTTAAAAAATAGGAGGGAAAATTTTGGGATACAACAAAATCCACTCGTCTTCTCAAGTCTTTTGATCTTCACTCGTTCACACCAATTCTAAACATAATTGTTTTTCTAGAGATTATATGAGTGGTTCTTATCAAGCAGATTACTCCTATTTTAAGTACATATTGTTTTACACAATTCTGAGAAACAACTCTTGTGTACAAACAATTTACATGAAGATTATTAAGAAATAACATAATTTGAGCAACAAATCTTGTGTTTTACATTGTTTATACAAAGATGAATAAAATTTAAATTCAGTGTAACATCTTGTGGTCTTCTTGTCTTCATCTTCTTTGTTGAGCAATCTATGAGCAATAACTCCTCACTTCTTCATAATTCTGCCAAAATAGAAATGATGGTAGTTTGAGTGACATCTTTTAGAATTCTTATTCATCTTCTTTCTTCATTAAGCAAGATAAGAGCAACAAATCCATGCTTTTTCATTTCATCTCTTCAACATTGTAGATATTTGCTATTAAGAACAACACCGTTGTTTGGAATTAGACATTATCTTCTTTGCCAATATATTTGTCACTTTGAATTTGAAGCTTTAGTCTTCTTATATAGCCTTAATATGAAAAGAGTCATTGTAAGGATAGAGAAGTATTTTCTCTTTCCAACGGTTGATTCCAAACAAGTATATTCAAGAGAGGTTTGGAACAGTACAAAATGTCACTTTCCTACACCTGCTACTTACAGTGGTTAACATACGACAGTGGGAGAACGACTTCTTTGAATTGTATAACTAGTGTAATATTTTCCTCTTGCCTAAGTTTCTTGATCTTTATCTTCTGATGATGTACTTCTGATTCTGAAGTATTAAGCTTGGAAGAGATCAATCATATGTCTTCATTCTTTGATGATTGATTAATGAATAGTTCATAAACTAATTTGTTGTTATAGCGCATGAACACTAGAGTGATCAGAACCAAATCTTGTCTTCATAATTATGGGTAACAACCTATCTGAAACACGAATCTTTTATTCTGATCTAGAACTAGTCTTGAAGGCATGTTTATTTTTTGATCTGAGAGATGAAGATTATGTTGAGAAGATGTTTCAATTCAGATTATTTCAATAGTGGATTCTTGTTTTCAGAATGATCGACAACAACCTATCTGAATTAACAAGTCTTAACATTGTACGTGAAAGCTTTTTTGATGAAGATATCAAAATATTTTCTGATGATGGATCTTGAAATCAGATATTGTGATAACAACCTATCTGATTCTCAAGTCTTTGAGTTCTTGAGCTTTGATTATTTTCTTCTTGCTGGATTGATTCTGATTGAGGAGTGATAATGATCCAGAAGATTCTTATTTTTTGTAGAGTCAGAGTCTTTCATATATTTGAACATTGTCTTCAGATATATAAGCAACAACTTATCTAATGAACAATTTCTTCTTTGAGTGAAAGCTCTTATGATCTACTTTATCTTGAATTTGATTCTTGATAATCAGCTTTTCTAATATGCATATTTGATGTCTAATTTCTGAAGTAACAACTTATATCAGTACATTTAATTTTAATGTTAAGTTCCTTCTTTCTGATTCCTTGAATTCTGATCTTTTGATTGAGCTGAAAGCAACAACTTATTGTCACCTATATGTTGTTGTTTGATCATGCATTCTTTTATTTCTTTGGAAGCGTATATGTTTTCTAATCTAAGAGTGACGCTTTCCTGAGAACGTACTTGATTCTTTTTCTGATGAACATTCATCATTCCTTAGAACTGCTGATGTTTCTGTAGAAATGGCCTAAATAGTTCTTCTGTTGAATGCAATGGTACTTCTGATGATATTTGTCTTCTTATGAATATTACTTTTGCTTAGTAAATTATCTTGAGAAGATATCGTCCTTTGATCTTGTCTTCTGATGGACTCTGAGATGTTGATTAGAAATGAGTCCACAAGATCTTTTTCTCTTTGATCATTTCTTCTGATGGAATACTCCTGATGTTAAATGAAGGTGCGTATTCCATGAACTCTACGAGTCTTAATAATCTTAACTTTGTATTCAGATACATGATCTTGAGTAGAAACTTTATTTATATATGTTCATAATCTTGACTTAGACTTTAGAATTGTAATAAACAACTCTTATAATTAACTTGTCTTGACTTCTAACCTTTTGCGTTGGAAGCTTGTTTCTTGTCTCCTCTTGAGTTCTGATTTTGAAGCATCAACTCATCAAAAATTCTTTCTTCTTGGAAACTCATTGAGATTATTTTCTTATTGAACATCCAGCATTCAATAGAACTATTAATGTTACATTAGAAACATAACTCATTGTTCCTAGTTTCACTACCAATTATAAGTCCACAAGCCTCAAAGTTTAAATTACAAGTTGAAATCATAATGTTATAAGATTTCCTAATGGTTATAAGTTTGTTCTAAAGACTAAAAACATGTCCTCTTTATCTTCAAAGTCTCCCACTTCATATTCCCCTCCAAACTCCTCCAAATCCATGTCACGGTTTCTATTTCCATTTCCATCTTTCTCCCATCAACCCATTGTTGCTCACATGAAACAAAATAAAAAGAGTTAGTTAGCAAAATAATAAAATGTGAACAAGAAAATTTCAAGCAAATATTTCAAATTCATCATTAGGGTTTGGTCAAGTGGATTGGTTCACAATAGGATAAATTCAAAGAAATTCAAAATAGAAGTTCATCACAAAGCAGCCCAGTTACAGCAGGTATGGTTTCAAAGGCCCAAAGAGACAAAAATTCAAAAGTCAGAATTCATTGTAAAGCCAAACAAAAGCCTCAAACAATTTTGTCCTATCATTGGCCTAAAAACATCTTATTGCAAAACACAATCTAAGATTGGTTCACAAAAAGTCAAAGGAAAATCAAAAGATCCAAATCATAATCTCAAACTCAGCATCATATTTTCACGCAAACAATCCAAAAAGCCTCATATTTGTGTTGTTTCAATCAAAAAAAACATAATTGTAATGTCAAAGTTATAAACCAAAAACTCTACTGCAAAGTCTCAAACAAATGCTCAAAAGAAGTTTGTTTGTTCACAACAAAAGCAACAAGTACAAAAGCAACAAGTATAGAATCATAAAAGTCAGCAACAAAGTACAAAAAGCCAAGTACAAACGCATGTACTGCAAATCCGAGCCAGCAAGCAACATGTGATAGGCAAAGCACAACAAAGCAACAAACCAGAAAAAAATGACAAGTCCTTACGAGTGGCTCAAGGCCTGTGGTCTCAAATAAATTTCAATAAAG
Source organism: Vicia faba (assembly GCA_948472305.1). Taxonomy (NCBI): domain Eukaryota; kingdom Viridiplantae; phylum Streptophyta; class Magnoliopsida; order Fabales; family Fabaceae; genus Vicia; species Vicia faba. The sequence continues at coordinate 1,567,352,790 of OX451737.1, read as the reverse complement.
TCAAAACCTTTACAGAAACTAGCCAAACTGAACAAGCAAGCTCACATTATAAGAAACGAAAAAACAATATACAGAGAGGAGGCAGAACGGGGTGGAACCACAACAAAAAGATTTTCATTCATTATTTTTTTATAACATAGAAACAGAACCAAAAACCTAAATCCATTCACAAAAAAACATACAGAACCGAGCCATAGCAACAACAACAAAAACCTCCATTTTTTTGTAACACAAATACAATTACAAAATAGTCGCAACCATACAAAGTCCTTTTTGTTCATCATTTTCGCAAAACCAACCCTTTAGAAAAAGAAATAAAGTCGTAACAAACACAAAACCCTAACTATCCTTCATCACTTTACAAAATAATAACCCCTCAGAAATTAGAAAAGAAGAAGAAAAATGAAAGATCTCACTGAGGCCACGCGAGAAAAAATCAAATCGGAACCGCTAGGGTTTTCAAACCCCCTTCAAGATCTACGCGAAAACATTGAAAATCTGTAAAATCGAGCCAAGGATTAGTAAAGAGGAGAACAATAGGAATCAAATGATGTAAAAAAATTCACGGTCAGAGAAATCGTCGTCGCCTGCCACTGTCGACCGTCGCTAGGGCGATTTCCAATGAGCCTCACACATAGACAAAAATGAGAGAATGCAGGGAAGAAGAGGAAATATATTTCTCTATTCTGTTTAAAGTTTTGGTTTTAATTTTAGTTTTTATTATTTAATTGTTTCTTTGATTCCGCCAGTATCCCTATCGTAGCCATCGTGCACCCTCACCCAATGTCATTCGATCAGCATGAAATGCCAGGGATGTGCTGCCACACGATGCACCACCATAACTCAGATGTACAGGATCCAGAATTAGGAGTTTACTGGGCCTGAACCATTTTGAATTCTCACCCCTTTTTTATATACTGCGCAGGCCCAAATGACAGTTTCTTCACCACAAACTTTTTTTCCTTTTTTTTTGATATTTTGACTTGGGTCTGTTTGTTATTTCTAACACCCTGTTTTTCACTTTTAACACAGGCTCAATTATTTTATTTCTTTTTTACCTTTTCTTGATTTTCGTTTATTTATTTATTTTACTTAAACCCAAAAATACCAAAAATATTATTTTCTTAAATAATTAAATAAAAATAGTTTAATATAGATATTTTTGTTAATTAAATTAAATTTTATTATTTTTCTTTAACAAATTAACATTAACATTCATACTATTTTCTAAACAAAGTTAAATTAGACTTAGGTTTTTATTTTACTTAGATTTAGGTTTTGTTAATAATCAATTAATATTTCTTGTAATTAAATTAATTAATTCAACTAGGTTAAACCCTAAATCTTTTCATAAAAAACCCTAAAAACAATTGATTTCTTCTCCTCTTCACCTTTACATTTTGTATATCATTATTGTTATTCATTATTCAATTGGGTTGTAATAATAATTAGAACTTTATTTCTTTATATTTCCCATTTGTAATTTGTACCCCCATCCCCTTAAATTATTGTAATAGCGTAGGACATTTAAATTATGCAATTTATCGCTTTCCTTATTATTGTTAGTAACTAGGGTTTATTTGGCAAGACTTGAAATTAACAATAGATAATCCTAAGTCAAGACAAAAAATCATGAAAATAAAACAGTTTGCACACTTGCACCTCTGGGGTTAACCCACACTTATTACCGCGGATAAAAAATAGTCATGTCCCTCGAACGTAGGATACTTTAGCAAAGACCCTCGAATACAATATCGTAGTCCCTTGATGACCCTTCGATGTTGCCTTCGGTAAACGATCTTAGTCCCTTACGACAAATTGCTAAGGTATCATACAATGTTATCTTCTATGACTGTAGGATGATCCATGCCTGTCCCTTCACATCCAATGATAAGGTTGCTTACTAATCAATGGTAAGGTAACACTATTTAAAGGAATGGGAAAATAACTAAGAATTTTTTAGTAGGTAGAACGCTTGTAGTTGCTTGCTAACAAACAAAACCATCTCCACACTGACACTTTCAAAATATCTTTCCAAAAACAAACATCTATTTAAACTATTTTCAAAACCAACACTTTGTATATATTCTCGCTGAAACGAGAATCATTACAAAGTTTTTCGAAACAAAGGCATTTTCGAAATATTTCCAAACTTACACCAAACACAAACACATTTCACAAAGCATTTCAAAGTGAGCTAGCAACTAAGAGCCCATAGATAACTACATATGAAAAGGGTGCTAACACCTTCCCTTTTCATAACCTACCCCCCAAACTCAAGAAAACATATCAAAAGGTCTTTCCTATTCTTTTCACCCTTTCCTTTATTGGATAAAAGAAAATTCGGTGGCGACTCTTACTATCCGCAACAATTGCGATAAAACACAAAACTCCCAAGTCAGTTCTCCCACCATATTACAGAACTGACGAATATGCTAGGGAAAAACTTAAAAGTGGGGTTACGTTAGAGACTATATCACCTTTAAATGCTTTGATTTGTTTACTTTATATTTTGGGTCCATGTTTGGGTTTTGAATAGATCCTCTACCCGGGTCTGGGAACATTATTAGGTAAGTAGCAATAGATTGTGGAGACTGTACAGCATAGACCGATATGGTTGAAACAATGTCTACATTAGTGTGACATATTTATTGGTACTGGTGTCCCTTGAGTTGAATCGAGGAGAATACGGGGCCGCTGTGTGGTGTCATGAAACACTAACTGACCATAGAACCTTTAGTTGAACAACTTGGCCATTAGGAAGTAGTGAGATAGTCGGCTTTGGTGCAGTCCGAAGTTGGTTGATAATCGATACTACGCTCATTGAGATCGGACTTTCAGGATATTTCGGTCGCTAATAAAGAGGCTTGCGCTGAAATAATGTCAGATGAAGAAAGATCAATGATATTGAGATTCCCTAGAACCCGGTTACTTTTTAGGACAGGTTGAACCAACTAAAACTTCAAGAGGGTACTTACCTATAAAACCCATGCAAGCCTGAACCTAAGGCTACTTGTGTGACTTGTTTGAATTTATGATCTGACAATTTGAATTCCTTGTAGGGTTTATCTGTATTCAATATCCAACCAAACTTGAATTTCTTGCAGGGCTTGTTTGTAGTCATTATCTTACACTTTTGCTTGGTGCATAGCATACGCATCATGACATCATACCATATCATTTCCACTGGCCATTTCAAGGATCTCAAGGGCCAGTGATGCAGGTTATCATAAACCAACGTCTAACAAGGGGAAAGGGGATTTATTTTCCTCTAACTCATGATGTCAAAGACCAAAGCATGTTGTCTTGACTCAAAGGCTATGACCCACTTGACATGGTAAGCTCAATTCTTGTAGAAGGACATTCAACAACACGAAGTTCTTCAATCAAAGCTACGATCAGAGTTCAACTTCTTACTTTTTTGTGTTTACCCCGCGGGATCCTTGAAAACATCACATCCACATATCATGCATCATATCATAATAGGTTTTCTCCATACAGGTTTTCTCATCCACTTACTGTTTATTTCAATAAAAAATGGCTCTCAAACAGACTGTCCAAGATCTTCAAACCCAAAATGATCAGCTTCAAGAATTGTTCCTGAACCTATCCAAGGGGCAAGAAGAAGTGAAATCACTCCTCATTGAGAGCATGACCAAGAAGAATTCTGAAGACAACAAGGACGACCAGCTGAAACAATTGCAACCCGAGATAACGACAATGCGAATCCAGATGCTGGGACAGATGACTCTTATCCAAAACTTAGCTCGGGGACAAGAAGAGTTGAGAATCCTTATCAACAAGCTTCATCAAGACGAATGCATCCATATGGAAAAATGGTTAAGATTGGGGATCAAGTCATTAATCATCCCCCGATGAGACAAGAGGTTGGCTTGGTCGAGAGTAGACCTTTCCAAATTGCTACTACATCGTGAGCCCAATAACAACCTCGCCAACAACGACAGGGTAGTCAGCGTAAGCAAGATACGCCCAAAAGACAATTTACTGAGATCAATACGTCTTTGGCTCAAGCAATGCATCATATGTTGGAGGCCAAGTTGGTTACATTAAAGGAGCCTCCTCAAAAACCTAATACTTCTTCTCCCCGTTACAAACATAATGAAAGATGCGCGTACCAATCCAACAATCGTGGATACGACACTAACCACGGTTGGGAATCGATAAACAAGATTCAAGACCTGATCGATGAAGGATTATTGGAATTCACAAAAGATGGTCAATTTGAGTTTTTCTATCATCCCTCAAAGGCACACCGTCTGAAGTGAAAAATTTAGGTGGAGAAGTTTTTGTTCTTTCGAATTTTTAGTTGTAATTTCTTTTTTTGCTTAAACACTTATCTTTATGTCAAACTTTGGTTGTTCTCATCAATGCATTGCATATGTTTGTCTTGAGTTAATCCATTAATTTTGACTATACTAAAATTATGCTTTTACTTCTTTTTCGTATGATATTCAACTCTTGATTAGAAGCTATAAGCCTTTAGAGAGAGGATGACAAAAATAATACCATAATCTCAAACCATAAACAATAGAGTTATAAGGAAGATAATCCCTAGTCAACCCCTTTGATCCAAAGAAGTAGGAGTTTTCTTTTTCACACAAATTGAAATCTTTAAGTTATAACCTGGGGCAAGGTAGTTTCTCAGTTAATTCAAATGCGCATTCAGTCACAAGCTTTCACTTAGTACACAATGAATGACATAAATAACATCCTTCTGAATAAAAAAAAATACGGAGATGGTTTCCCATAAAACAGGCAGTCGTTATCTCTCAAAAGAAAAGCCCACTGAGTCAAAACCTAAGAAGGAGACTTAAAAAACAGGGGCATCCCGCTGACTGTAGTCTCAAAACAAAAATAGTCAGGCAAAAATTAGGGACAATAAAATAAAAAAAGAGAGTTTGTTACAAATCCTCAACAAAATAACATGTTACAAAAATGACTGCCCTCTCGAATAAACTTCTAGTACCCGAACCATCACCCAAATATCATTTCAGACTCTATTGAAAGATAAACATACAATTGACTAAGTTTAGGACTGGAGAACATCACGGAGAACGGGTTGGGTAAAAATAAACTTTGAGCCTTATCCTTTGTTTCTTAAACTATGAACCATGCCACGTTACAACCTTTTAAAAGTCCTAATTGAAGCATAGGTTAGTTTGAAAGCATGATGTTGTAAAAGGTATCCCGACTCCTGTAAGGCTTACTGTAGATCCTGAGTTGAATTCATATTCTTACAAAAAATTTGTTGCTTATTAAAAGTTCACTTTTCATTTTTTTCCTCAAGACAGACATAAACTTTTCATTGTTTGAATACCATTGTTTGCATATGGCCAATTGTTCGACAACGGAGAAATTCGCGCGACGAATATCCAATGAACATAATTTCTCTCAATGAACAAAATCAGTTCAAATGGAAAGACGCTTCCAATGGAAAATTCCCTCATAATCAAGGGGCATGAAATGATCATTGTCCAACACATCTGGGGCAGTAAAGTCAAGATTCAAAGAATCTCTTAAAAAGGGTTGAACAGCCAGGGGTATATCTCCATCTGAATCACTTGGGGGCAATGTTACATTAATCATGGGCTTTAGAAAAATCCACTATGAAAACCCTCATGTACCACCAAATTTCTTGTTTGTGCCAGTAGTATCAGATGGTGTCACTATCATGTTTTCGGAACCTTCTGTGATAGTTCTTATAAAACACTGAGGAAGACTATCAGAAACTTGATCAAAAATCTTCGGTACCACCAAATTTCTTGTCTGTGCCAGTAGTATCAGATGGTGTCAGTATCATGTCTTCGAATCCTTCCATGACAGTTCTTAAGAAAAGATACCTAGGAAGTTCAAGACTATCATAAATTTGGTCAAAAACTTCAAACATCAGGTGCACCAGACTAACCCCAGGGGAAAACAAACTCCTGTTAGAACATAGTTTGATTCTACAACCCTTAGTTAGAGTTTTGATGATAACAAATACAAAGAATAAGTATGCACCCTAAAAATTATGTTATTGTCTATACAAAAGTTCTGACCAAAGCAGCATTAGAAGATAAGCTATAGAAGCTACACGCTGAAGCAATCAGAATTTGCGCTGAAGATTGATGACCAGAACCTGCGCTTAAGTAAACTCTGATTCTGAACAAGAGCATAATAAACTAAGTCATCAATGTTCTGAAGTATCAGCAGCAGGCAAGGATGTAAGATTCTGAAGCGTTACTATTCATTCAAGACAGCATCAATTACAACGACTTCATTCAGACATAATCTTCTCCATATGGAAACTGAGTTAATGACATTTATCGTGCTTAATGATCACCAGGAATCCATTGCCTATATAAACAAGCTCAGTGTTCAAATCGTTCACGATTTGGCAATATACTACTCACGAGAATTCAAAAGCGTTACAAGCTTACTCATCTATTCCACGCTCTAAATTTTTGTAAATTATCACAGTTGTGATAACTGTTTTTGTAACGAAAAACATCTGTACACACATTCTTGTATCTTTGTTTAAGACAGTGTTCCTTGAGATTAACCGGATTGTGGTTGTACTCAAGAAGACTTTAATCGTTGTTAAAGTAGTGATTGTAATCCTTTTGAGATTAGTGGATTAAGACCTCGTTGGAGAGAGGCGAAATCACCTTGACAGGTGGACAAGAGTAGTTTGAGATCAAACGAACCAGGATTAAAATACTGTGTCATTGGGCATTTGATTTCAAGTTTTCAATTCAACCCCCCTTCTTGTGTTTTTCACTTCTTCAATTGGCATCAGAGCGTCTGGTTCTGAGTTCATACACTTAACCGTGTCAGTACAAGATCCAATCTTCAGAAAAACACTATGGTGGGACCAAGCTAAAACATCAGCATGGACTACCATGAAGACAAGGACAGAATCAGTGGCAAACCTCCCGTCTTTGATGGAGAAAATTTTGACTACTTGAAAGATAGAATTGAGAGTTTCTTTCTGGCCCATGATGCTGATCTATGGGACATGGTAACTGATGGATACACACATCCAGTGGTAGGAAGTGGTCAGAAGATAGACAGAAAAATGATGTCTGACCAGCAGAAACGTGACTTCAGAAATCACCATAAGGCCAGAACAATACTCCTCAGTGCTATCTTATATTCAGAATATGAGAAAATCTCAAATAGAGAGACAGCCAAGAATATGTTTGACTCTCTGAGAATGATGCATGAAGGCAACATTCAAGTCAAAGAAACCAAGGCCCTTGCGCTCATTCAGAAGTATGAGGCATTCAAGATGGAAGATAGTGAATCCATGGAAGGAATGTTCTCAAGATTTCAAATTCTTGTTGTTGGACTGAAGGTTCTTGACAAAGGATATTCTACTGCTGATCACGTAAAGAAGATCATCAGAAGTCTACCCAAACAATGGAGGTTAATGGTCACAACCCTTAAGCTAGCCAAAGATCTCAACAAGATATCTCTAGAGGAACTTGTCAGCTCCCTCAGAAGTCACGAGATAGAGCTAGAAGAAGATGAGCCTCAAAAGCAAGGTAAGCCACTAGCTTTAAAATCTAACAGAAAATCTGACTCTAAGGTTTTGCAGGCTATGGAAGAAACTTCTGATGGATCCTCATCAGAAGAAGATGAATTGTCTCTCCTCTCTAGAGGGTGAATTAACTGTGGAAGCAGAGACAAAGGAAATTCAGAAATCCCAGAAGACCAGAGAATCAAAATGAATCTTCCTCCAGATACAGAAAGTCGGAGTCTTCCTCTGGACACAGAAGATCTAAAGGTTCTTCAGGATACAGAAATCCAAATAACAAGGACATCATTTGCTATGAGTGCAATGAGCAAGGGCATTACAAAAGTGTTTGTCCAAGGCTTCAGAAGGAGAAGCCCAAAAAGAAGTTCTTCAAGGAAAAGAAGAAGAGCCCCATGGAAACATGGGACGATTCGGACTCCTCTGAAGCTGACTCAGAGTCAGATGATGAAAGAGCAAACATAGCTCTCATGGCAAACGTGTCAGAAGAAAGTGAAGCTTCTAGTTCAGACTCAGAATCAGACACTGAAGAGGTATTCCCTAACTTTTCTATTAATTTCACTAAAGTTGAACATGCAGAAAGTCTAAACGAAATTCTGGAAAGGTATCAGTATATCAAAGTCAAATTCAAGAACCTGAAAAAGGAACTTGTCTCTAACTCTGAAAAGACTGAGAGTCTCAGATTAGAAAACTCTGAGTTAAAAGAAAAAGTTTCAAAATTAGAAAATGATTTGCAAAATTCTCAGAAGGAAATAATCTCAGAGACTCCCAGTAATGCTGATGAGATCATCAAAGAGTATGATCACAGCTTTCAGAAGTTTCTGGCTAAAATCATAGATAGAAGCAAGATGGCTTCAATGATCTATGGAGTTAGCAGAAATGGCAGAAAAGGGATAGGATATCAAGGTAAGGTATCTACACCTAAGCAAGCCATGGACTTAGTCATAAAATGCACACCACTTAAATCATATTTTATATATGGGCACACACATGACATAAAATACACTAGTAGTGATTACTCTGTCAAACCAAAATTCAACCAGAATTTTGGTAAAACTAATAAACCAGGACCCAAAAAGATATGGGTACCTAAGGATAAAATTATATATGTAGCAGATATCTTTAGCACCAAGGCTAAAACACCAGTCATGGTACCTGGACTCTGGCTTCTCTCGACACATGATGGGAAGAAGGCATATGTTCCAAAGCCTGGAACTTAAACCTAGAGGCTACGTGGGCTTTGGAGGTAACCAAAGAGGAAAGATCATTGGCTCTGGGACAGTAGGTAACGGAAATCTTCCTTCTATAAATAATGTGCTGCTAGTTGATGGATTAATGCATAACCTGTTATCCATAAGTCAATTAAGGGATAACGGTTATGATATAATATTTAATCAAAATTCATGAAAAGTTGTTAGTCAGAAAGATGGAACTACCCTTTTTAATGGAAAGAGGAAAAACAACATTTACAAAATAAAACTTTCTGAACTTAAGAGTCGGAACATAAAATGCCTTCTTTATGTTAACAACGAGCAATGGGTCTGGTACAGAAGATTGGGACATGTTAATATGAGAAGAATATCTCAGATTAACAAACTCAATCTGGTCAAAGGACTTCCTAATTTGAAGTTCAGCTCAGATGTTCTGTGCGAAGCATGTCAGAAAGGCAATTTTTCAAAACCTGCTTTTAAATCTAAAAACGTTGTTTCCACCTCTAAGCCATTAGAACTTCTGCACGTAGACTTATTTGGACCAGTAAAAACGGCATCTGTCAGTGGAAAGAAGTATGGGTTAGTGATCATAGATGACTATAGCAGATGGACATGGGTAAAATTCTTAAGACACAAGGACGAGTCACACTCTGTGTTCGTTACCTTCTGTAACCAAGTTCAGAATGAAAAGGATCTTAGAATTGTCAAAGTCAGAAGTGATCATGGTGGGGAATTTGAAAATAAAAATTTTGAATCATTTTTTAATGAAAAAGGCATCTTGCATGACTTCTGTTGTCCTAGAACTCCCCAAAAAAATGGAGTTGTAGAACGAAAGAACAGAACATTGCAAGAAATGGCTAGAACCATGATCAATGAGACTAACATATCTAAGATCTTCTAGGCAGAGGCAATTAACACAGCGTGTTATATTCAGAATAGAATCTCCATAAGACCTATTCTGGAAAAGACTCCATATGAATTGTGGAAGAACAGAAAGCCCAACATTTCTTATTTCCATCCATTTGGATGCACTTGCTTTATTCTGAATACAAAAAATTATTTGAACAAGTTTGACTCTAAAGCAAAAAAGTGTATTATGTTAGGATACTCTGAACGCTCAAAAGGGTACAAAGTATACAATACAGAAACACAGATTGTTAAAGAGTCAATCAGTGTTAGATTTGATGATAAGCTTGACTCTCAAAAGTTAAAGCAGAATGAATTCCTTGCAGATATAGAAGTTGAATTCACAAGTACTGAAGACAAATCATCAGAAGATCTCAACAGAGACGCTCCAACAACGTCAGAAAGAAATGCTACAACAAATCCAACACCTTTAGTTAATCAACTTCTGAAAAGGCTATCCAGAAGCAGCATATCTCACCTAGAAGATAAAATACTGGGAAAGAAGGATGATCCAATCAGAATAAGATCAACATTCAGAAACTCTGAAGAATCCTTCATGGGATTGGTCTCTCTGATTGAACCAACAACAATTGATGAAGCACTTCTGGACAATGACTGGATTCTGGCAATGCAGGAGGAATTGAATCAGTTCACCAAAAATGACGTATGGTATCTAGTTCCCAAACCAAAAGGATTCAACGTCATTAGAACAAAGTGGGTGTTCAGAAACAAACTGAACGAGCAAGGAGAAGTCATCAGAAACAAAGCACGATTGGTAGCACAAGGTTATAGTCAGCAAGAGGGGATAGACTATACAGAAACCTTTGCTCCAGTTGCCAGGTTAAAATCTATCAGACTTTTAATATCATTTGCTGTAAACAATGGCATCACTTTGTATCAGATGGATGTCAAAAGTGCATTCCTAAATGGTTATATATATGAAGAGGTATATGTGCACCAACCCCCTGGTTTTGAGAATTATAAACACCCATAATATGTTTTCAAACTAAAGAAGTCACTATATGGTCTGAAACAAGCTCCCAGAGCTTGGTATGAAAGACTAAGTAACTTTCTGTTAGAAAAGGAATTCACCAGAGGGAAAGTGGACACAACCTTGTTCTGTAAGACATTTAAGAATGATATTTTAGTATGTCAGATTTATGTTGATGACATCATCTTTGGATCTACTAAACCCTCTTTGGGAAGAGAGTTTGCTAAGTGCATGCAGGCAGAGTTTGAGATGAGCTTAATGGGGGAACTCAAATTCTTTCTGGGCATTCAGATAAACCAAACTCCAGAAGGAACTTACATTCATCGGAGAAATTATGCCAGAGAACTTCTGAAGAAATTTGATCTCTTGGAATGTAAGCCCTCAAAGATTCCAATGCACCCCACGTGCATTCTGGAAAAGGAAGAGGTAAGTAAAAAGGTAGAACAGAAAGTCTACAGAGGTATGATTGGTTCTCTCCTTTATCTGACGGCTTCAAGGCCTGACATTTTATTTAGTGTTTGCTTATGTGCTAGATTCCAATCAGATCCTAGAGAATCTCACTTAACAACAGTTAAGCGAATTTTCAAGTATCTGAAAGGTACTACTAATATGGGTTTGTTTTATAGAAAATCAAATGATTACAGCTTAGTAGGATATTGTGACGCTGATTTCGCTGGAGACAGAGTAGAATGTAAAAGCACTTCTGGAAGCTGCCAGTTTCTGGGAGAAAATCTGATCTCATGGACCAGCAAGAGACAGTCCACAATAGCACTATTAACAGCAGAAGCTGAATACATAACAGCTGTTGGATATAGCACGCAAATGCTCTGGATGAAAAGTCAACTTGAAGACTTCAACATATTTGAGAGCAACATTCTTATCCTCTGTGACAACACTTCTGCTATATGTCTCAGTAAGAATCCTATTTTGCATTCTAGGGCTAAGCATATAGAAATAAAACATCATTTTATTAGGGACTATATTCAGAAAGGAATTCTAACCTTAAAATTTATTGACACAGACCATCAATGGGCTGATGTTTTTACAAAACCTCTTTCTGAAGATAGGTTCAAATTCATTCTGAAACATCTCAGCATGAAGTTATGCCCAGAATAAAATGTTTTATTTATATCTTAACCCTCAGAACTTTATTATTTTCTGTGAACAATTTATCAACCTGTCTTCAGAGTTTAGAAGTACAGATTGCATCAGAATCTATCCAGGAAGATCTTAATGTTTCATTTCAAGGATAGAGGCGTGCAGTTCACATCATCAAACACTTGTCATCCTCTCACCTGCTACCTTCTGAAGCTGAACATGCGTTCAATTTCTGAAGGGTTCAAGGTGCTGATTGGATGCATTGAGACACTTGTAAGCGGTAATCGTTTAGTATCTTTCTAAATCCCTTAAATTCAGGTGTCATTAATGCATATAATCATTACTAATTTTTTCTTTTACTTACTGTTTACGTTTTCAAGAAACCTATTTAAACTCAAAATTACTTTTTTCATTCATTCACTTTTACTCTTCTCAATGTTTTCTCTTGTTTCAAGTTCTTGCTTTCAAAAACCCTTTTCATCTTCCTCAAACCCGTGTGAACAATGGATTCTTCATCAAACCTCAAAAATCTCAGTGCTCCTGAATCTGCATCAACGGAATAGTATGAAGAACCCATCAGGACTCTTCTAACTCCTGTTGATAACCTGGAAGTTCTCTCAGAACTGATCATTGATTTTAGGAGTCTACAAGAAAATGGGTTCAATCTCTATGAAGACGTGACTGCTCAAGGTTGGAACAGGTATTTTGATCGTCTGGTTGGTCCAACGTTTCCCATTCTTGTCAAAGAATTATGGATACATGCTTCTTCATCAAATCACCAGGTTACCTTTTATGTCATGGGTAATAAAATTGTAATTACAGAAGATCTTATTGCGATGCTTCTTAGATACAACGGTGGTGGTGTCAGATGCATTGACATGGTTGAGAGATGCTCTGGCCTAAGATCAATTGCAAAGGAAATTTTTACTTCTGGACAGCCCTCTAGTAAAATCAGAGATTTGAAGGATCATCATAGAATATGGGCCAGAATCATTCAGGGATGTATCCACCATAGGAAGCCTACAAGCTCTCCTGATTATATCAATATTGATTAGCAATTTCTGATCTATTTCATTGCTAAGAAGATAAAGGTAAATCTTCCACACTTTCTCTTCAACCATCTCAGAACAAGTGTGAAGGAAACCAGAGAAGACGAAAGGACCAAGAGGGATTGGATTCCCTTAGGAAGGCTGATATCAGATATTCTAACAGAGAATAGACTGATAGAACATTTGACGGAGGCTCAGGAAATAAGCACATTGGAAGCAACTGTTGGGAAGCCCCTGAACACCAAGAATTTGAAGAAAATGAAAATCATTGAGAATATCAAGAAGGAACCAACTGTTACTGCTCATGAAACCATTACTTCAAGAAGGATACCTCTGAAGGATTTTCCTTTATTTTCTGAGATAGACTCCAAACCAGAAATAATACTCAGATACCTTGAAGCTTGCAAGGCTGATGGAACTGCTCTAGAAATCAACATTCAGGATCTGCACAAGGCTACTCCAGAAGTTGTGTTAAAGAAATCAAAGAAGAAGAAATAAGCAGGAGAAGGACCCTCTCAGAGGACACCTAAAGCTGCCAAAAAGAAAGGTAACTCATCTTCTATTTCTATTATAGAATCAATAACTGTTCCAACATCTGAAGCCATGCCTTCTCAACCAGAAAATTCATCACCCAAAACCTTTGAAGATTTTGACATAGAGTTTGATCCATCTGTAACTCTAGGTAATTTTTTGAATGAACCTCACTTCCCTACTCAAAATCCAAATCCAGAACATCATCAACCAGAACTTGCCAAAGTTCTGTCTAATATTGAATTATTTGATCAAGATTTTTCCTCTCCCATACTAGAAAATCTAAACACTCAACAACCACCAGAAATTCCTCAACCAGAAATCCCACAACCTCCTCAACCAGAAACTCCACATCCACAATCTCCTCAACCAGAAGATCTAAACCCTAACTAACCACAACCAAAAACTCAACCTTCTGAAAATCCATCTTCTGATATTCCTGAACCAGAAACTCAACACACCTCCACAAACCAATCTGAATACTCTCATTCAGACTCTGATACCACAATCCAAATTCCTGGAATAACAGAACCTCTTGCGGTTAGCATGCCTCTCACCATTCATGATATTCCAGAAATTTCGTCATCCCTTGAATCCACACCACCAAACACCCCTACCAGACCAATTATCATTCCTGAATCTCCCACTCCTTCACCCACTAACAGTCCAGATGACAACTTAAGACTTGTCATTGATCCAATTGTGCTGGAAAGACTAGCTTCTATCTCACACATAACTACCATTCTCAAACCTAAACCAACTACAACCACCTCAGATGTTGGTACAAGTTTGTCAATTTTTGAAACAGGAATGCAAGAATGGATCAATTCTTTGAAGCATGCAAGTCAAGAGATTTCTAATCCTGCTGCTTCTGATTATATGTGGGAAAGATTCAGAAAATGGGTCAACGCTGAAACTTTGAAGTTGAAGGAATTGTGTTATGAAAAGGCTCAGCAGAACTTCAGTGATCAGCTGAAGGCTTTCCAAGACCAAGTTCTGAGCCAACTGTTCAAGAAAGATATCCTCTATCTGGATAATGCTCCCTGGAAAGAGCATCATCCTTCAGAAGTAGTTGAACCAAAATCAGAAATTCTCTCTCTGACTATTGCTCCAAAAGATATGATTGCAGCAGAAGAAATGGTTCACTCAGAAGAGGCTGCAGAATATTCGGAGAAACATCCAACCCCTAAAGAGACACCAGCTTCCTCCTTAGTCATGCAAACTCTGGAAGAGTTGAAGAAAGAAAATGCTTTAATCCATGCAAGACTAGATAAGCAAGAGGATACGAACAAAGAGATTAAAAGTATTCTGGGTAAACAAGAAGACACTACAAAGGAGATCAGAGGCATTTTGGGCAAGCAAGAAGAGTCAAATACTCAGATCAAGAGCTTGTTAGAAGCGTTGTTCACACGTCTTCCCCCTCCTTCTTAGATTTTTCTTTTAAAATTGTTTATCTGTAACTTTTATCTTTACCTCCTTGTTTTTGAAACTTGTCATTGCATTATGTTTTTAATATAATTCATGTTTTTTCTCTGATTATATTACTTTTTGATACTTGACAAAAAGGGGGAGAAAGTAAGATATTTTCAATAATGGTTTACCGGGACAAAAGTCTCAAACATTCTGAATTATTTAACCTCTACTTTCTGAAAAGTTTGAACAGGAACAAATTCTGATAGGAGATGCAGCTAAAACTCTAATGAGAAGGAACTTCATGGAAGTAATCAACTCAGGGGGAGTTTCTCTTAAACCTTTTGTTCTTTATTTTTCATTGAAAATTCCAGTTTTTGTCATCATCAAAAAGTGGGAGATTGTTAGAACATAGTTTGATTATACAACCCTTAGTTAGAGTTTTGATGATAACAAATACAAAGAACAAATATGCACCCTAAAAATTATGTTATTGTGTATACAGAAGTTCTGACCAAAGCAACATCAGAAGATAAACTATAGAAGCTACACGCTGAAGCAATCAGAATTTGCGCTGAAGATTGATGACCAGAACCTGTGCTTAAGTGAAGTAAACTCTGATTCTGAACAAGAGCATAATAAACTAAGTCATCAATATCCTGAAGTATCAGCAGCAAGAAAGGATGTAAGATTCTGAAGCGTTACTATTCATTCAAGACAGCATCAATTACAACGACTTCATTCAGACAGGATATTCTCCATACGGAAACTGAGTTAATGACATTTATCACGCTTAATGATCAACAGGAATCCATTACCTATATAAACAAGATCAGTGTTCAAATCGTTCATGATTTGGAAATATACTACTCACGAGAATTCAAAAACGCTGCAAGCTTACTCATCTATTCCACGCTCTAAATTTGTGTAAATTATCACAGCTGTGATAACTGTTTTTGTAACGAAAAACATCTCTACACACATTCTTGTATCTTTGTTTAAGACAGTGTTCCTTGAGATTAATCGGATTATGGTTGTACTTAAGAATACTTTAACAATTGTTAAAGTAGTGATTGCAATCCTTTTGAGATTAGTGGATTAAGACCTAGTTGGAGAGAGGCGAAATCACCTTGACAGGTGGACTGGAGTAGTTTGAGATCAAATGAACCAGGATAAAAATACTGTGTCATTGCGCATTTGATTTCAAGTTTTCAATTCAACCCCCCCCCCCCCCCCCCCCCCTTCTTGTGTTTTTCACTTCTTCAACTCCCGCATACAAAGGATTAAGCAAATATTTTTCTGGCCTTTCTACAACAGTGATAATTCTCCACACCCTGTGAATGCGGATATAGTAGGAAGATACTACGCATAAAAGAGACCCGCTAGGTTGACACGCCTAGGAAAAAGTAAGGGAATCCCGGTGAACCAAAAAGGTTCAGGCAAAAATTAGGGATATAATATAAAATATTGTACACCCAGCAAGTCGAGAACCTGAAAGGGGGGCTTGGGCAAAAAAGGGTATCCCGATGGACTGAAAATTTGAAAAGACGGTCCAGGCAAAAGTTAGGGATTAAAGCGTACGACTATGTCCCATTATCTTATCACCCGTCTATCAGTAATAGATTTGTCACTTTAATCAAGCGTTTACTAAAGACTCTGGGAGATAAGACAAGGTACAAGTTGCCCACAAATTCCCACAGAGCCATTTCCATGGATTATCCCTACAAAGTAATCTTCACAAAATACATTACACACAATCATGCCAGTCCCCAAGCAGAGGGAGATTGCTGATGGTTTATCATCTTCTAGATACAGTGCAGATACAATCTAAATATAGATTCATTCTGATACTCATTCCAGATTTTCTTGCGGAGACAGTTCATATACAATCTACACACAGATTCATTCTGACACTCATTCTCTTCCGGATATAGTACAGATACAATCTAAATACAGGTTCATTATGATACTTATTCTAGATTCTCTTGCAGATACAGTTCATATACAATCTACACAGAGATTCATTCTGACACTCATCCTTGCAAATACAGTTCAGATTCTATTACAGATATAGTTCAGATACGATCCAGACAAAGGTCCATTCTGATACTCATTCAAATGCACCTTCCTAGATACAGTTAAGATACAATCTAAATACAGATTCATTCTAATACTCATTCTAGATTCTCTTACAGATACAGTTCAGATACAATCTACACACAGGTTCATTCTGACACTCGTTATCGTAGATACAGTTCAGATACAATCTACACACAGGTTCATTCTGACACTCATTCTCTTCCAGATACAGTTTAGATACAATTTAAATACAGATTCATTCTGACACTCATTCCAGATTTTCTTCCCGATACAGTTCAAATACGGATGTTATTCTGATATTCAACAAGGCTTAGATTTATTCTGACATTCCCCTGCCAAGTTTGGACTTCCAAAACTGAAAGAAAACCTTGCAAAAAGTTCTTCCCCAAAAGAATTAATTTCCCCAGTAAAGCCTTCAAAATACTTTCCTCAACATTGTTTATTTCCCCAACGGGCTACAACCTCCCCAGCTTGAGTCTATTCCTCAAACTAACCACTGACAAAATTCCTCTTCCCTAGTAGAATTGCCATTGTCCCCAGAAGTTTGTTGCAAATCCTAAAATTTGACCAGATACCAATTAACTTTATTCGACAAAAAGTTTAGTCATCTCTTTTATCCCCAGTCAGGGTATATGAGAATTAAATTCCCCAGTAGAGCAATGGACAACCAAGGTTCCTAAACTTTATTCCCCAAACAGAGATTAACATTCTCTGCATAGTTTCCTCAAACAACAAACAGGAATTCCCAACGGAAGCACTCTAGGCAAGGTTGAAGATACACATACTCTTTGTCTCCAGCAGTAGTCTGGGATTTAGCTTCCCAAAAAAAACTCTCCAGCAGTATTCATGGATTTATTTTCCCATATAAAGATACATTTTAACAACATTCATGCATCATCATATAAGCATACTAAACATATAGCACAATCTCATTTATTTTGAGAACATCATTACACAATGCATGCATCTTAATGCAACTAATTATTTACCTATTTCAGGAAAGATCAATCAAAAGACATCCAGATTATCTGTTGGCTCAGATTAAGTTCGGATGCCTCCTTCAGTAGACCTTTCTCTGACTCAGATTAAGTTCTGATACTTCGTTCGGTTAAAGATATCAAGATTATCTACTGGCTCAGATTAAGTTCTGATACCTTCTTCAGTAGACCTTTCTCCGACTCAGATTAAGTTCTGATACTTCGTTTGGTTAAAGATATCTAGATTATCTGCTGGCTCAGATTAAGTTCTGACACCTCATTCAATATACCTTTCTCCGGCTCAGATTAAGTTCTGATACTTCATTCAGTTAAAGACATCCAGATTATCTGCTGGCTCAGATTAAGTTCTGATACCTCCTTCAGTAGACCTTTCTCCGGCTCAGATTAAGTTCTGATACTTTGTTCAGTTAAAGACATCAAGATTATCTACTGGCTCAGATTAAATCAACCAAAAGATTTATTCTGATACTTCTCTCAGTAGACGTTTTTGGATCAGATTAAATCGACCAAAAGATTTATTCTGATACTTCTCTCAATAGACATTTTCTGGCTCAAATTAAATCGACCAAAGATTTATTCTGATACTTCTTTCAATAGATCTCTCTCCGGCTCAAATTAAGTTCTGAAACATTGTTCGGTTGAAGATATAGATTTCCTCTGGCTTTGATTAATTTCTGATACTGCTTTCAGACATAGGAATCTTCTGGCTCAGATTAAGTTCGGATACTTCTTTTAGTATATCTCTCTCCAACTCATATTAAGTTCTGATACTTTGCCCAATTAAAGAACATTTCAAGACCATTGTTGGTTCAGTCTAAATCGACCAATGATTTATCTTGATTCCATTTCGGTAGACGCTTTGTATGGTTCAACTAAATCACTTAAGATTTATGCTAATTCGTTATCTAGTTAAAGATCATTTCAAGACATCTGCTGGTTCAGTTTAAATTGACCAATGGTTTATCCTGATTCCGTTCTGGTAGACACTTTTTCTGGTTCAGTTAAACCGCTCCTAAGACTTATTCTGATTCGTTATCCAGTTAAAGATCATTCAAGACATCTGCTAGTTCATATTAAATCAACAAATGGTTTATCCTGATTCCGTTCCGGTAGATACTTTCTCTAGTTCAGTTAAATTGCTCCTAAGATTTATGCTTATTTGTTATCCAGTTAAAGATCATTCAAGACATCTGCTGGTTCAGTTTAAATTGACCAATGGTTTATCCTGATTCAGTTCTGGTAGACACTTTCTCCGATTCAGTTAAATCGCTCCTAATATTTATGTTGATTTGTTATCCAGTTAAAAATCATTCAAGACATCTGCTGGTTCAGTTTAAATCGACTAATGGTTTATCTTGATTCCGTTTTGGTAGACACTTTCTCTGGTTCAGTTAAATCGCTCCTAAGATTTATGTTGATTCATTATTCAGTAAAAGATTATTCAAGAGCTCTGCTTGTTCAGTTTAAATGGACCAATGATTTATCCTGATTCTGTTCTGGTAGACACTTTCTCTGGTTCAGTCAAATCGATCCTAAGATTTTTTCTGATTCTTATCCAGTCAAAGACAAATACAGATATCTGTTGTTTTAGTATAAATCAGCCAAAGATTTATTCTGATACTTCCTCCAATCTCTATCAGCAATTACTTTGGATGGCATCTATATGCCCATCTCTGATTCCTTCATTACCTGTTGAAGTAGTAGTCGTCAGAGATTCCTTCATTACTTGTTAAAGTAGTAGTCGTCAGAGATTCCTTCATTACCTGTTGAAGTAGTAGTCGTCAGAGATTCCTACATTACCTGTTGAAGTAGTAGTCATCACCGATTCCTTCATTACCTGTTGAAGTAGTAGTAGTCACAGATTCCTTCATTACCTACTGAAGTAGTAGTCTCCACAAATTTCTTCCAGTATCCGTTAAAGTAATAGTCACAGTCAAGCATTATACTTATGAATAGTTACTCCTGGATGGCATCTATAAGTACATCTCTGTCAATATCCCGTCGCTCTCCAAATAGAATTTTTAAGCTCATTCCCGATGCAATCAACCAACAATATTACTTCATGCACCAGTGAGTGCAAATTCTGGGCACTTAAGTCTTCAATCATCTTCCACCTTCAAGTCACGAATGGCGATAATGCCAATCTAAATTTTCAGATTTAAGAAGATTTAACAAGGGCAGTTGATGTACCCCGAAATTTGCCCTCTTCATTTTACCTTTAGTGGCTTATGTTTCATTATGTGCACTTCATACATTGTGATGGGCTCAAGATTATCTACCAAGCAAAATATTGATCTTATCAAGGCAAGTTGGGTGGGATCTCATTGGCTCTTTAGTTTTCTCAAGAATCTTTGAGAGATTAGGGTTTGATCTTTAGTCTCTATCTCCTAGGATATTTAATCAGAAATTAGGGTTAGGGCCCCTTTCAAACTCTTGGTTCTCAATAACTCAAATATGTCCTAAGGCATGTTCATATGGATTATGGACACTTGGCTGGCATTATTTGAAGCTCAATTACTTGATTTTGATGATTTGGGTCATCTGAGAAAAAGTCAGCAAAAGTCAACTATTGACCAAGTGGACTTTTGGTCAAAGTTGAGGATAATGATCACGTTTGGCCTATGGTTAAAGAAATGCAAGAGAAATATTTTTGAAGCTAACTTGTTCATGAAGGTACCTTTTCTTTACTGTGGATTAAGGCAGGCCTACGTTTGATTTGATCAGACAATTCAAATTTTTTATGAATTGGTCACTCAACTAGAAGATTTTGGTCTTATAAGCCTTGAACTAATGTTTTGATGCTTGGTATTAATCATGGTTCTTAGGAGACTTCTTCATTGCGAGCGAATTCTTTTTGTGGTTCTTTTAAAAAAATACAAACTTAAAGTTGGTTTTAGTTTGAGAAGCATGATTCAAGGTTTCTTGAATTTCTCAAGCGGAGGTTTTAAAAGAAGTGTTACAAAAGGATTTATGGTATTCATTTGGTATGACAAGTTTTATTCAAAATGTTGTCAAAACCATTCAAATTTTGCATTCAAGATTTCAAGGGGAGATACAAGTTGCGATACTCTAAACTATTTCTTTTCATTCATGCTCAAGAATTCAAAGCTACACGAAGATTCACTGCTATTCAAATTTGCAAGATTCAAATTGAATACATTTGTTTCTAGTTTCACTACCAACTATAAGTCCACAAGCCTCAAAGTTTAAATTACAAGTTGAAATCATAATGTTACAAGATTTTCTAATGGTTACAAGTTTGTTATAAAGACTAAAAATATGTCCTCTTTATCTTCAAAGTCTCCCACTTCATATTACCCTCCAAACTCCTCCAAAGCCATGTCACGGTTTCTATTGCCATTTCCATCTTTCTCCCATCAACCCATTGTTCCTCACATGAAACATAAGAAAAACAGTTAGTTAGCAAAATAATCAAATGTGAACAAGAAAATTTCAAGCAAATATTTCAAATTCATCATTAGGGTTTGGTCAAGAAATCAGATTTAAGGGGCCTAAATCTATTTGCAAATCACAAGTGGATTGGTTCACAATAGGACAGATTCAAAGAAATTCAAAACAGAAGTTCATCACAAAGTAGTCCAGTTACAGCAGGTACGGTTTCAAAGGCCCAAAGAGACAAAAATTCAAAAGTCATAATTTATTGTAAATCCCAACAAAAGCCTCAAACAATTTTGTCTTATCATTGGCCTAAAAACATCTTATTGCAAAACACAATCTAAGATTGGTTCACAAAAAGACAAAGGAAAATCAAAAGATCCAAATCAGAATCTCAAACTCAGCATCATGTTTTCACGCAAACAATCCAAAAGCCTCATATGTGTGTTGTTTCAATCAAAAAAATAGAATTGTAATGTCAAAGTCATAAGCCAAAAACTCTACTGCAAAGTCTCACACAAATGCTCAAAAGAAGTTTGTTCGTTCACAACAAAAGCAACAAGTACAAAAGGAACAAGTACAGAATCAAAAAAGTCAGTAACAAAGTACAAAAATCCAAGTACAAACTCATGTACTGCAAATCTGAGCCAGCAAGCAACATGTGATAGGCATAGTACATCAAAGCAACAGAACAGAAAAAAATGACAAGTCCTTACGAGTGGCTCAAGGCCTGTGGTCTCAAATTAATTTCAATAAAGTCAAAACCTTTACAGAAACAAGCCAAACTAAACAAGAAAGCTCACAGTATAAGAAATAGAAAAAAACAATATACAGAGAGAAGGAGAAACGGGGTGGAACCACAACAAAAAGATTTCCATTCATTATTTTTATGTAACATAAAAACAGAACCAAAAACCCAAATCAATTCACACAAAAAATACAGAACTGAGCCATATCAACGACAACAAAAACCTCCATTTTTCTGTAACACAAATACAAAACAGCCGCAACCATACAAAACCCTTTTTGTTCATTATTTTTGCAAAACCAACCCTTCAGAAAAAGAAAAAGAAAAAGAAACAAAGTCGTAACAAACACAAAACCCTAATTGTCCTTCATCACTTTCCAAAACCATAACCCCTCAAAAATTAGAAAAGAAGAAGAAAAAAGAAAGATCTCACCGAGGCCACGCGAGAAAAAATCAAATCGGAACCGCTAGGGTTTCCAAACCACCTTCAAGATCTACGTGAAAACATTGAATATCTACAAAATCGAGCCAATGATTAGTAAAGAAGAGAACAAGAAAAATCAAAAAATGTAAAAATTTTCATGATCAGAGCAATCGCCGCCGCCTGCCGTTGTTGACCGCCGCTAGGGAGATTTACGGCGAGCCTCACACATAGATAGAAACGAGAGAATGCAGGGAAGAAGAGGAAATATATTTCTCTATTCTGTTTAAAGTTTTGGTTTTAATTTTAGTTTTTAGTTTTTAATTGTTTATTTGATTCTACGAAGCATCCCTATCGTAGCCATGTGCACCCTCACCTAATGTCATTCGATCAACATCAAACGCCCGGAATGTGCTGCCACACGATGCACCACCATAACTCAAAAGTACAGGATCCAGAATTAGGAGTTTATTGGGCCTGAACCATTTTGAATTCTCACCCCTTTTTTTATATACTGCACAGGCCCAAATGACAGTTTCTTTACCACAAACTTTTTTTCCTTTTTTTTATATTCAGACTTGGGCCTGTTTGCTATTTCTAACACCCTGTTTTTTACTTTTAACACTGAACTAATTATTTTATTTCTTTTTCTACCTTTTCTTGATTTTTGTTTATTTATTTATTTTACCTAAACCCAAAAATACCAAAAATATTATTTTCTTAAATAATTAAATAAAAATAGTTTAATGTAGATATTTTTGTTAATTAAATTAAATTTTATTATTTTTCTTTTACAGATTAACATTAACATTCATACTATTTTCTAAATAAAGTTAAATTAGACTTAGGTTTTTATTTTACTTAGATTTAGATTTTGTTAATAAACAATTAATATTTCTTGTAATTAAATTAATTAATTCAACTAGGTTAAACCCTAAATCTTTTCATAAAAAACAATTGATTTCTTCTCCTCTTCACCTTTACATTTTGTATATCATTATTGTTATTCATTATTCAATTGGATTGTGATAATAATTAGAACTTTATTACTTTATATTCCCCATTTGTTATTTGTACCCCCATCCCCTTAAAGTATTGTAATAGCGTAGGACATTTAAATTTCGCAATTTATCGCTTTCCTTATTATTGTTAGTAACTAGGGTTTGTATGGCAAGACTTGAAATCAATAATAGATAACCCTAATTCAATACAAAAATGCATGAAAACAAAATACTTTGCACACTTGCACCTCTAGGGTTAACCCACACTTATTGCCTCGATAAAAACAATCATGTCCCTCGAACGTGGGATACTTTAGCAAAGACCCTCAAATATAAGATCATAGTCCATCGATGACCCTTTGATGTTGCCTTTGATAAACGGTCTTAGTCCCTTACGATAAATTGCTAAGGTATCTTACAATGTTACCTTCTATGACTGTAGGTGACCCACGCCTGTCCCTTCACATCCAATGATAAGGTTGCTTACTAATCAATGGTAAGGTAACACTATCTAAAGGAGGGGGAAAAGAACTAAGACTTTTTGAGTAGGTATAATGCTCGTAGTTGCTTTCTCACAAACAAAACCATCTCCAAACTCACACTTTCAAAACATCTTTCCAAAAATAAACATCTCTTTGAACTATTTTCAAAACCAACACTTTGTATACATTCTCATTGAAACGAGAATCATTACAAAGTTTGCTGAAATAAAGGCTTTTTCAAAATATTTTCAAACTTACACCAAACACAAACACATTTCACAAATAATTTCAAAGTGAGCTAGCAACTAAGAGCCAGTAATTAACTACGGATGAAAAGGGTGTTAACACTTTCCCTTTTCATAACCTACCCCCCGAACTCAAGAAAACATCACAAAAGGTCTTTCCTATTATTTTCACCCTTTCCTTTATTGGATAAAAGAAAATTAGGTGGCGACTCTTACTATCCGCAATGTTGTATCCTAAAATTTGCCCTCTCATATTTCTCAAAACATTTCAAGAAAGATCCTCAAGTTGCTCAAGGAAGTCCAAGGGTTGACCAGACAAGCTCTCTCCTAAGGCAGTCTACCTCAAATTAGGGTTTCATGTTGCATCAAGATACTTGAGTCCAAGGGATCCAAAATGCTCACATTTGTCCTAATATGTTCTCAAGAACATCCATGTCAAGTTTCAAGCCTTGCAAAGAAAGTTTGCTCAGTCAACTGCTCAAAGGCCTGAAAATCGACTATGCTAGGGCAAAGGTTAACTGTGGCCCACATATTGTCAAACTTCAAGATTTTTGGTCAACATCCTCATTTTGAAGTATTATTCATCATTTGATCAAGTGTTGATCATTATTAATCAAGGATTGCTCACAATTCATCAAAACCCAAAACTTGCTAAATTAGGGTTTTGCAGGAAAAGTTAACTCAACTTTGACCAAGCATAACTTTCTCATACTTTATGAGAAATGACCCATCAAAATCTCATTTTGAATAGGATTCAATTACCTACAATCCATATTCATCTCCTAAGTTCAAAATATGCACTCACAAGAAGTTGTGAATTTGGACATTATAGGTCATTTTGAAAAGTCAACAAAAACACCTTTTTTGTCAAAGCTTCATACATGAGCATGGAAGACTCAATTGAGATGAGACCAAAATGGTTGCTTAGAGGAAATCTCAAGATTTCTAAAAAGTCCAAGAACACCTTCAAAGAGTCAAAATTTAGGAAGTTATGCATTGGTGAAGTTGACCTTTTTGCAAAATTGTCAAGTCAACTATGCCTCAAATTGCAATTTTTGCTAAATGGGCCTAACTTTTTGCACTTATTTTGAGTTGGTAGCATGGTCCACGAGCCCTAGACCTTTCCACTTGTATTTATCCTATTTTTATTATTTATTTTGATTTTTATTGCAATTAAATCAATTTAAATCAAAACAAATCATGAAAAAATCCAAAACATTGAAACCTCAAGATATTGTGCATGTTTCAGGTCCTATATCCAGCTAGCAAAAGAATCAATTCGTGCAAGGCATAGGTGGGCACAAAAAGATTGGTTTTGGCCTATTTTGGAAAGGTTTTCAAGTGAATCAAATCAAGATCACAAATCATAATTGGCAAAGATTGAGAGCATAATTTCAACCCTAATCCAATCCTTGGTATATAGTGAACATTTGCAGACCTAAAACACAAGGCTTGAGAGGCGTGAAAAGGCAGAACAAACTTGAAAAAAATACAAAAAAGTGTTGAGTTGATTTCATAGTTCCAGGCGACCACAAGGCTCCCTGACCATCTCATTCACTTCCTGGGATCACAAGCAATCTGTACCAATCGAAAGCAAGCACGCTAGTGCCCAGAATTCATCCCCACGACTCCCACGGTTTGCCCATATTTCCAAAACTGAATCTTGTTATTCTTGCACATTCATCATGTTTTAATAGTATATTCTCGTTCCTTAACACATTTTCAAGCTATCTACATCATTTAATTGCATTTTTATGGACTATATCAGAATTCACCATTGCTAGGTTTTGATAGCTCGTTTTTGGATCTTTTGGTACAGGTAAAATTGGCCCTCAAGAAGGGCACCATCGTTCTCAGCAGGCCAAGACGATTTGATTCATGGCCTTAGATTTTATTTATCTTTCTTGTGTTTGATTTTAAGAATTGCAGGATTTATAGTGATGGACGTTGTCCGTAGGTAAAAGTCATTGCATCTTTTAGCCACGGAGAGAGGACAGAGATGAAGGCGTGGCACATTCCCATTCGTCTATTTAAAATTTCGCGTGCAGGGAACTAATAAAGTTGTGTTGTTTTTATAATATTTATTTGTTTCTTTACATACAACTAACACGCGCAGCTCAGTTGGTAGCCAGGCTATTGGAAAAGGTTACAGGACCTGGGTTCGAATCCCAAGTCCCCCCATTATTTCACATTATTTTTCCTTCAATGTTCAGGCGCGTGCATAGGTGGGATGACCACCATGGTCCATCATCATCCAACCAACCATGTGTCCAGGAGGCCAGATCTAAAGGCTATTATATGAGGGTCCACCAAAAAGCTCAGTCAACGCATAGCATTGGAACGTGAAGGTCAACGTGGACCTTTGGTTTTGGGCCAGAATTGCTAGCAACACACCCCTCCAAATTACTTTCTCAGGCCCATTTTCTTCTTCTTTTCATT
This sequence comes from Vicia faba, assembly GCA_948472305.1. Taxonomy (NCBI): domain Eukaryota; kingdom Viridiplantae; phylum Streptophyta; class Magnoliopsida; order Fabales; family Fabaceae; genus Vicia; species Vicia faba. The sequence goes on along the minus strand of OX451737.1, from coordinate 1,567,326,227 downwards.
TATATTTTCTTTTGTTTAATTTATTTAATTATTTTTATTAACACAAATTAATTTTTCTTTTTATCAAAAAATCATAAAAATAACATTTTCATCCAATTAGATTTAGAATTTATTTTTTATACAAATATTAATTTAATTAGTTTATTTAATTTTAGGGTAACTTAAATTCTTTTGTAAATAAATTAAAAATAATTAGGAAATTAGGGTTTTAGTTTAATTTAAATTCTATTTTCTTTCTCTTAAAAAATAACCCAAAAATATAAAAATAGACCATGTAAATTATTTTCTTTAATTAATTTAATTACTAATTAATTTTGTATTTAATTTGAAAAACCTTATTCTTTTTCTTAAAAATAATCAAAAACAACAAAAATAATTGTTTCTTTCGATTAGGTTAGACGAGGTCAAAACCCTAGTTCTCTCTCGTTTTCAATTCATTGCGCTTTACCATATTGATGTAATTGCTCACAAGTTGTAATAGATTAATTAGGATTTTTACTTTCATTTATCGTTTTTTTACGGGTTGTTTTTGGCTATGTAATTAATACCCGAAGCCTTGTAATAGCTTAGCTTTATTTTCCGCACTTTAATTCCGCAAAATATTAACTGTTAGATGTATGAATAATAGGGATGCATGACAAGAATGTATGTAAACTTTAAAATGGTTAGCAAACCCTAAATGTGCAAAGATAATAAAATTGAAATTGAATCACTCGCACATGCGCACTTCTAGGGTATACTCTCACTTTAGTTGCCTTCGGTAAACGGTCATTAAGTATAGGGTATTTTAGTGGTCGCTCTCTTGTCTCAAAGACCAAAGTTGCCTCAGAATCGTTGTCTCGAATATTGATCTTAAGACATTAGGGTTATTACTAAGACATCCTACAATTGCTTTAGTGATCGTACATCCTGTCGGTGTTTAGGTATTGGCTTGCATTTTTGGTAAATCCCAAGTGTATGTGTGAATGTCATGACTGATGTCATAACATTCTAGTTCAGGTTGTACTAACTCAATAGGTACATGTGCAGAAAAATATTGTAATTCAAATACTGATGTTTATAAGTGTGTATCTGAGCATGTTTGCAAAATGATCACATTTTGCTAAATCAGTAGACAGGTTTTCTCAGATGTCATAACAGATGTTATGACATCCTGTTCTAAACTAACAGGATTGCAGGATTGGATAAGTCTGAGTTTTTTCAGGAAATAACTCAGTCCCTTCTAAACAGAATCATGCGTTTTCTGAGGAGTAATCTAGCTCAATCCTAACCTGATCAATAAAGTACTGTGACCTGGTCTTTAGGTCAAACGGAATCAACCCTAGGTTTTTGGAAACCCTAACTGAAGTTGCAGCTGCTATATATTCAACAGAGCTGCGGTTTTTCAAGATATCCCTGCTGATTGATTAGAAGATCAATTTTGTAATCTGTATAGATTTGTTTATTGTACTCCAAGCAATTATCATTGTGATAAGTGCCTTGGAATAGGTTTCAATTGTAAGGGTTGTGTAGCACTCAAAGCTTTGAAGCAAGAGTGTTTGAATGTTACTTGACTAAAGCTGTGAAGCAGAGTCAAGTTAGTTGTGTACATCACTCAAAGCTGTGAAGCACGAGTGATTGTGTTACTTGATTAAAAAGCTGTGAAGCTTAATCAAGTGTGTGTTTTGAAGAGTGTCTTCATCAATTCTCAAGTCAAATTGGTTTATGTATCACTGCTGTGATTGAGGGGGAGTGAGTAGGAACTCGGGTTTAAGTTGTAACTTAGATTAGAATTGCATTGGGTAGGTCTTAAGTGAAGGAGATAAACTGGTTGGTTTATTCCTGAATTAACATCTCTTATAGTGGATTCTCTCCCTGGCTTGGTAGCCCCCAGAGTAGGTGTTGTTGCACACTGAACTGGGTAAACAATTGACTGTGTTATTTACTGCTTTTGTATTTACTGTCATATAGTAAGTCAGATACGGTGTCATAACATTGGACGTGACATTGAGTATCTGTAGCCAGAATTTCAATTGGCATCAGAGCAGGCACCCTGCCTGTATTACTGGGTGAGATCTAGGGATATCACTTTCTGGCACTATGGACAAAGAAGGAGTTTTTGGAAATAGACCACCCATTCTGGATGGAACTAATTATGACTACTGGAAACCTCGTATGATTGCCTTCCTAAAATCTCTGGACAAAAAGGCTTGGAGAGCTGCTGACAAAGGATGGATTCATCCCACCATAACTGAGGAAGATGGGACAATCAGTCTGAAGCCTGGGGAAGATTGGAGTAAAGAAGAAGATGAGCTAGCCCTGGGAAATTCCAAAGCTCTAAATACCTTGTTCAATGGAATTGATAGAAATATTTTCATATTAGTTCATCAATATGAACTGGCCAAGGAAGTTTGGGACACTCTCAAAACTACTCATGAGGGAACTTCCAAAGTAAAAATGTCAAGGCTTCAGATGTTGACCACTAAGTTTGAGAATCTAAAAATGATGGAAGATGAAACCATTCATGAGTTTCACATGAACATCTTGGAGATTGCCAACACCTCAGGAGCACTGGGAGAAAAAATGTCAGAAGAAAAACTGGTGAGGAAGATTCTCAGATCCTTGCCTAAAAGATTTGCAATGAAGGTGACTGCCATAGAGGAAGCCCAGGACATTAGCAAGTTGAAAGTGGATGAACTTATTGGGTCTCTTCAGACTTTTGAGATGGGAATCACTAATGATGATGTCAAAAAGAACAAGAGCATAGCACTTATGTCCAACACTGATGTTGAAGAAAACATTTCAGAAGCTATAGCCATGCTAGGAAGACAGTTCAACAAACTCATCAAAAGAATAGATCCAAAGTCAAGGTCTAATGTTCATAACATTTCCTCTGACATTGACAGTTCCAGCAGAAGACCAAGGTCAGATGAGAAGGGAGTTCAAGGCAGAGGAATTCAATGCCATGGTTGTGAAGGATATGGGCATATTCGAGCTGAATGTCCTACCTTTCTTAAGAAACAAAAAGGAATGACAGTTACTTGGTCTGACTGTGATTCAGAAAGTAATTCTGAAGAAGAGACTGCCAAACGAGTTACTGCTTTAACTGGTGTTTGTACCTCTGAAAGTAACATCAGTGATGAAGAGGTGACTTTTGAAGAACTGGCTGAAACGTACAAGGAATTGTGTATCAGAAGTACTGAAGTCTGTGTGCAGAATGAGAAACAATCAAAACTCATCATAAAGATGGAGGCTGAAAAACGGGCAAACCTTGAAACTATAAGTCTTCTAGAAGGAGAAGTTCAATTGCTGAACTCACAACTGAATCAAATGACCAAATCTGTCAAGATGTTGACAAATGGAACTGACAAATTGGAAGAGATCCTACAGATTGGACAAAATGTGGGAAATAAATCTGGTCTGGGATTTATGAAAGCAACGAAATCCGGTTCTGGTAGGCAAATGTCAAAACAGATGTCTCAACACAACTCTCGACATCAGGAACAGAAACATATGAGGAAAAGGTACCAAAGATGGAAATGTCATCATTGTGGTAGATATGGCCACATAAAGCGTTTCTGCTTCAGATTACATGGATACCCTAATCAGAATTCAGGTGTCAAACCTAAGTCTAAAAAGGTACCACATGCTCCTCAATGGAAGAAAAAGGCTACTGCACTGATAGCTCACACTTCCCTGAGGGTCTCTGCAAAGGAAGACTGGTACTTTGACAGTGGATGTTCCAGACATATGACTGGAATCAAGAACCTCCTCAATAATGTTAAGCCTCACACCACCAGTTTTGTGACCTTTGGAGATGGGGCTAAAGGTGAAATCAAAGGAGTTGGTGATTTGAACTGCCCTGGAGTTCCAAGTCTAAATGAAGTACTGCTGGTGAAAGGACTGACCGCTAATCTCATTAGTATCAGTCAACTGTGTGATCTAGGATTCAAGGTCAATTTCTCAAAATCTGAATGCCTTGTAATCAATGACAAACAAGAGATAGTAATGAAAGGAGTCAGATCCAAAGACAACTGTTACTTATGGGAGGCTGAGAACACTAATTTCTCATCTGTGTGTTGCATTGCAAAAGAAGAAAAAGAGGTGAAACTGTGGCACCAAAAACTTGGCCATCTTCACCTAAGGGGTATGAAGAGGATTATCTCCTTGGAGGCAGTCAGAGGGATTCCAAAACTGCTAATTGATGAAGGAAGAGTTTGTGGTGAATGTCAGGTGGGTAAGCAGACGAGGATGTCACATCCAAAGTCAAGACATCTGACCACCTCTAAGGTTCTAGAACTCCTCCATATGGATCTGATGGGACCAATGCAAGTAGAGAGCCTTGGTGGTAAAAGATATGCCTATGTGGTTGTGGATGATTTTTCCAGATTCACCTGGATTAATTTCATTAGAGAAAAATCAGATGCATTTGAAGTCTTCAGAGAACTGTGCAAAAGAATTCAAAGAGAGAAGGAAGGATGTATTGTCAGAATCAGAAGTGATCATGGCAAGGAATTTGAAAACAGCAAGTTTGATGACTTCTGTGCTTCAGAAGGAATCAGTCATGAGTTTTCTTCTCCCATAACACCTCAGCAAAATGGAGTTGTGGAAAGAAAAAACAGGACCATACAAGAATCTGCCAGAGCAATGTTACATGCCAAAAGACTTCCTATGTATTTTTGGGCTGAAGCTATGAATACAGCTTGCTATGTTCATAACAGGGTCACCTTGAGAAAGGGAACCTCATCCACCATATATGAACTCTGGAAAGGAAGAAAACCAACTGTGAAGTACTTTCATGTGTTTGGCAGCAAATGCTATATCCTGTCTGATCGTGAACAGAGAAGAAAACTGGACTCCAAAAGTGATGAAGGCATATTTCTAGGATACTCCTCAAACAGCAGAGCTTATAGAGTATTCAACTCCAGAACCAAAACCATGATGGAATCAATAAATGTCATAATTGATGACTATCATGAAGAAACAGATGTTCCTTGTACTGTTGAGACATTCTTTGAGACTTCAACCCAACAGGATGATCTACCCAACTCCACCACAACAGAATCAGAATCAAAGGAAGCTAGCAAGACTCCTTCCATCAGAATTCAGAAGGATCATCCAAAAGAGCTCATCATAGGAGATCCTAATAGTGGAGTCATCACAAGATCTAGAGAAATCATCTCAAATTCTTGTTTTGTGTCCAAAATAGAACCAAGAAATGTCAAGGAAGCCTTAACTGATGAATATTGGATTGGTGCAATGCAAGATGAACTGAACCAATTCAAGCAACATGAAGTTTGGGAACTGGTTCCTAGACCTGAAGGAACTAACATCATTGGGACAAAATGGATATTCAAGAACAAGTCAGATGCTGAAGGAGTTGTCACCAGAAATAAGGCGAGACTTGTTGCTCAAGGATACACCCAGGTTGAAGGGGTTGACTTTGATGAAACCTTTGCACCTGTAGCCAGGTTGGAATCAATCAGACTCTTGTTGTCAATTGCTTGTCTTCTGAAGTTCAAGTTATTTCAGATGGATGTGAAAAGTGCCTTTCTAAATGGGTACTTAAATGAGGAAGCTTATGTGGAACAACCTAAAGGTTTTGTGGATCCAACCCATCCTGATCATGTCTACAAATTGAGAAAAGCTCTATATGGGCTGAAACAAGCTCCTAGAGCATGGTATGACAGGTTAACAAAGTTTCTCTCAGACAAAGGCTACAGAAAAGGAGGCTTGGACAAAACTCTATTTGTCAAAACTGACGGAGGGAAGTTGATGGTTGCCCAAATATATGTTGATGACATAGTGTTTGGCGGAATGTCAGAACATATGGTTAAACACTTTGCTGACCAGATGCAGGCTGAATTTGAAATGAGTCTCATGGGAGAACTAACTTATTTTCTTGGACTACAAGTCTCACAGATGGAGGACTCAATCTTCTTATCTCAAAGCAAGTATGCTAAGAATATTGTAAAGAAGTTTGGTATGGAGAATGCAAGTCACAAAAGGACTCCTGCTCCTACTCATCTAAAGCTCTCCAAAGATGCAAGTGGGGTTAAGGTGGATCAAAGTCTGTACAGAAGCATGATAGGAAGCTTGTTGTACTTAACTGCCAGCAGACCTGATATTGCCTTTGCAGTTGGAGTTTGTGCTAGATACCAAGCTGATCCCAAAGTCAGTCATATCAATCAAGTGAAGAGAATTTTGAAGTATGTAAGTGGTACTTACAACTATGGATTGTTGTATACTCATGGCTGTGAACCAACTCTGACTGGTTACTGTGATGCTGATTGGGCTGGTAGTGCTGATGATAGAAAAAGCACCTCTGGAGGATGTTTCTTTTTGGGAAGTAATCTGGTTTCCTGGTTCAGCAAGAAACAGAATTGTGTGTCTCTTTCCACCGTTGAAGCTGAATATATTGCAGCTGGTAGTAGCTGCTCTCAAATGTTATGGATGAAACAGATGCTCACTGAGTATAATGTCACACAAGATGTTATGACATTGTACTGTGACAATCTGAGTACAATCAACATATCCAAGAATCCCATTCAGCATAGCAGGACCAAACATATTGACATACGACATCACTTTATTAGAGACCTTGTAGAAGAGAAGACCATCAAATTGGAACATGTTGCCACTGAGCTACAGCTGGCTAACATTTTTACCAAGGCTTTGGATGCAAACCAATTTGAAAACTTAAGGGGTAAGCTGGGTATTTGCCAACATGAGGAATTGTAGCAATTAATTTTGCTTAAAACAAAGACCAAAGGACTTATGCCTGTTCTGATTGGTTTAAAATTGTATTTTCTCATTTCCTACAATTCTTTTAAGAAGTTGAATAGGCACTCCTTTGCTTCGTTCCCCTCTCGTCTTCTCATCAATCAAGAATTTCTTCTCGTTTGCTGTTGGTCCTTCAAAACTGACAAAATGTCTCAAACGCCATCATCATCCAATACGACCATCTCAACCTCTTCCTCTGATCAAGATTCTGGGACAATCTCTTCCTGTCTGGACTCTGATGGTCTGGAGATCTGTTCTCATAGAACTAACCCCACCAAGGCCAAAGAGTTGAGAACAAGACATACAGGTAATCCATCTCATTCTTCCTCTTCAGTTCCCCCTGAAATTGCAAATAGGGAAGGGACAGCCTATGTTAATCAAGCAATAGCAAAAATTGTTTCACGAATTCTGAACGAGAACCACTCAGTTCCTGGCATTTCTGTTCCTCTGAACCAAGAAAACTCAAATGCTGAAACAAATCCAAATGTCTCTAAGAATGTTGAGACATCAAACAAAGAGAAAAATGCTGACATTGCTCACAAGAAAAGAAAGAAGCCTGAATTCTCTGGATCTGATGACAGTGCTTGAAGGATGATTACTGCTTGGTGGTGTTGCTGGTGGAGTTTGGAAGTGTGTTCTGCTGTTGTCTGCTGCTGATCTCATTATTTTGTTTTGGATAACTGTATAACTTTATAAACATGTAATCTTTGGCCCATTTGTGGCTAAAGTGGGGGAGAATATTTTTGGTACTGCTTAATTAGTACTTGACACTATATTTTTCTGCTGTCACTTATTTCTGCTGCTATCTATTTATCTCTGATTGTTTAGGGACTTTAGCCAAAAATCTGCCAAAGGGGGAGTTTGTAGGTGTTTAGGTATTGGCTTGCATTTTTGGTAAATCCCAAGTGTATGTGTGAATGTCATGACTGATGTCATAACATTCTAGTTCAGGTTGTACTAACTCAATAGGTACATGTGCAGAAAAATATTGTAATTCAAATACTGATGTTTATAAGTGTGTATCTGAGCATGTTTGCAAAATGATCACATTTTGCTAAATCAGTAGACAGGTTTTCTCAGATGTCATAACAGATGTTATGACATCCTGTTCTGAACTAACAGGATTGCAGGATTGGATAAGTCTGAGTTTTTTCAGGAAATAACTCAGTCCCTTCTAAACAGAATCCTGCGTTTTCTGAGGAGTAACCTAGCTCAATCCTAACCTGATCAATAAAGTACTATGACCTGGTCTTTAGGTCAAACGGAATCAACCCTAGGTTTTTGGAAACCCTAACTGAAGTTGCAGCTGCTATATATTCAACAGAGCTGCGGTTTTTCAAGATATCCCTGCTGATTGATTAGAAGATCAATTTTGTAATCTGTATAGATTTGTTTATTGTACTCCAAGCAATTATCATTGTGATAAGTGCCTTGGAATAGGTTTCAATTGTAAGGGTTGTGTAGCACTCAAAGCTTTGAAGCAAGAGTGTTTGAATGTTACTTGACTAAAGCTGTGAAGCAGAGTCAAGTTAGTTGTGTACATCACTCAAAGCTGTGAAGCACGAGTGATTGTGTTACTTGATTAAAAAGCTGTGAAGCTTAATCAAGTGTGTGTTTTGAAGAGTGTCTTCATCAATTCTCAAGTCAAATTGGTTTATGTATCACTGCTGTGATTGAGGGGGAGTGAGTAGGAACTCAGGTTTAAGTTGTAACTTATATTAGAATTGCATTGGGTAGGTCTTAAGTGAAGGAGATAAACTGGTTGGTTTATTCCTGAATTAACATCTCTTATAGTGGATTCTCTCCCTGGCTTGGTAGCCCCCAGAGTAGGTGTTGTTGCACACTGAACTGGGTAAACAATTGACTGTGTTATTTACTGCTTTTGTATTTACTGTCATATAGTAAGTCAGATATGGTGTCATAACATTGGACGTGACATTGAGTATCTGTAGCCAGAATTTCACGTCCCTTTTCAAATTGACCCTCAAACTCCAACGATGGTGCTACCTACTCACTAATAGTGGGATAGCTCTGTCTAAAGGAAACGAACATAGAATAATTCTTTTTTCGAGTAGGTAGAGGCTAGTAGGTACTTGCTCAAAACAAATAAAATTTTTCACACTTACACTCCTTTTCAAACGAAGTTTTCAAAAACACTTTGTAACACTCTTGAAGACAGAAGCAAAGGTTAAATCGAAGTCAAACAAAAACTTTTCAAATCACACAAACAAAGAAGCAATTTTAAAAATGATGAGCAAGTACCTAAGAGCCCGTAGATAACTATGGATAGAAAGGGTGTTAATACCTTCCCTTTCTATAATCTAACCCCCGTACTCAAAATCTCGAAAAAGGAATTTTTTTGTGCTTTTTTCCTTTCCTTGTTGGATAAAATAAAAGTCGGTGGCGACTCTTGCTTACCGCGACATTTTGCAAACACAAACGCAAAACGCAAACCAGCATTCAAACAGTTTTGGTTCTGCCACCGTATCACATAACTGGCGACTCTTCTGGGGAGTAATATGTGGGGTATACCTTAGGATTAGTTCATCATATTGCTTCTATTGTTTGATTTGATTGCTTTATTTTTACGGGCTTTGTATCGCAGTTACTATAGATCCTAACTCGGATCTGGGGAACACCTTTTAGGTAAGTAGCAATAAACTGTAAGGGAACTGTACGACATAGACCGATACGGTTGAAGCAGTAGCTACGTTGATGTGGCACATTGGTTGGTACCGGTATCCCTTGTGGAGAAACAAGGAGAATACGGGGCTGCTATATGGGTCGTTAAGCATCAATTGACCTTAGAACCTATAATTGACCAACTTGGCCATAGGAAGTAGTGAGATAGCCGGCCTTGGTATAGAGCTGAGAACTGGTTGATACTCGATAATACACTCATTGAGACCATACTCTCGAGATAGTTCCGGCTGCAAGAAAAGATTGCGTGAGCTGAAACCATGATCGATGGAGGATGGTCAGTGATATTGAGAATCTCTAGAACCCGATTATTATTATTAGGACAGGTTGAAACCAACTGAACTTCAAGAGGGTGGTTCCTAGACCCCATGCAAGCCTGAAACTTAAGGGCTCTTGTGTGACTTGTTTGCCTTTACCATGTTTGTTACCTGCTATACCTGTTGTGTGTTTTATCATGACATCATGCATCATGACATAGCATGCATACTTCATTGTGCTAACCATTTCAAAGACCGAGGGGATTTATCTTTGTTCTGTTTTGCAGATTATGGCTTCAGTATGCAGAAATACCATTCGAGTTAACTTCGTGCAGATACCTGTTCAGCTCAGAGAGTTAGTCTCAAAAGTTCCTGATACTTCTTCATTCGTTAGAAGACATGGTCATCTCCTTAGCTTGGTCACTTCAGAGTTGGATGAGCAGATGATGAGTGTACTTTTCCAGTTCTTTGATATGGTACATCATTGTTTCACCTTCCCGGATTATCAGCTAGTCCCCACTTTGGAAGAGTTTTATGATTTACTTGGCATATCTATCCTCGAGCAGACACCTTTCACAGGTTTGGAGGAGGTTCCTAGACCTGAGGACATTGCTTCAGCCTTACATCTAAAAAGGGTTGATGTAGTATCCAACTGGGAGACACGGAGCGGGGTTAAAGGATTCTTGACTAAGTTTCTGATGGATCAAGCTCAACAGTTCTGGGATAACTTGGATGTTCAAGCTTTCTAAGACATCTTGGCTCTCCTCATCTACGGCTTGATTCTTTTCCCGAATCCAGATTCCTTCATAGATGTGAATGCGGTCAAGATCTTCTTGTCTCATAATCCAATGCCTACTCTTCTGGGTGATATCCTACATGCTCTCTACACTCGTACTGTACGAAGAAGAGGGACTCTCATGTGTTGCACGCCGCTGCTGGCGAGGTGGTTTATTTCACACCTCCCCAAGTCTGTATTTAAGAATAAAGAAGGGCTAGGTTGGGCTTACAGAATCACGTCCCTTGCTCATACGGACATTCTTTGGAGTTCTAAGGACATGGAAAGAGTAGCTGTCATTAATCGGTGTGGGGAATACCCTAATGTCACATTGCTTGGTGTTGTACCCCAAAATTTTCCCTCTCATTCTTCAAGGCCTTTCTCACAAGGATTCTCAAAGTTCAAGCTTGAACAAGTGCATTGGAATTTTCCAGTACCAAAATTAAGAGGAAACTGTCAAAAAGAGAGAAAACAGATAAAAATATTATTTTGACAAAATTGGAAAAATACAAGTGTTCTTCGTTTTAGCTCTTTCGATTGGCCTTTTGGCCTCTTTTGACACAAGCTTGATTTGCATCCTTCGATTGGCCTTTTGGCCTCTTTCGACACAAGCTTGACTTGCATCCTTTGATTGGCCTTTTGGCCTCTTTCGACACAAGCTTGACTTGCATCCTTCGACTGGGCATGGGCCTCTGACACAGTTTGGTTTAGATTCACAAAGGAAAAATCCTCTTGTAATCTATTTCATTTCCAAGGCAAAAGGTTCTCTTTTAACATCCTTCAATTGGGAACTTTGGCTCCTTCGATGTAGGCTTGGTTGCATCCTTCGATTGGGCGCTAGACTCCTTTTGGGCAAGTTCATTTCTTGTTTCATTGGGACATTGGACTTAGTTTGAATGGTGTATTCTCTTAAGTACAAATATTTCACTTGGCCATATATCCTCTTTCCTGCGTGTTAGCCAAGATTTACAAGGCAAAAACCCTCTTGATGATGTCCTTCGATCCAGGAGGAAAAAGCCTCATGTTTGCCTCTTTCGAATCTGGACATTTTGCCTCATGTTTGCCTCTTTCGAATCTGGACATTTTTCCTCCTGCATGCCTCTTTCGAATTTGGACATTTTGCCTCATGTTTGCCTTTTTTCGAATCTGGACATTTTGCCTCCTGCATGCCTCTTTCGAATCTGGACATTTTGCCTCCTGCATGCCTCTTTCGAATCTGGACATTTTGCCTCCTGCATGCCTCTTTCGTTTGGACATGTAGCTCCCTTCATGCAAGTCTTTATTTGAGCATTGACCTGTTGTGTGCTTGCTTGGAGTCACAAAGTTTAGACCTCCTCTATGCAGGCTTCGACAAGACATTGACTACATTTGTACTAGCTTCGACTGGACAACATTCCTCTTTAGTATGCTGCATTTCCATCCTTGATAAACTTCGGCACATGGTTGATGGTCCCCTCAAAAGACATATAGTGGTGGACTTGAGGGGCATACATATGAGTCCCTGTCGAAGGGTACGCCTTACTAGTCCATTTGAAGCACACATTTGACCCCTTCAAACGTTGCACCAAGATGATTCGTTCGAAGGACACTTGTTGGAGGAAAGTCAAAACAATGTGTTGGAAGAAGATTCTCTTCGAAGGAGGGTCAAAATGAAAGGATAAAATATTCAAAGATGCTTGCTGCCAAGTTCAGACATGGTACACTGGCCATAAAAATCCAAAACTGCTGCACAGCAGTCCTGCACTGCTGCCCAATTCCTTGCACCAAAATGGCGATAAAGCACTGTCCCTCGGAGGCTGCAAAGAGCAGTTTACCCAATTTGTTCAAGTTATTTTGTTTTCCCTCCAAAGGCTTCATCCCACTTTGCCTATAAATAGGAGGCTTCAATACATGTTTTGGGAGGACCTTTTGGCCAGTCGAACGAATCTTCATAAAATTCTCAAGAACACCAAATTTTCTCAAACACTTAAACACTCCAAACACATATCCAGAATCAAATCATATCCAGAATCCAAACACATATCCAGAATCGAAACACATATCCAGAATCCAAACACTTATCCCCTTAGAATCTGAAACATCCCTATACCTTGTTACCCTTCAAATCCAGCAGGAAGAACCTCACCCTTGTTCTTCTCTTTCAAATCCAGTGTCAAAGACATAGCCCCTGGTTCCTCCCTTCGAATCCAGAAGCATTCAAGGAAACCACTTAAAGGCCCAGCACACGTTCCAGCTTCAAGCAAGGTAAGTCATTCTTAACCTTGAACCCTTCATTTCTAGCATAACATGTGAATAAGCTTCCTTTTCGTTTCAAATACATACATAGTGTTTGTTACTTTTTTCGTTTCCACTCTTTAGTTTCTTTTTATTGCTGCCCTTTTTGGTTTTGTTTCTTTGGTTGGTTACGAATGCTTTAAGAGTTAACCTGGCCCTGAGGTAATGATAGCGTGGCCTTAGGCCATGTTGCTATTTAATATTTCAAACGAAGTAAACAGCAGACAGGAATATGAAACGAAGCCTCAGGCTTCCTCACTGACTCCAGGCCCGGTCGAAGGAGGCAGAAAGGAAGATTACATCTTGCATAGATTTCAGGCCTAGTCGAAATGCACAACATGCTGTCCCACTGGTCACAATCGAAAGGCACAATATGTTGACCGTGAGGCCCCAGTCGAAAGTCACGCCTTCACCCTTCTCAGGCCAAATCGAAGAGAGCCAGAAAGTGCAGAATCGAAGAGTGCTGCTGCCTGGGTCGAAAGACCCTCATTTTTCTTGTTTTTATTTTATTTTTGCCTTTATATTTTCATGCAATTCGATATGGTTGTAATAGTGTAGGATTTTATCTTTTTGCACTTTATTACTTTTATATGCTTGTTAGTAAATAGGTGATGCATGACAAGATTAACCTTTAATTTAAAATCAACTGTAGCTCACCATAATATGTACAAAGACAATATAACTGAAAAACAATACACTTGCACATGCCACTCTTAGGGTACGCCTCACTTGGTTGCCTCGAACTTGGTCATTGAGTATAGGGTGTTTTAGAGGTCGCCCTCTTGTCCAAAGATCATAAGTTGCCTCGAAACGGTTGCCTCGGATAAAATGATCTAAGACATTAGGGTTACCGCTAAGGCGTCCTAACATTGCTTTAGTGACCACACGTCCCTTAATCGAATTGACCCGAAAAACTCCAACGACGGTGCTACCTACTCCTTAATAGTGGGATAGCACTGTCTAAAGGATATTTGCACAGTTTAATTCCTTTTTGAGTAGGTAGATGCTTTTAAGTACTTGCTCTTTTGAAAACAAAAACAAAACTTTTCGCACTTACACTCTCTTCAAAACAAAAACCCTTTTCAAACCCACAAACACAAAGAAAAGCAAACTTTTGAAAACACAATGAGCAAGTACCTAAGAGCCCGTGGATAACCACGGATAGAAAGGGTGCTAACACCTTCCCTTTCTATAATCTACCTCCCGAACCCGAGAAACAATCTCAAAAAGGAATTTTTCTGTGCTTTTGTCCTTTCCTTGTTGGATAAAATAAAAGACGGTGGCGACTCTTGCTTACCGCGACATTTTGCGAAAACAAACGCAAACGCGAACCAGCATTCCAAAACAGTCAGTTCTCATTCCCACCGATCACAGAACTGGCGACTTTGCTGGGGAGTTTAATAAGTGAGGTGTACCTTAGGATTAGATCACTTGTGTTTTCAATTGTATGCTTTGTATGCTTTAATTTTGTGGGCTTGTATCGGAGTTCTATAGATCCTAACCCAGATCTGGGGATACCCTTTAGGTATGTAGTAGTAAACTGTGAGGGATCTGTCCGGCGTAGACCGACACGGATGAAGCAGTAGCTACGTTGGTGTGACACCTTGGTTTGTACCGATATCCCTTGTGTTGGAACGAGGAGAATATGGGTCTTCTAAGGAGTCATTAAGCACCAACTGACCTTAGAACCTTAAATTGACCAACTTGTCCATAGAACAGTAGCAGTATGCTACACTCATTGAGACTAAACTCTCGCGATGGTTCCGGCCGCAAGAAAATATTTCTAAACTGGAATTATGACCGATTGAGGGTAGTCAGTGATATTGAGATCCTCTAGAACCCGGTTACTATTTTTAGGACAGGTCTTAACCAACTAAACTGAAAGAGGGTAGTACCTAAGCTCCATGCCAGCCTGAAATCTAAGGGCTCTCTTGTGTGACTTGTGTGCCCTTTAGCATGTTTGCCTTTTGTGGATACTTGTGGTGTGCCTTTACCATGACATCATAACATCATAAACATTGCATACATCTTGCATAAGGACTAACCTATTTCAAAGACAAGAGGGTTTCATCTTTGCTCTGTTTTGTAGGACATCATGATGCGTAGGAATACTATCTGAATCAACTTTGTTCAAGTACCTACTTTGCTTAAAGAGTTGGTTGTCAGGATTCCAGACACTACTTCCTTCATCAGGAAGCATGGTTCTCTTCTCAGTTTAGTCACCTCAAAGTTGGACGAACAAATGATGAGTGTCCTGGTCCAGTTTTATGATCCCCTATATCATTGCTTCACCTTTCAAGACTTCCAGCTGGTTCCTACCCTGGAAGAATTCTCTGAGCTGCTTGGTATCTCTGTTTTGGAGCAGACTCCATTTACTGGTTGGGAAAAGACTCTTAAGCCCGAAGAAATTGCTGCAGCCCTTCACTTGACCAAAGAGGAGGTAATGGCTAACTGGGAGACTAGGAGTGGAGCTAAAGGTTTCTTGACTAAGTTTTTGGTTGGCAAGGCTAACTATTTCTGGGACAACTTAGACTTCAAGGCGTATGAGGACATTCTGGCTCTCTTGATTTATGGTCTGGTATTGTTTCCAAATCCTGACACTTTTGTTGATGTTAATGCCATAAGGATCTTCATCTCTCGGAACCCTGTACCCACTCTCTTGGGTGATATCCTTCATCAGCTCTATGCTCGTACTGCCCGAAAGCGGGGAACTTTGATGTGTTGTGCTCCTTTATTGTCGAGGTGGTTTATTTCGCACCTCCCTAAGTCCGTACTGAAGAACCAAGAAGGAATGGGCTGGGATTTTAGGGTAATGTCTCTCACTAATAATGACATTATCTGGGCTCTCAAAGGCTTGGATGAGGTGACTGTCATTGATCGTTGTGGAGAGTATCCTAATGTTCCATTGATCGGAACCCATGGAGGAATTTCTTATAACCCATGTTTAGCTCTCCGTCAGTTTGGAAGAGTCAGGAGAGAAGGGCCTCATGAGATGTCGATGCCTCATATCATCTTTGACTTTCAGGGAGATAGCAACGAGCTGCGTCGTAGATTCATCAGGGCTTGGGATAGAGTTCACCGATCTGACCCACATGAGTTGGGACCAAAGACTTCTCTGCCAATGGAGCCATATCTCAGATGGGTCTGCATCCGTGCCCAGAAGTTAGGTATGCCATATGAAGTTGTCAGACCTGTTACTCTTGAAGTTGCAAATGAGGAAGGGGTTCTTCCAACTATTTTCCATCTTCATATGCCCACTGATATTGGGACACTGAAGAGGTCTTGGACACAGCTGCGGGAAGAACGGGATTCTTATCGGGAAAGGTTCAATGAACAAGAGCAAAAGATCCAGAGGCTGACTAGGCAACTGGAGCGTGAGCGGGCCCTGAATGATTATATCCGCACTGAGAAGAGGAGGCCATGGGAGCATTGATGGACCTTTGATGATTTCTTTTACAGTTTTTATTTACTTTTCAGTATTTCCATTCTTGTAACGCCTAAGGGCAATTTGTTGAACAATTTAAATTCTGAAGTTAAATCTAATGAAGTGTGTTTCCTTTCTTGTTTACAAATTTGAATCCCGATTGTCTTTGAAATCATAAATCATACGCATTTCATCTCATACACTTCATAAACAGGTACCCTTTTACAGGTCTCTTATCTTCTTCGCTGTTTATTTCAGCAATCATCATGTCTACTGAACCTTCCACTGAGCAAGCTATCAAGGCCCTCCAGGCCCAGAATGCCCAATTTCAAGAGTTGGTCATGAGCCTAGCTAAGGGTCAGCAGGACCTAAAGACCCTGATTCTGAAAGAGAGGAAGAAGAAGAAGAAGAGGATCATCTTGTTCAATGCTGGACGCAGGTTTGGAAGCGGGCTGCAGAATGAAGTTGATTTGACCACCTCATCTGGAGGGAAGGTTAGTCCATAAAAAAGGAGGGCTCCTAGCCCTATGGTCTCTGACAACGAGACGGACTATGATGAAGAACAGTATCCTCCCGCTGAGGATAAGTACAAATAGCTGGAAGAACGCTTGAGCGCTATGGAGATACAAAAGGTGCTCGGTCTGGACTTCGGAGATCTGGGTCTATCGTCTGGGGTGGTGATTCCCCATAAGTTCAAGGCACCTGCCTTTGGAAAATATGATGGAGCTTTCTGTCCAAAGCTGCACCTCCAGTCATATGTGAGGAAGATCCAACCTTACACTGCTGATAAGAACTTGTGGATCCATTTCTTTCAAGACAGTCTCTCAGGGACTCGGCTTAAGTGGTTCTATCAGTTGGACGGAGCCAGTATCCGCAGCTGGGAGGATTTGGCTACTTCGTTCTATAGGCAGTATCAGTATAACTCCGACCTCGCTCCTACGCGTACCCAACTCCAGGGTATGTCAATAGGGATGGGTGAAGGATTTAAGGAGTATGCTCAAAGATGGAGAGACCTTGTCGGAAGGGTGCAACCACCTTTGGCTGATCGTGAACTCGTTGACATGTTTTTGGGGACCCTGTCTAGTCCGTTCTTTAATCATCTGATTGGAAGCTCTTCAGCCGGGTTTACAGACCTTATCTTGACTGGTGAGAGGATTGAAGCTGGTATTAAAGCTGGGAAGATACAGAAGGGTGTCTCACCGAGCACCGAGAAGAAACCATTTAAGAAAGAGTTCAGTGCTGTCTACAGTTCAAGAAGACAGAATAGACCTGAACACCGCCAAGCTGTCAATGCGGTTGTTATTTCAAAACCTGTTGGTGCTCCTCAGCATCACAACCAACAAAGGGACGAGAGACCTCGAAGGCAATTCACCCGTCTCAGTATGACTTTGTCTCAGATTCTGCCACAGTTGCTGAAGACCAATCTGGTGACTCTAAAAGAAGCTCCAAAGAATTCAAATACAACGTCACCAAGGTATAACCCTAATGCCTGCTGCGCTTTTCACTCTGATAGCCCGGGGCATAATACAGATGATTATTGGGTTTTGAACAACAGGGTGCAAGACCTAATTGATGCAAAGGAGATTGAGTTTGAGGCGCCCGAGAGGCCTAATGTTGTGACTTCTCCCATGCCCAAACATGGAGTAAATGCTGTATAGGAAGACTTGTTTGTAGTTTCTGTGGATGATATTGTTACCCCTCTGTTGACTGTCAAGAAGAACCTGTTGCTAGCCGGTTTATTTCCGGGTTGTGGCGAAGGTTGCCATATGTGTTCTGTTTTACCTACTGGTTGCCCATTTCTGAAGTCAGGTATCCAAAACCTGATGGATAATAAAGAGATCCTGTTTGAAAAAGCTGTTGTTCCATCCATTCCTACTGAAGAAGTTGCCATCATTACCATTTTCAACAATTCTCCCAAGGCTCCCTCGAGGAAGCCTGTTAGAATTACGCCTGTTCCGAAGATCGCACCTGTAATCATCACTGTTCTGGGGCCCATCCCCTACACCTCTGACAAAGCTGTCCCTTGGCACTATGGGGAAGATGTTTATGTTCTCAGAGTTAAGCAAGAGTTTGATGCTGATACCGGCGTCAACAACATTACTGGACCTGCTAAAGTCACCCGCAGCGGTAGACATTTCTCACCCGATATTGCTCCACCAACTATCCGAAGACCTGTTGTCATTACACCTGAAAGTGTACCCATTGCCGTTCCTGGTCAAGTTCCTATCCTTACCCCTGTCGCCGAGTCCTCTGACGCTCAGGGCAAAGGGATCACCACTGATATGCCTGCCCAGACGGAGGCGCCAAAGACTATCCCTGTTGAAGCCTCCAAACAGAAGATGGAAGAGATTCTGAAGATTATTAAGAAGAGTGATTATAATGTAGTTGAGCAACTGGGGCAAACCCCATCCAAGATTTCTATGTTATCACTGTTGTTGTGTTCAGAGGCCCATGCCAAGGCTCTGATTACCTTCCTGAAGACAGCCCACGTACCACAAGAGACATCAGCTGATCAGTTTACCGATTGTGTGGCCAATTTAACTACTGATAATGGTTTGGGTTTCTCCGACGCTGATCTGACTGCTAAAGGGAAGAACCATAACGATGCCCTGCATGTCTCCATTGAATGCAGGGGCACTACTCTTGCATATGTGTTGGTTGACACTGGTTCCTCATTGAACTTCTTGCCCAAGAAAGCTCTAGACAGGTTGGATTGTGAAGGGTTGGAACTAAAGCCAAGTAACATTGTCGTCCGTGCCTTTGATGGGTCTAAGAGGATGGTGCATGGTGAGGTTGATATTCCAATCAAAGTTGGTTCTCAGGTCTTCAATTCTACATTTTACGTGATGGACATTCGACCATCCTATTCTTGTTTGTTGGGTCATCCGTGGATCCACAAAGTTGGAGCTGTAACCTCAACGCTCCACCAGAAGTTGAAGTACCCGGTCAGAGGGAAGATCGTGATAGTACAAGGGGAGGAAGAGTATATGGTCAGCCACCTCAACTCGTTCAGATACGTAGAGGTGGATGGGGAGTTCATTGAGACCCCATTTCAGCACTTTGAAGAGGTTCCTCAGACACTGGCATCAGTTGAGACTGTGGTTGAAGATTCTCCTATGAAGATGGCTTCCTTAAAGGACGCCCGGGCTGTTATTGAGAAGGGTGAGTATTCAAATTGGGGATGAATTCCTGATTTCACTCAGAAGACTAACAATTTTGGTTTGGGTTTCACGGCAGAAGCTCAAAGGGTTGTTCGTAGTGCAAAGACGGGAAGACCTCATGTGTTCATCAGCAACTCGGGAGTAAATGCCATTGAAGATGATGTGGAGGAGTCTGAATTCGACAGCTGGATCTATCCTACGACCAACAGTGGACCAAGCAATTGGACAGCAAAGGACTTCATTCCTATTACTTTTGTTACCCAGTAATGAACTCTTTGTTTTGAATTTGTAATAGATAATGTTTTGAAACTTTATGGCCCGGTGTCTTACCCAGGGCACCGTGGATTCATTTGTGAGGGCTTTTGTGTGCCATTTTCATATATCATTAATAAAAGCATTGGACGTTTTTTGCATTTTTGCACTCCTTGTTTTTTTCTTCTTTATTATATATTGCAAAACAACTGTTTTACACACACTCACATATACAGGTCTCCATCCACTCTGGATCTCACTGGTAACGACGCTGCTACTGCCGGTTATGACTTCGAAAATCCGATCAACTTAGCCGAAGACGAAGGTGAAGATGATTGCGAAGTGCCTGGTGAACTTGCAAGACTGCTAGTCCAGGAAGAGAGCCATTCAGCCAAATGAAGAGCCAGTGGAAACAGTGAATCTGGGTACTGAGAAAGACAAGAAGGAAGTCAAGATCGGTGCAAATCTGGAGCTTAGTGTGAAACAGCGGTTGATTCAGATGCTGCATGACTATGTTGAGATCTTTGCCTGGTCTTATGAAGATATG
This sequence comes from Vicia faba, assembly GCA_948472305.1. NCBI lineage: Eukaryota > Viridiplantae > Streptophyta > Magnoliopsida > Fabales > Fabaceae > Vicia > Vicia faba. Next base: position 1,567,306,075 of record OX451737.1, on the reverse strand, counting down.
TCTGGGTTGGATACTGACATTGTGGTTCATCGCCTGCCTACCAAGGAAGACTGCCCTCCGGTAAAACAGAAGGTTCTCCGTATGCGCCCGGAGATGTCTGAGAAAATCAAGGCCGAAGTTATGAAACAATTTGACACCGGTTTTCTAGCAGTGACTTCTTACCCTCTGTGGGTCGCCAATGTGGTTCCAGTGCCGAAGAAAGATGGTAAGGTCAGAATGTGTGTTGATTACAGAGATTTGAACAGGGCAAGCCCTAAGGATGACTTCCCTCTGCCTCACATCGACGTTCTGGTTGACAATACTGCTCAGCACAAGGTATTCTCCTTTATGGATGGTTTCTCCGGTTATAATCAAATCAAGATGGCTCCTGAAGACATGTAAAAGACCACTTTTGTTACTCAGTGGGGTACCTTTTGCTACAAGGTCATGCCTTTTGGGTTGAAGAATGTTGGGGCAACATATCAGCGTGCCATGGTTGCTTTATTTCATGACATGATCCATCATGAGATTGAAGTATACATCGACGATATGATTGCGAGGTCCCAAACTGAGGAGGAACACCTTGACCATCTACAAAAGCTGTTTGACAGGCTAAAGTTGTACAAGCTGAGATTGAACCTGAACAAGTGCACCTTCGGGGTGAGGTCTGGAAAACTGCTAGGTTTCGTTGTAAGCGACAAAGGCATTCAAGTGAACCCTGCCAAGGTGAAAGCCATACAAGAAATGCCAGCTCCCAAGACAGAGAAAGAAGTCAGAGGCTTTCTAGGTCGACTAAACTACATTGCTCGATTCATCTCGCACCTAACTGCTACTTGTGAGCCAATCTTCAAGTTGCTGAAGAAAGATCAAGTGGTACGTTGGAACGATGGATGCCAGGCTGCTTTCGAAAGAATCAAAGAGTATCTCCAGGAGCCACCCATTCTGATGCCACCAGTTGAAGGGAGACCTCTGATCCTATACTTGACAGTACTTGACAATTCAATGGGATGTGTGCTGGGGCAGTATGACGAGTCTGGCCGAAAAGAGCATGATATTTATTACCTTAGCAAAAAGTTTACCGACTGTGAGACCCGATACTCACTTCTTGAGAAAACTTGTTGCGCTTTGGCATGGGCTGCTCGCTGGCTGAGACAATATATGCTGACTCACACTACTCTGTTAATTTCAAAGATGGATCCAATCAAGTATATCTTCGAAAAGCCTGCCTTGTCCGGAAGAATAGCAAGATGGCAGATGATCTTGACTGAGTATGACATCCAGTACACGACTCAAAAAGAAATCAAGGGAAGTGTAGTGGTAGACGATTTAGCACATCATGTAGTGGATGATTACCAGTCTATGAACTTTGAATTTCCAGACGAGAATATCATGGTAGTGACTGATTGTGAGACACCTGGACCGGATGAAGGACCTGAAGAGGGATCCCGATGGTCTATGTACTTTGATGGAGATTCAAACGCTTTGGGTAATGGCATTGCCGCTGTGATCATATCTCCTAAAGGCTCTCATACTCCGTTTACCGCCCGATTATGTTTCAACTGCACCAACAATATGGCGGAGTATGAAGACTGCATCATGTGTCTTCGAGCAGCAATTGACCTAAAGATTAAGTTTCTGAGCATCTTCGGAGATTCCGCTCTCGTGATCAGTCAGATCAAAGGAGAGTGGGATACGAAACACCCAAATCTTATTCCTTACAAGGAGTATGTGTTGACATTGCTTCCCCACTTTGAGGAGATAACCTTTGAACACTTCCCGAGAGAAGAGAATTAGTTGGCGGACGCGTTAGCTATGATGTCTTCTATGTTCAAAGTCAAATGGGATAACGAGGCCCCCGGATCATTATTTGGAAATTAGATGAACCTGCACATTGTTGTGATCTTGAGACTGAAGAGGTAACCGAAAAGCCCTGGTATCATGAGGTGAAGAGATACCTTGAAGCTCAGGAGTACCCCGAGGGTGCATCTGTTAATGACAAGAAATTTCTGAGGAGATTCGCAGCGAAGTTCTTCATCAGCAATGACATTCTTTACAAGCGTAACCATGATTCAACCTTACTGCGTTGTGTGGATAAGACTGAAGCAGGAGCGATCATGGCAGAGCTGCATGAAGGTACTTTTGGAACTCATTCCAGCGGACATACCATGACAAAGAAAATCCTCCGGGCAGGATATTACTGGTCTACAATGGAAGCCGACTGTTATCATCATTCTCGGACATGTCACAAGTTCCAGGTCTATGCTGATAAGGTGCACATCCCTCCAGTTCCTCTGAAAGTTTTGACAGCACCTTGGCCTTTTGTAATGTGGGGCATTGATATGATCGGCGAGATCAGACCTACGGCATCCAACGGGCATCGTTTCATCCTGGTAGCAATTGATTACTTTACGAAGTGGGTTGAAGCAGCCTCCTTTGCTACGGTAACCAAGAACGTCGTGGCACGGTTCATTCGGCATAACCTGATCTGTCGATACGGTGTACCAGAGAGGATCATTACGGATAATGGTACCAATCTTAATAACAAAATGATCACTGAGCTCTGCGAACAATTCAAGATACAGCACCACAACTCTTCTCCCTACCGGCCGAAGATGAATGGGGTTGTCGAAGCGGCAAATAAGAACATTAAGAAGATTGTGCAGAAGATGACAGTGACATACAAAGACTGGCACGAGATGTTACCATTTGCTCTTCATGGGTACCGTATCTCAACACGGACATCAACAGGGGCAACACCCTATTCCTTGGTTTATGGTATGGAGGCAGTGTTGCCTATTGAAGTTCAGATACCCTCTCTTCGGATCATGAAGGATGCAGGTTTAAGTGAAGATGACTGGATTCAGACCCGGCTTAATCAACTGAATCTAATCGACAAAAAGAGACTTACCGCTATTTGTCATGGTCAGACGTACCAAAAACGGATGATCAAGGCATTTAACAAGAAAGTCAGACGACAAGAGTATCAAGTTGGAGACCTGGTAATCAAGCGCATTATTCTACCTCAAGGTGATCCCAGGGGAAAATGGACCCCCACTTACGAAGGGCCATTTGTGGTTAAGAACATTTTCTCAGGAGGAGCTATGATTCTAACAACCATGGATGGTGACGACCTTCCTCACCCCGTCAATGTGGACATAGTGAAAAGATACTACGCATAAGCAAAGACCTGCTAGTTTGACTGGCCTTGGCAAAAATAAGGGCTTCCCGGCGAACCAAAAGGGTTCGGGCAAAAATAAGGGATGAAAATTAAAAAAATCTGTACACCCGGCAAGTCGAAAACCTGAAAAGGCGGCTTGGGCAAAAATGGGTATCCCGGTGGACTGAAAACCCGAAAGGGCGGTCCAGGAAAAAGTTAGGGATTAAAGCGTAACACTATGTCTCATTGGATCAACTCGCATCCAGACTTCGGTATCAACTATCAAGCTCGGACGACACTAATCAATCAGATTCATCTTCAACTAAGCAGCAAAGTGATGAGACGCTTGAAGATATAAAGGCAATAGCAGAATTAGAACCCAGTGGGATTGTTCACATAGCTGTTTCGTTTTCTTTTCACAAATTGTATAGATTCTATTTGTTCGGCGGCGTTCTCTTACTAGGACGTCAGCCTCTTGTACAAAAACGCCTATTTTCAGGCCAAAACTTCAAAATCAATACAAATTCATTTTCAGACAAATTTCAAACTGTTTTTCCTTTATCTGTTTTGTTTTGCAAAGAACGTCCAATGTTCATTTTTGATATATGCATCTGACATTAATTGCTACTCATAAATATTTACATGCGAAACAAAGGACAAATTACGGGTGATATCAGAAGTAGGGGCAATAAGAATTTCCTGAGCGGTCTAGTTGCTCCGTCCACCAGGTACCAAGGTATATATTCAGCTGAGGAATATGGCTAAGATACTTTCACTTCCCGCAGAGTAATACAGTAATGATAACTCTCTCAGCTGAGACGTGCAACTATGAACAAATCAGCAATACTCTCCCCAAGCAGAGTTGGTCTACCATCAGCCCTAAAAAGGTTGGGTATCCCCGGAAGGTCTTAATATTCCCCAGCGGAGTATAAAGATATTCTCCAGCAAGCGTAAAGAGCATCCCTAGCAGTCTTAATATTCCTCAACAGAATATAAGAATGTTCCCCGACGGAATACAAGGTACCACAGTGGAGTCATTTCCCCCGCGCAGTCTAAAAAAGCTTCCCCCAATGGAGTTGAATCATCTTCCCCAGTAGACTCTGGAAGCTTATCCCCTGCGAAGCACAAATAAGTCTCCTCAGCCAAATTCAGAGGTTATCCCCACAAGAGTCTAACTGGGTTATCCTCAGCAAGTTGCAACTGAAAGATCATCCCTAGCGAAGTTCTTTCTATCCCCAGCAGAGTTCATCCTTAAAATCCCCAACGGAATCCCCAACGGAGTTTATCGTCAAAAACCTCAGCAAAACATCTCTTCCCCACAGAGTAATTCCCCGCAGAGTAATCTCTTCACCAGTTTAATCCCCAACGGAGTCATCCTCTCCTGCAGGTTTATTCTTGCAATCATCTCCGTTCATCATCCCCAGTGGAAACAAAGAACTCAACTCTATTCTCCAGCGGTTCTGGGATTTATTTTCCCCAGCTAAAACATCACACTTCCATACATCATGATACATGCATATACGCATCATACAAATACAATCTCATTTATGTTGAGAACACCATTGCTTGATCCATATCATGCATTGCATATGACTGACCTTTACCTTTCAGGAAAAATGCAGTTAAGTTCTCAGCTTAGTCAAAGATCTGACCAGTTCTTAAATCTCAATTGAATTATCATCGGTTGAATTTCATAAAAGGTTCTAGATCTTGATGTTTTCCTCCGTCATAGTGTGGACAAGTTCTATAACCTCAACGGTATACTCCATTGAGAACGAGACAGTTCCTAGATCTTGATGAAGATGTTTCCCTATGTCATAGTGTGGACGAGTTCTATAACCTCAATGGTATACTCCCAGTGAGCACGAGACAGTTCCTAGATCTTGATGAAGATGCTTCCCTACGTCATAGTATGGACAAGTACTATAACCTCAACGGTATACTCCCATTGAGCACGAGTTAGTTCCTAGATCTTGATGTTTTCCTCCATCATAGTGTGGACGAGTTCTATAACCTCAACGGTATACTCCCGGTGAGCACGAGACAGTTCCTAGATCTTGATGAAGATGTTTCCTTATGTCATAGTGTGGACGAGTTCTATAACCTCAACGGTATACTCCCGGTGAGCACGAGACAGTTCCTAGATCTTGATGAAGATGTTTCCCTATGTCATAGTGTGGACAAGTTCTATAACCTCAACGGTATACTCCATTGAGCATGAGACAGTTCCTAAATCTCAACAAAGTTAGACTTCCCCAGCGGAATCTTCTACAAACAACAAGTATGCAAGTTCTCGCTAAGGAATCTCTTATGCGATCGACACTCCTGCAGATGGCATCTATAAGCCCATCCTCCTACCAACAGTCTCCAAATGGCATCTGTAAGCCCATTCCCGACATCACAATGTTGATACTACACCATGCGAGTGCAAATTTTTGGGCACTCTAGTGTTCAATTATCTTCCACCTTCAGATCACGAAAGGCTCGAAAGCCAATCTATATCCTCAGGTTTAAGCAAAATTGAACAGGGGCAACTGTTGTACCCCAAAATTTGCCCTCTCATTCTTCAAGGCCTTTCTCACAAGGATTCTCAAAGTTCAAGCTTGAACAAGTGCGTTGGGATTTTCCAGTACCAAAATTAAGAGGAAATTGTCAAAAAGAGAGAAAACAGATAAAAATATTATTTTGACAAAATTGGAAAAATACAAGTGTTCTTCATTTCAGCTCTTTCGATTGGCCTTTTGGCCTCTTTTGACACAAGCTTGACTTGCATCCTTCGATTGGCCTTTTAGCCTCTTTCGACACAAGCTTGACTTGCATCCTTCGATTGGCCTTTTGGCCTCTTTCGACACAAGCTTGACTTGCATCCTTCGACTGGGCATGGGCCTCTGACACAGTTTGGTTTAGATTCACAAAGGAAAAAGCCTCTTGTAATCTATTTCATTTCCAAGGCAAAAGGTTCTCTTTTAACATCCTTCAATTGGGAACTTTGGCTCCTTCGATGTAGGCTTGGTTGCATCCTTCGATTGGGCGCTGGACTCCTTTTGGGCAAGTTCATTTCTTGTTTCATTGGGACATTGGACTTCGTTTAAATGGTGTATTCTCTTAAGTACAAATATTTCACTTGGCCATATAGCCTCTTTCCTACGTGATAGCCAAGATTTACAAGGCAAAAACCCTCTTGATGATGTCCTTCGATCCAGGAGGAAAAAACCGCATGTTTGCCTCTTTCGAATCTGGACATTTTGCCTCATGTTTGCCTCTTTCAAATCTAGACATTTTTCCTCATGCATGCCTCTTTCGAATCTGGACATTTTGCCTTATGTTTGCCTTTTTTTGAATCTGGACATTTTGCCTCCTGCATGCCTCTTTCGAATCTGGACATTTTGCCTCCTGCATGCCTCTTTCGAATCTGGATATTTTGCCTCCTGCATGCCTCTTTCGTTTGGACATGTGGCTCCCTTCATGCAAGTCTTTATTTGAGCATTGACATGTTGTGTGCTTGCTTGGAGTCACAAAGTTTAGACCTCCTCCATGCAGGCTTCGACAAGACATTGACTACATTTGTACTAGCTTCGACTGGACAACATTCCTCTTTAGTATGCTGCATTTCCATCCTTGACAAACTTCAGCACATGGTTGATGGTCCCCTCAAAAGACATATAGTGGTGGACTTGAGGGGCATACATATGAGTCCATGTCGAAGGGTACGCCTTACTAGTCCATTCGAAGCACACATTTGGCCCCTTCAAACGTTGCACCAAGATGATTCGTTCGAAGGACACTTGTTGGAGGAAAGTCAAAACAATGTGTTAGAAGAAGATTCTGGTCGAAGGAGGGTCAAAATGAAAGGATAAAATATTCAAAGATGCTTGCTACCAAGTTCAGACATGGTACACTGGCCATAAAACTCCAAAACTGCTGCACAGCAGTCCTGCACTGCTGCCCAATTCCTTGCACCAAAATGGCGATAAAGCACTATCCCTCGGAGGCTGCAAAGAGCAGTTTACCCAATTTGTTAAAGTTATTTTGTTTTCCCTCCAAAGGCTTCATCCCACTTTGCCTATAAATAGGAGGCTTCAATACATGTTTTGGGAGGACCTTTTGGCCAATCGAACGAATCTTCAGAAAATTCTCAAGAACACCAAATTTTCTCAAACACTTAAACACTCCAAACACATATCCAGAATCAAATCATATCCAGAATCCAAACACATATCCAGAATCGAAACACATATCCAGAATCCAAACACTTATCCCCTTAGAATCTGAAACATCCCTATACCTTGTTACCCTTCAAATCTAGCAGGAAGAACCTCACCCTTGTTCTTCTCTTTCGAATCCAGTATCAAAGACATAGCCCCTGGTTCCTCCCTTCGAATCCAGAAGCATTCAAGGAAACCACTTAAAGGCCCAGCACACGTTCCAGCTTCAAGCAAGGTAAGTCATTCTTAACCTTGAACCCTTCATTTCTAGCATAACATGTGAATAAGCTTCCTTTTCGTTTCAAATACATACATAGTGTTTGTTACTTTTTTCGTTTCCACTCTTTAGTTTGTTTTTATTGCTGCCCTTTTTGGTTTTGTTTCTTTGGTTGGTTACGAATGCTTTAAGAATTAACCTGGCCCTGAGGTAATTATAGCGTGGCCTTAGGCCATGTTGCTATTTAATATTTCAAACGAAGTAAACAGGAGACAGGAATATGAAAGGAAGGCTTCCTCACTAACTCCAGGCCCGGTCGAAGGAGGCAGAAAGGAAGATTACATCTTGCTTAGATTCCAGGCCTAGTCGAAATGCACAACATGCTGTCCCACTGGTCACAATCGAATGGCATAATATGCTGACCGTGAGGCCCCAGTCAAAAGTCACGCCTTCACCCTTCTCATGCCAAATCGAAGAGATCCAGAAAGTGCAGAATCGAAGAGTGTTGCTGCCTGGGTCGAAAGACCCTCATTTTTCTTGTTTTTATTTTATTTTTGCCTTTATATTTTCATGCAATTCGATATGGTTGTAATAGTGTAGGATTTTATCTTTTTGCACTTTATTACTTTTATATGCTTGTTAGTAAATAGGTGATGCATGACAATATTAACCTTTTGATTTAAAATCAACCGTAGCTCACCATAATATGTACAAAGACAATATAACTGAAAAACAATACACTTGCACATGCCACTCTTAGGGTACGCCTCACTTGGTTGCCTCGAACTTGGTCATTGAGTATAAGGTGTTTTAGAGGTCGCCCTCTTGTCCAAAGATCATAAGTTGCCTCGAAACGGTTGCCTCAGATAAAATGATCTAAGACATTAGGGTTACCGCTAAGGCGTCCTAACATTGCTTTAGTGACCACACGTCCCTTAATCGAATTGACCCGAAAAACTCCAACGACGGTGCTACCTACTCCTCAATAGTGGGATAGCACTGTCTAAAGGACATTTGCACAGTTTAATTCCTTTTTGAGTAGGTAGATGCTTTTAAGTACTTGCTCTTTTGAAAACAAAAACAAAACTTTTCGCACTTACACTCTCTTCAAAACAAAAACCCTTTTCAAACCCACAAACACAAAGAAAAGCAAACTTTTGAAAACACAATGAGCAAGTACCTAAGAGCCCGTGGATAACCACGGATAGAAAGGGTGCTAACACCTTCCCTTTCTATAATCTACCTCCCGAACCCGAGAAACAATCTCAAAAAGGAATTTTTATGTGCTTTTGTCCTTTCCTTGTTGGATAAAATAAAAGACAGTGGCGACTTTTGCTTACCGCGACATTTTGCAAAAACAAACGCAAACGCGAACCAGCATTCCAAAACAGTCAGTTCTCATTCCCACCTATCACACTTGGAATTAGAGGGGGAATAACCTACAATCCTTACTTGGCTCTACGACACTTTGGTCGCGCTCGGAGATACGGTCCTCATGAGCTACTTCTTACAGATATTATCTTTGACTACAAGGGGGACATTGATGAGCATCACCGAAGGTTTATACGGGCATGGGGTATGGTGAACAAGTCTGACCCTCATGAGCTAGGACCGAAGACTTCTCTCCCTATGCAACCTTATCTCCAGTGGGTTCGAGCCCGTGCTCAAAAGTTGGGGATGCCTTATGAAGCTGTTTTGCCAGTGGTTGTGGAGCATACTAATGAAGAAGGTGTTCCTTATACAGTCCTCTATCCCTATATGCCTATTGATCTTGGGGCATTGAAGAGATCTTGGATCCAGTTGAAGGAAGAAAGGGAAACCTACCGAGTAAAGTATCATGAGCAGGAAAGGAAGATCTTGAAGCTCACGAGGCAGCTTGAAAATGAAAGGACAATCAATGATTATGTTAGCACGAAGGGAAAGCGACCATGGGATTTCTGATGTCTTTTATTGTTTCTAGTTTAGATTTGCTTTTCAGTTTATTTCTTTTGTAACGCCTTGAAGGCATTGTTAAACATTGTTACAAGTTTAATCTAACAAAGTGTGTTTTATTTTGGTTTACAAATTTGAATCTCCCAAAGTCTTTGAAATTATTCCATACGCATTCCATTACCATGCACCTCATTACAGGTACCATTACAGGTTTCTTATCTTCTTCGCTGTTTATTTCAGCATAAAATGTCTTCTGAAATGCCTACGGATCAAGCCATCAAAGCTCTTCAAGCACAGAATGCTCAATTCCAGGAGATGTTCTTGAACTTGGCCAAAGGACAATAGGATTTGAAGACTCTCATCCTGAAGGAGAAGAAGAAAAAGAAGAAGAATGTGGTTCTTCTGAACATGGGTCACAGATTTGGGAATAGGTTGCGACAGGAAGCTGGTCTGTCTCATTCATCCGAAGGAGGAGAGAATCAAGAGGAAGGAAAGGGTCCTAGCCCTGTGGTTTCTGATAATGACACTGATTTTGATGATGAACAGTACCCTCCTGCTGAGGATAGGTACAAACAACTTGAAGATCGTCTGAGTGCTATGGAGATTCAGAAGGTCCTGGGTTTGGATTTTGGAGATTTGGGGTTAGCATTAGGGGTAGTAATCCCTCACAAGTTTAAAGCTCCGGTTTTTGCTAAGTACGATGGAGTATCTTGTCTAAAACTCCATCTCTGCTCATACCTCAGAAAAATTCAACCCTACACTGCCGATCGGAATCTGTGGGTACATTTCTTTCAAGATAGTTTTTCAGGGACTCAGCTTGATTGGTTTTATCAATTGGAAGGAGCTAATGTCCGCAACTGGGAGGACCTTGCTGCTGATTTTTACAAGCAGTACCAGTATAACGCCGACCTTGCTCCCACTCGTACTCAGCTTCAGAGTATGTCCATGGGTGCAAGCGAAGGTTTTAAGGACTACGCTCAGAAGTGGAGAGATCTGGCTGGAAGAGTCTAACCCCCTATGTCTGATAGGGAGTTGGTTGATATGTTTCTGGGGACCTTGTCTGGTCCGTTTTTCAATCATCTGATTGGTAGTTCATCATCTGGGTTCACTGAATTAATTATGACTGGGGAGAGAGTAGAATCTGGTATCAGAAGTGGCAAGATACAGAAAGGTGCTTCATCAAGTACAGAAAAGAAGCCTTTCAGGAAAGAAGCTAGTGCAGTTTACAGCTCGAGGAGCCAAAGCAGACCTGAATGCTGCCAAGCAGTAAATGTGGTAGTAATATCAAGACCTACAGTTTCCCCATAATGCAACAATCAGCAAAGAATGGAAAGGCCGCAGAGACAGTATACTCGGCTTAATATGACTTTGTCACAAATTCTACCATAATTGTTGAAGACCAACCTGGTAACTCTGAGGGAAGCCCTGAAGAATCCCAGCACCACATCTCCGATGTATAATCCAAACGCCCGTTGTGCCCATCACTCTGATAGCCCGGGTCATGATACGAACAACTGCTGGGCTTTGAAGAATAAGGTGCAAGATTTGATTGAAGCTAAAGAAATTGAGTTTTTCGCCCCGGAGAAACCCAACGTCATAACTGCTCCTATGCCCAAACATGATCAGGGAGTGAATGCAATTGAGGATGATGAAGAAGAGTCAAATATCGACAACTGGATTTACCCGACTACCAGCGGTGGCTTGAACAATTGGACGGCGAAGGACTTCGTGCCTATTTCTTTTATTACACAGTAATAGACTTTTGTTTTGAGACTTGTAACAGACAATTTGAAACTTTACAGCCCGGTGCCTTGCCCGAGGCACCTTGGCTCTGTTTGTGAGGGCTTACTATTTGTCATTTTCATATATCATCAATAAAGCATTGGACGTTTTTCTTGCATTACAAATGTTGCGCTCCCTGTTTTTCTTTTCTATCTTGCACTTTATCAAAACGGCTATTTGTCTTACACACACTCACATATCATAATACAGGTCCACATCCACTCTGGATCCCATTGATAACGACTCTGCTACTGCCAGTTATGACTTCGAAAATCCGATCAACCAAGTCGAGGACGAAGGTGAGGATGATTGTAAAGTGCCTGGAGAGCTTGCTAGACTGTTACTACAGGAAGAGAGGGAAATACAACCTCATGAAGAGCCGGTGGAATCAGTAAATTTGGGTACCGAGGAAGACAAGAAAGAGGTCAAGATAGGTGCAAATCTGGAGCCTAGTGTCAAGCAACGGTTGATACAGATGTTGCGCGAGTATGTTGATATATTTGCCTGGTATTATGAAGATATGTCTGGTTTAGACACTGACATTGTGGTACACCGCCTGCCAACTAAAGAAGATTGTCCTCCGGTAAAGCAGAAGGTTCGTCGTATGCGCCCCGAGATGTCTGAAAAAATCAAAGCTGAGGTCATGAAACAGTTTGACACCAGATTTCTAGCTGTCAATTCTTACCCACAGTGGGTTGCCAACGTGGTTCCGGTACCGAAGAAAGACGGTAAGGTCCGTATGTGTGTAGATTATAGAGATCTGAATAGGGAGAGTCCCAAGGATGATTTCCCTCTGCCTCATATCGATGTTCTGGTCGACAACACCGTGCAGCATAAGATCTTCTCCTTTATGGATGGTTTTTCCGGTTACGATTAGATTAAGATGGCTCCTAAAGACATGGAGAAGATGAATTTCGTCACGCAGTGGGGAACTTTCTGTTACAAGGTAATGCCTTTCGGGTTGAAGAATGCTCGGGCAACGTATCAGCGCGCCATGGTCGCTTTATTCCACGACATGATTCACCATGAGATTGAGGTATACGTTGACGACATGATTGCAAGGTCCCATACTGAAGAAGAGCACATTGACCATCTTCAGAAGCTATTTGACAGGTTGAAGACGTACAAGCTGAGGTTAAACCCGAACAAGTGCACCTTCGGAGTAAGGTCTAGTAAGCTGTTGGGTTTCATCGTTAGCGGTAAAGGTATTCAAGTGGATTCCGCAAAGGTGAAGGCTATACAGGAGATGCCAGCTCCCCGAACAGAAAAGGAAGTCAGAGGCTTTTTGGGATGTCTGACTTACATTGCCCGGTTCATTTCATATTTGACTGCTACTTGTGAGCCAATCTTCAAGTTGCTGAAGAAAGATCAAGTGGTAAAATGGAATGATGAATGCCAAACCGCTTCGAAAGGATCAAGGAATACCTCCAAGAGCCACCAGTTCTGATGCCTCCAGTTAAAGAAAGACCTTTGATCTTATACTTGACAGTACTGGACAATTCAATGGGGTGTGTGCTGGGGCAGCATGACGAGTCTGGCCAAAAAGAGCACACTATTTACTACCTTAGCAAAAAGTTTACCGACTGCGAGACCCGATACTCGTTGCTCGAGAAAACTTGTTGCGCTTTGGCATGGGCTACTCGCCGGCTGAGACAGTATATGCTGACTCACACTACCCTATTGATATCAAATATGGATCTAATCAAGTATATCTTTGAAAAGCCTGCCGTGTCCAGAAGAATAGCAAGATGGCAGATGATCTTAATCGAGTATGACATCCAATACACGACCCAAAAAGTAATCAAGGGGAGTGTGTTGGCAGATCATTTGGCGCATCAGGATGTAGACGACTACCAATCCATGAATTTCGAGTTTCCGGATGAGAACATCATGTTGGTGACTGATTGTGAGAAACCTGGACCGGATGAAGGACCTGAGGAAGGATCTCAATGGTCTATGTACTTTGATGGAGCTTCAAACGCTTTGAGTAATGGTATTGGTGTCGTGATTATATCTCCTGAAGGCTGTCATACTTCGTTCATCGCCCGATTATGTTTTAACTGCACCAACAATATGGCGGAGTATGAAGCGTGTATCATGGGCCTTCGAGTAGCTATTGACCTGCGGATTAAGTTCTTGAGTGTATTCGGAGATTCCTCTCTCGTGATCAGTCAAATCAAAGGCGAGTGGGATACGAAACACCCAAATCTTATTCCTTACAAGGAGTATGTATTGACATTGCTTCCACACTTCGAGGAGATAACCTTCGAGCATTTCCCCAGAGAGGAGAATCAGTTAGCAGACGCGCTAGCTACCATGTCTTCTATGTTCAAGGTTAGGTGGGACAATGAAACTCCCCAGATTATCATCGAAAGGTTGGACGAACCCGCACATTGTTGTGACATTGAGACTGAAGAGGTAGCAGATAAACCCTAGTTTCACGAGGTAAAAAGATATCTTGAGGCTCAAGAATACCCTGAGGGTGCATCTGTTAATGATAAGAAGTTTTTGAGGAGATTCGCTGCGAAATTCTTCATCAGTAATGGTATCCTTTACAAGCGTAATCATGACTCGACCTTATTGCGATGTGTGGACAAAAGCGAGGCAGAAAGGATTATGGAAGAATTACATGAAGGTACTTTCGGAACTTATTCCAGTGGACATACTATGGCGAAGAAAATCCTACGGGCTGGATATTATTGGTCTACTATGGAAGCCGACTGTTATCAGCATTCTCGGACCTGTCACAAGTGCCAAGTTTATGCTGATAAGGTACATATACCTCCAGTTCCTCTGAATATCTTGACAGCTCCTTGGCCTTTTGCAATGTGGGGCATCGATATGATAGGCGAGATCAGACCTACTGTGTCTAACGGACATCGTTTCATCCTGGTAGCAATTGATTATTTCACGAAGTGGGTTGAGGCAGCTTCCTTTACTACAGTAACCAAGAATGTCGTGGCGCGATTCATCCGACACAATCTGATCTATCGATACGGTTTACCAGAGAGAATCATTACGGACAATGGTACAAATCTCAACAATACGATGATCACCGAGCTCTGCAAACAGTTTAAGATACAACATCACAACTCTTCTCCCCACCGGCCGAAGATGAATGGGATTGTTGAAGCGGTTAATAAGAATATCAAGAAGATTGTGCAGAAGATGACAATGGCATACAAAGACTGGCACGAGATGTTACCATTCACTCTTCACGGGTACCGTACCTCGGCACGAACGTCAACAGGGGAAACACCCTACTCTCTTGGGTATGGCATGGAGGCAGTCTTGCCCATTGAAGTTCAGATACCCTCTCTTTGGATTATGATGGATGCAGGTTTGAGCGAAGATGATTGGATTCAAACCCGGCTTGATCAGATGAACTTAATCGATGAAAAGAGACTTACTGCTATTTGTCATGGTCAGACGTATCAAAAACGGATGATCAAGGCTTTTAACAAGAAATTCAGACGACAAGAGTATCAAGTCAGGGATTTAGCGATCAAGCGCATCATACTGCCGCAAGGTGATCCCAGGGGAAAATGGACCCCCACTTACGAAGGGCCATTTGCGGTTAAAAACATTTTCTCGGGAGGAGCTATGATTCTAACCACCATGGATGGTGACGACCTTCCTCACCCCGTCAATGCAGACATAGTGAAAAAATACTACGCCTAATCAAAGACCCGCTAGGTTGACTGGCCTAGGCAAAAATAAGGGCTTCCCGGCGAACTAAAAGGGTTCGGCAAAAATAAGGGATGAAAATGAAAAATTGTACACCCGGTAAGTCGAAAACCTGAAAAAGAGGCTTGGGCAAAAAGGGCTATCCCGGTGGACTGAAAACCCGAAAGGGCGGTCCAGGCAAAAATTAGGGATTAAGGCGTAACACTATGTCTCATTGGATCATCTTGCAACCAGGCTTCGGTATCAACTATCAAGCTTGGATGGCGCCAATCAATCTGATCTACCTTCAACCAAGCAGCAAAGTGATGAGATGCTCAAAGATATAAAGGCAATAGCAGAGTTGGAACCCAGTGGGATTGTTCACATAGCTGTTTTTCTTTGTTTTTCACAAATTGTATAATTCATCTTTCGGCGGCGTTCTCTTACTAGGACGTCAGCCTCTTGTATAAAAACGCTTATTTACGGGCCAACTTCAAAATCAATACAATTCATTTTCACAAAGAAATTTCAAATTATTTTCCTTTTTCTGTTTTGTTTTGCGAGAACGTCCAATGGTTCATTTTGATATATGCATTTGACAATAATTGTTGCTCATAAATATTTACATGCGAAACAAAAGACAATTACTCATAATTTCAGAAACAGGGGCAAACAAGAAATGTCCAGACCTTACAGTTGCTCTATTCACCAGGTACAGGGATAGACCCAACTGAAGAAAATGACTAAAAATATGTACACTCCCTGCAGAGTAAGAAAAAACAGTGATGTTGGCTTTCCCGAACAGGACACAACTATCCCCAGCTGAGGTTCGCAATCTCGAATGAGTCGGTAAGATTCTCCCCAAGCAGAGTTCATCTTTCACCAACAATGGAAGACCATCCCCAGTGGAGTTTATTTCTCCCACAAACAGAAAATTTCATCCCCGACAGAGTTCATCACCGCCAGCAACGGTAATTCATCCACAGCCGAGGTTGTTACTCCTCTAGCAGAGTATCTCTTCCCCACAGAGTCATTCTCTCACCAATGTATTCTCCAGTAGGATTACTCTCCCAATCATCTTCGGTCGTTATCCCCAGCGAGCGAAACTCTTTATATTCTCCAGCAGCAGTTCGAGATTTATTTTCCCCAACTAGAAAACATCACAAAAACATCGCATTTCCATACATCATGACACATGCATACGCATCATATAGCACAATCTCATTTATTTTGAGAACATCATTGCTTGATACATATCATGCATTACATACGACTAACCCTTTACCGTTTAGGAAAAATACAATCAAATTCTCACAAAATTCAAGCTATAAAGCCCGGGTATGACCGGATAGTATCTTGGTTACTCCAACATATTGTGAAGCCCGGAGAACGACCGGATAGCAGTATCAGAATACCGCAAAGCCTGGATTACGACCAGATAGTGGTATCTCTTAAAAGCAAGCTATGAAGCCCGGATTCGACCCGATAATAGTTTAATCCCCAACAAGTTACTGTGAAGACTGGATTATGACCAGATAGCAGTACAAGACGCCATGAAGCCTGGATTCGACCAGATAGTGGTATATCATAAACACAAGCCGTGAATCCCGGATTCGACCGGATAACAGCTCAGCAAGTTATTGTGAAGCCTGGATTACGACCAAATAGCAATGCAAGTTTCTGTGAAGCCTGGATTATGACCAGATAGCAGCCAAGAATTACTACGAAGCCTGGATTCGACCAGATAGTGGTTTATCTTTAATGCAAGTTATGAAGCCCAGGTTCGACCGAATAGTATCTTTATTTCTCCGAACACCATGAAGCCTGGATTCGACCAGATAATGGTATGATACATCGTGAAGCCTGGATTACGACCAGATAGCGGTAAAGACACTGAAGCTTGGATTCGACTAGATAACAGTACAAGACACCATGAAGCCTGGATTCGACCAGATAATGGTATGAAACATCGTGAAGCCTGGATTACGACCAGATAGCGGTACAAGACACTATGAAGCTTGGATTTCGACCGAATAGCAGTTTTACCTTGACAATTACTAAGAAGCCCAAAGTCGACCGGATATTAGTGTGCCCTAAATTCAAGTTGAAGCCCGGATGCAACCGGATAACAATTGAATTCCTTCTGAAGCCTGGATTACGACCAGATAAGAATTGAGAAATTGCAAAGCCTGGATTACGACCGGATAGCAAGTTTAATCTCATCTCCCCAGTAAGTCACTGTAAAGTCTGGATTACGACCAGATAGCAGTTGATCTTATCACTATGAAGCCTGGATCACAGCCAGATAGTAGTTCATTTTCACCTCTCCGACCAAGAGACTATTCCCCAGTAGAATAACGAACGATCAAAGCTCCTAAAATTCAACTTTCCCTCAAGACAGAGACCGGCATTTCCCAGCGGAATCTTCCTTAACAACAGGTATACAAGCTCTCGCTAAGGAATCTCTTATGTGATTGACACTCCTTCTGATGGCATCTTTAAGTCCATCGTCTCATCATCAATCTCCAAATGGCATCTATAATCCCATTCCTGACATCACAAGACAAATACCACTTCATGCGAGTGCAAATTTCTGGGTACTCTAGTGTTCAATCATCTTCCACCCTCAGATCACTAAAGGCAGACAAGCCAATCTAAATCTTCAGGTTTAAGAAGATTGAACAGGGGCAGCTGTTGTACCCCAAAATTTTCCCTCTCATATTTCTCAAAACATTTCAAGAAAGATCCTCAAGTTGCTCAAGGAAGTCCAAGGGTTGACCAGACAAGCTCTCTCCTAAGGCAGTCTACCTCAAATTAGGGTTTCATGTTGCATCAATATACTTGAGTCCAAGGGATCCCCAATTCTCACCATTATCCTAATATGTTCTCAATAACATCCATGTCAAGTTTCAAGCCTTGCAAAGAAAGTTTGCTCAGTCAACTGCTCAAAGGCCTGAAAATCGACTGTCCTAGGGCAAAGGTCAACTGTGGCCCACATACAGTCAAACTTCAAGATTTTTGGTCAACATCCTCATTTTTAAGTATTATTCATAATTTGATCAAGTTTTGATCATGATTCATCAAGGATTGCTCACAATTCATCAAAACCCAAAAGTTGCTAAATTAGGGTTTTGCAGGAAAAGTCAACTCAACTTTGACCAAGCATAACTTTCTCATAATTTATGATAAATGACCCATCCAAAGCTCATTTTGAAGAGGATTAAATTCCCTAAAATCCATATTCATCTCCTAAGTTAAAAATATGCACTCACAAGAAGTTATGAATTTGGACATTATAGGTCATTTTGAAAAGTCAACAAAAACACCTTTTTTGTCAAAGCTTCATACATGAGCATGGAAGACTCAATTGAGATAATACCAAAAGGGTTGCTTAGTGGACATCTCAATATTTCTAAAAAGTCCAAGAACACCTTCAAAGAGTCAAAATTGATGAAGTTATACATTGGTGAAATTGACCCTTTTTGCAAAATTGTCAAAAGTCAACTATGCCTCAAATTGCAATTTTTGCTAAATGGGCCTAACATTTTGCACTTGTTTTGAGTTGGTAGCATGGTCCACGAGCCCTATCCCTTTCCACTTGTATTTATCCTATTTTTATTATTTATTTTGATTTTTATTGCAATTAAATCAATTTAAATCAAAACAAATCATGAAAAAATCCAAAACATTGAAACCTCAAGATATTGTGCATGTTTCAGGTCCTATATCTAGCTAGCAAAAGAATCAATTCGTGAAAGGCATAGTTGGGCACAAAAAGATTGGTTTTGGCCTATTTTGGAAAGGTTTTCAAGTGAATCAAATCAAGATCACAAATCATAATTGGCAAAGATGTAGAGCATAATTTCAACCCTAATCCAATCCTTGGTATACAGTGAACATTTGCAGACCTAAAACACAAGGCTTGAGAGGCATGAAAAGGCATAACAAACTTGAAAAAAACAGAAAAAAAGTGTTGAGTTGATTTCATAGTTCCAGGCGATTACAAGGCTCCTTGACCATCTCATTCACTTCCTGGGATCACAAGCAAGTTGTACCAATCGAAAGCAAGCGCGCTAGTGCCCAGAATTCATCCCCACGACTCCCATGGTTTTCCCATATTTCCAAAACTGAATCTTGTTATTCTTGCATATTCATCATGTTTTAATAGTATATTCTTGTTCCTTAACACATTTGCAAGCTATCTACATCATTTAATTGCATTTTTGTGGACTATATCAGAATTCACCATTACTAGGTTTTGATGGCTCGTTTTAGGATCTTTTGGTACAGGTAAAATTGGCCCTCAAGAAGGGCACCATCGTGCTCAGCAGGCCAAGACGAGTTGATTAATGGCCTTAGATTTTATTTATCTTGCTTGTGTTTGATTTTAAGAATTGCAGGGTTTATAGTGACGGACGTTGTCCGTAGGTAAAAGTAACTCCATCTTTTAGCCACGGAGAGAGGACAGGGATGAAGGCGTGGCACATTCCCATTCGTATCTTTAAAATTTTGCGCGCAGGGAACTAATAAAATTGTGTTGTTTTTATAATATTTATTTGTTTCTTTACATACAACTAAAACACACAGCTCAGTTGGTAGCCAGGCTATTGGAAAAGGTTACAGGACCTGGGTTCGAATCCCAGGTCCCCCCATTATTTCACATTATTTTTCCTTCAATATTCAGGCGTGTGCATAGGTGGAATGACCACCATGGTCCATCATCATCCAACCAACCATGTGTCCAGGAGGCTAGATCTAAAGGCTATCATATGAGGGTCCACCAAAAAGCTCAGTCAACGCATAGCATTGGAACATGAAGGTCAACGTGGACCTTTGGTTTTGGGCCAGAATTGCTAGCAACACACCCCTCCAAATTACTCTCTCAGACCCATTTTCTTCTTCTTTTCATTTAAATTTTCTTTTTTTTAATTTATTTAATTATTTTTATTAACACAAATTAATTTTTCTTTTTATCAAAAAATCATAAAAATAACATTTTCATCCAATTAGATTTAGAATTTATTTTTATACAAATATTAATTTAATTAGTTTATTTAATTTTAGGGTAACTTAAATTATTTTGTAAATAAATTAAAAACAATTAGGAAATTAGGGTTTTAGTTTAATTTAAATTCTATTTTCTTTCTCTTAAAAAATAACCCAAAAATATAAAAATAGGCCATGTAAATTATTTTCTTTAATTAATTTAATTACTAATTAATTTTGTATTTAATTTGAAAAACCTTATTCTTTTTCTTAAAAATAATCAAAAACAACAAAAATAATTGTTTCTTTCGATTAGGTTAGACGGGGTCAAAACCCTAGTTCTCTCTCGTTCTCAATTCATTGCGCTTTACCATATTGATGTAATTGCTCACAATTTGTAATAGATTAATTAGGATTTTTACTTTCATTTATCATTTTTTTTACGGGTTGTTTTTGGCTATGTAATTAATACCTGAAGCCTTGTAATAGCTTAGCTTTATTTTCCGCACTTTAATTCCGCAAAATATTAACTGTTAGATGTATGAATAATAGGGATGTATGACAAGAATGTATGTAAACTTTAAAATGGTTAGCAAACCCTAAATGTGCAAAGATAATAAAATTGAAATTGAATCACTCGCACATGTGCACTTCTAGGGTATACTTTCACTTCAGTTGCCTTCGGTAAACGGTCATTAAGTTTGGGTATTTTAGTGGTTGCTCTCTTGTCTCAAAGATCAAAGTTGCCTCGGAATCGTTGCCTCGAATATTGATCTTAAGACATTAGGGTTATTACTAAGACATCCTAACATTGCTTTAGTGATCGTACGTCCCTTTTCTAATTGACCCTCAAACTCCAACGATGGTGCTACCTACTCACTAATAGTGGGATAGCGCTGTCTAAAGGAAACGCACATAAAAAAATTCTTTTTTAGAGTAGGTAGATGCTAGTAGGTACTTGCTCAAAACAAATAAACTTTTTCACACTTACACTCCTTTTCAAACAAAGTTTTCAAAAACACATTGTAACACTCTTGAAGACAGAAGCAAGGGTTAAATCGAAGTCAAACAAAAACTTTTCAAATCACACAAACAAAGAAGCAATTTTAAAAATGATGAGGAAGTACCTAAGAGCCCGTAGATAACTACGGATAGAAAGGGTGATAATACCTTCATGTGATACGGTGGGAGAACTGACTTGAGGTTTTGCATTTCGTCGCAAATGTCGCGGTTTAGCAAGAGTCGCCACCGACTTTTATTTTATCCAAAAGGAAAGGTAAAAAAGCACAGGAAAGTCCTTTGAGATGTTTTCTTGAGTTCGGGGGGTAGATTATGAAATGGGAAGGTGCTAGCACCCTTTTCATCCATGGTTTTCCATGGGCTCTTAGTTACTTGCTTAGATCACTTGCTTTGCTTTTGAAATTGTTTGAAATGGTGCTTTTTGTTTGGTGTGATTTTGAAAGTATTTTGAAAATAGGCCTTTCGTTTAGGCAATCTTTGTAATGATTCTCGTTCGTAAGAATGTATACAAAGATGTTTGTCTTTTGAAAAATGTTTCAATGTTTTGAAAGTTGTTTGGAAATGTTTTAAAATGTGTTGTGTGTTTGAAAATAGCAAGGATTGTTTGGAAGAGAGCAAGTAACTAGGAGGTATCTACCCTACTCAAATGTCTTTCCTATGCATTTTTATTCCTTTGACATTGTTGA
Source organism: Vicia faba (assembly GCA_948472305.1). Lineage (NCBI taxonomy): Eukaryota > Viridiplantae > Streptophyta > Magnoliopsida > Fabales > Fabaceae > Vicia > Vicia faba. Next base: position 1,567,284,445 of record OX451737.1, on the reverse strand, counting down.
TTTACCATTGATTTGGTAAACAACCCTATCTTTGGATGTTAAACGGGACGGGAGAGGGTCATCGTATGACCATGATAGCAATGTTACCAAGTATCTTTAGCTTTTTGAGGGACCAAGATCATTTTGTTTAGGCAACCTTTTGATAGCGTCATTGAGGGACGATGATCTTATTTTTGTATTATTTTGCCAAGATACCTTGCATGCATACCATGGCCATTTTTGTTTAGGCAACCAAGTGGGTGAAACCCTAAGGGTGCTTGTGTGCGATGTGTGTCATTTTACATGCATTTGTCTTGGATTAGGTCTTGTCTATTTGTTTGATTTTTGTCTTATCATGCAAAACCTTAATTTACTAAACATGGTATAAATGCGATAAATTGCGTAAAGTAAACTAAACTATTACAACAATTATTATGGGAGAGGGGATATAAGTTTTTGAATGGGGATATTGCACAAATATAAACCCTAAAATATTATTACAACCCAATTGAATTATTGTGTGAAATAAATAAATATACAAATATTTAAATATGCAATACAATGTATTTATGCAAAAATGTTTTGTATTTGTTTTATGTATGAGAAAATAAAATTATTTAAGTCCTAAAAAATAAGAAAAATAACATTATTATTTTTGAAAGGGGAAACCCTAATTTTTGATTTAAAAGAAAATTATGTTCTATATTTATTTTATTTTGTCCATTTTTGAACAAGAAATAAAAAATAATATTATTAACAAATATTAAAAATTAAAATATGTATGAAAATAATATTTTATGTGTATGAATAATAAAAATAAAAATGTATGGTATTTTTTAAATGTATTTACAATTTTTTATAAGAGAATGGATTCTATTTATTAAAATAAAACTATTTTTATATGTGGAAAAAATAATAAAAATAAAATAAAATTGCAAAAAAATTAAGAAAATATTTTTGTGATTTTTTTTAATGTTCAGAAAAAAGAATCAAAATCAATAAACATAAAAAATATGAGAAAATATGCAAAATATAAAATATGAAGCAAGGGGGTGCAAATAGTGGATCAGGGTGTATGGAAATCAAAAGCAAACAGGCCCAAGCGCGCCAAGGCCCAGAACAGGTCGTCCCTGTCCTCCAGCTCCCTTCTGTGCGTGCGTTTTTGCCTCAAACCTGTATCTTGCTATAGCTTACATAAAATCAAAAACTTATAACACAAAAAATGTAGCTTGTAATCTCACGATTCCAATGATATAAAATTTGTAAACTAACTCTAAAAGATCATAGAGAATTTTATAACCCCTAATTTCTGACCTAATTTTTTCAGCATGTTCAACATTCAAATTCTCTTAGCTCAGTTAATATAAATGACAACTATGCATATGTACGGCTTCACCATGCTAGAGACTACATTTTTGCTTCACAAATCGTGGCTTGAGGATGCTTAAATATAGAGATAGAGTTTTGAGAAATACCTCCTTCAGCTGGATTTGGATATGGCAATGTGGGGACTTTGAGTGAGGCCTGAGGATCATGTGAGCTTCCTTGAAGTTCCCTCAAGATATTCCAATGCTTAGCTGGCTTTGTGGATGGCTGAAACTCCCTGTAGAAGTCAAGCTGCAACCTTCCAAAGTGAAAATGGCAAAGGCTGAAACAGAGCACACAGTTGCAGGATGATTTCTTGGATAGCTTTGGTAGGATGTATGGAAAGTGTTTGAAGTGTTACAAGGCAAAACGCACGAGCAAATATTGAGCTTGCTATGATTTTGCATAAACTGCAATGTTGGGTAGAAATTTGGAGTTTTGGAATGTTTCAGAGGTCAAGCATTCGTGTTCTGGCTTGTGATAAGTTTGTGAAGATGTCTAGAATGATGCCAAGTCCTCCCTTTATCATATGTACAAGTTCTTTGGACTTTTGCAACTTTTCTTGCTTTTGAAGAAAAGTGAAGTGACTTGAGCCAACATGCTTGTACTGGCTAGTTCTAAGGCTGCCAAGGGTTGGTAAACATTATTTGATATCTGTGGACATTTCTTGTAACAAAAGAACAGGTCCAAGGCTCAAGGTTTATAAAGTTGGAAAAGCTTACCTTTATGAAAATGGTAATGTGCCCTTTATGCCATTTATGGATTTATTCCTTGTACAATGCTTCAAAAGCAAAAATAAAGCCATTATCCACTGAGTTAGAATTTAATTATGGAGTGTAGAAGGAGTTAGGACCTGTAATGCAAGGTACAAGCATGCTTGATTAGATTTGCAACTTGATGCATTATGAAAATGGCTTGAACAAAAGTGAAAAAATGCCAATTTCTCTTCTTCGATTCTCCCTAACCACAAATGATCTTGGAGAGTTCTTGGACATTTTGGAAAGCTTGCAAAATTCTCTACAATCCATATTTGAAATGAATTTTGAGATACCTCTTGGAACTAGGTGAAAAATGTTCATGAAGTTGGGTCAAAAACCTGCCTAGATTAGGGCAAATTTTCACTAAGTCATTTAGTTCATGGACCCCTATTCACAAATTCATAACTTGTGATCCAAGCATCTTTTGGGAAAACTTTGTGAATAAAAGTTGTATATTTCATGGAGGAATACAACTTTCATGTTGGAAGTTTTCTTTGAATCCAATTGTATCATGGTGAAAAAGTGGTGAAAAGTTAGGAAAAAATAGGAAAATTTCCATACTTAGAAAAATTCTAAGTTATGAAAATTTTCAAATTCAAAACCCTAATTTTCAAAATTGGTTTTCTTGGTCAACAAGTTTCATATTTTGACATATCTTGATGAATTATGACCCTTGGCACTTGATTTTGACCAAAAAGTCAAAGTTTGACTTTTAGTGTACAGTTGACTTTTGATCAGTTGACTGGAAAATTCATCTGTCAATCCTATGAACTTGAGATCTTTTGAACCATGTAATTAGGTAAAGATGATTACATTGAGTCCTTGAAATCATGCTTGAATCCACTTGGTCATTGGCTAGGTTAAAAATCAGAAATTGCCCTTTCTCAGTCAAAACCCTAATTTTGACCATTTTGCCCTTTTGATGATTTGATCAAATTTCTTGAGGAGTTGTGATCCAAACTTGATCAAATGGTACATATGAGTCCAAAATGTTGTTGTGGATCAAAAATTATGAAGTTTGACTGTAAATTGGCCATAGTTGACTTTTTCCCCAATACAGCTGATTTTTAGGTCAACTGTCCAAATAATTAGGCAAAAATGTGATTCAAGGCTTGAAACTTGGTATGAGCAATCTTAGGGGTCCAAGATGGTGTATGAAAGTCACATGAAGCATTTATGGTCCAAAAATCCTTGTGCAAACTCAAACCCTAATTTCAGGTTATCAGTGCAAGATGATGTCTTGAGCTGACCAAACCCTAGATTTGTCTTGAGTCCAAAGAGTCTTGTGAGGAAAATCTTGATAAATGAGAGGGAAAATTTTGGGGTACAACACTTCCCTTTCTATAATCTACCCCCCGTACTCAAAATCTCGAAAAAGGAATTTTTCTGTGCTTTTTTCCTTTCCTTGTTGGATAAAATAAAAGTCGGTGGCAACTCTTGCTTACCGCGACATTTTGCAAACACAAACGCAAAATGCAAACCAGCATTCAAACAGTTCCGGTTTTGTCACCGTATCACAGAACTGGCGACTCTGTTGGGGAGTAATAAGTGGGGTATACCTTAGGATTAGTTCATTATATTGCTTCTATTGTTTGATTTGATTGCTTTATTTTTGTGGGCTTTGTATCAGAGTTACTATAGATCCTAACCCGGATCTGGGGAACACCTTTTAGGTAAGTAGCAATAAACTGTGAGGGAACTTTACAGCATAGACCGATACGGTTGAAGCAGTAGCTACGTTGATGTGGCACATTGGTTGGTACCGGTATCCCTTATGGAGAAACAAGGAGAATACGGGGCTGCTATATGGGTCGTTAAGCATCAACTGACCTTAGAACCTATAATTGACAAACTTGGCCATAGGAAGTAGTGAGATAGCCGGCCTCGGTATAGAGCTGAGAACTGGTTGATACTCGATATTACACTCATTAATACCATACTCTCGAGATAGTTTCGGCCGCAAGAAAAGATTGTGTGAGCTGAAACCATGACCGATGGAGGATGGTCAGTGATATTGAGAACATCTAGAACCCGGTTACTATTATTAGGACAGGTTGAAACCAACTGAACTTCAAGAGGGTAGTACCTAGACCCCATGCAAGCCTGAAACTTAAGGGCTCTTGTGTGACTTGTTTGCCTTTACCATGTTTGTTACCTGCTATACTTGTTGTGTGTTTTATCATGACATCATGCATCATAACATAGCATGCATACTTCATTGTGCTAACCATTTCAAAGACCGAGGGGATTTATCTTTGTTCTGTTTTACAGATTATGGCTTCAGTACACAGAAATACCATTCGAGTTAACTTCGTGCAGATACTTGTTCAGCTCAGAGAGTTAGTCTTAAAAGTTCCTGATACTTCTTCATTCGTTAGAAGACATGGTCATCTCCTTAGCCTGGTCACTTCAAAGTTGGATGAGCAGATGATGAGTGTACTTTTCCAGTTCTTTGATCTGGTACGTCATTGTTTCACCTTCCTGGATTATCAGCTAGTCCCCACTTTAGAAGAGTTTTCTGATTTACTGGGCATATCTATCCTCGAGCAGACACCCTTCACAGGTTTGGAGGAGGTTCCTAAACCTGAGGACATTGCTTCAGCCTTACATCTAAAAAGGGTTGATGTAGTATCCAACTGGGAGACACGGAGCGGGGTTAAAGGATTCTTGACTAAGTTTCTGATGGATCAAGCTCAACAGTTCTGGGATAACTTGGATGTTCAAGCTTTCGAAGACATCTTGGCTCTCCTCATCTACGACTTAGTTCTTTTCCCAAATCCAGATTCCTTCATAGATGTGAATACGGTCAAGATCTTCTTGTCTCGCAATCCAATGCTTACTCTTCTGGGTGATATCCTACATGCTCTCTACACTCTTACTGTGCGAAGAAGGGGGACTCTCATGTGTTGAACGTTGTTGTTGGCGAGGTGGTTTATTTTGCACCTCCCCAAGTCTGTATTGAAGAATGAAGAAGGGCTAGGTTGGGCTTACAAAATCATGTCCCTTGCTCATACGGACATTCTTTGGAGTTCTAAGGACATGAAAAGAGTAGCTGTCATTGATTGGTGTGGGGAATACCCTAATGTCCCATTGCTTGGAATTAGAGGGGGAATAACCTACAGTCCTTACTTGGCTCTGCGACAGTTTGGTCGCGCTCAGAGAGACGGTCCTCATGAGCTACTTCTTACAGATATTGTCTTTGACTACAAGGGGGCGTTGATGAGCATCGTCGAAGGTTTATACGGGCCTGGGGCATGGTGAACAGGTCTGACCCTCAAGAGCTAGGACCAAAGACTTCTCTCCCTATGCAACCTTATCTCCAGTGGGTTCGAGCCTATGCTCAAAAGTTGAGGATGGCTTATGAATCTGTTTTGCCAGTGGTTGTGGAGCATACTAATGAAGAAGGTGTTCCTTATACAGTCCTCTATCCCTATATGCCTACTGATCTTGGGGCATTGAAGAGATCTTGGATCCAGTTGAAGGAAGAAAGGGATACCTACTGAGAGAAGTATCATGAGCAGGAAAGGAAGATCTTGAAGCTCACGAGGCAGCTTGAAAATGAAAGGACAATCAATGATTATGTTAGCACGAAGGGAAAGCGACCATGGGATTTTTGATGTCTTTTATTGTTTCTAGTTTAGATTTGCTTTTCAGTTTTTTTCTTTTGTAACGCCTTGAAGGAATTGTTAAACATTGTTACAAGTTTAATCTAACAAAGTGTGTTTTATTTTGGTTTACAAATTTGAATCTCCCAAGTCTTTGAAATCATTCCATACGCATTCCATTACCATGCACCTCATTACAGGTACCATTACAGGTTTCTTATCTTCTTCGTTGTTTATTTCAGCACAGAATGTCTTCTGAAATGCCTACTGATCAAGCCATCAAAGCTCTTCAAGCACAGAATGCTCAATTCCAGGAGATGTTCTTGAACTTGGCCAAAGGACAATAGGATTTGAAGACTCTCATCCTGAAGGAGAAGAAGAAGGTGGTTCTTCTGAACATGGGTCACAGATTTGGGAATAGGTTGCGATAGGAAGCTGATCTGTCTCATTCATCCGGAGGAGGAGAGAATCAAGAGGAAGGAAAGGGTCCTAGCCCTATGGTTTCTGATAATGACACTGATTTTAATGATGAACAGTACCCTCCTGCTGAGGATAGGTACAAACAACTTGAAGATCGTCTGAGTGCTATGGAAATTCAGAAGATCCCGGGTTTGGATTTTTGAGATTTAGGGTTAGCATCAGGGGTAGTAATCCCTCGCAAGTTTAAAGCTCCGGTTTTTGCTAAGTACGATGGAGTATCTTGTCCAAAACTCCATCTCCGCTCATACGTCAGAAAAATTCAACCCTACACTGCCGATAGGAATCTGTGGGTACATTTCTTTCAAGATAGTTTGTCAGGGACTCAGCTTGAATGGTTTTATCAATTGGAATGAGCTAATGTCCGCAACTGGGAGGACCTTGCTGCTGCTTTTTACAAGCAGTACCAGTATAACGCCGACCTTGCTCCCACTCGTACTCAGCTTCAGAGTATGTCCATGGGTGCAAGCGAAGGTTTTAAGGACTACGCTCAGAAGTGGAGAGATCTGGCTGGAAGAGTCCAACCCCCTCTGTCTGATAGGGAGTTGGTTGATATGTTTCTGGGGACCTTGTCTGGTCCGTTTTTCAATCATTGGATCGGTAGTTCATCATCTGGGTTCACTGAATTAATTATGACTAGGGAGAGAGTAGAAGCTGGTATCAGAAGTGGCAAGATACAGAAAGGTGCTTCATCAAGTCCAAAAAAGAAGCCTTTGAGGAAAGAAGCTAGTGCAGTTTACAGCTCGAGGAGCCAAAGCATACCTGAACGCCGCCAAGCAATAAATGCGGTAGTAATATCAATACCTACAGTTGCCCCACAATGCAACAATCAGCAAAGAATGGAAAGGCCGCAGAGACAGTATACTCGGCTTAATATGACTTTGTCACAAATTCTACCACAATTGTTGAAGACCAACCTGGTAACTCTGAGGGAAGCCCCGAAGAATCCCAGAACCACATCTCCGCTGTATAATCCAAACACCCGTTGTGCCTATCACTCTGATAGCCCGGGTCATGATACGAACAACTGTTGGGCTTTGAAGAATAAGGTGCAAGATTTGATTGAAGCTAAAGAAATTGAGTTTGACGCCCCAGAGAAACCCAACGTCATAACTGCTCATATGCCCAAACATGATCAGGGAGTGAATGCAATTGAGGATGATGAAGAAGAGTCAGATATCGACAACTGGATTTACCCGACTACCAGTGGTGGCTTGAACAATTGGACGGCGAAGGACTTCGTGCCCGTTTCTTTTATTACACGGTAATAGAATTTTGTTTTGAGACTTGTAACAGACAATTTGAAACTTTACGGACCGGTGCCTTGCCCGAGGCACCTTGGCTCTGTTTGTGAGGGCTTACTATTTGTCATTTTCATATATCATCAATAAAGCATTGGACGTTTTTCTTGCATTACAATTGTTGCGCTCCCTGTTTTTCTTTTCTATCTTGCACTTTATCAAAACGGCTATTTTTCTTACACACACTCACATATCATAATACAGGTCCACATCCACTATGTATCCCATTGATAACGACTCTGCTACTGCCAGTTATGACTTCGAAAATCCGATCAACCAAGTCGAGGACGAAGGTGAGGATGATTGTGAAGTGCCTGGAGAGCTTGCTAAACTGTTACTACAGGAAGAGAGGGCCATACAACCTCATGAAGAGTCGGTGGAATCAGTAAATTTGGGTACCGAGGAAGACAAGAAAGAGGTCAAGACAGGTGCAAATCTGGAGCCTAGTGTCAAGCAACGGTTGATACAAATGTTGTGCGACTATGTTGAGATCTTCGCCTGGTATTATGAAGATATGCCTGGTTTAGACACTGACGTTGTGGTACACCGCCTGCCAACTAAAGAAGATTGTCCTCTGGTAAAGCAGAAGGTTCGCCGTATGCGCCCCGAGATGTCTGAAAAAATCAAAGCTGAGGTCATGAAACAGTTTGACGCTGGATTTCTAACTGTCACTTCTTACCCACAGTGGGTTGCCAACGTGGTTCCGGTACCCAAGAAAGATGGTAAGGTTCGTATGTGTGTAGATTATAGAGATCTGAACAGGGCGAGTCCCAAGGATGATTTCCCTCTGCCTCATATCGATGTTCTGGTCGACAACACCGTGCAGTATAAGATCTTCTCATTTATGGATGGTTTTTCCAGTTACAATCAGATTAAGATGGCTCCCGAAGACATGGAGAAGACGACTTTTGTCACACAGTGGGGAACTTTCTGTTACAAGGTAATGCCTTTCGGGTTGAAGAATGCTTGGGTAACGTATCAGCGCGCCATGGTCGCTTTGTTCCATGACATGATTCACCATGAGATTGAGGTATACATTGACGACATGATTGCAAGGTCCCAGACTGAAGAAGAGCACCTTGACCATCTTCAGAAGCTATTTGACAGGTTGAAGAAGTACAAGCTAAGGTTAAACCCAAACAAGTGCACCTTCGAAGTAAGGTCTAGTAAGCTGCTGGGTTTCATCGTTAGCGATAAAGGTATTCAAGTGGATTCCGCAAAGGTGAAGGCTATACAGGAGATTCCATCTCCCCGAACAGAAAAGGAAGTCAGAGGCTTTTTGGGACGTCTAAATTACATTGCCCGGTTCATTTCACATTTGACTGCTACTTGTGAGCCAATCTTCAAGCTGCTGAAGAAAGATCAAGTGGTAAAATGGAATGATGAATGCTAAACCGCTTTCAAAAGGATCAAGGAATACCTCCAAGAGCCACCAGTTATAATGCCTCCAGTTGAAGGAAGACCTTTGATCTTATACTTGACAGTACTGGACAATTCAATGGGGTGTGTGCTGGGGAAGCATGATGAGTCTGGCTGAAAAGAGCATGCTATTTACTACCTTAGCAAAAAGTTTACCGACTGCGAGACCCGATACTCGTTGCTCGAGAAAACTTGTTGCGCTTTGGCATGGGCTGTTCGCCGGCTGAGACAGTATATGCTGACTCACACTACCCTATTGATATCAAAGATGGATCCAATCAAGTATATCTTCGAAAAGCCTGCCTTGTCCGGAAGAATAGCAAGATGGCAGATGATCTTAACCGAGTATGACATCCAATACACGACCCAAAAAGCAATCAAGGGGAGTGTGTTGGCAGATAATTTGGCGCATCAGGATGTAGACGACTACCAATCCATGAATTTCGAGTTTCCGGATGAGAACATCATGTTGGTGACTGATTGTGAGAAACCTGGACCAGATGAAGAACCTGAGGAAGGATCCCGATGGTCTATGTACTTTGATGGAGCTTTAAACGCTTTGGGTAATGGTATTGGTGTCGTGATTATATCTCCTGAAGGCTGTCATACTCCATTCACCGCCCGATTATGTTTTAACTGCACCAACAATATGGCGGAGTATGAAGCGTGTATCATGGGCCTTCGAGCAGCTATTGACGTGCGGATTAAGTTCTTGAGTGTATTTGGAGATTCCTCTCTCGTGATCAGTCAGATCAAATGCGAGTGGGATACTAAACACCCAAATCTTATTCCTTACAAGGAGTATGTATTGACATTGCTTCCACACTTCGAGGAGATAACCTTCGAGCATTTCCCCAGAGAGGAGAATCAGTTAGCGGACGCGCTAGCTACCATGTCTTCTATGTTCAAGGTTAGGTGGGACAATGAAGCTCCCCAGATTATCATCAAAAGGTTGGACGAACCCGCACATTGCTGTGACATTGAGACTGAAGAGGTAGCAGACAAACCCTGGTTTCACTAGGTAAAAAGATATCTTGAGGCTCAAGAATACCCCGAGGGTGCATCTGTTAATGATAAGAAGTTTCTGAGGAGATTCACTGCGAAATTCTTCATCAGTAATGGTATCCTTTACAAGCGTAATCATGACTCAACCTTATTGCGATGTGTGGACAAAAGCAAGGCAGAAAGGATTATGGTAGAATTACATGAAGGTACTTTCGGAACTCATTCCAGTGGACATACTATGGCGAAGAAAATCCTACGGGATGGATATTATTGGTCTACTATGGAGGCCGACTGTTATCAGCATTCTCGGACCTGTCACAAGTGTCAAGTCTATGCTGATAAGGTGCATATACCTCCAGTTCCTCTGAATGTCTTGACAGCTCCTTGGCCTTTTGCAATGTGGGGCATCGATATGATAGGCGAGATCAGACCTACTGCGTCTAACGGACATCGTTTCATCCTGGTAGCAATTGATTATTTCACGAAGTGGGTTGAGGCAGCTTCCTTTGCTACAGTAACCAAGAATGTCGTGGCGCGATTCATCCGACACAATCTGATCTATCGATACGGTGTACCAGAGAGAATCATTACGGACAATGGTACAAATCTCAACAATACGATGATCACCGAGCTCTGCAAACATTTAAGATACAGCATCACAACTCTTCTCCCTACCGGCCAAAGATGAATGGGTTTGTTGAAGCGACTAATAAGAATATCAAGAAGATTGTGTAGAAGATGACGATGACATACAAAGACTGGCACGAGATGTTACCATTCGCTCTTCACGGGTACCGTACCTCAGCACGGACGTCAATAGGGACAACACCCTACTCTCTTGTGTATGGCATGGAGGCAGTCTTATCCATTAAAGTTCAGATACCCTCTCTTCAGATTATGATGGATATAGGTTTGAGCGAAGATGAATGGATTCAGACCCGGCTTGATCAACTGAAATTGATCAGCTGAACTTAATCGACGAAAAGAGACTTACTGCTATTTGTCATGGTCAGACGTATCAAAAGCATATGATCAAGGATTTTAACAAGAAAGTCAGACGACAAGAGTATCAAGTCGGGGATCTAGTGATCAAGCGCATCATACTGCCGCAAGGTGATCCCAGGGGAAAATGGACCCCCACTTACGAAGGGCCATTTGCAGTTAAAAACATTTTCTCGGGAGGAGCTATGATTCTAACCACCATGGATGGTGACGACCTTCCTCACCCCGTCAATGCAGACATAGTGAAAAAATACTACGCCTAATCAAAGACCCGCTAGGTTGGCTGGCCTAGGCAAAAATAAGGGCTTCCCGGCGAACCAAAAGGGTTCGGGCAAAAATAAGGGATGAAAATGAAAAATTGTACACCCGGCAAGTTGAAAACCTGAAAAGGCGGCTTGGGCAAAAAGGGGTATCCTGGTGGACTGAAAACCCGAAAGGGCGGTCCAGGCAAAAATTAGGGATTAAGGCGTAACATTATGTCTCATTGGATCATCTTGCAACCAGACTTCAGTATCAACTATCAAGCTCGGATGGCGCCAATCAATCTGATATACCTTCAACCAAGCAGCAAAGTGATGAGATGCTCGAAGATATAAAGGCAATGGCAGAGTTGGAACCCAGTGGGATTGTTCACATAGCTGTTTTTCTTTGTTTTTCACAAATTGTATAATTCATCTTTCGGCGGCGTTCTCTTATTAGGACGTCAGCCTCTTGTACAAAAACGCCTATTTACGGGCCAACTTCAAAATCAATACAATTCATTTTCACAAAGAAATTTCAAATTATTTTCCTTTTTCTGTTTTGTTTTGCGAGAACGTCCAATGGTTCATTTTGATATATGCATTTGACAATAATTACTGCTCATAAATATTTACATGCGAAACAAAAGACGATTAGTCGTAATTTCATAAACAGGGGCAAACAAGAAATATCCAGACCTTACAGTTGCTCTATTCACCAGGTACAGGGATAGACCCAACTGAAGAAAATGACTAAAAATATATACACTCCCTGCAGAGTAATAAAAAACGGTGATGTTGGCTTTCCCGAACAGGACACAACTCTCCCCAACTGAGGTTCGCAATCTCGAATGAGTCGGTAAGATTCTCCCCAAGCAGAGTTCATCTTTCACCGAAAATGGAAGACCATCCCCAGTGGAGTTTATTTCTCCCACAAACAGAAAATTTCATCCCCGACAGAGTTCATCACCGCCAGCAACGGTAATCCATCCACATCTGAGGTTGTTGCTCCTCTAGCAGAGTATCTCTTCCCCACAGAGTCATTCTCTCACCATTGTATTCTCCAGCAGGATTACTCTCCCAATCATCTTCGGTCGTTATCCCTAGCGAGCGAAACTCTTTATATTCTCCAGCAGCAGTCCGGGATTTATTTTCCCCAACTAGAAAACATCACAAAAACATCGCATTTCCATATATCATGACATATGCATACGCATCATACAACACAATCTCATTTATTTTGAGAACATCATTGCTTGATACATATCATGCATTACATACGATTAACCCTTTACCTTTCAGGAAAAATACAATCAAATTCTCACAAAATTCAAGCTATGAAGCCCGGGTACAACCGGATAGTATCTTGGTTACTCCATGATATTGTGAAGCCCGGAGAACGACCGGATAGCAGTATAAGAATACCGCAAAGCCTGGATTACGACCAGATAGTGGTATCTCTTAAAAGCAAGCTATGAAGCCCAGATTCGACCGGATAATAGTTTAATCCCTAACAAGTTACAGTGAAGCCTGGATTACAACCAGATAGCAGTACGAGACGCCATGAAGCCTGAATTCTACCAGATAGTGGTATATCATAAACACAAGCCGTGAAGCCCGGATTTGACAGGATAACAGCTCAACAAGTTATTGTGAAGCCTGGATTACGACCAAATAGCAATGCAAGTTTCTGTGAAGCCTGGATTACGACCAGATAGCAGCCAAGAATTACTACGAAGCCTGGATTCGACCAGATAGTGGTATATCTTTAATGCAAGTTATGAAGCCCAGGTTCGACCGGATAGTATCTTGATTTCTCCGAACACCATGAAGCCTGGATTCGACCAGATAATAGTATGATACATCGTGAAGCCTGGATTACGACCAGATAGCGGTAAAGACAATGAAGCCTGGATTTGACCAGATAATAGTACAGGACACCATGAAGCCTGGATTCGACCAGATAATGGTATGAAACATCGTGAAGCCTGGATTACGACCAGATAGTGGTACAAAACACTGTGAAGCTTGGATTTCGACCAAATAGCATTTTTACCTGGACAATTACTAAGAAGCCCGGAGTCGACCGGATATTGGTGTGCCCTAAATTCAAGTTGAAGCCCGGATGCGACCGGATAACAATTGAATTCCTTATGAAGCCTGGATTACGACCAGATAAGAATTGAGAAATTGCAAAGCCTGGATTACGACTGGATAGCAAGTTTAATCTCATCTCCCCAGTAAGTCACTGTAAAGCCTGGATTACGACCAGATAGCAGTCGATCTTATCACTATGAAGCCTGGATCACGACCAGATAGTAGTTCATTTTCACCTCTCCGACCAAGAGAATATTCCCCAGTAGAATAACGGACGACCGAAGCTCCTAAAATTCAACTTTCCCTCAAGACAGAGACCAACATTCCCCAGCTGAATCTTCCTTAACAACAGGTATACAAGCTCTCGCTAAGGAATCTCTTATGCGATCGACACTCCTTCTTATGGCATCTTTAATCCCATCTGTTGTACCCCAAAATTTGCCCTCGCATTTTTCCACAAGAAATCTCAGCTTCAGGCATTTCCTGATTTTTCAAACTGGCTCAAGAATCGGACAAACGGACTTTTCTTGTCAGTCAAGCAAAATTAGGGTTTTACTGGTTTTCATGGCTCTAGAACAGTTCACACAGTTGGCTTAGGGTTTTGGTTGATTCTGGCTCAATTGCGATCAGGCGAATGTTCGTTGGCATTTAATCAGGAATTAAGGGTTTTTATGGGCATATTCCCAGAAAGGTTAAAATTCCACAGCACTTTGCAAGTTATTCCGAGATTCGGTTTGAATTCGCATTGTTTTGATTTAATCAGCGGAAGAGGCAGTTGGTTTGAATTCATGTTGTTTTGTTTGAGCCAGTCAAAAACAGTATGCAGTATTGGATTCACAGTGTTTGTTGCAAATCAGTGAAAAGGGAATGCGTTTGATCAGTTTATTTTGGTTAACTGCTGCTTTGCTTTGGATATTGGAAGAGACAGGTTTAATTGATCAATATTACTAAGACATTGTTTTATTTAAGTTATTTATTATTCTAAATTGAATGATTGAAATTTATTTTTCAATTGTTTTAATTCAAAAGAGTTTTTAAATAAATAAATAAACAATAAAGAAAGAGAATTAGAATTAATTGGGTAATAAAGATTTTATTGATATTTGAATTATTTGTACAAATGTTGTTTATAATTTAAATTACAAACAATAGTTTACATTAATTTAAATATTAAATAAAATAAAAATTATCCTATTTATTTCTAGTTCTTCATTCTTCTTGCTTCACTTTATTCCTCTCCATCCATTTTTTTTTACCTGCAAAAGAAAGGAGAAAAGTCAAGAAGCAGATGAGTAAATTAAAGAGACAAATAAATTTAGACTCATCATTAAAAGCAACGGCCAGGATCAGTTGGCCCTCTCTGCAAATCACGGGATTTCTCCCGGTTCACAGAGAAGGGTGAAAATGTTTGCAAATTAAATGAATGCACAAAATTAAAATTGCACAGTTCAAACTGTCAAAACTGCATAGTTCAAAAGCAAGACAACATAGGCAAATAACCAAAGTCCAAGTTACAAACCGAATTGCCAAACAAAGACCAAATTCAACTTTCTGCCAAAATGCTGTTACAAGGCTACCCAAACTAGCAAAAAGAATATATCAAGAAGCACAAAATCTGGAAGATATAGAATGCAGAGGTAACATGTATTGTAAGAAAACCATTTCCAGCTTCATCATTTCCATAAGCCATTACTTTTTCAGAAAAAGTACATGTCAAGCAATATAATATGCTAAATACTGTACTGGAGAGAGAAAAAGAGAGAGAAAAGTGTTTAGGCTTACAGGTTTAGGCTTGAGACATAGAAGAACATGGAAAATACAAACTGCAATAAGACAGTAAGGCAAAGGCTAAAAGAAGCATTAATTCAGTATTACTCAAAATTGGGCAGAAGTACACAGCAGAGTCAATTACCAAAACAGAAAAGTGCCAAAAAACTTAGCAAAACTACCCAGCAACTTGGATCAAGAAGAAATACCAAGGTTTGAACAAGTATTAGGCGCCAAAGACCAAGAGAAAAAAGGACAAAAAACAAAAGAAAATATACTGAGCTTAAAAGAAAACCTGATTGAGCCAAGAGACCAATATCACAAAGATATAAACATACAACTCCAAAGCTGGCAAAAGAACACACCTTGCCTACATCGTTCACAAACCTCAAACCTGTTCCAGCTTTACCAAAACGACAAGTTACAAAAAAAAACTGAAGCCTAACCAGTAAACATGTCAAGCCTAACAACCAAAACCATGTTAAGCCCAAGCATTCAAACTTGAAACCAAAACAACATCAAGCATTAAGGCCTCAGAATTTCTTCATCATAGGCAAACACATCCAAAGGCGAAGTGGGCAATAGAGAAGAGGAAAGAAGTGAACTTAGAAGCTTTTCATCATAAGCAAAACACTATTTCCAAACCCAAACATAAAACCCTCAGAACTCTGAGTTCATCACAGGGTAGGAGATCAAACACTAAAAGCATATCAATCTCAGAGGGCCAGCAACAACACTCAAGTCAACATAATCAACATAAACAGGCATACAGCAACACGAAGGGACAGAAGAGAAGAAGAAAGAAGAGAAAGGTTTTTCAGTTCAAAATCATCACCAAAACTCAATAAGCAGGCAAAGTAGATAAAGAGATACAGAAGTACCAAGTGTCTTCCTAAAGCCAGCTTCATCGTACAAGCCCTCCAGCGCTGAGCCTCCTGAGCACCCTCCTCCTCTTTCTTCCATCCATCCAGGTAGTCTTCCCTCATCTCTTAATTCTACCACATGCCTCAAGAACACGACAGTAAATTGGAGTAAGAGCCAATAATCAAAAATCACAAACACACAAAAATCGTAAAAACCCTAACGAAATTAGGAGAGCATTCGTACCTTAGGTCGATCGCCTCGATGACGTCGTTGGGAGGAGAAAGAGGTGGAGGTCGCTGGTAGCTTAGGCGGAGAGACTTTGTCCAGTAGCCACGGCAGAGAAGAACGATGAACCTCAGTGAACGGCGCGCTACGAACCCTAAACCTTTTGTCCTAACTGAATGAAAACCTGAAACCCTAAATTATTCTGACCCCCAAACGGGCCTCGCCCATTCTGCATTGACCAAAGCCCATTAAGATTTTTTTTACTTAACAAAACGTTTTATTTAACACTAACCCCTTTTCTTTATATTACATAAACAATATTTCTTTTTTCTCTTTTTCTTTTACAAAATCATATTAATATAAAATACATTTTTCATTTTCTTACATTTTTTAATATTTACAATATAATTGAAAAACATTCTTCTTTTCATTTAATTAAAACATTATTTTCTTTTGTACATAATTTTTAAAAAAACGTTTAATTTAAATATAATCTTGTACATATCATACATTTTTTTATCACATAGTTAAAATTGAAAAATATCCTTTTTCTTTTTAAAATATATATTTATACATAATAGATAAAATATATTTTTTATTTAATATTAAACTCTTAAACACTTAATTAAAACCTTTTTATATAATAAACAATGGTATATTTTTTTTTTAATTAAAACTTGAACATACGATTAAAACATTTTCTATTGTACATATCTAAATACAAAATACGAGATTAATTAAACAAATACCCTAATATACTTTAATTCCACATTATCGCACATGTAAATAATTCTATACACCTACACAATACACTGGCATTTTGATACATAATACGTTTGCTCATATTGACATTCGTTATACTTACACTTGATTGGTTCGATTCGGTTAATTTATTGGACACTATGATCCTAAGTCTCATCCCCATTCATAAATTTATACCCCCATTCCCGGATACTATTTTGTAATAGCATAGATGTTACATTTTCGCAATTTTACCGCTTTCAATTATGCCATGATTAGACCTAGGGTTTGCATGTATAAAATCAAACGCTAGATAACCTAATACAAGACAAATACATGAAATCAATACACAATCACACCTGCACCCTCTAGGGTAATCCCACATGTTGCCTTCCAAAATGGGCCATGCTTGCACGTCGAGAATCTTTGGCAAAATAAAATCAAAATGATCATAAGTCCCTCAAAATGTTGCCTAAACAAATGATCAAGTCCCTCAAAGCAAATTGCCAAAGACACTTGGCACCATTGCATTCATGGTCCATACGATGACCCGCGCCTGTCCCGAATAAACTTCCTAAACGCAAGATTGTCCATCAATTTCAATGGTGGAACAAAATTGTTAAAAGGGGTTAAAACATAACAAAAACCTTTGAGTACAATAGGGTAGACAAAACTCTTAGTTACTTGAGATCAACTTGCAAAAACACTTGCCTTCTTTTCAAAAACCACAATCCACAACACTTTCAAACAAACTCTTAAAAACATTTTGAAACATCTTTTCGAAAAGATACACGCCTTTGTAAAACATTCGAGTAAAGAATTGTTACATGGTTAGCCTAAGACAAGGCATCTTCTTCCAAAATATTTTCAACAAACACTCACACATACACCGTTTTTCAAGCAAGGCAAGTGATCTAAAAAACCAAGTAACTAAGAGCCCATGGATAACCATGGATGAAAAGGGTGCTAATACCTTCCCTTTTCATAATCTACCCCCCGAACCCATGAAATATCTCAAAAGGTTTTTGCTGTGCTTTTTTGACCTTTCCTTTAGGATAAAATAAAAAGTCGGTGGCGACTCTTGCTCAACCGCACAAGTGCGAATACGAACGCGAAACACTAGTCAGTTCTCCCACCGTATCACAGAACTGGCGACTCTGCTGGGGACATTTGATTTAAAAGTGGGGTTACCTTAGGGTTTAGATCACCTTTATTTTCAATTGATTGCTTTGTTTGCTTTTACATTTGTGGGCTTTTGTATCGGAGTTTCATAGATCCTAACCCGGATCTGGGGATACCTTCTTAGAAAGTAGCAACAAGGCTGTGAGGGAACTGTGCAGGGTATACCAACATGGTTGAAACAGTCTGCTACGTTGATGTGGCACTTTGGTGTGTACCGGTAACCCTTGAGTTCAGTCAAGGAGAGTACGGGGCCGCCGCGTGGTGTCGTGAAGCATCAACTGACCTTAGGAACCTTAATTGAACCATCTTGGCCTTTTTAGGGTAGTGAGATAACTGACTTTGGTGCAGTCCGAGGTTGGTTGATACTCGATACTACACTCAATTGAGGGTTGCTTTCCTGGAATATTTCGGTCGC
The DNA here is from genome assembly GCA_948472305.1 of Vicia faba. NCBI lineage: Eukaryota > Viridiplantae > Streptophyta > Magnoliopsida > Fabales > Fabaceae > Vicia > Vicia faba. The sequence goes on along the minus strand of OX451737.1, from coordinate 1,567,266,004 downwards.
CAGTTCAGTGGCTAAATCGAAACAATGAACAATGAAAGCAATTCAGTGATATTGGGACCCTTAGAACCCGGTTACTTTTGATAAGACAGGTTCTAACCAACAAACTGAAAGAGGGTAGTACCTGAACCTCATGCAAGCCTAAACCTAAGGCCTTGTGTGCTTTGTGTGAATATGTTTGCCTGTATATACACTCACTTGCTTTCCGCATACATGTACATAACATCATGACATCATACCATAGCATTTTCAATAACCATTTCAAGGATCTCGAGGGTTCTTTTGATGCAGGGTTACGTTGAACCAGACATCTATCCAGGGGCAAGAGGTTTCTCCTCTAACCAGTCCAATCAAAGATCAAGTGCAACAGCTTGAATTAGTGGCTATGACCCACTTGACACGGTGAGCTTGATTCTCGTGGAAATACATCCACCGACACAAAGCTCTCCAATCAAAAGATCAAGTGCAACAGCTTGAATCAGTGGCTATGACCCACTCGACATGGTGAGCTTGATTCTCGTGGAAGGACGTCCACCGGTGCAGAGATCTCCAATCCAAGAGCAGAGATCAACCTCTAACGTTTTCTTGTGTTTACCCCAAGAGATCCTTGAAAGCATGCATCCACATATCATGCATTGCATTTTGACAGTCTTCCCTTTTTCAGGTTTCCTTAATCTCCTGCTGTTTATTCCAGCAAGAGATGGCTTTAGAAAGGTCTGTCAAAGACATCCAGGACCAGACTGCTCAGCTGCAGGAGATGTTCCTAAACTTGTCTCTGGGGCAGGAAGAGATGAAAGCTCTCCTCACCAAGGGCTTGGGGAGTTCCAACAATACCAGGAGTGATCAGATTGCGGAGTTGCAGTTTGATCTGACAACACTGAGGACTCAAATGATGGGACAATTGGTGGGCCAGATGGCTCTCATCCAAGACCTATCTCAAAGACAAGAGGAACTCAGAGTTCTTGTCCGCCAACTGCTTCCAAACAACCAACTAGGGCAAACATCTGAGGTAGAAGAGCCAGTCACCGCTCAACCTCCATCAACTCAAGGAGACAAGGGGAAAGCTCCTTTGCTTGCTTCAGGGTCACAATCCCATCAACAAACTCGCCAGCGTCAACGGGGCAATCGGCGTAAACAAGAAAAGTCGGGAAGACAGTTCACGGAGACTGAAATACCATCATTATTCATACTAAAGCGCCTGTTGGAGGTCAACTTACTTACCGTAAAGGACCCTCCTCAGAAGCCCAATATCTCCTCTCCTCACTATAATCCCGACGCCTTTTGTGTTTACCACTCCTACAGTCCGGGACACGACACCAACGACTGTTGGGCCTTGAAAAACAAGATTCAAGATCTGATTGACATTGGGGTGCTGGAATTCATGCCAGACGGCGAGATGAAGATCTTCTGTTAAAGGGTTCTCCACTTGAAGTAACGAAGCTCAAACTGAAAGACTTTTGCTTCTTTTTGAATTTTCAAAGTTGTAATTTCTTTTGCTGTCAAACAATTATTTGTTGATGTTAAACTCTGTTTTCATTAATGCATTGCATATGTTTGTCTTGAATTCATCCATTCGCTTCACTACTCTTATGCTTTTCTTTATGATATTTGACTCTTGATAAAAAGCTGTAAGCCTTTAGAGGGAGGATGACGAAACAATACCATGATCTTATACAGTATGCTTTTGAACAGACCTTGCTGATGATGTACAGGCATTTCTTTCAATTCCCAAACACTGGAGTTATAAGGAAGTTAATCCCTAGTCAACCCCTTCGAGCCAAAGAAGTAGGAGTTTCCTGTTCTGAAACGATCAAAACCCTTGATATAAACCTGGGGCAGGGTAGTATCTCAGTTAATTCAAAAGAAAATGCGCATTGAAGTCGCAAACTCTCAGTTCGTAACACAACGAACGACGTCGAGAAAGAAAGCATTCCTTTGGAATCAAAAGACAAGGGTGGTTCCCTATCACATAGACAGTCAATCCCTCAAAAGAGAAAAGCCCGCCAAGTCAAAACCTATAAAGGAGGCCTAAGAAAGCTGGGGCATCCCGCTGACAGTAATCCCGGGAAACGGTAACCGTCAGGCAAAAATTAGGGATAACAAATCAAAATCAAAATAGTAAGGTCATTACAAAATCCTCAACAACATGAAAAGTGTTGAAAAATAAAAAAGAGATGACGACTGTCTCCCCAAATTCAACTGGTGAACCATCGCCCGAAAGTCGTTCAAAACTCAAAACAGAGTGTGACGCACAATTAACTGAGCTTAGGTTGAAGAACATCACGAAGAGCGGGTGGGTACAAATATACTTTGAGCCTTTATCCTTTGTTTCTAAACCGTGAACCAGGCCACGTTACAACCCTTCAAAAGTCCTAATTGAAGCATGGGTTAGTTCGAAAGCATACTGTTACAAAAGGTATCCTGACTCCTGTAGGGCTTTGCTCTAAATCTTGTGTCGACTTGTCTTATGAAAAGTTTTCTGCTAAAAAACGCATTTTTCAAAACTTCGAGACAAACATAAACTTTGCATTATTCGAATATCACTGTCTGCATTTGACCTTTTTGTTTGACAGCGAAGAAATTCATACAGCGAATGTTCGAAGGAACGAAAGCTCTCTCGGTAAGTCAAAATCACTTCAAAAGGATAACACTTCCATTACAAATCCCCTATCAACAAGGGGCATGGTCTTTCACAATTCAATTAACCTGGGGCAGTCCAGTCAAGGTCCCAACAGATCTTTCAAATTCAATTAACCTGGGGCAGTCCAGTCAAGATTTCAAGAAATCTCTCAATATGCAGAGTAATCCGATTCAAGATTCCTCCATCACCACTTGGGGCATTCGAATGTCAAAAGTGTTTAACAAATCAACTATTACATTTCCAGACTCGATTCCTGTATCTAGCCAGGGCACGTCTGAAGAGTTTGAAGATTCGACTCCTGTATCCGGCCAGGGCATATCTATCAACTATTACAATTCCAGATTCGATTCCTGTATCCAGCCAGGGCACGTCAGAAGAATTCCAGATCAACGCCTGTAACAACCCAGGAAAACATCTGTGAGCGACCGATTGTAGACCAACACCTGTAACAAGCCAGGAATTTATTTACATCACCACTTGGGGCATTCGAATGTCAAAAGTGTTCAAAAACCGATGCAGTTTTACACAAGCTCATCAGCAGGAAGCCCTACACCGGTTCCTCTTCAAGACTTCTGAAAACAGTTTACGGATTCTTCCCTACAACGGATGTCAATCTACCAACTTGTTCAGACTCTTCTCAACTTCTGAAAACAGTTCATGGATTCTTCCCAAGTAACGGATGTTAATCTATCAGCTTGTTCAGATGCAACCTTTGAAATCAGTTTACGGACGCTTCCCAACAACGGATGCGGCTCTATTGCTGATTCAACTTCAAGATTTCTGAAAATAGTTCACGGGTTCTCCAAGTAAACGGATGTTAACCTATCACTTGTTCAGATTCTTCTCAAGACTTCTGAAAACAGTTCATGGATTCTTCCCAAGTAACGGATGTTAATCTATCAGCTTGTTCAGATGCAACCTTTGAAATCAGTTTACGGACGCTTCCCAACAACGGATGCGGCTCTATTGCTGATTCAACTTCAAGATTTCTGAAAATAGTTCACGGGTTCTCCAAGTAAACGGATGTTAACCTATCACTTGTTCAGATTCTTCTCAAGACTTCTGAAAACAGTTCATGGATTCTTCCCAAGTAACGGATGTTAATCTATCAGCTTCTTCAGATGCAACCTTTGAAATTAGTTTACGGACGCTTCCCAACAACGGATGCGGCTCTATTGCTGATTCAACTTCAAGATTTCTGAAAATAGTTCACGGGTTCTCCAAGTAAACGGATGTTAACCTATCACTTGTTCAGATTCTTCTCAAGACTTCTGAAAACAGTTCATGGATTCTTCCCAAGTAACGGATGTTAATCTATCAGCTTGTTCAGATGCAACCTTTGAAATCAGTTTACGGACGCTTCCCAACAACGGATGCGGCTCTATTGCTGATTCAACTTCAAGATTTCTGAAAATAGTTCACGGGTTCTCCAAGTAAACGGATGTTAACCTATCACTTGTTCAGATTCTTCTCAAGACTTCTGAAAACAATTCATGGATTCTTCCCAAGTAACGGATGTTAATCTATCAGCTTGTTCAGATGCAACCTTTGAAATCAGTTTACGGACGCTTCCCAACAACAGATGCGGCTCTATTGCTGATTCAACTTCAAGATTTCTGAAAATAGTTCACGGGTTCTCCAAGTAAACAGATGTTAACCTATCACTTGTTCAGATTCTTCTCAAGACTTCTGAAAACAGTTCATGGATTCTTCCCAAGTAACGGATGTTAATCTATCAGCTTCTTCAGATGCAACCTTTGAAATTAGTTTACGGACGCTTCCCAACAACGGATGCGGCTCTATTGCTGATTCAACTTCAAGATTTCTGAAAATAGTTCACGGGTTCTCCAAGTAACGGATGTTAACCTATCGCTTGTTCAGATTCTTCTCAAGCTAACCACCACAGAAGATCGTGCTCGCCAAAATTCTCCCTATCCCCAGCGGAGTTCATCAAAATTCCCCAGCAGTAACTTATCTTTGCAAATCCCCAGGCAGAGAATCCTCCGGAATTCAATTCCCCTCAGAGTTTAAGCTTCAGTATCCCCAGCGGAGCCAAACCATTGAACCTTCTCCCCACAGAGTTTTGGAGAGAGCAAATCTTGAGTTCCCCAGTGAAGTCGCCAGAGTTACTTCCCATCAAGCTGAAAGATTCTCAATCTGGCCTCCCCAGCATGAGTCTACTAGTTTGGAGCTCCCCAGTAGAGGTCATCAGGAATTCTCTTCCCCAGCAGCAGCCAAGGATTTATTTTCTCCGGCAGCGGTGAAGATGCTTTTATCTCCAGCCATCTCGGATTCATTTATCCTCAGTAAGATTATCTCATCAGCTCACATGCGCATCCATCACATTCATAAATATTGATGTCACGTACATTGCATCATGCATCATAACATTGCATACAACTAACCCTTTGCTTTTCAGGTAAGATCAGTCGACAGACAAAGATCATCTCCCGAGATTCATCTAGAAATAGTTCAGATGTGACCCAGGCACGGCGACATTCTGATACCTATTCCAGATTCATTCAGACGCATCAGCAGGAAACCCTACACCGGTTCCTCCTCAACTTCAAGACTTCTGAAAATAGTTTACGGATGCTTCCCAACAACGGATGCTGCTCCATTGCTTATTCAATCCCAACTCCTGAAAATAGTTTACAGATTATCCAGACATGGACGTCAATCTGTTGCTTGTTCGGACCCCGATTCAGAGATGTTCCGAAACATGGAGGCCCTTCTGATACTTGTCCACTCACCATTGACATACAGTTCAACATTTCTAGATGGCATCTATAAGCCCATCCTCCTACCAGCAGGCACCAGATGGCATCTTTAAGCCCATCACCAAATGGCATCTTTAAGCCCATTCACCTCCACCGTCATGTCGCCGAGTGCAAATTTTCTGGGCACTTTCGTGTCCAATCTTCTTTTACCTCCAAGTCGCGAAAGGCAAACTTGCCAATCTAACTCTTCAGGTCCAAAAAGATTGAACAGGGGCAACTGTTGTACCCCAAAATTTGCCCTCGCATTTTTCCACAAGAAATCTCAGCTTCAGGCATTTCCTGATTTTTCAAACTGGCTCAAGAATCGGACAAACGGACTTTTCTTGTCAGTCAAGCAAAATTAGGGTTTTACTGGTTTTCATGGCTCTAGAACAGTTCACACAGTTGGCTTAGGGTTTTGGTTGATTTTGGCTCAATTGCGATCAGGCGAATGTTCGTTGGCATTTAATCAGGAATTAAGGGTTTTTATGGGCATATTCCCAGAAAGTTTAAAATTCCACAGCACTTTGCAAGTTATTCCGAGATTCGGTTTGAATTCGCATTGTTTTGATTTAATCAGCGGAAGAGGCAGTTGGTTTGAATTCATGTTGTTTTGTTTGAGCCAGTCAAAAACAGTATGCAGTATTGGATTCACAGTGTTTGTTGCAAATCAGTGAAAAGGGAATGCGTTTGATCAGTTTATTTTGGTTAACTGCTGCTTTGCTTTGGATATTGGAAGAGACAGGTTTAATTGATCAATATTACTAAGACATTGTTTTATTTAAGTTATTTATTATTCTAAATTGAATGGTTGAAATTTATTTTTCAATTGTTTTAATTCAAAAGAGTTTTTAAATAAATAAATAAACAATAAAGAAAGAGAATTAGAATTAATTGGGTAATAAAGATTTTATTGATATTTGAATTATTTGTACAAATGTTGTTTATAATTTAAATTACAAACAATAGTTTACATTAATTTAAATATTAAATAAAATAAAAATTATCCTATTTATTTCTAGTTCTTCATTCTTCTTGCTTCACTTTATTCCTCTCCATCCTTTTTTTTTACCTGCAAAAGAAAGGAGAAAAGTCAAGAAGCAGATGAGTAAATTAAAGAGACAAATAAATTTAGACTCATCATTAAAAGCAACGGCCAGGATCAGTTGGCCCTCTCTGCAAATCACGGGATTTCTCCCGGTTCACAGAGAAGGGTGAAAATGTTTGCAAATTAAATGAATGCACAAAATTAAAATTGCACAGTTCAAACTGTCAAAACTGCATAGTTCAAAAGCAAGACAACATAGGCAAATAACCAAAGTCCAAGTTACAAACCGAATTGCCAAACAAAGACCAAATTCAACTTTCTGCCAAAATGCTGTTACAAGGCTACCCAAACTAGCAAAAAGAATATATCAAGAAGCACAAAATCTGGAAGATATAGAATGCAGAGGTAACATGTATTGTAAGAAAACCATTTCCAGCTTCATCATTTCCATAAGCCATTACTTTTTCAGAAAAAGTACATGTCAAGCAATATAATATGCTAAATACTGTACTGGAGAGAGAAAAAGAGAGAGAAAAGTGTTTAGGCTTACAGGTTTAGGCTTGAGACATAGAAGAACATGGAAAATACAAACTGCAATAAGACAGTAAGGCAAAGGCTAAAAGAAGCATTAATTCAGTATTACTCAAAATTGGGCAGAAGTACACAGCAGAGTCAATTACCAAAACAGAAAAGTGCCAAAAAACTTAGCAAAACTACCCAGCAACTTGGATCAAGAAGAAATACCAAGGTTTGAACAAGTATTAGGCGCCAAAGACCAAGAGAAAAAAGGACAAAAAACAAAAGAAAATATACTGAGCTTAAAAGAAAACCTGATTGAGCCAAGAGACCAATATCACAAAGATATAAACATACAACTCCAAAGCTGGCAAAAGAACACACCTTGCCTACATCGTTCACAAACCTCAAACCTGTTCCAGCTTTACCAAAACGACAAGTTACAAAAAAAAACTGAAGCCTAACCAGTAAACATGTCAAGCCTAACAACCAAAACCATGTTAAGCCCAAGCATTCAAACTTGAAACCAAAACAACATCAAGCATTAAGGCCTCAGAATTTCTTCATCATAGGCAAACACATCCAAAGGCGAAGTGGGCAATAGAGAAGAGGAAAGAAGTGAACTCAGAAGCTTTTCATCATAAGCAAAACACTATTTCCAAACCCAAACATAAAACCCTCAGAACTCTGAGTTCATCACAGGGTAGGAGATCAAACACTAAAAGCATATCAATCTCAGAGGGCCAGCAACAACACTCAAGTCAACATAATCAACATAAACAGGCATACAGCAACACGAAGGGACAGAAGAGAAGAAGAAAGAAGAGAAAGGTTTTTCAGTTCAAAATCATCACCAAAACTCAATAAGCAGGCAAAGTAGATAAAGAGATACAGAAGTACCAAGTGTCTTCCTAAAGCCAGCTTCATCGTACAAGCCCTCCAGCGCTGAGCCTCCTGAGCACCCTCCTCCTCTTTCTTCCATCCATCCAGGTAGTCTTCCCTCCTCTCTTAATTCTACCACATGCCTCAAGAACACGACAGTAAATTGGAGTAAGAGCCAATAATCAAAAATCACAAACACACAAAAATCGTAAAAACCCTAACGAAATTAGGAGAGCATTCGTACCTTAGGTCGATCGCCTTGATGACGTCGTTGGGAGGAGAAAGAGGTGGAGGTCGCTGGTAGCTTAGGCGGAGAGACTTTGTCCAGTAGCCACGGCAGAGAAGAACGATGAACCTCAGTGAACGACGCGCTACGAACCCTAAACCTTTTGTCCTAACTGAATGAAAACCTGAAACCCTAAATTATTCTGACCCCCAAACGGGCCTCGCCCATTCTGCATTGACCAAAGCCCATTAAGATTTTTTTTTCCTTAACAAAACGTTTTATTTAACACTAACCCCTTTTCTTTATATTACATAAACAATATTTATTTTTTCTCTTTTTCTTTTACAAAATCATATTAATATAAAATACATTTTTCATTTTCTTACATTTTTTAATATTTACAATATAATTGAAAAACATTCTTCTTTTCATTTAATTAAAACATTATTTTCTTTTGTACATAATTTTTAAAAAAACGTTTAATTTAAATATAATCTTGTACATATCATACATTTTTTTATCACATAGTTAAAATTGAAAAATATCCTTTTTCTTTTTAAAATATATATTTATACATAATAGATAAAATATATTTTTTATTTAATATTAAACTCTTAAACACTTAATTAAAACCTTTTTATATAATAAACAATGGTATATTTTTTTTTAATTAAAACTTGAACATACGATTAAAACATTTTCTATTGTACATATCTAAATACAAAATACGAGATTAATTAAACAAATACCCTAATATACTTTAATTCCACATTATCGCACATGTAAATAATTCTATACACCTACACAATACACTGGCATTTTGATACATAATACGTTTGCTCATATTGACATTCGTTATACTTACACTTGATTGGTTCGATTCGGTTAATTTATTGGACACTATGATCCTAAGTCTCATCCCCATTCATAAATTTGTACCCCCATTCCCGGATACTATTTTGTAATAGCATAGATGTTACATTTTCGCAATTTTACCGCTTTCAATTATGCCATGATTAGACCTAGGGTTTGCATGTATAAAATCAAACGCTAGATAACCTAATACAAGACAAATACATGAAATCAATACACAATCACACCTGCACCCTCTAGGGTAATCCCACATGTTGCCTTCCAAAATGGGCCATGCTTGCACGTCGAGAATCTTTGGCAAAATAAAATCAAAATGATCATAAGTCCCTCAAAATGTTGCCTAAACAAATGATCAAGTCCCTCAAAGCAAATTGCCAAAGACACTTGGCACCATTGCATTCATGGTCCATACGATGACCCGCGCCTGTCCCGAATAAACTTCCTAAACGCAAGATTGTCCATCAATTTCAATGGTGGAACAAAATTGTTAAAAGGGGTTAAAACATAACAAAAACCTTTGAGTACAATAGGGTAGACAAAACTCTTAGTTACTTGAGATCAACTTGCAAAAACACTTGCCTTCTTTTCAAAAACCACAATCCACAACACTTTCAAACAAACTCTTAAAAACATTTTGAAACATCTTTTCGAAAAGATACACGCCTTTGTAAAACATTCGAGTAAAGAATTGTTACAAGGTTAGCCTAAGACAAGGCATCTTCTTCCAAAATATTTTCAACAAACACTCACACATACACCGTTTTTCAAGCAAGGCAAGTGATCTAAAAAACCAAGTAACTAAGAGCCCATGGATAACCATGGATGAAAAGGGTGCTAATACCTTCCCTTTTCATAATCTACCCCCCGAACCCATGAAATATCTCAAAAGGTTTTTGCTGTGCTTTTTTGACCTTTCCTTTAGGATAAAATAAAAAGTCGGTGGCGACTCTTGCTCAACCGCACAAGTGCGAATACGAACGCGAAACACTAGTCAGTTCTCCCACCGTATCACACCATCGTCCCATCATCAATCTCCAAATGGAATCTATAAGCCCATTCCCGACATCACAAGACAAAAACCACTTCATGCGAGTGCAAATTTCTGGGCACTCTAGTGTTCAATCATCTTCCACCCTCATATCACAAAAGGCAGACAAGCCAATCTAAATCTTCAGGTTTAAGAAGATTAAACAGGGGAAACTGTTGTACCCTAAAATTTTCCCTCTCATATTTCTCAAAACATTTCAAGAAAGATCCTCAAGTTGCTCAAGGAAGTCCAAGGGTTGACCAGACAAGCTCTCTCCTAATGCAGTCTACCTCAAATTAGGGTTTCATGTTGCATCAAGATACTTGAGTCCAAGGGATACCAAATTCTCACCATTGTCCTAATATGTTCTCAAGAACATCCATGTCAAGTTTCAAGCCTTGCAAAGAAAGTTTGCTCAGTCAACTACTCAAAGGCCTGAAAATCGATTGTGCTAGGGCAAAGGTCAACTGTGGCCCACATACTGTCAAACTTCAAGATTTTTGGTCAACATACATATTTTGAAGTATTATTCATCATTTGATCAAGGGTTGATCATGATTCATCAAGGATTTCTCACAATTCATCAAAACCCAAAAGTTGCTAAATTAGGGTTTTGTAGGAAAAGTCAACTCAACTTTGACCAAGCATAACTTTCTCATACTTTTTGAGAAATGACCCATCCAAAGCTTATTTTGAATAGGATTCAATTTCCTACAATCCATATTCATCTCCTAAGTTCAAAATATGCACTCACAAGAAGTTATGAATTTGGACATTATAGGTCATTTTGAAAAGTCAACAAAAACACCTTTTTTGTCAAAGCTTCATACATGAGCATGGAATAATCAATTGAGACGAGACTAAAAGGGTTGCTTATATGACATCTAAATATTTCTATAAAGTCCAAGAACACCTTCAAAGAGTCAAAATTGAGGAAGTTATGCATTGGTGAAGTTGACCCTTTTTGCAAAATTGTCAAAAGTCAACTATGCCTCAAATTGCAATTTTTGCTAAATGGGCCTAACTTTTTGCACTTGTTTTGAGTTGGTAGCATGGTCCACGAGCCCTAGCCCTTTCCACTTGTCTTTATCCTATTTTTATTATTTATTTTCATTTTTATTGCAATTAAATCAATTTAAATCAAAACTAATCATGAAAAAATCCAAAACATTGAAACCTTAAGATATTGTGCATGTTTCAGGTCCTATATCCAGCTAGCAAAAGAATCAATTCGTGTAAGGCATAGGTGGGCACAAAAAGATTGGTTTTGGCCTATTTTGGAAAGGTTTTCAATTGAATCAAATCAAGATCACAAATCATAATTGGCAAAGATTGAGAGCATAATTTCAATCCTAATCCAATCCTTGGTATATAGTGAACATTTGCAGGCCTAAAACACAAGGCTTGAGAGGCGTGAAAAGGCAGAACAAACTTGAAAAAAACAGAAAAAAGTGCTGAGTTGATTTCATAGTTCCAGGCGATTACAAGGCTCCCTGACCATCTCATTCACTTCCTAGGATCACAAGTAAGCTGTACCAATCGAAAGCAAGCGCGCTAGTGCCCAGAATTCATCCCCACGACTCCCACGGTTTGCACATATTTCCAAAACTGAATCTTGTTATTCTTGCACATTCATCATGTTTTAATAGTATATTCTCGTTCCTTAACACATTTGCAAGCTATCTACATCATTTAATTGCATTTTTGTGGACTATATCAGAATTCACCATTGCTAGGTTTTGATAGCTCGTTTTAGGATCTTTTGGTACAGGTAAAATTGGCCCTCAAGAAGGGCACCATCGTGCTCAGCAGGCTAAGACGAGTTGATTCATGGCCTTAGATTTTATTTATCTTGCTTGTGTTTGATTTTAAGAATTGCAGGGTTTGTAGTGACGGACGTTGTCCGTAGGTAAAAGTCACTGCATCTTTTAGCCACGGAGAGAGGACAGGGATGAAGGCATGACACATTCCCATTCGTCTGTTTAAAATTTCGCGCGCATGGAACTAATAAAGTTGTGTTGTTTTTATAATATTTATTTGTTTCTTTACATACAACTAACACGCGCAACTTAGTTGGTAGCCAGGCTATTGGAAAAGGTTACAGGACCTGGGTTCGAATCCCAGGTCCCCCCATTATTTCACATTATTTTTCCTTCAATGTTCAGGCACGTGCATAGGTGGGATGACCACCATGGTCCATCATCATCCAACCAGCCGTGTGTCCAAGAGGCCAGATCTAAAGGCTATCATATAAGGGTCCACCAAAAAGCTCAGTCAATGCATAACATTGGAACGTGAAGGTCAACGTGGACCTTTGGTTTTGGGCCAGAATTGCTAGCAACACACCCCTCCAAATTACTTTCTCAGACCCATTTTCTTCTTCTTTTCATTTATATTTTCTTTTGTTTAATTTATTTAATTATTTTTATTAACATAAATTAATTTTTCTTTTTATCAAAAAATCATAAAAATAACATTTTCATCCAATTAGATTTAGAATTTATTTTTTATACAAATATTAATTTAATTAGTTTATTTAATTTTAGGGTAACTTAAATTCTTTTGTAAATAAATTAAAAACAATTAGGAAATTAGGGTTTTAGTTTAATTTAAATTCTATTTTCTTTCTCTTAAAAAATAACCCAAAAATATAAAAATAGGCCATGTAAATTATTTTCTTTAATTAATTTAATTACTAATTAATTTTGTATTTAATTTGAAAAACCTTATTCTTTTTCTTAAAAATAATCAAAAACAACAAAAATAATTGTTTCTTTCGATTAGGTTAGACGGGGTCAAAACCCTAGTTCTCTCTCGTTCTCAATTCATTGCGCTTTACCATATTGATGTAATTGCTCACAAGTTGTAATAGATTAATTAGGATTTTTACTTTCATTTATCGTTTTTTTACGGGTTGTTTTTGGCTATGTAATTAATACCCGAAGCCTTGTAATAGCTTAGCTTTATTTTTCGTACTTTAATTCCGCAAAATATTAACTGTTAGATGTATGAATAATAGGGATGCATGACAAGAATGTATGTAAATTTTAAAATGGTTAGCAAACCCTAAATATGCAAAGATAATAAAATTGAAATTGAATCACTCGCACATGCGCACTTCTAGGGTATACTCTCACTTCGGTTGCCTTTGGTAAACGGTCATTAAGTATAGGATATTTTAGTGGTCGCTCTCTTGTCTCAAAGATCAAAGTTTCCTCAGAATCGTTGCCTCGAATATTGATCTTAAGACATTAGGGTTATTACTAAGACGTCTGAACATTGCTTTAGTGATCGTACGTCCCTTTTCGAATTGACCCTCAAACTCCAACGATGGTGCTACCTACTCACTAATAGTGGGATAACGCTGTCTAAAGGAAACGAACATAGAACAATTTTGTTTTCGAGTAGGTAGATACTAGTAGGTACTTGCTCAAAACAAATAAACTTTTTCACACTTACACTCCTTTTCAAACAAAGTTTTCAAAAACACTTCGTAACACTCTTGAAGACAGAAGCAAGGGTTAAATCGAAGTCAAACAAAAACTTTTCAAATCACACAAACACATAAGCAATTTTAAAAATGATGAGCAAGTACCTAAGAGCCCGTAGATAACTACGGATAGAAAGGGTGCTAATACCTTCCCTTTCTATAATCTACCCCCGTACTCAAAATCTCGAAAAAGGAATTTTCTGTGCTTTTTCCTTTCCTTGTTGGATAAAATAAAAGTCGGTGGCGACTCTTGCTTACCGCGACATTTTGCAAACACAAATGCAAAATGCAAGCGAGCATTCAAACAGTTCCGGTTCTGCCACCGTATCACACACAACAATTGTGATAAAACGCAAAACTCCCAAGTCAGTTCTCCCATCGTATTACACTATTCATATTATTAACAATGTATCTGCATACTCAAAGAAACCATTAGAACTAAAAAATTTCTAAAATATATGCTTGTTATCATCAAAACTTAGAGATTAAACACATATCTAAATCTTGTTCTTATATGATATCAGTGTCGTAATATCTAGTTCGACATTTGGTATTTGTGTGCCAAAATTTAAAGTATTTTTGGGAAAGGTTTATTCAACTTCTCCCCCCTCATATAGACCATTTGAGTCCATATTCTTCTCCAACAATTGGCCTTAAAGTCGGTCTTTTGATTAAGTCTAATGACTCCAAAAGTTGAGAATATGGGTAACAGTGGTCGAAAGGGAACATACAATAGAGCTCCAATTTTCAAAGGTGGAAAATATGTTTATTGGAATGATAGTATGTATCTTCACTTAATGTTAATAAAAAAATTCTTTGGGTATTTATCACGGAGAAACCTTTATCTCTAAAAGTGAAGTTGAGGGCGTGTTCACTGTAAAAATTCTTAAAGGATTGGTCGGATGACAAAACTAAAAAGGCATATTATGACTTCAAGGTGAGAAACATGCTCATTTCTACATTAAGCGCAAAAGTGTATTACTTAATTTCACATTATAAGAATGCACAATCAATTTAGAATGCTCTTCGAGTGCTCTATGAGGGTATTGAAGGTGTAAAGGAATATAAAATTAACATGTTGAAAGAGGAGTATGAACTATTCAGCATGTAACCTGGTGAAACCATGGAGTCCATGCAGGACCATTTTCTCCACTTAATCAACAAGCTAGAAAATTTGGGTAAATATCTATCTAAACAGGATTGTGCTAATAAAATATCGAGATCGATGTACCTAAAATGGCAACCTAAGGTAACCACTATTAAGGAATCACACTATCTGAAAACTTTGGACGTTTCAACCTTTTTTAGAAAACTTATTGAGCATGAAAATGAATTGAAAGAGAAGCCAATGCTAAGAAGAAAGAGAAATAAAAACAAGAGAAGTGGGATATATCCTTCAAAGCCTCCTATTCCAAGGTGCAGAAAGTAGAGGAAGGTGATGAAGGTTCTGATAAAGATTCTTCTAAAGAGGAAGAAATGGGTTTATTCATCAAGTGTTACAATAGATATTTAACGAAACTCCTCCTCCAGTACTCTGATAAGAATTTGATTAACTTTAAGGAATCTTATAGACATAAGAAAGAAGAAAAGAAAAATGAAGATAATGTTATTTATTATGAATATGGAAAATCTGGTCATTACCATGCAACATGTCTGAGCCTTAGCAAGCGCAACAATAAGAAGGATAAAGACTCCTACCTGAAGAGTAGTAATCATACCAAAGGTCATATATCTTATATTGTTTTAAAATGAAATTTCTTCTTCTTCTTCTTCTTCTTCTTCTTCTAGTTCGAGCTTAGATGAATGCTTATGTGCCATAATTGAGTTTCCTTACAAAGTTTTGCATTCTAGGGTTAGTGTTAATCATTTTTATGTATGCATATAAATCAAATTATTTTATTAAGGTCCATGTAGTATGTTTTAAGCCAATTATTTATAGGTTTGAATCAAGAAACACATAAGAACATGGTTCAAATCATGCTAAGTCTCAATTCAAATCAACAATATTTTTATTGAAATTTGAGTTTTTAGAAGTGTGATTCAAATCAGGACATTGGATGACTCAAATTAAATTGAATGAGAAAGACTAGGATTTTCTTTTGTGAGTTTGTTTGAATCACATGATGGTCTGACTCGAATCAAATATGATTATGAAAAAAAAGATTTTGCTTTTGTGATTTTGATTCAAATCACAATAAAGCATGACTCAAATCATATATGTTTTGATTTAAATCATGAAAATGATTTACTAT
Source organism: Vicia faba (assembly GCA_948472305.1). NCBI lineage: Eukaryota > Viridiplantae > Streptophyta > Magnoliopsida > Fabales > Fabaceae > Vicia > Vicia faba. The sequence continues at coordinate 1,567,250,293 of OX451737.1, read as the reverse complement.
AATCAAATTGTGGTAGCACATTTTGGATCTTGGGTATGTAATATTAATTCGAATCATAAATAAGGATGGATCAAATCATAAAATGCTTGAATCGAACCATGGGAGCATATTTTCTTGGTTCTTGGATCTTGTTTCAAATCATTCATTCTCTTGGCTTGACTCATCCTTTGCTTTGGACTCGAATCAATGAGTGTTTTCTCTCATTTATGTGTCTTATCTCTAACACATATATAAATCACTATTTCAAATCCCTTTCATAACAAATCTATGATTTATAACTCACAACACCCATTTTCTCTCAAACTTTCAAAAATTATTTTGAGTTTGTTTTGAGTTTGCAATCGAAATCTCTCTTCATCTTCAACCTCTTGTGTTTTTCATTGTGGTTTGGGTTAGGTTCTCATCTTAGGGTGTGAGGTATGTGTGAGGAGGTTCCTTTTGTGATTAATTCTTTGTGAATATCTTGTGAAGATTTCAGGGTTTTCATCTTTGTGTGTGTTGTGGTTGGGATCGACAATCCAACGAAAAAAGAAAGAGGATGTTCTCTCCAAGATTGCTTTAATAGAGCTATTTGGAAGCTACTACACTCGAAGCTAAAGTTTTCTCATCTTCATACAACTCAAAGCTCAAGGAAATCATATGGAAGGTCGCTTCAAAATGGAAGCTTGGAGTAGCATTCTTGAAGATGGAAGATAAAAGTCAAAGTCGGGTAAAGATTTTGTGGAATTCAGTGTTAGAAGTTATGTACTGTCAAATAGGATTCAGATTGAAGATTTATATTTTCAACAGTATCTTAAATTATGATTGTTTTAAAATAATTTATGCAATGTTTTCAAAATCATAGTGGAAGAACAAATTTTTTTAATAACAACCATTGGAGAGTGGAGTAGGCACTAGCAAAGACAAAGTGTCAAAGCACTATAAATATTGTATATTGTGTCTCCTCTATCTCTCTCTACATTTTGTTTAGGATTACATGTTTAGATTTAATGGGTTCTTAGAATCACATGATATTAGGGTTTACTGCATTTGTAGCTATTTCATATATAAGTTTTAGGTTTGTGTTAGATTGAGATCCTAAAACATTCTTATTTTTTATTAACTCTGAAAACTATAATGTTAGATTTCTAGCTCAATTGAACTCGCTTTACACATTTTGTGTAACTCGATTTTAGTCAATTGAAACATTGACTAATTTAGTATTGTCACATATCACTTGTTTTATGTTTCTAAGTAAGTGTATATTACGATCAATTCAAAAATCATATATTTTGTACAAAAATTCCACTACACCGAGAAATTTTTGTCGAACTCTGATTTTTTAAAAGTAAATGTTTTTAAAGTGGTCTTTTTCAAAAAAGGTCTATTCACCCCCCCCCCCCCTTTCTAGACCATTTGAGTCTATATTCTCTCCCAACACACCTTTATGTTGATCAACATTAGATGTTCCTAGGGGCCTCTCTTTCCATCAATAGTTACGAGGAAGGGTGATTTGATGTTCTCCAAGACTGGGGCATCCCAAATTTCTCCACACAGTGGTTGGGTGACCTCCAAATCATCGTTAGAGTTACTCTCGTAAACTTGTTAGCTCATGTTCAATCTCTTCCACTAATGTATGCAGGACCTTATTTTGGCATCACAATTCGTTCATAATGGGTCGGATTTCGGCTAAGTCATTTGTTTCTTCAAGTTGGGGTGTTGATCGTGTCATCTCCTTATTGGAGTGTTAGTGGGATAATGCTAGCTGAATTATATGGACAAGCATCATGGGTGTATGGTATAATGAGGGTATATGATGTATGGTATAGTGAGGGTATATGGTGTATGCTAAGATAAAAATCAAATGATCTTGGTTCGTGTTGAATCCTCTATTTATAAGTATTGTGTGGTTCATCCCTTAGACTATAATTGTGGAAAATGAAGTAACACCTCTGTCTTAATGAGAGAGGACGTGAATGTGGGTTGTCATTATTCGTGATTTCCTTTTGACGAACCATGCCATTGAGGTGGTCATCTTTCCTTTTTTGTTTGGACGACCATACTAGACATTATCGCATGTCCTAATTTAGATCAAGGAAGCTCAGGGTCAGGTCATTGGCCCATCAGGAGATGTCGTCTAATTCTTCCTTATTCCAAAGTGGTGGTTATGCCTAAGATCTATTATATGTTAGCGAGGTGGACAACTCATGATGATATTGAGATCAAGGCCCATTGTTATGTGAGGTTGTACTCATCACTTTCAATTTTTATATTAATCTTCTAATTTTTTTCCAAAATATTTTTGTTTGTTAGGTTTACGTAAAAAGGTTTCGCCAAATTCTTCAATGGAGTATAAAGAAACCCTTCTCTCTTGATGAACAACACAAAACCTGAATCCATGTCCAATAAATGATTATTTTTCCTGATACACACAATATAACGTCAAAGAAAAACATTAGATTCTTTAATGTACCTTTAGTCTACCGCTTCACTCAATCTTTAGAGTTGGAGATCCACAAAAATGGTTCTTAACAAAGGTTGAAGAGTATGAGTAGTATATGAAGAATCTCACACACATATAGTTATTACTCACAATATCCATATTATAAGAGGTTACTCACAAGGTATTAACAAGTAGATATGTGATGGTGAATGAAGAACACACTTGTTTCTCTCAAGGTTCTTTGCAAAATTTAGAATCTCCGAACATAATAGGGTTACCCGTTATTTCCCCATCCTTAGAATAAAAATTAATGATGGTGACTCTCATATTTTTTTTAGGTTATGACATAAGGCAGTGGTAATTCACATCTTTCAAATGAGTTCATGATTCGAGTCACATCATGCATGATTTGAATCAAGCATCTCTGCAGTCTTGATTCAAGCATTCTAACTTATAATTCAAGTAATACTTAACACATTGATATAAATCAAATTGCTAGGCTAAAAAATGAAACGTTTTCATTGATACAACTACTAAGACATTGAGTATAGAGGTTCTCAAAGGTACAATATTGATTATAGTCGGCTGAAGCAAACAAATACAAACGACTCCAAATAAATATCAAGCATACATGAAAATAATGATGCACATACACATAATTGATAAATTATAAATACCCAATAAATCAAATACGTATACACACAAATTAACAAATCATCAAAACTAAAATGGTATTGATAATGACTGTAATTTGAGCCTATCCCGACTTTAATGCACACTAGAATTCACAACTTTCCTCATTCTTTATATTTTATTACTCTCTTCTCCTCTTTAAATATTTTCTTCACCAAAGTTTTCTTGGTGCCTTGTGAGTGAAAGCTACTTGTGAGAAAAGTGTTATAATAGTGTCATGCTATTGTTTTTTATTTTCCAAAATTTGATACTCTTGAAGAGTCGGGTTCAATTCTTGAGATTAACCATTGAAAAATCTATGTTTGGTTATAGAACTCAGCTGGGAAAAGTTATGTTTGATTATTAAGATTAGCCAATAAAATCTCTAATTGGTTTGTGATTTCATCCCATGGAAAAGCTCTCTTTTGGTTGGGGGATAAGCCAATGTAAAATCTCTCGGTTCGTTTGTAATGAAGGTTCGTGGGAATAACCTATAAAAGCTCGAGATTGTTATTAAAACTCTCAAGAAGATCTCTTAAAGATAGGACTAAGCTAATGTTCGACCAAATCTGTATAAATCTCAGGTCATCTCTCTAACCCTATCTCTTTAACTTCAGTCATTTAAATTCCTATTTTATTTTCTTTCCACTGTTTTTCTCTTCTCTTCTGAAACTAACACAAACTGTTGTTTTAAGTAATAACTTTTTAAAATTAATCACAAATTCTAAATAAGTCACTTGTCCAACAGAAGGGTGATCGGAAGTTCTCCAAGACTAGAGCATCCCAATTTTTTTTGCACAATAGCTGAATGTCCTCCAAATCGTCGTTAGAGTCATCCTCATGAACTTGCTTCTGTTCAATCTCTCTACTTGTATTTGTAGTGCCTCGTTTTGGCATGACAATTCATTCATAATGGGTCGAATTTCGACTATGGCATCAATTTCTTCAAGTTGTGGATCCTTCTAGCAGGACTATGGTGTATATTAGGATAAGAATCAGATGATCCTGATTCATGTTGAATCCTCTATTTATAGGTGTTGTGTGATTCATCACTTAGACTGAAAATGTAGAAAATGATTAACAACACCTATATTGAAATAAGCGAGGACATGGATTTAGGTTGTCATTGGTCGTGTTTTTCTTATAACAAACCATGATGTGGAGGTGATTGTATTTCTTTTTAGTTAGGGCGACCAAGACGATCATACTATACATTATCACCATTCTGAATTGGATCAAAGGAACTCAGGATCAGGTCATTGACCCATTTGAAAAAAACAATTAATTCTTTCTTCCTATTCGAGAATAACTATGTTAAAGTCCATTATATATTAAAAAGATAGACAACTAACACTGAGATCATGAATTTCAATATTTTATATCGGTGTTATAATTATTTTTCGTCAAAATATTTTTGTTCGTTGTGTTTACATGAAAATTCCAATTAGTCATAACACGGTAAAAATAGATCTAAAGATAATTTTCTATCTTCAAGCTCGAAACATGTTACATGCCCTTCAATCATTTTATTCAAAAAAATGGCTCCGTTAGTTTGAATTTTGTTCCCATATCTTCTAAAAAAACATGAGTAAAAGACAAGTGTTGGCAACTTTTTCTTTGAAAAAGCACACTTTAATTAATTTAATCCATCAACTTTTTCATTTTTCTTGAGGAAGAAATATTTTCAAATCTCAAAAAAGAAAAGTAGCCATTTAAATTTAGGCCAAAAAGCTATTACACTCTGTCTGTCCTTTTCTCCCATCCAAATCCAAAACCAGCAAATCATCCAGCTGTTATCTGTATATCAAGTTTCAAATTTCAAAAATCTCCCAAAATTATCACATTCATTATTCATTACAACTCACCTTTCACAACGTTCCACTCAAAATCTAACCGTTACAACAATAATAAAATAACCCATTTTTCATTTCCATTTTCCCTATATAAACAAAAACCCTCTTTTCTAACCCTACATTCGCCCCCACAAAACCCTCTTCAATTTCTCTCTCTGCAATTTTTCTCTCTTCAATTTCTTCACGAAAATGAGGGAAATTCTTCACATCCAAGGTGGACAATGCGGAAACCAAATCGGAGCCAAATTCTGGGAAGTCGTTTGCGCCGAGCACGGCATCGATCCTACCGGGAGATACGGCGGTGACACAGATCTGCAATTGGAGAGAATCAATGTTTACTACAACGAAGCTAGTTGCGGTCGTTACGTTCCTCGAGCGGTTCTCATGGATCTTGAACCGGGTACCATGGACAGTGTCCGGTCTGGACCGTATGGTCAGATCTTTAGACCGGATAACTTTGTGTTTGGTCAGAGTGGTGCTGGGAATAACTGGGCTAAAGGTCATTACACTGAAGGCGCTGAGCTTATTGATTCTGTTCTTGATGTTGTTCGGAAAGAAGCTGAAAACAGTGATTGCTTGCAGGGTATGGTTTTCTAGCTTTTGTTGATAATTTTAGGGTTTTGTAGTTGGATCTCGACTTTAATGTCACGTTGCTGTTAATTGGAAGTTGGTTTTATTTATTTTACAATCGTGAAATTAATGTGTAAAATTTAGGGTTCATGATGATGATGATGATGTTGTTTTTATTGTTGTTTTGAGGCTGACTATGATAGATGGTTATGCTACTGTGTTTTGATTTGGATAAAGTGAAATGGTAGTTGAAATTTGATGGGTTTCTGGAGCTTTTTGTGAGAAATTTTGTACTGATGTTGATTTTAGAGTTTAGGGTTGTTAGTGAGTTTTGTTTGCAAAGAACTAGAACAATTTGATGGGTTTCTACAATATTTTGTGGGTGATTTTGTAACGTGTTCTTAGTGTATGTTTGTATTTCTACAATATTTTAGCTGTGTTTTTTTCAAGGGGAGGTTGGATCCAGGCTTAATCTCATGTTGCTGTTAATTGGAACTTGATTTAATTTGTTTTACCATCATGAAATTTGTGGTTCGTTCTTGTGTTGTAATTTTGGGTTAATGGTGATAGGTTTTTTTGTGAGCTATTTTGTTTTGTTGCTGTAAATTTGGAATTTGGTTGTTTTGTTTTATCATGAAATTTATGTTCAAACTTAGGGTTTGTTCTTGTGTTCTAATGTCGGGGTTATGGTGATAGTTTTTTTGGGTAAAATGTTCAGATATTGTTGTTTTGAGGCTGATTATGAAATGGGTGTGTGCAGGTTTTCAAGTATGTCATTCACTAGGTGGAGGGACTGGATCTGGAATGGGTACCCTTTTGATTTCTAAGATAAGGGAAGAATACCCTGATAGGATGATGCTTACTTTCTCCGTTTTTCCTTCGCCTAAGGTTTCTGATACTGTGGTGGAACCTTACAATGCTACTCTCTCTGTTCACCAGCTTGTTGAAAACGCAGATGAATGCATGGTTCTTGATAATGAAGCCTTGTACGACATTTGCTTCCGTACCCTCAAGCTCACAACCCCAAGCTGTAAGAAATTTCATTTCATACAACTTTTTAATCAATATGTGGTTTTGTTGCATTTGTTAATAATGTTTCTGATATTGTTGTTTGGTTTTTTGTGATGCAGTTGGTGATCTTAACCATTTGATATCAGCAACCATGTCTGGTGTCACATGTTGTTTGAGGTTCCCTGGTCAGCTTAACTCCGATCTTCGTAAGCTTGCTGTGAATCTGATTCCGTTCCCTCGTCTCCACTTTTTCATGTTGGGGTTTGCTCCGTTGACTTCAAGAGGCTCTCAGCAGTACAGGTCTCTAAGTGTACCAGAAATCACACAGCAAATGTGGGATTCCAAGAACATGATGTGCGCTGCTGACCCTAGACATGGACGTTACCTCACTGCATCAGCCATCTTCAGAGGCAAAATGAGCACAAAGGAAGTTGATGAACAAATGATGAATGTTCAGAACAAGAACTCATCCTACTTTGTGGAATGGATTCCAAACAATGTGAAATCAACTGTTTGTGATATTCCCCCAACAGGTTTGAAGATGGCCTCGACATTCATTGGAAACTCAACATCTATTCAGGAAATGTTCAGAAGGGTGAGTGAACAATTCACTGCTATGTTTAGGAGAAAGGCTTTCTTGCATTGGTACACTGGTGAAGGAATGGACGAGATGGAATTCACCGAAGCTGAGAGCAACATGAATGATCTTGTATCGGAATACCAACAGTATCAAGATGCTACTGCTGAGGAGGATGAGTATGAAGATGAAGAGGAAGATTATCAACCGGAACAAGATGAAATGTGAGGACATGTTATGATCCTTTTTGCGGTGGAATTTTGGATTGAATGTTGAACTTAATCATGCCGCAACTTCCTGTTGCCGGTTCATTATCTCTGTTTTAATGCTATAAGTACTATTCCGGTTAATGTGAAATTAATTGATTCTGCTTTTATTCCGTTTGTTTGTAACAATGTTAGGGAATGATATATTTGATTGTTGAAACAATTATTACTATAATATGCATCTATCTTTTCTTGAAAATTTGATTCTTTTATATATGTATATACCTCTCCCAACACTTGAACTCTCAGAACCTAATAACTGAATCTTGGACTAACCATTGACAAACCTTTTCAATATCTTAAAAAGCCAATGACCCTCTCTGCACTGAAAAATCATATCGTAGATTGCCAAATTGCATTAAAAATAAGCCTCATTTTGAATAACAATTAGCATCAAGTGTGGAGTGAAATGAAAGCAATGACCAAGTAGTGGTGGTGGGGGGGTTTGTTGGATGCAGCATTATTGTCAATATTTATACTTTAATTATTAAAATAAATTATATCTTAGGATTAATAATGTACAGTTTCAGTTTAACCAGTGTGATTGGTGAATTGAATGGAATCCTATACCATCCTGCTGGTATACATTCAATCAAATCAAGACCCCTTGGTATGATTAACAAACATGTTTCTTTTTGTCTGTTTTTGAGTTAATTCACATTATTTGAAATAGCTGTGTTCTTTAACTTCAACAGCAACCAAAAAAATATTGTAGTTTTGTTTTTTAGGTATACAAGTTAATCATATAGGTACAAAGCCATGTCATATTGGTTGGCATGTTCATGTTGCTAATTTTGGTTGGCATGTTCATGGTCATATAGGTATTAGATCAATTTACACCACATGTCAAAATAATGACATCAAAACTTATTTATGTTGAGTATAATTAAAGGTTCACCGATAAAAATAGAATTGATAGTGATGACAATCAAATCAAAGAATCCAAATATTTCACTATAATGATTCTAAAACTCATGTGCAAAAGAAATCTCAAAACAATCAAAGTAAAATATATGAATAGAGAAATGACATTGTTGTTTCTTTGAGTAAATCTTTGATTCATTATCATCAATGAGTCTTTAGAAGAGAAACAAAAATATCACAACAAATTAATTACAATTGTTCAAGATGGACCATCTTTAAGTTTTTTTTTCTTCTTCTTTTCTCTCCAATTATATAACTACTCTTCAACAAAATCAATCAAGTTCAAACAATGTTTGAACTTTGATCTAGATAATGACTTGAGAAACACATCTATTATATTATTCTTTGAAGTAACTTATTCAACTACAATTTTATTATATTCTACCATATTTCTAATAAAATGTAAATGAATATTAATGTGATTTGTCTTTCTATGACACGTTACGATTATTTCAATGAATTTCACTTTAGTTATTACTGCATTATATTTTAACACATTCTTAAGTATTCGTAACTCCATAATCACGCCTTTCAACCATATGATCCTTTTCACCCCTTCGACAAGGGTAATGTACTCCTCCTGAGTAGCATCTATAAAACTTTCTAAAATGTCTTTCTCTTGACTAAATCTTGTGCATTTAAAAAAATACAGACTCATCAGGTATTTCAAAATCTCCTTCAAAGCTTCTCAATGTATTTGACACATATATCTTATAAATCGAGTCAACATGCTAATTGCACATGTTAAGACCGAAGTACTATAAATCGTGTCCTACATGGTGTTTTGTACCTGTTCTGGACTGGGCCCGACAGGCCCAAAAGCATTGCAAAGGCCCAGTCCAAATGGACTTACAAGGGCCACACCGACCAAAGAGTGAGACCGTGCCCGACGCGCAGTCGCTGGCTCGACGATACGCCTCCAGCTCGACATGAGGTGGTCCAGCACCACAGTCTGAGGCCCAGCTCGACGTTACCTCGAGCACCCCAGCTAGGGCAGACTCAGTCCACTGTCCCCCCAACGATACTCCGAAAAGACCGCGTCTCCGTCTGCCCGCACTTCACGCAGAACATCCAGGAAGGGGACCACGTGCGGGTCCCCACTACGCACGTAGAACCTGGCAGTTCCTCCATTGGGCCAAACCTGCCCGGCCCAGTGAAGGAACCTTGGCCCAGCGCTGGGGGCTATAAATACCTTCTGCTTTCAGAGGGTCAGATATTCATCATTCTAACCTCACACTTGCTATTATCTGCTCGTACTCCTACTTACTTCAGCATCGGAGTGCCTTGCAGGTACCCCCCCCCCCCCACCTCGTTCAAAAAAGCTTTCTGCTCGGAGCCAGCCGTGACGGTCCATTTCTGATCAGGTCAGATCAGTGGCGCCGTCTGTGGGAAACTAGCTTCCCCGTCTAACGAACAATTCTAAAGACCAAAGCTCAATTCAACTACCTGTCATGGCTGATCCAGCTCGCGATGAGCAGCCCGTCTGTGTCGCCGACACTAATAACGGTACCGCGGACAAGAATGGACACCTCGATAACCCCGGTGATCCCGGCCACAGTGCCATCCCTGTGACAACTGCCCCTGGACCTTCCTCCTACAGGGACGGGGCTACTGCATCATCCTCTACGACCCCTCCAGCACTCAAAGACGACCCGGTAGCTCTCGCTCATCACAGAGCTGCCCGGTTCTACGAAGTCCCAGTTCCCGCCGGAGCAGATGCCATGACTCAGGCACTGTTCGCGGCCATTAATCAGACAAATTATCTCATATTCGCCCAAGGAGAAAGATTAAGGGCACTTGAAGATGATCGACGACCCCCGAGGAGGCATCGGAGGCCACATTCTCCACCTCCTCGGATCACGGAAGTTCGACACCCTTCTCCCCCGCGAAGACACTACAGGGAGAACTCCAGGAGCCCTTCTCCCCGGCCAAAGCAGAGGCGGCCCTACCATGAGAGACAGCCCGCCATCCCTGCCGGAGAACCCAGTCGCGACCCATCAAGGCACGACAAGAGGCACGCCGGGGACGGGCGTGTGACCTTCAACCACCGAGCATCACGCTCGAGGGAAACTCAGCACGATCATCGTGCCAGACATAACTACAGGACCCCTTCTCTTTCTCCGGAGAGGAGCGACGGGGACGACCCTCGCGGTCCCCTGTCGCAGGCCATCATGGATGCACCTATCCCCCCGGGCATGGAGAAGCCCCTGCATCTGAAGGAGTATGACGGAGTAGCGGACCCGGTCGACCACATTGACGGGTTCGAAGCCATGCTCCACTATCATAATGTCGGGGGCCCCATCAAGTGCCGTCTTTTCCCCACGACTCTCAGGAAGGCGGCCATGGACTGGTATAAAAGGCTCGCCCCGGGCTCAATTACATCGTGGCGGAACCTGAAGAACCAGTTCATCAGTTCCTTCACAGCTTCTCGGCGCCATCCGAAGACCGAGGCGGCCCTCGAGGCCATCATCCAAAGACAGGATGAAACCTTGAGGGAATTCATCAACCGCTTCAACCGGGAAGCAATACAGGTCCCCTGCGCGGACCATATGAAAAGATACTTGCTGGAGAAGGGTCTCCTCCCCGGCACAGAATTCAGAAAGGCTGTGGGTATTGAGCCACCTCCAACTTTTGATGCCCTCCTCGACAAGGCCCGAGCATACATGGACTACGAGGAGAGAGAAGCTGCCAACAGGGCCCGAGACTCCAGGGCTCGCGCTCCCAACAACAGCAGCAGCTCACGACAAGAGCCTCCTCCCCGACGTACCGGGGAGAAAAGGAAGGAAGATCGACCCCGGGAAGTCCGGGAACAAAGGGGCCCCTCGGGCCGTTTCACCGAGTACACTCCGCTCACGGCTTCCCGCGAGCGTATTTTGGCGGAGTGTTCCAGTAAAGATTTCAGAGACGGTGGCGTCAAGCGTCCCCGACCTGCTCCCGCCAAGCCAGGGGCAGATAAAAATAAATACTGTCAATACCATAGGAGTCATGGTCATTTGACAGAAGACTGCGTCCACCTCAAGGACGCCATTGAAACCCTCATCAAGGGAGGGAGGCTCGCACAGTACAGGCGAAACGACGCTCCCCGTCGTGACGCCCATGAAACCAAGGAGCCCGAAGAAGATGCCCGACCATCAGACGAGTCGGTGCCTATCCAGACCGCCTTCTCGGTAACCAGGCCCGAGGATTTTGACGTTCTCGAGCTCCTGCAGGAGCCCCTGACAACACACAGCAGGTGGGAATACTTCCCATCTGCCATGGTCATCAACGGGGGCGGGTTCAACGACCTCACCATCAATTCAGCTAAGAGGAAGTTGGACGAGCTGGTCGACATAGCTCCTCCGCAAACGGTAACGTTCGAAAGGGTGAAGGGCAGGTCAGAGCCCATCACCTTCTACCTAGAAGAACTCCCCGGCGGAGCCCCGAACGCAGTCATCCCCTTACTGATAAGGGCAAAAATGGCCAATTTTGACGTGCACCGCATCTTGGTCGACGAAGGGAGTTCCGTCGACGTGATGTACAGCCAGCTGTTCCGGATCTTACAACTGGACGACTCACATCTCTCTCCGTATGTGGGTTCGGATCTTCAAGGCTTCAACGGCTCGACTTCCAAACCTTGGGGTTATGTCGAGCTCCTGGTTACGTTCGGAGAAGGAACGGCTATGAGACAGGTTAAGGTCCGCTTCCTCGTCATTGATTGCCCTTCTCTATACAATTTCATCTTGGGGAGACCGACACTGGCGGAGCTGACAGCGGTGCCCTCGACTGTCCATCTGAAAATGAAGTTCTATACCAAAAGGGCACGGGTAGCCACCATCCAAGGAGACCTCGCCGCTGCCCGCAGGTGCTTCAACGCCGCTTCAAAGGGACGGGATACCGTCGACGTGGGGACCAGACCCACCAAGAGGACAAAGCAGGAGCCCGACAGAAAAGCATCCCCCGAGGAAGAAGTCCAGAAGGCTCCACCAAAGGTCGACTCCATAGCCCTCGACGCTCGCTTCTGCCAGGACGAGCCATCCGGCAGTGAGCAAATCCCACTCCGACCTATCCCGAACGGGGATTTTGAACTCGTTCCCCTCGGTACGGACCCGACCAAGGGAGTGAAGATTGGTAAAGACCTCCCCGACTTGGCCAGGAAGCAAATCAAGGCCTGTCTGCGCGAGAATGCTGATCTCTTCGCCTGGAGCGCTGCAGAGATGCCCAGACTCGACCCTGAGGTCGCCTGTCACCACCTCGCCATTGATCCAGCCGCCAAGGCCGTAGTACAACGTAGGCGTAGGCAGTCTCCAGAAAAAACGGAGGCTGTTGAAAAAGCTGTAAAAGACCTCCTAGAGGCAAATTTTATTTCTGAAGCCCGGTATTCCACCTGGCTGTCAAATGTTGTACTTGTGAAAAAGAATAATGGAAAATGGAGAATGTGTGTTGACTATACCGATCTCAACCGGGCTTGCCCGAAGGATGCTTTTCCTTTACCTAACATAGACATGTTGGTCGACAACTCGGCCGGCTACAAGACTTTGTCGTTCATGGACGCCTACTCGGGATATAACCAAATCCCAATGGCCCTGGGCGACAAACACTGCACGGCATTCATGACCAGCTCTGGCAACTATTACTACAACGTAATGCCCTTCGGACTGAAAAACACCGGAGCAACTTACCAACGTATGATGAACAAAGTGTTCAACAAACAGATTGGCGACATGCTCGAGGTATATATGGACGACATGATCGTCAAATCCCGAGCAGACACCGATCACGCAGCTCATCTCAAGACAGTCTTCGCCCAAGCAAGACAATGCAAAATGAGGTTCAACCCCGAGAAGTGCACGTTCGGGGTTAAGGCAGGAAAATTCCTTGGATTCTATCTAACAGAACGAGGGATCGAAGCCAACCCCGACAAATGTCGGGAATTCTCCGACCTCCCAACACCGACGTCAAAGAAGTCGATACAAATCATGAACGGCATGCTGACGTCACTATCCCGCTTCATCGCGAAGTCCGCTCAGCACGCCCTCCCCTTCTTCAAACTCCTTCGGAAGGAAGCAGCCTTCGAATGGAACGATGAATGCGAGCACGCACTTCGCCATCTGAAGCAGAGCCTGTCTCAACCGCCCGTGTTGTCTCGACCAGACGACGGGGAATCGTTGTACTTATACTTGGCCGTTTCGAACGAAGCCATCAGCGCAGCCCTTGTACGCGAGACCCCTGGCGGGCAGAAACCTGTCTACTTCACGAGCAAAGCCTTACAAGGGCCCGAAAGCAGATATCAGCAGATAGAAAAGGTTGCTCTGTCCCTCGTCAACGCTGCGAGGAGGCTTAGACACTACTTTCTAGCCCACACCATCATCGTGCGAACCGATCAGCCGGTGAGGCAGCTCCTGGGTCGGCCAGATATGGCGGGCAGGATGCTAAAATGGTCCTTGGAACTCTCCGAATTCGACATTCAGTACGAGAGCAGGAAGGCCCTGAAAGCACAGGCCTTGGCCGACTTCGTCGCGGAGATGACCACTCACGACCTTCCCCCGGGGAAGGAACACAAGTGGACCATCTTCGTCGACGGAGCGTCCAGCTCGTCCGGTAGCGGCGCAGGGATCCTCCTGGAAAACGAAGAAGGCGTAGTGATCGAGCACTCTTTAGTTCTCTCCTTCCCGACGTCAAATAACCAGGCAGAATACGAAGCCCTGCTCGCAGGACTGAGACTAGCCGAGGACCTGGGAGCCCACGAGGTACAAATTTACACCGACTCCCAGCTCGTCGCTTCTCAAGTACAGGGAAGCTACCAGGCCAAAAACGACAACCTCATCGAATATTTGAACTTAGTCAAAAAACACATGGCAAAGTTCGTACGAGCAGAAATTTCTCATGTTCCCCGCGAGCAAAACACGAGGGCGGACATATTGTCTAAACTCGCGAGCACACGAAAGAAGGGCGGGAATAAATCCGTCATCCAGGAATCTCTGGCACGTCCAAGTATCGAACCACCCTCGACTACGGTCGAGATCCATGCCATCGGCGATGCCGCGTCCTGGATGACCCCGGTTTATAATTTCCTGACAAAAGGAGAACTCCCGTCGAACTAGTCCGAAGCTGCCATAATCAAGCGACGAGCATGTTCCTATGTAGTTCTCGAGCAGAAACTGTACCGAAGAGGATTCTCCATTCCCCTCCTGAAATGCATCGACGAGACCGTCATCCCCGACGTACTGCGGGAGATACACGAAGGGATTAACGCCCAGCACATGGGCGGTAAATCCTTGGCAAGGAAAGCCCTTCGAGCAGGATACTACTGGCCGACGATGCAACAGGATGCCAAGGAACACGTGAAAAAATGTGACAAGTGCCAGAAGCACGGGGATATGCACCTCGCCCCCCCGCACGAGCTGAACACATTGTCGTCCCCGTGGCTGTTCGCCTGGTGGGGCATGGACATCCTCGGGCCCTTCGTGCAAGGAACCTATCAGAACAAATTTCTTATCATGGCCGTCGATTACTTCACGAAGTGGATCGAGGCCGAGGCACTCGCAAAAATCACCTCGCACAATATCCTCCGTTTCTACAAAAGAAACGTCCTCGCCAGGTTCGGAATTCCGCAGGCCCTGGTGACCGACAACGGTACCCAGTTCACCGACCACGGGTTCCGGGACTTCGTCACCAAACTTGGGACAAAACAACATTTCACGTCGGTCGAGCACCCTCAGACCAACGGGCAAGCCGAAGCCGCGAACAGAGTCATCCTCTGAGGGCTCAAACGTCGTCTAGGCGAAGCCAAAAGGGGATGGGTCGAGGAGCTCCACAGCGTCTTGTGGGCCTACCGCACCACACCCCACTCAACGACGGGTGAGACACCATTTCGACTGACGTATGGCACCGAGGCTGTCATCCCGGTCGAAATCATGGAACCGTCCCGGCGAACGGAGGAACCCCTCGACGAAGAAATGAACGACGAAGCACTAAGGGATGAACTCGACCTAGTCGAGGAAATCCGATCGGGTGCAGCCCTGCGCGAAGCCACCCTAAAACAACGAGTGGCTCTGCGCCACAACGACAAGGTCATCAAGCGCGAGTTTGAAATCGGCAGTCTGGTATTACGCAGGAACCAGAAAGATTCTCGCGAAGGGAAGTTGGCCGCGAACTGGGAAGGACCTTACCGCGTCCACGGCACCACGGGTACCGGGGCGTACTACCTCGAGCAATTAGACGGAGAGCCATTACCACGACCCTGGAACGCTGCTAAGCTAAAGCAGTACTACAGTTAGAAACTACCAACACCTGGGACCCTCGACCAACAGCACCCGCGCTCGGTCAACAAGGAAAAACGCCAGACTTCGTATAAGGCTAAGGTACAAGCCCGACATACGGCCAAAATGGCACAGAATCGCGCGGTAAACGATGACGATCGATAGTGCCCGACGTGGACAGCTATACCGAGCCCCACCGTCGTTGTACCCATAAGGCAGAACACCCAGCTCGCGATGGGCAGTTCACACCAAGGGCAAATAGTCCCTAACGGGCTCCACGCCCAACTGAGCAACTTCGCTCCAAAAATGCCCGACATGCCATCAAGAATAACGGGCCATCTAAAAGGGTCAAAGGGGAGTCTCTCCCCTCGAGGACAACACTTAGGTGACTCTGGCCAGCGAAAGAGGGCCGGACACGCATGCAAACGGAAGGCGGGCAGATTCGCTCGCCAAATCAAAGCCACTTACGGGCACTCCTCGGGCTCATGACTTAGGCTAAAAATTCATGCAAATATATGATTTCAAACAAGGGCAAAACATCCAAAATGTAAAACAGCATTGATATAAATGCCCGAAGGCGATAAAACAATTATAAACCGACCAAGAAGGCCGACGATGTTCGTAACGTACAACAAACGGACACGCAGGCCCAAAGAATACAAATGCCAAAGGCACGCAGGCCCGCTATCCTAGTCAGGTCTCCCCGGAACCATCATTGTCGGCGCTTGGAGAGTCGGGCGGAGGAACGATCACGCCATCCACGATCTGATGTGTGTGGCCGATACCCTCAGTAACCAGACCAGGGTTTAGCAAGGAGAGTTGACCGAGCGCGGAGTTGAACCCATCCTCCAGGGCACCGATGCAATCCGCCTCGAGGAGCCGGATATGGGCGACCAGCTCCAACCGACTCTTCAAAGCCACTATGTCCTCGGGCTCGTCCTCGGCAGGTTGCATGGCAGCATTCATTTCCTCGATCTGCTGGGCCAAGCGTTCGACTTCGGCCCCCAGACGATCCCTGTCTGCCCGAAGAAGCTCCCCCTCCTCGGCTAACTTCCCCGACTTCTCCTTCTCCAGGGTCAACATCTCCCTCTCAGCATCGAGCATCGTCGTCTGCTCGCGGAACATCTCCTCGGAGCGTTCCAGAGCGACCTTCAACTTCCGCGAGCTCGAGATCAGGGCCGCCTTCTCCTGCTCGAGTTCTTCAACACGGGCAGGATCCCCTCCTTCCTCGGATAGCACCAAAGCCATCTCGGCCATTTTTACCAGCCCGTCCATGCTGGCGGCCAGATGCGTCTTCCGGTCCTCTTTACTCATCTTTTTTATAGCTGCAGCTTCGTCGGCAATCACTGTCAGAGGGAATCTCTCGAAAAAGCCCGCCTCTTCGAAGCAAGGGGGGAAGGCAAAAGATTTAACGGCATCGGCGTCCTCGCCAACAGTCGGACCACTTTCCACACGGGTCCTCTTCCTCTGTATCAATACGGCACTAGGGTCGATCTCTTCAACTTCTGGGGTCCCATCCGACGCGGCCCCCGAGCTTGACGGCGAGTCTACCCTCACCGGCTGAGGAGCATTTGTACTGTGTGGTGGACCCATCCTCGTCGCCTGTGGGGCCTTCACGACCCTCCTGCCTCGCTTTTGGTCGCAAGATAATTTCAAGAGCCTTTCATGTCGACCAGCCATCGAACCTGCACAAAATAAAAATTGGTTCAGTATCGAGCAAACTCGTAAATAAATGACGAGCAAAGAAATTCAAGCAATGAACAACCTAACAGACGGACAGCCTGCCTGTACGTCGGGCACTCCACGAGCGCCTTGGTATCAATCGGACGGGACTCGAACGTTGGGTAACCATCTTTGTCCAAGATATCATCCCCTTCCCGCGTAACCCACCGGGCAGGGTGGAAGCTATCGACGAACCGGCAAAGTGCGGCGTACGCCTCCTCGTCTTCCGAGCACATGTCCCCGGCAGCAGTATGGTAATAACCAGTCCCATGCTCGTAATGCCGGAACATCCAGTGCACAGGGACTTTAGCCGTACGGGCCAACACAGGGTTCCCATCGTCGCCCAAAACCGTCTCCCCGTCATCGTCGCTCAGGGGCTCCTCCTCCTCGAAAAGAGAACTTAAAGCAGAGGTGGTAACTGGCCGCACAACGTACCACTTGTCTTTAAAACCCCTTAAGGAGTCCATATACATTTTGAAGAGCCTCCTCGACTGCTTCAGGGAGACCCAGCTATGTTTCCCTCCTCGGGACTGGCGCTGCAGATGAAAAATTCGGAAGAAAAGCGGTATGGTCGCCCCGATCCTCAGATAGCGACACGTCAACTCAAACGCCCGGATGAAGGCGAGCGAGTTTGGATGTAGCTGGGACGGGGCCAGCTCCAGGTGAGTGAAGACCCCAACTTGGAAATCAGTGAAGGGAAGCCGCAGCCCTAGATCTTTGAACGCGATCTCATACATCGCGAAGCTGTATTCCGGATAAACCGAGCAGATCCTGGCACGGGAGGACGGGCGCATGACTACGAAGTTCCTCTGAAAGTCGGGCTGGCCCTGGCCCGTCTCTATGACAGCGTACGGATTTCGGTCGTCTCGGCTGTAGATCGACGCGATCCCTCGAGGCTCGACGCCCACCCAATCCAGCGAAGGGTCGGTCACAGTATCAATCAGGGTGACCGACTCGTCGGCGCTTTGTTATTCACGATCATGACGCCCGGAGGAGCTCGGCTCGTCCGCCATGGTTACCTGCAGAGCACGGAAAACCAGTCAATTGGGCACGAAGCCATACACTCGACAAATCACGTCGTCCCATTCACGACCACGTAGTCCGTTTCCACGTATGGTTGCCTCCCCGACATCCTGAAACTCGTTGTGTTCTTCCTCAAACCAACTACGCGGTCACTCTCCAACATGTCGACCCAAGGTATGAACATGGCGAGCCACACCATGAGGCCCACGGCCAAGACCATGAACATACCGGGCGCGATCATGAATCAGGCGCCCTGGATCATGAAGACCCCGAGCAGCGCTGGAGTTTATCACCTAAAACTATGAATACGCCGGCCACAAACATGCGTTTGCCGGTCCTAGGCATGAATATGTCGGGCTAAGTATGAGTTTACCGGGCTAATCCCACGCGCACGGCCCTAAAACATCTACAAGCGCCAAAAATCATGCATTCTAACAAGAAAATGAAGAAGATAGACCACTTACTTGAATTAAAGAGTAGGATTTGGCTACGGAGTAGAAGAATCTGTGACAGAAAGTCGCAACTGGAAAAAATCTGGAAGAGCAGCAGCAGAGAGAGCGCAGAGAATAGAAACGTGTTATGGGGCCCAAGGTTCCTATTTATAGTGATGACGTGGAATACCAAACGTCACCTCGGGCAACCACGGACTCCCTCTCCTCGACGCGCTGCTCCCAACGCAATGATGACCCTATCCCCATAGGGTGGCGGCACAGTTCCCGAAAGATACCTCGTATGCCCGACAGACGCGCCCGGTAAGGATCCTCCGGCATCCACCGCCGAAGACGACTCCGAGCACGACACGAGGAGGCCCTCGAGGGCCCACACCTCCGTCACGGGCACGAGACCTCGATGAGGAAGCGACTTGAGTTCAAGTCATGCCTCCTCACGAAGGAACCACGACTTGGGGGGGCTCCTGTTCTGGACTGGGCCCGTCGGGCCCAAAAGCATTGCAAAGGCCCAGTCCAAATGGACTTACAAGGGCCACACCGACCAAAGAGTGAGACCGTGCCCGACGCGCAGTCGCTGGCTCGACGATACGCCTCCAGCTCGACATGAGGTGGTCCAGCACCACAGTCTGAGGCCCAGCTCGACGTTACCTCGAGCACCCCAGCTAGGGCAGACTCAGTCCACTGTCCCCCCAACGATACTCCGAAAAGACCGCGTCTCCGTCCGCCCGCACTTCACGCAGAACATCCAGGAAAGGGACCACGTGCGGGTCCCCACTACGCACGTAGAACCTGGCAGTTCCTCCATTGGGCCAAACCTGCCCGGCCCAGTGAAGGAACCTTGGCCCAGCGCTGGGGGCTATAAATACCCTCTGCTTCGAGAGGGTCAGGTATTCATCATTCTAACCTCACACTTGCTATTATCTGCTCGTACTCCTACTTACTTCAGCATCGGAGTGCCTTGCAGGTACCCCCCCCCCCCCCCCCACCTCGTTCAAAAATGCTTTCTGCTCGGAGCCAGCCGTGACGGTCCATTTCTGATCAGGTCAGATCAGTACCTGACTAGTATATGAGGTGATGTCCATTTTTCTTCTTTCTTTTTCGTATTGAGGAACTTCCGTAAACGAAAGTCATGTGTGATGAGTATTAAGTGAGTATTAAGTGACTTAACATTGTGCCTAAACTTGTCCACCATTTTTAAAGTAACTAAATCGAGATTAAAATAATCTATTTATAATATATTAAAACATAGTTTAAATATATCTCAACACTTTAATTGTCATCTAATCTATTTTGTGACAAGTCATAAAAATTCTGAGTTGTCACTAATTAGAATTAATTTCTTTGCACCCAACATCAATCTCTCACCTCTCATAAAACCTCATTCTGTTCAGCCATCTATTTTCTTCCAACCGTAATATTTCACCTTTCACTCAATCTCTCATCTCCCACAAAACCTTCTATAATGAAATAATGAAAACCTATAACTGATCTCTCTGTACTAAATCTCAATCTCTAATATCTCATATATTATCTCACTTATGTTGATCTTTTAATTATGTAGATTGATAAATTCATATGCGATTATTGGGGTCTCACGTCGTCACATCGACTTGATTACCATTTTCTTGTGATCATTGAGATTTTATGTCTTCAAAACGGTTCAATTTCAATAATATTGCGCCAGTTGAGATGAATACATACTCCATACATTTTTAATATTTTCAGGTACCTATTCTTTTATATCCAAAACATTTGGATTTCTCATATTTTATATGATCTTTATGATTTTAATTCAATTTCTCTAATTTCATAAGATCTATTTATAATATGTTAAAACAATTTAAAAAAAAATTTCTTCATATCAACACCTTGATTGTTACATGTTCAAAGCACTTCAACTCCTATGATCTTGGATTAGTCGAGGTCAACACATATTTCATAGTTTTCTTATTAATTTCAAGTATCTTTTCCCTTAAATCCAAATCATTTGAATTTCAATTTCTAATATTTTATGACATATTTCAAAAAATTTATTCAATTTCTCAAATTTCATAAGATCTTTTAGATTATTATTATTATTTACTTATTGATTTCAAGTATCTTTTCCTTTACATCTAAAACATTTGGATTTCAATTTCTCATATTTTATGACATATTTTAGAATTTTTATTTCATTTATCAAATTTCATAAGACCTATCAGATTTTTATTATTAAATATCTTTTTTTTATATTTTACCAATTTATTACAAATTATTTTTGCATAATATAATATTTTTCATAAAATACTTTTCATAACACATTAATTCATTTATTTCGTAAAACATCTTATTTTCTTTTTACAATTACTTACAAAATCTCTTTGATGATTCACTTTTAAAGAATATTTATGTAATAATTAATATTCATTTCAATTAAGTATTAACTTTATGATGACCATTACAACTGAATAATTTAATTTTTTTGTTATTATTTTGGTTGAGTTTGTTTTAATAATTTGTGTATATATACTTTGTTTATTTAATTTAAAAGTCAAACCGAAAAAATTATATACTGTCAGTTCCTTTTTTATAAAAATGTATCGTGAATTTAAATAACAATTTAAAACTCCGTTAAATTTAACAATCAATACTATAGAAATGCATATTGATTACATTTATGTGATTTCATACCATAAATAATATATAATTAGTTAACTTTTAATTATTTTTGACAATAACCATAATATTTACGTCGTTCACTTATAATATACTTCCACTTCCACTGTTAATTGAGGTTATTAATTACATTTTCTTTTATATATTTCACTTTTTTTTTTTAATTTCATTAGATCTTTCATATTTTTATTAATTTTGTTTTTTTTTAAATTCAATCTATTTATTATAAATTATTTTTTCATAATGTAATTTCATATATAGACAGAGACTCAGAAACAATAGAAATGATGTCGAATATGAAAGGAAAAATAAGATACATATGATATAAAATATTGTGTAGATAATATAATATTTTTTCTAATATATTTTTCGTAACACATAATTAACTTATTATATAAAATATTCTATTTCTTTCTTTACAATCACTTATAAAATCTATATCTTTGAGAATTGATTTTAAGAAATATTTATATAATATTATTAGTACACTACCATCGACATTAGCTCATATTATTTTATGTGTTAATAGAGATTTTTAATTAAAAATTTTATTTTTTCATACTACATAAATGATTTTATTGAATCAGAAATGTACCGTCACAACTAGCTCAGACAGAAGTTGAATCATATGGGGGGTACCTGCAAGAAACTCCGATGGCAAAGTAAGTTGCGGAATGAGCAAGCAAGTGTTAAGAGTTAAAAGTGTTGAATTGAATACCTGACCCTTTTAGGAGAGATGGTATTTATAGCCCCCAACGTTGGGCCAAGGTTTCCACTATTGGGCCACGTTGAGGCCCAATAACAAAAATTGACAGGGCTTACGTGTTAATGGAGTCCAGCAAGTGGACTCTCCCCTGGTCAACTGCTCTGCGAGAATAGGGTTGGACCCGTGATTCCCGGAGGGCAGTTTAAGATGGTTGTCGTGGGATCGTGGGCCACGTCCTCCAACGGTAGTGTGGGGAGTTGCCCAACAGTCCCTAACTTGGGTTGTTTTTGGGTTTCCCGTTCGAAGGGCAAGTGTAGGCCCAATCCAGATCAGGAGCCCCCCAAGTTATTGCCCTTGAGCAAAAGGGCGGTGACTTGAGTTCAGCTCTCGATACCGGAGACTTGATCGAGGAAGACGACCAAAGTCCCCTGAAAGGAACGAGTTGTTGCCCGCACGGGGGACAAACTCGAGTGTGTCGGGGGATATTATGGATGAGCGGGCAGCGAGACCGAAGGGGTCAGTCGCTTGCTCGAGAGGACCGTATTAGTAATGGAGAGCCTCTGCGAGATTCCTTTTGATGCGCCCGTCTTGAGGGAGTTATCGATATGTCGAGCATTACTTCGTCCCTGAGGTGGTTGAATGGATGTGCCCGTCTTGAGGGAGTTGTCGATATGTCGAGCATTACTTCGTCTCTGAGGTGGTTGAACGGATGTGCCCGTATACACACTCTAGTGTCGAGCATTCCCTCGCGTGGGGTATCTGTCTCGTGCGTGTCTGGGGATAACACGTAGTAGTCGGGCATATGCTCGTCAATCCAGAAGGGACGCATGGTTGACAGTTGAGCCATGTGGCTAATGCTTTGGGGTGCCACCCCTTCAAGGGGAAAGCCAAAAGGCCCAATGAAATGATGACCTTTCATGAGGGACCTCTTGGGGCGTGGGTCACCTATAAAAGGGGCCCTCTAGGTCTCATTTGTCATCTTCTCAAGTTTCCTTTCAACTTTTCTTGCTAGTGGTGTGAAGCAATCCTCTCAACTTCCCAGATTTCTTTGCTCGTTGTGTGAAGCAATCCTCTCAATTTCCCAGATTTTCTCTTTGAGTTCTTCATCCAAGTAAGTTACAACCTCTTAACACCACATTTCTTAAGCGTATCTGGATTAAATGTCTAAATTATGCCTTGATTGGATGAACGTTTATGAGTTCTATGATGAATACTCATGAATGTTCATTGAAGTTCATGAATTCTGCGTCAAGCACTCATGAATCTGTCGGGTACTTTATGAATGTTCATTAACTATAGTGTCGAGGAGTATCCCCGAATAGTGGCCGTAGCACAGGGGATGGCTTCCCCGGATACAAGGATTATCTTGGGCTTATCGCTCGATAAGTGATCATCCCACCGACAACATGACCTCTCAACGAAATAGTCCGCTTTAGCGTGTAGTCGAGGGCTTGGGTCGAGTTCGTCGTCCTTTCACTTGATCTGCGGTGACAGGGTGGATTTGATAATGTCGAATTCACTATTTTCCCCTGCTTTTTAGGTATAATGACGCACTTAGTCGGGGACGACATTCCAGCCGCCAATTATAAAGACGAGCCCCACACTGACGAGGACCCTTTGGCTTGGGTTGCTCCTGATCCCCGAAATAAACGGTCGTGCTTTTCCCAAGACGCAATAGATGCGTTCAGTTGCCCGGAGGTACGTGTAGAAGGGGCCCCCTCCAATTGGATGCTCCAAATTCCCCATCGCAACCGAAGAATATGCTCGATGTACCCGGGAAAACGTTTCCCCATGTATGAATTTTCTTTTAAAGAGACGGGGATGCGCTTGCCCTTCAATGATTTTCAAGTCGGGATTTTCCAGTGGCTTCAATTGACGCCTTCTCAACTCCACCCGAACGCGCTGGCGTTTATGCGAGCGTTCGAGCTTGTCTTCCAGTATCTGAGGATAGGTGCCACGATGGCCCTCTTTTTTCGTATCTTTCACCTCCAAAGATAATCCGTCGGAGGGGGACATGTGTGGGTGTCGTTTAAGCAATTCAGGAAGCTCTTCAGGCCTTACGTGGAGTCTGTCCGGAATTTCAAAGAGATGTATTTGGTCGTGAAGCCCCTGACAGACGCAACCATATATTCTCTGTATACTCGTGTGGAAAAGGTAGAGGATGGGCGGCCAGTTACCCGACTTATGGCCATATTTCCGCTCAAGTGGCAGTGGAAGCACTTCGAACAAAGGCCCAAATATTATGCTGTGAAACCCGAGGACCTAGACGCTCAAGACCAGCTTTCGTACGAGAAGCTGTTGGCTTATGTCAAGAGTTTCTCCCCCGCGAAGTGCGTGGATGTGAACAATAACCTCTTGTTCGACGACGAGGGGCAGTATCTTTTAGTCAATAGGTTTATCAACACGAAGGCCTTTCTCGAATTCCCCTCAAATGGGGAAGCCATGAGGCTTTTAGGTAGGGGACGTAGCCTAATTAATTTGCTCCTCTTTATGCGGGAACGTGCTTGCGCTATTTTAGGTTCTCTAACCTGACTAACGATTATTTTGACTGCGTGTCGAATGGCATCCCTTTCTGAGCGTCTGTTGAAGTTGAGGCCCAAGAATGCGTCCACCTCTGGGCCAAAAACAGAGTCACCCAGCTTCAGGAACAGGCCAAATTTGCGGGTCGGGCCAGTGGTTCCCCCTCCTCATCAAAAAATCTGGTTTCCTCTGCTGAGCCCGTCCAGATTCCCGTCAACTAGCCCGAGGCTAAGAGGAAGCGTGTGGATAGCGCTGCGGGCGTAACACCCGAGGGTGACAAAGTTCCCGCGGGGTCTTTGTATTGCCTCCTTGCTACCTAAACTGTGATCTCTTCAGCGGGGAGAGCTCCCTCGGTGTGCGCGAGGAGGAGGGAGAGGCAATCTTGATTGAAGATAAGGAGGTTCGTCGAAAGAACTTGGCCGAGGATGTGGCCGCTGTGATGAGATTACTCGAGATAGCTCTTTCGCTAAACGATGAGTCCTCGAGTGCTCAAGCCTCTCTCGACACGGCCTATTCCAAAATTCACAATCTGAAGGCCAAAAATGAGAAGTTAAAGTTTTACATCCTCAACCATGAATGAAAGTTCGAGGCCCAAGTTCGGCTTCTCAAGGATTTAAATGAGCTGAGGCCTCAACTGGAGGCCGCCACTAAAGAGAACGAGCGCCTGGTCGCTTGTACGACGGAGTTGGAAGGGATCACTTCCCCAGCCGAGGATGAGACTGATGCGGAGAAGGGCATGGCGACCAGGGCAGATTTGATCGCTCGCATATGCATGCTCGAACAAGACGTTGTTGATACCCTCGACTATGGCTTCAACACTACCGTCGAGCAGCTAAAGATCTTGAACCCTAGGGTTGACATAGTGGTCGAGGGAGCGGGCCCATTTAACCAAGTCATTGACGGGAAGATCCTTTATCTCCCTAATAGTAGCGACGAGGAAGATGAAGCTTGATTGTATTTTTTATTCAGAGCCTGCGTGTCCGCTATCATTTCGAGGCCTGCATGCCCGCTATCATTCATTTAGTTTTTGTGGCCGTCGTGCCTGACCTATAATTTTGAACAATGTCGACCCCTGTGGTCGGCATATTATAATTGCGTTGTTTCGCTTTGATGCCATATAATTGCATTGTTTATGACTGTTTATTCGATGAATGTCTGATATATCCCTTGGATATATGTGCCCAACCGTCATTGTGGTCGTTATGAATTTCTCACGAAGTTCGTATCTTCCGTGTGGAGATATGTGCTCGACCCTAATATTAGTTCGACACATGTCGAAGTGTGTCGAGGGCGCGAAGTAGGAATCTGCGGGACGGGCGTATGATCGCGATCGGGATCCTACGCTCGTGGCGTGAACTGCCAATTGCGAGCTGTGTGTTCTGCCATGTTGAGGTACTTCGATAGCAGATCTCGTTCGAGGTTTCCTTGTCGGGAAAAAGATGTTGCTCATAAAAATGAATGGCATCCTGCTTTTTGTTGGTTGGTAGGCCGCGTCCGTACCGCGACACGCTTACATGGTCGAAGTTTTCCCTTCGTCGGCTGAAGATAAGTATTCGACGGCCGAAGTCCTCAGCAGGTGAGGGACTTAGCTATAATATTATTTTAGCTTCGCGGCATTCCAAGGTTGAGGTAGTGGTTCTCTATTCAGGTGCTCGAGGTAATATGCTCCGGTTCCCGTATCTCTCTGGACACGGTAAGATCCTTTCCAGTTTGCGGCTAATTTCCCTTCGCGGGAATCCTTCTGGTTTCTTCGCAAGACTAGGATGCCGACTTGAAACTCGCGCTTTATGACTTTGTTGTCGTGGCATAGGGTTACCTGCTATTTCAACGTGACCTCGCGCAGGGATGCTCCTGATCGGATTTCTTCAACAAGGTTGAGCTCGTCTCTCAGGGCCTCGTCGTTCATCTCCTCACCAATGGGTATTTCAGTTCGCCTAGATGGCTCCATGATTTCTACTGGGATGACTTCCTCGGTGCCGTAAGTCAGTCGAAATGGTGTCTCACCAATCGTCGAATGGGCGTTGTTCGATAAGCCCATAGGACGCTGTGTAATTCTTTGACCCATCAACTTTTGTCTTCGCCTAGTCTGCATTTGAGTCCTCGTAAGATGACCCTATTTACGGCTCCGTCTTTCCCGTTAGTATGGGGGTGTTCGACTGAGGTAAAATGTTGTTTGGTGCCGAGTTTGGCAATGAAGCTTTGAAAACATTGGCCGGTGAACTGGGTGTCGTTGTCCATGACGAGCGCTTGTGGGATTCCAAACCGAGTGAGCACGTTTTATTTGTAAAAACGGAGAATGTTGTGCGAGGTGATTTTCGCGAGGGCTTCAGCCTCTATCCACTTTGTGAAATAATCTACGGCCACAACGAGGAATTTGTTTTGGTATGTCCCTTGTATGAGAAGTCTGAGGATGTCCATTCCCCACCAGGAAAATAGCCACGAGGACGATAGTGTGTTCAACTCGCGCGGTGGAGCGAGGTGCATGTCGACGTGTCTTTGGCACTTATCACATTTCTTGACGTGTTCTTTGACGTCTTGTTGCATGGTCGACCAGTAATACCCTGCTCGCAAAGCTTTTCGCGCTAGGGACTTTTCGCCCATGTGTTGGGCATTAATTCCTTCGTGGATTTCCCGTAATATCTCGGGGACCACGGACTCTTCTACGCACTTCAAGAGTGGGATGGAGAATCCACGGCGATACAGCTTGTGTTCGAGAACGATGTAAGAGCATGCTTGTCGTTTGATTGCAGCTGCCTCCCTTTGGTCAAGAGGAAGTTCCCCCTTCGTTAGAAAATTGAACATCGGGGTCATCCAACATGAATTGTCCCCGATGGTATTAACCTCGAGTAAGACTGTGGGGCGTTCAATGCTCGGGCAAGATAGGGACTCTTGTATGACTGATTTGTTTCCGCCCTTTTTCTTCGTACTCGCGACCTTTGAAGTTATGTCGTCCCGCATGTTTTGTTCGCGTGGTACGTGTGTAATTTCCACTCGGTCAAACTTCTTTACGTGTTCTTTAACCAAGTTTAAATATTCAATGAGGCTGTTGTTCTTAGCCTGGTATTCCCCTTGAACTTGCAACACGACGAGTTGGGAATCAGTGAAAATTTATAACTCTGGAGCACCCAAATCCTCGGCCAGTGTTATACATGTGAGCAGAGTTTCGTATTCTTCCTGATTGTTTGAGGTTGGAAAGGAGAGAGTGAGTGAGTGTTTGATCACGACGCCCTCCTCGTTTTGGAGGAGGATTCCTGCTCCACTCCCAGTCGAGCTGGAGGCTCCATCCACGAAGATGGTCCACTTGTGCTCCTTCCCTGCGGGGGGGGGGGGGGGGGGGGGGGTTGAGTGCGGTCATCTCAGCGACAAAGTCGGCCAGGGCTTGGGCCTTTAGAGCCTTCATGCTTTCATACTGGATGTCGAATTCCGAGAGTTCCAAGGACCACTTTAACATTCGTCCGGCCATATATGGTCGACCTAACAACTGTCTTACTGGTTGGCATGTTCGTACGACAATTGTGTGCGCGAGGAAATAGTGTCTGGGCCTTCTCGCTGCATTGATGAGGGCCAAAGCCACCTTCTCAATCTGTTGGTATCTGACCTTAGACCCTTTAAGCGCTTTGCTCGTGAAATACACGAGTTTTTGGCCGTCATGAGTTTCGCGAATGAGGGCCGCACTGACGGCTTCGACGGAGATGGCTAGATACAGGAATAACGTCTCCCCGTCTATCGATCGTGATAGCACGGGCGACTATGAAAGGCTCTGTTTGAGATGGAGAAGGGCCTGTTCGCATTCCTTGGTCCACTTGAAAGCTGCTTCCTTGCACAGGAGTTTGAAAAAGGGCAAGGCGTGTTGAGCGGATTTTGCGACGAAACGGGAGTGAGGCGAGCATACCATTCAGGACTTGTATGGATTATTTTGAAGTGGGTGTAGGGAGGTCAGAGAATGCCCGACATTTGTCGGGGTGGGCTTTGATTCCTCGTTCTGTTAGGTAGAAGCCGAGAAACTTGCCCGCCTTAACTTCGAAGGTGCACTTCTCGAGGTTGCACCTCATTCTACATTGCCTTGCTTGGGCGAAGACTTTCCTGAGATGCGTGACGTGGTCGGTGTCTACTCGGGATTTGACGGTCATGTCGTCCATGTATACCTTGAGCATATCTCTGATATCATTATGGAAGACTTTGTTCATCATCTACTGATATGTTGCTCCTACATTTTTCAGACCGAAGGGCATTACATTGTAGTAATAGTTGCTCGAGCTGGTCATGAAAGCAGTACAGTGTTTGTCGCTTATTGCCATTGGGATTTGGTTATAGCCCGAATAGGCATCCGTGAAATATAAGATTTTATAGTCGACCGAGTTGTCGACCACCACGTCAATATTAGGTAAAGGGAATGCATCTTTGGGGCATGCCCCGTTAAGATTGGTATAGTCAACACACACACACACTATTTCCATTACTTTTCTTAATGAGTACAACATTAGACAGCCAGGTTAAATATCGGGACTTTGAAATAAAATTTGCCTCTAGGAGGTCTTTTACAGCTTTTTCTGCAGCCTCGATTTTCTCGGGGGACTGCCTACGCCTATGTTGTACTATTGCCCTAGCGGCTGGATCGATGGAGAGTTGATGACAGGCGACCTCCGGGTCAAGACCAGGCATCTCCGCGGCGCTCCATGCGAACATATCTGCATTTTCCCTCAAGCAGGCGTTGATCTGCTTCCTCGCCAGGCCGGGGAGTCATGTGCCAATCTTCACCCCTCTGCTCGGGTCTTCACCAAGAGGGACGAGCTCGAAGTCCCCATCTGGAATTGGTCGGAGGAGCTTCTGCTTGCTGTTCGAGGGTTCGTCTTGGTTGAAGCAAGTGTCCAGTGAGATTGAATCGACCTTTGGAGGAGCCCTATGCACCTCCGCTCTGATGGGTTGTGGCTCTGACTGCTAAGGCTCTGGTTGCACTGTTGCAGCTTTCTTGACGGTCCGTGCTCTGGTGTCTACTTTGCTTTGTCCCTTGGCCGCCTCGTTGAAGCATCATCCGGCGGCTGCTAGATCGCCTTGAATGGTGGAGACTCATGCCCTCTTTGTGTAGAACTTCATCTTCAAATGGACGGTGGAGGGCACCGCGGTCAGCTCTGCTAGTGTCGGCCTCCCAAGGATGCCGTTGTAGAGGGACGGGCAGTTAATGACGAGGAAGCGCACCTCAACTTTCCGGGTAGCATTATCTTCGCTGAAGGTGACCATAAGCTCCACGTACCCCATGGCTTGGAGGTCGAGCCATTAAAGCCCTGCAAGTCTGATCCCATATATTGTGAAAGGTGAGAGTCGTCGAGCTGCTGGGTTCTGAAAAGTTGGATGTACATCACGTCGACGAAACTTCCCTCGTCGACCAGGATGCAATGTACGTCGAAGTTTGCCATTCTCACCCTGATCAGAAGATAGATGGCTGAATTGGGGGGCCCTTCGGGAAGTTCCTAGAGGTAAAAGGTGATCAGCTTTGATCTGCCTTTTACCCTCTAGAAGGTCACCGTTTGCAGGGGAGCCGCGTCGACCAGATCGTCCAGCTTCCTCTTTGCTGAATTTATAGTCAAGTAATTAAACCCCCCACCATTTATGACCATGGCGGAGAGGAAGATTTCCCACCTACTGTGCATAGACAGAGGCTCTTGCATATGTTCGGGGACGTAAAAGTCCTCCGGTCTCGTAACAGAGAATGCGGTCTGGATAGGGACCGACTTGTCAGACGGCCGGGCATCATCCTCTATCTCCCTTATTTCACGGGAATCTCGATGGGGGGCGTCACTGCATCGATATTGCCCGAGTCTCCCCCCTTTTATGAGGGTCTCGATAGCATCCTTGAGATGGACACAATCTTCAATTAAGTGCCCATGGCTCCGGTGATACTGGTAGTATTTGCTCCGACCTGCCCCGAGCTTGGCAGGAGCGGGGCGAGGACGCTTGGCACCGCCTTCCTTGAAATCTGTATTCGCGCACTCTGTTAAGATGCGCTCGTGGGAAGCCGTCAGCAGAGTATACTCAGTAAACCTCCCTGAGGGTCCTCTTTGTTACCGAGGGTCTCGGGGTTTGTCGTCCCTTCTCTTCTCGCCAGTTCGTCGAGGAGGGGCGGTGTCTTGTCGCGGATGACTAGTAGATCCGTGATTCCTGGGATCCCGGGTTCGGTTGGCCGCTTCCCTCTCCTCGTAGTCCATGTAGGCTCTGGCTTTCTCGAGGAGGGAATCGAATGTCCGTGGCGGTTCGATGCATACGACCTTTCTGAATTCCGTGCCCGAGAGGAGTCCCTTCTCGAGCAGGTATCTCTTCATGTGATCAGTAGAGGGGATCTGGATGGCCTCCCGGTTGAACCAATCAATAAATTACCTCAGGGGGCTCATCGTGTCTCTGGACGATGGCCTCGAGGGCTACTTCAGTCTTTGGGTGGCGTCGCAAAGTAGTGAATGAACTGATGAATTGGTTCTTCAGATTTCGCCAGGAGGTAATTGACCCCGGGGAGAGACTTTTGTACCAGTCCATCACAGATTTCCTCAGAGTAATAGGGAACAACCGAGATTTGATTGGTCCCTCGACATTGTGATAATGTAGCATGGCCTCAAACCCGTCTATATGGTTGGCCGTGTCGCCGATGCCTTCGTATTCCTTTAGGTGGGGAGGTTTCTCCATGCCCGGGGGAATGAGTGCCTCCATGATGGCTTGTGACAAGGGACCGCGGGGGTCGTCCTCGTCACTCTGTTCGGGCAAGCGAGACAGAGATCTGACGCAGTGGTGGTTATGGTGGCCCTGGTCGCGCGGAGCGTTCCTCGGGCGGTATGGCCGCTCGTTGTTTCCCCGGTTTCTATCTCCAGGGGGTCTTCGTTCTTGGCGCGAGGGGTCGTGATCGCGTGTCCCTGTGTCAACGGGGTGGTCCCTTTCTAATGCGGGGCGTCGCCCAATTGGTCGGGAAGAAGGGCTTCGAGAGATATCCCGACTACGTCTCCACGGGGAAGATTGGGGACGTTCCTCTGCTTGTCGAGGAGGGGGAGACTGAGGTCTCCTGTGTCTCCTGGGGGGCTCTCCGAGCATCTTCGAGCGCCCTCAATCTTTCTCCTTGAGCGAAGATCAGATAGTTGGTCTGATTTATCGCTGCAAATAGTGCCTTGGTCGTGCCGTCTGCTCCCGCGGGAACGGGAGCCTCGTGGAACTGAATGGGTTGGTAGTTCTGGGGAGTTGCTCCGTCTCTATAGTCAGAAGTCCCGGGTATATTAATGGAGGGGGCTGTGTTCTGGACGGCGATACCGGCATTGTCGAGGCCGACATTATTGTCGACGATGTTGTTGTTGACGTCGATGATACAGACATTCATGTTTTCTGCAATCTGGTCAGCCATGACAGTCAGGATTGTTTAGCTTTGGTCTCGAGTAAATGTAAGACGGGGAAGAAAGTTTCCCACAGACGGTGCCACTGATGTTACCGAATCAGAAATGGAGCGTCACAGCTAGCTCGGGCAGAAGTTGAATGAGATGGGGGGTACCTGCAAGACACTCCGATGGCAAAGTAAGTTGCGAAATGAGCAAGCAAGTGTTAAGAGTTAGAAATGTTGAATTGAATACCTGACCCTCTTAGGAGAGAGGATATTTATAGCCCCCAGCGCTGGGCCAAGGTTCCCACTATTGGGCCACGTTGAGGCCCAATGATAGGAACTGCCAGGGCTTACGTGTGTATGGAGTCCAGCAAGTGGACTCCCCTTGGTCAACTGCTCTGCGAGAATAAGGTTGGACCCATGATTCCCGGAGGGCAGTTTAAGATGGTTGTCGTGGGATCGTGGGCCACGTCCTCCAATAGTCGTGTGGGGAGTTGCCCAACGGTCCCTAACTTAGACTGTCTTTGGGCTTCCTGCTCGAAGGGCAAATATAGGCCCAATCCAGATCAATAAATTTTTTAATGTTGACCAATACCATTTCATTTGTATCTAAAACCATTTAGATTTTTCACATTTTATTATTCATAATTTTAATCAATTTCTCAAATTTCATAAGATATTTTATATTTTTATTCTTTTTTCAATTACTTTTCTAATATTTTATTCATTCTTTATAAATTATTTTTGTATAACGTGATGTTTTATCTAATCATAAATGAAGATGTAACGAAAACAAACTTAATCATAGAAGCAAAAGATATATGCATTATAAAGCACTATTGAAAGAATATAATATTTTTTATAAGATATATTTTCATAACACATAATTTATTTATCTTAGCAAAATATTTGATTTATTTTTATTCTTTTTATTTTAGATTTACTTTACAAAATTTTATTTTTAATAATTGGTTTTTAAGGCATACTCATGTAATATTATCAGTTCACTACCACTTGAATCAAAATAATATGTTACCTCTTCAATTATTTTTCAATTACTAACATTTTAATGTATCATTATTATTACTAATTTAAAAACAACATTAACAATATGACATTAAAAGCAATAGAGACAATAAGTTGAATTAATACTAAGTTATTTCTTCAGAATATTCGAAATAGACATTATAGATAAATTTAGGATCAAATCATTAATTAAAAATAATATTTAATTTTTACTAATAAATGAGAATTTAATAGAAATAAATAAACTTTTAATTGTTTGCTACTAATTGTTATTAATAAAAATATTTTGATTGTAATTAAATTTAAATATTTTATTATTACAATATCAATATATATTTTTCATACATAACTCAATTATTATTTAAAAAGTTTATTCACCAGAACATTTATGTACCATTTGTTTGAGGTGGGTTCAAAATATACTTTTTAAAATTAATTTAATATCATAATTTATAATATAATTTTTTATATAATACTTAATGATGTATTTATCTTAAACCATTTCATTAACTATGATAAGTGATTCAAATGGTAAAAATATGAATATTTATTTTATTTATTTATTTTTGTATATTTCCCCAACTATTCTTTATAAAAGTTTTTAAATAGTATGATATAGAAAGATTGATTTTAGTTTTTTTAAGAATTCACGAACCATTTTTTCCTAATTGTCGGTAGAAGTAATTTATAAAAGTTGTAAAATATAAAACATATGTCACTTATATACTTATTTTTATTTTTTTTAGCAAATAGTTTTTTCACTAGAATTTATGATGGAGGATTAACCTCCTCTTCATACCTTATTCACTAGTGGAAGACTCTAACTCAAAATTAGTTTTTTCCACCCATTTTTTAAAAGTCTATGTCCTTTAGGTCTTTGTATTTCATCCAAATATATAGATCTTATCAAAAGTAATATTATGTTTATTATGAATCTTGATCATTTAGGTTTCATCTTTCACAATGTAGCCTTTCACACCTTCTAGATAACTATTGAAGATGAGAACATTTGTAGTCTATGACCAGATTCTTTTTTAATTTCTAAAATTGTCACATCATTATTTCATCCACGATCTTATATCTATCTTTCAAAGCATTTATTATTTGCATAAAGTTATCTTCCCCCTTCTAAGGGCAATTCTTGTTAAAGTGACACGTCTTTGTAGGGGCAATTCCGAGGAGAGGGCATTTTACTTGGGACACACCTTTGTGAGAGACACACCACTTGTCCATCTAAAACCTTAAGGTTTTAGATGGACAAGTGGTGTGTCTCTCACAAAGGTGTGTCCCAAGTAAAATGCCCTCTCCTCGGAATTGCCCCTACAGTGGTATCAGAGCCTTTAGTTTCGAGATAGGGACCGACTTACTTGTATCGAGCGGTGGTACAAGTGTATGTGGAAGAGAGTCATTCCACATGAGGGGGAGCATTGTGACTCACACTTGAGGGGGAGTGTTGAGAATCAAGTGTGATTGAGCACTTATATATGAGAGAACCCATTCATCTATCACCTTAAGGTTTTAGAAGGACAAGTGGTGTGTCTCTCACAAAGGTGTGTCCCAAGTAAAATGCTCTCTCCTCGGAATTGCCCCTACAATGGTATCTAGAGCTTTTGGTTCTGTTTTCCTGGGAAACACGAGTGGTTGTGAGCTGTGTGTTTGAGTTTTGTTCTTTGATTTTCTGTTGAAATCTTGAACAAAATTCTGAACAGAATTTTGATTCTGTGGATTGGGAAACAGTGTGTTTAAGATCTGAAAATCCGTGCAAGGTTTAAAATGAGTGGAGACGGTAGTTTGAACACTAAACTTCTAGTTTTTAATGGCAAAAACTGGAACAGATGGATGATACAAATGCGTGTACTGTTTGGTGCACAAGATGTTCTGGATCTGGTTACAGATGGTTATGTACCAGCTGCAGCAGATGCAACTGAAGTGTAGGGGCAATTCCGAGGAGAGATCATTTTACTTGGGACACACTTTTGTGAGAGACACACCACTTGTCCATCTAAAACCTTAAGGTGATAGATGAGTGGGTTCTCTCATATATAAGTGCTCAATCACACTTGATTCTCAACACTCCCCCTCAAGTGTGAGTCACAATGCTCCCTCTCATGTGGAATGACTCTCTTCCACATACACTTGTACCACCGCTCGATACAAGTAAGCCGGTCCCTATCTCGAAACCAAAGGCTCATGATATCACTGTAGGGGCAATTCCGAGGAGAGATCATTTTACTTGGGACACACCTTTGTGAGAGACACACCACTTGTCCATCTTTCTCATCAACCTCTCAGCAGTTCTCTGTTCTTCATGTAGGGGCAATTCCGAGGAGAGAGCATTTTACTTGGGACACACCTTTGTGAGAGACACACCACTTGTCCATCTAAAACCTTAAGGTGATAGATCAATGGGTTCTCTCATATATAAGTGCTCAATCTTCCCTTTTATAATCAATGTGAGACTTCTTCCTCACACTTGATTCTCAACACTCCCCCTCAAGTGTGAGTCACAATGCTCCCCCTCATGTGGAATGACTCTCTTCCACATACACTTGTACCATCGCTCGATACAAGTAAGCCGATCCCTATCTCGAAACCAAAGGCTCATGATACCACTGTAGGGGCAATTCCAAAGAGAGAGCATTTTACTTGGGACACACCTTTGTGATAGACACACCACTTGTCCATCTAAAACCTTAAGGTGATAGATGAGTGGGTTCTCTCATATATAAGTGCTCAATCACACTTGATTCTCAACAGTCTTATTAGAATTGAAGTATTTATACGTTGATTTGTAGTTTTTCTTTGATTTTGATTTGGATTTAGACTTAGACTTTTTACTTTGATATATCATTTATTCATAAATTTCTCTTTAAACACTTAAGTCTTCCTCATTATCTTCAACCTTCAAGTATTGAAGTTTGGGCAGATCCTTGGTCCTAAAGGATTATTGGTCCTCTTATCAGGAAATAGTAGATTTTTTTCTTCCATAAAAGAGTGTACATATTTGAAATGCTTAAAATGTCTAGGTAACAAACTCAATAAGAGTAAAGCTTTATCCTCATCATTTAAGTTCACTTTAATATTTTGAAATAATCAATAATCTTGTTGAATATTGTAAAATTTTACACATAATATTTTGACTTCGTCACTATAAATGAATTGATTTGTTTTTACAAACATAACCAACACACAAATTAATTGATTTGTTTTTTCACACATAACCAACACACATTTTTGTTAAATAAGTATTTCTCCCATCTTTACTTTTTGTTATGAAATTGAAAGGTTCAATCACACTAAATTTTTTTATGTGTGGTGATAAAGAATAATAACCAAAATAAATGGTCTTCGAAAAAATAACTGTCTATGTAATAAAGAAATAACTTAAATTGGATGAAGAAAATAAAAAACAATATACATAATAACTTGTTTATCTAGTTAAATTAAACGATCTACTCCTAGGAAGAGATACACATTCTAATTAACTATACTTCCAATAGTTATTACAAAATATTAAAAATGAGATACAAGAGATTAGTCACCCAAGTTCCCAAGCTCAAACTTATTTTTTGCCAAAATGTTTCCTAATTTTTCTAACATTCCATATGTAAATCGCACAAGTACAAAGTGTTTAGAAGTGTTTCCCAAACCCTTATATATCTTCAATGATTTCCCATATTCTAAGGACACGCTCTTTGGAATTTACCCTGCCTCTCTAAGATTACCACTAGGATTCCTAAAAATCTTCTCTCTGCCTTTAGCTCTAAAGTTCATAAGTTTATGAAGATAATAATGATGGAGATACATATTTATAAGTGCTGAAACCTAAGATATACTTAACAAGGTCAAAATAGAACCAATTAACAAATTGGTCCACAACTGAAACAACCAAGACCGATACACGAAAAATTGCCTAGACCAAATATGATACTCAATAGATCCTAATATCCTTTTAACAGCTGAATTTAAAAAATCCTAAATAAAAAAATGTACTGCATAAGTGGGTAGTTTGTGAATTTGAAGAAGGTAATATGCTGATGAAAGTAGATATTATCGACTTTTTCTATTTGTTTTTACAAAATAAATTTCACGTAATTAACGTAGACTTTTACTATTTGTTTATAAAATTTTAAAAACCAATCATAATCATTATAAAACTAAAAGTAATCATCATTTT
This sequence comes from Vicia faba, assembly GCA_948472305.1. Classification (NCBI taxonomy): domain Eukaryota; kingdom Viridiplantae; phylum Streptophyta; class Magnoliopsida; order Fabales; family Fabaceae; genus Vicia; species Vicia faba. The sequence goes on along the minus strand of OX451737.1, from coordinate 1,567,213,134 downwards.
ATCTAAACATCTTAATAAGAGAATTTATTAATCCGAATGACCCTCCATGGAACGATAACTTTGAACTACTTCGATTAAAACCGTGTACTTGCAATTCGTCACACTTAAGGTTTTAAGGCATACATCAATATTTTTCATAGACCAAAATTATTGTTCTAAAGAAATTAATCAAAGTCCTTTTTAGTAACCATAATGGACACTATAAAAATTTGGGTTTTCCTCACTTGTTGATTATTTTAATAGAAGCTTCAATAATAAGGTATAAGCGTATAGCATCAAGTGTTCAAATAATAAAATAAAAAGCCTCAATTAATGGGTTCAATAATAAAAGAAAAAGTCTCAAGTTAAAGCTATAGCATCAAGTGTTCAAATTATACTCATTATTTATGAATACTAGCTTTGGATGTTTTTTATTGATTTTCAATTAATTGGTATGAGCTTCAATTTAAGCCTGAATATATTTTAAGTGCTAAAAAATTACATATATTTTCACACATATGCATAACCATCATATAATCTTATTGCCATTGGTTTTGAATAATTTTCATTAGTATTTTTCACATTTTGGTTCACTGTAACCGATTACATGATTCAGGTAACCAGTTACATGACCTGGGCAGTAACTTTGTATTTCACAGCTGTGACAAATTTTAGATGAGATAACCGGTTACATCCCTGAGGTAACCGGTTACATGAGTAAAAATTTTGAAATTTTTTAACGTCACAGTGATGTAACCAGTTACGTCCCCGAGGTAACCAGTTACCTCTGAACCAATAGCATTTTTTCATTTCAAATCAGATCCAAACAAATTTATTTTTTCATCCCTCAAGCATGGCATCTTTTCCTGAATTCATACACTTTTATAAGGGTGTTAAGGTGATATAAATACTCTCATTTTCAGAATTCAAAATTCACCTCTTTCATAGCAATTTAAAATCATTTACTTACTCATTTTCAAACAAGTGTTTTGATACTTAAACTTTCATTGAGATTTTTCTGCATATTGTTTCATATCAATCAAATTTTTTTTACATCATTCATAAATACTTGAGCACTAATATATCATTGTAAATTGTTTGTTTGAAAGAGAAGATCAATTCCAGCGATTGATAAATATTTATCAACTTTATTTACTCAAATATTTTCCAAATTTGATTTGAAATTCCTTGTTGTCCAGGATTATTGGAAACAAGAAAGTAGAAAATAAATGATTGTTTTCTTTTTCTACTTGGTTGGTTTATTTACCTTTCTTTCCAGGATTTTTAGAAGTAATAGAGTTCAGTTTGAGTGGATTGTTTTCATTTTAACTTGGTTGGTTAAGGTATTGTTGCCTTGGTTATTGGTTAGAGTCTAGAGATCTAACAGTAATGAAATCTCTTTCGTGTTTAAAGGAGACTAGATGTACCTTCAGACGTTGAAGAGAACTAGGATACATCCTTGTGTTCTTTACTTTTTTTATACTTTATTGCTTTCTAACTCTTGCACCAAACTAGAAAAGTAGGAACAACTTGTATTTAAAAACCATAATTTTAAAGTACCTAATTCACCCTACTCTTAGGCACACCTGAAACTTATAATTGGTATCAGAGAAGGTTATAGGTAACTTGTTCCTAGAAGATTCAGAATGGCTTCTGCAAATACAAATTCGGTTTTTAGGGATGGTGGAAGCAATAACAAGCCTCTATTATTTTGTGGTGAATATTTTGATTTTTGAAAAATACGCATGAAGGCACATCTAGAATCTCAAGGAAAAGATATTTGGAAAGATGTTGTAAATGGTCTTTTCATTCCCACTACGGTTGTTAATGGTGTTGGTACTCCTAAACTCGAAGATCCATGGGAAAAAGATGATGAAGAAAAATACCTTTATGAAAAGAAAGCAATGAATCTTCTTCAAGGTGCTCTTAGCATGGATGAATTTTTCCGTATTTTCGCATGCACAACAACAAAGGAAATTTGGAATACTTTGGTGGAAACTCATGAAGGAATCGCTGAAGTTAAAAGAGCGAGATTAAATACACTGAGTCAAGAGTACAAATTATTCAGAATACAGCCCCAAGAATCAATCCCCGACTTGCAGAAAATATTCGTGCACTTAACAAATCATTTGAAAGCACTTGGTAAGATTTTTACTACCGATGAACTTAATCTTAAAGTTCTTAGATCTTTAACCATGGAATGGCAACCAAAAGTGATGGAAATATTCGAAAAGAAAAATCTATCCAAAATGAATTCCGCAACATTGTTCGGAAAACTTCAAGAATATGAGACGAAAATCGAAAGACTTGAAAAACATGAAATTCAAGTAAAAGAGTCAAAAGACATTTCCTTAAAGACAAAAGTAAAAAATTATGATAGAAATCAAGAGGACGGGTCTAATAGTGATAAATATGATGATTTTATCAAGAAGTTTGAAATTTTTTAATGAAAAGAAAGAAAAAAAGATATCATTAAAAGGGAAGCACCAATAAAGAAGGTTATATGCTTTGAATGTGGATAAAAAGAACATGTTAAAAGTGAATGACCTACACTTGAAAAGAAGAATAAATACTTCAAGAGAAAGAAGGATAAAAAGTCAAAGAAAGCATATGTAACATAGGAAGATAATGAAGTAAGTTCATCTTCCGATTTTGAAAGCAAATAATGTGTTAGTCTTGCATTGATGGCTTCACACCACTCTGATGATGAAGAAGAAGAGGTTAGTAATGAAATATCTTCTTATGATAATGATGATCTATGTGTTATTGAAGAAATATTTAATGAATGTAAGATTTTGTATAAAAATGTGTCAATCTAAAAGAAACAAATTTTATCTCTTGAAGAAAAGATTGACACCATGGAAAAGAATTTTGAAGTTGAAAAATAAAGTTTTCTTGAAAAAGAAAAACAAAATCTTACATGCAAAGAGTGTGATTCACTTTCTTTCTAAATTGTATAATTAAAAAAAAGTTCTTGAAAGGTATGAAAAAAGACAAGTTGGATTGGAAAATGTTCTTAGTCAACAAAGGTATTCAAATGATAAAATGGTCTTGGTTATTCTAAACTTAATAAATCAAGTACTAGTAAAACTATTTTTGTTAAGGCAAGTCACCAATCCAACAAGGAGAAAGTGAATAAAGCACAAAAGGTTCATCAATATTCTAAGAAGAGATTTCCTAAAAAGAAATCATATGTTCCTAGATATAGAAGTAATTTTGTAGCTACACGTTTTTGTTGTAGTATAAGTGGCCATACACCTAATGCTCGTTATGTAAAAAACTTTAGCGTGACTAGTGAGTATTATGTGTGGGTAAAGAAAGAAACTAATTATGAAGGGACCCAAGGCACATTGGGTACCAAACAAAACTTAATTTGTCTTATAGGTTTGCTTGAAGACCACTTCAAATCTATGGTATTTTGATAAGTGGTTGCTCTAAGCATTTTATGGGAGACATAAATTAACTTTCATCAAGTTCTAAAGTCCAATGGTTATTTCAAATATGGGGACAATCTTAAAGGAAATTTTTTTGGTATAGGCAAAGTTGGAGAATTACCTTTCACATCCATTGAAGATATACTTTATGTTGAAGGACTAAAGCATAATCTTCTAAGTATAATCCAACTTTGTGATAAAAGCTTCAAGATCAAGTTCACAAAGGACAGATATTTGATTAAACATGAAACCACTCATGAGGTAAAACTCATAGGTAAAAAAATTAATAATTTTCATGATTTTTTAGATAATTTATCTTTTTCCCATCCTTTTTGCTAATGACAAAGGGGTATAAGATATATGTATATGTGTGTGCCTTTCTCTAATATTTTACAACAATCAACAAATTGTCAAGAACTCTCAATCAAGGATCAAGTGGGAGCATTGATCTAGGGGGAGTTATTTTTGTTAGGGGGAGCAAAGCCTATCAAAATTTCAATGGGTTGTCATCATCAAAAAGGGGGAGAATGTGAAGTCAAGCCTCTCCAACTATTAGTTTTGATGAAGAAAAATTTAGAAGTAAATGATCATATCAAAAGAATAGAAAAAGCCTCAAGTTAAAGCTATAGCATCAAGTGTTCAAATCATGCTAATTACTTATGAAGACTAGCTTTGGATGTTTTTTATTGATCTTCAATTAATTGATACAAGTTTTAATTCAAGCCTTGATATATTTTAAGTGCTAAAAAATTACTTATATTTTCGTACATATGCATAACCATCATATAATCTTATTGTCATTGATTTTGAATACTTTCCATAAGTATTTCTTATATTTTAGTTCTGTGTAACCATTTACATGGTTCAGGTAATCAGTTACATGACCTGGGCAGTAACTTTGTTTTTCATGACTGTGGTAAATTTTGGTTGAGGTAACCGGTTACATCCCTGAGGTAATCAGTTACATGAACAAAAAATTTGAACTTTTTTAACGTTACAGTGATGTAACCGGTTACATCCCCGAGGTAACTGGTTAGCTCTGAACACGTAGCATTTTCATTTCAAATCAGATCCAAATGAATTTATTTTTTCATCCCTCAAGCATGGCATATTTTCATAAATTCATACACTTTCATAAGGGTGTTAAGGTGATATAAATACTCTCATTTGTAAAACTCAAAATTCACCTCTTTCATAGCAATTTAAAATTATTTACTTACTCATTTTCAAACAAGTGTTTTGATACTTAAACTTTCATTGAGATTTTTTTGCATACTATTTCATATCAGTCCTGAAAATTTTCTACATCATTCATAAACACTCGAGCATTAATATATCATTGTAAATTTCTTGTTTAAAAGAGAAGATGAATCCTAGCTATTGATAAATATTCATCACCTCTATTTACTCAAATATTTTTCAGATTTGGTTTGTAATTCCTTATTGTCCAGAATTGTTAGAAACAAGAGAGTAGAAAGGAAAGAATTATTTTCTTTTTCTACTTGGTTTGTTTGTTTACCTTGCTGTACAGGATTGTTGGAAGCAAGAGAATTGAGTTTGGGAGGATTGTTATCATTTCAACTTGGTTGGTTAAGGTGGTGTTTCCTTATTTATTGGTTAGAGTCTTGTATATAAAGGCTAGGCGTGTCTTGTCTAGAGATCTAACAATAATGAAATCTCTTTCATGTTGAAAGAGGACTAGACATACCTTCGGATTATGAAGGGAACTATGATACATCCTTGTGTTCTTTACTTTTTCTGTACTTTATTGCTTTCTAACTCTTGCACAAAACTAAAAAAATAAGAACAACTCGTGTTTATAAACTATAAGTTTAAAGTACCTAATTCACCCCCTCTTAGGTGTACTCTGAAATTTACATTTTCCTCACTTGTTGATTATTTTAATAAAAGGTTCAATAACAAATGTGTAATTAAAAAATATTACAACCAAACTAAATTATCCAAAATATTTAACCAAGAAATACTCTAGAACCTATGTTAAAAAAAAACTAAAAAACAATCATGCCAAAGATAATGATAAATCGAATATATGGGTAATATAATCGTTTGTTGATATAGTTCAACCCCAAAGATATAATCTACATTTGCAAGAAAGAGCGACAATTCGATCTATAATTTATTGAACAAGTGATTTTAAATACAAAATGGAGGTGAATTGTGATAAAAAAATTATTGAAAAAGTAAATGTAAAAACATATTTTTAAGTTAAATTTTAAGAAGAAGACAAAATAGAAGAGGAAAAGGATAAGTGATAAAGAAAAAAATAATTAATAGAATTTAGGGACGAGGAAAGCACACCCCATATTTATCTTCGTTTAGCATAAAACCGTATGTCTATGTCCTGTCTCAAAGGATAACTAACATCTTGATATTTCCCACTTTCAATCAAGCTTTTATCACGGGTTCAACCTGCAATATTTTAAATCAATCTTTTATCACATGTTCAACTTGTAACATTTATATCATACAATTTTCAAGATGACAATTCACTCTTAGTTTTACAATAATATCATAATGAAAGCAATTTTTATAAAGTATTTTATATAGTGACTTCTCTCGCAACACTAAAAATATATAAGTGAAGAATATGAAATTTAATAGAATGAAAAAAGAAGGAAAGTTGTTAAGATTGTTCATGTATTTTCAAATGAGCATTAGACCTGTTTATATAGTATAAAAGTAATAAAGATTCATAAAAATGAAACTCTAGAAAGGGCCAAAAACCGGTTCATAATTTATTATGACAATGTTATAATTGATTATGCAAAGGCATTTTAGGAAAATTTCGTATAGATTTAAGCTATAACTGATTAGGCTCAATTGATAATCAATTACTTGACAAGATACATCTCATAATTTATTATACCATCAACATAAAAATTAGAGAGAGAAAATGATTCATAAACGATTATTTGTGCATCATAATCGCTTATGAATTAGTTAAAATATTTTGGCTTTTCCAAAGAAGTTTTCAGATGAGTTTAAAAAAGATGATTTGAAAATAGTTTTCATGAGTGTGCGTACGTGTATTTTTAGAATATAAAGATCTTCATACTATAATACAATATTATCCTGAAAAATCAAAACCACTTGAGATTCAGATCATATGTGAGCTTTAAGATTTAGGTCTATTCCTTGATTATGTTCATAGTATTTGAATTTTTGTTGAGTTAATCATCATATACTTTATTTCGCGATTTTTACTAAGGATCATTCTTTTATGATGTTTGTAAGTTTTGATCTTGTTGATTCAATCAACAAAACATGTTTACTCATATAATCACATTCTTCCCGTTTTGATGATGACAAAACATCTCTTGGGAGGTGGCTTAACATAATGGGTAGAGAAGAAGATATTTAGTTTTAACTCTATTTGACATGTATTGAAGATGCTCTTTTGAGAGTGTATTTCTCTCTATTTGGAATTATCAAAAAGCGGGAAAAATAAGAAAGAAAGGATGTATGAAATGCACATAAAACATTTTAATCGATGCATGACTGATTTAAGATTCCTAATTCAAATCTTATAAAAAAGAAATTTTCTTTAGATAGATGTTTGGTAAGAGTATTTGTGAAATTATATCAATGTAGTAAAATTATCATTTTACTGAGGACTAGTGTGATTATCAATTTTTTTTTTTTATTAGCTAAAATGGAATCAATATATTGTTCTTCACTTATAATTAAAATTTTAATAAAAATTAGCCCTAGGATTATGGCTCTTATATGAGTCAGACCATGAAAATCTCATCTCTACTTTGTCATAAATTTTTTATCTTTTACATATTTTAAATAGAAAAATATAAATTATATCTCCTTTCACAGTATATAATTGTATCTTAACCAATTGAACCACCTATGGTTCAGTGATAACATTCATTAAGAAAAGATATATGTAACGAACATGACTTTCTCTGTTAAATCAAAACTATTTTCATGTGTTGGTTTATTTGTCTAAATTTTATATATTGAATATTACCTTTTAGTCCATTGAATCATATTTGATATCATCTCTATTTTCATTAGACTCGTAAAAACCTTAAAACTTAAAAGTTAAAGTATTGTTTGATTTCTCATAACATAATTTGAAACTAAGAATTTACAATGGGTCTATCATTTAGACCATCCTCATAATCTTAAGACTATAGGAAACTACTCTCTCATAGTTGAGTTTGATACATAAACTATTATCTTATGCATAGTGAACATGAATGAACAATAAAAAAATAAGAAAAACAAAACAAATAAAGCAATTAAAACAAAATCTATATTGAGAATGCAACATTAATACAAGAGAAATACATAGAATTTTGATTACAAGATTCTTACAAATGGATTTTCTAATGATTCTTTGTGTCCTGGACAAAGTCTAATCATAACTATTTATACTAATTGTTTAAATGTTTTAGAATTAACAAAATCCACAATTTAAATATTCAAATTGGAGATTTTGATTAATCAAACTTATTAGTTTTTGTTTTCATGTTTTAAGTTTTCTAATCATAATTATGGTCTAATTGTGACAACATTTCCAAGAAGTCTACTTACACAATTAAAAAAAAACAAGGTTTGCATAAGCACTCAAATTCTCGCTATATTGACCAACAAAGATAATTAAATTAAATAGTAGTTATACTGACCAACAAAGTTAATTAACTTTTACACAATTTAATTAAATTTTATTTAGTTTTCAGTAAATAGGAATGATAAGGGTTCGAAAGGTGCGCACAAAAGAGATCTAGTGAAATTCTGGCTACAGATACTCAATGTCACGTTTAATGTTATGACACCGTATCTGACTTTCTATAAGACAGTAAATACAAAAACAGTAAAGAACACAGTCAATTGTTTACCCAGTTCAGTGTGCAACAACACCTACTCTGGGGGCTACCAAGCCAGGGAGGAAATCCACTATAAGAGATGTTAATTCAGGAATAAACCAACCAGTTTATCTCCTTCACTTAAGACCTACCCAATGCAATTTCAATCTAAGTACAACTTAAACCTGAGTTCCTACTCACTCCCCCTCAATCACAGCAGTGATACATAAAACAATTTGACTAATGAATTGATGAAGACACTCTTCAAAAACATACACTTGATTAAGCTTCACGGCTTTTTAATCAAGCAACACAACCACTCTTGCTTCACAGCTTTGAGTGATGCACACAACTAACTTGACTTTGCTTCACAACTTTAGTCAAGAAACATTCAAACACTCTTGCTTCAAAGCTTTGAGTGCTACACAACCCTTACAATTAAAAACCTATTCCAAGTCACTTATCACAATGATAATTGCTTGGAGTACAATAATCAAACCTATACAGTTTACAAATGATCTTCTGATCACCAAGGGATTACTTGCAAAACAGCAGCTCTGTTGAATATATAGCAGCTGCAACTTCAGTTAGGGTTTCCACAAAAACCTAGGGTTAATTCCGTTTGACCTTAAGACTAGGTCACAGGACTCTTTTAACCAGGTTAGGGTTGAGCTAGGATAACCCAAAGAAAACGCAGGATTCTGTTCTGGAAAGACTGAGTTATTTTCCTGAAAAAACTCAGAATTAACCAACCTGCATACCTGTTAGTTCAGAACAGGATGTCTTAACATCTGTTATGACATCTGAGAAAACCTGTCTACTGATTTAGCAAAATGTGATCATTTTGCAAAATGCTCAGATACACACTTATAAACATCAGTACCTGAATGACAATATTTTTCTGCAAAGGTACCTAATGAATCAGTACAAACTAAACTAGAATGTTATGACATCAGTCATGACATTCACACATACACTTGGGTTTTACCAAAAATGCAAGCCAATAACCAAACAACTACAAACTCCCCCTTTGGCAGATTTTTGGCTAAAGACCCTAAGCAATCAGAGATAGATAGCAGCAGAAATAAGTGACTGCAGAAAAATAGAATGTCTAATTAAGCAGGTACTAATTAAGTAAGTACCACAATATTCTCCCCCTCTTTAGCCACAAATGGGCCAAAGATACATGTTCATAAAGATTATACAGTTATCCAAAATTAATAAGAGCAGCAGCAGAAAAAAAACTGAACACACTTCCAAACTCCACCAGATATCAGCACCAACCAGCAACACCATCAAAGCAGCAACCAACCTTTAAGCACTGTCATCAGACCCAGAGGATTCGGGCTTCTTCCTTTTCTTGTGAGCAATATCAGCATTCTTCTCTTTGTATGATGTCTCAACATCCTTAGAGACATCTGGATATGAACTTTCTTGATTCAAAGGAACAGAAATGCCAGGAACTGAGTGGTTCTCATTCAGAATTCTTGACACAATTTTTGCTATTGCTTGATTAACATAGGCTGACCCTTCCCTATTTGCAATTTCAGAGGGAACTGAAGAAGAAGGATGATATGGATTACCAGAGGCAGAAGCTTGAGACTTTCCTGCATGTCTTGTTCTCAACTCTTTGACCTTGGTGGGGTTAGTTCCCACTTTTCTACGAGAAGAGATCTCCAGGACTTCAGAGTCCAGGCAGGAAGAGATTGTCCTAGAATCTTGATCAGAGGAAGAGGTTGAAATAGTCGTATTGGATGATGATGGTGTTTGAGACATTTTGACAGTCTTAGAGAACCAACAGCAACTTAAGAGAAAATTCTGATTGAGAGACTGGGTTTTGATGAGGAGACGAGAGGGGAAGGAAGAAAAGGAGTGTCTATTCAACTTCTTAAAAGAATTGAAGGAAATGGGAAAATATAATTTTAACCCAATCAGAACAAGCATAACTCCTTTAATCCTTGTTTTAAGAAAAATTAATTGCTACAATTCCTCATGTTGGCAAATACCCAACTTACCCCTCAAGTTTTCAAATTGATTTGCATCCAGAGCCTTGGTAAAAATGTCAGCCAGCTGTAGCTCAGTGGCAACATGTTCCAATTTGATTGTCTTCTCTTCTACAAGGTCTCTGATAAAGTGATATCGTATGTCAATATGTTTGGTCCTACTATGCTGAATGGGATTCTTGGAAATGTTGATTGTACTCAGATTGTCACAGTACAATGTCATAACATCTTGTGTGACATTATACTCAGTGAGCATCTGTTTCATCCAGATCATTTGAGAGCAGCTACTACCAGCTGCAATGTATTCAGCTTCAGCAGTAGAAAGAGACACACAATTCTGTTTCTTGCTGAACCAGGAAACCAGATTATTTCCCAAGAAGAAACATCCTCCAGAGGTGCTTTTTCTATCATCAGCACTACCAGCCCAATCAGCATCACAGTAGCCAGTCAGAGCTGGTTCACAGCCATGAGTATACATCAACCCATAGTTGTAAGTTCCACTTACATACTTCAAAATCCTCTTTACTTGATTGATATGACTGACTTTGGGATCAACTTGGTATCTTGCACAAACTCCAACTGCAAAGGCAATATCAGGTCTGCTGGCAGTTAAGTACAACAAGCTTCCTATCATGCTTCTGTACAGACTTTGATCCACCTTAACCCCACTTGAATCTTTGGAAAGCTTTAGATGAGTAGGAGCAGAAGTCCTTTTGTGACTTGCATTCTCCATACCAAACTTCTTTACAATGTTCTTAGCATACTTGCTTTGAGATAAGAAGATTGAGTCCTCCATCTGTGAGACTTGCAGTCCAAGAAAATAAGTTAGTTCTCCCATGAGACTCATTTCGAATTCAGCCTGCATCTGGTCAGCAAAGTGTTTAACCATATGTTCTGACATTCCTCCAAACACTATGTCATCAACATATATTTGGGCAACCATCAACTTCCCTCCTTCAGTTTTGACAAAGAGAGTTTTGTCCAAGCCTCCTTTTCTGTAGCCTTTGTCTGAGAGAAACTTTGTTAACCTGTCATACCATGCTCTAGGAGCTTGTTTCAGGCCATATAGAGCTTTTCTCAATTTGTAGACATGATCAGGGTGGGTTGGATCCACAAAGCCTTTAGGTTGTTCCACATAAGCTTCCTCATTTAAGTACCCATTTAGAAAGGCACTTTTCACATCCATCTGAAATAACTTGAACTTCAGAAGACAAGCAATTGACAATAGGAGTCTGATTGATTCCAGCCTGGCTACAGGTGCAAAGGTTTCATCAAAATCAACCCCTTCAACCTGGGTGTATCCTTGAGCAACAAGTCTTGCCTTATTTCTGGTGACAACTCCTTCAGCATCTGACTTGTTCTTGAATATCCATTTTGTCCCAATGATGTTAGTTCCTTTAGGTCTAGGAACCAGTTCCCAAACTTCATGTTGCTTGAATTGGTTCAGTTCATCTTGCATTGCACCAATCCAGTATTCATCAGTTAAAGCTTCCTTGACATTTCTTGGTTCCATTTTGGACACAAAACAAGAGTTTGAGATGATTTCTCTAGATATTGTGATGACTCCACTGCTGGGATCTCCTATGATGAGCTCTTTTGGATGATCCTTCTGAATTCTGATGGAAGGGATCTTGCTAGCTTCCCTTGATTCAGATTCTGTTGTGGTGGAGTTGGGTAGATCATTCTGTTGGGTTGAAGTCTCAAAGAATGTCTCAACAGTACAAGGAACATTTATTTCTTCATGATAGTCATCAATTATAACATTTATTGATTCCATCATGACTTTGGTTCTGGAATTGAATACTCTATAAGCTCTGCTGTTTGAGGAGTATCCTAGAAATATGCCTTCATCACTTTTAGGGTCCAGTTTTCTTCTTTGTTCACGATCAGCCAGAATATAGCATTTGCTGCCAAACACATGGAAGTACTTCACAGTTGGTTTTCTTCCTTTCCAGAGTTCATATATGGTGGATGAGGTTCCCTTTCTCAAGGTGACCCTGTTATGAACATAGCAGGCTGTATTTATAGCTTCAGCCCAAAAATACATAGGAAGTCTTTTGGCATGTAACATTGCTCTGGCAGATTCCTGTATGGTCCTGTTTTTTCTTTCCACAACTCCATTTTGCTGAGGTGTTATAGGAGAAGAAAATTCATGACTAATTCCTTCTGAAGAACAGAAATCATCAAACTTGTTGTTTTCAAATTCCTTGCCATGATCACTTCTGATTCTGACAATACACCCTTCCTTTTCTCTTTGAATTCTTTTGCACAATTCTTTAAAAACTTCAAATACATCAGATTTTTCCCTAATGAAATTAATCCAGGTGAATCTGGAAAAATCATCCACAACCACATAGGCATATCTTTTTCCACCAAGACTCTCTACTTGCATTGGTCCCATCAGATCCATATGAAGAAGTTCTAGAACCTTAGAGGTGGTCAGATGTCTTGACTTTGGATGTGACATCCTAGTCTGCTTACCAACCTGAAATTCACCACAAACTCTTTCTTCATCAATTTGCAGTCTTGGAATCCCTCTGACTGCCTCCAAGGAGATAATCCTCTTCATACCTCTTAGATGAAGATGGCCAAGTTTTTGGTGCCACAGTTTCACCTCTTTTTCTTCTTTTGCAATGGAACACACAGATGAGAAATTAGTGTTCTCAGGCTCCCACAAGTAACAGTTGTCTTTGGATCTGACTCCTTTCATTACTATCTCTTGTTTGTCATTGATTACAAGACATTCAGATTTTGAGAAATTGACCTTGAATCCTAGATCACACAATTGACTGATACTAATGAGATTAGCAGTCATCCCTTTTACCAGCAATACTTCATTCAGACTTGGAACTCCAGGGCAGTCCAAATCACCAACTCCTTTGATTTCACCTTTAGCACCATCTCCAAAGGTCACAAAACTGGTGGTGTGAGGCTTAACATTATTGAGGAGGTTCTTGATTCCAGTCATGTGTCTGGAACATCCACTGTCAAAGTACCAGTCTTCCTTTGCAGAGACCCTCAGGGAAGTGTGGGCTATCAGGGCAGTAGCCTTTTTCTTCCATTTAGGAGCATGTGGTACCTTTTTAGACTTAGGTTTGACACCTGAGTTCTGATTAGGGTATCTATGCAATCTGAAGCAGAAGGGCTTTATGTGGCCATATCTCCCACAATGATGACATCTCCATCTTTGGTACCTTTTCTTCATATGTCTCTGTTCCTGATGTTGAGAGTTGTGTTGAGACATCTGTTTTGGCATTTGCTTATCAGTACCAGATTTCTTTGCTTCCATAAATCCTAGTCCAGATTTATTTCCCACATTTTGTCCAACCTGAAGGATCTCTTCCAATTTGTCTGTTCCATTTGTCAGCATCTTGACAGATTTGGTCATTTGATTCAGTTGTGAGTTCAGCAATTGAACTTCTCCTTCTAGATGACTTATAGTTTCAAGGTTTGCCCTTTTTTCAGCCTCCAGCTTTATGATGAGTTTTGATTGTTTCTCATTCTTCACACGGACTTCAGTACTTCTGATACACAATTTCTTGTAAGTATCAGCCAGTTCTTCAAAAGTCACCTCTTCATCACTGATGTCACTTTCAGAGGTACAAACACCAGTTAAAGCAGTAACTAGTTTGGCAGATTCTTCTTCAGAATTACTTTCTGAATCACAGTCAGACCAAGTAACTGTCATTCCTTTCTTTTGTTTCTTAAGAAAGGTAGGACATTCAGCTCGAATATGCCCATATCCTTCACAACCATGGCATTGAATTCCTCTGCCTTGATTTCCCTTCTCTTCTGACCTTGGTCTTCTGCTGGAACTGTCAATGTCAGAGGGAATGTTATGAACATTAGACCTTGACTTTGGATCTATTCTTTTGATGAGTTTGTTGAACTGTCTTCCAAGCATGGCTATAGCTTCTGAAATATTTTCTTCAACATCAGTGTTGGACACAAGTGCTATGCTCTTGTTCTTCTTGTCACCATTATCAGTGATCCCCATCTCAAAAGTCTGAAGAGACCCAATAAGTTCATCCACTTTCAACTTGCTGATGTCCTGGGCTTCCTCTATGGCAGTTACCTTCATTGCAAATCTTTTAGGCAAGGATCTGAGAATCTTCCTCACCAGTTTTTCTTCTGACATTTTTTCTCCCAGTGCTCCTGAGGTGTTGGCAATCTCCAAGATGTTCATGTGAAACTCATGAATGGTTTCATCTTCCATCATTTTTAGATTCTCAATCTTGGTAGTCAACATCTGAAGCCTTGACATTTTTACTTTGGAAGTGCCCTCATGAGTAGTTTTGAGAGTGTCCCAAACTTCCTTGGCCAATTCATATTGATGTACTAGTCTGAAAATGTTTCTATCAATTCCATTGAACAAGGCATTTAAGGCTTTGGAATTTCCCAAGGCTAACTCATCTTCTTCTTTACTCCAATCTTCCTCAGGCTTCAGACTGATTGTCCCATCTTTCTCAGTTATGGTGGGATGGATCCATCCTTTGTCAGCAGCTCTCCAAGCCTTTTTGTCCAGAGATTTTAAGAAGGCAATCATACGAGGTTTCCAGTAGTCATAATTAGTTCCATCCAGAATGGGTGGTCTATTTCCAAAAACTCCTTCTTTGTCCATAATGCCAGAAAGTGATATCCCTAGATCTCACCCAGTAATACAGGCAGGGTGCCTGCTCTGATGCCAATTGAAATTCTGGCTACAGATACTCAATGTCACGTTTAATGTTATGACACCGTATCTGACTTTCTATAAGACAGTAAATACAAAAACAGTAAAGAACACAGTCAATTGTTTACCCATTTCAGTGTGCAACAACACCTACTCTGGGGGCTACCAAGCCAGGGAGGAAATCCACTATAAGAGATGTTAATTCAGGAATAAACCAACCAGTTTATCTCCTGAACTTAAGACCTACCCAATGCAATTTCAATCTAAGTACAACTTAAACCTGAGTTCCTACTCACTCCCCCTCAATCACAGCAGTGATACATAAAACAATTTGACTAATGAATTGATGAAGACACTCTTCAAAAACATACACTTGATTAAGCTTCACAGCTTTTTAATCAAGCAACACAACCACTCTTGCTTCACAGCTTTGAGTGATGCACACAACTAACTTGACTTTGCTTCACAGCTTTAGTCAAGAAACATTCAAACACTCTTGCTTCAAAGCTTTGAGTGCTACACAACCCTTACAATTAAAAACCTATTCCAAGTCACTTATCACAATGATAATTGCTTGGAGTACAATAATCAAACCTATACAGTTTACAAATGATCTTCTGATCACCAAGGGATTACTTGCAAAACAGCAGCTCTGTTGAATATATAGCAGCTGCAACTTCAGTTAGGGTTTCCACAAAAACCTAGGGTTAATTCCGTTTGACCTTAAGACTAGGTCACAAGACTCTTTTAACCAGGTTAGGGTTGAGCTAGGATAACCCAAAGAAAACGCAGGATTCTGTTCTGGAAAGACTGAGTTATTTTCCTGAAAAAACTCAGAATTAACCAACCTGCATACCTGTTAGTTCAGAACAGGATGTCTTAACATCTGTTATGACATCTGAGAAAACCTGTCTACTGATTTAGCAAAATGTGATCATTTTGCAAAATGCTCAGATACACACTTATAAACATCAGTACCTGAATGACAATATTTTTCTGCAAAGGTACCTAATGAATCAGTACAAACTAAACTAGAATGTTATGACATCAGTCATGACATTCACACATACACTTGGGTTTTACCAAAAATGCAAGCCAATAACCAAACAACTACATCTAGTTTTCGTTGCTGAAAACTACCCTTATTAGAAAGATTGCATGTGATTCTATATCATATCTTTTTATATAGACGACTAGAGGTCAGTTCTTAATGGACCTTTTAATACAGTAGAAATTATAGAGAAATTAAGGATAAATGGTCGGAACTTGAAAATGAAAGGTCCAATACAGTTTTAAATCACGAAACATATTTATTTCCTCTTTAAGCTTCAATGAGTATTTTCTTGTTTCTCATTGTAAGTCTCCCAATAAAATGTGACGTGCATTATAAGTTTCATATGAAAGAACTAATGATATAAAAAAACTAACGATGTGAATCAGTAAAAAAATACATACACTTACACTAGAATATGAACTCTTTTGCATGAAGCAAAGGGAAACCATTGCTAATATAAAAAATATATTCACACATATTGGAAATAAATTGGAAGAACTAAAAATATAATGTTAAGCCAAAATTATACTATTAAAATTTTGAAATCTATGACTAGGAAATGACCATCAAAGGTTACCTCCATAAAGTGGTCTTAAAATCTAACAACATTAGATATCACAACTCTCTTCTGAAAGCTTCAACAACATGAGAATGAGCTTACAAGGCTTAATAAACATGAATATGGCTTAAAGAAGAAATAAAAGAGTAAAGATAAAATAAAGACAAGAAGAATACAACTCTTAAAGCTTTTATGTCCAATGAAATAAAAGAGGAGAAAGATGACAATGGAACAAGTTAAAAATCTTTAAACAATAAAAAAGAAGTATAAATGTTTTAAATATGATAGAATATGTGTATGTTGTCCTAATTTATGCAAAGAGATGAGCTCTTTAAATTACAAATTAAAACAAACATCTAAGATAATAGTAAAGTTTATTAAAAAAAGTTATCTTTAGTAAAAAATAGAACTAGCAAATCTTACTCTCCTAAAGTTATATGTAATTATTATTTTAAATTAGGACACACTACACCTCATTACCATATTACAAAATTTATATCCTTAAGAGAAAAATGATGTGGAGCCTAAATGTTTCATTTATGCTATTAACCCTCAAGGATCTAATGTATAATACATTATTAATTTATTGTAGGCTCGCTTAAGAGCCACCAAAAAGACAAATCCATGTTCATAAATTTCACAAAAGTATTATGTGAATATGTTATGATGGAGACTTTACTATAATATCAATTATTTTGGTTTCTTAATTGAGCTTAACTCTTACAAGGATATTTTGTTTAAAGAAACTAGGATAGAAAACATAAATATGTGATGGACCATGATGGTGTGTCGTCAAGTGGAATCAAATATCTCATAACTAAGAATAAATAATCTTAGTTAGTTATGGCATAGATGACTTAGACATGCACGCTTTGATTTGCTACGTAAAATAGTGTCTAAGGATTTAATGATAGACTTTCCTGAAATAAAATTTTCTAAGGACATGTTTGGTAATGCTTTCTAAAAGGGATAGCAAAGAAAGATATCTCTTAAATTTAAAATGTTGTCTTTATTAATAAATTTTTGAAACATATCTATTAATACTTTTTTGGTTTTTCTAGAATGAAGAGTATATGTGAAAACTATTATAGTTTGTCATAGTTGGATGCTTGCACATGATATACTTGGATTTTATTCTTAGCTAACAAGGTTGAAAATATGAAGCAAAATGATATCAAAAATACACATTTAAAGGCTGATGTTGGGGATTCATCTCTCTTTTCTTCATCTGATGAATACCTTTTTTATCTTTATTGTAATGTCAAATTCTGCTTTGGCTAGCTAATTATCTTTAGATTAGATCATATGAAACTTTGATTGAACTATTTGATATATGTAATTCACTATAGTTTTAGAAGGAGAACAAACCAAGGTCAAACATAAAATAAAATATTCCCTCGTAATCATAACCAAGAAATCCTTGTCTTTTAGAAGGGATTGTATCTCAATTCATGAAGACGACTCAAAGCAACTTTGAAGCTATAAAGACAAATCAAGAAACATTCAACAAGAGCAATGAAGCATGAATAAAAAATTTAAAGACTTAAATATGTAAATTGTCACGACAATGAACATTCAGTTAAGTGGATGATTTGTTGAAAACATTCTTTACAATCCTAAGAATAAGATATGCAATGTGATTGAGTTGACAAATAGGAAAGCTCCAACACAGGTAAGTTAGAAAAGAATAAAAAGGAAAGTTTATGAAGTATTAGTGAACAAAGAGATAATATAGGGGAAAATTTAAAACGAATTTTGTTGAGATTTAACAGGGGTTTTCAAAAAATTGATCATCTTAGCGGAACAATCTTGATGAACAGATCTTTATTAAATTATTAATTATAAACAAAATATCAAAGGATTCAAAAAATATCTCTTGAAGCGTGCTTTCTCTTTTGATAACGAATGACAGAAGATATCGGTGTGTCTATATAGTCCACACGAGTGCAAAGTGGAAGGCGTTGCTAGCCGTTTTTAGAGAATAACAAAATTGACTATTAGCATTGTAACGGAAAGAGCTTCTATATTTATAGAGAGCTAATAAAACCCTAATGCTCTTATTTTGGGTTTTTTTCTCCAAAATAAGCCCAATTTTATTTAATCAAACTATTTTAATTAAATAAATATTATTGCTATTTAATTAAACTCTTTTAACTAAATAAAATATTAATTAAATTAAATCATATTTAATTTAATCAATTGTCAATTCTAATTTATTTAATTAAATTATATTTAATCAAATAAATTATATGTGTTAATATATTAAATAAATTAAATAAATTTAAATATTATTAACACATAATTAAATTAAATCATATTTAGTTTAATATTTCATTCCACTATAAGTACTATATGCGTGTGATCTTGTAGGTTCTCGTAACATTGACAATAATATTAAATTACCTATTTAATATTATAAATAGTGAGCGGTATCTAGCAACACATCACTGCTACCCAAGTGACGAGAATGTCATGTAATCTGACATAACATTTTTGTGATAATGATCATGCATACAATTACCTTTTTACCCTTATATCTATATTGAACACAAGACATAGAATGTGTCACCCTTGTATAGTCTAATATTTTATTCCTTGATCTCAGAGTATACTTGATAACGACAAATAAGCCCAATATCTCATATCGACTTATTTGAGCACGACCATGCATTTTACAGTCATACTCTATCAAGGGACCCACATATATTACTCTCGTATATGTAGGAGGGGAAAATCTCATCTAGGTCACTCATGTCCCTCAACATGATTTGTAAAGGATAACATTTGATTGGCAATAAAGTAATTGACTCCATATCTAAGATCCATAGTGGTTTCAGGTCGAAGGGTGGTATACACCACTATCACTATGAGAATAACTTATGACACTTACATAACAAACTATATAGTATTCTCATGATGGGTCAATCCAGTATAAATATTATTCATAATATTTATACCTACGTGAAGACTTGATATCTCATATCTATGACTGTGAGATACAGTCATCAGTCTACTCACATAATAGTTTCTATGCATTACTGTTGTCCTATTTGACAGTAAAACTTGACTACGGATACTTTAAGAATAATGTCCTTATGTTTAATGAGTTCTCACAATTAAGTCACATTTAATAGGTTATTGATAGACTAATTATTCTAAGGACTTTATTATATCATATACAAATGACACAATAAATACAATGCCTAATGAGTATATATATTAACAAATAACATATATCAAGATCATGATACAAAAGCATATTAAGTCAATATTGATTGGTTATTAGGGCTTACTCCAACAAATTTTAAATTCAAAGTGAGGGAGAAGTTGGAAAAAATTATTTAGAGAAAAGTAAAAATAGCAAGGAAGAAAAAAAATTAAGAGTGAAATGAAAATTGCAAAAGAAGTATACAAAATAAAGGAGAGCCAATAAGGAGTTCTACGTTATGCTATATTTTCCTTTCCTACTCATGGATACATCATTTAAAAATAAATACATCACTACTTTTAAGTTCAAAATTCAAAAGAAAGATTAAATTATTAGAATTTAAAATATAAAATATAAAACAAGAACAACCAAGCCTTGTCCCACTAAGGGAGTTGACTACATGGATCAACTTTTCCCATAATATTCTACTCAGAACCATATTTTTATTCAAATTGTTAAACTCAAAATATTTCTTAATAACTTCTCTTATAGTATTTTTAGGTCTCCCTCTTCTTCAAATTGTTTTACTTCTCTCCATTATATTTACTCTCCTTAATACATAATCTACATGTTTTTTCTCTACATCCAAAACTATCCAAGTATAGTTTCCACCATCTTCTCTACTATAGGTGCTACCTCAACACTCTCTCTAATATTTTCATTTATAATCCTATAATTTCTAGTCTTACCATATATCCAGTGCAACATCCTCATCTCTACTCCACTTACTCTATTCTCATGTTGATTCTTAAGCGCCCAACATTCTACCTCGTAAAATATCATATGTTACCGCAATTCGATAAAAAAATTCCTTCAGCTTGAGTGGTACCTTTGCGTCACATAGAACCCTTGAAGCTATCCTCCATTTCATCCACCCAACTTGAATTCCATGGTTTACACCCCTTCTATTTCTCCATCATTTTGTATTATAGATCCAAGATATTTAAACAGTGTGACTTGAGGGATGGTATGATCTCCAACTTTCACCTCTAGGTGATAAACAATTATTCTTTTGTTGAACTTACACTCTATAGACTCTATCTTACTTCTGCTTAGGCGAAAACCATGCATTTCTAAAGCTCTTCTGCAAGTCTCCAACCTTTTTATTTAAATCTTCATTCAACTCTCTAAGTAGGACTATATCATATTCAAAAAGCATGCATCTCGGTGCTAACTCTTGGATGTGTTATGTGAGTACATCCAAAAAAATTAAGGTAAAAAAGTTGGGGCTAAGGATTGAGCCTTGATGAATATCTATTGTAATGGGAAAATTGTCTATCTCTCCACCTTGTGTTTGTACGTTAGTCAATACCCCTTCTTAGATATCTTAGATAACTAGGATATATGCAGTCATAACCCATTTCCTATCTAGGCATTTCACAAAATCTCTCTGGACATTCTATCATATGCTTTCTCTGAGTCAATAAAAATTAAGTGCAAGTCTTGTTGATCCATTTGATATTGCTCAACCACACGTCGTAGTAGATATATTGCTTCAATGGTCGACCTTCTATGCATAAAAAAAATTGATTCTCAATTACTTGAGTCTCTTTTATTAGTCTCTATTCAATCACTCTTTTTCATAACTTCATGGCATGACTCATAAGTTTGATCCCTCTATAGTTTGCATAATTTTATATATCCCCCTTGTTCTTATATATTGGAACTGAATTGTTTCTTCTCCATTTATTCAGCATTTTCTTTGACCTCATAATTTCATTAAAGAGTTTGATGAGTCACTAAATACCTCTCTCTCTCCAAGAATTTTCCATACTTTTATCGTTATATTGTCTGGCCCAACTTCTTTACTTTTACACATCCTTTTCAACACTTCCTTTACCTCTGGTTTTTTAATCCAACAATAGCAATTATAGTTTCAGTCCACTTCTCTATTGTCTAGCCTGCTAGATTACAATGAGATATCATAATTTTCATTAAATAAATTGTATAAATACATCTTTTACCTATATTTTAAATCTTTTTCCTGAACCAAAACTTTATCTTCTTCATCTTTAACACACTTCACTAGATCCAACCTCTTATCTTTCTTTCTCTTCCCTTAGCAAGCTTATATATATATTTTTCTCCCTCATTGGTTCCTAAAGATTAGTATAATCCATCAAAAAGCTTGGATTTTTGCTTCACTCACCGCCTTTTTGGTCTCATTCTTTGCTTTCTTATACTTTCCCAAGTATCCAGATTTTTATACCTAGACCATTCTTTAAAACAATCTTTTTTTATACCTAACTTTACTCTGAACACTTTCATTCCACCACCATAATTATTTACCCCTAGGTCCAAAACATCTTGGATCTCCCCACGTCTCTTTACCCATTTTTTTAATATCTTGGGCATCTTATTTCACATATAATTTATACTTCCTTGTGTTTTTTTAAACCCTCCCTCTAAGATCTTGTGTTGGAAACTTTCCAGTTTTCCTCCCTTCAAATGCCACTACTTGATCCGCGACACTCCCACGTGACTTATTCTCTTTGCTCTCCCCTTTACTCTTATATCCATAATCAACATTCTATGTTGGGTAGTCAAACTCTCTTCTAGAATAACTTTACAGTCCAAACAAATCTTCTTATTTGACTTCCTAATAAAAAAATGTATCTTAGACATTTCATCCCACTTTTATATGTGATGAGATACTCATCTCTTTTCATAAACTAGGTATTTGCTATAGTAAGATCCAAAGCCGACGAAAACTCTTAGATTTAAACTCACAATCACCTCCTCTAGACTTATACCCACATGTACGCTCTCAAAATCTCTTGCTACGCTCCCTACATGATTATATAGATATCCTCCTAGAAAAAGATTCTCTCCTTGGGGTATATCCTGAAGTAAACCTTCTAAATCTTCCTAAAATTTTACCTTAAGGTGTTCTGCTACCCCAACATTAGGTGCATAAGCACTAATAACATTAAATGTGTCTTCTTCTACTATAAATTTTAAGGCTATGATTCAATTTTCAACTCTTTTCACATTTATAATATCCTTCTCTCACTCATTGTCGATCTAACTTTTTCGGTGTACCACAACTTAAATCCTGAGTTAGCTTAATTCTTTTGTTTTTTCACATGTTCACTTAGTTTTTTGTAGGGACATAAAATTCATATTCCTCCTAACCATAATGTGTACTATTTCCATAGGTTTTCCAGAGCGTGCCTATATTCCATGATCCAAAACAAATCATACTCTCATTAACAAACTTCTTTACACACACTCGTTCACAAAAATGTAGAAACCCTTACTCATTTTTCACTGCATCCAGTTGGTGATACACAACGACCCTTGCTCTTTTGATATTGTACTCGAGTCATACAACACGTTGCTTCAGAGCAACGACCTATCATTCACATTATTTTGTAATTGATACCGTTCATAGAATTTCGACAAAATTTTACATTAGTTATCGACTGCCTAACACCAAACTAAATATTTAAACTTGAGACCTACTATATTTAACAAAATTAATCTAAACAGAATTATTTAAATTTAAAATATAAATTCTAATTTTTCAAATGAGTTAAAATAAGAAATTCTAATTTTACGAATGAGTTAAATTCTAGTTTTTTTATACATTAGAACTCATTTCAACTAAATCCTTTATTTATCATCCATTTTTCAGCTAACTTAAGTAGTTAGCTTATTAGTGATTATAAACCAACTCATCATGTTGTTATTTATAGAATTTTAATAATAATACTTATCATGTTTAAATTTCTCAATTAAAATACTTAACATATATTATCTCTATTTTTTTGTACCTTGTGAAATTTTGAAACAAACTAGTTCTATTTAAATAAAATATTAATTAAATAGTAGCAGCATAATTTATTTCTTCCAATTTATAATAGGAAAAAAAGTTACTTCACCAATCTAATTCAAAAAAAAGAAAAGATTCAAATCCAATAAAATTTGGCCGTTTGAATGTTGACCAAAGTAAAAGAGTAAGAACACTTCCTCTCAAAAAAGGTCCCACAAAAACAACTATCATTTCAAATTTTCAAATTTCAATTTCATTTCAAATCCCAATTTCAAATTAATCAAATAAATACCAATATCCCTTTCACTTTCTCACCCATTTCTCACTCTCACAACAAACAAACCCTAATTCCCAATTTCCCTCTTTCAATTTCACTTTCTCCCTTCCCGAAAATGCGTGAGATTCTTCACATCCAAGGTGGCCAGTGCGGCAACCAAATCGGCGCCAAATTCTGGGAAGTTGTCTGCGCTGAACACGGAATCGACCCTACCGGAAGATACGGCGGTGACTCCGAACTTCAACTGGAGAGAATCAATGTTTACTACAACGAAGCTAGCTGTGGCCGGTTTGTTCCACGAGCGGTTCTCATGGATCTTGAACCGGGTACTATGGATAGTGTCCGGTCTGGACCGTATGGTCAGATCTTTAGACCGGATAACTTTGTGTTTGGTCAGAGTGGTGCTGGGAATAACTGGGCTAAAGGTCATTATACTGAAGGCGCTGAGCTTATTGATTCTGTTCTTGATGTTGTTCGGAAAGAAGCTGAGAACTGTGATTGCTTGCAGGGTATGGTTTTAGAAATTTGGGATTTTTGTTGCTAATTGTGTGATTTATTTTTTCCTTTTATGAAATGAGAACTACGTTGTTTTTTTCTAAATTTGGTTAATGATTTTGAGTTTTAGTGTTTGTTTATGTGGGTTTCTTAGGAAAGTTGGGAGCTTTTTTTGTTATTCACTATTATGAACTGTAAATGGGTAACTTCATATTTTTTGAATTCAGGATTTAGGGTTTCATGATTTATGATTTTTCATGTAAGGGTTATAAGTGGCGGATTATGAAATGGCTGTGGTGTGTTTTTTTTAATCTTTTTGTGTGTGCAGGTTTTCAAGTATGTCATTCACTAGGTGGAGGAACTGGATCTGGAATGGGTACCCTTTTGATTTCTAAGATAAGGGAAGAATACCCTGATAGGATGATGCTTACTTTCTCCGTTTTTCCTTCGCCTAAGGTTTCTGATACGGTGGTGGAACCTTACAATGCTACTCTCTCTGTTCACCAGCTTGTTGAAAACGCAGATGAATGTATGGTCCTTGATAATGAAGCCTTGTATGATATTTGCTTCCGTACCCTCAAGCTCACAACCCCAAGCTGTAAGCTGTTTATAACCTTTTTTTCAATCAATTCTTTTAATTATGTTTTTGATTTTGTTGTATCTGTTCAATAATGTTTATAATTTTGGTGTTTGGTTTTTGTGATGCAGTTGGTGATCTTAACCATTTGATATCAGCTACCATGTCTGGTGTTACATGTTGTTTAAGGTTTCCTGGTCAGCTTAACTCTGATCTTCGTAAGCTAGCTGTGAATTTGATTCCATTCCCTCGTCTCCACTTTTTCATGTTGGGGTTTGCACCTTTGACTTCAAGAGGTTCTCAACAGTACAGGGCTTTGAGTGTACCAGAACTCACACAGCAAATGTGGGATGCTAAGAACATGATGTGTGCGGCCGACCCTAGACATGGACGATACCTTACTGCATCAGCCATCTTCAGAGGCAAAATGAGCACTAAAGAAGTTGATGAACAAATGATCAATGTTCAAAACAAGAACTCATCCTACTTTGTGGAATGGATTCCAAACAATGTGAAGTCCACAGTTTGTGATATTCCCCCAACTGGTTTGAAGATGGCTTCGACATTCATTGGAAACTCGACATCCATTCAGGAAATGTTCCGTAGGGTGAGTGAACAATTCACTGCTATGTTTAGGAGAAAAGCTTTCTTGCATTGGTACACTGGTGAAGGTATGGATGAAATGGAATTCACCGAGGCTGAAAGTAACATGAACGATCTTGTGTCAGAATATCAACAGTATCAAGATGCTACTGCTGAGGATGATGAGTATGTAGATGAAGAGGAAGAGGTAGAGTATCATCCAGAACATGATGACATATGAGCACTTTGATGTTGTGTGTGTGGTGGATGATATGTTAGATGGATAACATATTATGCTGCAACTTCCTGTTGCCGGTTCATAATCTCTTTGTTGTAAGGGGGATACTTTTGCTCCGGCTGTTATGTAATTGTGTGGTTTTTATTTCTGTGTCTATGTAACATCTTATGTTGGTATGGAAAGACAATGTTATTGTTTAAACAACTAATGCATTAAATATCAGTCTGTGATCCAGAAGTTGCTCTGTTTCAATGACTAAAGCAGGTAAAGTTGGTTCAGCAGGGCTGGAAAAAATTTATACGAAATGTGTAATATAATACTTTACCTCGTAAAAATTTGTTATACAGAAGTAAAATATGAAATGTCATTTGAACAAATGTAATACATTTAATAGAGGTAGAAAACAAACTCACTCACCCACTTTAGACTAGGCATGGCAAACGCCTCTCCTGTTTAGGCACGCTATGTAAAAGTCTGAAAAAAAAAAAAAGTTGGGATGGGGCAAGCATAATTGAGGGAGCAGACCTATGACTTTGATTAGCCTTGCAAAAAAAATAAAAATTGGGGGGCAGGGCGGATCCATGATCATTAAATTTTTAAAGCCTAAAATTGTAAAATTTTATGTCATTGTTTGCGCCTGCAAAAATATAAAAAAAACGAGTGGGATGGAATAGATATATTAGAGGGTGGAGGTCTAAACCTTAATTTACTCTACAAAAAAGTTTTGGCAAAACAGTCATGTCCAATAGACGGGGCTAGTTTTGCCTTCCCTACTTTAGACTCCCCCATTTAGTCCATCGAAAAGTGAGGCGAGACAAATTGAGTCAAATTCGGTTATCGAGTCCAAAATTTCAACTTGCCCTGCAAAAAATGTGGGAGGGGCATGCCTGCATTCATTGCAGTTTCAAAGTCTAAAATTGAAAATTTTTATTGTAATGCTAGCGCTCGCAAAAGCCTTTAAAAAAATGGAGCGGGAAGGATGAGATATATTAGAGAGTGCATGTCTAAATCTTGGCCCATCTTACGAAAAAGTGTTGGAAAAACGGACATGTTTGACAGACCGGACCCATATGTGTACCCCTACTTTAGACTCCCCCACTTAGTCCATCAAAAAGTGAGGCGAAATAAATTGAGTCAACTTAACCCATTCTGCAAAAAATGAGTGCAAGTAGGGTTGCATTCATTTCACTTTCAATGTCTAAAATTATAAAAAAATTATTTTGATGTACGTGTCTGCAAAAAACAGGACGAAGTAGAGCCGACATATTAGAAGGTGACCTTGTCCCGTCCCACAAAAAAATACAGGCAAAACTAACATGCCTAACGAGTCGGATCCGTTTTATCATCCATATTTTAGACCCTCCAACTTAATCCATTGAAAAGTGAAACGTACCAAGTTAAATCAACTTAGATCGTTGAGTCCAAAATCACAATCCGTCCTGCTTATTAACGAGTTGGTGGTTAACCAGTTAAACAAAAATGTTTTTTATCACATTTTTTAATTATGAATCAAATGTAAACCATTAGAATTTTGATAAAACAATTAATCATGAATTAATAAAAGATAATTGATAGTTTTTAGATGTTGGCAACTTCAACTCATAATTTAGACATATTTCTTTTATATTGACAGGAACACAGAGAACATGTAAATGCAAATCTTCATGATTGAAAATGACGGTCAAACAAACAAATAACATATATAATCTTATGAAGCTAATCCAACACAAATTAAGTAAATATTAACAAATACACATAACACAAACATAAATAACTAAATAAATAAATCAAAATTTACTAGCAGAGATTGAATTACACACAAGAACGAAGAGTAACAACTCGACATAGAAAAAACTGACTTAATATATTTATAAAAATGAGCTAATAATTAAAGTTAAATCCTTGCTGAATAATACATTTCTAGCATGTTTGGTATCGCGGTGGGAAGCCAGA
The DNA here is from genome assembly GCA_948472305.1 of Vicia faba. Taxonomy (NCBI): domain Eukaryota; kingdom Viridiplantae; phylum Streptophyta; class Magnoliopsida; order Fabales; family Fabaceae; genus Vicia; species Vicia faba. The sequence continues at coordinate 1,567,185,487 of OX451737.1, read as the reverse complement.
CGTGCGTTCAGCCAGAAGCTCCAGTTTGCAGCTTCTCATTTCCAATCAATATTTAATCAAGTTGAATTTCAATCTCACTTTGACAAACAATAGACAATGTAACAAAAAAACATAAATTATGAATCATCATACAACAGATCAAAACCTATTAAGTACAAGAAACACTAAATTTACAAACACCAATTTTCCAACAAGATAATTCATTCTCACAAGAAGATCTTACTTATTACCATCTCCAATGGTTTTATTATCTACAACAATTTTAACTTTCCTATAATCACCATCCAAACCTTGCATAACACATCCTTCTGGAACAACGGCACCACGCTTATTGCCAAAGATTGTCCACAAATAAAGCACACTGAATGCTGTCAAAGCTCCACAACCAGTACCAAATATCATTGCAGCAAGAACTCTCAAAAAACAATCACTCTTACCCTTTTCCTTTGATTCAACAACCATTGGATTCTCACTGTTTTTCACAAAAACCTTAGGATCAAGTGGCTCTGAATGCATAGAGTGTGGTGGAAAATGTCTCAGAACAAAGCTCCATGAGTACAAAAAAGCACTAGTCTCTTTCACAGGACTAAAACCTACAAACATTTCTTCATCCTTCAACACATTAGATGTTTCAATTTTGTCCCATAACAATGGATCAAATGGTTTTGAATTCCCATTTTTACTCAATCTTACTTCTAACCTCATTGAACTTGCTTCATAATCAATCCAAGTATGCATCTTTTCACCACTTGTTAGTACCAAATTGGTGACATAGATTTTACTTGAAACACCATTTCTAATCAAAATCTCATTTTTACCATCCCTTGAAACACTAAACTCAACACCAACAACTTCAAAATCATTACTTTTCAATCCAAGAGAAAACCCAGATGAGGTTTCATTAAAAAAATCACCTTTAACATTTCTAACACCTTTAGCACCATCTGGAATCATAACAAAAGCTAAACCACCCCCACTTTCCAATCCACTTTCCAATGAGATTGAAAATGTAAAGTAAGTTGAAAATGAAACTAATTGTTTAGGTTTACCTTGAAAAAGCTTGACGGGTTTCTTGTAAATCACTCTCCCAGTATCAGAGAGTTGAATCTTGGACTCACCATTGACAACTTTTGCATTACCAAAAAAAGCAACATTGGACTTAAATTTCAGATCTTTTTCAAAATCAACAAAGGAAAACAATGGTATTGGGTCAAAAGATAGGGTTTTTATGAATAAAATGATGAAAATTAAGGATTTCAAGTAATGGGTTGTGGTGTTTCTGGTGAATGATGCCATAGTTAAGAGATGGGTGGTTTATGATTTTAGGGTTAGATGGTTGATTTTGATTCCATTTGAAGCACAAAGGATGAAACTTTGTGATGAGAGTGTTGGGAAAGTTGGATTGGGGGGTGTGAAAATTTAATGGATTTTGTTGTATAGTGGAACATGGTGGTGGTGGTTCACTTTTTTTTGCAGTGGCAGATGACCAGGGGAATATAATAATAAGGAGAATAATAATATTTATTTGTTTTTGTAGTATTGCTTTGTGGAAACTCTCAATCTCTCAACTTCTTATTACAATTATATTAAAAATAAAAATTTATAAACAAAACAACTATTTAATCAAATTTATAAGGTTAACTATAGGTTGATTTTCAAAATTATTAATGTAAATTAAAAAATATTAAAAAAAGAAAGTAGACAATAAATATATTTAATATTTCTTTTAAAATATATCTAGAAACAAATGTAGGTAGATAGATTATTATGAAAAAAGAAGAAGAAGGAGTACAACTTCCATGTAAACTTTTATCTTTTTAAGATTTGGTGTCAATATGGTCCACTCAATTTATTGTGAACCATCTAATTTTAGGATTCGTGTGAATGAACTTTTTGAAGTTCTTTTTTAAATCCAATAATATTTAACCATTCAAATTTAATATAAAAAATATATTTTATTATTTATTTATCTATAATAATTTTGATTTGCATACATGTAAATAAGGTGGAAATAAGTTAGGCTGAGTTAGATTTTGTCAATCCTGAGTCTGACTTGTAAAAAAAATTAAAATTAAAATTTAGTATGTGATCTGTTATAGACTTATTTTTAAACATGAGTTTAACTCTTTCTAAGACATGGTTAACCTGTTAATCTACATAAAAGCTTATTATTTAGACATATCTAAATAAACAATTTAAATAATATTTAAATAGACAAAAAAAAATTAAAAAACGAATGAAACTAAAAGTTTGTTTGCATTGATTTATTTTAACTTATTAATTAACATAAGTTTTGTGAGACTATTTATTTAAGAGGATTTGTAAAAATAATTTATAATATTGTTCATAAGGTGTTTTCATCTTATTTTCATAAGTTCTCCAAGATAACTAAGTTTTATTTATTTATTTTGATTCAAGGTACAAAACATAACATAATAATAATAAAAAAAAGTATTTATATTTATTTATATAGGCCGGCTTGTTAAATTTAAAAGACTTTTTTCATGACTTGAGGCCCAATCTTTTTAACTAAATAGACTTATAAAAAAGTCTATGTCTAGCCTGAGCCTATGTAGGTTAGGTCGTAGCCTAAGCCTATGTAGATTACATCATAGGCCTCTATTTTCGGCCTAACCTATTTCTACCCCTACATGTAAATAATATAACAGGTAATAAAAAATATTTGCAAACAATATTTTTTAATGAGTTTAATGCTAGTGCATTGTCAATGTAAGAAAATATTACACATAAATCTAATCAAAATATTTTAAAGTGTCAAATCATGAAAAGTATTTTAAAATGTACAATGTGACTTAGCGCTTTATATGATTGTCATTGATTGACAGTGTAAAAATATTTTACACTATCAGTACACCATCTTTTTTCTCATTTTTAATATAGATAATAAGAACTATGTATACATTTATTTCATATTACTTTCTCAGTTTAGATATATAATTTTTTTAGTGTAAATTAATATAATCAATAAATTTGTCTCTTTAATATTTATATTTTTTTAATGTGAGGATTAATAACTCAATTGACACGTGGGCCTCTAGTAAAACTGACAAGGGTCACACATATACCATCTTCTCACGAGGATACTCGAACAAAGTTCCAAGAAGACAATTAACACTATTGTTGGAGGGTTTTTCATAGAGGAAAATCTAATTTCTCCTGAAGAAGATACACCTGACAAGTGTTAACAACTAACATCACACTCGTGAAATCCCTCGACGTATTTGGTACATACTGAGAGTCTGAAATCACCTTTATGAGTGAAGACACTATATGCATACTCCCCCATAAAATATTTTCAAGAGAGATTAGAGAAAGTTGTTTAAACTTTTGGAAGAGTTCAGACGAGGTTAGTGGCCTTATTGAAGTTTGACAAGAGGCAAGATGAAAAGGAGTTGAAGGCAAGTTGTAGGATGTGATGGATGTAAGATCCACTTTACTTATTTCTAATTGAGGATCATAAGGAGAGAATGAGTGGGGATGGTCATGGTGAGAGTTGACAAGGGAAACATGATTGGACAAAGGATTAGGTTCTTGTGGATGAAAATCTGGTTCATAAAACTCAGAGTGAGTAGATGATTCAATTTCCTTCTCAAAGCTTGATGATATCTCAACTATATCTATAGAGGTAAAGAATGTTTCTTTATCAAGAGATTCAAGAAATTTTACAATTTTACTAGGGTTTTCAAAAGGGGAAGAGGATAAACTAGGAATAATGGTTTTAAGAGGACTAGGTTCATCAGGAAAGGTCATATGAGATTCTGGTGAGGTAGGGCGCAAATCTTCATCACTGGACGAATCATCAAACCTTTGATTGAGGTTTATATATTTTTGATGGATAGTGGCACGGATTTCAAAAACATATGAAAGTCTTTCTTTGTATTCAAAGCGTTTAGCTACACTAAGGATGTATTGAATGATTCATGGGGAGATAATTTCAGGAGGATCATGAAGGATTGATGTGAAAACTTCAGGAGACATACTAATTAGTTCATCCTTGACCATACATTCTTTTAGATAAGATAAGAAAAACTCTGGTCCAACTGTAGTAGTGAATGCATGATTGTCTTCAGGTTGAAGTGTATGATAGGTTGAAGAGTTTGACACGAAATCTTATGACAAAGGGATGACATTTGGCAACATAGCTCTTAGGTTTCTTCCATCAAGCAACTTTCCAGATCATGGGGTTAGATACTCATGCAATTTTAATTTAGCGAGGGAGTTAACTAATCCACAATTGATTAAAAGAGCGGTGATGAGTCTTCCTAGGGGTATCCATTTGATAGGATTCTCTTTATGACTTCTGGAACAGTTGATAGCATATCTTAAGTGCTTGAAAAGAATGAAGGGAAGATTGATCTTTTTTCTTGATGTCAGGTTGTATAAAATTTCTTTTATATTATTGTCGATTGAGGGTAATTTATTGATGAGAGGTTTCTGATAAATGCATTCTAAAATAATTCTTCCCCAGATATTGAGAGAAGGATGAAGATCTTTGAATATTTTGGAGCACTTATTTTCCAAGAAGATCCAGGAGGAAACACTTATCACGTGTTTCTTGCTGATGTACTTATTGTTTAGGCTGCTGTTTTTTAATCCAGTCTCGTTATGATTAAGTAGTTGTCTGATATATTTTTCAGAAATCATGACTAGCATTCCAAAGATGTTTGTTGTAATCTCTTGTCTCGATTCACATGCCATAACTAAGAACTATTTTACTAAATCAGGAAAGGTATGACCTTTTATAATTTCAAAGAAGGTTTTCCATCCTTGAGAGGAAACATCTAAGGAGAGATCATAACCATTTTCCTTGAGATTTTCGAAGTTCACTACAGATTCTTATAAGATTCATAACTGAGACGTGGGAATGGAACATTTAAGTTCAGGAAAGTTGGTAACAATTTGATTTGGAAGAGATGATGAGTCAATAATTGATTTTTGAGAAAACATTGATGAAGATGAACAAATTTGAATGCGCACTGAGAGTTTTAGGGATTTTGAGGATTTAAGGCTGAGGTTAGCAAAGGTGTAGGGAGATGAGTAAGTGGTAGAATCTGACAAAGGGTAAGGTGTGAGGATATTTCTTCTATTATCGAGACTATCTTACTGCTCATGTGTCACTTCAAACGACATGTGAAGTTTTTGAAAGGAAAACTATCATTAAGAGTGAAACAAACATCTTTTACTATTTTGTTAGATTTCAAGACATAGGGTAAATTTTAAACTTTGATAGATTTTACTTAGATTATTCGTATGCTAGATAAAAAATGGGAATTTTATCTTCACTTTTTAAAAAGAATTAAATTATGGCTAAAGAGAGTTAAGTGAATACTTTGAAAGATATCAAGTAAATTCTAATCTGGTAAGCCTTGTTCTATGAAAAGTTTTCCTTTGTCTTGAGCTTGATTCTGATTTATCCTTTCCGTTGTATTCTTCTTGTATTTTCAGATTCCTTTCTTTGTCCTGAGATGCTTCTTTCAACTAAAGAAATTATAGGTTTCTCGAGGAGCATCTTTTGATTCTTCACTCCTTGGAGTTCTTGATGGATTTTTCCGATATGACATTGATTGGATCCATTTCAGCTTGCAACAATTTTTCTTTTGGATGACATCTTCAATTGAGTTAAAGTGCTGATTTGATGACCCTTGCTACTGATGGAAAACTTCTGTTGAATGAGAAGATGAAATCCATTTCCATTAAGTACTTGAGCCTTCAGAATCCTGAGAACTTATTTCAGGAATTCCCTCTTCAAATTTTCTGATTCAAGCCCAGAGTTTTGAATCCTCTACAGAACGGGTTTTGAATCATAAAACCTTTCTATCATTTGAGTAGTAGACAACTACACAATTTTCTATAACTGGATCTCTCTATACAGTTAAATGTTTGATCTTAAATCAATAACAGAGTCGGGCTTTGATACCAATTGAAGGTATAAAAAACACAAGAAAGAGGGGTTTGAATTGTGTTCATAGAAAAAATTCCCCATTAAAAATTCTAAGCACTCAAATGATAATAGCAGTGAAGATAATAAAGATAAGGACACAAGTATGTTATCCAGGTTCGTCGTTAACTAGGCTACTGTTGTCCATCCTCGCAAGGATGGTTTTTCCTTATCTAAGGATTTAATCCACTATAACCAAACTGATTACAATCGCAAGGGCAACCACTGGTGACTAACACACTATGACACGTTCAAAGATCCAACAGAATATAACTTTCATTGATCCAATAGAGTATGATTCCTTAGAATCTCCTACCAGGATTTCCTTGCAATGATATCCATCAGGGATCTCACAAGAGTCTGACCTTCACTCGGTCCTCTTTAAGATATGACTACCATTGACCCAACAGAATCTGATCCCGTAAGATCTCCTATCAGGATTTCCTATAATGACCGCAGTCATTATCTTCTTGAGATTGGACCTTCACTCAGTCTCTCAAGGAACTAATCAACAACATTTGATGGGTTCTTATGTTTACATGAATGCTTCTTCTAATCAGATTACACAATTGTTTTGAGCATATATTGTTTAACACTTCTACGAGCAACAACTCAAGTGTTAAAACAATTTACATGAAGAGATATGAATATAAACACTATTCGAGCAAAAACTCTAGTGTTCATTACAATTTTCTACAAAGATGTATATGATGAGAAGTTTGGTATCATATTGTAGTGTTCTTCTTCATCTTCTTTGTTGAGAAAGCTACGAGCAATAACTCCTTGCTTCTTCTGATATCTACAAAGATGTATAGAATTAGAAGTTGAATAACATCTTATTGAAGAATGGAAAAACACAATAAATGGGGTTTGAATTGAGGTTTTTAAAACTTAAAGAAAAGAACACGTTGGTTAGCCTGGTTCGTCTGAACTCAAACTACTCCAGTCCACCTGCCAAGGTGATTTCGCCTCTCTCAACGAGGTCTTAATCCACTAATCAAACTTGATTATGCAGCTACTATTACAACCGTCAAAGTCTTCTTGAGTTTAAACCACAATTCAGTTTTCTCAAGAAATTACACTGTACAATATTTAAGAGAGTGTACAAAAAGTGTTTTCTAATAAAACAACATCACACACATGATGTTTTACACAAATGAGATTCAGTACGTTTGAAGGTGATGAAGATGACTCATTTGTTGTGCGTAAAATTGTCAACGATTTCTCCTTCAAGCTTTGTTTAAATAGGAAACGCATGTAGGAGCTTTTGGAATGTTGATCAATGATAATTAAAGAGCTTTCCAAACATAGATATCCTTGTCCCCTTTCAGCTGTTACTTTTGAATAGAAATAATTGAATCGTAACGCTTTAGAACATGCTTGCTTTAGAAGATGAAAGTTACCGTTGCTTCTTTCCAGAACTTTATGGATTAGAAACATGGAGTTCCTATTTGTAGTGTTAGAACTTCTTTAAGATATGTATAGAATCATAGTTGAAACAACTATCTAACTCATTTTCTATGCTTCTTCCATCAGAACTTCTCTGCAAAATAAAATACTTATTTAAGGAGCATAATTGTTATTTAAGTATTTGTTATCATCAAAACTCTTACAAGGGTTGTAGAATCAAACTATGTTCTAACAATCTCCCCATTTTTTATGATGAAAAAAACTTGGATATTTCAATAGAAACATAAAGAACATAAAGTATTTAAGGTCTCCTCCTGAGTTGAATACTCAGATAGGGAAGAAATACTTCCCTGAAGATTATTCTGATTAGAGTTTTTGATATGTCCACTTCTGTCCTCAACAGTGTTTGTTCCTGTTTTACTTTCCAAAAAAAATATAAGTTATGATATTCAAAATGTTTGAGACTGTGTCTCGATATTGTTATATTAGAAATATCTTACGTTCTCCTCCTTTTTTGTCAAGAATCAAAAAGCATTAAAAACACTTTAAGCAATAAAAGATGATTTATATTCAAAAAGATTGCAATAAACACATTCAGAAGGAAACAAATAAAATGAACACAATAAAGAAAAAAAATTTCAAAACTAAGATTGAGGTGGTGGAAGTCATGCGAACATGGCTTCCAACAAATTCTTAATCTGATTGTTTGACTTTTCTTGTTTTCCAAGCATTTGATTTCCTTGCATGTATCATCCTGCTTGTCTAGTCTTTTCTTAAACATTGTATTCTCTTTCTTCAACTCCTCAAGAGTTTACAACACAAGAGATGAAGAGGGTTTATCAACAGAAGGTATCACCTTTTCAGAGTAAGTTGCGGATGATTCTGACTCAGGAGCTTCTTCAACTTCCTTGCCTTTGTCTAGAACCTTAACCAGAGGCAAAGGATCCGAGGATGGTTCATCATATTCTGAAGGCTAGTGATCTTCCCAAGGGGCATTGTCCAGCAGAAGAAGTGGCTTCTTTTCCCAGTGACGCATAACTTTATCCTTGAATACATTCAGATGATCACAAAAGTTCTGTTGAGCAATTTCATAACTTAGCTCCTTGAGTTTCTGGGATTCGGAATTAAACCATTTTCTGAACTTGTTCCAATATGAATCAGAAGCAGCAGGATTAAGATTCTCTAAGCAAACTAGATTCAGAGAGTTAACCCATTCCTGTATTTCTGTTTCAAAAATCAACAAGGATTTACCAACATCTGCTTTGGAGATTTTTTGTTTTGGTTTTGGTATGGCAATTTTTTGAGAGCATGAGATAAGATTGTCCAGAGCTTCTAAGTCTATAACTGTTCAAAGGAGATCTTCTAGATGGTTGCTTGGAGAGGGAGAATAAGAAATAACAATGGGTGAATATGGTGAGTTTGGTGGAGTGGAATGATATTGAGATGGAATATCTGGGGTGGAGTGGATTGTGAGTGGTTGTGAGACCATGAGAGGGCAGGTGATACCAGGAATGGATGTTGTGGTATCAGAGTCAAAATTTGGATATTCTGAGTGGGGAGCTTGAAACAGCGGATCAAATTGATCAATATCAGAAAGAACTTAAGCAAGTTCAAGATGATTTTGGTCAAAGTGGGTAGCAGGTGGATCGTTCAGAATGTTATCTAGAGATAATGGGGGGTCAAATTCAACGTCAAAGTCATCAAAGGTTTATGGTGATGGGTCTTCTGTGGGTTTTGGAGAGGATGGGGTTTTAGATGTCGATAAAATAACTGATTCAATAACAGAAATAAAAGATGGATTACCTTTCTTTTTAGCAGCCTTAGGAATCTTCTGAGAGGACCCTTCTCCAACAACTTTCCTTTTCCTTGATTTTCTTAGAGCAACTTCCAGAGGTTGTTGCCTCAAATCACGAATGTTCACTTCTAGATCTGTCTCGTCCCTTTTGCAAGCATCCAGATACCTGATAATAATATCTGGAGAAGCATCTGTTTGAGAGAAGAGAGGAAAATCCTTCAGAGGTACCCTTCTAGTTGTAATGACTTCCTTGGTTATTATTGTTGGATTCTTCTTGATGGTTTCAATGATCTTCATTTTCTTCAGATTCTTAGCGTTCATAGGTTTACCAACACAAGCTTCTAGAGTGCTAACTTGATGAGCCTCAGTCAGATGTTCTACCAGTTTGTTTTCTATCAGAATATTTGAGATGAGTCTGCCTAGAGGAATCCAGACTCTTTTAGTTCTTTCATCTTCTCTTGTCTCTTTGACGTTGGTCTTCAGATGGTTAAACAAAAGATGAGGAAGATTGACATTTTCCTTGGTTGCAATGAAGTACAGAATATACTGCTGATCAATGTTGATATAGTCTGGAGAACTTGTGGGTTTTCTATGGTTGATGTAGCCCAAAATGATTTTTGACCAAATTCTGAGGTAGTCTTTCAGATCTTTGATTTTGTTTGAAGGTTGGCCAGAAGTAAAAATCTCTTTTGAAATCATTTTTAGGTCATAGCTTTTGTCTGCCATATCACTGCAATGAATACCTCTGCCATCATGACCTATCAATTGCCTAATGAGATCTTCAGAGATTACTATTTTCTTTACCATCATAAAAGAAGTGACCTGATGATTTGAAGCAATTGCGTGAGAATTCTTTAACCAATCTTGGAAAAACTAGACCCATTAGACGATCAAAATACTTTGTCCATCCTTGAAATTCAACCTCATGTGTTAAATCGTAACTTTTTTCCTTCATACCGACGAAGTCCATAATGATTTCACACAGAACTTCCAGTGAATCAATGGGAGTTAGGAGTGTTCTTGAGGGTTATTCGTACCTTTATTATGTTGAAGAAGAAGATCCAGGAACACTTTGAGAGCTTTGAGGAGTTTGGGAAGAAGCCATTGTTCACACATACTTTTTAGGGTTTTTGAAAAAATTGAACACAAGTAAGATAGAAAAGAATTGAGAGTGGAAAAGTGAAAGTGAAAGTGAAAGTGAGAAACATATTTATAAAAAATAGGAAACTTAATTAACAAGAAAAGGGTTAAAAGAAATGATTACTTACCATTAATGATTCCTGAAAAGAGGGGGATGGCATAGAGATATGAAACAGTTACTGATATGACACGAGTCTCAATGCATCCAATCAACGTCTTAGTCTCTTCAGAGTTTGAACACATGTTAAGCCTTAGAAGAAACCCCTGTGAAGAGATGACAAGTGTTGATATTGTGAACTGCAATCCTATCTTTGAAATGAACCGTTTGGAGATCGTTCAGATCTTCTTAGATAGATCCTGATACAACTTTCCTTCTAACTTCTGAAGAATTATTAATTAGATGTTCACATAAAAAAAATAAAGTTCTAAGGGTTAACGAATATATAAATAAGGCTATCATTCTGGGCATAATTTCATGCTGATATGTTTCAGAATGAAGTTAAACCTATCTTCAGAAAGAGTTTTTGTGAAAACATCATCCCATTGATGATCTGTGTCTATAAATTTTAATGAAATAATTCCTTTCTGAATATAGTCCCTAACAAAATGATGTTTTATTTCTATATGCTTAGACCTAGAATGTATAGGATTTTTTGAAAGACATATAGCAAAAGTGTTGTCACAGAGTATAGGAATGTTACTCTCAAATATGTTGAAGTCTTCAAGTTGACTTTTCATCCAGAGTATGTATGCTGCATCCAGCTACTGCTATATATTTAGCTTTAGCAGTTGACAATGTAATGGTGGATTGCCTCTTGCTGGACCACGAGATAAGATTTTCACCCAGAAATTGGCAGCTTCCAGAAGTACTTTTCCTTTCTATTCTGTCTCCAGTGAAGTCAGTATCACATTATCCTACTAATTTGTATTCTTTGGATTTTCTATAACAAAGACCAAGATTAGTAGTACCTCTCAGATACTTTAAAATCCCCTTAACAACTGTTAAGTGAGATTCTCTAGGATTTGATTGGAATCTAGCACAAAAACATACACTATACATAATATCAGGTCTTGAAGCTGTTAGATATAAGAGAGAACCAATCATACCTCTGTAGATCTTCTGTTCTACCTTCTTACTTACCTCTTCCTTTTCCAGAATGCATGTGGGATGCATGGGAGTTTTGGCTGGCTTACATTCTGATAGGTCAAATTTCTTCAGAAGTTCTTTAACATACTTGCTTTTATCTATGTATGTTCCTTCTGGAGTTTGATTGATCTGGATGCCCAAAAATAACTTGAGTTCTCCCATCAAGCTCATTTCAAACTCTGCCTGCATAGACTTAGCAAATTCTCTTCCCAAAGAGGCTTTAGTAGATCCAAAAATAATATCATCTACGTAAATCTGATAAACTAGAATGTCATTTTTAAATAGTTTACAAAATAAAGTAGTGGCCACCTTCCCTCTGGTAAAATAATTTTCTAACAGAAAACTACTTAGTCTTTCATACCAAGCCCTGGGAGCTTGTTTCAGACCATATAATTATTTTTTTAGTTTATAGACATATTCTGGATGTTTTGAATTTTCAAAACCAGGAGGTTGATGCACATAAACTTCTTCATCAATATAACCATTTAAAAATTCATTTTTTAACATCCATCTGATAAAGAGTGATGCCATTATTTAAAATAAAAGAAATTAAAAGTCTGATAGATTCTAACCTGGTGACTGAAGTAAAGGTTTCTGTATAGTCTATCCCCTCTTGCTGACTATAACCTTGTGCCACCAGTCGTGCTTTATTTATGAAGACTTCTCCTTGTTCATTCAGTTTGTTTATGAATACCCATTTGGTTCCAATGATGTTAAACCCTTTTGGTTTAGGAACCAGATCCCACACATCGTTTCTGGTGAATTGGTTTAATTCTTCCTGCATTGCAAGTATTCAATCATTGTTCAGAAGGGCTTTGTCAATGGAAGTTGGCTCAATCAGAGACACTAATCCCATGAGAGATTCTTCAGAGTTTCTGAAAGTAGATCTTATTTTGATTGGGTCTTCTTTCTTTCCCAGAATTTTGTTTTCTGGATGAGCTAAGATGCTTCTGGATTGTCTTTTCTGGAAAGACTCTTCAAATGTTACTGTAATGTTTGTGACATCTTCTTATGGAGTTGACTGAGGTTCTTTGTGAGAAAATTCTGATGCAATGTCTTCAGTACCTATAAATTAGACTTCTATATCTTCAAAAGATTTACCTTGCTTTGACTTTTGAAAGCCAAGCTTATCATCAAATCTGACACTAATGGACTCTTCTACAATCTGTGTTTCTGTGTTATATACTCTATAGCCTTTTGATCATTCAAAGTATCCTAACATGAGACACTTTTGTGATATAGAGTCAAACTTATTCAAACGTTCTTTAGTATTCAGAATAAAACAAGTACATCAAAATGGATGAAAATATGAAATGTTGGGTTTTCTGTTCTTCCACAGTTCATATGAAGTCTTATCCAGAATAGGTCTTATGGAGATTCTATTCTGAATGTAACATGCTGTGTTAATTGCTTCTGCCCAAAAGTTTTTAGCAATGTTAGTCTCGTTGATCATGGTTCTGAACATTTCTTGTAAAGTTCTGTTCTTTCATTCTACAACTCCGTTTTGTTGAGGATTTCTAGGACAAGAGAAATCATGAGAGATGCCATTCTCACTAAAAAATAGTTCAAATTTTTTGTTTTCAAATTCTCCACCATGATCACTTCTGACTTTAACAAATCTAAGATTTTTTTCGTTTTGGACTTGGTTATAGAAGGAAAAGAACACATAATGTGACTCGTCCTTGTGTCTTAAGATTTTTACCCATGTCCATCTGCTATAGTCATCTACGATCACTAATCCATACTTCTTGCCACTAATGGATGCAGTTTTCACTGGTCCAAATAGATCTATATGAAGAAGTTCTAATGGTCTAGAGGTAGAAACAACATTTTTGGTTTTGAAAGAAGGTTTTGCAAACTTGCCTTTTTGACATTGTAACACGATGGCAGAACTGACTATTAATACTGGTTTTGTGTTTGCATTCACAAATGTGCAGTAAGCAAGAGTCGCCACCGTCTTTTATTTTATCCAACAAAGGAAAGGTAAAAAAAGAACATAAAAAAACCTTTTTCGAGAGTTTTCTAAGTAAGGGGGTAGATTATAGAAAGGGAAGGTATTAGCACCCTTTCTATCCGTGGTTTTCCACGGGCTCTTAAGCACTTTGCTCATTTTGAAATTGCTTTGTACGTGTGTTTTGAAAAAAAAAATTTGTTTCACTTCGTGATAACTCTTATTTCTGTCCTCAAGAGTGTGAAAATATTTTGAGATTTTTGAGCAAGTACCTAGGAACTATCTACCTACTCGGAAAAAAAGGCTGTTTGTTTTTTCTCATTTCCTTTAGACAACATTATCCTACTATTAAGAAGTAGGTAGCCCCATCATTGGAGTTTAAGGGACAATCGAAAGGGACGTTTTTACGGTCACAAAAGAAATGGTTAGGAGACTTTAGTAATTACCCTAAAGTCCTAAAGATCTTTCCGAGGCAACATTCAAATGGGTCATTTTGATCTTCATTGGACTGGAGGGTGACCACTAAAACTCCCTATGCTTCATGACCGTTTACCGAAGGCAGCCGAAGTGATGATACCCTAAGGGTGCATATGTGCGAGTGTATTTGATTTCAGATATATTAGTCTTTGTGTTTAGTTTTCTAGCGATTGGTTTTATCCTGTTCATGCAATCCTATTAGCAATACATCTAACAGTTAATATATGTACAAAAATATAAAGTGCAGAAATGTAAATTCCTACCCTATTACATGGCTTCGGGGAGAGAAATTTAATTACGAGTCCAAACCCGGGAGAAATATAAAGGAAAACAATAAAAATGCCTTATAGTTTGGCTACATTAATACGTACAGGAATATAAAAGTGTGAAAGAAGAAAATACGCGCAAAATAGGAAAATGCGTAAAGGAAACTTTTTGATGTTTTTTGAATTAGTTTTAAGAAAAGAAAAGGCATGTTTTTTTGTTTGGTTTTTAATTTACGAAAATATTAAATTAAAGTCTAATTAATAACATAAAATAAACCTAATTAATATTTTTTTTTATTTTTGAATATTAAAGAAAATAAGAATTATGAAATATAAAACCTAGTTCTACTTAATCATTACTTTAGGAAAATATTAACTAATTAATTAATTAATTAATTAATGATCTATTTAAAAAAAAGTTAATTATTATTTTTGTGATTTTTTGGTTTTAAGGTTAATTAATAAAAATAAAATCAAAAGAAGAAATAAAACATAAAGAATAGAACAAAAAAACAAAATAAATGGGCCTGTATCCTGCGCTATGAGCACGAAATGCAGATCGTGTCCTAGCTATGGCACGATTGGATTTCAGGCTCAAACCTTGTGATTCTCACGCCCAAGCCTCATAGTTTTAGGTCTTGTGCAACATTCAAACAAACCAAGGCATTAAAATGTACAGATAAATGAATTTCGAATTATTTTTTTAAACCAAATACACAGGTTCAGATATGTAGTGTTCTTGGTCATGCAAGGGCCTAAGGATGGCCTGGATCAATTCCTGGGAATGCTGGGAGAATGACTATAGTGTTAGTTTTCCATGAAACAGCTTGTAAGTACGGTTGCAAATTTTTGACGAATTTATGAAAATGGAGAGTTTGAGAGAGGGCTTCTGTAGCGTGGTAAGTGTCTTATTTTTTAATGCTTGCAAATGGTCCAATATATATAGGAGGAAAGGAATCAATTGTATTTAATGCAAAATCCATGCCATAATGCCTTGAAATGAAGTATTGATATAAATATTCAAAAACTTGCCAAATTGATGTTTTAAAGAACCATAATGCAAAATTTGAAAACTTGCCCAAAATGACTTTTGCGCCATTTCTTGAAGGGGATGAACCTGGACATCATTTGCTGCATGGCTTGATCCCTTGTGCAAGATAATTCCAAGCCCATTTGTGATATACACCTCCCTTTGTTATTTAAACCACTTATTTCATGTTTTATTGAAAATAAATCCAAATAAATGGAAAATAAATGGATAAAAAGTAAGACCAAGATATTATGGGTCCTATAATATGCCATGGAGAAGTTTAAAACTCAAAGAAATGAGTTACTGCCTTGAAAACTCAACTTTGCTCGATGTAGGATTTTTCAATTTTCCAAAAATTTCCTAACTTGGGCAAATCATAACTTGCTCAATTTTTATCCCAAGGAAATGATCTTGGACTTTTTGGAAATTACAAGATGTATACTTAAATCCCTGTTGTGATCATTGTTGCATTTGAAGATGTTATCATGATGTAAAAGGTCTAGACAAATAGTGCCTTTTGTTGACTTTCTGAAAATGACATGTAATATATGAGCTTGCATCTTTCAAATGGTGCACTTCTTGAACTTGAAGATAAAATATGGATTGTATGGAATTGGATTCTCTTCAAGACAGGATTTTGTTGGGGCCAAATGGAAAAAGTATGAGAATTTTATGCCCAGTCAAAGTTCAGTTGACTTTTCCTATAGAAACCCTAATTTTACAAATTTGACTTTTGATGAATTAGGAGCATTTCTTGAGGAATCATGGTCAACCCTTGATCAAATGATGATTATCACTTCAAAACGATGTTGTTGACAAAAAATCTTGAAGTTTGATTGTATATAGGCCACAATTGACTTTTGACCTAGTATAGTTGATTTTCAGGCATTTGGGCAATTGACTGTGCAAACTTGTTCTGAAAGGCATGAAATTTGTCATGGACATTCTTGGAGGCATAATAGGACCATGTAAAGCAATTGAAGTCTTTGGAGTTGACACATCCTGATTCAAATGGAAACCCTAGTTGGGGGTTCATTGCCTTAGGAGGAGAATTTGTCTGATCAATTCTTAGGCATCCTTGGGCAAGTTGAGGACCTCAATAGGCATGTGTTGAGTAAAATGAGAGGGAAACTTTTGGGGTACAACAACTGCCCCTGTTCAATCTTCTTAAACCCAAGGATGTAGATTGGCTTGTCTGCTATTCGTGAACTGAAGGTGGAAGATGATTGAACACTAGAGTGCCCAGAAATTTGCACTTGCATGAAGTGAATGTCGATCGATAATATCGGGAATAGGCTTAGAAATGCCATTTGGAAGGAGACAAAGAATCGTCGGAGATGGGATTAAAGATTCCATCCAGAAAAGATATCAGTTGCATAAGAGATTCCTTTGTGAGGATTCTTGTACCTGCCATTGAGGAGGACTTCACCGGGGAATGTTGATTTATGTCATGGGAAATAGAGTCTAGGAGCTTCGGCTGTCCATTACTTTACTGGGGAATTAACTCTTGATTGATGAGACAAAACTGAGCCGTTATATGGTCGAGTCCGGGTTTTACGGTGACTTACTAGGGAATATGAAATTGACCGTATCTTGGTCGGGTCCAGGTTTTACAGTGTTGTAAACTGTTATCCAAAGAGAAAAGAGAAGGAACCTATATAGGGCTTTCTCGGGACACGTCCATGTAAAACTGCATCAGGTAATTCATGAAAAGGAGCCTGGATAGTAGGGCTATAAGAAGGAACCTGCGTAGTAGAGTTACTTCAAAATAAAGCCTGAGTAGTAGGGCTGCTTCGGAATAAAGCCTTGGTGGTAGGGCTGTAAGAAGGAACCTGGGTAGTGGGGTTACTTCGAAATAAAGCCTGGGTAGTAGGGATGCTTCGGAATAAAGCCTGGGTGGTAGGGCTGTGAGAAGGAACCTAGTAGTAGGGTTACTTCAAAATAAAGCCTGGGTAGTAGGGATGCTTCGAAATAAAGCCTGGGTAGTAGGGCTGTGAGAAGGAACCTGGGTAGTAGGGTTACTTCGAAATAAAGCCTGGGTAGTAGGGCTACCTCATTTGATCACGTAGATTAGTTGACCCGTTTGGTTTCGGGAACTTATTTTCCATTAGTTGTCTGCAGATATGACATGTATAGCTTCATGGATTTAACCTTCAACTGTTGGAATTGTTGATGATAACCATCTTTCCTGAAAAGGTACATGATTAATTATATGTGATGCATGAAATGCATCGTGTGATGATGTTCTCAAAATAAATGAAATTATGTTGTATGCAATATGTATACGCACGTCATGATGTATGAACATGAAATGCTATTGTGACATATCTGAGTCTGGGAAAATAAATCCCTGACTGTTGCTGGAGAGTACTGGAAATTGAATTCCTGACCGTTGTAGAAAAAGTGGTTCTTATACTTCCGCTGGGGATGATGAGTAGAGATGATTTGTCGAGGATTTCCTCTTTCTGTTTGAGAATACTCGGCTAGGATTTTTTTAGTCTTCTATTTAAGAATGAATCTGCGAGGAGACAAGTACTTCTGCTTGCGAATATTCCACTGGGGAGAAGATGCTCTATTTGGGGAGTGCTCCGCTGAGGGAGAATAATTCTTCTTTTGGAATATTCCATAGTGAGAAAAGAATTCTGTTGGAGACTCTACTGGGGAATATTCAGTAGCTAGGGAAAAGGAACTCTGTTGGGGATGATCTTCTGCTGCCAGGGAAATAAACTCTAATGGGGATGAAGATTTAAAAGCTGCCGGAGATTATAAAGCTCTATGGGGAATGAAAGGTCAAACTTCGGTCGTTTTAATCTGCGGGGACGAGGCTTCATAAACTGCTGGGGACAAAAATATACTCAGCTGGAAAACATGGACTTCAAATCTCTGAGGAATTCTGCTGGAGAAGGTAATTCCTGCTTGGAAAAAAAACTGTAGGGACTAGATTGGCTTTCAGACATTGCTTTGTTCCTTAAGCCATTAGCAATTGTATTTCTGTTCTTTATGTAAATATTTACAAACAGTAATCATATTCAATATGCATATGCCACAAACAATCACTGGACGTTTTTGCAAAACAAAACAGAAAAATAGAAAACAAGTAGTTTTGAACTTTCAAAAAATTATTTGTATTGATTTTTTGAAGTTTGTCTATAAAAGGAGTTTATGTACAAGGAGACAGACATTCTAGTAATAAAATGCCGTCACAAAAAGAATTTATACAAAGTTATATACAAAGAGAAAACAACTATGTATAATGATCCCATTGAGTTTCAATTCCGCTATTGCTCTTATGCCTTCGAGCGTCTCATTACTTTGCTGCTTGTCCGAAGTTGACTGGATTGATCGCTACCGCTTGAGTTTGATAGTCTGAAACTGAAGTCTGATTGCAAGGTGATCCAACGGGACATAGTTATACGCCTTAAATCTCTAATTTTTTCCTGGACCGCCCTTTCGAGTTTTTAGTCCACCGGGATACCCTTTTTTGCCTAAGCCGCCTTTTCAGGTTTTCGACTCACCGGGTGTACAATTTTTTTATTTTTATCCCTAATTTTTCCCGAACCCTTTTGGTTCGCCGGGGTGCCCCTATTTTTTCCTATGCCAGTCGACCTAGAGGGTCTTTATTTATGCATAGTATCTTTTCACTATGTCCGCATTCACAGGGTGGGGAAGGTCGTCACCATCCATAGTGGTTAGAACCATGGCTCCACCAGAAAATATGTTCTTGATTACAAACGGCCCTTCGTATGTGGGGGTCCATTTGCCTCTGGGATCACCTTGCGGCAGGATGATGCGCTTGAATACTATATTACCCACTTGATATACCCGGCGTCTGACCTTTTTGTTGAAAGCCTTAATCATCTTTTTTTGGTACATCTGACCATGACAGACAACAGTAAGCCTTTTCTCATCAATCAGATTCAGTTGACCAATTCGAGTCTGGATCCAATCATCTTCGTTTAAACCTGCATCCTTCATAATCCTCAAAGAAGGGATCTGGACCTCAATAGGTAGGACAACCTCCATACCATATACCAGAGAATAAGGTGTTGCCCCTGTTGACGTTCGTGCTGAGGTGCAGTAACCATGAAGAGAAAATGGTAACATCTCGTGCCAGTCTTTGTATGTCACTGTCATCTTCTGCATGATTTTCTTAATGTTCTTGTTAGCAGCCTCCATAGCGCCATTCATCTTCGGTCGGTAAGGGGAAGAATTATGGTGCCGGGTCTTGAATTGTTTACAGAGTTCGGTGATCATTATATTGTTGAGATATGTACCATTGTCGGTGATGATTCTCTCTGGCACACCATACCGAAAAATCAGGTTATGCTTGATAAATCGCGCCATAACATTCTTGGTGACAGTAGCAAAAGAGACAGCTTCAACCCACTTCATGAAGTAATCAATGGCACTAGGATGAAGCGATGCCCATTGGAAGCGATATGTCTAATCTCTCCAATCATGTCAATGCCCCACATTGCAAAGGGCCAGGGATCCGTCAAGACATTCAAAGGAACTGGAGGTATATATACTTTATTAGCGTAGATCTGGCATTTGTGACAAGTGCAGGAATGCTGATAACAACCTGCTTCCATAGTGGACCAATAGTATCCTACCCGTAGGATCTTTTTAGACATGGTGTGTCCACTAGAGTGGGTGCCAAAGGTACCTTCGTGTAAATCTGTCATAATCCTCTCTGCTTCGCTCTTATCTACGCACGAAGTAAAGTAGAGTCATGGTTGCGCTTGTAGAAGATTCCATTATTGAGGAAGAATTTTATGGAGAACCTTCTCAGAAACTTCTTATCATTGAGAGATGCCACCTCAGGATATTCTTGAGCCTCGAGATACCTCTTCACTTCATGAAACCAAGGTTTGTCTGCTACTTCTTCAGTGTTAATCTCATAGCAGTATGCTGGCTCATCCAACCTCTCAATAGTGATATGGGGAGCTTCACTGTCCCACTTGACCTTGAACATAGACGACATAGTAGCTAGCGCGTCCGCTAACTGATTCTCTTCTCGTGGAAAATGTTCAAAGGTGACCTCTTCAAAGTGTGGAAGCAATGTCAACACATGTTCTTTGTAAGGGATGAGATTCGGGTACTTCGTGTCCCACTCGCCTTTGATTTGACTTATCACCAAAGCTGAATCCCCGAATACACTCAAGAACTTGATCCTTAGGTCAATAGCAGCTTTGAGACCCATGATGCATGCTTCATACTCCGTCATGTTATTGGTACAGTTGAAACATAGTCTGGTAGTGAAAGGAGTATGACAACCTTCTAGAGAGATGATCACAACACTAACACCATTGCCAAGCATGTTAGAATCCCCGTCAAAAACCATAGTCCATCTAGATCCTTTCTCAAGTCCTTCATCCAGTCCAGGTTCTTCATAATCAGTTGCTAACATAATATTATCATCCGGAAAATCAAAGTTCATGGATTGGTAGTCGTCCATAGCCTGATGAGCCAAATGATAAGCCAATACGCTTCCCTTGATTGCTTTCTGGGTTTTGTATTGAATGTCGTATTCAGTTAGGATCATTTTCCATCTTGCTATTCTTTCGGATAGAGCGGGCTTCTCAAAGATGTATTTTATTGGATCCATCTTAGATATCAACAAAGTAGTGTGGGTCAACATATATTGTCTCAGTCGGCGAGCCGCCCAGCCAAAGCGCAACAAGTTTTCTCGAGCAGTAAATATCGTGTTTCACAGTCGGTAAACTTTTTGCTAAGGTAGTATATTGCATGCTCTTTTTGACCAGACTCGTCATGCTGCCCCATCACACACCCCATTGAATTATCCAATACAGTTAAGTACATTATCAAAGGTCTTCCTTCAACTGGAGGCATCAGAATTGGAGGCTCTTGAAGGTAACCCTTTATTCTTTCAAAGGCAGCTTGGCATTCGTCATTCCATTTTACCACTTGATCTTTCTTCAGAAGCTTGAAGATTGGCTCACAAGTAGCAGTCAGATGTGAAAAGAACCTGGAAATATAGTTTAATCGTCCCAAGAAACCCCTAACTTCCTTCTCAGTACGAGGAGTGGGCATCTCTTGTATAGCTTTTACCTTTGCAGGGTCCACCTGAATGCCCTTGTCATTGACAATGAAACCTTGCAGTTTACCAGACCTTACCCTGAAGGTGCACTTGTTCGAATTCAGTCTCAACTTGTACGTCTTCAACCTATCAAACAACTTTTGCAGATGATCGAGGTTCTCTTCTTCATTTTGAGATCTGGCTATCATGTCGTCAACATATACCTCTATCTAGTGATGTATCATGTCGTGGAACAAAGCTACCATAGCTCGCTGATAGGTTGCCCTAACATTCTTCAACCCAAATGGCATCACCTTATAACAGAAAGTGCCCCACTGCGTGACAAAGGTTGTCTTCTCCATGTCTTCAGGAGCCATCTTGATATGATTGTACCCAGAGAAACCGTCCATGAAGGAAAAGATCTTGTGATGTGCGGTGTTGTCAACCAGAACATCAATGTAGGGGAGTGGAAATTCATCTTTGGGGCTTTCCCTGTTCAGATCTCTGTAGTCCACACACATTCGTACCTTACCATTTTTTAGGCACCGGCACCACGTTGGTAACCCATTGGGGGTAAGAGGTGATAACTAAGAACCCAACGTTGAACTGCTTCATAACCTCTGCTTTGATCTTCTCTGACATTTCAGGGCGCATGCGACGAACCTTCTGCTTTACCGAAGGGCAATCTTCTTTAGTTGGCAATCGGTGAACCACAATATCCGTATCCAGTCCTGGCATGTCTTCATATGACCAGGAAAATATATTGACATAGTCATGCAACATTTGTATCAACCGCTGTTTGACATTAATCCCCAGATTTGCGCCAATCTTGACTTCTTTTCTGTCTACCTCTAAGCTCAAGTTTAGTGTCTCAACTGGCACTTCATGAGGCTGTATAGCCCTCTCTTCATGCTGTAACAGTCTAGCAAGTTCTCCAGGTACCTCAAAATCTTCATCACCTTGGTTCTCGGCTTGGTTGATTGGATTTTCGAAGTTATAACTAGAAATAGAAGATCTGTTATCAATGGGATCCATAGTGGATATGGATCTGCAGTTTGATATGTGAGTGTGTGTAAAAGCATAGTTGTATTGATAAAGTAAAAAAGCAGAGAAGAAAAACAGAGAGCACAAAATTTGTATGCAAAAACGTCCAATGTTTTATTGATGACATATGATAATGACATATAATAACCCTCACAAATAAACCATTGTGCCTCGGGTAAGACACAAGGCCATAAGGTTTATATTGTTTATTACAAATCTGAAAAACAAGCAAGACAATTACTGCTGAACGACACAAAATCTTTGGCCGTCCAGTTACTAGGTCCATCGTTGGTAGTAGGGTAGATCCAACTGTCAATATAAGAATCCTCATCATTGTCTTCTATATCATTGACACCATGATTTCTAATGCGTAGGGGAGGTCCTTCAGCCCGAGCACATTGAGTAGCCTTTTGAGCTCCTGAAGTAAAGCCCAAACCAAATTTGTCAGTTTTGTAAGGAAAATCAAGGAGCTGTCCCCAAATGGTACACCCACCTTCTTCAACTACTGCTCTAGCGTCCTTGAGAGAATCCATATTCAAAGGAGGTCTGGTGATCTTTGGCACACTGGTAATAATCTCGGTTGATGCTATAGTCTGGGGAACCTCTTTAAAATTTTGACAAGGGGTCTTTATGAACTCACCGTCAATTTCCATATACCTGAAAGAGTTCATATGGCTTACCATGTTTTCCTCTTCACCATGCACGGTGACAATCTTTCCCTTCACTGAATACTTCAACATTTGGTGTAGCGTAGAAGTAACGGCTCCAACTTTATGGATCCAAGGATGACCCAACAAAAAAGAATAAGATGGTCTGATATCCATCACGTAGAAGGTGGATTCAAAGGTCTGGGAACCCACTTTGACAGGGATCTCCACCTCCCTGTGCACCATTCTTTTTGAACCGTTGAAAGCCCTCACCACAATGTTACTGGGCTTTAAGGTCAAACCTTCACAATCTAGCCTATCAAGAGCCTTCTTGGGCAGAACATTCAGTGACGATCTAGTGTCTACTAGCACATGGGCCATAGTAGTGCCCCTACATCCGATCGAGACATGCATATTGTTGTACCCCAAAATTTTCCCTCCCATATTTCTCAACACATGGCAAGTGAGGTCTCCAAATTGCTCAAGGAAGTTCAAGAATTGACCAGACAAACTCTCTCCTGAGGCAGTATACCTCAAATTAGGGTTTCCATCTTAATCAAGATGTGTGAACCACAAAGGAATCAAATTATCACCATTGTCCTAATATGTTCTCAAGATCATCCATGTCAAGTTTCAAGCCTTGCAGAAGAAGTTTGCTCAGTCAATTGCTCAAATGCCTGAAAATCAACCGTACTAGGTCAAACGTCAATTGTGGCCCACATACAGTAAAACTTCAAGATTTATGGTCAACATCCTCATTTTTAAGTATTATCCATCATTTGATCAAGGGTTGATCATGATTCCTCAAGGATTTCTCACAATTCATCAAAACCCAAAAATTGCTAAATTAGGGTTTTACAGGAAAAGTCAACTCAACTTTGACCAAGCATAACTTTCTCATACTTTATCATAAATGACCCATCCAAAGATCATTTTTAAGAGGATGCAATTCCCTACAATTCATTTTCAGCTCCCAAGTCCAGAATATGCACTCACAAAAAGATATTAATTTTGATATTATAGGTCCTTTTGAAAAGTCAACAAAAACACCTTTTGGGTCAAAGCTTCATACATGGACATGGAAGACTCAATAGAGATGATACAAAAAGTGTTGTTTAAAGGACATCCTAAGCTTTCTAAAAAGTCTAAGAACCCCCTCTCTAGGGTCAAAATTGAGAGAGTTATGCATTGGCCAAGTTGACCATTTTTGCAAAATTGCCAAAAGTCAAATATGCTCAAATTTGCATTTTTTGCTAAATGGGCCCAACTTTTTATGCTTGCACCTCAATTATAATGTGGTACACGACTAAAATGTTCAATGAACCATTATGTGCTTAATTTTTCAATTTATTTTGATTTTTCATTAATTATAAAGTGAATTAAATCAAATAAATGATGAAAATAACAAAAATATGATTTGATTTGTTTTTTTGACAGATTGGCAATCAAGATATGCTGAGTTAACAAGATCAAATCGAATCAAGGTCAATTGGTATAAGAAATGCATGGTTTGGCTCAAAATAGCAACATATCATATAGCTTGCAAATGAAATCTTGGATAAATGCAAAGATTTAGTCCAAGTTTGTTAACCCAATTCACTCTAGGTTATATAGTGAACAGTTCCAGATCAAAAAGACAAGGGTTAGAGTCGTGAAAAAAGGCAGAGCAAACTTCAAAATTCAAAGAAAAGTGTGAATTGGTTTTCACTCAACAAGCCATCTCAAGCCATCCTAGATATCCCAATCCATTGCTGAACGTCCCAGGAAGCTGTCCCAATCGTTTGCAAGGCCCGAAACACACAGAAACGTGCACTACATCTCATACAGTTTGACATAATTTTCCAATTCGATTATCATAATTCTTGCATCATTAGCACTTTTGATTGTTATTTTCGTGTTTATCATCATGTTTGCAAGCTAACCATGTCATTTAATTGCATTGTTGAAGCCTGTACATGATGTTGCCATTGCTAGGATTTTTGTGTTATTTTTAGGGTCTTTTTGTACAGGAACAATTGGGCTTTGAATCAGGTACCATGATGCTCGTGAGGATGAGACGAGTTGATTGGTACCATTACCTTTCATTTATCTTGCGTGTACAACATTTTTGAAATATGAAGGGTTATACCTACAGTGGATGTCTGTAGGTAAAAGTCCCTTCGTCTAAAACGACGGAGAAGGGAAGAAGAAGATGCATGTCTGCCATCCATTCGTCCGTTTGAATATCGCGCTCTTTGGAATCAACTCTTTTGTTTTTTCTTATATTATGTTTCATTATTATTGTAATTACAACTAACAATCATGACTCAGCTGGAAGCGTGGCATTGGATTTAAGCGTGAGGACCTGGGTCCGATCCCAGGTCCTAGCGCTTTCTTTATTTTCCTTTCTATCAACAGATCCAGTGCCTCACAATCTTAAGCGCCTTCCATACAACCTGAACATCCAGCCATTTGACGCGCTCTTACCTAGATCTGACGCTTCCAGCCTGAAGGACCATGGTACACGTTCAAGTCAACACTACACAGAATCAAGCAGGTTGACTGGGCTTGAAGCATGTTGGGCTTGGAAATTCAGATGTGCACCCCCAAATTTGCTAACAACATACAGGCCCATTTTTATTTCTTACTTATTTTTATTTCCTTATTTAATTATTTTGCTTAATTATTTTTCACAAAAATTAATCACTTTTTTTATTTAATCATAAAATCAATAAATCACAAAATACCAAGAAAAAAAGTATTTTTTTAATAAATTATTTAATTTAATTAGAAATATAGGTTAATTTAATTTCTTTTCTATAATTAAAATCAAATAGAAATTAGGTTTAATTTTACATTTAAATTTCTTTTTTCTCAAATAAAAAACCCAAAAATACACACAATCTTGTTTTCTTTGTAAAATATTTTATTTTCTTGAAATTATTTAATTTAGCTAGATTAGGTTAATTTAAATTTCTTTTTCATAATTAAAATAATTAGAATTAGGGTTTTAGTCGTACATAACTCAATTAATTCTTTTCTCAAAAAAATAATCTTTTTTCTTTCAATTAGAGTTTAGGTTATTTTTCAACATCCCTCACATTTAATTTACCGCGTGCACTTTTATTTATTTTTATTATTATTGTAACTGTTTCGAGGTTGTAATAGCTTTAATTAGGGTTTTAAATTTCACATCTTTCATTTCCCGTCAAAATAATCATGTAACTGTCAAAGCCTTGTAATAGCTAGGTTTATCTTCTCGCATTTTTAATTCCTACAAATATTTAACTGTCTAGATGTATGCTAATAGGATTGTATGGCAGGAATGCATGACAAAATTAAAATGGTTAGAAAACCCTAATGTGCAAAGATAATAAACTGAAAAATAAATCACTCGCACATATTCACTCTTAGGGTATACTCTCACTTTGGTTGCCTTCGGTAAACGATCATTAAGCATATGGTGTCTTAGTGGTTGCCCTCCCGTCTAAAAAGATCAAATGTCCCATTCGAATGTTGTCTCGGAAATGTTGCCTCGAAAAAGATCTTAAGACTCCAGGGTTACTACTAGGATGTCCTAATATTGCTTTAGTAACTGTACGTCCCTTTCAAATTGTCCCTTACAAATTCCAACGACGGTGCTACCTATTTCTCAATAGTAGGATAGCGCCGTCTAAAGGAAACAAGAATAGAAACGATCCTTTTTTCGAATGGGTAGATGCTAGTAGGTACTTGCTCAAATCAAAACTTTTCACACTTACACTTTTCAAACAAATGTTCAAAACAACTTCATCACACCCTTGAAGACTGATACAAGGGTTATCACGAAGTAAAACATTTTTCAAAAACAAGCACACAAACACAAGCAATTTAAAAATGAGCAAGTACCTAAGAGCCCATGGAAAACCATGGATAGAAAGGGTGCTAACACCTTTCCTTTCTATAATCTACCCCCCGTACTCAAAATCTCGAAAAAGGATTTTTCTGTACTTTTTTCCTTTCCGGTTGGATGAAATAAAAGCCAGTGGCGAATCTTGCTTACCGCGATATTTTGCGAACAAAAAAATGCAAAACGCAAACCAGTAAAAACAGTCGGTTCTGCCACCGTATCACAGAACTGACGACTCTGCTGGGGATAGTATTGGGAATAAGTGGGGTATACCTTAGGATCTAGGTCATTAAAATTGCTTCTCTTAATTGCCTTGTTTACTTTATTTTTGAGGGTTTTGTTTTGGGTTACTATAGATCCTATACCTGGATCTGGGGGCACTCATTAGGTAAGTAGCAATAGACTGTGAGGGAACTGTATGGCATAGACCAATACGGTTGAAGTAGTAGCTACGTTAGTGTGGCACTTTGGTTGGTACCGGCATCCCTTATGGTGAAACGAGGAGAATACGGGGCCGCTGCATGGTGTCGCGAAGCACTAACGAACCTTAAAACCTTAGTTAAACAACTTGGCCATTAGAAAGGAGCGAGATAGCCGACCTCGGTGTAGAGCTAAGGATTGGTTGATACTCGATGCTACACTCATTGAGATCATACTTTCAGAATATTTCGGCTGCAAGAAAAGATTGCGTGAGCTGAAACCATGAACGATAAAGGATGGTCCGTGATATTGAGATTCTCTAGAACCCGGTTACTTTTCTAGGACAGGTTTGAAACCAACTTAACTTCAAGAGGGTATTACCTTTGACCTCATGCAAGCCTTAAACCTAAAGGCTTTGTGTGATTTGACTGTGTTTGCAATACCTGTGTTTGCTATACCTGTGGTTTATCATGAAATCATGTATCATAACATGGCATTCATGCTTCAATACACTAACCATTTCAAAGACCAAGGGAATTTATCTTTGTCCTGTTTTGAAGATCATGGCTTCTGTGCACAGAAATACTATCCGAATCAGCTTTGTGAAGATACCTTCCCAACTCAAAAAGCTAGTATCAAGAGTTTCTGAAACTTCTACTTTCATTAAGAGACACAGTTAACTTCTCAGCCTGGTTACTTCAAACTTTGATGAACAGATGATGAGCGTACTTTTTCAGTTCTTCAATCCCAAGCACCACTGCTTCACCTTTCTAGATTATCAGTTGGTACCCACCTTGGAAGAATTCTCTCAGCTATTAGGCATACCCATTCTTGAACAGGTACCCTTCACAGGTATAGAAGAAGTTTCTAAGCCATAACTCATTGCCTCAGCTTTGCATTTGAAACGGGATGACGTGGTATCCAATTGGGAAACTCGAAGCGAAGTCGAGGGTTTTCTAGCCAAATTTCTGATAGACAAGGCTCAACTATTTTGGGATGATATGGATTCTCAGGCTTTTGAGGAGGTATTGGCTCTTCTTGTCTATGGTTTAGTTCTCTTCCCTAATCCGGACTCCTTCGTAGATGTGAACGCTATTAAGATTTTCCTTTCTTGTAACCCTGTGCCTACCTTGCTTGGAGATATTTTGCACACTCTCCATACTCGTACCATGAAGAGAAGAGGGACTCTTATGTGCTGCATGCCGTTGCTGTCAAGGTGGTTTATTTCTCACCTCTCTAAGTTTGTACCGAAGAACAAAGAAGGTTTGGGTTGGTCGCAAATGATAATGTCACTCGCTCATACGGATATTCTTTGGTGTTCTTGAGCTATGGAAGACATTGCTATTATTAACCACTGTGGGGAGTACCCTAATGTCCCATTACTTGGTATCAGAGGGGGTATAACTTACAATCCTTGTCTAGATTTGCGACAATTTGGTCATGCTCGAAGGGATGGTCCCCATGAGTTACTTATTGAGGGCATTGTATTCAACTATGAGGATGATGTTAATGAGTATCGTCGAAGGTTCATACGAGCTTGGGGCATGGCAAACAGATCTACACCAAAGATTTGGGACCAAAGAATTCCATTCCTATGGAGCCTTACCTCCAATGGGTACGAGCTCGTACCCAGAAGCTTATGATGCCTTATGTCGCCGTATTACCAGTGATTGTGGAGCCTACTACTGAGGAAGGCATTCCTTACACAGTTCTCTATCCTTACATGCCCACTGATCTTGGGGAGTTACAGAGGTCTTAGATTCAGCTGAAGAATGAGCAGGATACTTACACGGACCAGTTCCATGATCAAGAGAGGAAGGTTTTAAAACTCACCAGGAAGCTCCAGGAAGCTCCAGGAAGAAAGAGTGCTCAATGATTATATCAGCACAAAGAGAAAGCGTCCATGGGACTTTTGATTTTTCTTTTCTAGTTTTAGATTTTTTTTATTTACTTATTTGTAACGCCTTAAAGGAATTTTGAACCTTCAAATTTAAGCTAATAAAGTTTTTGTTTATTTTGGTTTGCGGATTTAAATTTCTCAGACTTTTGGGTCCACCTTCTACGTAATGGATATCAGGCCGTCGTATTCTTGCTTGCTGGGTCGTCCTTGGATCTATGAGGCTGGGGCAGTTATTTCCACACTCCATCAAATGCTGAAGTATCTGGTGAAGGGAAATATTGTCACAGTACGAGGTGAAGAAGAATATATGGTGAGCCACCTCAATTTCTTCCGCTACGTAGAGATGGACGGGGAATTCATAGAAACTCCTTGTCAGAATTTCGAAGAGGTCCCTCAGATCTTGGCATCAACTGAAGTTAGTACCAGCAAACCTCCATTGAAGATGGCTTCTCTCAAGGACGCCAGGGCTGTGGTTGAAGAAGGTGGGTGTACTAATTGGGGTCAGCTCCCTGATTTCACTCATAAAACTGACAAATTTGGTTTGGGCTTTACTACAGGGGCTCAAAGGGCTGTTAGGCACGCTTGGGCTGGAAGACCTCCTCTACACATCAACAATCAGGGAATTAATGCAATTGAAGACAATGAAGAGGATTCAGACATCGACAGCTGGATCTACCCAACAACCAACGGTGGATCAAATAACTAGACGACTAGGGACTTCATACCTATTTCTTTTATTCCGCAGTAATTGACTCATTTGTTTTAAGATTTGTAATAAATAATTTGAAACTTTACGGCCCGATTCCTTGCCCGAGGCACCTTGGCTTTGCTTGTGAGGGCTATTATTTGTCATTACATATATCTTTAATAAAGCATTGGACGTTTCTTGCATACAAATTTTGTGCTCCTTGTTTTTCTTTTCTGTCTCTCACTTTATCAAAATATCTATTCTCTTACACACACTCATGTATCATACTGCAGATCCATATCCACTCTGGATCCCATTGATAACAACTCTGATACTGCCAATTTTCAAAAACCCGATCAACCAAGCCGAGGACGAAGGTGAGGAAGATTGTGAGGTGCCTGGAGAACTTGATAGACTATTACAGTAGGAAGAAAGGGCCATACAGCCTCATGAAGAGCCAGTTGAGTCAGTGAATTTGGGTACAAAGGAAGATAGGTAAGAGGTTTAAATAGGTGCATATCTGGAGCCTAGTGTCAAACAATGGTTAATACATATGCTACACGACTATGTTGAGATCTTCGCATGGTCTTATGAAGACATGCCTGGTTTGGACACTGATATTGTGGTACATCGCCTGCCGACTAATGAAGACTGCCCTCTGGTAAATCAGAAGGTCCGCCGTATGCACCCTGAAATGTCAGAGAAAATCAAGGAAGAGGTCATGAAACAGTTCGATGCAGGATTCTTAGCTGTCACTTCTTATCCGCAGAGGGTTGCCAACGTCGTTCCGGTACCTAAGAAGGACGGTAAGGTACAGATCTGTGTGGGCTACAGAGATCTGAACAGGGCAAGCCCCAAGGATGACTTCCAACTTCCTCACATTGATGTTCTAGTCGACAACACCGTGCAACACAAGATCTTCTCCTTCATGGATGGTTTTTCTGGCTACAACCAGATCAAGATGGCTCCTGAGGACATGGAGAAGACAACCTTCATTACACAGTGGGGCACCTTATGTTACAAGGTAATGCCTTTTGGGTTGAAGAATGTTGGGGCAACTTATCAGCGTGCCATGGTTGCTTTGTTCCATGATATGATTCACCACGAGATCGAGGTTTATGTTGATGACATGATAGCCAGGTCCCAGACTGAGGAAGAGCACCTTGATCATCTCCAGAAACTGTTTGACAGGTTGAAGACGTACAAGCTGAGGTTGAATCCGAACAAGTGTACCTTCGTGGTAAGGTCTGGTAAGCTTCTGGGTTTTGTTGTCAGTGACAAAGGTATTCAGGTAGACCCTGCAAAGGTAAAAGCCATACAAGAGATGCTGGCTCCTCGCACAAAAAAGGAAGTTAGAGGTTTCTTGGGACGCCTGGATTACACCGCCATGTTCATTTCACATCTTATTGCTACTTGTGAGCCAATCTTCAAGCTGCTGAAGAAAGATCAAGTATTAAAATGGAATGATGAATGCCAGACTGCTTTTGAAAGAATCAAAGAATACCTTCAAGAACCACCAATTATGATGCCTCCAGTTGAAGGAAGACCTTTGATATTATACCTGACAGTAATAGACAGTTCAATGGGGTGTGTGCTGGGGCAGCATGATGATGACACACAAATATGTGATATTTCTGACTTGATATACACCAAATATTTCTCATACTTTAGTTTGAATTAAATTACTTTATAAGTATTATGCAGGTATTTTTCTATTTTTGCATATATGCACTGAGCCGAACACTTTTGAAGAAATGAATAAAAAAGGGTGCAAAAAGTAGTAAAAGAGCCTAAGGAGAATCAACCAGCCCAAAAGCCCATTACACATGTGAGCACGTGGCCCACAAGCAACCAAGCCCTGACGACCGTCAAGGGGACGTGACGAACGTCACGCTCCATGAAGACCAAGTGACGATAGTCACTTGCGTGTGACGAACGTCACAGCCTATCACCCCACTTTCTCTTCATCCAACGGACAGAAACACGTTCAAGGGTTAATCCAACGAGTTCCTACATTCTCTCACCCACGCAGTCAAGAGAGCAACGAACGTGACAATTAAATGGCCTATTATTTCTCAAGGAAGAAAAGTGAATTGTTCCTACATTTTCGAGAGCAACGAATCAAGCAAGCACTATAAATAGAGCCTGAGACCACAGTAGAAAGGGTTCTTCTTTTTGGCGAGAAAGTTCAGATATTATTTTCAGCAGAATATTATTTTCAGCAGAATATTATTTTCAGCATTATTTCTTTTCAGCATTATTTTCTTTTCCCAGTTATTTCTTTCCAGCATTATTCTTTCAGCATTATTTTCTTCTGTACGGTTAAATATATTCTCTGATCGAAGCAAAGCCTATAATTTGTGCAGGAGTGCTTCTGTCTTCAGAGTTATTACCAGGTTTATGTTTACAAATTCTTATTGCTTATTAATTAATATAATTAGGTTTATTTGTGTTTGTCCTTTAAATTATTCTGCGATTTGGTTTAATATTATGTCAAGCTAGAAATCTTATACCGGTATGTAAAGTCAATCAACCGAGGGAACGAGTAACTTAGTCGGGACTATTTTTACTACGAAACTTTCTTTTCTGGCCTAAGTTACTATTTTTCAAATCATTAAATTGTTTTGTTATGGAAGTAAAAAACATATAGAGGTTAGGGTCAACAAAGCGGAAGTTTGAGATCTTTTAACTGGACAGTAGTAATTAGGCATTGGCTTAAAATACAGCGGAAGCACTTTAAAGTTAATTAAGATTCTGTTTAGTTTCCAAAAAGTGTTTTTAACTCCTGCGGGATGGCGGAAGCGTACGTTAGGGCTTAACTGCATAGCCTAGATCAACAAAACAACAGTGTGAGACGAGGGTTTTTAAACTAGATAGGTTTTACTGAAAACTGTTTTGAAAATATAAAGACGCCCGACAGGTCGCTAGTTCCCGAGGTAAGACTGTTGCATACTGGTAATTAAGCTCATTGATTATTAAAATACAACTTAATTTAGCAATTAGTTTCCCCTATAACCCAAATCAGATATTCATTAGCTTTAGATTTACATAGTAACAATAGAAAACGGTAGATCGATTCATCAGTCTCTGTGATTCAATATCTTTTAAAACTACTCGACAAGACTGTGCACTTGCAGTCCGAATCATTGGATACATAAGTACAAATCCCACTATCAAGTTTTTGGCGCCGTTGCCGGGGACTGATTTAAGTCGATATCGCCACTCTTTTGTTACGCAGTAGAGACTAGAGCAAAAACCTTTTTTTCTTTTCTATTTCTTTTCTATTTCTTTTCTTATTTGTATGCCAAACACTCGTTCGCAAGGCGATCCGTTATACATACAAATCAATGATATCAAGCGGTATCTCAGAATTAGACGCCGCATTCAAGAGTATCATCTCAAAATTTTGTCCCAATTACTATGTATCACCCATATTTTTTCTACAACTCCCACTCCGAGTATTTCGAAGAATCACAAGAATCCCGTAAACCCGACCTCGAAATACTATTGGAGAATTTCAATGCGTCACAAACTCATTCTCACCCGAATTACCTTTCCAACTACCAATCCCAAAATTTTGAGGAATCGCAAGAATATTATAATTCCAACCAAACTTATCCTCAACCAAATTTCCCCTAAAACCACTACACCCAATATTTTGAGGAGACGCAAGAATCCTATAAATCCGACCTCGAAATATTAATGGAAAATGAAATATCTATGATGACAGAGCGCTTTGTGGAAACACAAAATGTGACTCTAACTCACTTTGAAGAATCAGAAGAATCGCATGATTTCAACTTCGAAACATCAATGGAGGATTCTGATGCGACACTAATTCACTCTAGGTTAGCATCTATGATGGAGCACTTCGTAGAGACACAAATTGTCCAGAACGAAGAGTTTAGAAAACAAAGTCTTCAAAACAGTGAAAACCTTAGGCAACTGACCACTATGGTTGAGTCGCTCGCGACTCACAACATAGCCTTAGAGACTCAAATCTCCCAGCTTGAACAAAACCCTCTAGGACCCTTCCTTGAGGAGAAATTGGATGTTGTAACAACCATTAATGAAAAACAAATTGAAAATCCTAAGGAGAGTGGTAATGAGGTTAAGGAGAGTGATGATGTGGTTGAGGAGAGTTCGGACGAGAAAAGAGTAAAGATTGAGAAAAATCCTCCAACACCATATAAAAGGGAGGTTGTAGAAGAGGAAGAGAAGGAAGCACCTATTGTTGTTTCTAAACCCTATACCCCACTGATTCCTTTCTCGAAAAGTTTTATGGAAGCTCATATAGACTCCCAATTTAAAACGTGTATGAAGGTATTGGAAAATATCCATACCAATGCACCCTTGTTTGAAGTCTTGCATAAAAAGAGAAAATCAGAGGACCATGAAACTAGGGATATTATTAGCATTAAGAGGGTAAGGTTAACCTTTAGGGTGGCAGATGAAATCACTAAGCCCAAACTTGAAAAGTTGATACTTAGGATAGATCCAGAACCACCACCACAAGTTCAGAAGGATGAACCACCCCATAGAAGAAAGAAAAGAAAAGGTGAGGGATATGTGAGATGGATTGATAAGTGGCCATGGAAAATGACAACCACTAAAAGTTCAACCGAGGAGTCATCCTCGAGAGAACCACCATGAGTGCTTGCACTCTTGAGCCGTCAAGCTAACGACATTAAACAAGCGCTGTGTGGGAGGCAACCCACAAGTTTTTCATTTAATTTTTATCTTTAATTAAATTATATCTTATTTATTTCTTATTCTTTATTTCAATTACCATTCCTCCGATTCTACTATGTGCCACTAACTATTCACATAGATATATATCCCTTGTAACACTACTCAAACTATATGAATTAGTTATTTAATAAACTTTTGCTCAGACACTCGCTGCCCAACACCCTGCTGACCCTGGCGGACGTCAGGAAGCATGTGACGAGCGTCAAAAGCCTGTCTCCCACGATTCTCTTCCCGTGACCGTTGAATCATTGAAACTTGAACTTGCTTTAAAACCCCCACTACCCCATTACTCATATTCACCCTTAACTTCCATAACCTCTCATATTCATAATTATCCCATAAACCTCATTCGATTTCCTACTCAATAAAATCCATCTATTTAAACCATTCTCCCTTCTCTTAGTTTTCATCACTACCACCCACCTTCCATCTCTTCATCATAAATACATTTCCCTTCTCTATCAAGTTCAAAATCATGGCCACCCAAAGGAATCCACCAAACCAACCCGAACCTGACATGCGACATCTCGTACTCCGACAAGGAGAAGTAGGTGAACTTCAAAAGGAAAGGTACATAAAATTCCATCATCAAGGGCTAACATCCACGAGGTTCGTCGATAACAACTGCTTGCAAGAATTGGGGTTGCAAACCCATATGCAAGGCTTGCTGAACAAAGTTGGCCTGAGCTTTATTAACACGATGAACACACCAACCTACGAAGCTCTAACGTTGGAATTCTTAAGTTCCTACGCCTATCACACTCGCGATGATGCCGACGCACACCTAACGGGAGCTGCTCAATTTCGGATGTTCAACCGAGAGTACACACTTAGCCAAGAAAATTTGAGCGACATATTTCATTTTCCCCGTGGAAATAATGTGCAATATCGCATTCCCCCGGAATTGGATTGGAATGGAAGTGCATACGCACTATGGGAGAGAATAACCGGTGAACCAAATGTTAATCCCGAAGCACGTTACGCCTCTCACATCTGCAACCCAAACATTCGCTTCTTACACCGCGTTATGGCAAACACAGTATTTGGAAGGGCAAACAACAACAAAGTCAACACTAAAGAGTTGTATGCTCTTCACTCTACCTTTTCACAAAACCTCCGTCTTAATCCCGTTACTTTAATGATGACCCACATTCAAAACCTCGTTACAAGAGACGGGACTACACCATTTTGTATCGGAGGCATCATCACCACCATCGCAGTTCACCTGAACTGGGGGGAAAGGATTCAATGCCTACCTCCACTGCCAGCAGTTTATATGGATATTGATAACTGTAGAGCTGGCCGCCTGATCAAAGCGCGAGAAGCTGGAGGGTACTATCTAATGGTTAAGAATGCAAAAGTTCATAGCGTGATCATGCCAAATCACAATCGTACTTACTTGGGTAATCCGGATAACTGGCTTTACAACCTGAACGCCCCAAAACCCGGAGAAAATATGCAAGGAAATCAAGGTGAGGCCAACAATGCTGCCGCTGATGAAATCAAAGAAGAATTAGAGCAGAAAGAGCCCCAACCACAATAAGCCAACAATCCCGCCACCATCGACGCAATCTATGCCGCATTAATGCAGCAAAACCAGCTATCCACTCAACGCTACTAGAGCCTCGAGACGCGCCAGATCGAGATGATGACTCTCATGAAACAAATGCAGAGAGACCAAAACGACTACACTCACAAGCATGATCAAAGTATGCTGGAATTCACCACAGGAATGACGGAAGATATGCGAGCCTTAACACTTCGTGTTGACGACTTGCATAACATCATATCTCAGAGAGATGGCGGCGAATCTTCCAGACATGGCGGGCAAGCACGTCGAAGAGCAAGGACACGTGGCCGATACCAAAGACAAGAGGAGGAAGAATGATTATGTTGTTATCTTTCCCCTTTCCCGCTTCTATCAATACATTGAGGACAATGTATGATTCAAGTATGGGGGAGGAAGTATTTCCCTTTTCCTAGTAATTTTTATTTTCTTTGTAATTTCCCTTATGTTATCTTAAATTCAATAAAAAAATAATTTTTTTTTCAAGTCATCTATTGCAGCAATTTGTGTTGTTTTTTTAGACTCCCCTTTCTTTTTTGAGCCCATAAAAAATTTATTTTTTCTCACTCGACAAGTAAATAGACTGCAAAATCTTTAATCATCAGGAATTGGGGCGAGATTAAGCGAAATTTCTACCGTTTAGACACTCTACAACCCCAGAATATGTTAGATCAGTTCAAGTACCGGTTGTTTCCAACACCCTGAGTTTAGTCTTTATAGTAACCTTTAGTAGTTTATATTAGCAGTCAGCACCATCTTAAACACAAACTACGCAGGAAGTCGGTGAATATAAGTGGATGATAGAATATTTCAGCAAAATGCTGCAAGGGAACACACCGATTAAATTGGACGATCCTCACCCGATCGCCTAATCCAAAGGATGTAAACCTTGCAAAGTAACATGAAAATTCATTTGATGGATGGTTCAGGAGCATCTGGTACTGAACTCGGTAGGGCAAATTACGGTCTGATCCCCCGCATCCAACATTTGAATTAAAGGTTGCCACATTAATGTGCCAGAAACCTCTAAAAGTTTAAAAGGATCATAACCACTAACCGACTGTTCTGCTATGTGTATGTGAAGATAAAGGGCTTAATGTGATTGCGCTAGAATGAAAAGGGAAAAACAAGACAAATACTCGAGGTAGGCTATGATAGGACCTGTAACTAGTTTACGTAAAATGGGATTGTCTAGCATCGCCGACGTAGTTATGGAGCACGAATCAAACCACCGATTTTCTGACAAAAACACAACGCAACTATATATTAGTCGATCCGAGTCATAACCATGTTTAGAAAAACATCGTACTTAGCATTTGCTTGAGGACAAGCAAAGTTTAAGTATGGGGGAGTTTGATGACACACAAATATGTGATATTTCTGGCTTGATATACACCAAATATTTCTCATACTTTAGTTTGAATTAAATTATTTTATAAGTATTATGCAGGTTTTTTCTATTTTCGCAGATATGCACTGAGCCGAACACTTTTGAAGAAATGAAGAAAAAAGGGTGCAAAAAGTAGTAAAAGAGCCTAAGGAGAAGAAACCAGCCCAAAAGCCCATTATACATGTGAGCACGTGGCCCACAAGCAACCAAGCCCTGACGACCGTCAAGGGGACGTGATGAACGTCTCGCTCCATGAAGACCAAGTGACGATAGTCACTTGCGTGTGACAAACGTCACAACCTATCACCCCACTTTCTCCTCATCCAACGGACAGAAACACGTTCAAGGGTTAATCCAACTAGTTCCTACATTCTCTCACCCATGCAGTCAAGAGAGCAATGGACGTGACAATTAAATGGCCTATTATTTCTCAAGGAAGAAAAGTGAACTGTTCCTACATTTTCGAGAGCAACGAATCAAGCAAGCACTATAAATAGAGCCTGAGACCACAGTAGAAAGGGTTCTTCTTTTTGGCGAGAAAGTTCAGATATTATTTTCAGCAAAATATTATTTTCAGCAGAATATTATTTTCAGCAAAATATTATTTTCAGCATTATTTCTTTTCAGCATTATTTTCTTTTCCTAGTTATTTCTTTCCAGCATTATTCTTTCAACATTATTTTCTTCTGTACGGTTAAATATATTCTCCGATCGAAGCAAAGCCTACAATTTGTGCAGGAGTGCTTCTGTCTTCAGAGTTATTACCAGGTTTATGTTTACAAATTCTTATTGCTTATTAATTAATATAATTATGTTTATTTGTGTTTGTCCTTTAAATTATTCTGCGATTTGGTTTAATATTATGTCAAGCTAGAAATCTTATACCGGTATGTAAAGTCAATCAACCGAGGGAACGAGTAACTTAGTCGGGACTATTTTTACTACGAAAATTTCTTTTCTGGCCTAAGTTACTATTTTTCAAATCATTAAATTGTTTTGTTACAGAAGTAAAAAGCAGATAGAGGTTAGGGTCAACAAAGCGGAAGTTTGAGATCTTTTAACTGGACAATAGTAATTAGGCATTGGCTTAAAATACAGCGGAAGCACTTTAAAGTTAATTAAGATTTTGGTTAGTTTCCAAAAAGTGTTTTTAACTTCTGCGGGATAGCGGAAGCGTACGTTAGGACTTAACTGCATAGCCTAGATCAACAAAACGACAGTGTGAGACGAGGGTTTTTAAACTAGATAGGTTTTACTGAAAACTGTTTTGAAAATATAAAGACGCCCGACAGGTCGCTAGTTCCCGAGGTAAGACTGTTGCATACTGGTAATTAAGCTCATTGATTATTAAAATACAACTTAATTTAACGATTAGTTTCCCCTACAACCCAAATCAAATATTCATTAGCTTTAGATTTACATAGTAACAATCGAAAACGGTAGATCGATTCATCAGTCTCTATGGTTCAATATCTTTTAAAACTACTCGACAAGACTGTGCACTTGCAGTCCGAATCATTGGATACATAAGTACAAATCCCACGATCAAGTTTTTGGCGCCGTTGCCGGGGACTGATTTAAGTCGATATCACCACTCTTTTGTTACGCAGTAGAGACTAGAGCAAAAAATTTTTTTTCTTTTCTATTTCTTTTCTATTTTTTTCTATTTCTTTTCTATTTCTTTTCTTATTTGTATGCCAAACACTCGTTCGCAAGGCGAGCCGTTATACATACAAATCAACGATATCGAGCGGTATCTCAGACTTAGACGCCGCATTCAAGAGTATCATCTCAAATTTTTGTCCCAATTACTATGTATCACCCAGATTTTTTCTACAACTCCCACTCCAAGTATTTCGAAGAATCACAAGAATCCCATAAATCCGACCTCGAAATACTATTGGAGAATTTCAATGCGTCACAAACTCATTCTCCCCCGAATTACCTTTCCAACTACCAATCCCAAAATTTTGAGGAATCGCAAGAATATTATAATTCCAACCAAACTTATCCTCAACCAAATTTCCCCTACAATCACTACACCCAATATTTTGAGGAGACGCAAGAATCCTATAAATCCGACCTCGAAATATTAATGGAAAATGAAATATCTATGATGACAGAGCGCTTTGTGGAAACACAAAATGTGACTCTAACTCACTTTGAAGAATCAGAAGAATCACATGATTTCAACTTCGAAACATCAATGGAGGATTCTGATGCGACACTAATTCACTCTAGGTTAGAATCTATGATGGGGCACTTCGTAGAGACACAAATTGTCCAGAACGAAGAGTTTAGAAAACAAAGTCTTCAAAACAGTGAAAACCTTAGGCAACTGACCACTATGGTTGAGTCGCTCGCGACTCACAACATAGCCTTAGAGACTCAAATCTCCCAGCTTGAACAAAACCCTCTAGGACCCTTCCTTGAGGAGAAATTGGATGTTGTGACAACCATTAGTGAAAAACAAATTGAAAATCCTAAGGAGAGTGATAATGAGGTTAAGGAGAGTGATGATGTGGTTGAGGAGAGTTCGGACGAGAAAAGAGTAAAGATTGAGAAAAATCCTCCAACACCATCTAAAAGGGAGGTTGTAGAAGAGGTAGAGAAGGAAGCACCTATTGTTATTTCTCATCCCTATACCCCACTGATTCCTTTCTCAAAAAGTTTTATGGAAGCTCATATAGACTCCCAATCTAAAACGTGTATGGAGGTATTGGAAAATATCCATACCAATGCACCCTTGTTTGAAGTCTTGCATAAAAAGAGAAAATCAGAGGACCATGAAACTAGGGATATTATTAGCATTAAGAGGGTAAGGTTAACCTTTAGGGTGGCAGATGAAATCACTAAGCCCAAACTTGAAAAGTTGATACTTAGGATAGATCCAGAACCACCACCACAAGTTCAGAAGGATGAACCACCCCACAGAAGAAAGAAAAGAAAAGGTGAGGGATATGTGAGATGGATTGATAAGTGGCCATGGAAAATGACAACCACTAAAAGTTCAACCGAGGAGTCATCCTCGAGAGAACCACCATGAGTGCTTTCACTCTTGAGCCGTCAAGCTAACGACATTAAACAAGCGCTGTGTGGGAGGCAACCCACAAGTTTTTCATTTAATTTTTATCTTTAATTAAATTATATCTTATTTATTTCTTATTCTTTATTTCGATTATCATTCCTCCGATTCTACTATGTGCCACTAACTATTCACATAGATATATATCCCTTGTAACACTACTCAAACTATATGAATTAGTTAATTAATAAACTTTTGCTCAGACACTCGCTGCCCAACACCCTGCTGACCCTGACGGACGTCAGGAAGCATGTGACGAGCGTCAGAAGCATGTCTCCCACGATTCTCTTCCCGTGACCGTTGAATCATTGAAACTTGAACTTGCTTTAAAACCCCCACTACCCCATTACTCATATTCACCCTTAACTTCCATAACCTCTCATATTCATAATTATCCCAAAAACCTCATTCAATTTCCTACTCAATAAAATCCATCTATTTAAACCCTTCTCTCATCTCTTAGTTTTCATCACTACCACCCACCTTCCATCTCTTCATCACAAATACACTTCCATTCTCTATCAAGTTCAAAATCATGGCCGCCCAAAGGAATCCACCAAACCAACCCGAACCCGACATGCGACATCTCGTACTCCGACAAGGAGAATTAGG
Source organism: Vicia faba (assembly GCA_948472305.1). Taxonomy (NCBI): domain Eukaryota; kingdom Viridiplantae; phylum Streptophyta; class Magnoliopsida; order Fabales; family Fabaceae; genus Vicia; species Vicia faba. The sequence continues at coordinate 1,567,144,299 of OX451737.1, read as the reverse complement.
TGAACTTCAAAAGGAAAGGTACATAAAATTCCATCGTCGAGGGATAACATCCACGAGGTTCATCGACAACAACTACTTGCAAGAATTGGGGTTGCAAACCCATATACAAGGCTTGCTGAACAAAGCTGGCCTGAGCTTTATTAGAACGATGAACACACCAACCTACGAAGCTCTAACGTTGGAATTCTTAAGTTCCTACGCCTATCACACTCGCGATGATGCCGACGCACACCTAACGGGAGCCGCTTAATTTCGGATGTTCAACCGAGAGTACACACTTAGCCATGAAAATTTGAGCGACATATTTCATTTTCCCCGTGGAAATAATGTGCAATATCGCATTCCCCCGGAATTGGATTGGAATGGAAGTGCATATGCACTATGGGAGAGAATAACCGTGAACCAAATGTTAATCCCGAAGCACGTAACGCCTCTCACATCCACAACCCAAACATTCACTTCTTACACCGCGCTATGGAAAACACAGTATTTGGAAGGGCAAACAATAACAAAGTCAACACTAAAGAGTTGTATGCTCTTCACTGTACCTTTTCACAAAACCTCCGTCTTAATCCCGTTACTTTAATGATGACCCACATTCAAAACCTCGTTACAAGAAACGGGACTACACCATTTTGTATCGGAGGCATCGTCACCACCATCGCAGTTCACCTGAACTGGGGGGAAAGGATTCAACGCCTACCTTCGCTGTCAGCAGTTTATATGGATATTGATAACTGTAGAGCTGACCGCCTGATCAAAGTGCGAGAAGCTGGAGGGTACTATCTAATGGTTAAGAATGCAAAAGTTCGTAGCGTGATCATGCCAAATCACAATCGTACTTACTTGGGTAATCCGGATAACTGGCTTTACAACCTGAACGCCCCAGAACCCAGAGAAAATATGCAAGGAAATCAAGGTGAGGCCAACAACGCTGCCGCTGACGAAATAGAAGAAGAATTAGAGCAGCAAGAGCCCCCACCACAACAAGCCAACAATCCCGCCACCATCGACGCAATCTATGCCGCATTAATGCAGCAAAACCAGCTATCCACTCAATGCTACCAGAGCCTCGAGACGCGCCAGATCGAGATGATGACTCTCATGCAACAAATGCAGAGAGACCAAAACGACTACACTCGCAGGCATGATCAAAGTATGCTGGAATTCACCGCAGGAATAACGGAAGATATGCGAGCCTTAACACTTCGTGTTGACGACTTGCATAACATCATATCTCAGAGAGATGGCGGCGAATCTTCCAGACATGGCGGGAAAGCACGTCGAAGAGCAAGGACACGTGGCCGATACCAAAGACAAGAGGAGGAAGAATGATTATGTTGTTATCTTTCCCCTTTCCCGCTTCTATCAATACATTGAGGACAATGTATGATTCAAGTATGGGGGAGGAAGTATTTCCCTTTTCCTAGTAATTTTTATTTTCTTTGTAATTTCCCTTCTGTTATCTTAAATTTAATAAAAAAATATTTTTTTTTTCAAGTCATCTATTGCAGCAATTTGTGTTGTTCTTTTAGACCCCCCTTTCTTTTTTGAGCCCATAAAAAAATTTCTTTTTTCTCACTCGACAAGTAAATAGACTGCAAAATCTTTAATCATCAGGAATTGGGGCGAGATTAAGCGAAATTTCTACCGTTTAGACACTCTACAACCTCAGAATATGATAGATCAGTTCAAGTACCCGTTGTTTCCAACACCCTGAGTTTAGTCTTTATAGTAACCTTGAGTAGTTTATATTAGCAGTCAGCACCGTCTTAAACACAAACTATGCAGGAAGTCGATGAATATAAGTGGATGATAGAATATTTCAGCAAAATGTTGCAAGGGAACACACCGATTAAATTGGACGATCCTCACTCGATCGCCTAATCCAAAGGATGTAAACCTTACAAAGTAACATGAAAATTCATTTGATGGATGGTTCAGGAGCATCTGGTACTGAACTCGGTAGGGAAGATTACAGTCTGATCCCCCGCATCCAACATTTGAATTAAAGGTTGCCACATTAATGTGCCAGAAACCTCTAAAAGTTTAAAAGGATCATAACCACTAACCGACTGTTCTGCTATGTGCGTGTGAAGATAAAGGGCTTAATTTGATTGCGATAGAATGAAAAGGGCAAAACAAGACAAATACTCAAGGTAGGCTATGATAGGACCTGTAACTAGTTTACGTAAAATGGGATTGTCTAGTGTCGCCGACGTAGTTATGGAGCACAAATCAAACCACCGATTTTCTGACAAAAACACAACGCAGCTATATATTAGTCGATCCGAGTCATAACCATGTTTAGAAAAACATCGTACTTAGCATTTGCTTGAGGACAAGCAAAGTTTAAGTATGGGGGAGTTTGATGACACACAAATATGTGATATTTCTGGCTTGATATACACCAAATATTTCTCATACTTTAGTTTGAATTAAATTATTTTATAAGTATTATGCAGATATTTTTCTATTTTTGCAGATATGCACTGAGCCGAACACTTTTGAAGAAATGAAGAAAAAAGGGTGCAAAAAGTAGTAAAAGAGCCTAAGGAGAAGAAACCATCCCAAAAACCCATTACACATGTGAGCACGTGGCCCACAAGCAACCAAGCCCTAACGACCGTCAAGGGGATGTGACGAACGTCACGCTCCATGAAGACCAAGTGATGATAGTCACTTGCGTGTGACGAACGTCACAACCTATCACCCCACTTTCTCCTCTTCCAACAGACAGAAACACGTTCAAGGGTTAATCCAACGAGTTCCTACATTCTCTCACCCACGCAGTTAAGAGAGCAACGAACGTGACAATTAAATGGCCTATTATTTCTCAAGGAAGAAAAGTGAACTGTTCCTACATTTTCAAGAGCAACGAATCAAGCAAGCACTATAAATAGAGCCTGAGACCACAGTAGAAAGGGTTCTTCTTTTTGGCGAGAAAGTTCAGATATTATTTTCAGCAGAATATTATTTTCAGCAGAATATTATTTTCAGCATTATTTCTTTTCAGCATTATTTTCTTTTCCCAGTTATTTCTTTCCAGCATTATTCTTTCAGCATTATTTTCTTCTGTACGGTTAAATATATTCTCCGATCGAAGCAAAGCCTACAATTTATGCAGGAGTGCTTCTGTCTTCAGAGTTATTACCAGGTTTATGTTTACAAATTCTTATTGCTTATTAATTAATATAATTATGTTTATTTGTGTTTGTCCTTTAAATTATTCTGCGATTTGGTTTAATATTATGTCAAGCTAGAAATCTTATACCGGTATGTAAAGTCAATCAACCGAGGGAACGAGTAACTTAGTCGGGACTATTTTTACTACGAAACTTTCTTTTCTGGCCTAAGTTACTATTTTTCAAATCATTAAATTGTTTTGTTACAGAAGTAAAAAACAGATAGAGGTTAGGGTCAACAAAGCGGAAGTTTGAGATCTTTTAACTGGACAATAGTAATTAGGCATTGGCTTAAAATACAGCGGTAGCACTTTAAAGTTAATTAAGATTTTGTTTAGTTTCCAAAAAGTGTTTTTAACTCCTGCGGGATGGCGGAAGCGTACGTTAGGACTTAACTGCATAGCCTAGATCAACAAAACGACAGTGTGAGACGAGGGTTTTTAAACTAGATAGGTTTTACTGAAAACTATTTTGAAAATATAAAGACGCCCGACAGGTCGCTAGTTCCCGAGGTAAGACTGTAGCATACTGGTAATTAAGCTCATTGATTATTAAAATACAACTTAATTTAGCGATTAGTTTCCCCTACAACCAAAATTAAATATACATTAGCTTTAGATTTACATAGTAACAATAGAAAACGGTAGATCGATTCATCAGTCTCTGTGGTTCGATATCTTTTAAAACTACTCGACAAGACTGTGCACTTGCAGTCCGAATCATTGGATACATAAGTACAAATCCCACGATCACATGACAAGTCTGGTCGAAAAGAGCATGCACTTTACTACCTTAGCAAAAAGTTTACCGACTGTGAGACCTGATACTCATTGCTTGAGAAAACTTGCTGCGCTTTAGCATGGGCTGCTCGCCGACTGAGACAGTATATGATGACTCACACTACCTTGTTGATATCAAATATGGACCCGATTAAATATATTTTCGAGAAGCCCGCCTTATCCGGAAGAATAGCAAGATGGTAGATGATCTTAACCAAGTACGACATCCAATACACAACCTAAAAAGCAATCAAGGGGAGTGTATTGGTGGATCATTTGGCGCATCAGGCCGTGAATGACTACCAGTCCATGAATTTCGAGTTCCCAAATGAGAATGTCATGTTGGTAACCGACTGCGAAGAACCTGGACCGGATAAAGGACCCGAGGAGGGATCCCGATGGTCTATGTATTTTGAGGGATCCTCGAACGCATTGGGTAATGGAATTGGAACTGTAATTATATCTCCTGAGGGCTGTCATACTCCGTTCACCGCCCGATTATGTTTTAACTGCACCAACAATATGGCGGAGTATGAAGTGTGTATCATGGGTCTTCGAGCTACTATTGACCCGAGGATTAAGTTCTTGAGTGTATTCGGAGATTCCGCTTTGGTGATAAGTCAAATCAAAGGAGAGTGGGATACGAAACACCCAAATCTCATTCCTTATAGAGAATATGTACTGAGATTGCTCCCACACTTTGAGGAGATAACCTTTGAATATTTTCCACGAGAAGAGAACCAGTTGGCGGACGCGCTAGCTACCAGGTCTTCTATGTTCAAAGTTAGGTGGGACAATGAAGCTCCCCAAATTACCATTGAGAGGTTGGATGAACCCGCACACTGCTGTGAGATCGACACTGAAGAAGTGGCAGACAAACCCTGGTTTCACGAGGTAAAAAGGTATCTTGAGGCTCAAGAATACCCCGAGGGAGCATCTATTAATGATAAGAAGTTTCTGAGAAGGTTCGCTGCGAAGTTCTTCATCAGTAATGGAATCCTCTATAAGCGTAACCATGATTCAACCTTACTGCAGTGTGTAGACAAGAGAGAGGCAGAAAGGATCATGGCAGATTTACATGAAGGTATCTTCGAAACTCATTCCAGTGGACATACCATGGCAAAGAAAATCCTACGAGCAGGATATTACTGGTCCACTATAGAAGCCAATTATTATCAGCACTCTCGAACCTGTCATAAGTGCCAAGTCTATGCTGATGAGGTGCATGTACCTCCACATTCCCCTGAATGTTTTGACGGCTCCCTGGCCTTTTGCGATATGGGGTGTTGATATGATCGGAGAAATCAGACCTACCGCGTCTAACGGGTATCGTTTCATTCTGGTAGCCATTGATTACTTTATAAAGTGGGTTGAGGAAACTTCCTTTGCTACCGTAACCAAGAACATCGTGGCACAGTTCATCCGACACAATCTGATTTGTCGATATGGTGTCCCAGAGAGAATTATTACTGACAATGGTACAAATATCAATAACACAATGATCACCGAGCTCTGCAAACAGTTCAAGATTCAACATCATAACTCTTCTCCCTACCAACTGAAGATGAATGGGGCTGTTGAAGCAGCTAACAAGAACATCAAAAAAATTATGCAGAAGATGACGGTGACATACAAAGACTGGCACGAGATGTTACCATTCACTCTTCATGGGTACCGTACCTCAGCACAGACGTCAATAGGGGAAACACCCTACTCTTTTGTGTATGGCATGAAGGCAGTCCTACCCATCGAAGTCCATATACCCTCTCTCAGGATTATGAAGGATGCGGGTTTGAACAAAGACGAATGGATCCAAACCCGACTTGATCAGCTGAATCTAATCGATGAAAAGAGACTTACTGCTATCTGTCATGGTCAGACGTATCAAAAGCAAATGATCAAGGCTTTTAAGAAGAAAGTCAGACGTCAAGAATATCAAGTCGGGGATCTAGTGATCAAACGCATCATACTACCGCAAGGTGACCCCAGAGGAAAATGTACCCCCACATACGAAGGGCCATTTATGGTTAAGAACATTTTCTCGGGAGGAGCTATGATTCTAACCACCATGGATGGTGACGATCTTCCTCACCTCGTCAATGTAGACATAGTGAAAAGATACTATGCATAATCAAAGACCCGCTAGGTTGACTGGCCTAGGCAAAAATAAGGGCTTCCCGGCGAACCAAAAGGGTTCGGGAAAAAGTAAGGGATGAAAATGAAAAAAACTGTACACTCGGCAAGTCGAAAACCTGAAAAGGCGACTTGGGCAAAAAAGGGTATCTCGGTGGACTGAAAACCTAAAAGGGCGGTCCAGGAAAAAATTAGGGATTGAAGCGTAACACTATGTCTCATTGGATCATCTCGCAACCAGACTTCGGTATCAACTATCAAGCTCGGAAAGCGCCAATCAATTTGATCAACCTTCGGCCAAGTAGCAAGGTGATGAGACGCTTGAAGATATAAAGGCAATAGCAGAGTTGGAACCCGATGGGATTGTGTCACATAACTGTTTTATTTTTTTACAAATTATAATTTATTTCGGCAACATTCTCTTACTAGGACGTCAGCCTCTCTGTACAAAAATGCCTATTACAGGCTGTTGTACCCCAAAATTTGCCCTCTCATTTATCAAGATTTTCCTCACAAGACCTCTTGGACTCAAGACATGATTAGGGTTTGATCAGCTCAGGACATCTCATCTTGCACTGATAACCCCAAATTAGGGTTTGAGTTTGCACAAGGATTTTTGGACCACCAATGCTTCATGTGATTTTCATACACCATCATGGACCCCTAATATTGCTCATGTCAAGTTTCAAGCCTTGAATCCCATTTTTACTCAGTCAATTGAACAGTTGACCTAAAAATCAACTGTATTGGGGAAAAAGTCAACCATGGCCAATTTAGAGTCAAACTTCATAATTTTTGATCCACAACAACATTTTAGACTCATATGAACCATTTGATCAAGTTTGGATCACAACTCCTCAAGAAATTTGATCAGATCATCAAAAGGGCAAAATGGTCAAAATTAGGGTTTTGACTGAGAAAGGGAAATTTCTGATTTTTTACCTAGCCAATGGCCAATTGGTTTCAAACATGATTTCAAGGGTTCAATGGAATCATATTGACCTAATTACATGGTTCAAAATATCTCAAATGCATAGGATTGACAGATGAATTTTCCAGTCAACTGATCAAAAGCCAACTATGCACTGAAAAGTCAAACTTTGACTTTTTGGTCAAAATCAAGTGCCAAGGGTCATAATTCATCAAGATATGTCAAAACATGAAACTTGTTGACCAAGAAAACCAATTTTGAAAATTAGGGTTTTGAATTTGAAAAATTTCATAACTTAGAATTTTTCTAAGTATGGAAATTTTCTTTTTTTTTTCTCCAACTTTCCACCACTTTTTCACCATGATGAAATTTGATTCAAAGAAAACTTCCAACATGAAAGTTGTAGCCCTCCATGAAATATACAACTTTGATTCACAAAGTTTTCCAAAAAGATGCTTGGATCTCAAGTTATGAATTTGTGAATAGAGGTCCATGAACTAAATAACTTAGTGAAAATTTGCCCTAATTTAGGCAGGTTTTTGACCCAACTTCATGGACATTTTTCACCTAGTTCCAAGAGGTATCTCAAAATGAATTTCAAAAATTGATTGTAGAGCATGTTGCAAGCTTTCCAAAATGTCCAATAACTCTCCAAGATCATTTGTGGTTAGGGATAATCAAAGAAGAGAAGTTGGCATTTTGTCACATTTGTTCAAGCCATTTTTACATGAGATTAAGTTGCAAATCAGATCCTTGCATGCTTGTACCTTGCATTACAGGCCCTAAAATCCTTCTACACTCCATAATTAAATGCTAACTCAATGGATAAAGGTTTTGTTTACACTTTTGGAACATTGTACAAGAGATAATTCCATTAATGGCATAAAGGGCACATTGCCATTTTCATAAAGCAAGCTTTTTGCAACTTTACAATTCTTGAGCCATGGACCTGTTTCTTTGAGGAAAGCAACTTCAACAGATATCAAACATTGTTTACCAACTCTCTGCATCTAGTAAGCAAGCAAGGACAGGCCTGTTGCACAAGTCACTTCACTTTTCTTCAAAAGCAAGAAAAGTGGCAAAAGTCCAAAGAACTTGTACATCTGATAAAGAGTGGACTTGGCATCATTCTATAGATATACACAAACTTATCACAAGCCAAGGGACGAAGGCATAACCTATGAAACTCTCCAAAATACAAAAACCTAAATTTTCTGCCAAAAACAGACAGTTATACAAAATCATAGCAAGCTCATTGTTTGCTCGCGTGTTTTGCCTCTTAACACTTGAAACATCTTCTCCACATCATATCCAAACCATCCAAGCCCTTACATTGTTACTGTAAGCTCTGTTTCAGCCATCACCATTTTCACTTTGGAAGCTTGCAACTTGACTTCTACAAAGAGTTTCAGCCATCCACAAAGCCATCTAAGCATTGGAATAGCTTGAAGGAACTTAAAGGAAGCTCACACGATCCTCAGGCCTCACTCAAAGTCCCCACATTGGCATATCCAAGTCCAGCTGAAGGAGGTATTTTTCAAAACTCTATCTCTCTATTTAAGCATCCTCAAGCCACGATTTGTGAAGCAAAAATGTAGTCTCTAGCATGGTGAAGCTGTACATATGCATAGTTGTCATTTATATTAACTGAGCTAAGAGAATTTGAATGTTGAACATGCTGAAAAAATTAGGTCAGAAATTAGGGGTTATAAAATTCTCTCTGATCTTTGAGAGTTAGGTTATGAATTTTATATCATTAGAATCGTGAGATTACAAGCTACATTTTTTATGTTATGGGTTTTTATTTTTATGCAAGCATGAGCAAGTTGCAGGTTTGTACATGAAACGCGCGCAAGCGGAAGGACAGGGACGAAGTGGCTGGCTTGGGCTTTTTGCATTTTTTGGCCTTTTTGTTTTTACTTTCCACACCCCCCATATTACTTTTGCACCCCCCTTGCTTCATATTTTATATTTTGCATATTTTCTCATATTTTTTATGTTTATTAATTTTAATTCTTTTTCTGAACATTAAAAAATCACAAAAAATATTTTCTTAATTTTTTGCAATTTTATTTTATTTTTATTATTTTTTCCACATATAAAAATAGTTTTATTTTAATAAATAGAATCTATTCTCTTATGAAAAATTGTAAATACATTTAAAAATACCATACATTTTTATTTTTATTATTCATACACATAAAATATTATTTTCATACATATTTTAATTTTTAATATTTGTACATAATGTTATTTATTATTTACTTGTACAAAAAAATAGACAAAATAAATAATAGAAAAAATTATTTTCTTTTAAATCAAAAACTAGGGTTTCACCCTTTCAAAAATGATAATATTTTTTCTCTTATTTTTAGGGCTTAAATAATTTATTTTCTCATACAAAAAAATCAAAACCAAAACATTTTGGCATAAATACATTGCATTGCATATTTAAATATTTGTATATTTATTTATTTCGCACATAATTCAATTGGGTTGTAATAGTATTTTAGGGTTTATTTTTATGCAATATCCCCATTCAAAAACTTGTATCCCCCTTCCCATACTAATTGTTGTAATAGCTTAGTTTACTTTTACGCAATTTATCGCATTTATACCATGTGTAGTAAATTAGGGTTTTGCATGATAAGACCAAAAACAAATAAATAGACAAGACCTAATACAAGACAAACAAAATGCATGTAAAATGACACACATTGCACACAAGCATCCTTAGGGTTTCACCCACTTGGTTGCCTAAAAAAGAAAATGGCCATGGTATGCATGCGAAGTATCTTGGCAAAATAATGCAAAAATAAGATCATAGTCCCTCGATGACGCTATCAAAAGGTTGCCTAAAACAAAATGATCTTGGTCCCTAAAACTTGCTAAGATACTTGGCAACATTGCTATCATGGTCATACGATGACCCACGCCCATCCCGTTTAACATCCAAAGATAGGTTTGTTTACCAAAACAATGGTAAATCAACAATGTCAAAGGAATAAAAATGCACAAGAAAGACATTTGAGTAGGTAGATAGCTTCTAGTTACTTGATCATTTCAAAACTATTCTTTCTATTTTCAAAAACAAATACACACATTTCAAAACAACTTTTAAAACATTGAAACATTTTTCAAAAGACAAACATCTTTGTATACATTCTTACGAACGAGAATCATTACAAAGATTTCCTAAACGATGGCCTCTTTTCAAAATACTTTCAAAACCATACAAAGCATCATTTCAAACAATTTCAAAAGCAAAGCAAGTGATCTAAACAAGTAACTAAGATCCCATGGAAAACCATGGATGAAAAGGGTGCTAACACCTTCCCTTTTCATAATCTACCCCCCGAACTCAAGAAAACATCTCAAAGGTCTTTCCTGTGCTTTTTTACCTTTCCTTTTGGATAAAAGAAAAGTCGGTGGCGACTCTTGCTAACCGCGACATTTGCAAACACAAAACGAAAAACCTCAAGTCAGTTCTCCCATCGCATCACAGAACTGGCGACTCTGCTGGGGACAAATCTAAAAGTGGGGTTGCCTTAGGGTTTAGATCACCTTTATTTGCTTACTTTGTTTGATTTGTTTGCTTTACATCTTGGTTCTATTGTTTGGGTTTGAATCCTCTACCCGGATTTGGGAAACATCATAGGTAAATAGAAATACATTGTGGAAACTGTGCGGGGTATACCGACATGGTCTAAGCAATAGCTATGTTAGTGCGACATATTTATGGGTACCGGTAGCCTTTGAGTCAACCAAAGAGAATACGAGGCTGCTGAGTGATGTCATGAAGCACTAATGAACTTTTAGAACCTTTACTTGACCAACTTGGCCTTTTAGGATGTAGTGAGATGACCGGCTTTAGTGCAGTCCGAAGTTGGTAGATACTCGATGCTACACTCATTGAGGTTTGGTTCCTTGGAATATTTTGGTCTCCAGTAAAGAGGCTGAATTGAAACAACGAACAAGGAACAATCCAGTGATATTGAGCTCCTTAGAACCCGGTTACTATTTCTAGGACAGGTTGAGCCATCTAAACTTCAAGAGGGTACTTACCTATGAAACCCCATGCCAGCCTAAACTAGGAACTTGTGTGATTTTCTTGTACATATATACTTGTGCATAACATCATGGACATCATGAGCATCATTTGCATCCACTAACCATTTCAAGGATTTTGGAACTTCATCTTTGTTCCTGTTTTATAGGTTATGGATTCACTTCGCAGGAAAACTATCCAAATCAACCTTGTAAGAATTCCTCCACAACTTGGTCACTTCCAACACAGAGGAGGATATGCTGAAGGTTCTCTTCTAGTTCTTTGACCCTTTGCATCATTGCTTCACATTTCCTGACTATCAACTTGTGCCCACTTTGGAAGAATTCTCTCAACTTCTGAGGATTCCTATTCTCAATCTACTACCTTTTAACGGTACGAAAAGAGATCCAAAGCCAGAAGTGATTGCTCAAGCCTTGCACTTGCACTCATCTGATGTCACAACTCATTGGGAAACTAAAAGTGGTGTCAAAGGCTTCTTGTCAAAGTTTCTGTTTGAGAAGGCCCAAAGCTGTTGGAATTCTCTAGACTTGCAAGATTTTGAGGAGATTGTAGCTCTTCTCATCTATGGGATGGTCTTGTTCCCTAATATTGACCAACTCATAGATGTGAGCGCTATCAAAATCTTCATGTCTCGCAGCCCGGTGCCTACATTGCTTGGGGATATCCTCCACTCCTTTCACACTCGTACAATGAGGAAAAGAGGTGTTCTTATGTGTTAAACTCCTCTCTTGGCAAGATGGTTTATTTCTCATCTTCCCCAACCAGTCTTGAAGAATGAGCAAGGTTTGAGGTGGTCACAATGGTTAATGACACTTAACCATTCAGATATCCATTGGTGTTCTCGGTCCAAATAGAATGTCATCATTGTTGACTGTTGTGGGGAATTTCCTAATGTCCCTCTACTTGGCATTAGGGGAGGCATCACCTACAACCCTTGCTTATCTTTAAGACAATTTGGGTATGCCCGAAGGGATGGCCCACATGATATGCTGATTCAAGGATTGGTTTTCGACTACGACAACGACGACCAAGGACTTCGTCAAAGGTTCATCCGAGCTTGGAGGATGCCAAACAAGGTGGATAGTAAGACCTTGCGACACAAAAATTCCATCCCTCTTGAGCCTTACCTTAAGTGGGTACGAACCCATGCCCAAAGTCTTATGATGCCTTACCCCTCCATTCTCCCAGTGATTATAGAGCCTGTTAAGGAAGGAGAGGTTCCATACACCATCCTACATCCTGACATGCTAACATCACTCGAAGATCTACAAAGGAGTTGGATACAGCTCAAGGGAGAGCGTGATACTTTTGAAGCCCAATTCTATGCAAGCGAGTAGAAGGTTTTGGAACTCACTCGACACTTCATGAATAGCAGACTCTCAACACCTACATTGCACCAAAGAGGATGCGCAACGTCTTTTTACCTTAGAATTTTGTATTATTTTGCCCAAGGGGCATTGATGTACTAACAATTCTATCTTATTAATATGACGTGTGTTTCTTTTTTGTTTAAAACAAATTTGAATTTCTGAATCCTTGAATGCACTGCATGAATACATATCACTCATCATATGCATAAACAGGTCTTCACACCAAGTTTCCTCATCTCTCTGCTGTTTATTTCAGCAAGATGGATATTGAACAAACGGTCAAAGATTTGCAAGCTCAGAATTCACAATTTCAACAACTACTCTTGACCTTTGCCAAGGGGCTGGAGGAGCTCAAGACTCAGCTAGAGAAAGAGAAATAGAAAAAGAAGAACAAGCGAGCCGGAGTGGTTATCATGGGCAAAAGGTTTGAAGGACAAGCCAAAAGGACCTTAGAATTTCCAACAACCTCTGAAGAGGGGGAAGGAAAAGGAAAAGGAACGACAGTACCATCAGATTCTAAAGTAGAAAAGAGGAGGAAGAGGACTACTCCGAACAACAATACCCTCCGGCCGATGACAAATACAAACACTTGGAAGAATGTCTAGCTGCTATGGAAGTACATAGAGTACCGGGGCTGGACTTTGAGGAGTTAGGGCTGGTGTCTGGAATAGTAATCCCTCCTAAGTTTAAAGTGCCACTTTTTGCCAAGTATGATGGGGTGTCTTATCCCAAAATGCACCTATGATCTTATGTCAGGAAAATTCAACCATATTCTGCTGACAAAGACTTGTGCGTCCACTTTTTCCAGGACTGTTTATCGGGGACGCAACTTGATTGGTTCTACCAGTTGGAGAGGGAAGATGTTCATAATTGGGAAGAATTGGCAGCTGCCTTCTATAAATAGTATCAATACAATGCGGACTTGGCACCAACCCGTACTCAGCTACAGAGTATGGCTATGGCTACCAATAAAGGTTTTAAAGATTATGCCCAAAAGTGGAGGGATCTAGCCGGAAGGGTGCAACCACCTTTATCTGAAAGAGAGTTAGTGGACATGTTCTTGGGAAATCTTTCAGGTCCTTTCTTCAATCACCTGATTGAAAGTTCTTCTACAGGGTTTACCGAATTGATTCTAACCGGCGAAAGAGTAGAGGCTGGTATAAGAAATGAGAAAATTCAGAAGGACGCGTCTGCCTCAGCTGCTATAAAAAAGCCCTTCACTAGAAAGAAGGAAGTGTCTGCTGTCTATCCACAGAGGAATCAGGGAAGAACCGAACGACGACCAATAGTGGGGTCCATTATGATTCAAAAGCCTGCATCGTACCAGCCGAGAAACAATCAGCCGAGAAATAACCAGCAAAGGGTGGAAAGGCCTATATGGAAATTCACCAAGATTAACATGACTCCAGCTCAAGTTCTATCACATCTCCTGAAGTTGAATCTAGCCACTTTGAAAGAGGCACAAAAAAATCCTAATACTACATCTCCACATTTCCATCCCAACGCCAGATGCGCGTACCATTCTGAAAGTCCAGGGCACGACACTGACAACTGTTGGGCTCTGAAGAACAAGATTCAAGATCTGATAGACGTAAAGGAAGTTGATTTTGAAGCGCCTGAAAAACCGAATGTTATCTCCGCTCCAATGCCGAGGCATGGTCACAATGCCAACGCTATTGAAGAAGATCTGTTTATTGCTACTGTGGATGAACTGTTAACTCCTCTCCCGGTTATCAAGTTCAATTTGTTAAAGGCTGGGGTGTTCCCAGGTTGTGACAAAGATTGCCATGTTTTCCGATCCTCATCATTTGACTGCCCTCTATTGAAGAAAGGTATCCAACAACTGATTGATAATCAAGAAAATTTGTTTGAGAAAGCTCCTGTTTCACCCATTCCAGTTCCAGAAGTTTCAATAATAACCATATACGCCAATCCTTCCAGGGTTCCTAAAAAACCGTTAGGATTACATCTGCTCCAATGACTACTCCATTAAATATAACAATGCCCGGGCCAACCCCTTACAAATCAGATAAGACGGTACCATGGAACTATGGTGGAGAAATCTACTACCATGGTATTAAACAGATTGAACAGACTGCTGAAGAAAGCTCCGAAGAGGATAATCCCGACATCGGTAACATTGCCGGAACAAGTAAGGTTACCCGTAATGGAAGAATCTTTCTCCAGAGATTTCTCCTCCAACAACAGTCTTTGGACCCATGGCCATTCTAAAGATTACCTCTACACCGGTAATTGTACTTGCAAGTGTACCTGCCAATAAAGACAATACAATTCCTATCCCTACTTCCACTGCTGAGAATAAAGGAAAGAATGTTCAAGAGGAGCCTGTCTTGACGAAGGCTCAAACACTAATTATTCCTGAAACATCCAAGAAGGAGATGGAAGAAATCCTGAGGATCATTAAGAAGAGTGATTATGATGTGGTTGAACAACTAGGGCATACCCTTCCAAGATCTCTATGCTAGCCTTGCTGCTGTGCTCTGAAGCACATGCCAAAGCTTTGGTTAAATTTCTGAAGACAACTCACGTGCCGCAAGAAACGTCTACTGACCAGTTCGAGGACTGTGTGGCCAGTTTGACAGTTGATAATGGCCTGGGTTTCTCCAATGCTGACTTGACGCCCCGAGGGAGAAAACACAATGATGCATTACATGTCTCAGTGGAGTGCAGAGGAACAACCCTAGCTCATGTCTTGGTTGATACTGGGTCGTCTTTAAACGTCTTGCCGAAGAAAGCCCTTGATAGGTTGGATTGCAAGGGGCTGACCTTAAAACCCAGTAACATTGTGGTGCGAGCTTTTGATGGTTCTAAGAGGATGGTCCATGAGGAGGTGGACATCCCAATCAAGGTGGGAACTCAGGTTTTCAATTCAACATTCTACGTGATGGACATCCGTCCTTCTTATTCTTGTCTGTTGGGACGCCCCTGGATCCACAATGCTGGAGTTGTCACCTCCACCTTGCACCAGATGCTCAAATACCCCGTCTAAGGGAAGATCATAACTGTCCATGTGGAAGAGGAATATATGATTAGTCATCTAAATTCCTTCCGTTATGTGGAGTTAGATGGCGAATTCATAGAGACCCCTTTCCAACATTTTGAAGAAGTCTCTGAAGAAATAGTGGCGACCAAGGCGGTATCCTCAACTCCTATAATCACAAGACCTCCACCTCGTATGTATTCTCTCAATGATGCAAGGGAAGTAGTGGAAGAAGGGGGATGTACAATCTGGGGTCAGCTTCCAGACATTCCTTACAAATCAGACAAGTTTGGCTTGGGATTTACTTTGACTGGTCAGAAGGCTGTGCGCCGCGCCTGTGCCGGAGGGCCACCTATGAAGATCAGCCATCAAGGGGTTAATGCACTAGAGGACAGTGAAGAAGATGGCAGCCTGGAAGATTGGATATTTCCTACTGTCGGTGGAGGACTGTGCAACTGGGAAGCAAAATACTTTGTTCCGATTACTTTCATATCTCAGTAATTTATCTTTTCCATTTCTGTTGGATCTGTAATAATTCACAAACAATTCATACTTTTTCAACCTTGTGTCTTACCCGAGGCACAAAGGTCCATTTGTAAGGATTCTTATTTCATTTTCATATGTCATTTCAATGAATCATGGACGCTTTTTCATATACAAACTTTTTATGCTCATTGTATTTCTTTTACATTTTATTGTTTTAAGATGGCTATCCCTTACACACACCCACACTCACAAATGCAGGAGCCCTTCCATTCTGGATCCCATGGGTAACGATACTGCTATAGCCTTCAGTGACTCTGAAGATCTGGTCTACCAAGCCGAATACGAAGGTGAGGAAGATTGTAAGGTGCCAGGGGAATTGGCCAGATTACTACAGTAAGAGGAAAGAGAAATTCAGCCTCATGAGGAGTTGTCAGATACAATCAACTTGGGAACATAGGAAGACAATAAAGAAATCAAAATAGGTGCCAATCTAGAGCCGAGTGTCAAGGAGCGTCTAATTCAGCTACTGCATGATTATGTTGAGATCTTTGCCTGGTCATACGAAGACATGCCAGGACTCAATACAGACATTGTGGTACACCGTCTCTCCACAAGAGAAGACTGTCCGCCAATGAAACAAAAGGTCCGCCGCATGAGACCTGACATGTCAGTAAAGATCAAAGCAGAAGTTATGAAGCAGTTCAATGCTAGATTTCTGGCTGTTACTTCCTATCCACAATGGGTTGCTAACATTGTTCCCGTGCCTAAAAAGGACGGCAAAGTGAGAATGTGCTTGGATTATAGAGATTTAAACAGGGCCAGTCCTAAAGATGACTTTCCAATTCCAAACATCGACATCTTAGTCAACAATACAACCCAACACTAAGTATTTTCTTTCATGGATGGATTCTCAGGCTATAACCAGATCAAAATGGCACCTGAGGACATGGAGAAAACTACATTTGTCACACAGTGGGGTACGTTCTGCTACAAAGTGATGCCATTCGGACTGAAGAATGCAGGGGCAACCTATCAACGCGCCATGGTAGCTTTGTTTCATGATATGATACATCATGAGATAGAGGTCTACGTAGATGACATGATAGCCCGATCACAAACTGAAGAAGAACACCTTGATCACTTGCAAAAGCTGTTTGTCATATTAAAGGAGTCCAAGCTAAGATTGAATCCAAACAAGTGTACATTCGGAGTCCGGTCCGGTAAACTCTTAGGTTTCATTGTCAGCAACAAAGGCATCAAGGTTGATCCTGCCAAAGTCAAAGATATACAAGAAATGCCTGCTCCTCGCACTGAGAAGGAGTTCAGAGGTTTTTTGGGACGCCTAAACTACATTTCCAGGTTCATTTCTCACCTAACGTCTACTTGTGAACTAATATTCAAGCTGTTGAAGAAAGATCAAGTAGTCAGATGGAATGATGAATGTCAGATTGCTTTCGATAAAATCAAGGAGTATTTGCTAGAACCTCCTGTCCTGATGCCACTCGTCAAGGGAAGACGGCTAATCATGTATCTGACCGTCTTAGAGAATTCAATAGGGTACGTACTGGGGCAGCATGACGAGTCTAGCCGAAAAGAGCATGCCATTTATTACCTTAGCAAAAAGTTTACCGACTGTGAAACCAGATATTGACTACTCGAGAAAACTTGCTGCGCTTTGGTATGGGCTACTCGCCGACTAAGGCAGTATATGTTGACTCATACCACTTTGCTGATATCTAAGATGGATCCGATAAAATACATCTTTGAGAAGCCTGCTATATCCGGAAGGATAGCTAGATGGCAGATGATCCTTACAGAATACGATATACAGTACACGACCCAAAAAGCTATAAAGGGAAGTGTGCTAGATGACCATCTGGCTCATCAAGCTGTAGAAGATTATCAAGCCATGAAATTCGACTTCCCCGACGAAGACATCCTGACATTGGACAATGTTGAAGATATCAAACCATATCAAAAAGATCAAAAAGATCATACAAAAGATGACAGTCACCTACAAGGACTGGCATGAAATGCTACCGTTTGCTCTTCAAGGGTACCGTACCACGACACGCACATCAACTGGGGCAACACCCTATTCCTTGGTATATGGCATGGAGGCTGTTTTACCTATCGAGGTTCAGATTCCCTCTTTGAGAATCATGAAGGATGCTGGTTTGAGTGAAGACGATTGGATTCAGACCCGGCTTGATCAACTAAACTTGATTGATGAAAAGTGACTTACTGCTGTTTTCCACAGTCAGACGTATCAAAAACGAATGATCAAGGCTTTCAACAAGAAAGTCAGACGTCAGGTATATCAAGTTGGAGATATAGTGATCAAGCGCATCATCTTGCCGCAAAGTGATCCCAGGGGCAAATGGACTCCTACCTATGAAGGGCCATTTGTAATCAAGAACATATTTTCTGGTGGGGCAATGATCTTAACCACCATGGACGGCGACGACCTGCCACACCCTGCGAACGTAGACATAGTCAAAAGATACTACGCATAAAAGACCCGCTAGGTTGACATACCTAGGCAAAAAAAGGGCATCCCGGCGAACCAAAAGGTTCGGGCAAAAATTAGGGATAAAATAAAAAAATATGTACACCCGGCAATTCGAAAACCCGAAAGGGAGACTTGGGTAAAAAAGGGTTTCCCGGTGAATCGAAAACCCAAAAGGGCGGTTCAGGCAAATATTAGGGAATTAAAGCGCATGACTATGTCTCGTCGGATCACTTTAAGGACAAACTCTGAGCTTCTGATTAACCCAATAATCTTCGGACGAAGCAATGAATGTACAAGACATTCGGAGACACGAAGGCTATAGCGGAATGGGAATCCCATAGGATTTTTACACACATATCTATCTTTCTTTGTATAAATTTTTCTTACTTTTATGACACCATCCTCTTACTAGGATGTCTGTCTCATTTGTACAAAATACTTATTCAAAGTAAATACACAGATATCTCTTTCAAATTACAAAAAACTATTTGCCGTTTTCTTTACACTTGTGTTTTTATTTGCAAAAACTTCCAATGATTCATTGATAAACATATGCATTTGAACATAATTACTGTTTACAAATAAACAGAATGGAAAAGAACAATTACTGACAGACTGAAAGGATAGGAAAACATCTTTAGGCTATTCCATGAGAAATCTCTGCAGTACATCATCTAAATCCCCAGCGGAGCTAAAATTTCAAACCCTTGATCCCCATCAGAGTTAAAACTTCAAACTCCTGATCCCCAGCGGAGCCAAAACTTCTAACTATCAATCCCCAACGGAAACCATCCAGTTTCTCCAAACTCCCCAACAAGTTGTCTTGAAGTCTTAGAGTCAACCAGATAACAATTAACTTTTGTCTCTCCCAAACCTAGGGTAACTCCCCAGTAGGATGGCAGACGACCGAAACTCCTGAACCTACTCCCAGCAGTAAGCCTTCTTCCCCATAGAGTTTTTATTTTTCAACAGAATGAAGATTCTCATTCTTAATTCCCCAGTGAAGTCGCCAAAGTTTTCGTTGCTTCCCAACAGAATGAAGATTATCATTCTTAATTCCTTGCAAAAGTCATCAGAGTTTTCCTTATTCCCCAGCAGAATAAGGATTCCCATTGTGTAATCCCCAGTAGAAGTAATCTAAATTCTCTGGATTCCCCAAGCAGATTACTCAAGCAATATATGGCATTGCTCACAACAAATTTTTTGTCAATACTCCAAAGACATGAAGGATCCCCATATCCCCACAGAAGTTGCCAAGGATTTATTTCCCTCAGTAATCAAGGACTTTTAATCCCAAACAGCAGTTAAGGATTTATTTTCCTCAGCAATACATCACATCAGCTTACATGCGCATACATTACATCCATATATCATAGACATTGATAAAACACATATATTGCATCATACATTTCATGCAACATAACTTTATGTTTCAGCTAACATTTTACCCTTTTCAGGATAAGATTAACAACTACTGTTTAACAATATGCAATCTTGATACAGTACAGATACACTCCAGACACGGAAGTCATTCTACTATTCATTCAGATTTCAAGTTCAGATACGCTCCAGACACGGACGACATTCTGGCCCTTAATCATGATACAGTTCAGATATACTCCAGACACAGAAGTCAGTCTGTTACTCATTCAGATTTCAAGTTCAGATACGCTCCAGACATGAATGCCAGTCTGGCCCTTATTAAAATCTCAGATGCAGTTCATATACGCTCCAAATATAGATGCCATCCTGATACTTATTCAGATTTTAACTATCAGATACAGTTCATATACACTCTAGACACGGATGTTATTCTGTTACTCATTCAGACCGCAACTTCAAGATACAGTGCAGATACGCTCCAGACACGAATTCCATTCTGGACCTTATTCTGATTGTCCCCAGCTTAGATACGCTCCAGACACAAGCCATTCTGTCACTCATTCAGGTCACTTATTCAGATTTCAAGTCTCCAGATACAACTCAGATACGTTCCAGACGCGGACACCATTCTGATACTTATTCTTACAACTCAGCAAACATTCTTGGATGGCATCTACAAGCCCATGTCCAACAAGATTCTATCACCTCTCCAAATGGCATCTTTAAGCCCATTCCCTCAACTACACTTTGACGAGTGAAAATTTACGGGCACTCTAGTGTCCAATCATCTTTTACCTTCGAGTCACGAACGACAAACTCGCCAATCTAACTATTCAGGTTCAAGAAGATTGAATAGGGGCAGCTGTTGTACTCCAAAATTTTCCCTCTCATTTATCAAGATTTTCCTTACAAGACCTCTTGGACTCAAGACAGGATTAGGGTTTGATCAGCTCAGGACATCTCATCTTGCACTGATAACCC
Organism: Vicia faba; assembly: GCA_948472305.1. Taxonomy (NCBI): domain Eukaryota; kingdom Viridiplantae; phylum Streptophyta; class Magnoliopsida; order Fabales; family Fabaceae; genus Vicia; species Vicia faba. The sequence goes on along the minus strand of OX451737.1, from coordinate 1,567,123,469 downwards.
CAAATTAGGGTTTGAGTTTGCACAAGGATTTTTGGACCACCAATGCTTCATGTGACTTTCATACACCATCTTGGACCCCTAAGATTGCTCATGTCAAGTTTCAAGCCTTGAATCACATTTTTACTCAGTCAATTGGACAGTTGACCTAAAAATCAGCTGCATTGGGGAAAAAGTCAACCATGGCCAATTTACAGTCAAACTTCATAATTTTTGATCCACAAAAACATTTTAGACTCATATGAACCATTTGATCAAGTTTGGATCACAACTCCACAAGAAATTTGATCAGATCATTAAAAGGGCAAAATTGTCAAAATTAGGGTTTTGACTGAGAAAGGAAAATTTCTGATTTTTTACCTAGCCAATGGCCAATTGGTTTCAAAAATGATTTCAAGGGTTCAATGGAATCATCTTGACCTAATTACATGGTTCACAAGATCTCAAATGCATAGGATTGACAGATGAATTTTCCAGTCAACTGATCAAAAGTCAACTGTGCACTGTAAAGTCAAACTTTGACTTTTTGGTCAAAATCAAGTGCCAAGGGTCATAATTCATCAAGATATGTCAAAACATGAAACTTGTTGACCAAGAAAACCAATTTTGAAAATTAGGGTTTTGAATTTGAAAATTTTCATAACTTAGAATTTTTCTAAGTATGGAAATTCTTTTTTTCCCCCCAACTTTCCACCACTTTTTCACCATGATGCTATTTGATTCAAAGAAAACTTCCAACATGAGAGTTGTAGCCCTCCATGAAATCTACAACTTTTATTCATAAAGTTTTCCCAAAAGATGCTTGGATCTCAAGTTATGAATTTGTGAATAGAGGTCCATGAACTAAATAACTTAGTGAAAATTTGCCATAATTTAGGCAGGTTTTTGACCCAACTTCATGGACATTTTTCACCTAGTTACAAGAGGTATATCAAAATAAATTTCAAAGATGGATTGTAAAGCATGTTGCAAGCTTTCCAAAATGTCCAAGAACTCTCCAAGATCATTCGTGGTTAGGGAGAATCGAAGAAGAGAAGTTGACATTTTGTCACTTTTGTTCAAGCCATTTTTACATGAGATCAAGTTGCAAATCATATCCTTGCATGCTTGTACCTTGCATTACAGGTCCTAAACTCCTTATACACTCCATAATTAAATTCTAACTCAATGGATAAAGGCTTTGTTTTCACTTTTGGAACATTGTACAAGAGATAATTCCATTAATGGCATAAAGGGCACATTGCCATTTTCATAAAACAAGCTTTTTGCAACTTTACAATTCTTGAGCCATGGACATGTTTCTTTGAGGCAAGCAACTTCCACAGATATCAAGCATTGTTTACCAACTCTCTGCATCTAGTAAGCAAGCAAGGACATGCCTGTTGCACAAGTCACTTCACTTTTCTTCAAAAGCAAGAAAAGTGGCAAAAGTCCAAAGAACTTGTACATATGATAAAGAGTGGACTTGGCATCATTCTATAGATATACACAAACTTATCACAAGCCAAGGGAGGAAGGCATAACCTCTGAAACTCTCCAAAATATAAAAACCCCATTTTTCTGCCAAAAACAGACAATTCTGCAAAATCATAGCAAGCTCATTGTTTGCTCGTGCGTTTTGCCTCTTAACACTTGAAACATCTTCTCCACATCATATCCAAACCATCCAAGCCCTTACATTGTTGCTGTAAGGTCTGTTTCAGCCATCACCATTTTCACTTTGGAAGCTTGCAACTTGACTTCTATAAAGAGTTTCAGCCATCCACAAAGCCAGCTAAGCATTGGAATAGCTTGAAGGAACTTCAAGGAACCTCACACGATCCTCAGGCCTCACTCAAAGTCCCCACATTACCATATCCAAGTCCAGCTGAAGGAGGTATTTTTTAAAACTCTATCTCTCTATTTAAGCATCCTCAAGCCACGATTTGTGAAGCAAAAATGTAGTCTCTAGCATGATGAAGCTGTACATATGCATAGTTGTCATTCATATTAACTGAGCTAAGAGAATTTGAATGTTGAACATGTTGAAAACATTAGGTCAGAAATTAAGGGTTATAAAATTCTCTCTGATCTTTGAGAGTTAGGTTATGAATTTTATATCATTAGAATCGTGAGATTATAAGCTACATTTTTTATGTTATGGGTTTTTATTTTTATGCAAGCATGAGCAAGATGTAGGTTTGTACATGAAACGCGCGCAAGCTGAAGGACAGGGACGAAGTGGCTGGCTTGGGCTTTTTGCTTTTTTTGGCCTTTTTGTTTTTACTTTCCACACCCCCATATTACTTTTGCATCCCCTGCTTCATATTTTATATTTTGCATATTTTCTCATATTTTTTTATGTTTATTGATTTTAATTCTTTTTCTGAACATTAAAAAATCATAAAAAATATTTTCTTAATTTTTTGCAATTTTATTTTATTTTTATTATTTTTTCCACATATAAAAATAGTTTTATTTTAATAAATAGAATCTATTCTCTTATGAAAAATTGTAAATACATTTAAAAATATCATACATTTTTATTTTTATTATTCATACACATAAAATATTATTTTCATACATATTTTAATTTTTAATATTTGTACACAATGTTATTTATTATTTACTTGTACAAAAAAATAGACAAAATAAATAATAGAAAACATTATTTTCTTTTAAATCAAAAACTAGGGTTTCACCCTTTCAAAAATGATAATATTTTTTCTCTTATTTTTAGGGCTTAAATGATTTATTTTCTCATACAAAAAAAATCAAATACAAAACATTTTTGCATAAATACATTGTATTGCATATTTAAATATCTGTATATTTATTTATTTTGCACATAATTCAATTGGGTTGTAATAGTATTTTAGGGTTTATTTTTATGCAATATCCCCATTCAAAAACTTGTATCCCCCTCCCATAATAATTGTTGTAATAGCTTAGTTTACTTTTATGCAATTTATCGCATTTATACCATGTGTAGTAAATTAGGGTTTTGCATGATAAGACCAAAAACAAACAAATAGACAAGACCTAATACAAGACAAACAAAATGCATGTAAAATGACACACATTGCACACAAGCATCCTTAGGGTTTCACCCACTTGGTTGTCTAAAAAAGAAAATGGCCATGGTATGCATGCGAAGTATCTTGGCAAAACAATGCAAAAATAAGATTATAGTCCCTCGATGACGCTATCAAAAGGTTGCCTAAAACAAAATGATTTTGGTCCCTAAAAATTGCTAAGATACTTGGCAACATTGCTATCATGGTCATACGATGACCCACGCTTATCCCGTTTAACATCCAAAGATAGGTTTGTTTACCAAAATAGTGGTAAATCAACAATGTCAAAGGAATAAAAATGCACAAGAAAGACATTTGAGTAGGTAGACAGCTTCTAGTTACTTGATCATTTCAAAACAATCCTTGCTATTTTAAAAAACAAATACACACATTTCAAAACAAATTTCAAAACATTGAAACATTTTTCAAAACACAAACATCTTTGTATACATTCTTATGAACGAGAATCATTACAAAGATTGCCTAAACGATGGCCTCTTTTCAAAATACTTTCAAAACCACACAAAGCACCATTTCAAACAATTTCAAAAGAAAAGCAAGTGATCTAAATAAGTAACTAAGAGCCCATGGAAAACCATGGATGAAAAGGGTTCTAGCACCTTCCCTTTTCATAATCTACCCCCCGAACTCAAGAAAATATCTCAAAGGTCTTTCCTGTGCTTTTTTACCTTTCCTTTTGGATAAAATAAAAGTCGGTGGCGACTCTTGCTAACCGCGACATTTACGAACACAAAACACAAAATCTCAAGTCAGTTCTCCCACCGCATCACACAGGCCAATTGCAAAAATTAATACAATTCATTTTCACAAGAAATTTCAATTTGTTTTTCTTTTTCTGTTTTGTTTTGCAAGAACGTCCAATGATTCATTTTTGATATATGCATTTGAAAATAATGGCTGCTCATAAATATTTACACAAGAAACTAAAGAGGATTACTTGTTATGCCAAAAACAGGGAAAGCAAGAAGTGTCTGAACCTTACAGTTACTCTGCCCGTCAGGTACCAGGATAGAGCCAACTTGAGAACATGAGTAGTGGTACATACACTCCCCACAGAGTAAAAAGTATCCAAAGACAGTGATGTCAGCTTTCCCAAACAGGACATAACTCTCCCCAGCTGAGGTTCACAATCACGAGTGAGTCAGTAAATTTTTCCCCAAGCAGAGTTTATTTCTCTCACAAGCAGGAATTCAATCTCCAACAAGAATTCATTATCACCAGCAACAAAAATTCATCCCCAACTGAGTTTATTTCTCCAAATCAGTAGATCTATCAACATATTATCTCCTCTCCAACAGAGCTATTCCCCGTAGAATTATCCTCAGACAGGGTCTCTTCCGGTAGAATATTCACCAGCCAAATGGATGTGAATCCCCAGCTAGTCATCTTTGTTCACCATCCCCAACAGAAGTAGAGGAACTATTGTTTTTTACAGCAGTCAAGAATACCATTTCTCATACTCTCCAAACATCAGTCAAGGATTTATTTTTCCGGACTCAGATTATTACGTCAACATTTCATGTTCATACATCATGACATGTGCATACATTACATATAACATAATGTGATACGGTGGGAGAACTGACTTCAGGTTTTGCGTTTTGTCGCAAATGTCGCAGTTAGCAAGAGTCGCCACCGACTTTTATTTTATCCAAAAGGAAAGGTGAAAAAGCACAGGAAAGACCTTTGAGATGTTTTCTTGAGTTCGGGGGGTAGATTATGAAAAGGGAAGATATTAGCACCCTTTTCAACCATGGTTTTCCATGGGATCTTAGTTACTTGCTTAGGTCACTTGCTTTGGTTTGTTTGAAATGGTGTTTGATGTGGTTTTGAAAGTATTTTGTAAAAGAGGCCATTCGTTTAGGCAATCTTTGTAATGATTCTCATTCGTAAGAATGTATACAAAGATGTTTGTATTTTTTGAAAATGTTTTCAATGTTTGTAAGATGTTTTTGAAATGTGTGTCTGTGTTTGTTTTGAAAATAACAAGGATTGTTTGAAATGGAGCAAGTAAATTAAAAGCTATCTACCTACTCAAATGTCTTATGCATCTTCTATTCCTTTAACATTGTTGACTTACCATTGATTTGGTAAGCAACCCTATCTTTGGATGTAAACCGGACGGGTGTGGGTCATCGTATAACCATGATAGCAATGTTGCAAAGTATCTTAGCATTTTTGAGGGACCAAGATCATTTTTGTTTAGGTAACTTTGGAATAGCGTCATCGAGGGGATATGATCTTACATTTGTTTTATTTTGCAAAGATACTTCGCATGCATAACATGGCCATTTTATTTTAGGCAAACAAGTGGAGAAACCCTAAGGATGCTTGTGTGCAAGTGTGTTATTTGCATGCGTTTTGTCTTTGATTAGGATTGTCTATTTTGTTGTTTTTATCTTGCCATACATTTCCTATTTTACTAACAAGCATACAAAAATAATAAAATGCAAAAAAAAGAAGATAAAACCCTACGCTATTACAATCATATTGAATAACATGAAATTATAAAGGCAGAAATAAAAGCAAAAGGCAGGAAGGAAAAAAAAGAAAAGGTCTTTCGACTCAGGCAGGAACCCTTCGATTCTGCGTATTTTGGCTTCTTTCGATTTGCCTTTCTGTCTCCTTCGACTGGGGGTTGGAGTCAGTATGGTTCTGGCTTTTCCACAGGCTCCTTGCTGACTCATTGTAAGCAAATTAGGCCCCCAGATTGTGATTCGAAAGGCTTATGCAGCTAGCCAATCGAAGGGTATAACAAACCTGTCTTAAGTTCTTAAAATGCAACATCCAAACATAACTACAGTCCAGGGGTTAGCACAAAAACAAAACAATGGGTATCAAAGTCCAAAGTATAACTAATTAAGGTTGAGTTTTCAGCAAATGGGCAGTCAGGATCAAATGTTAAAAACATGGTCCAGAAATATCTACATTTTTCTTTATTGGCATGTGCACATGATGTTTAAATGAAAGAGTTCCAAGTTTAGAGAGAACTTACCTCTTGAAGTACTTAGTCGAAAAAGCTGTAGGTGACTCTTTTTTTTATGGTGGAGGGAGCCTCGCTGGGATCTTCCTGAAGCTAGTTCTGTTACTGTTTGGTTTGGGCAGTCACTGAATCGAAAGAGAGTATGTGATGGTGATGTGTGAATTGAAGGTTGCTACAGTCTAGGGGAAGTAAATCGAAAGGTACACCACTAAGGCTTCTTATGAAAAAATCTTAGTGTTTTAAAGGTTTGAGAATGTTGGAGAGTTTGAGAATATGGGAGTTTGAGAATATGGGAGTTTGAGAATATGGGAGAGTTTTAGTGCTTGAGGATTTTTTATGATTTTTCTCTCTAGCAAAAATCTGGACCCTTTCTTTGTCAACGGTTCCTCTATTTATAGAGAAAAGGTTTGGAAGTTTAAACAAAGACGTGGCTTGGCTGAAACGTGAATATTAAGCTATGTCAGATTTTCAAAGATCCCAAGGTGAAGTACTGAAGTTGTTGGTTAAAAGGGGCTGACTTCCCTGACTTATGGTGAAGTACAAATAGGGTTTAAGCAAAGCATGGGCTTGGGACAGGATTTGTACTTAGCAAGTTCATTTTCACGCAAAAAACTTTTGGACAAAGGCTTAATCACCTGGACAATAGCTTAATCCAAAATGTAAGCAATTAATTATAGAGTGAAATACAAGCATTAAGGCTTGTAAAGTAAGATCACGTAGCAGGGTCCACAGATTTGATTAGTTGTCCTTTCAAAATCCCATTTCCACTTGTGTCGAAGAGTTCTAGAAATGTACTAAAGAAGACTGCGTCGAAGGATTCAGAGTTGGGTTTGAAAGATGCTGATTTGAAGGGAACTAAAACTCCAATCGAAGCTTTTGTGTGAAGGTGGCTCATGTCCAATCGAAAGCTTGCATGCCAGAGGTTACATGTGGTCAAACAAATGAGTGTATGTAGGCAGACAAACTGTTCATATTCGAAAGAGGCAAATAGGGACAAAAAGTGCAAATATAAGAATGTTAAAAGTGAGCCTTTTGCCTTGGAATTGAAATAGATTACAAGAGGCTTTTTTCTTCTTCTTGTGAATCCAAACCAAAATGTGTCAGAGGCCCATGCCCAATCGAAGTACGCAAGCCAAGCTTGTGTCGAAAGAGGCCAAAAGGCCAGTCGAAGGAGCTGAAACGAAGAACACTTGTATTTCTCCAAATTTTGTCAAAATAATATTTTTATCTGTTTTCCCCTTTTTTTACAGTTTCTTTTTAATTTTGGTACTGGAAAATTCCAAAGTACTTGTGCAGGCTTTAACCTTGAGAAACCTTGTGAGAAAGGCCTTGAAGAATGAGAGGGAAAATTTTAGGGTACAACAGCTGCCCCTGTTCAATCTTCTTAGACCTGAAGAGTTAGATTGGCGAGCTCTGCCATTTGTGACTCGAAGGTGAAAGATGATTAGACACTAGAGTGCCCATAAATTTGCACTCGATAATGTGTAGTTGAGGGAATGGGCTTAAACATGCCATTTGGATAAGTGATAGAGTCTTGTTGGAGATGGGCTTGTAGATGCCATCCAAGAATGTCTGTTGAATTGTAAGTTGTAAGTCAAAAGAATAAGTATCAGAATGGTGTCCGTGTTTGGCACGTATTTGAGCTGTATCTGGAGTCTGAATTTGTATGAGCGACATAATAGCATCCGTGTCTGGAGCGTATCCGTATTGTATCTTGATTGTACATTGTTTAGCAGTAGCTGTTAATCTTATCCTGAAAGGGTAAAATGTTAGCCGGAACACAAAATTATGTTGCATGAAATGTATGATGCAATATATGTGTTTTATCAATGTTTATGATAATATGGATGTAATGTATGCGTATGTAAGCTGATTTACTGTATTACTGTATGATTGTGGAAAATAAATCCTTGACTGCTGCTGAGGATATGTGGATTCTTCATATCTTGAAATTGAAGCATTGACAAAATCCTATTGTGAGAGAAATGCCATATACTGCTTGAGTAATCTGCTTGGGGAATCCAGAGAATTTTGATGACTTCTATTGGGGTTTTAACAATGGGAATCCTCGTTCTGTTAGGAACAATGAAAACTCTATGGGGAAAAAGCTTATTCCTATTTGGAAAAAGTTCAGGAGTTTCGGTCACCTGCCGCTCTACTGGGGAATTATCCTAGGTTAGGGAAAAATAGAATTTAGCTGTCGTCCTGTTGGTTTTCAGGCTTCACGATAACTTGCTGGGGAATTTTGGAGAAACTGGATGATTTCCACTGTGGATTAATAGTTTGAAGTTTCATATCCGCTGGGGATCTTAATGACGTACTATAGGGATTGCTCATGGAATAGCCTAGAGACATTTTCCTATTCTTTTAACCTGTCAGTAATTGTTCTTTTTCATTTTGTTTATTTGTAAACAGTAATTATGTTCAAATGCATATGTTCATTAATGAATCAATGGATGTTTTTTGCAAATAAAACACAAGTGTAAAAGAAAAAGACAAATAGCTTTCTGTACTTTAAAGAGACATCTTTGTATTCACTTTCAATAAGTATTTTGTACAAAGGAGACAAACATCCTAGTAAGAGGATGGTGTCAAGAAAATAAGAAAAATTTATACAAAGAAAGATAGCTATGTGTGATAATCCCATGGGGTTCCCATTCTGCTATAGCCTCCGTATCTCTGAATATCTTGTCTATCTGTTGCTTCGTCCGAAGATGATTGAATTGATCAGAAGTTCGAGTTTGTCAGTGGAGAGGTTGAAGTTGTCCTCAAAGTGATCCGACGAGACATAATCATACGCTTTAATTCCCTAACTTTTGCCTGGACTGCCCTTTCGGGTTTTCAATCCACCGGGAAACCCCTTTTTGCCCAAGTCTCCCTTTCGGGTTTTCAACTTGCCGGGTGTACAAATTTTTTTATTTTATCCCTAATTTTTGCCCGAACCTTTTGGTTCGCCGGGATCCCCTTGTTTTGCCTAGGTGTGTCAACCTAGCAGGTCTCTTATGCGTAGTATCTTTTAACTATGTCTGCGTTCGCAGGGTGTGGCAGGTCGTCATCGTCCATGCTGGTTAAGATCATTGCCCCACCGAAAAAGATGTTCTTGATTACAAATGGTCCTTCATACGTAGGAGTCCATTTGCCCCTGGGATCACTTTGTGGCAAGATGATGCGTTTGATCACTAGATCCCCAACTTGATATACTTGGCATCTGACCTTCTTGTTGAAAGCCTTGATCATCTGTTTTTGATACATCTGACCATGGCAAACAACAATAAGACTCTTTTCGTCAATTCAGTTTCGTTGATCAAGCCGGGTCTGGATCCAATCGTCCTCACTCAAACCTGCATCTTTCATAATTATCAAAGAGGGGATTCGAACCTCAATAGGCAAGACAACCTCCATGCCATAAACCAAAGAATAAGGTGTTTCCCCAATTGATGTGCGAGTCATGGTACGGTACCCGTGGAGAGCAAACGGTAGCATTTCATGCCAGTTTTTGTAGGTGATTGTCATCTTATGTATGATCTTTTTAATGTTTTTATTGGAAGCTTCGACTGCACCATTCATCTTTGGCCGATAGGGGGATGAATTGTGATGTTGAATCTTGAACTGCTTGCACAAGGCAGTGATCATAGTATTGTTAAGGTTCGTACCGTTATCAATGATGATCCTTTCTGGGATACCGTACCGACAAATAAGGTTCTGCTTGATGAAGCAGGCAACACCATTCTTAGTAACAGATGCGAAGGAAGCTGCTTCGACCCACTTCGTGAAATAGTTAATGGCCACTAGAATGAAGCGGTGTCCATTGGAAGCTGTAGGCTTGATCTCTTCAATCATATCGATTCCCCACATAGCGAAGGGCCAAGGAGCTGTTAAGACATTTAGAGGAACCAGAGGCACGTGCACCTTGTCTGCATAGATTTGACACTTATGACAGGTCCAAGAGTGTTGATAGCAGTCTGCTTCCATGGTAGACCAATAATAGCCTGCCCGTAGAATTTTCTTCGCAATCGTATGCCCACTAGAATGAGTGCCAAAGGTACCTTCATGTAATTCAGCCATAATCTTTTCAGCCTCAATCTTATCCATACAACGGAGCAGAATAGAATCATGATTACGTTTGTATAGGATGCCATTACTTAGGAAGAACTTAGCAGAGAATCTCCTTAAGAACTTTTTGTCGTTGATTGAAGCTCCTTCTGGATATTCTTGAGCCTCGAGATACCTTTTGACTTCATGGAACCAAGGCTGGTCCACTACTTCTTCAATATTAATCTCGTGACAGTGTGCTAGCTCGTCCATTCATTTAATGGTGATCCGGGGAGCCTCGTTATCCCAATTAAGTTTAAACATAGATGACATTGTGGCTAGATCATCTGCTAGTTGATTTTCTTCTCGCGGGAAGTGCTCGAAGGTAATCTGCTCAAAATATGGTAGCAATGTCAAAACATGTTCTTTGTAAGGGATAAGGTTTGGGTGCTTAGTGTCCCATTCTCCTTTGATCTGACTGATGACCAAAGCTGAATCTCCAAACACATCTAAAGATTTGATTCCCAAGTCTATGGAAGCCTTGAGACCAAAGATGCATGCTTCGTATTCCACCATGTTGTTCGTACAGTTGAAGCAAAGTCTGGCAGTAAAAGGAGTATGGCATCCTTCTGGAGATATGAGTACAGTGCCGATACCATTACCAAGTGCATTGGACGCCCCGTCAAAGAACATGGTCCATCAGGATCCTTGTTCAGGTCTGTCATATGGTCTGATCTCTTCACATTTTTCTAATGTCATGATGTATTCGTCCGGGAATTCAAACTTCATGGATTGATAATATTCTACAACTTGATGAGCAAGATGATCAGCTAGCACACTGCCTTTTATAACTTTATGGGTAGTGTATTGTATGTCATATTCTGTTAAGATCATATGCCATCTAGCTATTCTTCCAGACAAAGCAGGCTTTTTGAAGATGTACTTTATCGGATCCATCTTAGATATCAACAAAGTGGTATGAGTCAACATATACTTTCTTAGCCAGCGAGCAACCCATGCCAGAGCGCATCAAGTTTTCTCGAGCAGTGAATATCTGGTTTCACAGTCGGTAAACTTTTTGCTTAGGTAGTAAATAGCGTGCTCTTTTCGTCCAGACTCGTCATGCTGCCCCAATACACACCCCATTGAGTTCTCTAAAACGGTCAGATATATGATTAGTGGTCTTCCCTCAACTGGTGGCATCAAAACAGGAGGCTCTTGTAAATACTCCATGATCTTGTCAAAAGCAATCTGGTATTCGTCATTCCATCTAACTACTTGATCTTTCTTCACCAGTTTGAAGATTGGATCATAAGTAGCTGTCAAGTGAGAAATGAATCTGGAGATATAGTTCAAACGTCCCAAGAATCCTCTGACTTCCTTCTCAGTACGAGGAGCAGGCATTTCTTGTATTGCTTTGACCTTGGCAGGATCAACCTCGATGCCTTTGTTGCTGACAATGAAACCTAAGAGTTTACCGGACCAGACTCCGAATGTGCACTTGTTTGGATTCAATCTTAGTTTGTACTCCTTCAATTTGACAAACAACTTTTGCAAGTGATCAAGGTGTTCCTCTTCAGTTTGTGATTGGGCTATCATGTCATCTACGTAGACCTCTATCTCATGATGTATCATATCATGAAACAAAGCTACCATGACGCGTTGATAGGTTGCCTTGGCGTTCTTCAGTCCGAATGGCATCACTTTGTAGCAGAACATGCCCCACTGTGTGACAAACGTAGTTTTCTCCATGTCCTCAGGTGCCATTTAGATCTGGTTATATACTGAGAATCCGTCCATGAAGGAAAATACTTTATGCTGGGCCGTATTATCAACCAGGATATCAATGTGTGGAAGTGGAAAATCATCTTTAGGGCTGGCCCTGTTTAAATTTATATAATCCATGCACTTTCTTACTTTGCCGTCCTTTTTAGGCATGAGAACAATGTTGGCAACCCATTGAGGATAGGAATTAACAGCCAGAAATCTAGCATTGAATTGTTTCATGACTTCTGCTTTGATCTTCTCTGACATGTCAGGTCTCATGCGGCGGACTTTTTGTTTCACTGGTGGACAGTCTTCTCTTGTGGGTAGACGATGTACCACGATGTCTGTATCAAGTCCCGACATGTCTTCGTATGACCAGGCAAAGATCTTAACATAATCATGCAATAGCTGAATCAGGCGCTCCTTGACACTCGACTCTAGATTGGCACCAACTTTGATTTCCTTTTTATCTTCCTCGGTACCCAAGTTGATTGTATCCAACAGCTCCTCATGAGGCTGCATAGCTCTTTCCTCTTGTTTTAGTAGTCTGGCCAATTCCCCTGGCACCTCACAATCTTCCTCACCTTCGTATTCGGCTTGGTAGATCAGATCTTCAGAGTCACTGAAGGCTATAGCAGTATCGTTACCCATGGGATCTGGAATGGAGGGGTACCTGCATTTTTAAGTGTGGGTGTGTGTAAGGGTATAACCATCTTTAAACAATAAAAATGTAAAAGAAAGACAATGAGCACAAAAGACTTGTATGTGAAAAAGCGCCCATGATTCATTGAATGCTATATGAAGATGAAATAAAAACCCTTACAAATGGACCATTGTGTCTCGGGTAAGGCACAAGGTTTTTAAAGTGCAAATTGTTCGTGAATATTACAAGTCCAACAGAAATGTAAAAGATAAATTACTGAGAGATGAAAGTTATTGGAACAAAGTCTCTGGCTTCCCAGTTGCGAAGTCCTCCGTTGACAGTAGGAAATATCCAATTTTCCAAGCCGCCATCCTCCTCATTGTCTTCTACTGCATTGATGCCTTGGTTGCTAATCTTCACAGGTGGCCTTCCAGCACGGGCACGGCGCACAGCCTTCTGAGCAGTTGAAGTAAACCCCAAGCCAAACTTGTCTAATTTGTGCGGAATGTCTAGAAGCTTCCCCCAGATGGTGCATCCACCTTCTTCCACTACTGCCTTTGCGTCCTTTAGAGATGACATCCAAAGTGGAGGTCTTGTGATCTTAGGAATCAAGGATACCGCCTTGGTTGCCGCTACTTCTTGAGAGACTTCTACAAAATGTTGGAAAGGGGTTTCAATGAACTCGCCATCCAACTCCACATATCAGAAAGAATTCAGATGACTAATCATGTACTCCTCCTCCCCATGGACAATTATGATCTTTCCTTGGACTGGGTACTTCAGCATCTGATGCAATATGGATGTGACAGCACCGACATTGTGGATCCAGGGGCGTCCTAACAGACAAGAATAAGAAGGACAGATATCCATCACATAGAAGGTTGAGTTGAAAATCTGAGTTCCCACCTTTATTGGGATGTCCACCTCCCCGTGGACCATCCTCTTCGAACCATCAAATGCTCTCACTACTATGTTATTGGGTTTTAAAGTTAGCCCCTTGCAATACAATCTATCAAGGGCTTTCTTCGGTAAGACGTTTAAAGATGATCCAGTATCAACCAAGACATGGGCTAGGGTTGTTCCTCTACACTCCACAGAGACATGTAATGCCTCGTTGTGTTTTCTCCCTTTGGGCGTCAAATCAGCATCGGAGAAACCCAAGCCATTGTCAGCTGTCAAATTGGCCACACAGTCTTGGAACTGGTCAACAGACGTCTCTTGTGGCACATGAGTTGTCTTTAGAAATTTTACCAGAGCTTTCGCATGTGCCTCAGAGCATAACAACAATGCTAGCATGGATATATTGGAAGGGGTTTGCCCCAACTGTTCAACCACATCATAATCACTCTTCTCTATTATCCTCAGGATTTCTTCCATTTCCTTCTTGGATGTTTCGGGAATAGATAGTGATTGAGCCTTCGTCCGGGAAGGCTCTTCTTGAATGCTTTTTCCTTTATTCTCAGCAGTGGAAGTAGGGATAGGGATTGTGTTGTCTTTGTCGGTAAGTACGCTTGCAGGTATAATCACTGGTACAGAGGTAATCTTCGGAACGGCCGCAGGTCCAAAAATTGCCTTTGGAGGGGAAATCTCTGGAGAGAAGATTCTACCACTGCGGGTAATCTTGCTAGTTCCAGAAATATTGCTAATGTCGGTATTCTCTTCTTCGGAGCTCTCTTCTTCGGCAGTCGGTTCATCTTCTTTGATACCATGGTAGTAGATTTCTCCACCATAATTCCATGGTACTGTTTTATCTGACTTGTACGGGACCGGCCCGAGCATTATGATCTTAAATGGAGTAGTTTTTGGATCTGGTGTAATCCTAACGGGTCTTTTAGGGACCCTGGAAGGATTGGCGTAGATGGTTATGATTGAAACTTCTTTAACTGGAACGGGTGAAACAGGAGCATTCTCAAACAGAATTTCTCGGTTATCAATCAGTTGTTGGATACCCTTTTTTAACAGAGGGCAATCAAATGATGAGGATAGGAAAGCATGGCAGTCTTTGTCACAACCTGGGAATATACCAGCTTTCAACAAATTCAACTTAATGATCGGGAGTGGAGTCAACAGTTCATCCACGGTGGCAACAAATAAATCTTCCTCGACAACATTGGCATTGTGACCATGCCTAGGCATTGGAGCGGAAATAAAATTTGGTTTCTCAGGCGCTTCAAACTCAACTTCCTTCGCATCTATTAGGTCTTGAATTTTGTTCTTTAGAGCCCAGTAGTTGTTAGTGTCGTGCCCTAGACTTTCAGAATGGTATGCGCATCTGGCATTTGGATGATAATAAGGGGACGTGGTATTGGGATTCTTTGGGGCCTCTTTTAAAGTTGCCAGATTCAATTTCAGAAGATATGGTAGAACCTGGGCTGGAGTCATGTTAATCCTGGTGAATTGCCGGACTGGCCTTTCAACCCTTGGCTGGTTATTTCTTGGCTGGTCAGATGCAGGCTTTGGAATCATAACGGCCCCCACCATTGGTCGGCGTTCAGTTCTTCCTTGATTCCTCTGTAAATAAACAGTAGACACCTCCTTCTTCCCGGTGAAAGGTTTCCTCACAGCTGTAGAGGCAGACGCATCCTTCTGAATCTTCCCACTTCTTATACCAGCTTCTACCCTCTCGCTGGTTAAAATCAATTCAGTAAACCCTGCAGAGGAACTCCCAATCAGATGATTGAAGAAAGGCCCTGATAGAGTTCCCAAGAACATGTCCACCAACTTCCTTTCAAACAGAGGGGGCTGCACTCTTCCGGCTAGATCTCTCCACTTTTGCGCGTAATCTTTGAAGCCCTTATTGGAAACCATAGCCATACTCTGAAGTTGAGTACGGGTAGGCGCCAAATCGGTGTTGTACTGGTATTGTTTATAGAAAGTTGCGGCCAGGTCTTCCCAATTGTGGACGTCGGCCCTTTCTAATTGGTAAAACCAATCAAGTTGCATTCCTGATAAACTGTCTTGGAAAAAGTGGACCCACAAGTCTTTGTCGGCAGAGTGCGGCTGAATCTTTCTGACATATGATCGGAGGTGCATTTTAGGACACGACACTCCATCATACTTGGAAAATAATGCCACTTTAAACTTTGGTGGGATCATAATTCCTGACACTAATCCCAACTCTTCAAAATCTAGCCCCGATACTCTCTGTATTTCTATAGCGCTTAAACGCTCTTCAAGGTGTTTGTACTTGTCATCAACGGGAGGGTATTGTTGTTCAGAGTAGTCCTCCTCTTCCTTCTCTTCTCCAGAATCTGATGGTACTGCCGTTTCTTTTCCTTTTCTTTCCCCTTCATCAGATGTTATTGGAAAATCTAAGGTCCTTTTAGCTTGTCCTTGAAACCTTCTGCCCATGATTACCTCACCAGCTGGCTTCTTCTTATTTTTCTCTTTCTCTTTCTCTAGCAGAGTCTTCAGCTCCTCTTGCCCCTTGGCTAAGGTCATGAGTAACTGTTGAAATTGTGTGTTCCGAGCCTGAAGATCTTTGACCGTTTATTCGAGATCCATCTTACTGAAATAAACAATAGAGAGATGAGGAAACTTGTTGCAAATACATGTTTATGTTTATGATGAATGATATGTATTCATGCAATGCTTTCAAGGATTTACAAATTCAAATTTGTTTTAAACAAAAAGAAACACACGTTATATTAATGAAATAGAATTTGAGTACATCAATGCCCCTTGGGAAAAATAATACAAAATTCTAAGATAAAAAGACATTGCGCATCCTCTTTGGTGCAATGTAGGTATTTAGATTCTGCTCCTCATGAAGTAGCCTAGTCAGTTCTAAAACCTTCTTCTCGCTTGTGTAGAATTGGGCTTCGAAAGTATCACGCTCTCCCTTTTGCTGTATCCAATCCCTTTGCAGGTCTTCGAGTGATGTAGGCATGTCAGGATGTAGGATAGTGTATGGAACTTATCCCTCCTTAACAGGCTCAATAATCACTGAGAGAATGGGAGCATAAGGCATCATAAGACTTTGAGCGCGAGTTCGTACCCACTTGAGGTAAGGCTCAAGAGGGATGGAATTCTTGTGTCCCAAAGTCTTGCTATCTACATTGTTTAGCATCCTCCAAGCTCGAATGAATCTCTGGCGAAGACCTTGATCGTCGTTGTCGTAGTCGAATACCAGGTCTTGAATCAGCATATCATGTAGGCCATCCCTTCGGGCATAACCAAACTGTCTTAGAGCTAAACATGGGTTGTAGGTGATGCCTCCCCTAATGCCAAGTACAGGGACATTAGGGAAATCCCCACAACGGTCAACAATGATAACATTCTCTTTGGATCGAGAGCACCAATGAATATCTGAATGTTTAAGCGTCATTAACCTTTGTGACCACCTCAAACCTTGCTCATTCTTTAAGACTGATTGGGGAAGATGAGAAATAAACCATCTTTCTAGGAGAAGAGTGCAACACATAAGAACACCTCTTTTCTTCATTGTACGAGTGTGAAAAGAGTGTAAGATATCCCCAAGCAATATAGGCACCGGGTTGCGAGACATGAAGATTTTGACAGCGCTCACATCTATGAGTTGGTCAGGATTGGGGAACAAGACTATCCCATAGATGAGAAGAGCTACAATCTCCTCAAAGGCTTGCAAGTCTAGGGAATTCCAACAACTTTGGGCTTTCTCAAATAGAAACATTGCCAAGAAGCCTTTGACACCACTTCTAGTTTCCCAATGAGTTGTGACATCAGATGAGTGCAAGTGCAGGGCTTGAGCAATCTCTTTTGGCCTTGGATCTCTTTCCGTACCATTGAAGGGTAGTTGATTGAGAATAGGAATCCTCAGAAGTTGAGAGAATTCTTCCAAAGTAGGCACAATCTGATAGTCAGGAAATGTGAAGCAATGATGCAAGGGGTCAAAGAACTGGAAGAGAACCTTCAACATATCCTCCTCTGTGTTGGAGGTGACCAAGTTGAGCAGACGACCATGTCTCTCGGTGAATGGAGAGTTCTCAGGGATCCTTGAAGCTAGATCCTTGAGTTATGGAGGAATTCTTACAAGGTTGATTTGGATAGTTTTCCTGCGAAGTGAATCTATAACCTACACAACAAGAACAAAGATGAATCTCCAAAATCCTTGAAATGGTTAGTGAATGCATATGATGTTCATGATGTCCATGATGTTATGCACAAGTATATATGTACAAGCAAATCAAGCAAGTTCTTAGTTTAGGCTTGCATGGGGTTTCATAGGTAAGTACCCTCTTTATGTTTAGTTGGCTCAACCTGTCCTATAAATAGTAACCGGGTTCTAAGGAGCTCAATATCACTGGATTGTTTCCTTGGTCATTGTTTCAGCTCAAACCTCTTTAATAGCAACCAAAATATCCCAAGAAACCAACCCTCAATGAGTGTAGTATCGAGTATCTACCAACTTCGGACTGCACCAAAGCCGGTCATCTCAGTACATCCTAAAAGGCCAAGTTGGTCAAGTAAAGGGTTCTAGAAGTTCATTAGTGCTTCAGGACATCACTCAGCAGCCCCGTATTCTCTTTGATTAACTTAAAGGCTACCGGTACCCACAAATATGTCACACTAACATAGCTATTTCTTAGACCATGTCGGTATACCCCGCACAGTTTCCACAACGTATTGCTATTTACCTATAATGTTTCCCAAATCCGGGTGGAAGATTCAAATCCAAACAAAGAACCATAATGTAAAGCAAACAAGTCAAACAATGTAAGAAAATAAATGTGATCTAAACCCTAAGGTAACCCCACTTTTATAATGACTACCCAGCAGAGTCGCCAGTTCTATGATACGGTGGGAGAACTGACTTGAGGTTTTGCGTTTTGTCGCAAATGTCGCGGTTAGCAAGAGTCGCCACCGACTTTTCTTTTATCCAAAAGGAAAGGTGAAAAAGCACCGGAAAGACCTTTGAGATGTTTTCTTGAGTTCGGGGGGTAGATTATGAAAAGGGAAGGTATTAACACCCTTTTCATCCATGGTTTTCCATGGGCTCTTAGTTATTTTCTTAGATCACTTGCTTTGGTTTGTTTGAAATGGTGTTTGATGTGGTTTTGAAAGTATTTTGTAAAAGAGGCCATTCGTTTAGGAAATCTTTGTCATGATTCTTGTTCGTAAGAATGTATACAAAGATGTTTGTCTTTTTTGAAAATGTTTTCAATGTTTGTAAGATGTTTTTGAAATGTGTGTGTGTTTGTTTTGAAAATAGCAAGGATTGTTTGAAATGGAGCAAGTAACTTAGAAGCTATCTACCTACTCAAATGTCTTTCTTATGCATCTTCTATTCCTTTGACATTGTTGACTTACCATTGATTTGGAAAGAAACCCTATCTTTGGATGTAAACGGGACGGGTGTGGGTCATTGTATAACCATGATAGCAATGTTGCAAAGTATCTTAGCATTTTTGAGGGACCAAGATCAGTTTTGTTTAGGTAACTTTGGAATAGCGTCATCGAGGGGCTATGATCTTACATTTGTTTTGTTTTACCAAGATACTTCGCATGCGTAACATGGCCATTTTATTTTAGGCAACCAAGTGGAGAAACCCTAAGGATGCTTGTGTGCAACTGTGTTATTTGCATGCGTTTTGTCTTTGATTAGGATTGTCTATTTTGTTGTTTTTATCTTGCCATACATTTCCTATTTTACTAACAAGCATACAAAAATAATAAAATGCAAAAAAAAAGATAAAACCCTACGCTATTACAACCATATTGAATA
This sequence comes from Vicia faba, assembly GCA_948472305.1. Classification (NCBI taxonomy): domain Eukaryota; kingdom Viridiplantae; phylum Streptophyta; class Magnoliopsida; order Fabales; family Fabaceae; genus Vicia; species Vicia faba. The sequence goes on along the minus strand of OX451737.1, from coordinate 1,567,104,267 downwards.
GCATGAAATTATAAAGGCAAAAATAAAAGCAAAAGGCAAGAAAAAAAAGGGTCTTTCGACTCAGGCAAGAACCCTTCGATTTTGCGTATTTTGGCTTCTTTCGATTTGCCTTTCTGTCTCCTTCGAATGGGGGTTGGAGTCAGTAAGGTTATGGCTTTTCAACAGGCTCCTTGCTGACTCATTGTAAGCAAATTAGGCCCTCAGATTGTGATTCGAAAGGCTTGTGCAGCTAGCCAATCGAAGGGTATAACAAACCTGTCTTAAGTTCTTAAAATGCAACATCCAAACATAACTACAGTCCAGGGGTTAGCACAAAAACAAAACAATGGGTCTCAAAGTCAAAAGTATAACTAATTAAGGTTGAGTTTTCAGCATATGGGCAGTCAGGATCGAATGTTAAAACATGGTCCAGAAATATCTACATTTTTCTTTATTGGCATGTGCACATGATGTTTAAATGAAAGAGTTCCAAGTTTAGAGAGAACTTACCTCTTGAAGTACTTAGTCGAAAAAGCTGTAGGTGACTCTTTTTTTTTTATGGTGGAGGAAGCCTCGCTGGGATCTTCCTGAAGCTAGTTCTGTTACTGTTTGGTTTGGGCAGTCACTGAATCGAAAGAGAGTATATGATGGTGATGTGTGAATTGAAGGTTGCTACAGTCTAGGGGAAGTAAATCGAAAGGTACACCACTGAGGCTTCTTATGAAAAAATCGTAGAGTTTTAAAGGTTTGAGAATGTTGGAGAGTTTGAGAATATGGGAGAGTTTTAGTGCTTGAGGATTTTTTATGATTTTTCTCTCTAGCAAAAATCTGGACCCTTTCTTTGTCAACGGTTCCTTTATTTATAGAGAAAAGGTTTGGAAGTTTAAACAAAGATGTGGCTTGGCTGAAACGTGAATATTAAGCTATGTCCGATTTTCAAAGATCTCAAGGTGAAGTACGAAAGTTGTTGGTTAAAAGGGGATGACTTCCATGACTTATGGTGAAGTACAAATAGGGTTTAAGCAAAGCATGGGCTTGAGACAGGATTTGTACTTAGCAAGTTCATTTTCACGCAAAAAACTTCTGGACAAAGGCTTAATCACCTGGACAATAGCTTAATCCAAAATATAAGCAATTAATTATGGAGTGAAATACAAGCATTAACGCTTGTAAAGTAAGATCACGTAGTAGGGTCCACATATTTGATCAGCTGTCCTTTCAAAATCTTATTTTCCAGTTGTGTCGAAGAGTTCTAGAAATGTACTAAAGAAGAATGCGTCGAAGGTTTCAGAGTTGGGTTTGAAAGATGCTGATTCAAAGGGAACCAAAACTCCAATCGAAGCTTTTGTATGTAGGTGGCTCATGTCCAATCGAAAGATTGCATGCCAGGGGTTACATGTGGTCAAACGAATGAGTGTATGTAGGAGGACAAACTGTTCATATTCGAAAGAGGCAAATAGGGAACAAAAAGTGCAAATCGAAGAATGTTAAAAGAGAGCCTTTTGCCTTGGAAATGAAATAGATTACAAGAGGCTTTTTTTCTTGTGAATCCAAACCAAAATGTGTCAGAGGCCCATGCCCAGTCGAAGGACGCAAGCCAAGCTTGTGTCGAAAGAGGCCAAAAGGCCAGTCGAAGGAGCTGAAACGAAGAACACTTGTATTTCTCCAAATTTTGTCAAAATAATATTTTTAACTGTTTTCCCCTTTTTTGACAGTTTCCTTTTAATTTTGGTACTGGAAAATATCAAAGTACTTGTGCAGGCTTGAACCTTGAGAAACCTTGTGAGAAAGTCCTTGAAGAATGAGAGGGAAAATTTTGGGGTACAACACATAATCTCGGTTATTTTGAGAACCTCATCACAATGCATCTCATGCATCGCACATAACTAACCCTATATTTCTTTCAGGAAAGACAGTTATTATCAACAATTTCTAGCAGATCCATGATCAACACTCAAAGCTAAACAAAGTAATCATTGGTGCAACAAATGCAACCTTACGCATGTTCCTCACAGAAGTCCTACACAAACCTAACACAACGCAAGCCCTACTGTCCAGGCTTTCATCATGAAGTAACCCTACAATCCAGGTTCCTTCTCACAACCCTACTATCCAGGCTTTCATGTCGAAGTAACCCTATGACCCAGGTTCCTTCCCAAGCCCTACTATCCAGGCTTTCATCTCGAAGTAACCCTACGACCCAGGTTAATTCCCAAGCCCTACCATCCAGGCTTTCATCTCGAAGTAACCTTACTATCAAGGTTCCTTTTCACAACCCTACTATCCAGGCTTTCATCATGAAGTAACTCTATGATCCAGGTTCCTTCTCACAACCCTACTATCCAGGCTTTCATGTCGAAGTAACCCTACGACCCAGGTTCCTTCCCAAGCCCTACTATCCAGGCTTTCATCTCAAAGTAACCCTACGACCCAGGTTCCTTCCCAAGCCCTACGATCCAGGTTTTCATCTCGAAGTAACCCTACTATCCAAGTTCCTTCTCACATACCTACTATCCAGGCTTTCACGTCGAAGTAACCCTACGATCCAGGTTCCTTCTCACAACCCTACTATCCAGGATTTCGTGTCGAAGTAACCCTACTATCCAAGTTCCTTCTCACATCCCTACTATCTAGGATTTCACGTCGAAGTAACCCTACTATCCAGGTTCCTTCTCACAGCCCTACTATCCAGGATTTCATGTCGAAGTAACCCTACTATCCAGGTTCCTTCTTAAGCCCTACTATCCAGGCTTTCATCTCAAAGTAACCCTACGACTCAGGTTCCTTCCCAAGCCCTACTATCCAGGCTTTCATCTCGAAGTAACCCTAAGACCCAGTTCCTTCTCAAGCCCTATTATCCAGGCTTTTATCTCGAAGTAACCCTACTATCCAGGTTGCTTCTCATAACCTTGCAATCCGGGTTCTTCCTCTCTTATCCCAAGACAGCAATCCACAACACTGTAAGACTGGGACCCAATCAAACACGATTGGTTTCACATCTCTCCAGTAAGTCGTGGTGCAACATATACCCCGACCAGATACGCAGTTCACTTCCGCTTCCCCAAACCGGAGTTATTCCCCAGTAGAGTAATGGACAATTGAAGCTCCTAAAACTCTATTTCTCCCATGACTGAGACCAACATTCCCCAGCGAAGTCCTCCTCAACAGCAGGTATACGAGTTCTCGCAAAGAATCTCTTATGCGATCGACACCTCTTCAGATGGCATCTTTAAGCCCATCCCTGACAATCTTCAATCCTCAACTTCCAAATGGCATCTATAAGCCCATTCCCAATATTACAAATCAAGTATCTCTTCATGCGAGTGCAAATTTCCAAGCACTCTAGTGTTCAATCATCTTCCACCTTCAGATCACGAAAGGCAGACGAGCCAATCTACATCTTCAGGTTTAAGAAGATTGAACATGGGAAGCTGTTGTACCCCAAAATTTTCCCTCCCATATTTCTCAACACATGGCAAGTGAGGTCCCTAAATTGCTCAAGGAAGTTTAAGAATTGACCAGACAAACTCTCTCCTGTGACAGTATACCTTAAATTAGGGTTTCCATCTTCATAAAAATGTGTGAAACACAAAGGAATCAAATTCTCACCATTGTCCTAATATGTTCTCAAGATCATCCATGTCATGTTTCAAGCCTTGCAGAAGAAGTTTGCTCAGTCAATTGCTCAAATGCCTGAAAATCAACTATACTAGGTCAAAAGTCAACTGTGGCCCACATACAATCAAACTTCAAGATTTTTGGTCAACATCCTCATTTTGAAGTATTATCCATCATTTTATCAAGGGTTGATCATGATTCCTCAAGGATTGCTCACAATTCATCAAAACCCAAAAAAGGCTAAATTAGGGTTTTACAGGAAAAGTCAACTCAACTTTGACCAAGCATAACTTTCTCATACTTTATTAGAAATGACCCATCAAAAGCTCATTTTAAATAGGATGGAATTCCCTAAAATTCATATTCATCTCCCAAATCCAGAATATGCACTCACAAAAAGATATGAATTTTGACATTATAGGTCCTTTTGAAAAGTCAACAAAAACACCTTTTGGGTCAAAGCTTCATACATGGACATGGAAGACTCAATTGAGATGATAACAAAAGTGTTGTTTAGAGGACATCCTAAGCTTTCTAAAAAGTCCAAGAACCCCTATCTAGGGTCAAAATTGAGAGAGTTATGCATTGGCCAAGTTGACGATTTTTGCAAAATTGCCAAAAGTCAAATATGCTCAAATATGCATTTTTTGCTAAATGGGCCCAACTTTTTATGCTTGTACCTCAATTATAATGCGGTCCACGACTCAAATGTTCACTCACCCATTATGTGCTTCATTTTTCAATTTATTTTGATTTTTCATTAATTAAAAAGTGAATTAAATCAAATAAATGATGAAAATTAACAAAGATATGATATGATTTGTTTTTTTGACAGATTGGCAATCAAGATATGCTGAGTTGACAAGATCAAATCGAATCAAGGTCAATTGGTACAAGAAAGGCATGGTTTGGCTCAAAATAGCAACATATCATATAACTTGCAAATCAAATCAAATCTTGGATAAATTCAAAGATTTAGTCCAAGTTTGTTAACCTAATTCACTCTAGGTTATATAGTGAACAATTCTAGATCAAAAAGACAAGGGTTAGAGTCGTGAAAAAAGGCAGAGCAAACTTAAAAATTCAAAGAAAAGTGTGAATTTGTTTTCACTCCACAGACCATCTCAAGCTATCGTAGCTATCCCAATCCATTGTTGGACGTCCCAGGAAGCTATCCCAATCGTTTGCAAGGCCTGAAATACCCAGAAACACGCGCTACATCTCATACGATTTAACATAAGTTTCCAATTCGATTATCATAATTCTTGCATCATTAGCACTTTTGATTGTTATACTCGTGTTTATCATCATGTTTGCAAGCTAACCATGTCATTTAATTGCGTTGTTGAAGCCTGTACACGATGTTGCCATTGCTAGGGTTTTTGTGTTATTTTTAGGGTCTTTTTATACAGGAACAATTGGGCTTTGAATCAGGTACCATGATGCTCGTGAGGATGAGACGAGTTGATTGGTACCATTACCTTTCATTTATCTTGCTTGTACAACATTTTTTAAATATGCAGGGTTATACCTACAGTGGATGTCTGTAGGTAAAAGTCCCTTTGTCTAAAACGACGGAGAAGGGAAGAAGAAGATGTGTGTCTGCCAGCCATTCATCCATTTGAATCTCGCGCTCTTTGGAATCAGCTCTTTTGTTTTTTCTTATATTATGTTTCATTATTATTGTAATTACAACTAAAAATCATAGCTCAGCTGGCAGCGTGGCATTGGATTTAAGCGTGAGGACCTGGGTTCGATCCCAGGTCCCATCGCTTTCTTTATTTTCCTTTCTATCAGCAGATCCAGTGCCTCACAGTCTCAAGCGCCTTCCATAAAACCTCAACATCCAGCCATTTGACGCGCTCTTACCCAGATCTGACGCTTCCAGCCGAAGGACCATGGTACACGTTCAAGTCAACGCTACACAGAATCAGGCAGGCTGACTGGGCTTGAAGCATGTTGGGCTTGGAAATTCAGATGTGCACCCCCAGATTTGCTAACAACATACATGCCCATTTTTATTTCTTTCTTATTTTTATTTCCTTATTTAATTATTTTGCTTAATTATTTTTCCACAAAAATTAATCACTTTTTTTTATTTAATCATAAAAATCAATAAATCACAAAATACCAAGAAAAAAAAACATTCTTTAAAATAAATTATTTAATTTAATTAGAAATATAGGTTAATTTAATTTCTTTTCTATAATTAAAATCAAATAGAAATTAGGTTTAATTTTACAATTAAATTTCTTTTTTCTCAAATAAAAAACCCAAAAAACACAAAATCTTGTTTTCTTTGTAAAATATTTTATTTTCTTGAAATTATTTAATTTAGCTAGATTAGGTTAATTTCAATTTCTTTTTCATAATTAAAATAATTAGAATTAGGGTTTTAGTCGTACATAACTCAATTAATTCTTTTCTCGAAAAAATAATCTTTTTTCTTTCAATTAGAGTTTAGGTTATTTTTCAACATCCCTCACATTTAATTTACCGCACACACTTTTATTTGTTTTTATTATTATTGTAACTGTTTCGAGGTTGTAATAGCTTTAATTAGGGTTTTAAATTTCACATCTTTTATTTCCCGTCAAAATAATTATGTAACTGTCAAAGCCTTGTAATATCTAGGTTTATCTTCTCGCATTTTTTATTCCTGCAAATATTTAACTGTCTAGATGTATGCTAATAGGATTGTATGGCAAGAATGCATGACAAAATTAAAATGGTTAGAAAACCCTAATGTGCAAAGATAATAAACTGAAAAATAAATCACTCGCACAAATTCACTCTTAGGGTATACTCTCACTTCTGTTGCCTTCGATAAACGATCATTAAGCATAAGGTGTCTTAGTGGTTGCCCTCCCGTCTAAAAATATCAAATGTCCCATTCGAATGTTGCCTCGGAAATGTTGCCTCGGAAAAGATCTTAAGACTCTAGGGTTACTACTAAGGTGTCCTAATATTGCTTTAGTGACCGTACGTCCCTTTCGAATTGACCCTTACAAATTCCCACGACGGTGCTACCTATTTCTCAATAGTAGGATAGCGCTGTCTAAAGGAAACAAGAATAGAAATGATCCTTTTTTCGAATGGGTAGATACTAGTAGGTACTTGCTCAAATCAAAACTTTTCACACTTACACTTTTCAAACAAATGTTCAAAACAACTTCATCACACCCTTGAAGACCGATACAAGGGTTATCACGAAGTAAAACATTTTTCAAAAACAAGCACACAAACACAAGCAATTTAAAAATGAGCAAGTACCTAAGAGCCCATGGAAAACCATGGATAGAAAGGGTGCTAACACCTTCCCTTTCTATAATCTACCCCCCGTACTCAAAATCTCGAAAAAGGAATTTTTCTGTACTTTTTTCCTTTCCAGTTGGATGAAATAAAAGTCGGTGACGACTCTTGCTTACCGCAACATTTTACGAATAAAAAAATGCAAACCAATAAAAACAGTCGGTTCTGCCACCGTATCACACAGAGCATCATTATGCTTTCTCCCCTTGGTTGTCAAATCAGCATCAGAAAAACCCAATCCATTATCAGCAGTCAGACTGGCCACACAGTCCTCGAATTGGTCAGCGAAGGTTTCTTGCGGCACATGCGCAGTCTTGAGAAATGTAACCAAAGCCTTTGCATGGGCCTCATAACACAATAACAGAGCCATCATTGATATCTTCGAAGGGGTCTGCCTCAGCTGTTCGACCATATTGTAGTCGCTCTTCTTGATTATCTTTAAAATCTCCTCCGTTTCTTGTTTAGAGGATTCCAAAATAACTTCTATAGGTGCCTCCGTCCGGGCAGGCTCACCTACAACTTCTTTGCCTTGAGTCCCAGATGACTCATCAGCAAGGGTAACAACTGGAGTAAGGATGGGAGTTGTAGCAGGATTACTGGCCAAAACAACATATGGAATAACAATAGGCTTAGCAACAGTCTCCAGGGAGATCTCGGGAGAGAAAACCCTTCCACTTCGAGTAATTTTGTTGGTCCCGACAATGTTACTGACATCGGGATTAGCCTATTTAGTTTTTTCGTCTTTAATTGTTAACAAATCCTGCTTGACGCCATGGTAGTAAATGCCAGCACCATAATTCCAAGGAACAACTTTGTGCGAGGAGTATGGTACAGGGACAGGAAAAGTGATTATTAATGGAGCAATTCTTGGAGAAGATGTAATCCTAACAGGTCTTTTGGAGGAGACCTTGGAAGGATTGGCAGAAATGGTTATGATAGCAACATCTTCATGTAGAACAGTTGGAACCGAAGTCTTTTCGAACAAAATCTCTTTGTTATCCGTCAGGCATTGAACACATGCCTTCAACAAATAACAACCAGAAGGCAGAGATAAATAGATGTGGCAACCTTCACCACAACCCAAAAATAAACCGGCTAGCAACAAATTCGTCTTGACGGTCATGAGAGGAGTAGAAACTTCATCAACAAAAGTAACAAATAGATCAGTATCAACGCCATTAACACCACGGTTGTGCTTGGGCATGGGAGCAATTATGACATTAGGCATCTCAGGTACATCAAACTCAATCTCCTTTGCTTCGATCAGATCCTGTATCTTATTCTTTATAGCCCAACAGTCGTTTGTATCATATCATGGACTCTCAGAATGGTACGAACACCGAGCGTTTGGATTGCAACGAGGAGATGTGATGTTGGGATTTGGGAGCCTCCCTTAAGAATGACAAATTAGATTTTAACAGATGGGGTAAAACCTCAGACAATGTTATATTGATCCGAGTGAACCGCCTTTGAGGTCTTTCTACCCTTGGCTGATTGTTTCGTTGTTGAATAGCCACATGCCTAGGTATCATTGCAGCCCCCTACCGTTGGGCGGTGCTCGGTTCTATTCTGACTTCTTGGATTGTAAATAGCATTGACCTCCTTCTTACCCATGAATGGCTTTTTCACTGTACTTGAAGAGGCGTCTTTCTGGATCTTTCCACTTTGGATCCCAACTTCTACCCTTTCTCTAGTCAATATCAGCTCAGTAAAACCAGCCGAGGAGCTACTAATTAAGTGATTAAAGAATGGACCAGATAGCGTACCAAGAAACATGTCCACCAACTCTATATCATACAAAGGGGGTTGGACTCTCCTTGCCAAATCTCTCCACTTATGAGCGTAGTCCTTAAAACCTTCGCTTGCACCCATAGACATACTCTAGAGTTGAGTACGAGTAAGAGCAAGGTCAGTGTTATACTGATATTGCTGATGAAAAGCAGCAACCAGATCTTCCCAGTTGCGAACATTGATTCCCTCCAGCTGATAGAACCACTCAAGCTGAGTCCCGGAAGACTGTCTTGAAAGAAATGGACCCACAAGTTCCTATCAGCAGTGTGAGGATGAATCTTCCTCACATAAGAAAGGAGATGAAGCTTGGGACAAGAAACCCCATCATACTTTGCAAATACCGGAACCTTGAACTTCTGTGGGATGACAACCCCGGATACCAAACCCAACTCTTCAAAATCCAACCCTGGTACTCGTTGGATCTCTATTGCATTCAGACGATCCTCTAACTGTTTGTATCTATCCTCAGTGGGAGGATACTATTCATCATTGTAATCATATTCATCCTCAGAAACCCTTGGACCGAGGTTTTCCTCTCTTGGTTCACTTTCCTGATTCTCCCCCCCTTTGGAGGAAGTTGCCAGCTCTGAACTCGCTTAACCGGTCCTTTGAACCTTCTGCCCAGATTCAAGACACCAACGGTCTTCTTCGCCTTCTTCTTTCTATCTTTCAGAATAAGGGCCTTCAGATCTTCCTGCCCTTTAGCCAAAGCTACAAACATTTGCTAAAATTGGGCATTTTGTGCCTGAAGATCCTTGATACTTTGTTCAGAAGCCATTATTGCCAAAATAAACAACGAAGAAGATGAGAATCCTACTTCGAAACCTGGTTATGCAATGTTATGGATGATATGCATATACAATGATTTCAAGGATTCTTAAAGACTCAAATTTTCTTAAACAAAAGAAACACACATTAATTGTATTAATAAGTTCAAATTGTTATAAAGAGTGCCCTTTAGGCTTACAATCAAACAAAAATAAAACTTAAAGCAAAAAGGAAATTAGGTTTCCCATAAGCGCATCCTCTTTGGTGTAATGTAGGCGTTTATATTCCTCTCTTCATGAAGTAGCCTAGTGAGTTCTAGGACTTTCTTCTCGCTGGCGTAAAATTGAGCTTCAAACGTATCCCGCTCCTCCTTAAGTTGAACCCAGGATTTTTGTAACTCCTCATGATCAGTTGGCATGTCAGGATGAAGAACAAGATAAGGAGTGTCTCCTTCAACAACCGGTTCCATAATCATAGGTAGAATGGAGGGGTAAGGCATCATAAGACTTTGAGCACGGGCTCGTACCCATTTGAGATAAGGCTCAAGAGGGACATAATTCTTGTGCCCCAGTGTTTTGTTATCAACTCTATGTACCATGCCCCAAGCTCGCATGGACCTTTTACGGTAACCCTGAGCATCATTCTCATAGTCGAAGGAGATTCCTTGGATAAGTGTATCATGAGGACCATCCCTTCTCGCATATCTAAACTATCACAGTGCCAAACAAGGATTGTAAGTGATTCCTCCCCTAATGCCCAAGAGAGGGACATTAGGGAGTTCTCCGCATCGATCAATGATGGTAACATTCTCCGAGGATCAAGGACACCATTGAATACCTGAATGTGTAAGAGTCATTAGCATATGAGACCATCTCAAACCCTGTTCATTCTTCAAGACGGATCGGGTTAGGTGCGAAATAAACCACCTAGCCAAAAGAGGAGTGCAACACAGAAGGGTCCCTCTTTTCTTTATAGTGCGAGTATGCAGAGAATGTAGGATATCTCCAAGCAGAGTAGGTACCATATTGCATGACAGGAAAACCTTAACCGTATTCACGTCTATGAGGTGGTCCGGATTAGGAAACAGTACCAACCCATAGATGAGAAGGGATAACACCTCTTCAAAAGCTTGTAAGTCCAGGGTATCCCAAAAATGATGAGCTTTCTCAAACAAGAATTTAGCCAAAAAACCTTTGACACCTCTCCTGGTTTCCCAATTTGCTACTACGTCAGACTATTGTAAGGACAGAGCTTTAGCAATATCTTCAGATTTAGGGTCTCTTTCCATACCATTGAAAGGTACCTTGTTTAGGATAGGCATCCCCAGTAACAGAGAAACTCCTCCATAGTAGGCACTAACTGGTAATCTGGAAAAGTGAAGCAGTGATGTAGAGGGTCAAAGAGTTGAAAGAGCACTTTTAACATTTCTTCATCAGGGTTTGAGGTGACCAAGTTGAGAAGTCGACCATGTCTTTCAGTGAAGGGAGAGATTTCAGGAACCCTTTTGTGATACGGTGGGAGAACTGACTTGAGGTTTTGTGTTTGTGTTCGCACTTGTGCGGTTTAGCAAGAGTCGCCACCGACTTTTTATTTTATCCTAAGGAAAGGTCAAAAAGCACAGGAAAGACCTTTGAGATGTTTTCTTGGGTTCGGGGGGTAGATTATGAAAAGGGAAGGTCCTAACACCCTTTTCATCCATGGTTTTCCATGGGCTCTTAGTTACTTGTTTTAAATCACTTGCCTTGATTTTCAATTGTGTGAAATGGTGTTTTTGCGTGTGTGGGTTTGAAAATGTTTTGAAAAAGATGCCTTGTCTAGGCAACCGTTGTAACAATTCTTTACTCGAATGTTTTACAAAGGTGTTTGTCTTTTTGAAAAGATGTTTCAATGTTTTTGAAAGTTTGTTTTGGAAGTTGTGTTTGTGAAGTGTGTTTTGAAAGTAGGCAAGTATGTTTTGCAAGTTTGATCAAGTAACTAAGAGTTTTCTACCCCTACATTTACTCAAAGATCTTTCTCATGTTTTAACCCTTTTAACAGTGTTGTTTCACCATTGTATTTGGTGAACAACCTTGCGACAGGATGTTAACGGGATAGGCGTGGGTCATCGTTTGGACCATGAATGCAATAGTGTCAAGTGTCTTTGGCAATTTGCTTGAGGGACTATGATCATTTTGTTTAGGCAACTTCAAAAGCGTCATCGAGGGACTATGATCATTTGATTTGTTTTGTTTTTCCAAAGAACTCAACATGAAAACATGGCCCATTTTTGAAGGCAACGAGTGGAGGAACTCTAGGGGTGCAAGTGTGATTGGTGTATCTGATTTTCATGCATTTGTCTTGTATTAGGTTATCTAGCGGTTGATTTTGAATCTTCGCATACAAACCCTAATTACTATACAGTATATAGAAAGCGATAAATTGCGGGAATTTAAAGTCTAAGCTATTACAAATAAGTATCCGAGGATGGGGGTACAAATATTTACAAATGGGGATGAGTCTTATCAGGATAGTAGTGTCCAAATAATATTTACAACTAAATCGAATCGCATTCTCAATGTAAAATATAGCAAAGTATAAGAATAAAAGAGAATCAAAAGTATTGTAAAATGTATGTGATTATTTACAAATGATGCAAGTTAAGTATTGTTATTTATTAAGTATTTATTTATTTTTGTTTTTTTTGTTAAATTATATAAACAAAAGGTTTAATAATAGAAAAGTATTTAACTTAAAAAATCTATTTTTTTATGTATTTTTGTGTTTTATTTAATGTTATATAAACAAAAGTTTTATTTAAAAAAGGGAATATTTAACCTTAAAAAATTCTATTTTTTATGTATTCTTTATTAATGTTTTATACAAGGTTTAAACTAAACAAAAAAAGGTTTTAATAAAAAATGTTTAAACTTAATAATCCTAAGATTCATGTATTTTTAAGTGTAATAAAATAAAAAGAAGCATCTAAGAAAAATTTGTATAAAAAGTTAATGTAATAAGTTATGAAGAAAAAGGAAATAAAGTGATATAATAATAATAAAAAAAAGATATTAGTTTGTAAGTATACAAAAAATAAAAAAAAAGGGTTGAATGGGCCTAAGGGATTATGTACATGGCACGCCCAATGCAGATTAAAACAAGGGGGGTGTAACGCGCCAGGAGGGGTAAGGTGCCAGAATCATTGGGCTTATGCGTTTTTGTGGGGCAAAGGCCCAAAACATGTTACAATTGTTTAGGGTTGGAATTGTTTTGTCTTAGAACAAGGGTTTCACAGTGATTTTGTGAGCGGTGCCGCTTCTCCACCTTTCTTCTTCGTTATCCTCTTCATCTTTCTTGAGCCAAGCTTCTGAGTGAACATCCGTGCCTCAGCTTCTAGAGCGCCACCTCCACTTCCCTCTCTCCATGGTCATGCAAGGCGGTGATGAGAAAAGGTTTGATTTCTGTTTTATGCATTTTTAGGTTTTCAAGTTTTACATGTTATTGATTTTCATATTCTAATCTTTTGTTATCTGTTTATGTGAAGTGTATAAAAAGGGAGAAGGAATTACTACCTTTGGAGAGGAGACGGAGGAGGACGGCGGCGTGTCTCTGGTGGCCGGAGGCGGAGGGAGTATGTGATGCTGTGCTAGCTTTGTGGCCTTCCTGGTACTTTGTATCTTGCCTTTGTTAGGTTTTATGATGAGATTAAATTCTAAAAACCCTATGATAGTTGTTTCTTTTCCTCTTCTGATTGCTTGCCCGTTTCTGAGTTTGATGATGTTGTTGTTGCTTTTGCCTCAGTATTTTTTGCTTCTGAGTTGCTTGACATGTTGGTTCTGAGTTGCCTTATTATTGTGCTTCTGTTTAGCCTATGATGAACCTTGGTTCTGAGGCATTGTTGGCTATTGATTTTCTTCCTCTCTTTTTGGTTTTCTTTGATGATTTCCAATGATGAATCAGTTATGAGAATGTTTGTTGTTTCGCTTCTGATTCTCTTTTTCTCTTTTGGACTGGGCTGGCTTTGCCTATGATGAACCTAGTTCTGAGGCGCCTAACTTTGTTGTTTGGATATTTGGGTGTTTGGATTTTTGAACAAAGGTTAGGGTTAGTGATGTTTTGACAGGCTTGTTGGATACAGACTTGAAGGGCTTGAAAGGCTTATCAGTTTGTGGTACAGATTTTGTTTGGGATGTTCTTGATGCAGGATGGTGTTAGGCTTTTTGGCTTGAGGTATTATGCAGGTTGTATGGATTTTTGGCTTGTGCTTACAGGCTTCATGGTTTGTTTTTGTAATAGGTTTCAGGATACAAGGCTTGAGGTTGCAGGCTTATTGGCTTGTATATGGTTTTTAGCAGGTTGATATGCTTGGTGGTTTGTTGCTTGAAGGAAGCTTTGTTTGTGTTTTTGATACAAGCTTAAGGCTTATGGTAGTTTGAAACAGGCTGGAGATTTATCAGTTTGCTTGTTTGTTTCTGTTATGTGTTTTTAGGCAGGATGAAAACAGGTTGGAGGCAAGCTTTGTGTTATTTCTTTCTATGTGTTCTTCTGCCTTTCTCTTTTACAGTGTTCTGATTTGTTCTCTTTATCTCTAAGCCTGCCTGTAAGCCTCTACTTCTCTCTCTCTTTTCTCTCTCTATCAGAAAAGCATATTTTAATGCTTTACTGTCCTTTTTTCTGAAAAAGTGATGGCCTGGAAAATGATGATAATTTTGAAATATTGCTTGCATATTGTCTTTCCTCTACATATTGTACTTTCCAGATTTCCTGCATTGCTTTGATATCTTCTTTGGACAGTTTTGACAGCTTTGGCAGTTTTTGGACAGTTTGGTTGACATTTTGAACAATGCAATTTGGTTTTGGCATTTCAGTTTGGTTTGCCTTTTCAGTTTGCAATTTGGTTTGGAACTTGTTCAACTTAGTTTGTCACTTTGAACTGTGCAGCTTGCTTGCCCATTTTGACAATGCAATTTATGCAGCTTTATGCATTTGTTTAATATGCTGCCTTGTTCCCTTTTTTTAATTGATTTAGCTTGCAAGATAATTTTCTTTCCCTCTTTGTGAACCAAGAGTCTTCTTACGATTTGCAGAGAGGGTGAACAAACTGATTCTGGCCAACACTTTTAATGATGAGTTTCTGATTAACTATCTGAAAATTCCTTTAATTTATCTGTACTGATTTCTTTCTTTTTTGTCTTTGGAGATAAAAATCAGTTGAGTAATGGGGAGCAGCAGTAGAAGATGAAGATTTCCAGAGATTTAGGATATAGTTTCAATTTATTTTTAATTATTGTAATAATATTATTGTAAACAACTGTAAATAAATTTACAGTGTTCAAATAATATTTGTAACAAACAATTAAAAATGAATAAAAATAATCCTTTGTCAGTTAATTCTCTTTCAATTCACTGTCTATTTAATCATTTAAGTTTCTTGAATTAAAATAACTGGAAGTAAATCCCAATTATTCTAACTTAGATAAAATAAATAATTAATAAACACCGTAGTCTTGTAACTTTGCATTAATCAATAATAAACCCGGCGTCCTAATTAACCATAAGCATTGCACAGTTAATCAAACAAACGTCCATATGCCTTTCCTTTTACTGATTAGACCAATACTTCAAACTCTCAATCAGCAGCCGCATCCCATGTCCCAGATGTTTAGAACTTGAGAAACAAACAGAAATCTTGAGCAAATGTCAAAGCAGTGTAACAGCCAATTAAGACACTGTGGATTCAAATTCTTCTGAAAATGCGCGTGCAAACCCTAATTCTTGATTTATTGTCAAAGAAGCGCCTGCCTGATCAAACCTTGAGCCAAACTCAACCAAACCCTAGCAATCTGCTTGAACTGATTCAAAAGTTAATGGAAACCCTAATTTTGTCTGACTGATGAGAAAAGTCTGTTTGACTGATTCTTAAACCAATCTGAAAAATCAGGAAAAGCCCGAAGCTGTGATTTCTTGTGGAAAAGAGAGGGCAAATTTTGGGGTACAACAGTTGCCCCTGTTCAATCTTCTTGAACCTGAAGAGTTAGATTGGCAGGTTTGCCGTTCGCGACTCGAAGGTAAAAGGAGATTGGACACTAGAGTGCCCAAAAAATTTACACTCGTCAAAGCGTAGTTTGAGGGAATGGGCTTAAAGATGCCATTTGGTCATGGGCTTAAAGATGCCATCTGGAGACGTGACAGGGGGATGGGCTTAGAGATGCCATCTGGAAATTGCTGGTAGGAGGATGGGCTTAGAGATGCCATCTGGAAATGATTGTTGAATTGCTCTTGGATGAGTGACAGAACTACATCCGAATCTGGATCGTATCCGGACTGTATTTGAATGAATCTGGAATAAGTATCAGAATGTTGCCATATCTGGGTCACATCTGAACTGTCTCTGGAAGGAATCTGGAATGAGTATCAGAATGTCGTCATGTCTAGGTCACATCTGAACTATCTCTGGAAGGAATCTGGAATAAGTATTAGAATGTCGCCATGTCTGGGTCACATCTGAACTATCTCTAGAAGGAATCTTGGAAGATGATGATCTTTGTCTGTTGATTGATCTTTCCTGAAAAGGTAAAGAGTTAGTTGTATGCAATTTCATGATGTAATGAGTTGTACTTCATCAATGTTTATGATATGAATGGATGGGCATGTAAGCTGAGTAGCTGTCTTGCTGAGGAAGACGAATCCTGGATAGCTGGAGATAACAGAATCTTGACTGCTGTCGGGGAAAGTAAATCCTTGACTGCTGCAGGGGATTGTAAGAATCTTTTGATCATTGAAAATGAGAAGTCCTGGGACCACTGTTGGGGAATCAGGAGCTTGGGTTGTATGCCAATCTACTGGGGATTCCTGTCTTGAGGGGATCTTCATTGGAGAATATTCGAATACTCTGTGAGGAACTGAGAATGAGAGTCTTCATTCTGCTTGGGGATTGATAGTTGGAAGTTTTAGCTCCGCTGGGGATTGCAAGAATCTTTTGATTGCTGCAGGTATTGATCTGGGATCTTGAAAGGTTGGTCGGTGAGATAGTTGTCCTGGCTGGTTTTAGGTATTAATCTCTGACCTGAGAAAGAAAGATAGTTTTCCTGGCTTGTTATAGGTATTAATCTTCAATCTCTTCATGTAGATAGTTTTCCTGGCTGGTTTCAGGTATTAATCTGGAACTTGGGTTATACGCCACTTTGAGAATGAGAATCTTCATTCTGTTGGGGGAATCAAGAATTCTATGGGAAATAAGTATATTCCAAAAGGGGATGAAGGAATCTTTGACGACTACTACTCCAAAAGGTGATGAAGGAATCTTTGACGACTACTACTACAAAAGGTGATGAAGGAATCTTTGACGACTACTACTCCAAAAAGGTGATGAAGGAATCTTTGACGACTACTACTCCAAAAAGGTGATGAAGGAATCTTTGACGACTACTACTCCAAAAAAGGTGATGAAGGAATCTTTGACGACTACTACTCCAAAAAGGTGATGAAGGAATCTTTGACGACTACTACTCCAAAAAGGTGATGAAGGAATCTTTGACGACTACTACTCCAAAAAGGTGATGAAGGAATCTTTGACGACTACTACTCCAAAAAGGTGATGAAGGAATCTTTGACGACTACTACTCCAAAAAGGTGATGAAGGAATCTTTGACGACTACTACTCCAAAAAAGGTGATGAAGGAATCTTTGACGACTACTACTCCAAAAGGTGATGAAGGAATCTTTGACGACTACTACTCCAAAAAGGTGATGAAGGAATCTTTGACGACTACTACTCCAAAAAGGTGATGAAGGAATCTTTGACGACTACTACTCCAAAAAAGGTGATGAAGGAATCTTTGACGACTACTACTCCAAAAAGGTGATGAAGGAATCTTTGACGACTACTACTCCAAAAAGGTGATGAAGGAATCTTTGACGACTACTACTCCAAAAAGGTGATGAAGGAATCTTTAACGACTACTACCCCAAAAAGGTGATGAAGGAATCTTTGACGACTACTACTCCAAAAAAGGTGATGAAGGAATCTTTGACGACTACTACTCCAAAAAGGTGATGAAGGAATCTTTGACGACTACAACTCCAAAAAGGTGATGATAACCTTTACCTTGAGATTGACATTCGAATGCCCTAAGTGATGGAGATGGAGACCTGCCCCAGGTTACTCTGCAAATTGAGAGATTTTTTTTTGAAATCTTGACTGGACTGCCCCAGGTTAAATGGACTTGGAAAGATTTGTTGAAATCTTGACTGGACTGCCCCAGGTTAACTGAACTTTGAAAGATCTGTTGAAACCTTGACTGGACTGCCCCAGGTTAATTGAGCTTTGAAAGTTTTTGTTGAAATCTTGACTGGACTGCCCCAGGTTAATTGAGCTTTGAAAGATCTGTTGAAACCTTGACTGGACTGCCCCAGGTTAATTAAGCTTTGAAATATTTTTTTGAAATCTTGACTGGACTGCCCTAGGTTAATTGAGCTTTGAAAGATTTTGTTGAAATCTTGACTGGACTGCCCCAGGTTAATTGAGCTTTGAAAGATCTGTTGAAACCTTGACTGGACTGCCCCAGGTTAATTGAGCTTTGAAAGATTTTGTTGAAATCTTGACTGGACTGCCCCAGGTTAACTGGATAGTGACATGTCATGCCCCCTTGTTGATAGGAGATTTGTCAATGGAAGTATCATCCTTTTTGAATTGATTTTGTTCACTGAGAGAGTCTTTCGTTCATCGGATATTCGTTGTGTGAATTTCTCCGCTGTCAAACAAATAGCCAAATGCAAACAGTGATATTCAAGTAATGCAAAGTTTATGTCTGTCTTGAAGTTTTGAGAAAATGCGTTTTTTAGCAGAAAACTTTTTATAAGACAAAATCAACACAAGATTTAGAGCAAAGCCTTACAGGAGTCAGGATACCTTTTGTAACAGTATGCTTTCGAACTAACCCATGCTTCAATTAGGACTTTTGAAGGGTTGTAACGTGGCTTGGTTCACGGTTTAAGAAACAAATGATAAAGGCTCAAAGTATATTTGTACCCACCCGCTCTTCGTGATGTCCTTCAATCCTAGACTCAGTTAATTGTGCGTCGAACTCTATTCGAGTTTGGAACGACTCTTTTGGTGATGGCTCACACAAGTTAAATTTGTTGGAAGACAGTCATTTTTGCAACATTTTTCATGTTGTTGAGGATGTGTAATGACCTCTTTCTTTTGATTTGTTATCCCTGACTTTTGCCTGACTGTTCCTGTTTTCGACATTACAGTCAGCGGGATGCCTCAGCTTTCTTAAGCCTCCTTTATAGGTTTTGGCTCAGTGGGCTTTTTCTTTTTTGAGAGATAATGACTGCCTATGAGATAAGGAACCATCACTGTCTTTTGATTCCAGAGGAATGCTTTTCCCTTTTTTTGATATCGTTCGTTGTATTACGAACTGAGAGTTTGCGACTTCAATGCGCACCTTTTTTGGATTAACTGAGAGACTACCCTTCCCCAGGTTTAAATCAAAGGTTTTAATTTGTTTAGAACATAAAACTCCTACTTCTTTGGCTCGAAGGGGTTGACTAGGGATTATCTTCCTTATAACTCCAGTGTTTAGTACTTGAAAGAATGCTTGTACATCATCAGTAAGGTCTGTTCAAAAGCATACTGTATGAGATTATGGTATTGTTTCGTCATCCTCCCTCTAAAGGCTTGTAGCTTTTGCAAGAGTTAAATGTCATAAGGAAAGCATAAGAGTAGTGAAAACGAATGGATGAATTCAAGACAAACATATGCAATGCATTAATGAAACAAAGTTTGACATTAATAGATAATTGTTTGAATAACAGAGGAAATTACAACTTGAAAATTCAAATGGAACAAAAGTCTCTCAGTTCGAGCTTTGTCATTTCAGGTGGAGAAACCCTTAACGGAAGATTTTCATCTCGCCATCTGGCATGAATCTCAGCACTCCAATGTCAATCAGATCTTGAATCTTGTTCTTCAAGGCCCAACAGTCGCCGGTGTCATGTCCTGGACTATAGGAGTGGTATACACAAAATGCGTCGGGATGATAGCTAGGAGCAGAGGTATTGGGCTTCCTAATAGGTTCCCTTAAAGAAGTCAGATTGACCTCCAACAAGCGTTCCAGTATTAGAGATGACGGTATGTTAGTCTCAGTGAACTATCTTCCCAACGTATTTTGCTTACGCCGATTATCCCGTTGACGCTGACGAGGTTGTTGATGAGCTTGTGACCCTGAAGCAAGTAGAGGAGCCTCTCCCTTATCTTCTTGTCTCAAAGGGGGTTGAATGATGACTTGCTCTTCAACCTCAGATGTTTGCCCCACTTGGTTGTCCCGAAGCAGTTGGTTGACGAGAACCCTGAGCTCCTCTTGTCTTTGAGCCAAGTCTTGGATGAGATCCATCTGGCCCACCAGTTGTCCCATCATTTGGATCCTCATTGTTGCCAGCTCAAACTGCAGTTCCTCCAAATGATCACTCCTGGCATTGCTTGAGTTCCCCTGGACCAAGCCCCTTGTGAGGAGAGCTTTCACTTCTTCTTGCCCCAAGGACAGGTTCAAGAACATTTCTTGAAGTTGAGCATTTTGATCCTAGATATCCTTGACAGTCCTCTCTAGAGCCATCTCTACTGAAATAAACAGTAGGAGAATAAGGAAACCTGAAAAGGAAAAACTGTTATGATGCAATGCATGATATGTGGATGCATGTTTTCAAGAATCTCTTGGGGTAAACACAAAAAAATGTTAGAGGTTGAACTTTGATCAACATCTCTGATTGGAGAGCTTTGTAATGGTGGATGTCTTTCCACAAGAATCAAGCTCACCATGTCAAGTGGGTCATAGCCCCTGATTCAAGTTGTTGCACTTGATCTTTGATGGCATTTGTTTAGAGGAAAAACTCTTGCCCCTTGGTAGACGTCTGGTTCAACGTGACCCTGCATCAAAAGACCCTCGAGATCCTTGAAATGGTTATTGAAAATGCTATGGTATGATGTTTATGATGTTATGCACATGTATGCAAAAGCAAGTAAGTGTATATACAGGTGATCATATTCACACAAAGCAAACAAGTCCTTAGGTTTAGGCTTGCATGGGGTTCGTAGGTAAGTACCCTCTTGAAGTTAGTTGGCTCATCCTGTCCTAAAATAGAAACCGGGTTCTAAGGAGCTCAATATCATTGGATTATTTTCTGTGTTCATTGTTTTGGTTTAGCCACTTAACTGGCGACCAAAATATTGCAAGAAAACAATCCTCAATGAGTATAGTATCGAGTATCTACCAACTTCGGACTGCACCAAAGTCGGTCATCTCACTACCCCTAAAAAGGCTAAGATGGTCAATTAAGGTTCTAAGAGTTCGTTAGTGCTTCATGACATCACTCAGCAGCCCCGTATTCTCCTTGACTACTCAAGGGCTACCAGTACTCATAAATATGTCACACTAACATAACTTACTGCTTCAACCATGTCGGTATACCCCGCACAGTTCCCTCACAGTTTTATTGCTATTTACCTAAAAAGGTGCCCCCAAATCCGGGTGTAGGATTTACAACAAACCTAAACAAGGACCCAAAAAGGAAAGCAATCAAAGCAATCAAAGCAAGTATGTAAATTTGATCTAAAACCCTAAGGTAACCCCACTTTTAAATCAACTCCCCAGTAGAGTCTCTAGTTCTGTGATACGGTGGGATAACTGACTTGAGGTTTTTGCGTTTGTGTTCGCACTTGTGCGGTTTAGCAAGAGTCGCCACCGACTTTTTATTTTATCCTAAGGAAAGGTCAAAAAGCACAGGAAAGACCTTTGAGATGTTTTCTTGGGTTCGGGGGGTAGATTATGAAAAGGGAAGGTGCTAGCACCCTTTTCATCCATGGTTTTCCATGGGCTCTTAGTTACTTGTTTTAGATCACTTGCCTTGATTTTCAATTGTGTGAAATGGTGTTTGTGCGTGTGTGATTCTGAAAATGTTTTGAAAAATATGCCTTGTTTAGGCAACCGTTGTAACAATTCTTTACTCGAATGTTTTACAAAGGTGTTTGTCTTTTTGAAAAGATGTTTCAATGTTTTTGAAAGTTTGTTTTGGAAGTTGTGTTTGTGAAGTGTGTTTTGAAAGTAGGAAAGTATGTTTTGCAAGTTTGATCAAGTAACTAAGAGTTGTCTACCCCTAAATTTACTCAAAGATCTTTCTCATGTTTTAACCCTTTTAACAGTGTTGTTTCACCATTGTATTTGGTGAACAACCTTGCGTCAGGATGTTAACGGGACAGGCGCGGGTCATCGTTTGGACCATGAATGCAATAGTGTCAAGTGTCTTTAGCAATTTTCTTGAGGGACTATGATCATTTTGTTTAGGCAACTTCGAAAGCGTCATCAAGGGACTATGATCATTTGATTTGTTTTGTT
Source organism: Vicia faba (assembly GCA_948472305.1). Taxonomy (NCBI): domain Eukaryota; kingdom Viridiplantae; phylum Streptophyta; class Magnoliopsida; order Fabales; family Fabaceae; genus Vicia; species Vicia faba. The sequence goes on along the minus strand of OX451737.1, from coordinate 1,567,082,428 downwards.
TTGCCAAAGAACTCAACATGCAAACATGGCCCATTTTTGAAGGCAACGAGTGAAGGAACCCTAGGGGTGCAAGTGTGATTGGTGTATCTGATTTTCATGCATTTGTCTTGTATTAGGTTATCTAGCGGTTGATTTTGAATCTTCGCATACAAACCCTAATTACTATACAGTATATAGAAAGCGATAAATTGCGGGAATTTAAAGTCTAAGCTATTACAAATAAGTATCCGGGGATGGGGGTACAAATATTTACAAATGGGGATGAGTCTTATCAGGATAGTAGTGTCCAAATAATATTTACAACCAAATCGAATCGCATTCTCAATTTAAAATATAGCAAAGTATAAGAATAAAAGAGAATCAAAAGTATTGTAAAATGTATGTGATTATTTACAAATGATGCAAGTTAAGTATTGTTATTTATTAAGTATTTATTTATTTTTGTTTTTTTGTTAAATTATATAAACAAAAGGTTTAATAATAGAAAAGTATTTAACTTAAAAAATCTATTTTTTTATGTATTTTTGTGTTTTATTTAATGTTATATAAACAAAAGTTTTAATTAAAAAAGGGAATATTTAACCTTAAAAAATTCTATTTTTTATGTATTCTTTATTAATGTTTTATACAAGGTTTAAACTAAACAAAAAAAGGTTTTAATAAAAAATGTTTAAACTTAATAATCCTAAGATTCATGTATTTTTAAGTGTAATAAAATAAAAAGAAGCATCTAAGAAAAATTTGTATAAAAAGTTAATGTAATAAGTTATGAAGAAAAAGGAAATAAAGTGATATAATAATAATAAAAAAAAGATATTAGTTTGTAAGTATACAAAAAATAAAAAAAAGTGTTGAATGGGCCTAAGGGATTATGTACATGGCAGGCCCAATGCAGATTAAAACAAGGGGGGTGTAACGCGCCAGGAGGGGTAAGGTGCCAGAATCATTGGGCTTTGGCGTTTTTGTGGGGAAAAGGCCCAAAACGTGTTACAATTGTTTAGGGTTGGAATTGTTTTGTCTCAGAACAAGGGTTTCACAGTGCTTTTGTGAGCGGCGCCGCTTCTCCACCTTTCTTCTTCGTTGTCCTCTTCATCTTTCTTGATCCAAGCTTCTAAACGAACATCCGTGCCTCAGCTGCTAGAGCGCCACCTCCACTTCCCTCTCTCCATGGTCATGCAAGGCGGTGATGAGAAAAGGTTTGATTTCTGTTTTATGCGTTTTTAGGTTTTCAAGTTTTACATGTTATTGATTTTCATATTCTAATCTTTTGTTATCTGTTTATGTGAAGTGTATAAAAAGGGAGAAGGAATTACTACCTTTGGAGAGGAGACGGAGGAGGACGGCGGCGCGTCTCAGGTGGCCGGAGGCGGAGGGAGTATGTGATGCTGTGCTAGCTTTGTGGCCTTCCTGGTACTTTGTATCTTGCCTTTGTTAGGTTTTATGATGAGATTAAATTCTAAAAACCTTATGATAGTTGTTTCTTTTCCTCTTCTGATTGCTTGCCCGTTTATGAGTTTGATGATGTTGTTGTTGCTTTTGCCTCAGTATTTTTTGCTTCTGAGTTGCTTGACATGTTGGTTCTGAGTTGCCTTATTGTTGTGCTTCTGTTTAGCCTATGATGAACCTTGGTTCTGAGGCATTGTTGGCTATTGATTTTCTTCCTCTCTTTTTGGTTTTCTTTGATGATTTCCAATGATGAATCAGTTATGAGAATGTTTGTTGTTTCGCTTCTGATTCTCTTTTTCTCTTTTGGACTGGGCTGGCTTTGCCTATGATGAACCTAGTTCTGAGGCGCCTAACTTTGTTGTTTGGATATATGGGTGTTTGGATTTTTGAACAAAGGTTAGGGTTAGTGATGTTTTGACAGGCTTGTTGGATACAGGCTTGAAGGGCTTGAAAGGCTTATCAGTTTGTGGTACAGATTTTGTTTGGGATGTTCTTGATGCAGGATGGTGTTAGGCTTTTTGGCTTGAGGTATTATGCAGGTTATATGGCTTTTTGGCTTGTGTTTACAGGCTTCATGGTTTGTTTTTGTAACAGGTTTCAGGCTACAAGGCTTGAGGTTGCAGGCTTATTGGCTTGTATCTGGTTTTTAGCAGGTTGATATGCTTGGTGGTTTGTTGCTTGAAGGCAGCTTTGTTTGTGTTTTTGATACAGGCTTAAGGCTTATGGTAGTTTGAAACAGGCTGGAGATTTATCAGTTTGCTTGTTTGTTTCTGTTATGTGTTTTTAGGCAGGATGAAAACAGGTTGGAGGCAAGCTTTGTGTTATTTCTTTCTATATGTTCTTCTGCCTTTCTCTTTTACAGTGTTCTGATTTGTTCTCTTTATCTCTAAGCCTGCCTGTAAGCCTCTACTTCTCTCTCTCTTTTCTCCCTCTATCAGAAAAGCATATTTTAATGCTTTACTGTCCTTTTTTCTGAAAAAGTGATGGCCTGGAAACTGATGATAATTTTGAAATATTGCTTGCATATTGTCTTTCCTCTGCATGTTGTACTTTCCAGATTTCCTGCATTGCTTTGATATCTTCTTTGGACAGTTTTGACAGCTTTGACAGTTTTTGGACAGTTTGGTTGACATTTTGAATAATGAAATTTGGTTTTGGCATTTCAGTTTGGTTTGCCTTTTCAGTTTGCAATTTGGTTTGAAACTTGTTCAGCTTAGTTTGTCACTTTGAACTGTGCAGCTTGCTTGCCCATTTTGACAATGCAATTTATGCAGCTTTATGCATTTGTTTAATATGCTGCCTTGTTCCCTTTTTTTTTAATTGATTTTGGTTGCAAGATAATTTTCTTTCCCTCTTTGTGAACCAAGAGTCTTCTTGCGATTTGCAGAGAGGGTGAACAAACTGATTCCGGCCAACACTTTTAATGATGAGTTTCTGATTAACTGTCTGAAAATGCCTTTAATTTATCTGTACTGATTTCTTTCTTTTTTGTCTTTGGAGATAAAAATCAGTTGAGTAATGGGGAGCAGCAGTAGAAGATGAAGATTTCCAGAGATTTAGGATATAGTTTCAATTTATTTTTAATTATTGTAATAATATTATTGTAAACAACTGTAAATAAATTTACAGTGTTCAAATAATATTTGTAACAAACAATTAAAAATGAATAAAAATAATCCCGTGTCAGTTAATTCTCTTTCAATTCACTGTCTATTTAATCATTTAAGTTTCTTGAATTAAAATAACTGGAAGTAAATCCCAATTATTCTAACTTAGATAAAATAAATAATTAATAAACACCGTAGTCTTGCAACTTCGCATTAATCAATAATAAACCCGGCGTCCCAATTAACCATAAGCATTGCACAGTTAATCAAACAAACGTCCATATGCCTTTCCTTTTACTGATTAGACCAATACTTCAAACTCTCAATCAGCAGCCTCAGCCCATGTCCCATATGTTTAGACCTTGAGAAACAAACAAAAATCTTGAGCAAACGTCAAAGCAGTGTAACAGCCAATTAAGACACTGTGGATTCAAATTATTATGAAAATGCGCGTGCAAACCCTAATTCTTGATTTATTGTCAAAGAAGCGCCCGCCTAATCAAACCCTGAGCCAAACTCAACCAAACCCTAGCAATCTGCTTGAACTGATTCAAAAGATAATGGAAACCCTAATTTTGTCTGACTGATGAGAAAAGTCTGTTTGACCGATTCTTAAACCAATCTGAAAAATCAGGAAAAACCCGAAGCTGTGATTTCTTGTGGAAAAGAGAGGGCAAATTTTGGGGTACAACACCTTGATACTAACTCCTTAAGCTGAGGAGGTACCTTTACCATACTGACCTGGATAGTGAATCTGTTGGCGAGGGCCATGTCCTACAAAACAAGACAAAAATAAACCCTAAAAATCCTTGAAATTGTTAGTATGATATGCTATGTTATGATGTCATGATTATGCTCAGATATAGAAAACACAATCAAATCACACAAAGACCTTATGTTTAAGGCTTGCATGGATTTTAAGGTAATACCCTCTTGAAGTTGGGTTGGTTCAACTTGTCCTAAATATAGTAACCGAGTTCTAAGGGATCTCAATATCACCGATCTTTCCCCCCAAATTTCGTTCCGATAGACAATTGACTTTCCACCAAACAAAACTCAAGAGTCAAACCTCGACGAGTGTAGTATCAAGTATCAACTGACTTTGGGTTTACACCAAAGACGGCTATCTCACTACGTCCTAAAAATCCAAGTTGGTCAAATAAGGTGCTAAGGTCAGTTGACGCTTTATGATACCACGCAGCGGCCCTGTATTCTCCTTGATTACTCAAGGGCTACCGGTACACACCAAAGAATCGCATCAACGTAGCTACTGTTTCAACCATACCGGTATACCCTGCATAACTCCCTCACCATTTATTGCTACTTACCTAAAAGGAATTCCCCTATCTGGGTTTAGGATCCAAACAACCCAAATAGATACCCTTAAAAGTAAATCAAACAAGACAAGCCAAAAAAGCAATTAAAATGACATAGATACTAAGGTGAATCCCACTTTATAAATCATGTTCCCCAGCAGAGTCGCCAGTTCTATAATATGGTGGCAGAACCAACTATTAATACTGGTTTTGTGTTTGCATTCGCAAATGTGCGGTAAGCAAGAGTCACCACCGTCTTTTATTTTATCCAACAAAGAAAAGGTAAAAAAATAACAGAAAAAAAACCTTTTTCGAGAGTTTTCTGAGTAAGGGGGTAGATTATAGAAAGGGAAGGTATTAACACCCTTTCTATCTGTGGTTTTCCACGGGCTCTTAAGCATTTTGCTCATTTTGAAATTGCTTTGTGCATGTGTTTTGAAAAAAAGAAATTTGTTTTACTTCGTGATAACTCTTGTTTTTGTCCTCAAGAGTGTGACGGAGTTGTTTTTGAAAACTGTTTTGAAAGTGTTTGTGTGAAAAGATTTTGAGATTTTTGAGCAAGTACCTAGGAATTATCTGCCTACTCGAAAAAAAAGATTGTTCGTTTTTTCTCATTTCCTTTAGACAGCGCTATCCTACTATTAAGGAGTAGGTAGACCCATCGTTGGAGTTTAAGGGACAATCGAAAGGGACGTTTTCACGGTCACAAAAGCAATGGTTAGGAAACTTTAGTAATTACCCTAAAGTCCTAAATATCTTTCCGAGGAAATATTCGAATGGGTCATTTTGATCTTTTTTGGACTGGAGGGTGACCACTAAAACTCCCTATGCTTCATGACCATTTATCGAAGGCAACCAAAGTGGTGATACCCTAGGGGTGCATATGTGCGAGTGTATTTGATTTCAGATATATTAGTCTTTGTGTTTAGTTTTCTAGCGATTGGTTTTATCTTGTTCATGCAATCCTATTAGCCATACATCTAACAGTTAATATATGTACAAAAATATAAAGTGTGAAAACGTAAATTCCTACGCTATTACATGGCTTCGGGGAGAGGTATTTAATTACAAGTCCAAAGCCGAGAGAAATATAAAGGAAAAAAATAAAAATGCCTTATAGTTTGGCTACATTGATATGTACAGGAATATAAAAGTGCGAAAGAAGAAAATGCGTTCGAAATAGGAAAATGCGTAAAGAAAACTTTTTGATGTTTTTTGAATTAGTTTTAAGAAAAGAAAAGTCATGTTTTTTTTGTTTGGTTTTTAATTTACGAAAATATTAAATTAAAGTCTAATTAATAACATAAAATAAACCTAATTAATATTTTTTGATTTTTGAATATTAAAGAAAATAAGAATTATGAAATATAAAACCTAGTTCTCCTTAATCATTACTTTAGGAAAATATTAACTAATTAATTAATTAATTAATTAATTAATGATCTATTTTAAAAAAAGTTAATTATTATTTTTGTGATTTTTTGGTTTTAAGGTTAATTAATAAAAATAAAATCAAAAGAAGAAATAAAACATAAAGAATAGAACAAAAAAATAAATAAATGGGCATGTATCCTGCGCTATGAGCATGAAATGCAAATCATGTCCTAGCTATGGCACGATTGGATTTCAGGCTCAAACCTTGTGATTCTCACGCCCAAACCTCATAGTTTTAGGTCCTGTGCAACATTCAAACAAACCAAGGCATTAAAATGTACAGATAAATGAAATTCGAATTAAATTTTTTACCAAATACACAGGTTCGAATATGTAGTGTTCTTGGCCGTGTAAGGGCCTAAGGATGGCCTGGATCAATTCCTGGGAATGCTGGGAGAATGACTATAGTGTTAGTTTTCCACGAAACAGCTTGTAAGTGCGGTTGCAAATTTGTGATGAATTTATGAAAATGGAGAGTTTGAGAGAGGGCTTCTGTAGCGTGGTAAGTGTCTTATTTTTAATGCTTGCAAATGGTCCAATATATATAGGAGGGAAGGAATGAATGGTCTTGAATGCAAAATCCATGCCATAATGTCTTGTAATGAAGTATGGATATAATATTCAAAAACTTGCCAAATTGATGTTTTAAAGAACCATAATGCAAAATTTGAAAACTTGCCCAAAATGACTTTTGTGCCATTTCTTGAAGGGGATGAACCTGAACATCATTTTCTGCGTGGCTTGGGCCCTTGTGCAAGATAACTCCAAGCCCATTTGTGCTATACACCTCCGTTTGTTATTTAAACCACTTATTTCATGTTTTATTGAAAATAAATCCAAATAAATGGAAAATAAATGGATACAAAGTAAGACCACAAGGGGAAGAGCTTATGGGTCCTATAATATGCCATGGAGAAGTTTAAAACTCAAAGAAATGAGTTAATGCCTTGAAAACTCAACTTTGCTCGATGTAGGATTTTTGAATTTTCCAAAAATTTCCCAACTTGGGCAAACCATAACTTACTCAATTTTTATCCCAAGGAGATGATCTTTGACTTTTTGGAAAGCTAAAGATGTCTACTTCAATCCATCTTTTGATCATTTTTTGAATTTGAAGATGTTATCTTGATGTAAAAGGTCTGGACAAAAAGTGTTTTTTGTTGACTTTCTGAAAATGACATGTAATGTATGAGCTTGCATATTTCAAATGATGCACTTCTTGAACTTGAAGATAAAATATGAGTTGTATGTAATTGGATTTTCTTCAAGATGGGCTTTGGTTGGGGTCAAATGGACAAAGTATGAGAAAGTTATGCCCAATCAAAGTTCAGTTGACTTTTTCTATAGAAACCCTAATTTTTCAAATTTGGCTTTTGATGAATTAGGAGCATTTCTTGAGGAATCATGGTCAACCCTTGAGCAAATGATGATTATAAATTCAAAACTATATTGTTGACAAAAAATCTTGAAGTTTGACTGTATATAGGCAACAATTGACTTTTGACCTAATACAATTGATTTTCAGGCATTTGGGCAATTGACTGTGCAAACTTGTTCTGCAAGGCACGAAATTTGTCATGGACAATCTTGGAGGCATAATAGGACCATGGAAAGAAATTTAAGTCTTTGGAGTTGACACATCCTGATTCAAATGGAAACCCTAGTTGGGGGTTCATTGCCTTAGGAGAAGAATTTGTCTTATCAATTCTTAGGCATCCTTGGGCAAGTTGAGGACCTCAAAAGGCATGTGTTGAGTAAAATGAGAAGGCAAATTTTGGGGTACAACATACATGCTTCACACAGAGCATCTGAGCTGAACTTCAGGTTAGGAAGTCCTCGACCAGATTGAGTTTGTTAATCTGATATATTCTTCTCATACTAACATGCCCCAATCTTCTGTGCCAGACCCATTGCTCATCGTTAACAGACAATATGCATTTTACATTCTAACTTTTTAGTTTAGAAATTTTTATTTTGTAAATGTTGTTCTTTCTCTTTTTATTAAAGAGGACAAATCCATCTTTCTGACTAATTGCTTTGCAGGACTTTTGATTGAAGATTATATCATAACCATTATCACTTAATTGACTTATGGATAACAAGTTATGCATTAATCCATCTACTAACAAAAAATTATTTATAGAGGGAAGAATATTGATACCAATAGTTCTAGAGCCAATGATCTTCCCTTTCTGATTACCTCCGAAACCTACGTAGCCTCCGGATTTAAGTTCCAGGCTTTGGAACATATTCTTTCTTCCCGTCATGTGCTGAGAGCATCCAGAGTACAGGTACCAAGATTGGTGTTTCAACCTTGCTGTTAAAAATATCTGCAACATAGACAATTTTATCCTTAGGTACCCATATCTTTTTGGATCCTTGTTTGTTAGAGTTACCAAAATTCTATTTGAATTTTGGTTTAGCAGAAAAGGGTTACTAGTATACTTTATGTCATGTGTGTGCCCATAGGTGAAGTCAGAATACAGAGGTGTGCATTTAATGACTATATCCTTAACTTTCTTAGGTTGATATACTTTACCCTTGTATCCTATTCCTTTTCTATCATTTCTGCTAACTCCATAGATCATTGAAGCCATCTTGCTTCTATCTATGTTTTTAGCAAGAAATTTTGAAAGCTATGATCATATTCCTTTATGATCTTATCAGAGTTACTAGGAACTTCTGAGACAGTTTCTTTCTGAGCAATTTGTAATTTATTTTCTTGTTTAGAAATTGTTTCTTTCAACTCACAGTTTTCTGATCTCAGTGTCTTAGTTTCTCCAGAGTCAAAAAATAGATCATTTTTCAGGTTCTTGTTTATGACAGAAGTTTTTGATATCTTTCAAGAATTTATGAAAGAGCCTCTTCTAATTGAGATCTAGAAAAGCTAGGGAATACCCCTTCTACCTGAGTCTGATTATGATCCAGATGATCCAATGTCTTATGATATGTTGGCCTTTAGGGCTATGTTGGCTCTTTCATCTTCTGATTCTGTTTCAGCTTTAGAAGAGTCTGAGTCATCCCATATTGCCATGAGACTTTTCTTCTTTTCCTTAAAGAACTTCTTTTTAGGTTTCTTTTCTTGAAGCTTTGGATAATCGCTTTTGTAATGCCCTTGTTCATTGCATTCGTAGCAGACAATGTCTATGTTACTTGACTTTCTGTATCCAGAAGATGGTTCAAAATGATTCCCTGTTCTTTTGGAAGTTCTGAACTACCTCTTCCTGTGCTTCCACAGTTGATTGACTCTTCTAGAGAGAAGAGACAATTTGTCTTCTTCTGATGAGGATCCACCAGAGTTTTCTTCTTTTTCCTGCAAAACTTCTGGTTCATACTTTTTGTTAGATTTAAGAGCTAAAGACTTACCTTGCTTCTGGGGCTCATCTTCTTCTAACTTTATCTCATGACTTCTCAGGGAGCTGACAAGTTCTTCGAGAGAGATTTTGTTCAAATCTTTGGCCAATTTAAGAGTTGTGGCCAATTAAAATGATCAGTAGTTGAGTACCCTTTATCTAAAACTTTTAGCCCAACAACTAGAATTTGAAATCTTGAGAATGTTGTTTCAATGGTTTCATCTTCTTCCATTTTGAAGGCTTCATACTTCTGAATGAGCGTAAGAGATTTTGTTTCTTTGAATTGCGTGTTGCCTTCATGCGTCATTCTCAAGGAGTCAAACATGTGTTTTGCTGATTCTCTGTTTATGATATTCTCATACTCTGTGTATGAGACAACACTCAAGATAATAGTTCTAGCCTTATGATGATTTCTGAAATCTCTCATTTGATGATCTGTCATTCTTTTTCTGTCAATCTTGTGACCGATTTCATCAACAGGATGTTTGTACCCATCAGTCACCATATCTCAGAGATCAACATCATGAGCTAGAAAGAAACTTTCGATTTTATCCTTCCAATAATCGAAGTTCTCACCATCAAAGATTTGAGGTTTTCCGTGTATTCTGTCTTTCTCCTCATGGTAGTCATTGCTGATGCTCTGACTTGGTCCCACATAGTGTTTTTCTTGCTTGGATATTTTCTAACACGGTTAAGTGCTTGTACTCAGAACCAGGCGCTCTGATGCCAATTGAAGAATGGAAAAACACAAGAAAGGGAGTTTGAATTGGGGTTTTTAAAACTTAAAGAAAAGAACATGTTGGTTATCCTGGTTCATTTAAACTCAAACTACTCCAGCCCACCCGCCAAGGTGATTTCTCCTCTCTCAACAAGGTCTTAATCCAATAATCAAACTTGATTACACAGCTACTATGGAAACAATCAATGTCTTCTTGAGTTTAAATCACAATCCAGTTTTCTCAAGGAATTACACTATACAATATTTAAGAGAGTGTACAAAAAGTGTTTTCTAATAAAACAGTATCACACACGTAATGTTTTACACAAATGAGATTCAATACGTTTGAAGGTGATGAAGATGACTCATTTGTTGTGTGAAAAATCATCAACGATTTCTCCTTCAAAGTTTTCTTAAATAGGAAACGCATGTAGGAGCTTTTGGAATGTTGATCAATGATAATTAAAGAGCTTTCCAATAATAGAGATCCTTGTCCCCTTTCAGCCGTTACTTTTGAATAGAAATAAGTGAATTGTAACGCTTCAGAACATGCTTGCTTCAGAAGTTGAAAGTTACCGTTGCTTCTTTCCAGAACTTTATAGATCAAAAACATGAAGTTCCTATTTGCAGCGTTAGAACTTCTTTAAGAGATGTATAAAATCAGAGTTGAAATAGCTATCTAACTTATCTCATGTGCTTCTTCCATCAGAACTTCTCTGCAAAACAAAATACTTATTTAGGGAGCATAATTGTTCTTTGAGTGTTTGTTATCATCAAAACTCTTACAAGGGTTGTAGAATCAAACTATGTTCTAACACTTCTAGTCTCCTTCTTTCATTTTCTCTTCTTTTAGTGGTCTTTAGTATGCATAACATTGCAACTTTAACATCGTCAAAGTCCACTGCTTTCCTTCCACAGGACGAAGCTTGTTGGCTTTTGGCAACGGTTAAACCGCTAACCAACACTTTATCTTTGAAGCTTTGATCTTCTTTTATAGCCCTTGACAGAGAGAGACATTGTGAGGATAGAAAAAACTTTTCTTACACCAACAGTTAGTTTCCAACAAATAGAAAAAGGTGTAAGAGTTTAGACAGTATAAAATAATATTTTTGTATCCTGTCACTATTTATTTATATCTTTCCACCTTTTCTTCTGAATAATATTTTTTTGTTAAGCTTGTAAACAGAGATGCGTTAAGTAAATAAAGATGGCTGTAAATCCAGCTGTTTGTTCCCAACAGTTACAATGAGAGTGGTTGTCAATATAGTATAAAGGAATGTCCTTACACCACCCTAGATGGTAGAGGTCACAAACACTTTATGTACCTTTTGCACAACACCACATGTTAACTATTTAAATTTCTTCTTATCTTTAGAGGTCGAATCTGACTGCCGTTTTTATTGAAGAACTTTGTATTATTGAATGTCCTTATACGAGAATCAAGCTCACCATGTCGAGCGGGTCATAGCCTTTGACTCAAGATAACGTGCTATGGTATTTGACATCATTGGTTAGAGGAAAATAAATCCCACTTCCCCTTGTTAGACGTTGGTTCATGATACTTTGACAGCATTTTGTTAGTGGAAAATAAATCCTCCTGCCCCTTGCTAGGCGCTTGGTTCATGATAACCTGCATCAATGGCCCTTGTGATCCTTGAACTGGTCAGTGATAATGATATGGTATAATGTTATGATGTGTATGCTATGAACCAAGCAAAAGTGTAAGGTGATGAAAACAAGTATGTTTTGCAAGAAGTCCAGGTTATTGGATAATGACTACAAACAAGTCCTGCAAGGAATTAACGTAGTTAGATAATGAATAGAAACAAACCCTGTAAGGAGTTCAAGTTATTAGATAATGCAAACAAGTCACACAAGTAGCCTTAGGTTCAGGCTTGCATGGAGTTTATAGGTAAGTACCCTCTTGAAGTTTTAGTTGGTTCAACCTGTCCTAAAAGAAGTAATCGGGTTCTAAGGAATCTTAATATTATTAATATTTCTTCATCGGGCATTGTTTTAGCACAAGCAACCTGTTTTCATGACCGAAATATCCCGAAAGTACGATCTCAATGAGTGTATTATCGAGTATCAACCAACTTCAATCTGCACCAAATCCGGCTACCTCACTATGTTCTAATGGCCAAGTTTTTCAACTAAGGTTCTACGATTAGTTAGTGCTTCATGACACCATACAACGGTCCCGTATTATCTTTGACTAGACTCAAGGGACACTAGTACTAACAAATGTGTCACACTAACGTAGCCATCACTTCAACCATGTCGGTATACGCCATACAGTCTCCATGATCTATTGCTACTTACCTAATATGCCCCAGATCCGGGTATAGGATCTTTTCAAGAAATAAATCCAAGCATAACCCATAAATGTAAAGCAAACAAATCAAGTAAGTAAAGAAATAAAGGTGATCTAGCTATTAAGGTAACCCCACTTTTAGTTTATTCTCCCCAGCAGTGTCGCCCGTTTTGTGATACGGTGGGAGAACTGACTTGGTGTTTTGCGTTTTATCGCAAATGTTGCGGATAGTAAGAGTTACCACTGACTTTTCTTTTATCCAATAAAGGAAAGGGTCAAAGGACATGAAATACCTTTTGAGATATTTTCTTGAGTTCGGGGGGCAGGTTATGAAAAGGGAAGGTGTTAGCACCCTTTTCATCCGTAGTTATCTACAGGCTCTTAATTGCTAGCTCTCTTTGAAATGCTTTGTGTTTGTGTATATTTGAAAATGTTTGAAGATGTTTTGAAAGTGGTGATTCTGTAATGATTCTCGTATCGTTGAGAATGTATACAAAATGTTTCTTATTGGAAATATTTTGAAAACGTCTTAGTACAACAAACTTTGTAATGATTCTCGTATTATTGAGAATGTACACAAAGTGTTTGTTTTGCAAATATTTTTTTGGAAAGAGAGTGTTTGAAAAGATGTTTGTTTTTGAAAATGTGAGGTGTGAAAATGGTTTTATTTGTGAGTAAGCAATTACGAGCAATCTACCTACTCAAAAAATATTTGTTCTTTTCCTCCTCCTTTAGATAGTGCTTGTCTACCATTAGTTAGTAGGAAGCCATATCATTAGATGTGAGGGATAAGCGTGGGTCATCATACAATCATAAAAGGCAACTTGTAAGATGTTTTAGTAATCTTTCGTAAGGGACTAATATCGTTTACCGAAGGCCACATTTGAAGGGTCATCGAGGAACTATGATCTTTTAATCGAGGGTCTTTGCTAAAACATCTCACGTTCGAGGGACATGACTGTTTTTATCCGAGGCAACAAGTGTGGGTTACCCTAGAGGTGCATGTGTGCAAAGTGTGTTTGATTCAATTATTTTATCTTGGAATTAGGGTTTTGCTAGGTTTGATTTAAGTCGTGTCATGCAAACCCTAATTACTAACAATAATAAGGAAAACGATAAATTGCGAAATTTAAATGTCCTACACTATTACAATACTTTGGGAATGAGGGGCACAAACTTTATTAAATGGGGAGGAAAGCAATAAAGCCTAAATTATCTATTAAAATTATGTACATAATAATGCGAAATAATAAAATGTGCAAGAATGTAAAGAGAAAAAAAATTATTTTTGTGTGGTTTTTTGATGGACAAGGTTTTATTGTTATCCTAATTTAAACTAATTAAATTTAATTTACAAGAGGAGTTAATTAATTTTTAACAAAACCTAGAAATCTAAATTAATTAAAATTGAGAAAATAAAGCCTAAGTTTAAATGATTTGTTTAAAAAATAATTTAGATTTAAGGTTTAGAAAAAAATTGTGAGATTATAATAAAAGAAAACCTAATCAAACTAATTAATTTAGAAAAAAGGGAATTAATTAATATCTTAAATAAACCCTAAAAAATATAAGTTAATTAAAATAAAACCTAATTCTAATTTAATTGTTCAATTTTTTTTTAAATTGTTAATGTTAATTTGGAAAAGAAAATGTTTCATAATATATATAAAAAGAGTAATAAGATCTAATTTAATTAACAAAAATGAAATAAAGTGTTTAAATTAAAATTATTTTAAAATTAATAATTATTTAAAACAATATTATTCTATTTACAAATCTAAATATAATACTAAAATAAATTAATAAACAAAACAAGAAAACAAATAATGTATAAAATAAAGTAAGGAGAAATAGAGAGAGTTAATGGGCCTGATTGAAGAAAATGTGGGGTGTGCTGAGAGCAGCTGACATCCAGGCCCAATTACAAGTCCATGATCCAACGCCTGAAGCCTCTAAGGGTGCATGGTGGGGCAGCATCATTGGAGTGCATGAACTCAATCATAGGGATGCAGACGGAAGGTGTATGGTGAGCTATGAGGGAGATGTTATATAGAATACACAATTTTAACCAAATGGGCGATGACAAGTGTCATCACCAGGTTAGCTTAATCAGAAAAAACAATTTACATAAAACAAAAATGAATTAAAACCAAAAACAGAAATCTCTCTTTATTTCTTGTTTTATTCTCTCTCTCTTTTGCTGGAATGCTCTCGTCTCTCTCTTAACTGCTCTGATGGGTCTCCACTGGAGACGATGGATTGGCCGCGTCGGAAATCGCCTCCAAGGGGGAGAATCTCCGATCCTAAATTTTTTTACATTTTCTGATTCACCTCTTCCTCCTATTTACTAAACTGTGACTTGATTTTCAAATTTTGATCGATGAGCCCAAGATCTAAAAGGGGAAATTCAAAGCCCTAATTGCTCAGTTTAAAAAAAATAGCAAAGATTATGATGATGGATTTGTAAATGGAAGCGGAAATAAAAGGGAAGGAGAGAGACGGAGGCCATGAGACTCGAATGCACAAGTTTTTCACTTTTTGGTGAGATCTTTTTGTGTTGTTTGTAACTCTGTTCTCTTGCAATTTCTTTCTTTTTTCTGAAGGGTTTGTCTGGAAAATTATGAAACAAAGTTAGGATTTTTCAATTTGTCTTTGTTTCTCTATTTTGATAATTCTTTGAACGATTTTAAAGGTTTTTTTTTCAATATAGGGTTTGTGGTTTTGCCCCTGTATTTCTGTATATTTTTTCCTATGAACTATATGTTGGGCTTGCCCCTTCTATGAATGATTTTGAAGGGTTTTCCTCCTCTCTCTTTTGGTCCTGCAGTTGTGCTTTTGTATATTTTTTGTGTGTACTTTGGCCTCGTGAATTTTCCTTGTTTCTTGTTGGCTTTGTGAATTGTCCCTGTTGCTTGTTGGCTTTGTGAATTCTGGTTTTCTGTGATGCTTGTTGGCTTTGTGAATTCTGGTTTTCTGTGATGCTTTTTCAACTGAGTTTGTACTTGTATAGTACATTACTTTTTTTTTTTGAATTTTTACTTTATTGTGAACCAAATAAATCTTTTTTTTATTAATTTGTTTGATATTTTTTGTAAAGGGATATGCCTATGATTGATATTATAGCTCTGACTTTTGTTGAAAAAAAGAATTATGAGGCTTTTGATTGTTCTATGTTGGGCTTTGCAGTGAATTCTTGGGTGGGTTGTGATATTTTACTATTACTGTAATGTTTCTTTTTTCTGAGAACTAAATTATGAACTTTGTCTATTTGGGCCTTGAACCTGTAACTCTGACTTATTGTCACTAGGTTGGTCTTGTGATTTTTATGCTTTTCTATTATGCTGGAACTGTGATTGGAATTCTATTTTGAACCTCTTTGAATTTGTCTTTTGTGAACCAATTTATTTGTGATTTGCAATAGACCTAGGCCTATGGTTAAATCTGATTTCTGTATGAGGCTTTTTGGCACATGAACATGATTGAGAAATAACCTAAAATTTGATTCCTTAAACAAAACACTAATGATGAAATTAAAAAGAAAACTCTTTGAAAATTTCTTGAAACTTTTCTTTGTTTATCATTCAAGTCTTGATTATTTTACTAACCATTTCCTTCCATGTTCTTGTTTTCATGTGATGAGCTCGTCTTGAGGAATGGGTGAAGATGTCAACACTTTGGAAAGATGGTGAAGTTATGAAGAACTTCCTTTGGGAGAATCCGTGGCCATAGTTGGACAACACATAGAAGTTATGAAGAAATCTTGAAGAGGAGAAGTCTTGGAGGAAACAAACTCAAAAGCTTTAAAACAATTAGCTTTTAGGAACATCCTGTACTGGTTTAGAATTTAAATTTTCAAACTCTCTTGTTTTAAGCTTTGTAATGAAACAAACTTATAAACAATGAAACTTTCTTTGTAAGCCTTGTGATAAATCATGTAAAACTTGAATGAAGTTATACTTGAATGTCTTGTAGAAAACATTATAAACTTTAAAGAGTTTTGCAAGATTTGGAACCAAACTTTGAATGTTGTATTAGAATTTAGGAGAAGGATCAATTGAATGACATTAAAAAAATGGTGCTTGAAAACAAAAATTCAATTTTCAACTTTCTTCCCAATCTAAAAAATTTCTTGAATTCTTTGGATCTTTATGTCAAAACCCTAATCTTCTACAAGAACACTTAGATTTTGAATTTTAGGCATTTGAAATGAGATCCAAAGAAACTCGTGTGACAAGTGATAGAATTGGATATGCAAAATATTTCACATTATAATGTCCAGAACCTTGATTGGTGAGATAAGTACATTTGCATATTGTAGGAATCATGACCATATATGCCTTGACTTAAGGGCTCAAGAATTGAAAGAATGAAGCATGATACCGTATCGTCATAGATGTTGAATGACCATGATAAATGTTTTAATCTTGTAACTTGAAGACCAAGAAAACCATGTAAACCAACTTTCTAAACATAGCATGCACCTTAATGAATACCTTAAAATAATCTTGATCAAAAGTAACCCACAAACACATACCTTGCATCTTGAATCACGCTTTAGATGATATGAATGAAGATGATGATTCGAAAGTCTTGCTCATAAAGATGTCACACACTCTAATAGTCAAAGAACCTAGTTCAAGGGCCAATGGATAAGAGAAAAATGCGATTCAGATTGAAATACTTGAAATTCTTAATTCTTGTATGACACAAAGAATCAATTGACATTTCTTGGAGTCTAAGAAGCCTTGGTAGTCTTGAGCAGTTGGAAACTCTAAGAGAGTGTATTGAAGAAGAGAGAGGGAAAATTTTGGGGTACAATAATATACATCAGTGATCTCACAAGAGTCTGACCTTCAATCGGTCCCCTTTGAGATATGACTACCATTGACCCAACAAAACCTGATCCCGTAAGATCTCCTATCAGGATTTCCTATAATTATTATAACCATCATCTTCCTGAGATCAGACCTTCACTCATTTTCCCAAGGAATCAATCAACAATAGTTGATGGGGTTCTTGTATGTACATGAATGCTTCTTCTAAGCATATTACATAAGTGTTTTAAGCATATATTTTTTTAACACTTTTCCAAGTAACAACTCAAGTGTTAAAACAATATACATGAAAAGATTCGAACAAAAACACAAGACGAGCAACAACTCTAGTATTCACTACAATGTTCTACAAAGATGTATATGATCGGAAGTTGAGTAGCATCTTGTAGTATTCTTCTTCTTCATCTTCTTGAGCAAGTTCCGAGCAACAACTCCTTGCTTCTTCTAAGATCTACCAAGATGTATATGATCACAATTGATTATCATCTTGTAGAATCTTCTTCTTCATTGAGCAAGCTACGAGTAATAACTCCTTGCTTCTTCTATTTCATCCAAGATGTATATGATGATAGTTGTATTACATGTTATTGAAATCTTCTTTCTTTATTTTCTCTCTTCTTTGGTGGTCTTCAGAATGTGTAGCTCTGCAGCTTTAACATCTTCAGTATCCACTGCTTTCCTTTCACAACTTGAACCTCTATTTGGCCAAAGGCAACTTTCTTCAAATATTCTATCTTCTTTTATAGCCTTAACAGAGAGAGACATTGTGAGGATAGAGAAGTCTTTTCCTACACCAACGATTAGTTCCAAATGGATAGAATAAGGTGTAAGAGTTTATACAATATAAAATAATATTTTTGTATCATGTCATTGTTCAATGATAGCTTTCCACCTTTTCTCTGAATAATTTTTTCTAATAAGGTTGTAAACAGAGACCCGTTAAGTAAAGAAAGATAGTTGTAAATCTATCAGTTTGTTCCCAAAGATCACAATGAGAGTGGTTGAAAATACAATATAAAGGACTACCCTTATGCCACCCTAGAGGGTAGAGGTCACATACACTTTATGTACATTTTGTACAAAATCACACGTTAACCATTTGAACTTCTTCTTATCATCAGAGGCTTCAGATATTTGAATGTTTAACATTGACGCTTGTATCAGAAGATTCACTCTTAAGTCTTAGAACCTATGTCTTGGAGTCTACAAAACTTGTCCTATGAGAACCTCATCTTTAGAGTCTTCAACACTTGGTTGTAAGAACTTGACTTTCTTCAGATCATTAGAACTTGTTTAGCAGAACCTCATCTTCACAATCTTCAGAACTTGTAACACATAAAAGTAAAGCTTTAGAAGGCCTCCAAATCTTAACCATAAAGTCACAATCAAAAACTCTTATGCTAACATTCCTTAGACACATTGCAGAAGATGGATCCCAGAATCTTGACTTTCATTGTAACATGTAACCACAAGTTTTCTTCCAGTAGTGTATGTTCAGAACCTGATGACGTCACACACCTTGATACCAGAGTCAGAAAATTATAGGAGTAGATACACACTAGAACGAAACCATTAGTGTACATAATTGTTCACTAAGATAACATGTAAAGTTATCATCAAAATCTTAAGGCCATATGTAGAAACACTTCTTGTTATTACATCACCGCCCATTCTGACACGCCTAATAACATGTTCTCTATTATATCTCTACTTGTCTGTTACTGACCAGGCATTAAGCTCAATAATTGTTTAAGAAAATGATAAGGTAGAACGATCTACCTATTTCGTAAGAAAATTATTTAAGGGCGTTGAGGTCTTATATCATAAGATAGAAAGGCTCACATTGACAATAATGGTGACTACAAAAAAGCCTAGGCCTTATTTTCAAGTACGCCATATTTTGGTAAAAATAGACTATTTCGTATGCCAGTTTCTTAATGTTGGAAATCCACCAAAACCTATGATGGAGTTCTATCAATCTTGATGAACAAGATTGTTATCACCACACAATAACGATGAAAAATATGAATGACAGAAAGACAATGCTTTTCTGCAGAGTTTCTTTTTGCCCACAAACTGTGGAAAACTTCTTATGCACCTGCAGCTGCAAATTATGTGAATACAACTTGATTACAAAAATAGGGGTTACTCCATCTATTTATAATTTTAGGTTAGCTTGCTCCCTAAGACAAAAGCACAAAACTATAAAATCCCAAAATACTTATTTTGGAACTAAATCAAATCAACCTATTTTATACCTAAATCAAATCTATCTATTTTAGATCTAAAATAAATTTGTGTGTAGAAATCTGCTTACATCACATCGATAGAATAATTAAAACTCGACACAATCTTTTCGAAACTTCCTTGTTTTCTATCGAGAAAGCTACTTCGACACAAGGAATTATACTTTCAACACACCACCTAATTCATTGTCTCTAAGCTATCTATATTCATCATAGATCTTAATCTTCTAAATACTTCGATATGCACACCCTTTGTCATGATGTCTCAATCTGATTCTCAATTCTGCAATGTTCCAAGTTCATCTTCTCATCTATTACCTGCAATCAAAGATAGTGGAACCTTATTTAGATGGGCTTGTGTAATACGTTGGGAGAGATGACTTGGGTGTTTTTCATTTTATCGCAATTATTGTGGATAGCATGAGTCGCCACCGACTTTTCTTTTATCAAATAAAGGAAAGGGTGAAAAGAACAAGAAAGACCTTTTGAGATATTTTCTTGAGTTCTGAGGGTATGTTATTAAAAGGGAAGGTGTAAGCATCCTTTTCATCCATAGTTATCTACATGCTCTTAATTGCTTGATCACTTTAAAATGCCTTGTGTTTGTGTAAGTTTGAAAATATTTTGAAAACGCCTAACTTTGGAAAACTTTGAAATGATTCTCATATAGTTGATAATGTATACAAAGTCTGGGTTTTGAAAATATTTGTTGAAAGGAGTGTTTGGAAAGATGTTTGAAAATGCCAATGTAATCCCATTTTACAATGATTCTCGTATCGTTGAGAATGTATACAAAATGTTTATTTTAAAAAGTGTTTTGAAAGTGTGAGGTGTAAATGGTTTTGTTTGTGAGTAAGCAATTACGAGTAATCTACCTACTCAAAAGTCTTTGTTATTCTCCTCCTCCTTTAGATAGTGCTTATCTATCATTAATTGGTAGTGAGCCATATCATTGGATGTGAGGGACAGGCGTGGGTCATCATACAATCATAGAAGGCAACTTGTAAGATGTTTTAGAAATTATCATAAGGGACTAAGATTGTTTATCGAAGGCAACATTGAAGGGTCATCGAGGGAATACAATCTTTTAATCGAGGGTCTTTTACTTAAAACATCCCATGTTCGAGGGACATGACTGTTTATATCCGAGGCAACAAGTGTGGGTTACCTTAGAGGTGCATGTGTGAAAAGTGTGTTGTTTTCATGTATTTTAACTTAAATTTAAATTTGTCTAAATTTTGGTCTTATTCTTGCCATACAAACCCCAATTACTAGTGTAGCAACTGGTTTTTTAATTAAGAGTCGCCACTATTAGTTTTTATCCTAGGGAAAGGAATCTAACAAAAAACCCTAATTTGCAGACAGAGATTCTAGGTTTCAGACCCAATTAGACGAAAGGAAGGTGTTAGGCACCTTTCATCAACCTTGTTCACAAGGATATTAGACTCTAGGTTTAGGTTTGGGGTAAACTGGATTTTAAGTTTTAATTAGAAAGACTCGCCACGATTTTAGATCGTATGCCTACATATCCTCTTATGAGGAATCAGAGTCCCAATTCGTAGTTCGTATGGGTTGCTGTTTTTTAGGGGTTTGCAAACATATTTTGAATCACTTCTCACTTGGTCGGGAGTAGTGATTATGGAGATTTTGACTGAGTGCGCAATAAGTCAAAACCAGTTTGAAACCCTTTTGCAAAAAAACAATTGATTAACTTAGTTTATTGTAAAAAATATTTTGATGATTTGTTAGTATTTTTTATTGTGTTAATTGCGAAGAAATCTTGATTAATGCATGGTAAAAAGATTTAATGCAAATAATGTATAAAATAATATATGTAATTTTAATATAAAAATAAACCTATTTGATAATTTAGTAATATTTACATATAATAAATAATAATACTATAAATAAAAATTACTATTAATGATAATAATAATTATAACTAATAATAATAAAAATAATAATAAAAAAAGATAATAATATAATATAATAATAATAATATAATATAATAATAGTAAGAAAATAATAACCATATAGAAAATGTAAAAAAATAATTAATAATAATTATTATTGTAAATAAAAGAAATTAATAATACATATAAAAAAAAGAAAATAGAAAAATATATGGATTGTTAAAAAATAAAAAATAAAATAATTTAGTTAAATTACAAGGGGGTGTAATTTCTATTTAACAAGTAACAGCAGGGGGTACTGTTAGAACACTGGGCTAGGCCTCAAATATTTTCTAAAGAGGGGGGTGTGAATGGTTTGGGTGTTTAGAAATTCAAGGCGAAGGGGGTGTCAAAACTAGTTGGGCTAGGCCCATTATGGATTTTTGAAGGGCCAGGTTGATTGAGTGCGTGCGGGTGTAGGGAGCTACCGTGAAGACTTGGCCTTAATGGGCTCCTAATTAAGATCCACTGAATGATATTCAGAGAACACATAAACTACTATGGGCGCGCGTACACCAGATTAGACACAATATATTATTTTGGTTTTTATTCATTTTTGCCATTAACCAGTTTCACAACAACCCTCTTTCTCTCTCATTCACGATACCGTTTCCTTTCAAACTCTAACATCCCAAAACCCACCATCGCGGCGGCGCTACAATCCTAACTCAACCCTCTAACACAAATCCACCTCACAAATCCCCAAACAAACATAAGAACAATTAAATTCGGAAAAGCTAAGTATTACCCTTTCGCAATATTGATTTCTGTTCTTGAGTTTTCTTTTTTCCGACCCCAAGATTTTTGGCCGATTTGGTGTTAATCCGTTCGTCTCTTCTTGTTTGCAGGTAATGATGGAAGCTTTGAAGTCAACAGCGCAAGGCTGGAATGACAACGGTGATTAGGGTTTCAGAAGTTGAACCCTAATCACTCCTCTCTTCTTCTTTGACAACGGCGAGGTCTTCGTTTGTTCTTCTTCAACTTTTTGCGATTCAGTTCTTTCAGTCCCTTCTCTGTCTCTCTACAAGCTTCGTGGTTCAGCTTTTTCTCCCCTCTCTGTAAAACCTCTCCTCTCTGTTAATTCCATTTAGTTATTTATAGGCTTATTTTAGGGTTTTGTTAGAGATTACAGTGAATTAGGGATTGTAGAAAAATTAGGGATTTGATTTCATGTATAACTGATTCGGGATTTGTAATGTTTGATTTGATTTTGGTAATAAGAGATTTGATTGTAATTTTGATTTAGTTTGATAATGTAATATATTGGATTAAGATTTCTGGATTTGATTGAGTAAAGATCTGTTTTCTGGAGATTGATTGATGAAAATTTGCATATTTGATTTGAAGATCTGCATTATTTGTACTACGCCAAGATTTGTGTTTTTTTGTTTTAATTTCTACAGTACTAGTTATTTAATGAGACTTGTGCAAAATTAGTGATGATTTGAACAGTTGTTGTTATTTGGTTTAATTGGGCCAGCAAGTTATTGTTTTACACAGCAAAAAACAAATTTTTTTATTTAAATGGGCTTCACGTTATATTTTGTACTCAGCCCAGCTACATTATCTTTTTTGTCAACAAAATGTTTTCTCTCCTCTATAAATGGACTGTGCCTTATTTCCTTTGGGCTAGAAGCAATATTTTCTCAAACACAATATGCTTGTTAAAAAAGGAAATAAATAGTTTATAAAAAATATATATAATTGTAATAATGTTTATTAGTAACAGTTTCCAAACATAAGCCAACATTGAGCAGGCCCAACTATATCCATTATTTGAACCCCTAGAAAAACATACACCCCCACTCTTCTATTCAACATTTTAGAAAAGACCAAACGGGCTAGCTTTAATGGCTCTATTGGGCCCGTAGTTGAAATTGCACCCTCCTCTCTTATTATTAAAACAGTAAAAGATTTTAATGGACCTATAATTCAGAATTATACCTCCCCTTTTATTAACAACAAATAACGTTTGAATGGTGCTTAGTTATCTCTCTTTTACTAACAACGACTATTTAATAATGAAGAACTTAATAGTTATTATTCTTTTGGAATAATAACTATTAAGTCTTTCTGATTTAGAAAGCCTCATTTTCCTGAATCATCATACACCCCTAGTCTTGGATAAAGACGGGCTATCAGATACTACTGTACCATCTTTTATTAAATATTTATTTTATTTAACTCTTGAAAATAAAATCATCAAGGTAGGACAAATTTGGGGTACGACAACTGCCCATATTCAATTATCTTTCAGTCGAATAGCGTGAGAAAACTCGAGTCTTGCGCATTTTTATTGGAAGTTTATTGAATACTTGAAGTATCCAAAATTTGTCCGACAAACATAAGGTTACACTGATATAGCATACCTTTACGAGTCTTTGGGAAAGTAGGTAAAGCTGACGGTATAATCGCTTACCAGCGTTTGATAACGAGGCAGATGGTTTTACAAGCGCAATTTTGTATGTCTTGGTTTGGTTTTTTGATTACTCGTCCATTTGGGGGATGAATACAACAATGATATGATGCATCGATGCTTGAAGACTGAGGCCATGTGTTATAGTTTTCTTTTCTTTTGAGCATCGCAGCATGAAGTCTGAGGCGATGATCAATGTTTATGGAATAAAGAAACGTATTGCTACCTTAAGTCTGATGCAATGTGTTAGATTTGCAAATCGCTGCGTGAAGTCTGAGACAATAAGCTAGATTTGGTTTTCAGACATCGCTGCATGAAGTCGGAGGCGATGGTTTATGTTAAGGAGTAAAGAGATGTACATTTCTGCATGAAGTCTGAGGCAATGGGATAGATTCATGAATCACTGCGTGAAGTCTGATGTGATAAGCTAAATTTATTGCTTCGAACATTGCTGCATGAAGTCTGAGACGATGCTTTGTGTCACAGAATAAGAAACACATTGTTTCATGAAGTCTGATGCGATAGGCTGGTGTTGTACCCCAAAATTTGCCCTATCATTTTATCAAGATTTCCCCTCACAAGACTCTTTGGACTCCAGACATAATTAAGGTTTGCTCTGCTCAAGACATCTCCTTGCACTATTGACCTGAAATTAGGGTTTGAGTTTGCACATGGATTTTTGGACTTCTAATGCCTAATGTGAATTTCATATTTCATGTTGGACTTATAAGATTGCCCATACCAAGTTTCAAGCATTGAATCAAATTTTTGCCCAATCAATTGGACAGTTGACCTAAAAATCAGATGTGTTGGGGAAAAAGTCAACTATGGCCAATTTATAGTCAAACCTCATAATTTTTGATCCACATCAAAATTATAGACACATATGAACCATTTTATCAAGTTTGGACCATAACTCCTCAAGAAATTTGATCAGATCATCAAAAGGGCAAAATGGTCATTTTTAGGGTTTTGACTACAAAAGGGCAATTTCTGATTTTCACCTAGCCAATGGCAAATTGGGTTCAAGCATGGGTTCAAGGACTCAATGGCATCATCTTGACATAATCACAAGGTTTAAAAGATCTCAAATGCATTGGATCGACAAATGAATTTTCCAATCAACTGATCAAAAATCAACTGTACACTGAAAAGTCAAACTTTGACTTTTTGGTCAAAATCAAGTGCCAAGGGTCATTTTTCATCAAGGTGTGTCAAATCATGAAACTTGTTCACCAAGAAACCTAATTTTGAAAATTAGGGTTTAAAATGGAATATTTTCATAACTTAGAAATTTTCTAAGTTATGAAAATTTCTTATTTTCCCCCAACTTTTCCCAAAATTTTCACCATGATGCAATTGGATTCAAACAAAACTTCCAACATGAAAGTTGTTGTCCTCCACAAAATCTACAACTTTGATTCAAAAAGTTTTCCCAAAAGATGCTTGGATATCAAGATATGATTTTGTGAACAAGGGTCCATGAAACTTTTAACTTAGTGAAATTTTGCCCTAGTTTAGGCAGGATTTTGACCTATCTTCATGGAATTTTTTCACATAGTTCCAAGTGGAATCTCAAAATGAATTTAAAATATGGATTGTAGAGCATGTTACAAGATTTTAAAAATGTCCAAGAACTCTCCAAAATCATTTGTGTTTAGGGAGAATCGAAAGTTTGAAAATGGAAAATTATCACTTTTGTCCATGGCATTTTTCACATTGGCACAAGTTGCAAATCTGTCCAAACCTTGCTTGTACTTGGTTTACAGGTTTTAATCCTTTCTAAACTCATAAATTAAATTCAAACACATTGGATTAAGGCTTTGTTCTGATCTTTGAAGCATTATACAAAGGTTTAATCTATTTTTGGCAAAAAGTTAACAATGCCATTTACATAAAGCATGCTTTTGGCTATTTTGTTTGTCTTGAGCCATGGACCCGATTTCTTTATGCAAACAAAGTTCACTAATATCAGGAAAGGTATACTAACTATGTGCAGCTAGAGTACAAGCCTATACAGGCTTTAGCATTGTCAACTCCACCTTTTGCTTCAAAAACAAGAAAGCTTGCAAAAGTGAGAGAACTTTGTAATCTGATATAACCAAGTGTTTGTAACATTTCAAACAAGTTCAGCATGACATACCAAGCCTAGAACACGATTCCATAAGCTCTCAAACACCCAAATACACAAAAACTTCATTTCTGCCAAAAACAGGGCAAGTTATGCAAATCATAAGCCAAAACCAAATCCACTCGTGCGTTTTGCTTGAAACCAGTTCCAACACACTCCATACAACATACCTAAACTATCCCAACCATTCTCAAGCCTCTGTAACTCCTTTTTCACACTTCACAATTTTTTCTTTGAAGCTTTGCAGGTTGAGTTCTACAAGCATATTCGGGCCATTTCAAATCAAGCCAAGCATTGGGAAAGGTCAAGGGAACATCAAACAAGCTCAAAAGAACCTCAGGCCTCACTGAAAGTTGCTGCATTTCCATACTCGAGCTTGACTGAAACAGGAGTTCCAGGTTTGAACATGGCACGTGTTTTGCTTATGTCTCAAGGACAGGGACGAAGGCAACTTGGGCTGGGCTTGGATTCTTCTTGCTTTTGACACCCTCCATCCTGCTTTTTGCACCCCTTGGCCCATTTGATTATTTTTGTATATTTTTTTTATTTCTTTTACATTTCTGACTTTTTATTTATTTTTCTAAATATTTAAAAACACAAAAAATATTCTCTTAATTTTTCACATTTTATTTTATTATTTTTATTATTTTTGGACCTAGAAATAGTTTATTAAATAATATATACTTTTATTTTCTTAAAATAAATTTATAAATAATACAAAAATATCATATATTTTTATTTTTATTATTTATACACTTAAATAATATTTTCTCACCCATTTTTATTTTTTAACACATTTGTATATATTTTATTTATTTTCTTTTACATAAATAAATAATATAATATATATATTTTCTTAAAACCAAAACTAGGGTTTCCACCCTTTTCAAAAATAATCATTTATTTTCTTATTATTTTTAGACAAAAATAATTTATTTTACACACATAAAATAAAATACAAAAAAACATCCTTTTGCATATTTATATTTATTTGCATATTTAAATATTTGTCCATTTATTTATTTGTGCAATATTTCAATTTGGTTGTAATAATAGTTTTAGGGTTTATTTTTGAGCAAATACCCCCTATTCAAACTTGTATCCCCCTCCCCATATCAATGTTGTAATAGTCTTAGATTTACTTTTACGCATTTTATCGCTTTGATATGCATGATAGTAAAATTAGGGTTTGTATGATAACCAAAAATAAAACAAATAGCATGACTAAACACAAGACAAAAATGCATGAAAAATGACAACACAATGTACCCAAGCACCCCTAGGGTTTCATCCACTTGTTGCCTTAAAAATGACCATGGTATGTGTCATACCCCAAATTTTGACCTAAGATACCACCTCCCATCTGCATTATTACATAGCAAGCGTTCACAAGCGATTCGACCTATTTTTGCCAATTCTCGAGTCAGATTTCAAAAATTCATAACTTCTTCAAATTTCGACAATTTTTTAGTGGTTCTTTTACATATGATTCTCCTTTGCAACAACTACAACTTTTCTTTATAAGTCAAGAGATGATTATGCTTTGAAAATCCACGAAAAATAGAAATATTAGAAATCATTGTGAATTTGGTGAAATTTAACTGGTTTTGCCTGACTTTATTAAATCATGATTTTTTTCATTTTTTTATCATATTTCTTTTATTATTATTTTCATAAAAAGAAAATCCCCAAAATATATTTAGTTCATATCAATTTTACTTTATCCAAAATATAAAAAATTTATAGTTTTGTTAGTTTCATTTAATTTATATATTTAATTCATTGATAATTCAAAAAAATCTCAAAATACATATAAGTTCTTTTGCTTTTTACATTTTTTTGAGTATGTAAGTCTATTTTGTGTTTCTTTAGTTGCAATTCAAAAATTTGAAAATATATGGTTTGATTTTTCATTTATTTTTATTTCTTTTATGATTAATTTTGGTGTAAATTTTGATTACAATTCCATTTGAAATATTTTTAAGTTGAATTATTAATAGATTTTAGAACCAATTTTAATATCTCTTTTATTTCACTTTTGTATTTTCAGTTTAGTTTTTACTAACAGTTTATTTTATTATTATTGTCATTACTATTATTATTAATATTATGATTATTATGCTATGTCCATATAAATCTGTCCTTATGCTGCATGGCCCCTGCACAAGTAATGCCAAGAAAAACAATCACATAATCTCTGCTGCCCTGTTATAAGACCAGCATATCAGTCCAGAAATTGCATCAAATAACACACACCAAAACCTGTATCAAAAAGCCATAAATCAGATCATCACATTTGTTCAAACTCACCAAATTTTCCCTCCCAAAACCTCATTCTTATTCACTATAAAACATGCAGATATAACAACCGAAGAAGGGAGCTCACAAAGAAAAAAAACACAAAACATACAGAAGCACAAACCTGCATCAAAAACCACCAAAGCCTGTACAAACAGCAAGCTTAGTCAAAAATACCAACAAACCATTCCACTCAAAACATAAACAGTAGATCCAAGCCTACTTTCAAAAAAACCACAAACTGTAAACAGAAGCAAACCTTCTAACCTGCACCATTTTGAACCAAGCACAACCATCCACAGGAACTCATCGCCACACCACAAGCTCAAACCTTCATTCCATGCAACCTCCAACTTCATTCACTACCTCAGAAGCTCCTCCAACCTGCCATGTTGAACCGAATCTGAACCATACAAACTCACTGCAACTGAACAATCATACACCATATCCACTATGAACCTACAAGTTTGGATTGCACAAAAAACCAAGCTCCAATCATACCAGCAAACTCGCACCAACACCGACGCGTAGCTCACAACAATAGTGCTAGAATTTTAGGAGAAAAAGGGATAAAAGAACCTACAGAATTTGAAGAACAAGCAACATTTATTCTCTACAGTTTCAAAGGAAATCAATTCTATTACAAGATTTTCCAACAAGATTTTCAGAAGAGCAGAAGGAATTAAAAGAGCATATTACCTCATCTCTGGATTTCTTTATTATTTCATCGTCAAAAATCGAAATCATCAGACTTGCTCTGATCTTGTAAGTCTCCCTACTTTTTTCTCAAAAATCTGTTGCTATGCTTGCTATAATGATGTATGCTGTGAACTAGTTGTCGTTGCTGCATTTTTTGTTGTTGATGTTTCAATAACCCAGAACCCCTGAGATTGTTATTGTTGTTTCTCTTACCATGAATATTTGTCGCCTTGTTGATTTGATGTTTAACTGCATGAAAAAAACCAGAAGCAGTGTTGTTGTTCGATTTTGATTTGAGGGAGAGAGAGTTCAAAACCAGAAGCAGTGTTGTTGTTCGATTTCGATTTAGGGGAGAGAGAGTTCGAAACCAGAAGCAGTGTTGTTGTTCGATTTCGATTTGAGGGAGAGAGAGTTTGAAACCAGAAGCAGTGTTGTTGTTCGATTTCGATTTAGAATAGAAAGAGTTCGAAAGAGGGAGCAGGGTGTTCGATTTCGATTTAGAATAGAAAGAGTTCGAAAGAGGGAGCAGGGTGTTCGATTTCGATTTAGAAGAGAAAGAGTTTGAAAGAGGGAGCAGGGTGTTCGATTTTGATTTAGAAGAGAAAGAGTTCGAAAGAGAGATCGAAGAGAGAGTTCGAAAGAGAGATCGAAGAGAGAAAGAAGGAGTTCAAAACAGAGATCGAAGAGAGAGTTCGAGAGAGATCGAAGAGAGGAAGAAAGAGTTCGAAAGAGAGATCGAAGAGAGAGTTCGAAAGAGAGATCAAAGAGAGAAACAAAAGAGTTCGAAAGAAGGAGACACGAGTTCGATCCCATGCTGGACCTTTTTATTTCGTTTTCAGCTTATTTCCCAATGATATTAATTTAGCTTTAATTTAGCCTATATTAGTTGTGGTTTAGTACTTTAGAATTAATTTACTTTAAATTAAATTTAGTAACTTTTAGAATTTTAATTTTAATAAATCTTAGAACTTTAATTTAGTCTAGATATAATTTAGAAAGTTCATGATCTTAGTTTTATTTGTTGTTTAGAATTAATTTAGTAATTTTATCTTCTTTAGAAAATTGGTTATCTTCTCTTTATTTTTTAATCGTCTTAATTAAATATTTCACTGCCTTTCTTGGTATTAATTTGTTTGCTTAAATTTATTTCCTTGCGCATCCTTGATTACTTATATTATGATGTTCATCTTATTTTTGATTTGTTTGCTTCTACTCTAAGGGAAAGAATTAAAATTATTGACTTCATGTCATCAAATATGTTATCCGATTGTGCGAAACCCTTCATACATTTTAGATTTTTTTGTTGTTAAATCTTCTAAAAAGAACTCAATTTTAAAAACCCACCCCTTTTAAGTCAAAACTTCGATACTAGGTCGTCGTATCTTTAAACTCTCGCCCACACCTATTTTTAGCCAAATGAACCATTTTAATCAAACAAACAATTTTAACCAAAAACAGATATTTCAAAAGGTTCCTATAGAATACTATAGATACATTGGGTGCTAATACCTTCCCATTGTATAACCAACCCCCGAACTCTAGACCTCTTTTCAAAAATGCCTTGTATTTTCATTACTTTTAAAGTATTATTTTACATTACATACTTTAGGATTTTATTTCGCTCTTTTCCCTTTTCCCTTGGAAATAATAAAGCGCGGTGGCGACTCTTACTTTTGTGAGACGAATTAATTAATAGTTAGATCTTCGATTTACCCCGCTACATTTTTTATCGCTACAGTATGCATGCTAGGTATCTTGGCAAAATCAATCAAAAAACAAAATATCATAGTCCCTCGATGATGCTATCTTGGTTGCCTATACAAAAATGATCTAGTCCCTCAAAAAACTTACTAAGATACTTGGCACAATTGCTATCATGGTCATACGATGACCCACGCCCGTACCGTTTAACATCCAAAGACAAGGTTGTTTACCAAATACAATGGTAAAACAACAATGTCAAAGGGTTAGAAATGTGTAGGAAAGATCTTTGAATAGGGTAGACAACTCCTAGTTACTTGATCAAACTTGCAAACATCCTTGCTAATTTCAAAAACATACAACACAATTTTAAAACATTTCCCAAAACAAACTTTCAAACATTGAAACATTTTTCAAAAGAAAAACACCTTTGTATACATTCAAATAAGAATCATTACAAAGGTTGCCTAGACAAAGGCCTCTTTTTCAAAATACTTTCAAAACCACACACAAAAGCACCATTTCAAACAATTGAAAAGCAAAAGCAAGTGATCTAAAATAAGTAACTAAGAGCCCATGGAAAACCATGGATGAAAAGGGTGCTAGCACCTTCCCTTTTCATAATCTACCCCCCGAACCCAAAAAAAATCTCAAAGGTCTTTCCTGTGCTTTTTGACCTTTCCTTTGGATAAAATAAAAAGTCGGTGGCGACTCTTGATAAACCGAAACATTTACGAACACAAATTCAAAACCTCAAGTCAGTTCTCCCACCGCATCACAACTGGCTTTTATGGAATATTGCTGCATGAAGACTAAAGCAATGGGTTAGGTTCGCAAATAACTGCGTGAAGTCTGATGTGACAAGCTAAATTTGGTTTCGAACATCACTGCATGAAGTCTGAGGTGATGGTCTGGAGTTTGGAATGCATTACTGCATGAAGCCTGAGGCAATGGGTTAGGTTCGCAAATCACTGTGTGAAGTCTGATGTGATAAGCTAAATTTATTGTCTCGAACATCACTGCATGAAGTCTGAGACGATGATCTGGAACTTGGCGAAACAAATTGATGCATGAAGTCTGAGGAAACGGGTTAGGTCCGCGAATCACTGCATGAAGCCTGATGTGATAAGCTAAATTTGGTTTCGAACGTCACTGCATGAAGTCTGAGGCAATGATCTATGTCGTAGAATAAGAAACACATTGCTGCATGAAGTCTGAGGCAATGGGTTAAGTTTGCAAATCGCAGCGTGATGTCTGAGGCGATGGTCTAGGCTTTACGAATACATTACGGCTTAGAGGCAATGTAATGAGTTCAAATAATACATTACAGCCTAGAGGCAATGTAATGGGTTTTGAGAATACATTGCGGCTTAGAGGCAATGTAATGGGTTTTGAAAATACATTGCGAATTAGAAGCAATGTAATGGGTTTTGAAAATACATTGCAGCTTAGAAGCAATGTAAT
Source organism: Vicia faba (assembly GCA_948472305.1). Classification (NCBI taxonomy): domain Eukaryota; kingdom Viridiplantae; phylum Streptophyta; class Magnoliopsida; order Fabales; family Fabaceae; genus Vicia; species Vicia faba. The sequence goes on along the minus strand of OX451737.1, from coordinate 1,567,050,498 downwards.
GATTTTTGCGAATACATTGCGGCTTAGAGGAAATGTACTGAGTTTTGAGAATACATTGCGAATTAGAGGCAATGTACTGAGTTTTGTGAATACATTGCGGCTTAGAGGCAATGTACTGGGTCTTGATAATACATTGCGGCTTAGAGGCAATGTAATGGGACTTGTAAGGAATTCATCACTGCGGGAAGACTTAGGTGATGGGCTGAATGTGTCACGGCATGAAGATTGAGGTGACGGGTTGAATCGTAGGAGGAGTATTGCGTTAGTCGACCCTTAGATAGTTGAATCGAGGGTGAGATTATTTGCTTGTTTACTATGTGATACATGTGTATGCATGCGTATTGAATGTTGTATGTATGCGGGATGTATGATGTTTGATATTGATATGGAACCTTGAGTGTATTGAATATTGAAATGTATAGGGTATGTATGCTTTAGATGTGAAAAATGTATGTGTGAAATGTGTGTAAGATGCATATATGCCTTGAAATGTTATGAAGACCATTTCCAGCATTCTCTCCTTTAAACCATTGGCTTAGAGTTACCAATTCCTGGTGTTGTATGTTGTTTCATCATAGCATTGTTGAACTTGAACACGGTGGGCAATGTTAGCAAAAGTTGAGCGTTGATTTTGTATCGCGGGTGTATATGTAGACGTAGACGTAGGTAATGGCTTATGTGTAGATTTGATGCAGGCATAGACGTAGACATAGATGTAGGTAATGGCCTATGTATATATTTGTATACAGGCGTAGACGTATGTATGTGATCTCTGTAAGCGCGGGCGTAAGAATAGACGTATGTAGATTCGTATGTTGTAGGTGCAGGCGTAAGCATAGGCGTACGTCGATTCATATGTCGTAGGCACAGGCGTAAGCATAGACGTATGTCGATTTGATGTCATAGGCGCAGGCGTAAGCATAGACGTATGTAGAATTTGAAGGAGTATAAATGTGCGTGGACGCATGTGCGGACGTAGACTTTGTGTTGCAAGTGTAGACATAGGTGCTGACATGGACGTAGACTTTGTGTACGGACGCGTAGATATAGGAGTAGATGTGTATATAGAATTTGTATTGTAAGCGCAGGCATAGACATGGACATGTGTATCAAATTTGTATTGTAGACGCAGGAGTAGACATGTGCATGGACGTAGACGTGGATTTTCTTTCAATATTTTCCTAACCAAAATGTTTTTTCGATGCTTTGTCAAATGCTTTTATTTTGTTAATACCCCAAAATGGTTTCAAGACAATATTCACAAGTAATGATCGTAGTATTTTGTAAACAAGTCTGAGAAAAAGAAAAATGCAATTTGAAAGATGCAAAGAAAGCAAGTGTTTTATTAATATGACTCTGAATAAGCGAGGATATAAGATGCAATTCCTAGAAAGAGGTAATTACAGAAAGTTTTACAACTGTAAATGGCAATGAAAATGATAATTGCTACTACTGTTCTCCAATATACTTTTAATCATCTTATCTCCTTTGCTTATGAGTTGAATGATTCAGATCTATCTTTCCCTTCGTGGTTCGTAGTCGCAGTTCTTAGATCGTAGTCTTTTTGTTCTTTATTTCTTTGTATGAAATGCCTAAATTTTGCCTGGATTTCCCTTTCGGGTTTTCAATCCACCGGGATAATTTTTGTTTATGTACCCCTAATTTTTGCCTGGATCGCCCTTTGGGGTTTTCGATCCACCGGGACGCTCCTTTTTGCCTAAGTTTCCTGTTTAAGGTTCAAGCTTAGCGAGCTTTTTATACATAATGTTTTTGACCGCGTCTGAATTTTCTAGAGGCGGTAGTTCTTCCCCATCCATTATAGTGGGGATAAAACCACCACCAGAGAATGTTGTTTTGACTATGTATGGACCTTCATAATTGGGTGTCCATTTACCACGTGAGTCGAGGCGAGGTAGCAAAATCCTCTTGAGTACTAGACCATGTCGTGGTTCATCTTGTACAGTATATCGTTACTTTGAAAGGATTCCACGACTAATTCTCGCAGGGTTTGTTTGCCAATGCTAGATGCATTTTCCGGATGTCATGAAACCAAGGCTTGTTATATTGTCGTTTTTTAATAGCAAGGCAATGTGCAGGCTCTTTGAAGCATCTGTTTGTGATGCGCGGTTCGTGGTTAGACCAAGTTATTTTGAACATAGACGATATAGTTGTCAGGGCATCTATCATTTAATTTCCTTTTCGTGGGATGTGACTGAAAGTGATCTTTGCGTATTCCGCAGTCAGTTTTTAAAACATGATCCTGATATGGAACCAGTTTTGGATATTTAGTATCTCATTCGCCTTGACTTGGTATATGGCTTGTGAGAATTCTTTGGAGAAGCCAAAATTTCCCCTATATCGTGCCCCAGTGTACTTGAAGCCTCGTCGAACATGGATACCCAACGTGCCCCTGGCTCGGGTTTTTCGTCAAATCTTGGTATTTCATAGTTGCTTATTTTTTACAGTACCGTCTGTATTCGACCTTGGCTTATTTCTGTAAATATATGCAATAACTTGATCAACTTCTTTGTGGACCCGCTCTTTATATTTCCCCTTAGCTTGGTTTCTTCCAGGTCTTCCCCCGTGCTCAGATTAATGGTCTTAATAGCCTCTTGATATGGTTGCATATTATTAGATTTTCTTTTTATTTCCCTCGCCATTTTCTCGGAGAGTTCAAGATCTCTATCATCCTCCCCTTTAGCTTGGTTTATAGGAGCATCAACATTATATCGGATCACAAAGGTAGCATTATCGGTGGTTTTGGGCATGAATTTGCACCTTTATCATGTTTTGGTGCAGATTTAGTATATGAAATTTGAAAATGCATATGCAGAGAAAGTATTGACAGTTTTTTAAATTTAAGATATAAATGCAAGAGAAAGACAGGGATCTTGATTGAAAACAAAATATAACTTTTATTAATCGTAAATATTGTCTGAAACAAACGGGGAACCCTTACAAGCCACCCCTATGCCTCGGGCCTGACATAGGTTTTTTCAAAAACAAGAAAAATTAATTAGGAAAGAAAAAGATCTCAGGAATCTCCACGACGATCCATCTTTTGAGTTCTCCTTCTGGAGAGCATTCTCGGATGAATTCAGTTTCCCCCTCAGAGTTGGCCTTGTTGGATATTTTCGCCACATGTCTGCCATGCACTACTCCATTGTTGACAAAGGTCTCTTAGACTGGATGAAAATGTGCTTCGCCCTTCAGAGCATCTTTATATTTTTCTTTAGGGTATTGTCTGAACTAGACTATTTCTTGGTCCCTTAGCCTTTGTAGAGCTCTTTCGAAAGCTTCATTGTGTCCAAGCGAGAGTCCATATCCCAACAGATATTCTTTCGGCAAGTTCGTCAGGGTTTTTGCTTGTCTGCTTGCCCCAGAGTCAGTGACTACTTTGATCCTATTTATTGTCAGTCCATTGTGAGACGATGTAGGGTCTGATGTGATGTTGGGCTTCTCGAAAGTGATGTCTTGATAATCCAACAAATCTTGCACCTTGTGCTTGAAAGGCCAACACTGTTCTATGGTATGTCCAGGAGAATTAGCATGAAATTCGCATATGGCATTAGCATCATATCTTCGTGGGAATGGCCCGATTGGAGGAGCTAGAGGCTTAAGTTCCACTAGGGATGCCTTAAATAGCTGTTGCAATAACTGGCTAGGTGGCATAGGGAGTGGATCAAATTTCCTGGGTGGCCTTCTACCTTGCTACTGCCCTAGGGGGATCACTAATGGTTATTGTACCGTGGGTTATGACACTGCAGCATTAATTTATCCCTCTTTTCCTTTGGGGAGGTTTGAAGCAGGCCGTTTTGAATTGTAGGGAGCGTTTAATGGTCCCCCTGATATCTTCCCACTTTTTATCCCTGCCTCGATTCTTTCTCCGATGGTTACTAGGTCTGAGAACCCCGAAGAGATACTTCCAACCATCATTTCATAATACAACCCGTGCAAAGTTCCCATGAACGTGTCTGTTAACTATTTCTCTAACAGTGGTGGTTGCACACGGGATGCCAACTCCCTCCATCTCTGAGCATACTCCTTGAAGGATTTTTCTTTCTCCTGGGACAAATTCTAGAGTTGCATGCGGGTAGGCACCATGTACAGGTTATATTTGAAATGCTTTAGGAAAGCATTAGCAAGATCCACCCAGGTTTGAATATGCGTTCGCTCCAATTGCATATACCAGTCTGAAGATGCCCTACTCATGCTATCTTGAAAATAGTGAATCATCAGCTTCTGATCGTGGGCGTGGGTATGCATCTTCATGCAGTACATACAAAGATGATTTCTTGGACAAATGAGCCCCTTGTATTTTTCAAATTTAGGTACTTTGAACTTTGGTGGAATCATCACATCAGGAACTAGGCCCATTTCGAGAGCGTCTACTTTGAAAGCGTCGAAACCCTCCACAACTTTTAGTCTTTACTCCAGAGCTTTGTATTGATTCATAACTACTGGATTATCAACAACATGAGTACCAGTCGTATTTAGGGGCGATTGGTTGACATCCTTGTGGTCTCTGTATTGCAGGTCCAAGTAATTGTCTGCATCATTGGTCGGAATCTGTAAGGTACGAGATGTCCCCTGCTTTTGGCGGAGGTGGGACAAACCCTTCAGTTTCAACTTCTTGTTGGGCCATGACGGACTTCTGGAATCCTGCCTCTGACTCTTTCCTTAGTTGGTGACCGCTTGATGCACCAATAGTCTGGGCTACTTCCTCGAAAGCTACCCTGGGAATTTGGTCTTGCCTGTCAATAATGTTCTTCAAAGCTAGAAGAACTCGACTCAAATCTCCTTTCATTAAACTTACGTCGCCCTTTACCTGGTCGAGATCCTCTTTGAATGCTTCCTGAGTTTCCTCGATTTTCTCCATTGTTTTCTGTTGATAGGCCCTGGTTTGATAATGAGGCCAAGGAAGTGGCGATCTCCTTCAACCAATGGTTCAACTGGAGAGATTTTTTTTTGAAAAATATTAGTTCTGATATGATATGCAGGTGTTTGTGAATGCATGCGTGCGAAAAGATGTGTATGAACATGAAATGGTTTCTTGTGTTAAATGTCTTATTCACTTGGGTACATGCTTGTCCTTTATTATTTTACTTGGCGACTATCTTTAAAATAGATACTCGAATGAGATGTGGAAACAAAATGCCTTTATTGAAGGTAACATAATTCAGATATTGAAAAATATTACAATCTTAAACCAATAATTTATTTGCGTGAAATCAAGCAAAAGGAAATAAGTCTTCTAGGTGCGCCCGCGGATATCTAATTTGAAGGTCACCCACCTTGACCTGACAAAGCTTGAGAAAATCTTTAGCATGTTATCCCCTTTTCGTGGCCTTGATTTCAGACATGTTTAGCGTGTTGACGCGGGCAAGTTGTTTTCTTCGGTATCCATTTTTAAAGACAGTCACAAAGATCTTGATTTTATTTTTTTGTACCCCGTGAATAAGACAAAGAGACGGGTGATGAATACATGAATACGTGGGTGTAAGGTTGACTGACAAGACTTTTTGTAATAAGTACCCTTATAAGGTAGGTTCCTTAGTCTTGACCTACAGTTGATCTACCCTCCCTGGGGGTGGTTTCCTTGAAGGTATCATGAATAACACCAGAGGGAAAAGGCACAAGGGCCTCCCTTAGGTGGAGCCTCTTTACAGACCGAAACTTTCGGCTCAAAGTCATGAAAGGTCTCATCATGAGATTTTGGGTTAAGGTCATTACAAAGAGTCATGGGTGATCTTCCAAAGTCCTACTCGTCAAGAGGATATCTCTCGATAAGTATTCCTTTTTAGGAAGTTCACCGACTCTAGGCGAAGTCGTCACATAAACTCGCAGGGATGATGTATCCCCTAAGATAATAGACGAACCTTCTTTCTAAGGGTTATATTGGAAATATTTTTGAGATAGAAAAAATCCCGCCACACAGTAAATATATGATGATAAGAGAAATTGACAGTAAATAAATAAATGCGATAAAGTAGATAAATGCAATGAATAAATAAAGCAAATAAAAAGAATAGAAACCCAAAAATACCTAAACCTAGGGTTAAGGAGAGTCCCCAGCAGAGTCGCCAACTGTAGCAACTGGTTTTTTAATCAAGAGTCACCAATATTAGTTTTTATTCTAGGGAAGGGAATCTAACATAAAACCCTAATTTGGAGACAAAGATTCTAGGTTTCGGACTCAATTAGACGAAAGGAAGGTTTTAGGCACCTTTCATCCACCTTGTTCACAAGGATATTAGACTCTAGGTTTAGGTTTGGGGTAAACTGGATTTTAAGTTTTAATTAGAAAGACTCGCCACGATTTTAGATCGTATGCCTACGTATCCTCTTATGAGGAATCAGAGTCCCAATTCATAGTTCGTATGGGTTGGTATTTTTTAGGGATTTGCAAACATATTTTGAATCACTTCGCACTCGATCGGGAGTAGTGATTGCGGAGATTTTGACTGAGTGTGCAGTAAGCCAAGACCAGTTTGAAACCCTTTTGCAAAAAATAATTGATTGGCTTAGTTTATTGTGAAAAATAGTTTGATGATTTGTTAGTATTTTTTATTGTGTTAATTGCGAAGTAATCTTGATTAATGCATGGTAAAAAGATTTAATGCAATTAATGTATAAAATAATATATGTAATTTTAATATAAAAATAAATTTATTTGATAATTTAGTAATATTTACATATAACAAATAATAATACTATAAATAAAATTACTATTAATGATAATAATTATAACTAATAATAAGAAAAATAATAATAAAACAAGATAATAATATAATATAATAATAATAAAATAATATAATAATAATAAGAAAATAAAAATTATATAGAAAATGTAAAAAATGATTAATAATAATAATTATTGTAAATAAAAGAAATTAATAATACATATAAAAAAAGAAAATAGAAAAATATATGGATTGTTAAAAAATAAAAAATAAATTAATTTAGTTAAATTACAAGGGGGAGTGTAATTTCTATTTAACAAGTAACAACAGGGGGTACTGTTAGAACACTGGGCTAGGCCCCAGATATTTTATAAAGAGGGGGGTGTGAACGATTTGGGTGTTTAGCAATTCAAGGCGAAGGGGGTGCCAAAACTAGTTGGGCTAGGCTCATTATGAATTTTTGAAGGGCCAGGTTGATTGAGTGCGTGCGGGTGCAGGGAGCTACCGTGCAGACTTGGCCTTAATGGCCGTCTGATCAAGATCCACTGGATGATATTGAGAGAACACAGAAACTACTACGGGTGCGCGTACACCAGATTAGACGGAATATATTATTTTGGTTTTTATTCATTTTTGCCATTAACCAGTTTCACAGCAACCCTCTTTCTCTCTCATTCACGATACCCTTTCCTTTCAAACTCTAGCGTCCCAAAACCCACCACCGCGGCGGCGCTACAATCCTAACTCAACCCCCTAACACAAATCCACCTCAAAAATCCCCAAACAAACATAAGAACAATCAGATTGGTAAAAGCTAAGCATCACCCTTTTGCAAAATTGATTTCTGTTCTTGAGTTTTCTGTTTTCTGACCCCATTATTTTTGTCTGATTCGGTGTTAATCCGTTCATCTCTTCTTGTTTGTAGGTAATGATGGAAGCTTTGAAGGCGACAACGCAAGGCTGGAATGGCAACAATGATTATGGTTTCATGAGTTGAACCCTAATCACTCCTCTCTTCTTCTTTGACAACGGCGAGGTCTTCGTTTATTCTTCTTCAACTTTTCGCGATTCGGTTCTTTCAGTACCTTCTCTGTCTCTCTACAAGCTTCGTGGTTCAACTTTTTCTCCCCTTCTGTAAAACCTCTCCTCTCTGTTAATTCCATTTAGTTATTTATAGGCTTATTTTAGGGTTTTGTTAGAGATTACAGTGAATTAGGGATTATAGAAAAATTAGGGATTTGATTTCATGTATAACTGATTCGGGATTTGTAATGTTTGATTTGATGTTGGTAATAAAAGCTTTGATTGTAATTTTTATTTAGTTTGATAATGTAATATATTGGATTTAACTTTCTGGATTTGATTGAGTAAAGATCTATTTTCTGGAGATTGATTGATGAAGATTTGCAGATTTGATTTGAAGATCTGCATTATTTGTACTACGCCAAGATTTGGTTTTCTTTTGTTTTAATTTCTACAATACTAGTTATTTAATGAGACTTGCGCAAAATTAGTGATGATTTGAACAGTTGTTGTTATTTGGTTTAATTGGGCCAGCAAGTTATTGTTATACACAACAAATTTTATTTATTTATTTAAATGGGCTTCAGGTTATATTTTGTACTCAGCCCAGCTACATTATCTTTTTTGTCCACAAAATGTTTTCTCTCCTCTATAAACGGACTGGGCCTTATTTCCTTTGGGCTAGCAGCAGTCTTTTCTCAGACACAATATGCTTGTTACAAAAGGAAATAAATAGTTTATAAAAAAATATCTAATTGTAATAATGTTTATTAGTAACAGTTTCCAAACATAAGCCAACATTGAGCAGGCCCAACTATATCTATTATTTGAACCCCTAGAAAAACATACACCCCACTCTTCTATTCAACATTTCAGAAAAGACCAAACGGGCTAGCTTTAATGGCTCTATTGGGCCCGTAGTTGAAATTGCACTCTCCTCTCTTATTATTAAAACTGTAGAAGATTTTAATGGACCTATAATTCAGAATTATACCTCCCCTTTTATTAACAACAAATAACGTTTGAATGGGGCTTAGTTTTCTCTCTTTTACTAACAACGACTATTTAATAATTAAGAACTTAATAGTTATTATTCTTTTGGAATAATTTCCTATTTTCGAATCGCATGGGCCATTGGCCAACATGCTTTGTGAATAAGTCTACAAGTCTTTCTGATTTAGAAAGCCTCATTTTCCTGAATTAATATACACCCCGTAGTGTTGGATAAAGATCGGCCATCAGATACTGCTGTACCATCTTTTGTTAAATATTTCTTTTATTTAACTCTTGAAAAATAAAATCATCGAGGTAGGACAAATTTGGGGTACGACAACTAGCAATAATAAGGAAAGCGATAAATTGCGGAATTTAAATGTCCTACGCTATTACAAGGCTTTGGGAATATAGGGTACAAATTTACAAATGAGGGGAGAAAAGCAATAAAACCCTAATTACTATTACAAACCATTGACTATGAATTACAATAATAGAATGTACAAAATGTAAAGAGGAAGAAAATTGTTTTTAGGGTTTCTGATAGAAAAAGGTTTAACCTAATTAAACTAATTAATTTTATTTACAAAAGAAGTTAATTAATTGTTTAATCAAAACCTAAGACCTAAATTAATTAAAATAAAACTTAAGTCTAATTTACTTTGTTTAGAAAATGATTTTTTGTTAATGTAGAAAAGAAAAATATATTATGATGTAAAAGAACTGATGAAATCTAATTTAGTCAAAAAAGAAATAAAGTTTTTAAATTAAAATTTTTTTAATTTAAGAAAATATATTTTTTGTATTTTTAGTTTAAATAAAATAAATAAAGAAATAAAAATAAGAAAAATATAAAGAATATGAAAATATTGGGCTTGGGGGTTAAAATGTGAAAATGGGTGTTAAGAATTAGTAAAAGGCCCGCGTTCGTTTTTATTTAAAATCAGAAAACAAAACTAAATAAAATAAAAAAAGAAGAACATTGGGCCTGCGATGAGTTTAGTAAAATGGGGTTGAGAATTAACAACAAAAAAAAAAAGAAAAAGGCCCAAAATCTGAGCCCAACGCCTATTTTGCTCTCATGTTGCTGGCTTATTGGAGCGTATCATGGGATGCACATGTAATGCATTGGACCTGCTTGGAATTAGATATGATGGTGATGGAGGGAGGCGCATGGTGCACGCGCTAGCTTGGCATGCACATGATCTCACACAAAGAAATATGAAATAAACAAAAGGATACCACTGGGGCTTAAAACCAGACCCCTATAGTTCAATGCCTTACACGCGCTTCTCCTGCCACTGGGGTGGCTGTTTCATCCGTGTATAGAATAACAACTATTAAATATATTACAAACTCACTTCTAAATGTGACTTCATCCCTAACCTCACGCCATAATGTTCATCAACTTTTTTTAAAATCTGTAACTTCCTCATTTCTCAACCAAATTAGAAAATGTAAACATGAAAGTTGCTTGAAATTTAATCACGATTTCAACCATGTAAATAACTTAAGCTAAAAAATCAAAGATGGGCATGAATTTTATATAGTACCAAATTAAACCTATTTTTTTTCCAGAAAGTTCAAACTTAAAATTCACATCACTCAGGTAACATAAATGAAATCTAAAGGCATGGTTAGCTTCAGGGCTATGGTGTCTACATTTTTCATTCACAAAGTAACCATTAATGATGCTTGTAGAGAGAGTTAAAAATTGAGAAAAATTACCTCAAAACTGGAAATCGTGTGTGGAGTTTGAGCACTTCTGGAGGTGTGGTGATGATCTGAATAGCTTCACTGGACTCCAAGGAAGCTAATGTAACTCTTACTTTGGATTGAGAGTGGCTGAAAATTCTTGTAGAAGTCAATATGCAGAGCTCTATTTTTGAGTTTGGAAAATGGGAAAGATGATGTTACAGTTGGGAAACATGTGTGGGGATGAGATATATTTGATGTATGGAAGCTTTGAGAATGATTTGGAGAGGAAACACACGAGTGGATTGTGAGATGGAGATTCAAGGTCAGAAATGACAAGCTATGGAGGTTTTTGTGAAATTATGAGTTTGAGGGAGTTTGGGGGAGTTTCAAAGCTTGTGAATTTGTGTCTTAGGTTTCAAATACATCCTCTATTTATAGGCAAGAGGTTTGGAAGGTTCAAAGGATCAGAATAATAAGATCACATGTTATGGTTTTTGACTTGTTTTTGAAGCAATCGTGACAAACATTGTTCCAATGCATAGTACAAGGCTATCTAAAGTTGTTAGGTACTTTAAACATGTTACTTCTAGTTTTTGTGTTGAGTGTGTGCAGAGGGAGGAAGTTAGAGGCTCAATACAAGTTAACTTTGTGATTAAAGCAACTTTAAAAAATGGAAATGTTACTTTGTGCCAAAAATGGATGAATCTCTTGGACAATGGCTCAAATGCTTGGATCATAGATCTAAAAGTTGTGTAATCAATTAATTATGGAGTGATTTTCAAGTTAGAAGCCTGCAAAGCAAGATTATGCAGCATAGGTTTGAGATTTGGTTAAGTGTTCTTCATGAAAATGGCTTGTAATTCAAGAATGGATACCCAACTTCTTATCTTCGATTCTCATAGCTCAAGAATGATTTCTTCAAGTTCTTGGACATTTTAGAAAGCTTGAAAAATTGTATACAACCTTTACATTGACCATTTTGACAAAATCAAATTGGAACTAGGTGAAAATTGATTAAGAAGTTAGGTCAAAAATCTGCCTAAACTTGTTGAAAATTTCACTAAGTGTTTTATGAAAAATGTCATGATTTTATGGGCTTATATCTTCAAATCTAAGCATTTTTTGGACATCAACCCTAAGGGACAAAGCTGTAGAATTCATCAAGATCTACAACTTTCATGTTGAAAGTTTTCCTTGAATCATCTTGCATCTTGGTGAAAAATTATCATGAAGTAATGAATTTATCAAGTATAAAAACACTTAGAAATTTTCTAAGTCTTAGAAATCTTGACTTTTTTCATTGACTTTTTGACTTTCTTGATTCTTGATGATCAAGTTTGATATTTTTTAATTTCTTGATGAATCTTGATCTTTGAAATTCAATGTTGACCAAAAAGTCTAAGTTTGACTTTTTGTGTATCAGTTAACTTTTCATCAGTTGATCAAATTATAACTATCAATCCAATGATCTTGAGAAATGATTTGAGCCATGAAATTAGGTCAACGTGTTATGTTTGAGTCTTTCAGATTATGCCTTGAAGCTACCGGCAGAAAACACAGAGCCTCCACTGAACTTTATTTATCCCGAAGGAAGGGGAAATATCGAGAAAACCACAAGAGGTTTTGCGTTTTGTGTTCGCAAATGTTGCAGTGGGAGAACTGACTTGAGGTTTTGCATTTTGTGTTCGCAAATGTTGCAGTTTAGCAAGAGTCACCATCGACTTCTATTTTATCCAAAAGGAAAGGTAAAAAAGCATAGGAAAGACCTTTGAGATTGTTTTTGAGTTTGGGGGGTAGATTATGAAAAGGGAAGGTGCTAGCACCCTTTTCCTCCATGGTTTTCCATGGGCTCTTAGTTACTTGTTTTAGATCACTTGCTTTTGCTTTACAATTGTTTGAAATGGTGCTTTGTGTGGTTTTGAAAGTATTTTGAAAAGAGACCATTGTTTAGAAAATCTTTGTAATGATTCTTGTTTGTAAGAATGTATACAAATATGTTTGTATTTTGAAAAATATTTCAATGTTTTGAAATTTGTTTGGAAAAATGTTTTGAAAATATGTATGTTTGAAAATAGAAAGGATTGTTTGCAAATTGATCAAGTAACTAGAAACATCTACCTACTTAAAAGTCTTTCCTATACATTTTTATTCCTTTGACATTGTTAACCTACCATTGTTTTGGTAGATAACCCTATCTTTGGATGTTAAACGGCACGGGCGTGGGTCATCGTATGACCATGATAACAATATCGCCAAGTATCTTTAGCAAAGTTTGAGGGACTAAGATCATTTGTTTTAAGGCAACCTTGTCTAGCGTCATCGAGGGACTATGATCTTTTGTTTGTATTGTTTTGCCAAGATACATAGCATGCATACCATGACCATGTTTTAAGGCAACCAAGTGGGTGAAATCCTAGAGGTGCTTGTGTGCAAGGTGTTGTCATTTTTCATGCATTTTTTGTCTTGTATTTAGGTCATGCTATTTGTTTGATTTTGTCTTAGCATACAAACCCTAGTTTTTACTAAACATGCATATAATGCGATAAATTTCGTAAAGTAAATCTAAACTGTTACAACAATATTATGGGGAGGGGGATACACGTTTTGAATGGGAATATTTTCACAAAATAAAACCCTAGTTTACTATTACAGCCCAATTGAATTTATTGCACAATAAATAAATAAACAAATATTTAAATATGCAATAAAAATGTAAATATACAAAAGTGTTTTGTAATTGCTTTATGTATGAGAAAATAAAATTATCTAAGTCCTAAAAATAAGAAAAAAAATAATGTTATTATTTTTGAAATGGGAAACTCTAATTTTGATTTAATAGAAAATATTGTTTTCTAATATTTATTTGTCCATTTTTGTTTAAGAAACATAATAATAATATTATGTACAAATATTAAAAATTAAAATATGTGAGAAAATAATATTTTATGTGTATAATATAATAAAATAAAATATTTAAGTATTTTAATATTATTTACAAGTTTATTTAAGAAAATAAATTCTATTTAACCTAATAAACTATTTTTATGCCCAAAAAATAATAAAAATAATAAAATAAAATGCAAAAAATTAAGAAAATATTTTTGGGATTTTCAATGTTCAGAAAAAAAATAATAAAGTCAAAAATATAAAATATACAAGAAAATTCAAAAATATAAAAATAATAAGTCGGGGGGGGGGGGTGTAAAAGTAAAAAGGGGGGTGCAAAAAGTAGCAGGCCCAAGGCCCTGGCCCAGGACAACTTCGTCCCTGACCTCCAGACAGCAACTTCGCGCGCGCTTGCCTTCAAATCCTGTTCTTGCTATTCTTTGCATAAACTCAAAAACTTATAACATGAAAAATGTAGCTCATGAACTCACGATTCCAATGATATAAAGAACATGACCTAACTCTAAAAGACCAAGGAGAATTTTAATGGCCCTAATTTATGACCTAGTTTTTTCATGGTCTTCAAGCTTTAAATACTCTTAGCTCAGTTCATAATAATGGAAACTAAGCTGAAGTTCTTGCGAGCTTCCTTGAAGTTCCCTCAAGCTTCTCCGATGCCCAGCTTGCCTTGAAGTTGCCTGAAACTCCTTGTAGAAGTCAACCTGCAAACCTTCAAAATGAAAAAGGTGATCCTTGAAACAGGGGTTACAGTTTCAAGACAAGGGCCTGTATAGTTTAGGTAGGAGGTATGGAATGTGTTTGAATCCTTGGAACAAAAAACGCATGAGCAAAATATGATTTGGCTAGTGATTTGCAGAGACTGCCCTGTTTTGGGCAGAAATGGGATTTTCTGTGTTTTGGAGTGTTTGAGCTATTAGCAATTCGTGCTTTTTGCTTGTTACAATGTTCTGAGGTTGTTTTAAATGAGGCCAAGGCTTGCCTTTATCAGATGGATGAGTTGTATTGACTTTTGCAAGTTTCTTGCTTTTGAAGAAAAGTGGGAAGTGACAATTCCAAAGCCTGTACATGCTTGCTTACTAGATGCACATAGTTGGTACAAGTTGCCTGATATTTGTGGATATTGTTTGCGGCAAAATATTAGGTCCATGGCTCAAGATTTGCAAAGTTGCAAAAGGCAAGCTTTATCAAAGTAGCAATGTGAACTTTATGCCATAAATGGAATAATTCATTGTGCAATGCTTTAAAGATCAGAACGAGACCATTATCCAATGTGTTTGCATTTAATTATGGAGTGTAGAAGGGATTAGGTCCTGTAAAACCAATTACAAGCATGTTTGAAACTGATTTGCAACTTGTAACATTGTAAAAATGCCTTGAACAAAAGTGATAAATTTCCATTTTCCTTTCTTCGATTCTCCCTAACCATAAATGATCTTGGAGAGTTATTGGAAATTTTGGAAAGCTTGTAACATGATATACAATCCATCTTTGAAATGAAACTTGAGATTCCTCTTGGAACTAGGTGAAAAGTTGCCATGAAGTTAGGTAAAAAATCTGCCTAAACTAGGGCAAAATTTCACTAAGTTAAAAGTTCTATAGATCCCTATTCACAAAATCATAACTTGAGATTCAAGCATACTTTGGGAAAACTTTGTGAATCAAAGTTGTAGATTTCATGGAGGACTACAACTTTCGTGTTGGAAGTTTTCTTTGAATCCAATTGCATCATGGTGAAAAAGTTGTGGAAAGTTGGGAAAAAATAAGAAATTTTCATAACTTGGAAAATTTCTAAGTTATGAAAATTTTTCAAATTGAAACCCTAATTTGCATAATTGGTTTTCTTGATCAACAAGTTTCATGTTTTGACATATCTTGATGAATTATGACCCTTGGCACTTGATTTTGACCAAAAAGTCAAAGTTTGACTTTTCAGTGTACAATTGATTTTTGATCAGTTGACTGAAAAATCCATCTGTCAATCCTATGCATTTGAGATATTTTGAACTATGTGATTAGGTCAATATGATGCCATTGAGTACTTGAAGTCATTATTGAACCCAATTGGTCATTGGCTAGGTCAAAAATCAGAAATTGCCCTTTCTTAGTCAAAAACCCTAATTTTGACCATTTTGCCCTTTTGATGATTTGATCAAATTTCTTGAGGAGTTGTGGTCCAAACTTGATAAAATGGTACATATGAGCCTCGAATGTTGATTTGGATAAAAAATTATGAAGTTTGACTGTAAATTGGCCATGGTTGACTTTTTCCCAATACAACTGATTTTTAGGTCAACTGTCCAATTGACTGGGCAAAAATGTGATTCAAGGCTTGAAACTTGGTATGGGCAATCTTCGGGATCCAAGATGGTGTATGAAGGTCACATGAAGCATTAATGGCCCAAAATTCCTTGTGCAAACTCAAACCCTAATTTCAGGCTATCAGTGCAAGGAGAGGTCTTGAGTAGAGCAAACCCTAATCCTGTCTGGAGTCCAAGAAGTCTAGTGAAGAAAAATCTTGATAATATGAGAGGGGAAATTTTGGGGTACAACAGCTGCCCCTGTTCAATATTCTTGAACCCGAAGAGTTAGATTGGCGAGTTTGTCATTCGTGACTCGAAGGTAAAAGATGATTGGACACTAGAGTGCCCGTAAATTTGCACTCGTCAAAATGTAGTTGAGGGAGTGGGCTTAAAGATGCCATTTGGAGATATGATAGAATCTTGTTGGAGATGGGCTTAAAGATGCCATCCAAGAATGTTTGTTGAATTATATGTTGTAAGTCAAAAGAATAAGCATCAGAATGGTATCCGTGTCTAGAACGTATCTGTACTGTATCTGGGGATTGAATTTGAATGAGAAAAGGAATATCATCCCTATCCGGAGCATCTCTGAGCTGGGAAAAAATCAAAATAAGGGACAAAATGGAAACCGTGTCTGGAGCGTATCTGGACTGTATCTGAGGTTAAGATCTGAATGAGTAGCAGAATGACTTTCATGTCTAGAGTGTATTTGTACTGTATCAGAAAACTGAAAAAAGGGCCAGAATGGCATCCGCGTTTGGAGCGTATCTGAACTAGAATATGAATAAGTGACAGAATTACTTTCGTGTCTGGATTGTATCTGCGCTTGAAATTGATGGTTGAATCTGAATGAGAAATATAATGGCTTCCGTGTTTGGAGCATATCTAATCTGTGTCTGATAGTTGAAATCTGAATAAGTATCAAGATGACATCCGTATCTGGAGCATATCTGAACTGTATTTGAAATCTGAATCTGAATGAGTGACAAAATAACTTCCGCGTCTGGAGTGTATATGTACTGTATCATGATTGTGTACTGTTAATGGTAGCTTGTTAATCTTATCCTGAAAAGGGTAAAATGTTAGCTGAAACACACGGTTATGTTGCATGAAATGTATGATGCAAGATATGTATTTTATCAATGTTTTATGATATATGGATGTAATGTATGCGCATGTAAGCTGATTTGCTGTATTGCTGAGGAAAATGAATCCTTGACGGCTGGGGATAATAAAATCCTTGACTGCTTCCGGGGAAAATAAATCCTTGACCCTGCTGGAGATTCAAAATCTTTGATTGTTGAGGATGAGAAATCCTTGGTGACTGTTGGAGATTAAAAATCCTTGATAACTTCTATGGGGATGTGAGGATCCTTCATGTCAAAAATTCCGTTATGAGAGTAATGCCAAACTGCTTGAGAAATCTGCTTGGAGAATCCAGAGAACTTTGATGACTTCTACTGGGGGTTACACAATGGGAATCCTACTCGACTGGGGAATAGGGAAAACTCTGATGATCTCTGCGGGGAATGAGAATCTTCATTCTGTTGAGGAGTAATGAAAACTTTGGTAACTTCTGCTGGGGAATAATGAGGACTCTGGAAACTTTACTGGGGAATCAAGAATGAGAATCTTCATTCTGTTGGGGAGTAAAAACTCTATAGGGAAGAAGGCTTACTGCTGAAGAGTAAGTTCAGGAGTTTTCGATCGTCTGCCACTCTACTGGGAAGTTATCCTAGGTTGGGGAGAGGCAAAAGTTAACTGTTATCTATTTGACTTCCAGGCTTCAAGGTAACTTGCTGGGGAGATTGGATGGTTTCCGATAGGGATTAGAAGTCTTGACTCGACCGGGGAGGAAGGTTTCAGCTCCGTTAGGAATCTGTAACTCAAAGTTTTGGCTCCGCTGTGGATTGGGAGTTTGAAGTTTTAACTCTGATGGGAATTAAGGGTTTGAAATTTAGCTCCGCTGGGGATACGTATTTCAAGGTTTAGCTCCGCTGGAGATCTAGATGATGTACTGCAAGGGATTTCTCTTGGAATAGTCTAAAGACGTTTTCCTATCCTTTCAGTCTGGAAGTAATTGTTTTTTCATCCTGTTTATTTGTAGACAATGATTATGTTCAAATGCATATGTTCATCAATGAATCATTGGACATTTTTGCAAATAAAAACACAAGTGTAAAAGAAAAAGGCAAATAGTTTTCTGTACTTTGAAAGAGACATCTTTGTATTAACTTTGAGTAATAGTTTTGTACAAAGGAGACAGACATCCTAGTAAGAGGATGATGTCGTAAAAGTAAGAAAAAATTTTATACAAAAAAAGATAGCTATGTGTGTAAAAATCCCATGGGGTTCCAATTCCGCCATAGCCTTCGTAACTCCAAATATCTTGTCCATCCGCTACTTCGTCCGAAGATGATTGGATCAATCAGAAGTTCCAGGGGTTGTCTGTGAAGAGATTATCCTTAAAGTGATCCGATGAGACATAGTCATACGCTTTAATTCCCTAACTCTTTCCTGGACTGCCCTTTCGGGTTTTCAGTCACCGGGAAACCCTTTTTTGCCCAAGTCGCCCTTTCGGGTTTTCAACTTTCCGGGTGTACAATTTTTTTTATTTATCCCTAATTTTTGCCTGAACTTCCCTTTCGGGTTTTCGATTCACCGGGATGCCCTTTTTTGCCTAGGTGTGTCAACCTAGCGGGTCGTTTATGCGTAGTATCTTTTGACTATATGTGATATGGTGGGGAAGAACTGACTATTTTTTGGAATGCTGGTTTGTGTTTTGCGTTTGTGTTCGCAAAATGTCGCGGTAAGCAAGAGTCGCCACCGACTTTTATTTTATCCAACAAGGAAAGGAAAAAAGCACAGAAAAATTCCTTTTTCGAGATATTTCTCGGGTTCGGGGGGTAGATTATAGAAAGGGAAGGTGTTAGCACCCTTTCTATCCGTGGTTATCCACGGACTCTTAGGTACTTGCTCATATTGTTTTCAAAATTGCTTTTCTTTGTGCTTGTGGGTTTGAAAGAAGTTTTTGTTTGAAAGGTGTAAGTGTGAAAAAGATGTTTTTTTTGAAAGAGCAAGTACTTAAGAACCATCTACCTACTCGAAAAAGGAATCATTCTATGCTAATTTCCTTAAGACAATTCTATCCTACTATTGATGAGTAGGTAGCACCGTCGTTGGAGTTTAAGGGTCAATTCGAATTTAGGGACTTACGGTCACCAAAGCAATGTTAGGACGCCTTAGCGGTAACCCTAATGTCTTAGATCATTTGTTTAAGGCAACAATATCCGAGTCAACCGTTTCGAGGCGACTATGATCTTTAGACAAGAGGACGACCTCTAAAGTGACCTATACTCAATGACCGCGTACGAAGGCAACCAAGTGGGGTGTACCCTAAGAGTGCGCATGTGCGAGTGTGTTGTTTTCGGTTAATTTTATCTTTGTACATGTTAATGGTGATCTAGGTTGATTTTAGGTTTAAACGTTCATTCTTGTCATGCATCCCTATTATCAAACATCTAACAGTTATCTTTTGCGGAAAATACATTGCGGAAATTAAATTACAAGGCATCAGGTATTTACATCGCCAAAAACAACCCTTTGAAATTTAAATGCGGAAAATAAATAAAGCGATAAAAATAGTCCTAATTATCTATTACATTCCGGCAACAAATACAATATGATAAATAGATCACGTGCAAAGAATGAAATCGAGTGCGAGTTATAGGGTTTTGACCCTTTGTTATTCATTTAAAGAAAATATTTTTTTTGGTTATTTTTGAATTAAGAAAGAAATTAATCTAAGTTAATTATTAAAGTAATAAATAAATTAATAAAAATAAATATTTTTGGGTTTTTGATATTTTAAGAAAGAAAAATGAAATTGATCAATGTTAATAAAACCTAATTCTGTCTAAGTTAATTTTAATTATTGAAAAATATATTAAAGTTATTCCTAATTAATGGCCTAAATTAATTAAATTAATATTTGTTAATAAAAATAAAAATTTGATTTTAATGAAGAAAAAATATTTTTGGTTTTAATTTTATTAAAGGAAAAAAATTGATTGGTTAGAAAATAATGAAAATAATGAAATTAAATAAAACAAGAATAAAATAAAATATAGAGAAGAGAGGGTTTGGGCCTGTTTTAGGGGTTTGATCAGAAATTTTGTGGCCCAAACGAGCTGGCCCTGTATTGACTTTCTGGATTCCCTATGCGCCTTTTGACTTGGTCCCATGGTAGACTCTCATCCTGGATCACCAGATCTGGCCTTGGGTCATCTGGAAATTGATTAAGTGAGGGAGTATGGTGGGCTATGCGCTTGGATCTACATATGATAACCTGAAGAAAAATAACAAATGCAAATTGGGGGGACCTAGGATTCGAACCCTGGTCCTGATGCGTTTTGTATGCACTCCACTACCACTGTGCCATTTGCTTTTTATTGTCAATATATTAAATAATAATAATAATAAGAGTAAACATGTTATATGCCAGAAAATAAAAAAAAAGTGCGCGAAAATTTGAAAGGGGCCAGTCAGATGGGGACACGTTGTCGTCCCTGTCCTCAGGCCTGTAAAGAAGTTACCTGCGGATTTAAATCCGTAGCTAAATGCCTAGGTCATTCCAAAAACTCATCTCAGGCCATATAAACTCCTCCCAAGACCATGGTTGCATTCGCCTTCCTCTCCCGGTCACGTCCATGGCCATTATTGGGGCTAATTTTACCTGTAATGAAAAACCCTAATCCAAGAGGAAAAACCCTAACAATGGCGTTTTGCACCACAGAGCAGATAAACGAAATCAAATAATATGGAAAGCTTGGAAATTATCTGGTGGTTACAAATATGCCATTGATTCTTTGTAATGATGCATGGTTTTTGAAATACGAAATTAAATTCAAAGGGGGGGGGGGGGCGTGTGACACTTACAGTGCGTTTGAGCGTGTATGGAGGCTTGCTAGGGATTGCTTCTGACTCAGTGAACCTCCAACAATCGATTGGTGTCAAGTTTTGCTTCTGAAAATGCCTCAAAGTATGATTTTGGTTTCACACTTTTTACCACTTTTTTCAAGTTTTTTTTAGTTGGTTCTTGCAGCCTCTAGCCTTGTTTTCGTGCCCTCTAGCCTCCTTATGTATTATAGAATGCATTAGGTTAACAATTGTGCTTTGAATCTTTCCACATCAATGCCATGAGATTTGATTTGATTCACCATTACTAAACCTTCCAAAATTGTCAAAACTCAATCTTTTTTCACATGGAATGCTTGATACAAGTTTGATACCCTTGATGATGATGATTCAATCCTGAAATAGCCAAAAAGATATCAAGCAATCAATATTTGGATTTAATTTGATTTAATTTGATTAAAAATGAAATAATTCAATAAAAAATCAAATAAAATAATAAAATTGATTAATGGACACATGGATGAAGCTAGGACAAGTGGACAATGATGCAAGCACAAATCAAGTGGAAAAGAATGGGCCCATTTGACAAAATTTGAAGTTTTAGGGATAGTTGACTTTTGGCAATTTTGCAAAAATGCCCAACTTCAACAATGCACAACTTCTTCAATTTTGAACTTTTGGAAGTGTTATTTGACTTTATAGAAATATTTAGATGTCCTCTAACCAACCCTTTTGGTATCATCTCATTTTGATATTCCATGCTCAAGTTATAAGCTTTGGAAAAAAAGGTATTTTTGTTGACTTTCAAAAATGACCTATAATGTCCAAATTTATAACTTCTTGTGAGTGCATTTTCTGATCTTTGGGTATGAATATGGATTTTAGGAAATTGCATGCTCTTCATAATGAGCTTTGGATGGGTCATTTCTCATAAAGTATGAGAAAGGTATGCTTGGTCAAAGTTGAGTTGACTTTTCCTACAAAACCCTAATTTAGCAACTTTTGAGTCTTGATGAATTTTGAGCAATCCTTGATGAATCATGATCAAACCTTGATAAAATGATGAAATATCCTTCAAAATGAGAATGTTGACAAAAAATCTTGAAGTTTGACTGTATTTGGGTCACAGTTGACTTTTGCCCTAACATAGTCGATTTTTGGGCCCTTTGAGCAATTGACTGAGCAAACTTCCTCTGCAAGGCTTGAAATTTGACATGGATGACCTTGAGAACATATTAGGACATTGGGGAGAACTTGAGGTAATTTGGACTCAAGGATCTTGATGCAACACAAAACCCTAATTTGGGGTTGACTGCCTTAGGAGATAGCTTGACTGTCCAACTCTTGAGCAATCTTGAGCCACTTGGAGATTTTTCTTGCCTTATTTTGAGAAATATGAGAGGGAAAATTTTGGGGTACAACAGCTGCCCCCGTTAAATCTTCTTAAACCTGAGGATGTAGATTGGCTTTCGTGATCCGAAGGTGGAAGATGATTGAACACTAGAGTGCCCAAAAATTTGCTCTCGCTTGAAGTGGTGTCAGCCTTGTGATGTCGAGAATGGGCTCACAGATGCCATTTGGAGATTGTTGGTAGGAGGATGGGCTTAAAGATGCCATCTGTAGGAGTGTCGATCGCATAAGAGATTCCTTAGTGAGAGCTTGTATACCTGTTGTTGTAGAAGATTCCGCTGGGGAAGCCTGGTTTTTGTTGAGATTTAGGAACTTGCCTGTACTTCAACTGAGAGAATGCTTCGGCTGAGTCTTAAGAACCTCTCCATAATTGAATTGGGGGGAAACATCTTTATCAAGATCTAGGAAATGTCTGGTCTTCAACAGAGTATACTATTGAGATTGTAGAACTCGTCCACACTATGACGAAGGAAAACATCAAGATCTAGGAACTGTATGGTCTTCAACATAGTATACCATTGAGATTATAGAACTCGTCCATGCTATGACGGGGAAACATATTCATCAAGATCTAGGAACTGTCTAGTATTCAACGTAGTATACGGTTGAGATTATAGAACTCATCCACACTATGACGGATGGAAACATCTTCATCAAGATCTAGGAACCGTCTAGTATTCAATGTAGTATACCGTTGAGATTATAGACCTCATCCACACTATGACGGAGGAAAACATCAAGATCTAGGAACTGTCTGGTATTCAACGTAGTATACCGTTGAGATTATAGAACTCGTCCACACTATGACGTAGGGAAACATCTTCATCAAGATCTAGGAACTGTCTAGTATTCAACGTAGTATACTGTTGAGATTATAGAACTTGTCCACACTATGACGGAGGAAAACATCAAGATATAGGAACTATATGGTCTTCAACGTAGTATACCATTGAGATTATAGAACTCGTCCACACTATGATGTAGGGAAACATCTTCATCAAGATCTAGGAACTGTCTAGTATTCAACGTAGTATACCGTTGAGAATATAGAACTTGTCCACACTATGACGGAGGAAAACATCAAGATCTAGGAACTGTCTGGTCTTCAACGTAGTATACCGTTGAGATTATAGAACTCATCCACAATATGACGTAGGGAAACATCTTCATCAAGATCTAGGAACTGTCTGATATTCAACATAGTATACCGTTGAGATTATAGAACTCTTCCACACTATGAAGGAGGAAAACATCAAGATCTAGGAACTGTCTGGTCTTCAACGTAGTATACCGTTGAGATTATAGAACTCGTCCACACTATGACGTAGGGAAACATCTTCATCAAGATCTAGGAACTATCTAGTATTCAACGTAGTATACCGTTGAGATTATAGAACTCGTCCACACTATGACGGAGGAAAATTGTCGAGATTGATAACCTTATCTGAAATTCAACCGAGGATAATTCCATTGAGATTTAAGAACCGGTCAGGTTTTCGACGTAGCTGAGAACTTTAACTGTATCTTTCCTGAAAGTTAAAGGTCAGTCGTATGCAATGCATGATATATATCAAGCAATGATGTTCTCAAAATAAATGAGATTGCTGTATGATGCGTATATGCATGTATTATGATGTATGGAAATGTAATGTGTTAGCTGGGGAAAATAAATCCCGGATAGTTGCTGGAGAGAAGAGTTGGATTCTTCGTTTTCGCTGGGGATGACAAACGAAGATGATGGCGAGAATAAACCTGCAGGAGAAGATAACTCCGTTGGGGCCTAAAACTGATGAGGAGATTACTCTATGGGGAAGATATGTTCTGCTGAGGATTCTACCGGTAAATTCTTTTGGGGACGAATTACCGTTGCTGGTGATACTGAATCCTGTTGGGGATTGAATTCCTGTTTGTGAAAGGAAAGAACTCCACTGGGGATGATATTTCAGTTGCGACATCACTGGGGATAACCTTTGAGACTCTTATGGGGATAATTCTTTGAGCTTGGCTGGGGATATTCATTTTTATACTCCACCGGGGACGAACTTCCGGAGTCTACTGGGGATGATTCTTCAACTCCATTGGGGAAGCTTTTTCAGACTGCGCTGGGAAAATTTTAACTCCACTGGGGATATCTTGTATTCTGCCGGGGAATATTCTTATACTCCGTTGGGGAATATTAAGACTGCCGGGGATATTAAGCCTTTTCAGTGTTGATGGTAGATAAATTATGCTTGGGGAGAATATTACCGACTCATTCACAGTTGCAGACCTCAGCTGGGGAGAGCCATCATTACTGTCTCTTCTTACTCTGCGGGGAGTGAATGTACCTTGGTCATATTCTTTAGTTGAATTTACCTTTGTACCTGGTGGACATAGCAACTATACAGCTTGGACAATTTTTATTGCCCCTGTTTCTGATATTATAAGTAATGATCCTTTTGTTTCGTATGCAAATATTTATGAGCGGCAATTAATGTCAAATGCATATATCAAAAATGAACATTGGACGTTCTTTTCAAAACAAAACAGATAAAGGAGAAACAGTTTGAAATTTCTTTGAAAATGAATTGTATTGATTTTGAAGTTTGGCCTGTTAATAGGCGCTTTTGTACACGAGGCTGACGTCCTAGTAAGAGAACGCCGCCGAACAAATAGAATTTACACAATTTGTGAAAAACTAAACAAAACAGCTATGTGAATAATCCCACTGGGTTCTAACTCTGCTATTGCCTTTATGTCCTCGAGCATCTCATCACTTTGTTACTTGGTTGAAGATGAATCAGATTGATTAGTGCCGTCCGAGCTTGATAGTCGATACTGAAGTCTGGATGCAAGGTGATCCAATGAGACATAGTGTTATGCTTTAATCCCTAATTTTTTCCTGGACCGCCCTTTTGGTTTTTCAGTCCACCGGGATACCCTTTTTGCCCAAGCCGCCTTTTCAGGTTTTCGACTTGCCGGTGTACAGATTTTTTCATTTTCATCCCTTATTTTTGCCCGAACCCTTTTGGTTCGCCGGGAAGCCCTTATTTTTGCCTAGGCCAGTCAACCTAGAGGGTCTTTGATTATGCGTAGTATTTTTTCACTATGTCTGCATTGACGGGGTGAGGAAGGTCGTCACCATCCATGGTGGTTAGAATCATAGCTCCTCCTGAGAAAATGTTCTTAACCACAAATGGCCCTTCATAAGTAGGGGTCCATTTGCCCCTGGGATCACCTTGAGGTAAGATAATGTGCTTGATAACCAGGTCCCCAACTTGATACTCTTGTCGTCTAACTTTCTTGTTAAATGCCTTGATCATGCGTTTTTGATACGTCTGACCATGACAAATAGCTGTAAGTCTCTTTTCGCCGATTAGGTTTAGCTGATCAAGCCGGGTCTGGATCCAGTCATCTTCGCTCAAATCTGCATCCTTCATGATTTGGAGAGAGGGTATCTAAACTTCAATGGGCAAGACTGCCTCCATGCCATATACCAATGAATAGGGTGTTTCCCCTGTTGACGTCCGTGCTGAGGTACGGTACCCATGAAGAGCAAATGGTAACATCTCGTGCCAATCTTTGTATGTCACTGTCATCTTCTGCATTATCTTTTTAATGTTCTTATTAGCCGCTTCTACAACCCCATTCATCTTCGGCCGGTAGGGAGAAGAGTTGTGATGTTGTATCTTGAACTGCTTGCAGAGCTCAGTGATTATCTTGTTTTTGAGATTGGTACCATTGTCCGTAATGATCCTCTCAGGTACACCATATCGACAAATCAGATTATGCCAAATGAACCGTGCCACGATGTTCTTGGTTACAGTAGCAAAGGAAGATGCTTCAACCCACTTTGTAAAGTAATCAATTGCTACCAGGATGAAATGATGCCCGTTGGACGCTGTAGGTCTGATCTCGCCGATCATATCAATGCCCCACATTGCAAAAGGCCAAGGAGCTGTCAAGATGTTCAGAGGAACTGGAGGTATGTGCACCTTATCAGCATAGACTTGGCACTTGTGACAGGTCCGAGAATGCTGATAACAACCGGCTTCCATAGTGGACCAGTAATATCCTGCCCGTAGGATTTTCTTCGCCATGGTATGTCCACTGGAATGAGTTCCGAAAGTACCTTCATGTAACTTCGCCATGATCCTTTCTGCTTCATTCTTATCCACACAACGCAGTAAGGTCGAATCGTGGTTACGCTTGTAAAGGATGCCATTGCTGATGAAGAACTTCGCTGCAAACCTCCTCAAAAACTTCTTGTCATTAACAGATGCACCCTTGGGGTATTCCTGAGCCTCAAGATACCTCTTCACCTCATGAAACCAGGGTTTATCTGCTACCTCTTCAGTTTCAATATCACAATAATGTGCAGGTTCGTCCAACCTTTCAATGATAATCCGGGGAGCCTCTTTGTCCCAATTGACTTTGAACATAGAAGACATCGTAGCTAGCGCGTCCGCCAACTGATTCTCTTCTATAGGGAAGTGTTCAGAGGTTATCTCTTCGAAATGGGGAAGCAACGTCAACATATATTCCTTGTAAGGAATAAGATTAGGGTGTTTCGTATCCCACTCGCTTTTGATTTTACTGATCACGAGAGCGAAATCTCCGAAGACACTTAGAAACTTAATCCTTAGGTCAATTGCTGCTCGAAGACCCATGATGCACGCTTCATACTCCGCCATATTGTTGGTGCAATTGAAACATAGTCGAGTGGTGAACAGAGTATGAGAGCCTTTAGGAGATATGATCACGGCGCCGATGCCATTACCCAAAGCGTTTGAAGATCCATAAAAGTACATAGACCATCGGGATCCTTCCTCAGGTCCTTCATCCGGTCTAGGTTCCTCATAGTCAATTACTATCATGATATTCTCATCCAGAAATTCAAAGTTCATAGACTGGTAATTGTCCACTGCCTGATGTGCCAAATGGTCTGCCAACACACTTCCCTTGATTGCCTTTTGGGTCGTGTACTTGATGTCATACTCAGTCAAGATCATCTTCCATCTTGCTATTCTTCTGGATAAAGCAGGATTTTCGAAGATATACTTGATCGGATCCATTTTTGATATTAATAGAGTAGTGTGAGTCAGCATATACTGTCTCAGCCGGTGAGCAGCCCATGCCAAAGCGCAACAAGTTTTCTCGAGCAGTGAGTATCATGTCTCACAGTCGGTAAACTTTTTGCTAAGGTAATAAATAACATGCTCTTTTCGGCCAGACTCGTCATGCTGACCCAGCACACACCCTATTGAGTTGTCGAGTACTGTCAGGTATAGGATCAGAGGTCTTCCTTCAACTGGTGGCATCAGAATGGGCGGCTCTTGGAGATACTCTTTAATCCTTTCGAAAGCGGCCTGACATTCATCGTTCCATCGTACCACTTGATCTTTCTTCAGTAACTTGAAGATTGGTTCACAAGTAGCAGTCAGGTGCGAGATGAATCGGGCAATGTAGTTCAGACGTCCCAGAAAGCTTCTGACTTCTTTCTCTGTTCGAGGATCTTGCATTTCCTGTATAGCCTTCACCTTGGCAAGATCCACTTGAATACCTTTATCGCTTACAAAGAAACCCAGTAGCTTTCCAGATCTCACCCCAAAGGTACACTTGTTCGGGTTTAACCTCAGCTTGTACAATTTCAACCTGTCAAATAGCTTCTGAAGATGGTTGAGATGTTCTTCTTCATTCTGGGATCTCGCAATCATGTCGTCGACGTATACCTCAATCTCATGATGGATCATATCATGGAATAAAGCAACCATGGCACACTGATACGTTTCCCCAACATTCTTCAACCCAAAAGGCATGACCTTGTAGAAAAAGGTGCCCCATTGAGTAACAAAGGTTGTCTTCTCCATGTCTTCGGGAGCCATTTTAATCTGATTATAACTGGAGAAACCATCCATAAAGGAAAAGACTTTATGTTGAGCGGTGTTGTCAACCAGAACGTCGATATGAGGCAGAGGGAAATCATCTTTCAGGCTCGCCCTGTTCAAATCCCTGTAGTCAACACACATTCGAACCTTACCATCCTTTTTCGGCACATGAACCACGTTGGCCACCCACTGTGGGTAAAAAGTAACTGCTAGAAAACCGGCATCAAACTGTTTCATAACTTCAGCCTTGATTTTCTCAGACATATCCGGGTGCATTCGGCGGACCTTCTGTTTCACTGGAGGACAATCTTCCTTGGTAGGCAATCGGTGAACCACAATATCGGTATCCAACCCAGGCATATCTACATAAGACCAGACAAAGATCTCGACATAGTCACACAACATCTGAATCAATCGTTGCTTCACACTGAGCTCCAGATTTCCCCCGATCTTGATCTCTTTCTTGTCTTCTTCTGTACCCAGATTTACCATTTCCACCGGCTCTTCATGCGGTTGTATATCCCTCTCTTCTTGAAGTAATAGTCTAGCAAGTTCAACAGGCATTTCGCAATCATCTTCACCTTTGTCTCCGGCTAATTTGATCGGACTTTCGAAGTCATAACTGGCAGTAGCAAAGTTGTTACCAGTGAGATCCAGAGTGGATGTAGACCTGTATATGTGAGTGTGTGTAAAATAGTTGTTTTGCAATATAAAATAAAAGAAAAACAAGGAGCACAAAATTTGAAATTCAAAAAACGTCCAATGCTTTTATTAATGATATATGTAGATGACACACATAAAGCCCTCACAAATGAATCCACAGTGCCCCGGGTAAGACACTGGGTCATAGAGTTTAAAACATTGTCTGTTACAAATTCAAAACAAAAAGTCTCATTACTGGGTGATAACAGAAACGGACATAGAATCCTTCGCTGTCCAGTTGCTTAATCCACCATCGGCAGTTGGATATATCCAGCTGTTAATGTCAAACTCTTCATCATCTTCATCCCTGATAGCATTCACCCCTGCATCTTGTTTAGGCTTTTCTGGTGCTCCGAACTCGATCTCCTTAGCATCAATCAGGTCTTGTACTTTTTTCTTCAAAACCCAACAATCATCTGTATCATGCCCCGGGCTATCAGAGTGAAAAGCACAACGGGCATTAGGGTTGTACTTTGGTGATGTAGTGTTGGGATTCTGCGGGGCCTCCCTTGGAATCACTAGATTGGTTTTCAATAACTGTGGCAGAATCTGAGATAAAGTCATGTTAAGCTGAGTGAACTGTCTTCAAGGTCTCTCGGTCTTTGGCTGATTGTTGCACTGAGGAGCACCAGCAGGTCTTAAAATAACAACCGCATTAACAGCTTGGCGGCTTTCAGGTCCATTCTGGCTTTTCGAACTGTAAACAACACTGGACTCCTTCTTAAAAGGTTTCTTCTTGGTGCTCGATGAAGCACCCTTCTGTATTTTACTAGACTTAATACCAGCCTCAATCCTTTCCCCGGTCATGATCAACTATGTAAACCCGGACGAAGAACTTCTAATCAGATGGTTGAAATACGGACCAGACAAGGTCCCCAGAAACATATCCACTAGCTCCCTATCAGCCAAGGGTGGTTGCACTCTTCCAGTGAGGTCCCTCCACTTCTGAGCATAATCTTTGAAACCTTCATCCGCACCCATTGACATACCCTGGAGTTGGGTACGCGTGGGAGTGAGGTCGGCATTATATTGGTACTGCCTATAGAAAGAAGCAACCAAATCTTCCCAAATGCGGATACTGGCTCCTTCTAACTGGTAAAACCATTCAAGCTGAGTCCCTGAGAGGCTGTCTTGAAAGAAGTGGATCCATAGGTTCTTATCAGCGGTGTACGGCTGAATCTTCCTTACATATGACCTAAGGTGCAGTTTTAGGCAAGAAACCCCATCGTACTTAGCAAAGGCTGGTGCCTTAAATTTGTGGGGAATCACCACCCCAGATGACAGACCCAAATCACCAAAGTCCAGACCAGGCACTTTCTGAACTTCCATCACATTCAAACGGTCTTCCAGTTGCTTGTATCTATCCTCGGTTGGAGGATACTGGTCTTCGTGGAAGTCCGTCTCGTTGTCTGAAACCAGAGGGCTAAGAGCCCTCCTTTCTTCCTGACTATCTTTCCCTCCAAATGAGGTGGTCAAATCAACTTCATCTCGTAGCCTGTTTCCAAACCTGTGGCCTGTGTTAAACAGGACTGTCCTCTTCTTCTTATTCTCTTTCAGAATAAGGGTCTTCAGATCTTGCTGACCCTTAGCTAGATTCATGAACAGCTCTTGGAATTGGGAATTTTGAGTCTGCAGAGCCTTGATTGCTTATTCAGTCGATGGTTCAGAAGACATGATGCTGAAATAAACATCAAAGAAGATGAGAAAACCTGTAAGGGTACCTGTTATGAGGTGCATGGAATGAAATGTGTATGATATGGTTTCAAAGACATCGAGAGATTCAAATTCGTAAACAAGAAATGAAACGCACTTTTATTAGATAAACTTGAAATTCAAATTGTTCACAGATGCCCTTAAGGCGTTACAAGAAAGTAAATACTGGAAAGTAAATAAAAACTAGAAATAATCAAAGGACATCAACGCTCTCATGGTCGTTTGC
Organism: Vicia faba; assembly: GCA_948472305.1. Taxonomy (NCBI): domain Eukaryota; kingdom Viridiplantae; phylum Streptophyta; class Magnoliopsida; order Fabales; family Fabaceae; genus Vicia; species Vicia faba. Next base: position 1,567,020,059 of record OX451737.1, on the reverse strand, counting down.
CTTTAGTGCTGACATAGTCATTGATGATCTGCTCCCTCTCCAGCTACCTAGTCAACTTTTGGATCTTTCACTCTTGCTCGTGATAATTTTCTCGGTAAGTATCCCGTTCTTCTCTCAGTTGCATCCTGGACCTCTTCAATGCCCCGATGTCAGTAGGCATGTAAGGGTGTAAGATAGTAGGAAGAACCCCTTCCTCATCAGCAACTTCAACAATAATAGGCAAGAAGGCTTCGTAGGGCATTCCCAGCTTTTGGGCACGGATACGAACCCATCTGAGATATGGCTCCATCGAAAGTGAAGTCTTTAGGCCCAACTCGTATGGATCAAATCTGTGAACTCTATCCCAAGCCCTTATGAATCTGCGGCGTTGCTCATCGCTATCCCCTTGAAAATCAAAGAATATGCTAGGCATTAGCAGCTCATGAGGTCCTTCCCTTCTGACTTGCCCAAACTGACGTAGGGCCAAGCATGGATTATAAGTAATTCCTCCATGGGTTCCTATTAGTGGAACATTGGGGTATTCCCCACAACGATCAATAATGGCTACCTTGTCCATACCCTTAATAGTCCAAATGATGTCATTGTGAGAGAGAGACATAACCCTATAAGCCCAGCCCATGCCTTCTTTGTTCTTCAGAACTGATTTGGGAAGGTGAGAAATAAACCACCTTGCCAACAATGGAGCACAACACATCAAGGTTCCCCGCTTCCGAGCAGTACGTGCATAGAGCTGATGAAGAACGTCACCCAAGAGAGTGGGTACATGATTACCAGAGATGAAGATTTTTACCGTATTCACATCAATAAAGGAGTCAGAGTTAGGAAACAATACCAAGCCATATATCAGAAGAGCCAGAATATCTTCGAATGCCTGGAAGTCTAGACTATCCTAGAAATGATTAGCCTTACCAACCAAGAACTTAGTCAAAAATCCCTTTGCTCCACTTCTAGTTTCCCAATTAGCCATTACCTCAGCCTTTGTCAGATGAAGGGCTGAAGCAATCTCTTCCGGCCTAAGGATCTTCTCCCAACCTGTAAACGGGGTCTGCTCCAGAATAGAGATACCGAGAAGATCATAGAACTCTTCCAAGGTAGGGACCAACTGGTAGTCCTGAAAAGTAAAGCAATGGTACAATGGATCATAGAACTGGACTAGGACACTCATCATCTGCTCGTCCAATTTGGAGGTGACCAAACTAAGAAGATGCCCATGTCTTCTGATGAAGGAGGTAGTATCAGACATCTTTGCAACTAATTCTTTGAGCATAGTGGGAACCTGGACAAAGTTGATCCGGATGGTGTTCCTACGTATAGGTGCCATGACCTACAAAACAGAACAAAGATGAATCCCTCCTGTCTTTGAAATAGGTTAGTCCAATGCAAGATGTATGCAATGTTATGATGTCATGATGTCATGATAGAAATCACACCACAAGTATCCACAAATAGAAAACATGGTAAAGGCACACAAGTCACACAGAGAGCCCTTAGATTTCAGGCTGGCAAGAAGTCTAGGTACTACCCTCTTTCAGTTCAGTTGGTTTAAACCTGTCCTAAAAATAGTAATCGGGTTCTAGAGAATCTCAATATCACTGACTACCCTCGATCGGTCATAATTCCAGTTTAGCAACCTTTCCTTGCGGCCAGAATCATCGCGAGAGTTTAGTCTCAATGAGTGTAGTATAATGCTACTGTTCTATGGCCAAGTTGGTCAATTTAAAGGTCCTAAGGTCAGTTGGTGCTTAATGACCCCTTAGATGACCCATATTCTCCTCGTTCCAACACAAGGGATATCAGTACAAACTAAAGTGCCACACCAACGTAGCTACTGTTTCAACCGTATTGGTCTACACGGTACAGTTCCCTCACAGTTTATTGCTACTTACCTAAAGGGTATCCCCCAGATCCGGGTTAGGATCTATAGTAACTCCGATTCAAGCCCACAAAGATAAATCATACAAAGCAAACAATTGAAAACACAATGATTTAATCCTAAGGTACGCCCCACTTATTAAGCGTCCCCAGCAGAGTCGCCAGTTCTGTAATACGGTGGGGAAGAACTGACTATTTTTTGGAATGCTGGTTTGCGTTTTGCGTTTATGTTCTCAAAATGTCATGGTCAGCAAGAGTCGCCACCGACTTTTATTTTATCCAACAAGGAAAGGAAAAAAGCACAGAAAAATTACTTTTTCGAGATATTTCTCGGGTTCGGGGGGTAGATTATAGAAAGGGAAGGTGTTAGCACCCTTTCTATCCGTGGTTATCCACAGGCTCTTAGGTACTTGCTCATATTGTTTTCAAAATTGCTTTTCTTTGTGCTTGTGGGTTTGAAAGAAGTTTTTGTTTGAAAGGTGTAAGTGTGAAAAATATGTTTTTTTTGAAAGAGTAAGTACTTAAGAACCATCTACCTACTCGAAAAAAGAATCATTCTATGCTAATTTCCTTTAGACAATGCTATCCTACTATTGATGAGTAGGTAGCACTGTCATTGGATTTTAAGGGTCAATTCGAATTTAGGGACTTACGGTCACCAAAGCGATGTTAGGACGCCTTAGCGGTAACCCTAGTGTCTTAGATCATCTGTTTTGAGGCAACAATATCTGAGGCAACCGTTTTGAGGCGACTATGATCTTTAGACAAGAGGACGACCTCTAAAGTGACCTATACTCAATGACCGCGTACGAAGGCAACCAAGTGGGGTGTACCCTAAGAGTGCGCATGTGCGAGTGTGTTGTTTTCGGTTAATTTTATCTTTGTACATGTTAATGGTGATCTAGGTTGATTTTAGGTTTAAACGTTCATTCTTGTCATGCATCCCTATTATCAAACATCTAACAATTATATTTTGCGGAAATTAAATTACAAGGCGTCGGGTATTTACATCACCAAAAACAACCCTTTGAAATTTAAATGCGGAAAATAAATAAAGCGATAAAAATAGTCCTAATTATCAATTACATTCCGGGAACAAATACAATATGATAAATAGATTGCATGCAGAGAATGAAATCGAGTGCGAGTTATAGGGTTTTGACCCTTTGTTATTTATTTAAAGAAAAGATATTTTTTGGTTATTTTTGAATTAAGAAAGAAATTAATCTAAGTTAATTATTAAATTAATAAATAAATTAATAAAAATAAATATTTTTGGGTTTTTAATATTTTAAGAAAGAAAAATGAAATTGATCAATGTTAATAAAACCTAATTATGTCTAAGTTAATTTTAATTATTGAAAAATATATTAAAGTTATTCCTAATTAATGGCCTAAATTAATTAAATTAATATTTGTTAATAAAAATTAAAATTTGATTTTAATGAAGAAAAAATATTTTTGGTTTTAATTTTATTAAAGGAAAAAAATTGATTGGTTAGAAAATAATGAAAATAATTAAATTAAATAAAACAAGAATAAAATAAAATATAGAGAAGAGAGGGTTTGGGCCTGTTTTGGGGGTTTGATCAGCAATTTTATGGCCCAAACGAGCTGGCCCTGTATTGATTTTCTGGATTCCCTATGCGCCTTTTGACTTGGTCCTATGGTAGACTCTCATCCTGGATCACCAGATCTGGCCTTGGGCCATCTGGCAATTGATTGAGTGAAGGAGTATGGTGGGTTATGCGCTTGGATCTACATATGATAACCTGAAGAAAAATAACAAATGCAAATTGGGGGGACCTGGGATTCGAACCCAGGTCCTGATGCGTTTTGTATGCATTCCACTACCACTGCACCATTTGCTTTTTGTTGTCATTATATTAAACAATAATAATAATAAGAGTAAACGTGTTATATGTCAGAAAATATAAAAAAAGTGCGCGAAAATTTGAAAGGGCCAGTCAGATGGGGACACATTGTCGTCCCTGTCCTCAAGCCTGTAAAGAAGTTACATGTGGATTTGAATCCACAGCTAAATGCCTAGCTCGTTCCAAAAACTCATCTCAGGCTATATAAACTCCTCCCAAGACCATGGTCATCCTCTCCCGGTCACATCCATGGCCATTATTGGGGCTAATTTTACCTGTAATGAAAAACCCTAATCCAAGAGGAAAAACCCTAACAATGGTGTTTTGCACCACATAGCAGATAAACGAAATCAAATAATATGGAAAGCTTGGAAATTATCTGGTGGTTACAAATATGCCATTGATTATTTGTAATGATGCATGGTTTTTGACATACGAAATCAAATTCAGAGGGGGACCGTGTGACACTTACAATGCATTTGAGCGTGTATGGAGGCTTGCTAGGGATTGGTTCTGACTTAGTGAACCTCCAGCAATCGATTGGTGTCATGCTTTGCTTCTGAAAATGACTCAAAGTATGATTTTGGTTTCACACTTTTTACCACTTTTTTCAAGTTTTGTTTGGTTGGTTCTTGCAGCCTCTAGCCTTGTTTTCGTGCCCTCTATCCTCCTTATGTATGATAGAATGCATTAGGTTAACAATTGTGCTTTGAATATTTCCACATCAATGCCATGAGATTTGATTTGATTCACCATTACTAAACCTTTCAAAATTGTCAAAACTCAATATTTTTTCACATGGAATGCTTGATACGAGTTTGATACCCTTGATGATGATGATTTAGTCCTGAAATAGCCAAAAAGATATCAAGTAATCAATATTTGGATTTTATTTGATTTAATTTGATTAAAAATGAAATAATTCAATAAAAAATCAAATAAAATAATAAAATAATAAAATTGATAAATGGACACATGGCTGAAGCTAGGACACGTGGAAAATGATGCAAGCTCAAATCAAGTGGAAAAGAATGGGCCCATTTGACAAAATTTGATGTTTTGGGGATAGTTGACTTTTGGAAATTTTGCAAAAATGCCCAAATTCAACAATGCATAACTTCTTGAATTTTGAACTTTTGGAAGTTTTATTGGACTTTATAGAAATATTGAGATGTCCTCTAACCAACCCTTTTGGTCTCATCTCATTTTGATATTCCATTCTCAAGTTACAAGCTTTGGAAAAAAAGATGTTTTTGTTGACTTTCAAAAATGACCTATAATATCCAAATTTATAACTTCTTGTGAGTGCATTTTCCGGTCTTGGGGTGTGAAGGTGGATTGTATGAAATTGCATCCTATTAAATATGAGCTTTGGATGGTTCATTTCTCATAAAGTATGAGAAAGTTATGCTTGGTCAAAGTTGAGTTGACTTTTCCTACAAAACCCTAATTTAGCAACTTTTGAGTCTTGATGAATTTTGAGCAATCCTTGATGAATCATGATAAACCCTTGATCAAATGATGAAATATCCTTCAAAATGAGAATGTTGACAAAAAATCTTGAAGTTTGACTGTATTTGGGTCACAGTTGACTTTTGCCCTAGCATAGTCGATTTTTGGGCCCTTTGAGCAAGACTGAGCAAACTTCCTCTGAAAGGCTTGAAATTTGACATGGATGACCTTGAGAACATATTAGGACATTTGGGAGAACTTGAGATCATTTAGACTCAAGGATCTTGATGCAACACAAAACCCTAATTTGGGGTTGACTACCTTAGGAGATAGCTTGACTGTCCAACTCTTGAGTAATCTTGAGCCAATTGGAGATTTTTCTTGCCTTGTTTTGAGAAATATGAGAGGGAAAATTTTGGGGTACAACACTATGTCTGCGTCGCAGAGTGCGGCAGGTCGTCATCGTCCATGGTGGTTAAGATCATTGCCCCACCAGAAAAGATGTTCTTGATTACAAATGGTCCTTCGTAGGTAGGAGTCCATTTGCCCCTGGGATCACTTTGCGGCAAGATGATCCGCTTGATTACCAGATCCCCAACTTGATATGTCTGGCGTCTGACTTTCTTGTTGAAGGCCTTGATCATCCGTTTTTGATACGTCTGACCATGGCAAACATCAGTAAGTCACTTCTCGTCAATCAAGTTAAGTTGATCAAGTAGGGTTTGAATCCAATCGTCTTCACTCAAACCAGCATCCTTCATGATTATCACGGAGGGAATCTGAACCACGATAGATAAAACATCTCTAATGCCATATACCAAGGAATAGGGTGTTTCCCCAGTTGATGTGCGTGCCGTGGTACGTTACCCGTGAAGAGCAAACGGTAACATATCATGCCAGTCCTTGTAGGTGACTGTCATCTTTTGTATGATCTTCTTGTTATTTTTGTTAGCAGCTTCAACTGCAGCATTCATCTTTGGCCGGTAGGGAGATGAATTGTGATGTTGAATCTTGAACTGCTCGCACAAAGCAGTGATCATAGTATTGTTAAGGTTTGTACCGTTGTCTGTGATGATTCTTTCGAGGATACCATACCGGCAAATAAGGTTCTGCTTGATCAAGCGGGAAATAACATTCTTAGTAACGGATGCGAAGGAAGCTGCTTCAACCCACTTGGTGAAGTAGTCAATGGCCACCAGAATGAAGCGATGTCCATTGGATGTTGTAGGCTTGATCTCTCCAATCATGTCAATTCCCCACATAGCAAATGGCCAAGGAGTTGTTGATACATTTAGAGGAACTGGAGGCACGTGTACCTTGTCGGCATAGATTTGACATTTGTGGCATGTACGGGAGTGCTGATAATAGTCAGCTTCCATGGTAGACCAGTAATAGCCTGCCCTTAGAATCTTCTTAGCCATCATATGCCCACTAGAGTGAGTGCCAAAGGTGCCCTCATGCAATTCAGCCATAATTCTTTCAGCTTCAGCTTTGTCCATACAACAGAGCAGAATAGAATCGTGATTGCGCTTGTACAAGATGCCATTGCTCAAGAAGAACTTTGCCGAGAATCTCCTTAAGAACTTTTTGTCGTTGACTGAAGCTTCTTCAGGGTATTCTTGTGTCTCGAGATACCTTTTGACTTCATGAAACCACGGCTGGTCCACCACTTCTTCAGTATTAATCTCGTGACAATGTGCCGGTTCGTCCATCCGCTCAATGGTGATTTGGGGAGTCTCATTATCCCAGTTAAGTTTAAACATGGATGACATTGTAGCTAGAGCATCTGCCAGCTGATTTTCTTCTCGCGGGAAGTGCTCGAAGGTAATCTGCTCGAAATGTGGTAACAATGTCAAGACATGTTCTTTGTAAGGGACGAGGTTTGGATGTTTAGTATCCCACTCTCTTTTGATCTGACTGATGACCAAAGCTGAGTCCCTAAACATAATCAAAGATTTGATTCCCAAGTCTATGGCAGCCTTGAGTCCAAAGATGCAAGCTTCATACTCTACCATGTTGTTCGTACAGTTGAAGCAAAGTCTGGCTGTGAAAGGTGTATGACAACCTTCTGGAGAGATGAGTACCACACCGATACTGTTGCCAAGTGCATTGGAGGCCCCATCAAAGTACAGGGTCCATCGGGATCCTTGTTCAGGTCTGTCATATAGTCTGATACCTTCAATGTTGTCCAAAGTCATAATGTCTTCGTCAGGGAAGTCAAACCTCATGGATTGGTAATCTTCGACAGCTTGATGGGCTAGATGATCAGCTAGCACACTCCCCTTTATAGCTTTTTGGGTCGTGTACTGTATATCATATTCTGTTAGGATCATCTTCCATCTAGCGATTCTTCCAGATAAAGTAGGCTTCTCAAATACGTACTTGATCGGATCCATCTTAGATATCAGCAGAGTGGTATGAGTCAACATATACTGCCTTAGCCGGCGAGCAGCCCATACCAAAGCACAATAAGTTTTCTCGAGCAGTGAGTATCGGGTCTCACAATCGGTAAACTTTTTGCTAAGGTAATAAATGGCATGCTCTTTTTGGCCAGACTCGTCATATTGGCCCAGTACGCACCCCATTGAATTCTCTAGGACGGTCAGATACATGATTAGTGGCCTTCCTTTGACGGGCGACATCAGGATATGAGGTTCTAGAAAATACTCCTTGATTTTATCAAAAGCAATTTGACAGTCATCATTCCATTTAACTACCTGATCTTTCTTCAACAGCTTGAAGATTGGTTCACAGGTAGATGCTAGGTGAGAAATGAACCTTGCAATGTAGTTTAGGCGTCCCAAGAAACCTCTGACCTCCTTCTCAGTGCGAGGAGAGGGCATTTCTTGTATAGCTTTGACTTTGGCAGGATCAACCTCTATGCCTTTGTTACTGACAATGAAACCCAAGAGCTTACCGAACCTGACTCCGAATGTACACTTGTTTGGATTCAGTCTGAGCTTGTACTCCTTCAACCTGACACACAACTTTTGCAAGTGATCGAGGTGTTCTTCTTTAGTTTGTGATCGGGCTATCATGTCATCTACGTAGACCTCTATCTCATGATGTATCATGTCATGAAACAAAGCTACCATGGTGCGTTGATAGGTTGCCTCGACATTCTTCAGTCCGAATGGCATCACTTTGTAGCAGAACATACCCCACTGTGTAACAAAAGTTGTTTTCTCCTTGTCCTCAGGGGCCATTTTGATCTGGTTATAGCCTGAGAATCCGTCCATAAAAGAAAACACTTTGTGCTGAGCTGTATTTTCAACCAGGATGTCAATGTGCGGAAGTGGAAAGTCATCTTTAGGGCTGGCCCTGTTTAAGTCTCTGTAATCCATGCACATTCTCACTTTGTCGTCCTTCTTAGGCACGGGCACAATGTTAGCAACCCATTGTGGATAGGAAGTAATAGCTAGAAATCCAACATTGAACTGCTTCATAACTTCTGCTTTGATCTTTTTAGACATGTCAGGTCTCATGCGGCGGAGGTTTTGTTTCACTGGTGGACAAGCTTCTCTTGTAGGGATACGGTGTACCATAATGTCTGTATCGAGTCCCGACATGTCTTCGTATGACCAAGCAAAGATCTCAACATAATCATGTAGTAGCTGAATTAGGCGCTCCTTGACACTCGGCTCTAGGTTGGCACCTATCTTGATTTCCTTTTTGTCATACTCAGTTCCCAAGTTGATTGTATCCAACTGCTCTTCATGAGGCTGAATTGCTCTTTCCTCTTGTTGTAGAAGTCTGGCCAATTCCCCTGGCACCTCACAATCTTCCTCACCTTCGTATTCGGCTTGGTTGATCAGATCTTCAGAGTCACTGAAGGTTATAGTAGTATGGTTACCCATGGGTTCCGGAATGGAATGATACCTGCATTTGTGAGTGTGGGTGTGTGTAAGGGACATAACCATCTTAAAACAAACAAAATGTAAAAGAAAGACAATGAGCAAAAAGGTTTATATATGAAAAGCGTCCATGATTCATTAAAATGACATATGAAATGAAAATAAGAACCCTTACAAATGGACCTATGTGCCTCGGGTAAGACACACGGTTGAAAAAGTATGAATTGTTTGTGAATTATTGTCGTCCAACAAAAATGGAAAAAGATAAATTACTGCGGTATGAAAGTAATCAGAACAAAGTCTTTTGCTTCCCAGTTGCACAGTCCTCCTTCAACAGTAGGGAAAATCCAGTCTTCCAAGTTGCCCTCTTCTTCACTGTCCTCTAGCGTATTAACCCCTCGGTGGCTGATCTTCATAGGTGGCCCTCCGGCACGGGAGTGGCGCACGGCCTTCTAACCATCCGAAGTGAACCCCAAGCCTCATTTGTCTGCTTTGAAAGGAAAGTCGGGAAGCTGCCCCCAGATTGTGGATCCGCCTTCTTCCACAACTGCCCTAGCATCCTTGAGAGAAGACATTCGAGGTGGTGGTCTTGTAATCACCGGAGTTGACGACACTGCCTTAGTCGCCGCTATTTCTTGGGAAACTTCCTCAAATTGTTGGAAAGGGGTCTCTATGAATTCGCCGTCCAATTCTACATAACAGAAAGAATTCAGATGACTGATCATGTATTCCTCTTCGCCATGAACAATTATGATTTTCCCTTGGACGGGATACTTGAGCATTTGATGCCGAGTAGAAGTGACAGCTCCAGTGTGGTGTATCCAAGGTCTTCCCAACAGGCAAGAGTAGGAAGGACAGATGTCCATCACATAGAATGTGGAGTTGAAGGTTTCAGTTCCCACCTTGATCGGGATGTCCACCTCTCCATGGACCATCCTTTTAGAACCATTAAAGGCTCTGACAATTATATTGATGGGTTTCAGGGTTAAGCCTTCACAATCCAATCTATCCAAGGCTTTCTTCGGAAAGACATTTAGAGACGACCCAATATCAACCAAAACATGAGCTAGGGTGGTTCCCCTACACTCCACCGAGACATGTAGCGCGTCATTATGTTTTCTCCCTTTGGAGGTCAAGTCTGCATCGGAGAATCCCAGGCCATTGTCAGCTGTTAAGCTGGCCACACATTCCTAGAATTGATCAGCGAAGGTTTCTTGTGGCACGTGGGATGTCTTCAAAAATCTTATGAGAGCCTTGGCACGAGCCTCTGAACAAAGAAATGGGGCACACATGGAGATCTTTGAGGGGGTTTGCCCTAGTTGTTCCACCATATTATAATCACTTTTCTTGATTATTTTCAAAATTTCCTCCATTTCTTTTTGAGAGGTCTCAAGAATAACTAAAGACTGAGCCTTCGTCAAGACAGGATCCTCTTGGACATTCTTTCCTTTATCAGCGGAGGCAGGGATGGGAATTGTATTATTTTTGTTGGCGGGTGTACTTGCAGGTACAGTTACAAGGGTAATCTTCGGGATGGCCGCGGGTCCAAAGACTGCTGTTGGAGGAGCAATCTCTGGAGAAAAGATTCTCCCACTATAAGTAATTTTTCTTGTTCCAGCAATGTTACTGATGTTGGGGTTATCTTCCTCAGAGCTTTCTTCTTCAATGGTCTTTTCAATCTGTTTGACACCATGATAGTAGATTTCTTCACCATAGTTCCATGGCACCATTTTATCAGTTTTGTAAGGGGTTGGCCCTGACATTGTTATCTTCAACAGAGTAGTCAATGTATTCTTTGTTATCAATCAATTGTTGGATTCTTTTCTTCAAAAGAGGAGAGTCAAATTGGGAGGACACACAAGCATGGCAATCTTGGACACATCCTGGGAACACCCCAGCCTTTAACAAATTCAACTTGATGGTTAGGAGAGGAGTTGACAGTTCATCCACAGTAGAAACAAACATATCTTCTTCCACAGCATTGGCATTGTGCCCATGCCTAGGCATCGGTGCAGAGATAACATTCGGCTTTTCAGGAGCTTCAAATTCAACTTCCTTTGTGTCGATCAAAACCTGAATCTTGTTCTTCAGGGCCCAAAAGTTGTTGGGGTCGTGCCCTGGACTTTCTGAGTGGTACGCGCATCTGTTGTTGGGATGGTAGTGTGGAGATGAAGAATTAGGATTTTTAGGGGCCTCCTTTAGCATGGCCAGGTTCAACTTCAAGAGATAGGGTAAGACTTGAGCAGGAGACATGTTTATCTTGGTGGATTGCCTTACAGGCCTTTCCACCCTTTGCTGGTTATTCCTCGGCTGATTGTTTCTCGGTTGGTCTGACGCAGACTTTTGAATCATGACGGCCCCCACAATTGGTCGTCTTTCAACTCTTCCCTGATTTCTCTGGGCATAGACAGCAGAAACTTCCTTCTTTGCAGTGAAGGGCTTCTTTGCAGCGACAGAGGCAGATGCATCTTTATGAATTTTTCCGCTTCTAATACCGGCTTCCACCCTTTCGCTAGTTAGAATCAACTCAGTGAAGCCTGCAGAGGAGCTTCCAATCAGGTGATTAAAGAAAGGACCTGACAGAGTCCCCAAGAACATGTCCACAAGCTCTCTTTTAGATAAAGGTGGTTGCACCCTTCCGGCCAAATCCATCCATTTTTGGGCGTAGTCTTTAAAACCCTCATTGGTAGCCATGGCCATACTCTATAGCTGAGTACGGGTTTGCGCCAAGTCGGTATTATATTGATACTATTTATAGAATGCAGCTGCCAAATCTTCCCAATTATGCACATCAGACCTCTCACACTGGTAGAACCAATCCAGTTGTGTTCTCGAAAGACTGTCCTGGAAAAAGTGGACCCATAGATCTTTGTCAGAAGAATGTGGTTGAATTTTCCTGACATAAGATCGTAGGTGCATCTTGGGACAAAACACCCCATCGTACTTATCAAACAGAGGTACTTTAAATTTAGGAGGGATTACAATTCCAGATACCATCCCTAACTCTTCAAAGTCCATCCCAGGCACTCTCTGTATCTCCATAGCAGCTAGATGTTCTTCCAAGTTCTTGTATTTGTCATCGGCCGAAGGATACTGCTGTTCAGAATAGTCCTCATCTTCCTCTTCCTCAACTTCAGAATCTGATGTCACTGCAATTCCCTTTCCTTTTCCTTCCCCCTCTTCAGATGTTGATGGGAATTCCAAAGTCCGTCTGGCTTGTCCTTCAAACCTTCTGCCCAAGATAGCTACACCAGCTCTCTTCTTCTTCTTTTTCTCTTTTTCCTTCTCTAGTAGAGTCTTGAGCTCCTCCTGCCCCTTAGCCAAAGTCAAGAGTAGCTGTTGAAATTGTGAATTATGAGCTTGTAAGTCTTTGACCGTTTGTTCAATATCCATCTTGCTGAAATAAACAACAGAGAGATGATGAAACTTGGTGTGAAGACCTGCTTATGCATATGATGAATGATATGTATTCATGTAATGCTTTCAAGGATTCAGAAATTCAAATTTGTTTTAAACAAAAAAGAAACACACGTCATATTAATAAGATAGAATTGTTAGTACATCAATGCCCCTTGGGCAAAATAATATAAAACTCTAAGGTAAAAAGACGTTGCACATCCTCTTTGGTGCAATGTAGGTGTTGAGAGTCTGCTCTTCGTGAAGTAGCCGAGTGAGTTCCGAAACCTTTTTCTCGCTTGCGTATAATTGGGCTTCGAAAGTATCGTGCTCTCCCTTGAGCTGTATCCAACGCCTTTGTAAATATTCGAGTGATGTTGGCATGTCAGGATGTAGGAGGGTGTATGGAACCTCTCCTTCCATAACAGGCTCTATAATCACTGGGAGAATGGAGGGGTAAGGCATCATAAGACTTTGGGCGCGGGTTCGTACCCACTTGAGGTAAGGCTCAAGGGGGATGGAATTCTTGTGTCCCAAGGTCTTACTATCCACCCTGTTGGGCATCCTCCAAGCTCGGATGAACCTTTGTCGGAGTCTTTGATTATCGTTGTCGAAGTCAAAAACCAAACCTTGAATCAACATGTCATGTGGGCCATCCCTTCGGGCATAACCAAACTGTCTCAGAGCCAAGCAAGGGTCATTAGGAAATTCCTAGTAGAGGGACATTAGGAAATTCTCCATAACGGTCAATGATGATAACATTCTCTTTTGATCGAGAACACCAATGAATATCTGAATGGGTAAGAGTCATCAATCGTTGTGACCACCTCAAACCTTGCTCATTCTTCAAAACTGATTGGGGAATATGAGCAATAAACCATCTTGCCAGTAGAGGAGTGAAACACATGAGAACACCTCTTTTCCTCATTGTACGAGTGTGAAAAGAGTGGAGGATATCCCCAAGCAATGTAGGCACCAGGTTGCGAGTCATGAAGATTTTGACAGCGCTTACATCTATAAGTTGGTCAGGGTTAGGGAACAAGACCATCCCATAGATGAGAAGAGACACAATCTCCTCAAAAGCTTGCAAGTCTAGAGAATTCCAACAACTTAGGGCCTTCTCAAACAGAAACTTTGACAAGAAGCCTTTGACACCACTTCTAGTTTCCCAATGTGTTGTGACATCAGAGGAGTGCAAGTGTAAGGCTTGAGCAATCTCTTCATGCTTTGGATCTCTTTCCGTACCGTTGAAGGGTAGTTGATTGAGAATAGGAATCCTCAAGAGTTGAGAAAATTCCTCCAAAGTAGGCACAAGTTGGTAGTCAGGAAATGTGAATCAATGATGCAAAGGGTCAAAGAACTGGAAGAGAACTTTCAGCATATCCTCCTCAGTGTTGGCAGTGACTAAGTTGAGAAGATGACCATGCCTCTCGGTGAATGGAGAATTCTCAAGAATCCTTGAAGCTAGCTCCTTGAGTTGAGGAGGAATTCTTACAAGGTTGATTTGGACAGTTTTCCTGCGAAGTGAATCCATAACCTATAAAACAGGAACAAAGATGAAAATCCAAAATCCTTGAAATGGTTAGTGGATACATATGATGCTTCATGATGTCCATGATGTTATGCACAAGTATATATGTACAAACAAATCACACAAGTTCCTAGTTTAGGCTTGCATGGGGTTTCATAGGTAAGTACCCTCTTGAAGTTTAGTTGGCTCAACCTGTCCTAGAAATAGTAACCGGGTTCTAAGGAGCTCAATATCAATGGATTGTTTCCTTGTTCATTGTTTCAATTCAGCCTCTTTACTGGCGACCAAAATATTCCAAGGAACCAACCCTCAATGAGTGTAGTATCGAGTATCTACCAACATCGGACTGCACCAAAGCCGGTCATCTCACTACATCCTAAAAGGCCAAGTTGGTCAAGTAAAGGTTCTAGAAGTTCATTAGTGCTTCATGACATCACTCAGCGGCCCCGTATTCTCTTTAATTGACTCAAAGGCTACCGGTACCCACAAATATGTCGCACTAATATAGCTATTGCTTAGACCATGTAGGTATACCCCGCACAGTTTCCACAACGTATTGCTATTTACCTATGAATGTTTCCCAAATCCGGGTAGAGGATTCAAACCCAAACAATAGAACCAAAGTGTAAAGCAAACAAGTCAAGCAAGATAAGCATGTAAAGGTGATCTAAACCCTACGGTAACCCCACTTTTATACATTCCCCAGCAGAGTCGCTAGTTCTATGATGCGGTGGGAGAACTGACTTGAGGTTTTGCGTTTTGTGTTTGCAAATGTTGCAGTTTAGCAAGAGTCTCCACCGACTTTTATTTTATCCAAAAGGAAAGGTAAAAAAGCACAAGAAAGACCTTTGAGATTGTTTTTGAGTTCGGGGGGTAGATTATGAAGAGGGAAGGTGCTAGCACCCTTTTCATCCATGGTTTTCCATGGGCTCTTAGTTACTTGTTTTAGATCACTTGCTTTTGCTTTACAATTGTTTGAAATGGTGCTTTGTGTGGTTTTGAAAGTATTTTGAAAAGAGACATTTGTTTAGGAAATATTTGTAATGATTCTTGTTTGTAAGAATGTATACAAAGATGTTTGTCTTTTGAAAAATGTTTCAATGTTTTGAAAGTTGTTTGGAAAATATTTTTGAAAATGTGTATGTTTGAAAATAACAAGGATTGTTTGCAAATTGATCAAGTAACTAGAAGCATCTACCTACTTAAAAGTCTTTCCTATACATTTTTATTCCTTTGACATTGTTAACCTACCATTGTTTTGGTAGATAACCCTATCTTTGGATGTTAAATGGGACGGACGTGGGTCATCGTATGACCATGATAACAATATTTCCAAGTATCTTTAGCAAGTTTTGAGGGACTAAGATCATTTGTTTTAAGGCAACCTTGTCTAGCGTCATCGAGGGACTATGATATTTTGTTTGTATTGTTTTGCCAAGATACATAGCATGCATACCATGGCCATGTTTTAAGGCAACCAAGTGGGTGAAACCCTAGAGGTGCTTGTGTGCAAGGTGTTGTCATTTTTCATGCATTTTTGTCTTGTATTTAGGTTATGCTATTTGTTTGATTTTGTCTTAGCATACAAACCCTAGTTTTTACTAAACATGCATATAATGCGATAAATTGCGTAAAGTAAATCTAAACTATTACAACAATATTATGGGGAGGGGGATACAAGTTTTGAATGGGGATATTTGCACAAAATAAAACCCTAGTTTACTATTACAACCCAATTGAATTTATTGTACAATAAATAAATAAACAAATATTTAAATATGCAATAAAAATGTAAATATGCAAAAATGTTTTGTAATTGCTTTATGTATGAGAAAATAAAATTATCTAAGTCCTAAAAATAAGAAAAAAAATAATGTTATTATTTTTGAAAGGGGAAACCCTAATTTTGATTTAATAGAAAATATTGTTTTCTAATATTTATTTGTCCATTTTTGTTTAAGAAAAATAATAATAATATTATGTACAAATATTAAAAATTAAAATATGTGAGAAAATAATATTTTATGTGTATAATATAATAAAATAAAATATTTAAGTATTTTCATATTATTTACAAGTTTATTTAAGAAAATAAATTCTATTTAACCTAATAAACTATTTTTATGCCCAAAAAATAATAAAAATAATAAAATAAAATGCAAAAAAATTAAGAAAATATTTTTGGGATTTTTCAATGTTCAGAAAAAAAATAATAAAGTCAAAAATATAAAATATGCAAGAAAATTCAAAAATATAAAAATAATAAGCCAGGGGGGTGTAAAAGTAAAAAGGAGGGTGCAAAAAGTAGCAGGCCCAAGGCCCTGGCCCAGGACAGCTTCGTCCCTGACCTCTAGACAGCAATTTCACGCGCGCTTACCTTCAAATCCTGTTCTTGCTATTCTTTGCATAAAATCAAAAAACTTATAACATGAAAAATGTAGCTCATGAACTCACGATTCCAATGATATAAAGAACATGACCTAACTTTAAAAGACCAAGGAGAATTTTAATGGCCCTAATTTTTGACCTTGTTTTTTCATGATCTTCAAGCTTCAAATACTCTTAGCTCAGTTAATATAAATGGAAACTAAGCATATGTGCAGCTCAAGCATGTTAGGGACTACATTTTTGCTTCATAAACCTAAGCTTAAGGATGCCTAAATAGAGAGATAGAAACTTTACAAATACCTTGTTCAGTTGATTTTGGATATGGCAATATGGGAACTTTGAGTGAGGCCTGAAGTTCTTGTGAGCTTCCTTGAAGTTCCCTCAAGCTTCTTCAATGCTCAGCTTGCCTTGAAGTTGTCTGAAACTCCTTGTAGAAGTCAACCTGCAAACCTTCAAAATGAAAATGGTGATACTTGAAATAGGGATTACAGTTGCAAGACAAGGGCCTGGATAGTTTAGGTAGGAGGTATGGAATGTGTTTGAAGCCTTGGAACAAAAAACGCACGAGCAAAATATGATTTGGCTAGTGATTTGCAGAGACTGCCCTATTTTGGGAAGAAATGGGGTTTTCTGTGTTTTGGAGTGTTTGAACTATTAGCAATTCGTGCTTTTTGCTTGTTAAAATGTTCTGAGGTTGTTTCAAATGAGGCCAGGGCTTGCCTTTATCAGATGGATGAGTTGTATTAACTTTTGCAAGTTTCTTGCTTTTGAAGAAAAGTGGGAAGTGGCAATGCCAAAGCCTGTACAGGCTTGCTTACTAGCTGCACATAGCTGGTACAAGTTTCCTGATATTTGTGGATATTGTTTGCAGCAAAGGGTTAGGTCTGTGGCTCAAGATTTGCAAAGTTGCAAAAAGCATGCTTTATCAAAGTAGCAATGTGAACTTTATGCCATAAATGGAATAATTCATTGTGCAATGCTTTAAAGATCAGAACAATACCATTATCCAATGTGTTTGCATTTAATTATGGAGTGTAGAAGGGATTAGGACCTGTAAAACCAAGTACAAGCATGTTTGAAACTGATTTGCAACTTGTAACATTGTAAAAATGCCTTGAACAAAAGTGATAAATTGCCATTTTCCTTTCTTCGATTTTCCCTAACCATAAATGATCTTGGAGAGTTCTTTGACATTTTGGAAAGCTTGTAACATGATCTATAATACATATTTGAAATGCAACTTGATATTCCTCTTGGAACTAGGTGAAAAGTTGCCATGAAGTTTGGTAAAAAATCCGCCTAAACTAGGGCAAAATTTCACTAAGTTAAAAGTTTTATGGACCCCTATTCACAAAATCATAACTTGAGATCCAAGCATACATTGGGAAAACTTTGTGAATAAAATTTGTATATTTCATGGAGGACTACAACTTTCATGTTGGAAGTTTTCTTTGAATCCGATTGCATCATGGTGAAAAAGTTGTGGAAAGTTGAGAAAAAATAAGAAATTTTCATAACTTAGAAAATTTCTAAGTTATGAAAAATTTTCAAATTGAAACCCTAATTTGCAAAATTGGTTTTCTTAATCAACAAGTTTCATGTTTTGACATATCTTTATGAATTATGACCCTTGGCACTTTTATTTGACCAAAAAGTCAAAGTTTGACTTTTCAGTGTACAGTTGATTTTTGATCAGTTGACTGAAAAATTCATCTGTCAATCCTATGCATTTGAGATCTTTTGAACTATGTGATTAGGTAAAGATGATTCTATTGAGTCCTTGAAGTCATGATTGAACTCAATTGGTCATTGGCTAGGTCAAAAATCAGAAATTTCCCTTTCTCAGTCAAAAACCCTAATTTTGACCATTTTGCCCTTTTGATGATTTGATCAAATTTCTTGAGGAGTTATGGTCCAAACTTGATCAAATGGTACATAGGATCCTAGAATGTTGACGTGGATCAAAAATTATTAAGTTTGACTGTAAATTGGCCATGGTTGACTTTTTCCCAATACAATTGATTTTTAGGTCAATTGTCCAATTGATTGGGCAAAAATGTGATTCAAGGCTTGAAACTTGGTATGGGCAATCTTAGGGATCCAAGATGGTGTATGAAGGTCACATGAAGCATTGATGGTCCAAAATTACTTGTGCAAACTCAAACCCTAATTTCAGGCTATCAGTGCAAGGAGAGGTCTTGAGCAGAGCAAACCCTAATCCTGTCTAGAGTCCAAGAAGTTTGGTGAAGAAAAATCTTGATAAATTGATGGGTAAATTTTGGGGTACAACAATGGTCTTACGACCAAGGGAAAGGGTAAGGGAGTCGTTTATGCGAGGGTAAGGTATTAGCACCCTCACATCCATTGTACTCAACGAGATCCATTTTGTTTGTTTGCTTCTAAGGGTGTGCTTATCTATAACTATTCTTGCTTAAGGGGAAAGAAATGGTTTTTTATTAGCGCGTTCGTGAGGGTCTTGCCACCCTTTGCCTACGTATCCAGTGAAGGAATCATAACAACTTAGTTCTTCTAGAAAATGTTAGTTTGTTGGGGTTTTTTAGTGGGTGATGTTAACACACATATTATAGCAATAGCCACAGCCTGTATTGCGGTAGGAGGAAGATAACATGCCCTTTTGGGGAGTTTTGATTGGTTGAGTGTTTTGCGAGTTTTAAAATGAATTCCAGTAATGATTAACGTGTTTTTGTACTTTTGATTTGTGAATAATAAGTTTTAATTACAAAAGAAGAAAAAGAAAGTCTAAAAAGGAGACTAAGAAACCCTAATTTTGTCATGCATGGACCGGTGCTAATGTTTAATCAACACAAAACGATCGAGATGGATTTGATTGGCTCATGAAAATCCTAAGGCAAATGGAATCTAGAATCAATCACACAATCAACGAGAAGAAAATAATACTAATTATTTTTTGTGTTTTTTATCAAACAAAGAAATGAGACTAAGAAAAATAACTTAAAAAAAAAGATTGATTGAACTAGAACAACAAAAGAAAAATCCCGAAAATTACTGATTTAGTTCTAAGGTTAAATTAATTAATCGAAAATTATAAAATTAAGAAAATTAAAATTAAACTAAAGCAATACTAATTAGTTAAAAATTATAAAATTAAGAAAAAAAATGAAATTTAGCTAAGTGAATTAAAGTAAAGGGTGTAAAGCAGGATATGGAGGTATGAGCTAGAAAAATATGGCGCTTAGCCCATGCTAATTGAGCCCATAAGGAATTTTTGTTCAACTTGCTTCAATTACCAAAAAAGAGAGGGTATTGGGCTTAACATACACGGTCCGGTCCAACCAGTTCACAACACAAACCATACTTTTCAGCATATACTAATTTTCAAATATTTCAGTATATTATTAATTGAATTGAAAAAACAAATATAAAGAAAAAACCAAACGCAAGCGTTTTATGAATTTATACTAGGGTAAAAGGAGTCACCCCTCAGATTCTTGGATAACACTTTCTCCTTTCTTTTATAGACTCAACTTGCGGAACCAGAAACTCAACACTCCAACGAACTCCATGTCGCTGTTATCGTTTCCGTTCAACCTCTTCCTTCGCCTCATGTCCCAGTCCCGTCTGATCATTGTGAATTTCGCCTTACTCTTGCTTCGTTTCGAATCATCTCTTACAACGATTCAACCTCGCTTTCACCTTAAAAACGATGCTACGATTTGACGCTATGATACGGTAAAAATGAGATGAATTAGAAGGAAAAAGAACCTGGATCGGTTGCTTGAAAGAGACGATGATGAGCTTCAAAAAACCAGAGGTGAGATAATATGGTTCCTTATTTCTCTTCTGTGCCTTTCTTTGGACTACTCTTCTTCTATTTCTTCTATAACTTCTATGCACTATTTTGTGAATTTGCTGTTGAGTTCTTGTGCGCGACGCATTGTGGTGCTGTTGGTGTTTGTCGTTGCGTATGGATTGGTATTGCTGCACAAGTTGAACATTGGTGAAGTTTTGATAGAGTATGTTGTGATATTTTTTGCCTGTTTTCTGTATTATTTTGGTGAGTGATTTTGGAGAGTGAAAACAGTGGTCTGGTTATGGAATGCAATCAGTTTTAGGGACGAGTCCTGTATGAAGGTTGTGTATGAAGATTATTAGAGGTGTTCGGTTTTTGATGTTGTATATTTGTAATGTGTTGGTTTTTTTCTCTGCCTATTCTCTACTATTTTTATAGCATATGAAAGGTAGAAATTGGGGGGAAATTTGGTGAAGCTTGAACACTCTTGGTATGCTGACTTTGGGGTTTAGGATGCAGGTTTTATGTTTCCTTATTTGATGTTATTTTCAGGATGTTTTGGACAGGTCTAATGTTGTTTCTGTAGGTTTGGGACAGGGCCTGTACAGGCTGTTCAAGTCCTTTTGGTCTGTTTTGGTTAGGTGACATCTTTCTAAACCCTATCTTTTCCTCTTATTCTATCTGTGATGTAAAGCCATTCTGCTTCCTTTCTAAAATTTCTGAAGGGTTTGTATTTTAGGAAAATGATGACACCATTAGTTTTTTGTGAGCTATTGCAAGCTTGCTTTGTTTGCTACTGTTTTGCTGCTTTATATTTTCTAGTTGCTGCTTTTGCTAGTTTTGGGTTGCTTGCTAGTCTTGCTACTGTTTTGTGTTGAGGGCTGCTATTTTTCTTCTCATTGCAGCTGTTGTTTGCTTGTTTAGTTTGTTGCATTGTTTGGAAATTTCATATTTGCTGCATTGGGCTGCTGCTATTTTACATATGCTACTTTATTTGGCAGCTTTGCTGTTTTGTACTTCTAGCTGCCTGTTGTTTTATATTTTCTTGTTTTGAGATGCTTTGCTTTCTTGCAACTACTTCCTGCTGTTGCTGCTTAGCAGTTTTGACTTTGCCTTTGCAGTAAGAAAATGTTTGCAAATTTATTTTCCTTTTGTGAACCAAAAAACCTAAACTTTTTGTGATTTGCAAAATAGGAGAAGATAACACATGATTGAATCAACCCGTTTTAATTTCTGATTCCAAATACAAACCCTAATGATGAAATGAAAATTATTTTTTTAATAATTAGTTATTGTTTGTAATTTTATTCACATATTGATGTTTGCTAATTTTTCCTTCTTTCTTGTTTCATGAGCAAATGAGAATTGGATGGCAAAAGCATGGTTGACAGGTGAAGAAAAAGTCATGGCAAGGAGTGAGGACGAGTTGCTTGAAGATGAAGCAGAGAAACTTGAAGAACCAATATTTCTTTCTTTTTTGTAAACAAACATTTGTAACTTGTGTGAAACAAATTTGTAACTTGCCTTGTAAATTGTCCATAAAAATGTAATGAAATAGGATATTTGAATGATATTTCTTTTAACTCATGAATGATGAACTTGTTGTATGGAAGTTAGACAACTCTTAAATCTTGTTTGAATTTGGAAAGTCCCACTTGAATGGTTTGAACGATACATCTTGCCTTTATAACTTGAACTTCAAAAAACCACAGTTGACCTTTGCAATCTGTATTTCAAGTAAACCGTATGCCTTGTCTTCTAACCTCACTCTTCATACCGTGTCCAAATCAAACATGAATTCTCAGTAAGAACCTTAACTTTGATATCCAAACCACAAGTAACTTGTAACTGAAGCAACAAAAACATGCCTTGATTATCGTACGAGTTCGCAACGTCATCTCTTGTTTCATGGCTCAAACACTTGCAATATTAGTCACAAACCCTTGACCATAATTTTGAAATATTTAACATGCTCAAATATGATGACGCACATTTATGAAGAAAGATATCAAAGTGTTGAAGATAATCGAAACCATAATCCAGGACTTTGAAGAATATCCATGTGACTTGACAAAGAAGGAAACCCATGATGCCTCAGAACTTCATTCCATAATCCACTGCTCAAGAACCAAATGAACTTGTTTTTTACATGATAAAGAAACCTCAAACTTAAATTAAACATAAGGATGGCACAACCCTAAAGCTTTAAACCCAAGTGCCTGATTCCCTGAGATGCATGATATGAAAATGACCCAGTGAAAATGATGCAAATGGGATGCAAATTCCAAGCCAGACAAAAGTAAAAGATAGGGAAAATTCGGGGTACGACAGCTGCCCCTATTTAATCTTCTTAAACCTGAAGGTGAGATTGGCATCATTCTTTAGAAAGTTCAAGGTGGAAGATGATTAAATACCAGGACCTGAAATTTGTCCTGGAGATATGGTGTGAGCGTTATTTATTTGTGACGTCTATTGGGGATGAGAAAAATGAATTTACAGATGAACTGGTCATGATGGGTAAAGGTTGTTGAGTAATGATAGCTTGTATTAGGGTAACGGTGCTAATACCAGGTTCTCGTGGAATTTGGCGTTAAAGTGATTGAAAAGATACGATTGATGATGTCGTGGCAACTGAAAGCAGGATTACTGACAAAATGATAACTTAAACACAATGGGTAGAACTTGACAACAACAGAGGATTTATCGTGTGGGACTCACGACCCAAAAGAAAAGTAAAGACAATGGGTAAAGATTGACGTATGATCGATGACTCAAGAGAAAGGATATCACGAGGGTAAGACCGGTGGGCGGCATACGACCCAAGAAAAGATGACACGGGGGTAATATCTACAGATGACCTACACCCTAGGAAAAGATAAAGTGAGAGTAAGATGTACGAATGACCTACGACCCTAGAAAAGAAAACGTGAGGGTAAAGTCTATGGACGACCTACGACCCTAGGAAAAGTAAAGTGATGGTAAGATCTACGGACGAGGTACGATCCAAGAAAAGATAATGTGAGGGTAAGATCTACAGACGACCTACAACCCTAGAAAAGATAATGCGAAGGTAAGATCTACGGATGACCTATGAACTTTAAAAAAAGATAACGTGAGGGTAAAGTCTACAGACGACCTACGACCCTAGATAAGATAACATGAGGGTAACGTCTACGGATGACATACGACCCTAAAAAGATAACGCGAAGGTAAGATCTACAGACGACCTATGACCTTTAAAAAAGATAACGCAAAGGTAAGATCTGCGTATGACCTACAACTTTAAGAAAGATAACACGAAGCTAAGATCTACGACCCTAGAAAAGATAATGCGAAGGTAAGATCTACGGACGATCTACAACCTTAAAAAAGATAAAGTAAGTATTGAGGGTTGGGGAATACAATGTACTGGCACCATGGCTTATTTGGTTGGTAGTGTAATGACAGATGTTAACTAAGAATTATAAGGATGATATTCTTTGTGGGGATGTTTTGTTGATTTGGGGCTTTCGGGCAAGGTACCAAATCTGGCTCATGCTTCATATGCATTTTGAAATGTGGCATGATGATCCATGGATATGATATGCATTTAAGGATGCAATATAATATGAAGTGATGATTATTGTATGCAAAGTGCCGAATATTAGACTCATTGGGATCTGTTTCCTGTTGTCTTGAGATACCAAAGCAGATTGGTGCTTGAAACTGAGAGAATCGAGTTATATCCTTGTCGAGTTCATTGGGGATTAAATATTGTTGAGGAAGAGTGACTTGATCTGACTATCTTCACATGCTGGACTTCTTGTGAATGACTGAGTAGAGACGTGGATCTCATCAAATGCCCCAAGTTTCTTGGTGTTAGAGAATCGGGTGCTCAATCGTCTGTAAGGAGGCGACGAGGATGAAAGCTTGGTCGAGGTGACCATTATGACTTGCTACCTGCATAGAAAAACAACACTTGGACACCATGGAATTCCCTTGGGATGCCTTTATATCCATGTAATGTCGAGTTTTGCATCTTAGCTTGTGATTTGTTACTGTCTTATTGTTTTCAATACAATGCTTAATAAAGAATTTAAATCATAATTCGCATACAAAAAATAAAGTAAAAGGACATAACAAATAATTTTTGGTGGAAGGGAAATTTTTTACTAATGAGTTTGGCATGTGAATATGCATTCGTACACAGATACAACTCCTAAATGAGGAAGTTGCAGAGAAAAGATAAAATACAACAGGTAAAATGGCAATAAGAAAATCTCAAACTTCCATTAAAACTGATATTGCTATAGTTCCCATATCCTGGATCATCCTAGTGTTGTGCTTCCGAAGGATAATAGTTGAATTGATCCAACCCGTGTTAGGAGGGTGTACTTGTTATTCGTGAAGAGTCTTCAGACTGCAGTCTTTCGCTTTTTGTCCCTAATTTTTGCCTGGATCTCCCTTTCGGGTTTTCAATCCATCGGGATACCCATTTTTGCCTAAGATTTCCTTTCGGGTTTTCAACTTAGCGGGTTATTCTTTTTTTCTTTTTTTTAGCCCTAACTTTTTCCTAAGCCTCCCTTTCGGGGTTTCGACTTAGCGGGTATTTTTATGCGTAGTATTTTTTGACTGAGTCTGGATTGATTAGAAGTGGAACGTCTTCCCCATCCATGTTCGTCAGGATTAGAGCACCTCCTGAGAAATCTTTCTTCATGATCTACGACCCCTCATAGTTGTGAGTCCACTTTCCTATTGGATCAGAGTGAATTGGGAGAATCTTCCTTAAGACCAGGTCACCTGTGTGGAACTCTCGAGGCCGAATCTTCTTGTTGAATGCTCTCTTGAGACGCTGTTGATGTAATTGACCATGACAAATGGCTTCCAGGCCCTTCTCTTTGATGAGATTGAGTTGGTCGAGCCTTGTTTGAATCCATTCAACTTCATCAAGTTTAGTATCCATCAGAACCCTCAATGAAGGAATTTCCACTTTGACTAGGAGTATCGCATCCATACCATAGACTAGTGAAAAAGGAGTTGCCCCAGTGGAAGTACGCACTGAAGTTCGATAACCATGCAGGGAAAAAGGCAACATCTCATGCCAAACTTTGTATGTTCTAACCATTTTCTAGACGATCTTCTTTATGTTCTTGTTAGCTGCTTCGACTTCCCCATTCATCTTTGGCTTATAGGGTGATGAATTATGGTGCTAAATGTTAAATTCTTCACACATTTCCTTCATCATTTTGTTGTTGAGATTCGACCTATTATCAGTGATGATCTTGTTAGGAGTTCCATACCGGCATATGATTTCTTTCTTGATGAAGCGAGTGACAACTTGCTTGGTCACATTCTTGTACGAATCCGCTTCCACCCATTTGGTGAAGTAATCAATAGCGACGAGAATGAACATGTATCCATTTGAAGCTGTGATACGGTGGCATAACCGACTATTTAATACAGGTTTGCATTTTTTGTTCGCAAATGTCGCAGTAAGAAAGAGTCGCCACTAACTTTTATTTCATCCAACAAAGGAAAAGGAAAAAGAACAGAAAAAACCTTTTTCGAGAGTGTTTCTGAGTACGGGGGTAAATTATAGAAAGGGAAGGTGTTAGCACCCTTTCTATCCATGGTTTTCCACGGGCTCTTAGGTACTTGCTTATTTTGAAATTGCTTGTGAATGTTTTTTGAAAAAGTTTTTGTTTAACTTCGGGGTAACCCTTGTATCTGTCCTCAAGAGTGTGACGAAGTTGTTTTTGAAAACTATTTTGAAAGTGTTTGTGTAAAAGATTTTTTGTTTTTTTGAGCAAATACTTAAGATTTTCTACCTACTCGAAAAAGACTGTTCCTTTTCTTGTTTTCTTTAGACAATGCTATCCTACTTTTAAGGAGTAGGTAGCCCCATCGTTGGAGTTTTAAGAGACATTCGAAGGGACAAGTACGGTCACAAAAGCAATGGTTAGGAAACTTTAGTAATTACCCTAAAGTCCTAAAGATCTTTCCGAGGCAACATTCGAACGAGTCATTTTGATCTTTCGGGACTGGAGGGAGACCACTAAAATTCCCTATACTTCATGACCGTTTACCGAAGGCAATCTATAGCAGTAGAAATGTTTAACACTAAGCCATTAGATTGACTAGACTTATACAAATCAAAATCAAAATTGCCACCGCGCTTTATTGTTTCCAAAGGAATGGGAAAAGAGAGAATAACCCAAAAAGAAGGGGAAAGATTCTAGGTAAGGGGGTTGGTTATGCAAAGGGAAGGTATTAGCACCCTAAAAATCTACGGTACTCCACAGGAACCTCTTTGAAAAATATGTATAATTTGGCTATGAAAAATGTTGTATAAAATAGATGGTGGAGGTGGGAAAAGAAACATATTTTTTTATGATTTTTGCACCTGCCGTGTTTGTGAACCTTTAGTGCCTACATACCACCTTTTCGTGAAATAGGGGATCAGGGTACACGTAGTTCCTCTTTTAAAAAATTTTAAAACACAAATGTGTTGGTCAATTTTATGAGATAAAACATTATCGTCATTGTCCGTGTGGAAAACATACCTACTACCCACAATCATGAGAAAGGAGAACTTGCATCATCTCAAAGTGTAGGATATGGCTTGGATTTTAAAATCAACAATGTATCACTCAACACCCATGTGGAAAATATCTCTCTTTACTACATATTGTAGAAGTATAGTTGTTTGCATCACTACAAGGATTTACAAGAGTTCAATCTTTTGAGAAAAGTTTAAAGATAAAAGCCAAAGTGGCAAGATGGTTTGAAATGAAATTGATTGACTTTTAGTCTTACAAAAATGTCAAAGTATTATTAAGTTTATTGGAGTTTATTTATGAAAACGTTTGAAAATGCATGAACCTAAGTCCAATTTTATTATAAAATTAATTCAAGTTTAAAACAATAAGAGTTTTCAAAAGGTGGGGGGGGGAGAAGATTTTTGAAATTAAAGAATATGGGAGGAGAAGAAGAGGCTATCTTAAAGCATAAGGTAAAAGCTAGGGATAAGAACCATCTAACCAACAAGAAGCCAATACTTGACATTATGAGCCAAAATAAAATTCCCATTCTTTGGATTGAAACCAAAAAAGAAAATGATACTAGAACTCTTGGGAAAACCAAACTTCAAGTGTATTAAGTCTTCACAAAAATTAGGCAGAATAACGGCTGTATACGAGTGAATTCCAGATTACAAACCAAGGGTGTAATCACAATAACATGCACACAAAACAAACAAACAACCCAATGTCTTTAGGTAAACCTCAAGAGCTCTAGACAAAATAATCAGATAAGATCACAAGGTCTCCAATCACAGGCCAAGGTTTCTAATCCTAAGTCCAAAAAGTCCAATGCTCCATAATGCCAAGGATAGTAACCAGATAGTCCAAGTATCATTGAAGATTTTTAGGGTTTATGTTGATTATTAGATGTTTTGGAAAGAAAAATAAGAAAAGTAAAGCCCAAATGAGCAAAAATAAAAATGACAAGAAAGTAAATGCTCAAATGAGCAAAGATAAAAAATGTTATGAAACGTAAATGCTAAAAAAAAATAGTGCATAAAAATAAAAGGGGCATATAAAAGAATAAACAATAAAGTGAATTATTAGTGATTAGTGGTTAGTTGGATGATCATCTTGAAACTTGCATTTGGAACACATTAGAGGATTGGTAGAACCAAAGCCTCTACACAACAAGTTGCATTTGCTTTTTGTCAAGTATATAATCCTTTTGGAATCCTTATGAATATAATTTAATGATCAACGATGCTTAAGTGATCTGCGCTGACCAAAAGTGTTGTAGATCCATTAGAGGATTGGTAGAACCAAAGCCTCCACACAATGAATCTCAAAGTTATTGGATCAAAGAGATCAAATTAATATACTTGGACTTGTAAACATAAGTTTGGGCCACGAATGATCATTTATTCGAATCGGGACAAAATTTAGCGCTATTTTAAGCAATAGTAAGTGGACTTATATAGAAGTCACACCAATTTTGAGGCTGGTCAATAGCAATCTATGCACCATTTGTTTTGAGACATGATATAGAGATCATGCTCCAATAACATTTAGTACAATAAGAAGGGGATGAGATGAAGAGGGATGGGAGAGAATATACAAACCACTTTTGAATTAAATTTAATCAAACTATTATTAAAATCGTTCATCCATTTTTGGGGAGTTAGACTCAACACCATGGATCCAATGATGTTAATAAAGTTCATGATCAAAAATTTAATCCAAGATCAGCCAGAAAATAATCACAAAATAATATTACATTTTAATATATAAAAAAGGTTTAAAAGTAATGTTTAAAAATAGAAATAAAAGAGAAAAATATCAACTATGTCCAAATTAATCAAGAAATAAAAAGTAAGACCATAGAAAAATTAGAAATGAACTAAAATAATTTTATAATTTTTTTGGAATTTTTTTTTAAAGTCAGAAACTATTTTTAAAATTAAAAGAAAGGGGTAAAATAAACCAAAAATAATAAAAAATAGCAAAGTCAGAAACAAAAATAAAATAAGGTCACCAATATTTGTCACAATATCATTGAATCATTCCATAATTTTTCCAGAGTTTAAAAATGCATAAAAGTATTTTTAAACATTTAAAACAAATAAAATCAAGTGTAAATTTATAAAAAATACCAAAACACAAAATTAAATTGTGAAAAAATAAAAATCAGAAAGAGAATAATCAAAAATATTTTTCATGATTTTTTCATATTTTTTGGACTCAAAATGAATTTTCTATGATTTTTTGAAGTTTAAAACAATTAAATATAAAAAATCAGAAAAGAAAATAAAAGTAAAAAATATGTGGACCATTGGATGAGAGTTAAAACGCGTTAGTAATCAAATCCAAGGGATCTGGCGCGCTTTGCATATCATGGTCATTAGTGAATAAAGCACTGAATCAATTATTAAATCAGAATTCAAAAATAACAAGTGACGTGCCATCATAGGTTAGAAGATGACACGTTGGTCATCTTCAACCTCCAGCCAACGTGAACTGTAGGTCTCTCAAACTGTAAAATCAGAAGCTCAGACCTATGTCATTCGCTTTGTCTCTTCAAGACAAAGAAAACCACACCCTCGCGCCCAATTTATATAAACTGTAGCTCAAACAATTTGGAAAGAAAGTTTTGAAAAGGGATTTAAAATTTCATGGTCAAAACGTGTTTCCAGTAAAAAAATCAAGTGTTGCGACTAGAACTAGGGCAATGAGAGCATCACAATGATATTAAAGTTTTGAAGAATTGGTGAAGGAATCTACCTATTGAAGTTGAGATGCAGAGCTCTGAAACTGCACTTCTATGGAGCAATATAGGGCATGATTCTTGAACGTAATTATATGGTTAGCTTCAGGGAAGATCAAGGAAGGTGAATTGGTGAAAAAATTTGATTGAAAAAGGCTTGTATATGGATTACGAAGTTGCTGAATTCTGAGTTATGGAACAAGTTTGGCAGGGTGATTCTGGCTATCCAAGCTTGAGAAAATGAATGGGATAGTTCAAGTATTTATAGGAGAAACAAATGGGATCAAAAGGAAGAGTGAATGATGCATTTTGGAGGGAATTCGTGCAAACCTGATGCACGAGTGAAGTGTGATCTAATTTTCACCAAAACTCATCCAATCCTTGCGTTTTGAGGTTCTAAACACTTATGGAAAGTTTGTTAATCAAGTTTAAATAAAAAATGCATGTAAATCTTGTGATTAGAAGCAAAAACAAAGATTTCAAACTTCTGACTTGGTGAAAAATTCAGTTTCAAAGTGCCAACTTCTGACCAATGGCATTTTCAGCTCAAGGGGTCTTAGGGCATGACTCTTGATGCTTCAGAAAGATGAGGTTACAAGATTTGCAATGGAAAAAGAATGGAATCAAATGGATGCTTGAGCTGAAAGTTATGTTGAGTCAAAGTTGGAGAAAAATGTTGACTTTCCATACTTAGAAATATTTCAAATTCTTCTTCAAAAGTGACCTATAATGTCTTGCATCCAAACATAGCCTTCTACTTGGAATTTGCTCTTGACCAAAACAGATGGCATGAAGTAGATCTCTTGAATGACATTTTGGAACTTGAACCATTCAAAATCTCCAAAAATTGAGAGAGTTATGATTTGTTGAAGTGGGCAAAAATCATGAAATGACCTATAATCTTTTGTATCCTTAAGGAAATTTCCATTCATTTTCTAACTTTGCACATGAAAGAAGGCATAAAGTTCACATCTTCAAGATCATTATGGAAAAATACCGGGCTCAAGGTGATAAAAATTGACCAAGTTATGATCATTTGAAGTCACGCATGGAAAAATGGGGATTCATCTGGAGGACTTGTAATCTTTCTTCTTCATCAAGTTTCTTCCACAAGAAAAATACTTGGAACTTTTGAAGTGATTTGTTGATAACCCTTTCAAGAGAAGGATGTCTTTGGAATCACTCAAAAATACTAAAATATGAGCAAGATATACTCCTTTGAAGTTCAAAACCCTATCTCCTAGATTAAGGAACATGCTTTGAGGAACTTTGACAATTTTGAACAAACTTCTTGTACCAAAACAAATGCTTTGTAAATATAAGTTGTTGAGGATGATAATGAGAACTCATAGAAACCACAACCACTTGTATATCTTGAGAATTGAGATAAATATTCACTTATGATCAATGGGAACAAGGCCTTGTCCAAGCATGACAACTCCTTCAATCAACCCCTTGCACTTTTGAATCAATCTTGATAATTTGGAAATGTAGTGAACCAAAATAACCTTGCCATGCCATCCCTTCCAAAACAACTTCCATGGTGAGGTTTGAACTTCTCAAGCTTCATTGACTAGGTCATGGAAATAAACTCATGAACCCATGGATCAAATTACTAAGCCCCATTGCCTTTACCTGTATTATTGACAAGTAAGACAAACCAACATTGCATTTTATTAATTAAAAGAAAAGTCAAAACAAAATCACGAATGATTACATAAGAAAAACAAGTCAAGGTGCTTGGTGATTCCTCAAAGAGCAAAGCTAAAGATATGAAGGATAACTAAAAGCCCTAATATGATCTTGTTGTGATTGAAATAATATGGTATGGTAAGGGGATCTTAGGGGCAAAAATTGGGGTACAACACAACCGAAGTGGGGAAAACCCTAGGAATGAGCATGTGCAAGTGGTTATTTTTCAGTTTATTTATCTTTGCACAATTAAGGTGATCTACTGTTTTAATTTCATTTGTCTTTCGCATACAAGCCTATTAGCCATACATCTAGCAGTTTATAATAGCAGAAAGTTAAGTGCAAGAAATTAAAGTCCTAACTATTACAAGGCCTCGTGGAGGGGGTTACATAACCAAACTGAGGATTAAACAGTAAATAAAAAGCGGTAAAATAAACCCTAATTAAAAACTACTACAAACCTCGAAACAATTACAATAATTGAAATTATAAATAAGTAAATGCACGCGAGACAAATTAAATACAGGAATAAATTAGAAGCCTAAAAAATCTAATTAATTAAAAAATATTTTTGTATTTTTGTATTGAGAAAATTAAATATTTGCGAATTAAACCTAACTTTCTAATTGATTTTAATTATGGAAAAAAGAATTTAAATTGCCCTCATTAAATTAATCTAATTAATTAATGAAACAAAATATTTTTTAAAAATATCTGATTTTAATGTTTATGTGATTTTTTGATTTAATAAAAAAAAACGATTAATTTTGTAAAAAACCATAATTAAACAAATAAGTAAAACAAAAGAAATTGGAAAAAAGAAATAAAATAGGCCTGAGTTTGTTGAGTAATCTGGGGGGTGCAGCGCTGATTTTTTTTTTTGTGCAAAGCCCAAATCCCACAGATCCACCAGCCCCACCTGGTTCAGTGAGGGTTACGCTTGAGGGTGTACCATGTACCTTACTTGCATGAGCTCCAGATCTGCTTTGAGGATGAATCTAATGGCCAGATCCAGGGCTGTAAGATAGACGCGCTGGAGGATAGTGTACTGAGTCCTGCAGAAATTGTTGAAAAATGTAAAATGCCTAGACCTGGGATCGAACCCAAGTCCTTCCTTTCAGACGCCTACACCTAGACCATCTGTGCTGGGATGTTAATCGTGTATATAATTAAACAAATAAAACAAAAGGGAAACAAGGTGCTAGTGCTGAAGCAGCCATGACACGCATGTATCATGGGGGCCATGGTGACTCAAAGAGCCAATCAGATGTGGAGAGAGGAATTCACCCCTTGATCAAACCAATGGGATTATGAGAAATATCCACGCATGCTTGGACTGCCACCTGTAAAAGTCAAGCCACCGGCCACGGTGGCTCCGATCACCCTCTCCGGTGACACCCAAAAATGAAACCTATAAAACACGCGAGATCAAAGCATAAAAAAGAACCTACCCCCCTTAAAATTTTCCCAGGAATCCAATGATGGTATCCATTTTCCCTAAAAGTTCCTGTATAGGGAGATACAAAGCTTCCTTTTTGTTATGCCCTAGCCATGGAAGATGGCTATTTAGCAATCAAAGCTCATCAACAATTGCCCATATATGTTCCTTATCATCGTGTGATCATGTTAATGGGGTTAGAATGAATTGAAATATGCTATAATTTAAAATACAATAGACAGAAAAATTATGAAAATATGAGTCATGTACAATGAGTTTTAGCGTGTTATGGCTATGGATGATGATCCATACTTACCCTATCTTACCTCAGGAACAACAAGGAATGGTTAAAATTCTTTGAAGATGGCCGCAAATGTAAATAGAGGGTGCAAGTTTATGGAGAATTTTTGATATTTGAAACCCTAGTGTAAAGGCTCTGGCTGCGTCCCCTCTAGGTATGAATTTGTTGTATATATGTAGTGGGCAAGATTAGGTCAACATGTATGGAAAAAATCCAAAGAATAAAGGCATGGCTTTAAGAGGAAATCAAATCTTGAAAAATTTCCAAATGTGGATATTTTGTGTCTATTATTGGCTTGCAGGATTTTCTTGCTATCATACAACATGTATTCTCATTATTTAATGCAAAATCATCCCAAAATAATTTTATATCATTTATTTGATTTAATTTGGATTTTAAATGATTAAAAATCAAAATAAATCAAATAAATAAGAAAATGATGCATGGAGTGGTTCATGGGTCGTGAACCATGTTAGGAACAAAATGCAAGCATAAAAAGTTGGGCCCATTTGAAGAAAAATGCATTTTGGGCATGGTCGACTTTGTGCAAACTTCCAAAAATGGCCAACTTTGACAATGCACATCTCTCTCAATTGTGACCCTAAGAGGGTGTTCTTTGACTTTTTAGAAATCTTTGGACGTCCTATAAACAACCCTTTTAATTTCACCTCAATTGGATCTTCCATGTTCTTGTAAGAAGCTTTGACCCAAAAGGTGTTTTTGTTGACTTTTTGAAATGACCTATAATGTCTGAATTTGTATCTTTTCATGAGTTCATTTTTTGAACTTGAGGGATGAATATGAGTTGTATGGAATTTCACCCTATTCAAAATGAGCCTTGGATTGGAAATTTATGATAAAGTATGAGAAAGTTATGCCTGGTCAAAGTTTGGTTGACTTTTCCTATGTAAACCCTAATTTAGCAACTTTTGAGTTTTGATGAATTTGGGGAATTCCTTGAGGAATCATGATTAACCCTTGATCAAATGATGTATGTTACTTCAACATGTTGATGTTGCCCAAAAATCTTGAAGTTTGACTGCATGAGGGTCACAGTTGACTTTTGACCTAATATAGTTGATTTTCAGGCATCTGAGCAGTTGATTGAGCAAACTTGTAGTGCAAGGCATGAAACTCGGCATGGATGATCTTGAGAACATAATAGGGCAATGGAAATCATTTGGGGCCCTTGGAACCCAAACATCTTGATGAAAATGGAAACCCTAGTTTGAGGCTCATTGTCTTAGGAGGAGGATTTGTCTGGTCAATCCTTGGTCCACTTGAGCAATTGAGGACCTCTAAGAATATTTTTTGAGTAAAATGAGAGGGAAAATTTTGGGGTACAACAGCTAGCCCTGTTCAATCTTCTTAGACCTGAGGATGTAGATTGGCTTGTCTTCCTTTCATGATCTTAAGGTGGAAGATGATGGAACACCAGAGTGCCCATAAATTTGCACTCGCATGAATTAATACTGATTGGTAATATCGGGAATAGGCTTACAGATGCCATTTGGAAGTTGACAGAGAATCGTTGGAGGTGGGCTTAAATATGCCATCCAGAAAAGGTATCGGTTGCATAAGAGATTCCTTTGCGAGAATTCCTGTACCTGCCGTTGAGAGGGACTTTACCGGGGAATATTGATTTATGTATTTGGAAATAGAGTATAGGAGCTTTTGTTGTCCATTACTCTACTGGGGAATTGACTCCTGATTGAGGAGGTGGAAGTAAACTGCATATCTGGTCAGGGTCCAGGTTGCACCGCGATTTACTGGGGAAATATGAAATCGTTTGTGTCTGGTCGTGTCCAGGTCTTACAGTGTTGTAATCCGTTGTCTGGAGATAAGAGAGATGGAACCTGGATAGTAGGGTTGCTTCGAAATGAAAGCTTGGATAGTAGGGATATGAGAAGGAACCTGGTTCGTAGGGTTTCTTCGAAATTAAAGCCTGGATAGTAGAGCTATGAGAAAGAACCTGGGTCGTAGGGTTACTTCGAAATTAAAGCCTGGATAGTAGGGCTATGAGAAGTATCCTGGGTTACTTCGGGATGAAAGCCTGGATAGTAGGGCTTATGGGAAGGAACCTGGATAGTAGGGTTTACTTCGAAATGAAAGCCTGGATAGTAGGGCTTATGGGAAGGAACCTGGATCGTAGGGCTTATGGGGAGTACAAATGTCATGAGGTCGTATGTACTGATGACTTTGTTTCAAAGCTGTCTCTGCCTCGGTACCTGTTGGACAGAGTAACTGTCGGGTTTGGCATTTTTTAGTTTTTTCCCCTATCTCTTAAGCTACGAGCAATTTTCTCTCCATTTCTTATGCAAACATTTATAAACAACAATCATATTCAACTGCATATGTCAAGAATAAATCATTGGACTCTTTTTCAAAACAAAATAGAAAGAGAAAAAACAAATGGTTTTGTAAAAATGACTTGTATTAATCTTCGAAGTTGGCCTATAATAGGAGTTTTTTGTACAAGGAAGCTGACGCTCTAGTAAGAGAACACCGCCGTAAAAATAGAAGCTATACAATAATCTGTACAACAAAAAGAAAACAACTATGTGCAACAATCCCATTGAGTTTCAATTCTACTATTGCCGCTATGTCTTTGAGCGTCTCATCACTTTGCTGCTTGTCTGAAGCTGATTAGATTGATTGGTGTCGTTCGAGTTTGATAGTTGACACTGAGGTCTGATCGCAAGGTGATCTAATGGGACATAGTGATACGCTTTATATCCCTAAATTTTTCCTGGACCGCCCTTTCGGGTTTTCAATCCACCAGGATACCTTTTTTTTTCCCAAGCCGCCTTTTCAGGTTTTCGACTTGCCGGGTGTACAAATTTTTCATTTTCATCCCTTATTTTTGCCTGAACCCTTTTGGTTCGGCGGGAAGCCCTTACTTTTGCCTAGGCTAGTCAACCTAGCGGGTATTTAATTATGCATAATATCTTTTCACTATGTCCGCATTGACAGGGTGAGGAAGGTCGTCACCGTCCATGGTGGTTAGAATCATGGCTCCACCTGAGAAAATGTATTTGATCACAAATGGCCCTTCATATGTGGGAGTCCATTTGCCCCTGGGATCACCTTGCGGCAGTACTATGCATTTGATCACTAGATCCCCGACTTGATACTCTTGGCGTCTGACTTTTTTGTTGAAAGCCTTGACCATTCGGTTTTGATACATTTGACCATGACAGACAACAGTAAGTCTCTTCTTATCGATCAGATTCAGTTGGTCAAGTCGAATCTGGATCCAATCGTCTTCGTTCAAACCTGCATCCTTCATAATCCTCAAGAAGGGATATGGACCTCAATGGGCAGGACAACCTCCATGCCATATACTAGAGAGTAGGGTGTTGCCCCTGTTGACGTCCGTGCTGAGGTACAATACCCATGAAGTGAAAATGACAACATCTCATGCCAGTCTTTGTATGTCACCGTCATCTTCTGTATAATCTTCTTGATGTTCTTGTTAGCTGCTTCAACATCGCCATTCATCTTCGGCCGATAGGGAGAAGAGTTATGATATTGTATCTTGAATTTCTTACAGAGCTCAGTGATCATCATGTTATTGAGATTAGTACCATTATTAGTGATGATTCTCTCTGGCACACCATACCGACAGATTAGGTTATGCTTGATGAAACGCGCCACGAAATTCTTGGTAACGGTAGTAAAGGAGGCAGCCTCAACCCACTTTGTGAAATAATCAATGGCTACCAGGATGAAGCGATGCCCATTGGAAGTGGTAGGTCTAGTTTCTCCGATTATGTCAATGCCCCATATTGTAAAGGGCCAAGGACCCATCAAGATATTCAAAGGAACCGGAGGCACATGCACCTTATTAGCATAGATTTGGCACTTATGACAAGTTCGGGAGTGCTGATAACAATCTTCTTCCATAGTGGACCATTAGTATCCTGTCCGTAGGATCTTATTAGCCATGGTATGTCCATTTGAATGGGTTCCGAAAGCGTCTAAGAACTTGATCCTCAGGTCGATAGCGGCTTTGAGACCCATGATGCAGGCTTCATACTCCGCCATGTTGTTAGTGTAGTTGAAACATATTCGGGCAGTGAAAGGAGTATGACAACCCCAGGGGATATGATTACAGCGCCAATGCTATTACCGAGTGTGTTCGAAGCTCTGTCAAAAACCACGGTCCATCAGGATCCTTCTTCAGGTCCTTCATCCGGTCCAGGTTCTTCATAGTCAGTCACTAACATAATATTCTCGTCAGGGAACTCAAAATTCATGGACTGGTAGTCATCCACAGCCTGATGTGTCAAATGATCAACTAATACACTTCCCTTGATTGCTTTCTGGGTTGTATATTGTATATCGTATTCAGTTAAGATCATCTGCCATCTTGCTATTCTTCCAGAGAGAGCGGGCTTCTCGAAGATGTACTTGATTGGATCCATCTTAGATATCAACAAAGTCGTGCAGGTCAGCATATACTGTCTTAGTCGGCGAGCATCCCATGCCAAAGTGCAACAAGTTTTCTCGAGCAGTGAGTATCTTGTCTCATAGTCGGTAAACTTTTTGCTAATGTAGTATATTGCCTGCTCTTTTCAACTAGACTCGTCATGCTGCCCCAGCACACACCCCATTGAATTGTCTAGCACTGTTAAGTACAATATCAAAGGTCTTCCTTCAATCGGAGGCATCTGAATTGGTGGTTCTCGAAGGTATTCCTTGATTCTTTCGAAAGAGGTATGGAATTCGTCATTCCATTTTACCACTTGATATTTCTTCAAGAGCTTGAAGATTGGCTCACAAGTAGCAGTAAAATGTGAAATGAACCTGGTGATATAATTCAGGCGTCCCAAGAAACCTCTAACTTCTTTCTCAGTACGAGGATCCGGCATCTTGATCGGGACTTTATAAGTCTGTCGGGATTATAACTGCAAGTATACAGTTCATTCGTTCTAGTTTTAAAAGATTATCGAACCCACAGAGACTGTGTATAATCGCATACGATCTAATGCTACAGTTTTGTCTAACTAAGCGATGAATATTCGATATTTGGGGGAGCCAGTTTAGTTTTAAAAGTAATAGTACTAATTATACCGGTATGTGATAATCGGACTTAGGGAATTCGATGAATCGCTTGGCCTATAAAGTATTTCGGTAAAAGCTAATTGTTTAAAAACCTGAGACATACACTCTCGTGTTTATGAAATAAGTCATGCTACTAAACCTAGTGGATGCACTTTAAATTTAATAACACTTTTTGAAAACAATTTGAATTTAATTAATTTATTAAAACACTCTCGTGTATTTAAAAATCAATGCTTCATTACCACTATCTGGGTTGAACCCCAGCTCTCGCATGCAGGTTCTTGCCTTAATTAATTTCCCACTCTCGTGGCAAAATCGTGTTAATTAACCTCTCACTCCCGTGACAAGGATAGTTAAATTAATATTGGAAATTGGAAACCAGAAATTGTTTTATAAATATTTTTGGCCAAGGTATCATTGAATTCTTTCAGTTCTTACGGTCACATACCGGTATTAATAATTTAGCCAGACATAATTAACTTAACAGCAATAAAGTTTAGAATATAATTCATGTCAATAAACGACATATTATAGAGACTAAATAAATAATAATTGCAATATAAAAAAAACCTGGAATTACAGATGCTATAGTAATCTTGAGGGAATACAGTAATCCAAATCTTCGAGCTTGACTTGCAGTAGAAATTTGTGTTAATTCTTATAAGAAGAATTAACACTTAAAAATAGAAACTAAGGCTTGAATGAAAATTACAAGGAATTGAAAGCAGAATTGCAAAACACACAAATTGGAAATAACTATAAAAATAAAATAAGTATTTGCTGAGTAAAATTCTTCGACCCTTAGACTGTGCCTTGGTACTCATATATATAGCAGGAAAAATCAGCAGTTTAATTTTGAATTCTTGATGAAGTCTTCGTGGAGAAATTCTAGGAGCAGTAATAGTTGTGGCAATAAAATAGGAGATTCAGTAGAAACAGGGAGAAGTATTCTGCCCTTCACGCCCACGTCTTCAAGCCATGCGTAACGTCCTCTTTTACGCGCGTGACGGTCGTCATAGGTGGGTGACGGTCGTCACACGCTGAAGTGGTGCCTTACGCTCGTCAGGTGAGTGTGACGAGCGTTTCCTTATGTTGAGGGGTGTTACGCCCGTCATAGGGGCGTGACGACCGTCACCTATCCAGAAGTCTACACTTTGTATTTTTTTTATTCTTTTTCTCTTTGTTTTTCGTCTAGCTTTCTTCATGTTGTCCTTTTTCATCGGTTTGAGTCGACAAGTGTTATACCTGCAAAAAGACAATTAATCTCGGGATAATCGAGGGTTAGACGGCTTAATGGAATATAAAATCGGTAAAAAGTATGTTAATTATACGATATATTTTCTCGTTATCAAATTCCCCCATACTTAAACCTTTGCTTGTCCTCAAGCAAATAGTCATTCGAAAGGTTGGACAAGTTTTCTGGTAAGCGCATAAGCATGACATACCCTTGGATTTTTAAAGTGGTTTCGGGAAATCCTCGTTGGTTCGGCCAATACTTGAGCAAAACACTAAAGATACGCTAATGACGCAAGCAATAAGCTTACTCGTAGACTTCCATTTTAAACGAGCTATCCAACAGTTCCGTTATAATTCTGCCCGGAGTTCCTCGTATCTATTTCACCCGGTTTTATTCTGGCGCAATCACATTAAGCCCTTTGCCTTAGCACGCGCGTAGTGGAGTAACCGGTTAGTGACTTTGATCCTTTAGCACGGGGTCTGGTACATGAATGTGGCAACCCTACATATTTTATCC
The DNA here is from genome assembly GCA_948472305.1 of Vicia faba. Taxonomy (NCBI): domain Eukaryota; kingdom Viridiplantae; phylum Streptophyta; class Magnoliopsida; order Fabales; family Fabaceae; genus Vicia; species Vicia faba. The sequence continues at coordinate 1,566,980,405 of OX451737.1, read as the reverse complement.
AAATTGGAGGTTGTGGGGGATCGGGCCGTAGCACGCCCTACCGAGTTCAGAACCAGATACCTCTGAACCAACCAACACTGGATTCCTTCATTATTTGCTCAGCTCTTGTATGTGCCCGTATATTTTGGTACACAAGTTTTCTTTTCTTTTAGCAGCGAGATAGGAAGGATATTTTTAGAATCAGGCATCAAACACTTATATTCATCGATTCTCCACGTGGTTTGTGTCAAGACGGTGCTGACTGCTAGTATAAACTACTAGGGGTTACTTCTAGAACTTGAAACTCCAGATATCGGTATAATGGTTATTGAAACGGATCGCGTAAGCAGGAAGTCTACGGTGACAGAACCGTATCGATCTTGTTATGTCGTTTTCGGCTTCCTCAACTGGGATTTCATTAAAGTAGGTATGTCGGGCTAATGCGAAAATAAAAATTTTTCGGTATGGCAAAGTAAAGCAAAGAATTTGAGTCGAGACATATCGCAAGAATTTACTAGTTGTATTAACGATTGAAAGGTACCTCTCCCACACGAAATCCGACATTGTCCTCAATGTTGCGATATATATGCGGGGAATTACAATTACAAAAACAAAAAGGAAAAGAAATGAAACAGAAAAATAACAAATTATAAAGAAATTAAAGAAAGACAAACTACTGGTGACCCCGTCCTCTGCTCCTGGTGCGAGAGCGTCTGGTAGGAGTGGCTTCAGCGATGGTGTCTTGGAAGCCATAGGTGTTCATATCTATTCTCAAGGCGTTAAGCTCTGACAGCGCCTCATCCAACCTCTCATTCATGTTTCGCTGCCCAGTCAAGATCTGAGCGTTTTGGGCGCACAGAGACTTAAACTGCTCAGCTTGCCTCCTTTCAAGCGCCGCATTCATTTGATTTTGCATGTGGAGGGCGCGGAGGATGTCTTCGAGATTGATAGTAGGAGGTACGGATGAGGATCCAGGGATATCATGGACAGGCGGAGCACTATCCAACTCTTCTTGTATATCGTCTGCGGCGGCTGCAGCTTGGTCTTCGTGGACAGGTGCAGGCTATGCGGGAACTTCATGGTCGAACAACCAGTTTGCTCGGTTACTTGGATCAATTCGGTCCCTGTTCGGCAAAATGATATTCTGATATACGGTATTCCTAATTAAGGGGTGGAATCTGCCGTCTTCCCGCTCGTAGATGAGGTGTGCGGCTTTGCAGTGATCCAAGGTTAGCAAAGCCGGTGCCATAGAAGGCAAGGTTGCAAGAGTAGCACCATAATTCAGACCAATGGCAATAGAAGTAACCAGCCCTCCGAAATAGAAAGGATTTCCACCTCTAGCACAAATAGAGTGGATGTGAGCAAGTAGGAACGGGGCGGAATTTATCTTTTTCCCAGTGAACGCACAATGTAGAAAGAAGAGCTCCTTGGAGTTGAGCTTATGGTTGCTGTCGCGGGAGAAGATGGTGTTACTAAGAATGCGATGAAAGTAGCGGATGGCCGGATTGTGGATGTGGGTAGTGTTGAGGTGGTCGTAGGACCCGGCACGGATGTTCATTAAATTGTGCCACAAGTTGAAAGCCTCCTCATTAAAACTATCCGGTACCCGAAAATGAGCACCTTAGTCCGAACAAAATCCCATAAGCCTCGCGATGTCAGATTGAGGCAATTGGTGCTCAACGCCGAACATGCGAAATTTCGCCACGCCTGATAGTTGGTTTGTGACACCCGGCGGAGTGAGGTAAGCGAACGAACTCAAGAACTCAAGAGTAAGAGTTTCGTAGATTGGCCTTGGTTCGCGACAGAGGTTCCACAAATCCACGCTTTGTAGTAATCGGCGGACACTGTCGAGTAGTCCCAAACTCCGTAGGTAGTCGATGTCAACGTACCTTGTGGGTTGGAGACCTCGACGTTGGAATTTTTGATACTTTGCTCGTTGATTCTCCCCAGGTTCGCCGATTCTGAAATTTATAACTTGAGCGTTTGGGTTGTTTGCCATGGTGATAATGGATTTGATTTGGGAATGTGAGAATGGGAGATTGTAAGGATGTTAATTTGGTGTTGGGAGTTTAGAAATTGAAAGAAAAATGGAGTGAATAGGTGGTTTTTCGTGTGGTGTGGTGATAATGGAGGAAGGAAAAATGGGTTTATAAGGAAGAAGGTTGGAACGGTTCTCTGTAACAGCCGTTGGTTTCTGTCTGCATGACGGTCGTCACAGGGGTGTGACGCTCGTCACGAAGTAAAGAGGCGCGTTACGCTCGTCACAAGGGTGTGACGGTCGTAACGCAGACAGAGTCATAAATAGGAAGAACGTTACAGGACCGTTGGAGAGTGATGAGTTTATTATTTTACTTGGAAATTGGATTTTTGAAGAATTTATATATATATATATATATATATATATATATATATATATATATATATATATATATATTTGGTTTATTTGAAATGTTTGTTTTAATTAATTATTTTAATTAATTAAAGTTTTAAATTAACGAAATAGACAGTAAATAACAGTAAATAACAACAGGGAGTAAAACATAGACAGTAAAAAGAAATTAAAATAAACTTCAATTTAATAAATGCATAACAAATTGTTTCAAAGTAAAACATAAAAATAATGATAATGTTGAAATAGTAACTAAACTAAAAATCCCTCCCACACAGAAATTTACAGTGTCCTCACTGTACATAAAAATGCAAGAGAGAAGGAGATGAAATAACGATTGCAATCTAGCCATGGGGAGGTGGAAACAAATGCTGATGCATATAGTCCAACTGATCAGTCACCAAGTCCATGAAGGTGATAAAGTCCACCCTGAGAGAAGTCAGCTCGCCCTGCATGTCCGTAATGGCTGTATGTAGGGAGTCTAAGGTAATAGCAGGTGGAGGTGGAGTAGTCTCGGGAACCTGGGGCGCGGTCTCAGCGAAAGTAGCCTCCTGTTCCCAAGGATCAGGGAGATCATGGTTGCCTGATGGTGTAGCAGGATCTTCTTCAGCATTAGCATTGTTTGGAACCTCATAAATGTCAACTGTAGATGGTGAAGAGGGTGGTGAAGCAGGGTAGTGAAGATCAAACAACCAGTTATCCCGGTTGTGCACACTGGTTCTTGGGTCAGGCAGCTTAAAATGATGGACGATCTGATGATTAACTAGCAGGTCAAATGAATCTGGTCAAAGGTTTCCAATCATGCTAGTGTTGAAACAAAAAGCAATCTCCATCGGCTTTATGCCATAAAGCGGAGCAGAACCGAGCATAGGCCGGCGGAGTCCAATGGCATTAGACAGCATGGTAACCAACCCATCCAACAAGATAGGTGCATTTGGAGTTCCAATGATCCGCTCCATATTAGCGAGCATATAAGCTGCACCGTTCACCAGACGGTTTTGAGATGCACAATACATAATAAACAGCTCATCGCGGGATACAGAGGTGACATTTTGTTGTTTGCCGAAGATAGTGTGGGCTATGATCTTGTGGAAATACCTGATGGCCGGGTTATGAATGCATTCGAAATACATATCTGACGGCTCAGGATAGTTAACACCAGCTATGCTCCCCCATAAAAAGTCAAGCTCAGATACAGGCAAAAGGTTCTCCTGCGTCATACTGATAACATCGGGTCCAAAAGGGAACCCAAGCAACTGGATAAGCTCCCGCAGGTTGTAAGTGTAATCCATGTTAAACATTCTGAATGTAATCAACCCACGGTTGAATCCCATTCCATGATTTGGAATGAAACTCAAGGTGCTGAGAAACTCCAGAGTCAACCTTTTGTAGGTACAGAACCTTCGACGGATAGGGGCGGTGTCCCAACCAATATGGTGCAGCAAGTACATGACACTCTCGCGAATGCCAAGGCCAGCCATAGCATGACCATCTGCATATATAGTAGGACACATCTCCCGTTCACCCAGGTCTGCAAACCGTCTTCTCTGGTGTCGGCTTCGCAATTTGACATTCATGAAGTTAGCACAATCCATAGCGCGAGAAGTGAAAGAGAAAGAAATACCCCCTGAAAATATTTGAAAAATGTTTGAAAGAAAAGGAAAGTAAGTAAGTATTTTCGGGTTAGGAAATTGCCAAAGTTAAATTAGAGAAGAAAAATAAAGATGAAAGGGAGAAATAGAAACAGAAGAAAAATAGAAAGGAGTAAGAAATACAATAATGAAAATATTTTAAAGATTAAGAAAAAGAAAAGAAAAATAAAAACATATTAAAGCAGAAAAATAATTAAAGTAAAAACATGGGTTGCCTCCCACGAAGCGCCTTTATTTTATGTCGACGGCTCGACATTAAATACCTATTCAGTTAGGTAAAGGGGTAGGCGGCTCACTTAACTGAAGATAAGCTGAGAAGTCAATATTTTCGACGTTAAAATAGTGCTTTAAGCGCTGGCCATTAACAATGAATGGTTCGATAGAACTACCTTTAATTTCTATCGCCTCACTTGGGAAAACTTTGCTAATTTCGAACGGTCCGGACCATCTGGAACGTAATTTTCCCGGGAATATTTTTAGTCTAGAGTTGAATAGGAGTACGATGTCTCCTTCCTTAAAGTCTTTCCGCGAGATACACTTATCGTGCCATTTTTTTGTTCGTTCTTTATATATTTTAGCATTTTCATAAGCGTTTAAACGCAATTCTTCCAGTTCATGGATATCTAACACTCGTTTCTCGCCAGCACTCTTATAGTTTAAGTTAAGGGTTTTTATCGCCCAATAAGCTATGTTCTAATTCTACTGGCAAATGACAAGATTTTCCATAAACTAACTTGAACGGCGTTGTTCCGATAGGAGTTTTGAAAGCTGTCTGATATGCCCAAAGAGCATCGTTGAGCTTGGAGGACCAGTCCTTTCTGGATAGGGCTACGGTTTTCTCAAGTATTTGTTTGATCTCCCTATTTGATACTTCCACGTGTCCACTTGTTTGAGGATGGTATGGTGTGGCTATGCGATGTTTAATGCCGTATTTGGAAAGTAACCTTTCGAAAATTCTGGAGATAAAATGTGAGCCACCATCGCTGATCACTAGTCTTGGTACACCGAATCGTGGGAAGATAATATTCTTGAATAGTTTTAGTACCACACGTGTATCGTTTGTGGGTGCAGCGATGGCTTCAATCCATTTTGATACATAGTCGACGGCTACCAAAATATATTTATTTCCAAAGGATGCGGGGAAAGGTCCCATGAAATCAATTCCCCATACATCGAAAACTTCTACTTCGAGGATTCCTTTTTGCGGCATTTCGTCACGTCTAGATATATTTCCTGTGCGTTGACATCTATCGCAGTTCATAATTGCTACGTGGACGTCTTTCCATAAGGTAGGCCAAAAGAAGCCAGCTTGAAGTATTTTTGCACAGGTTTTCGATGTACTAGCGTGTCCACCATAAGGGGCGGAATGACAATGGGTAATGACGTCGTTTATTTCATCATTAGGAACGCAGCGACAGTAGATACCATCGGCGCCTCTTTTAAATAGTAGTGGTTCATCCCAAAAGTAGTGTTTAAGGTCATGGAAAAATTTCTTCCGCTGTTGGTACGTCAAATCAGGTGGTAAAACACCGACAGCTAAATAGTTGACGAAGTCAGCGTACCATGGTAATGCGGTATTAGTACAAATGGATTTTACTACCGCAGTTGTGAAAGTTTCATTGCGTGGATCTAAACTGTCGGTAGGGTTTGTCTCTAGCTTGTCATTGAGGCGTTCATAAGGGAAATCTTCGTTTATGGGAACACTCTCGGCTTGGATTCCATCTAATCTCGATAAATGGTCATCTACCATGTTTTCAGTTCCTCTTTTGTCTTTTATCTCTAGGTCAAACTCTTGTAGGAGTAAGATCCATCTGAGTAATCGCGGTTTGGCGTCCTTCTTGCTTAGTAGGTATCAGATCGCAGCGTGATCCGTATAGATAATGATTTTAGCGCCTACTAAGTAGGAACGAAATTTGTCCAATGCGAATACCACAGCTAAGAGTTCCTTCTCCATAGTGGCATAATTCATTTGTGCGGGGTCGAGTGTTCTGCTTGCGTAGTAGATAGTGTGAAGCTTCTTTTCTTTGCGTTGTCCTAGGACTGCGCCTACGGCATAATCGCTCGCATCGCATATTATCTCAAATGGTAAATTCCAATCAGGAGGTTGCATAATAGGTGTTGATATTAAGGCCTCTTTTAGTGTCTCGAATGCGTTCAAGCATTTATCGTCGAAAATAAACTCAGCCTCTTTCATTAATAACTCAGTTAGTGGCTTGGTGATTTTAGAGAAATCTTTTATGAAACGTCGGTAAAAACCCGCGTGTCCTAGAAAACTTCGTATTTCTCTAACTGTTTTGGGTGGTTGAAGGTTTTTGATAATTTCGATCTTTGCTTTGTCAACTTCAATCCCTCTATTTGATACAATGTGACCCAACACAATTCCTTGTCTTACCATGAAGTGACATTTTTCCCAGTTGAGCACTAGGTTGACATTAACACAGCGTTTCAGTACTAATTCAAGATTTGTTAAACATCCGTCGAAACTTTCTCCACAGACAGAGAAATCGTCCATAAATACTTCCATGATTCCGTCTAAGAAATCTGCGAAGATCGCCATCATGCATCGTTGGAAAGTTGAGTTGCAGGTGCATTACATAGTCCAAATGGAATTCTCCCGTATGCAAAGGTACCATAGGGACATGTGAACGTAGTTTTCTCTTGATTGTCAGGATGAATGGGAATTTGAAAGAATCCTGAATATCCATCAAGATAGCAGAAATGGGAATGTTTTGCTAAACGCTCGAGCATTTGATCAATGAATGGTAATGGGAAATGGTCTTTGCGTGTATATTTGTTTAGTTTCCTATAATCGATACACATTCTCCATCTTGTTTGCGTACGCTGTGCTACCGATTCGCCTTTTGTATTTGTTATAACTGTAACACCCCCTTTCTTAGGCACCACATGAACTGGACTGACCCAGTTGCTATATGATATTGGGTATATGATGCCTACCTCTAGTAGTTTTTGCACTTCCTTCTTAACGACTTCACTTAGGATAGGATTTATTCGTCTTTCATATTCTCTAGAAGTCTTGCAGTCCTCCTACAGCATAATGCGGTGCATACAGAGAGAAGGGCTTATTCCTTTGAGATCTGAGATATTATAGCCTAACGCGGTTGGATATTTCCTTAACACACTAAGAAGTTTTTAGGTTTCGATCTCTCCTAATTCGGCATTGACTATAACTGGTCGTTCGAGTTCTTTATCTAAGAATTCATACCTAAGATCTTCAGGTAGTGTTTTAAGTTCTATACCGAGTTTCTTATTAGTTTAGTCAGGATCAGGTGTTAAGGCTAAACATTCGCTTAGGTTGGCATCTAAGTGTTCTTGTTTCCAGTCTTCGTTCTTGAGGATATTCGGTGTCTGAATTTTCAGCATCTCAGAGTAGGTGTCCTCTTGGCATTCAAGTTCTTTGACACATTTATCAATGATATCTAGGAGACAACATGAGTCATCTATAGCAGGGGCTTTAAAGAATTGGGAAAGAATGAATTCTACTTTTTCTTCTCCTACCTCGAAGGTAAGTTTTCCTTTCTTGACGTTAATGATGGCTCCTGCAGTAGCTAAAAATGGTCTTCCTAGTATGATGGGAATGTTTGAATCCTCCTTGATGTCCATTATTATGAAGTCAGTCGATATGTAAAATTGTCCTATTCGGACAGGAATGTTCTCTAGCATACCTACAGGAAATTTGACTGATCTATCGGCTAGTTGTAAGGACATCTTGGTAGGTCTCATGTCGCCTAATTTGAGCTTTTCGCAAATAGATAAGGGCATTAGACTGACACTGGCTCCTAAATCGCATAGAGCTTTGTCTATGACAGATTTTCCAATTACACATGGTATTGAGAAACTACCAGGATCTTTTAGCTTCGGAGGCATGTTATTTTGAATTATGGCGCTACATTCGGCAGTTAGCATAACGGTTTCGTTCTCAACGATTTTTTTCTTATTAGCCAATATTTCTTTTAGGAATTTAGCATATGACGGCATTTGGGTTATAGCTTCTGTAAACGGAATAGTGACGTTTAGTTGTTTCAGAAGTTCTACAAATTTCTTGAATTGTCCCTCGTTCTTGGATTTTGCAAGTCTTTAAGGGTATGGAATTGGTGGTTTGTATGGTGGTGGAGGCACATAAGGTTTTTCTGAGGCCTCTCTGTTCTCTTTCGCGTCTTCCTCTACATTTTCAGATTGATCTTTCGACTTCTCTATTTCTTTCTCAGGTTTTTGATACATGGTCGGGTTTTGGAATCTAGGATTTACCGGTCCATCAAGGGCTGTCCCACTTCGTAATATAATAGCATTTGCATGTCCTTTAGGATTGGGCTATGGTTGTCCAGGAAATGTACCAGCAGGTGTGGCAGAACTAGCTTGGTGTTGTGCTACTTGGGAGATTTGGGTTTCTAACATTTTGTTGTGAGTAGCTAGGGCATCTACCTTGTTTGCTAATAGCTTCAATTGTTCACCGGTGTGAACGTTTTGATTGAGGAATTCTTTGTTTTGTTGGGCTTGATTAGCGATAAAATTTTCCATTAGGATTTCAAGGTTAGATTTCTTAGGAATGTTAGGAACATTACCAGCGGGTTTTTGATATCCTGGAGGTACAGCAGGTGCTTGGCCAGGTGCATATAAAGCGTTATTGCTCTTGTACGAGAAGTTAGGATGGTTCTTCCAACCAGGATTGTAGGTATTGGCATAGGGATTTCCTTGAGCGTAATTTACCTGATCAACCGTTATTCCTGCTAAGATTTGACATTCGGTTCCAACATGACCAGGTACTCCACAAACTTCGCAGCTCGGGGTAACTGCAGCTACGGTAGCTGCAGGAGGTAAGGTCAAGCTTTCTATCTTTTGGGTAAGAGCATCTACCTTAGCATTAACTTTATCTAGGCTACTAACCTCGTACATCCCGCCTTTAGCTTGAGTCTTCTCCACATATGTTCTTTCTCCTCCCCACTGATAGTGGTTTTGAGCCATGTTTTCAATGAGTTGGTTAGCTTCGTCATAAGGCTTATCCATCAGTGTACCACCTGCGGCGGCATCTATAGATAGTCTTGTGTTGTACAAGAGTCCATTATAAAACGTGTGGATTATCAGCCATTTTTCTAGTCCGTGATGTGGGCACATTCGCATCATATCTTTGTAGCGCTCCCATGCATCGAATAGTGATTCAGTATCCTTCTGCCTAAATCCGTTGATTTGGGCTCTTAGTGCAGCGGTCTTGCTTGGGGGAAAGTATCGTGCTAAGAATACGATCTTCAGTCCTTCCCACGTAGTGACGGAATTTGATCGCAAGGATTGCAACCAAGCCCAAGCTCTATCTCTTAGTGAAAAAGGGAAAAGACGTAATCTAATAGCATCTTTACTAACACCATTTGCTATAACTGTGTCAGCAAATTGAACAAATTTTGTAAGGTGTTCATTCGGATCCTCGGAAGGATCTCCAGAGAATTGGCGTTGTTGGATAGCTGATATCAATGACGGCTTTAACTCGAAATCGTTTCGGTTTATTGCTGGAGCAGCAATGCTGTTATGGGGCTCTTGTTGTGATGGAGCTGCGTACTCCTTCAGTGGACGGGTCCTTTGTTCTTCGGCCATGTCTAATTCTGGATTGGTTTCGGTTTCAGAGGAAGAACTAGAATCAGTTTCAGAATCAATCTTGATTTCTGGTTTAGGTAAGGGAATAACGTGATTTAAACAGTAATCCCTGACTGCACGTCTTACGGAAAGAATGCGTTCAGGTTCGTCCGTCGGTTTGTCAAGTGGTTCGCCTTGTGAGCGAGTCCTTGGCATACAAATCGACAAATGGTGTCTGTTGCTTAGTCTAAACGCGCGACAGAAGAATCGTAATTAATTGACTACCAGTCCCCAGCAACAACGCCAAAAACTTGATCGGGACTTTATAAGTCTGTCGGGATATTAATTGCAAGTATACAATTCAGTCGTTCTAGTTTTAAAAGATTATCGAACCCACAGAGACTGTGTATAATCACATACGATCTAATGCTACAGTTTTGTCTAACTAAGCGATGAATATTCGATATTTGGGGGAGACAGTTTAGTTTTAAAAATAATAGTACTAATTATACCGGTATGTGATAATCAGACTTAGGGAATTCCATGAATCGCTTGGCCTATAAAGTATTTCGGTAAAAGCTAATTGTTTAAAAACCTGAGACATACACTCTCGTGTTTATGAAATAAGTCATGCTACTAAACCTAGTGGATGATGCACTTTAAATTTAATAACACTTTTTGAAAACAATTTGAATTTAATTAATTTATTAAAACAATCTCGTGTATTTAAAAATCAATGCTTCGTTACCACTATCTGGGTTGAACCCCAGCTCTCGCATGCAGGTTCTTGCCTTAATTAATTTCCCACTCTCGTGGCAAAATCGTGTTAATTAACCTCTCACTCCCGTGACAAGGATAGTTAAATTAATATTGGAAATTGGAAACCAGAAATTGTTTTATAAAAATTTTTGGCCAAGGTATCATTGAATTCTTTCAATTCTTACGGTTACATACCGGTATTAATAATTTAGCCAAACATAATTAACTTAACAGCAATAAAGTTTAGAATATAATTCATGTCAATAAACAGCATATTATAGAGACTAAATAAATAATAATTGCAATATAAAAAAAACCTGGAATTACAGATGCTATAGTAATCTTGAGGGAATACAGTAATCCAAATCTTCGAGCTTGACTTGCAGTAGAAACTCGTGTTAATTCTTGTAAGAAGAATTAACACTTAAAAATAGAAACTAAGGCTTGAATGAAAATTACAAGGAATTGAAAGAAGAATTGCAAAACACACAAATTGGAAATAACTGTAAAAAAAAAAGTATTTGCTGAGTAAAATTCTTCGACCCTTGGACTGTGCCTTGGTACTCATATATATAGCAGGAAAAATCAGCAGTTTAATTTTGAATTCTTGATGAAGTCTTCGTGGAGAAATTCTAGGAGCAGTAATAGTTGTGGCAATAAAATAGGAGATTCAGTAGAAACAGGGAGAAGTAAACTGCCCTTCACGCCCACGTCTTCAAGCCATGCGTAACGTCCTCCTTTACGCGCGTGACGGTCGTCACAGGTGGGTGACGGTCGTCACACGCTGAAGTGGTGCCTTACGCTCGTCAGGTGAGTGTGACGAGCGTTTCCTTATGTTGAGGGGTGTTACGCCCGTCACAGGGGCGTGACTACTGTCACCTATCCAGAAGTCTACACTTTGTATTTTTTTTATTCTTTTTCTCTTTGTTTTTCGTCTAGCTTTCTTCATGTTGTCCTTTTTCATCGGTTTGAGTCGACAAGTGTTATACCTGCAAAAAGACAATTAATCTCGGGATAATCGAGGGTTATACGGCTTAATGGAATATAAAATCGGTAAAAAGTATGTTAATTATACGATATATTTTCTCGTTATCACATCTCTTGTATGGCCTTTACCTTTGCAGGGTCTACCTGAAAACCTTTGTCACTGACGATGAACCTCAGAAGCTTACCAGACCTTACCCCGAAGGTGCACTTGTTTGGATTCAGTCTTAGCTTGTATGTCTTTAACCTGTCAAACAACTTTTGTAGATGGTCAAGGTGCTCCTCTTCAGTTTGAGACCTGGCTATCATGTCATCAACATAAACCTTTATCTCATGGTGGATCATGTCATGAAACAAGGCGACCATGGATCGCTTATAAGTTGCCCCAACATTCTTCAACCCAAAAGGCATCACTTTGTAACAGAAGGTGCCCCACTGTGTGACGAAGGTTATCTTCTCCATGTCTTCAGGAGCCATCTTGATCTGGTTGTAGCCAGAGAAACCATCCATGAAGGAAAAGATTTTGTGTTGTACGGTGTTTTCAACCAGCACATCAATGTGGGGAAGCGGGAAGTCATCCTTGGGGCTTGCCCTGTTCAGGTCTCTGTAGTCCACACACATCCGTACCTTACCGTCCTTCTTAGGTACCGGAACGACATTAGCAACCCAACGCGGATAGGAGGTGACAACTAAGAACCCAACATTGAATTGTTTCATGACCTCTGTCTTGATCTTCTCTGACATTTCAGGGAGCATGCGGCGGACCTTTTGCTTAACCAAAGGGAAATCTTCCTTAGTCGGTAGATGATGTACCACAATATCAGTGTCTAAATCAGACATGTCTTCATATGACCAGGCGAAGATCTCAACATAGTCGTGCAACATCTGTCTTAACCACTGTTTGACCTTAGTCTCCATTGTTGCGCTGATCTTGACTTCTTTTTCGTCTACCTCTGTGCCTAAGTTTATCATTTCAACTGGCTCTTCATGAGGCTGTATAGCCCTTTCTTCCTGCTGTAACATTCTAGCAAGTTCTCCAGGCACCTCACAATCTTCCTCACCTTTGTCCTCGGCTTGGTTGATCATATTTTCGAAGTTATAACTGGCAATAGTAGAACTGTTATCAATGAGATCCATAGTGGATATGGATATGCAGTTTGATACGTGAGTGTGTGTAAGAGCGTAGCTGTGTTGAAAAGCAGAAAAGAAAAACAGAGAGCACAAAATTTGTATGCAAGAAATGTCCAATGTTTTATTGATGACATGTAAAAATGACATATAATAACCCTCACAAATAGAACCATTGTGCCTCGGGTAAGACACAAGGCCATATAGTTTAAATTGTTTATTACAAATTCGAAAAACAAGTAAGATAATTACTGCTGAACAAAAGAAAATGGTATAAAATCTCTGGCCATCCAGTTACTAGCTCCACCGTTGGTAGTCAGGTAGATCCAGCTGTCGATGTCAGAATTCTCATCACTTTCTTCAATAGCGCTGACCCCATGATTTCTGATGCGTAGGGGAGGTCCTCTGGACCGAGCGCGTTGAACAACCCTTTGAGCTCCTAAAGTAAATCCCAAACCAAATTTGTCAATTTTATGAGGAAAATCAAGGAGCTGTCCCCAAATGGTACACCCACCTTCTTCCACTACTCTCTGACGTCCTTGAGAGAAACCATCTTCAAAGGAGGTTTGGTGATGGTGATAGTCTCGGTTGACGCCATAATCTGGGGAACCTCTTCAAAGTTTTGACAAGGAGTCTCTATGAATTCCCCGTCCATCTCCACATACCTGAAAGAGTTCAGGTGGATCACCATATACTCCTCTTCACCATGCACAGTGACAATCTTCCCCTTCACTGGATACTTCAACATTTGGTGCAGCATAGAAGTAACGACCCAAACTTCATGGATCCAAGGACGACCCAACAAACAAGAATATGATGGCCTGATGTCCATCACGTAGAAGGTGGACCCAAAGGTCCGGGAACCCACTTTGACAGGGATGTCCACCTCCCCATGCACCATTCTTTTTAACCAGTCAAAAGCCCTCACCACAATGTTATCGGGCTTTAAGGTCAAGCCTTCACAATCTAGCCGATCAAGAGCCTTCTTAGGTAGAACATTCAGTGAAGATCCAGTGTCCACTAGCACACGGGCCATAGTAATGCCCCTGCATTCGATCAAGACATGCAGAGCATCATTATGCTTTCTCCCCTTTGGTGTTAGATCGGCATCTGAAAAACCCAAACCATTGTCAGCAGTCAAACTGGCCACACAATCCTTGAATTGGTCAACGGAGGTTTCTTGAGGCACATGTGCAGTCTTGAGAAATGTAATCAAAGCCTTTGCATGGGCTTCAGAACACAACAACAGAGACAACATCAATATCTTCGAAGGGGTCTTCCCCAGCTGCTCAACCATATTGTAGTCGCTTTTTTTGATTATTTTTAAGATTTCCTCTATTTCTTGCTTAGAGGATTCCACAACAACTTCTCTAGGTGCCTCCGTCTGGGCAGGCTCACCAATAGCTTCTTTGCTCTGAGTTCCAAATGAATCATCGACAGGGGTAACAACTGGAGTAAGGATAGGAGTAGTAACAGAAGTACCGGTAGGAACAACAGATGGAATGATAATAGGCTTAACAACAATCTTCGGGGAGATCTCGGGAGAGAAAACCCTTCCACTTCGGGTAACTTTGTTGGTCCTGATAATATTACTGATATCGAGATCAGCCTCTTCAGTCTTCAAATCTTGTTTGATGCTATGGTAGTAGACGTCATCACCATAATTCCAAGGGACAACTTTGTCCAAGGAGTACGGTACAGGACCAGGAAAAGTGATTATCAACGGAGCGATTCTTGGAGCAGGTGTAATCCTAACAGGTCTTTTAGAGGAGACCTTAGAAGGATTTGGAGAAATGGTTATGATGGAAACATCTTCATACGAAATAGTCGAAATTAGAGTCTTTTCAAACAAAATATCTCTACTGTCCATCAGGCGTTGAACACCTGATTTCAACAAATAGCAACCAGAGGGCAGAGATGAACACATGTGGAAACCTTCACCACAACCCGGAAATAAACCGACTAGCAACAAAGTCTTCTTGATAGTCATGAGAGGGGTCGAAACTTCATCAACAAAGGTAACAAATAGATCATTATCAATGGAATTAACTCCACGGTTGTGCTTGGACATGGGAGTAGTTATGACATTAGGCTTCTCCGAAGCATCAAACTCAATCTCCTTGGCTTCAATTAGATGATGTATCTTATTTCTCAGAGCCCAACAGTCATTTGTATCATGGCCAGGACTCTCAGAATGGTAAGCACACCGAGCGTTTGTATTATACTGAGGAGATGGTGTTAGGATTCTTGGGAGCCTCCTTCAAGGTTGCCAAGTTGGATCTTAGCAGATGGGGTAAAACCTCAGTCAATGTTATATTAATTCGGGTAAACTGCCTTTGCGGTCTTTCTACGCTTTGCTGATTGTTTTGTTGTTGGGTAGCCGCAGGCCTAGGTATCATCATAACACCTAAAGTTGGACGGCACTCAGCTCAGATCTGACCTCTTGGGCTATAAATGGCATTGACCTTCTTCTTACTCGTGAACGGCTTCTTCGCTGAACTTGACGAGGTATCTTTCTGTATTTTGCCACTCTAGATCCCAGCTTCTACCCTTTCTCCAGTTAATATCAGCTCAGTGAAACCAGCTGAGGAGATACCAATAAAGTGATTGAAGAATGGACCAGACAGCGTCCCAAGAAACATGTCAACCAACTCCTTATCAAACAAATGTGGTTGGATTCTCCCTGCCAAATCTCTCCACTTCCGCGCATAGTCTATAATTCCTTCACTTGCTCCCATGGACATACTCTAGAGTTGAGTACGGGTAGGGGCAAGGTCAGCATTATATTGATACTGCTTATAAAAAGCAGCAGCTAAATCCTCCCAGTTGCAGACATTGGTTCCCTCCAGTTGATAGAACCATTCAATCTAAGTCCCAGACAGACTGTCCTGAAAGAAATGGACCGATAAATTCCTATCAGCAGTGTGAGGCTGAATCTTCCTCACATAGGAACGGAGATGAAGCTTGGGACAAGACACCCCATCACACTTATCAAAAATAGGAGCCTTAAACTTCTGTGGAATGACTACCCCAGATACCAAACCCAGCTCTTCAAAATCCAGCCCTGGTATTCTCTGGATCTCCATTGCGCTCAGCCGATCCTCTAATTGTTTGTATTTAACCTCAGTGGGAGGATACTGTTCATCATTATAGTCCGTGTCATCATCAGAAACATCAGGGCTAGGGTCCTCCTCCCTTGTCTCTCTCTCTCTCTCTCTCTCTCTCTCTCTCTCTCTCTCTCTCTCTCTCTCTCTCTCTCTCTCTCTCTCTCTCTCTCTTGATTCTCCCCTTCTTTGGACGAGGAGGTCAGATCAACCGGTTGCTTCAACAGTCCTTTGAATCTTCTACCCAGATTCAGAACACCAGAGGTCTTCTTCTTCTTCTTCTTCTTCTTCTTCTTCTTCTCTTTCAGAATAAGGGCCTTCAGATCTTCCTGCCCCTTAGATAAGGCTACGAACATTTGTTGAAATTGGGCATTTTGTGCTTGTAGATCCTTGATGCTTTGTTCAGAAGATATTATTGCTAAAATAAACAACGAAGAAGATGAGAAACCTGTTTATGCAATGTCATGGATGATATGCATATACAATTATTTCAAGGACTCTAAAAATCTCAAGTTTTTTTAACCCAAAAGAAACACACGTTAATTGTATTAATAAGTTCGGATTGTTACAAAGAGTTCCCTTTAGGCTTACAATCAAACAAAACATAAAGCAAAAGAAAATTAGGTCTCCCAAGAGCGCATCCTCTTTGGTGAAATGTAGGCGTTTATATTCCTCTCTTGATGAAGTATCCTATTATGTTCCAGGACCTTCTTCTTGCTGGCATAAAATTGAGTTTCGAACGTATGCCGCTCCTCTTTTAGTTGAACCCAGGATTTTTGTAACTCCTCATGATCAGTTGGCATGTTAGGATGGAGAACAAGGTAAGAAGTGTCTCCTTAAGCAACTGGTTCCATAATCGTTGGTAGGACAGCAGGGTAAGGCATCATAAGAATTTGGGCGCGGGCTCGTACCCATATGAGAAAAGGCTCAAGAGGGATGGAATTCTTGTGTCCCAGTGTCTTGCTATAAACTCTATGTACCATGCCCCAAGCTCGCATGAACCTTTTACGGTAACCTTGGGCATCATTCTCGTAGTCGAAGGCGATTCCTTGGATAAGTGTATCATGAGGACCATCCTTTCTCGCATAACCAAACGGTCGCAGTGCCAAACAAGGGTTATAAGTGATTCCTCCAAAAATTCCTAAGATAGGGACATTAGGAAATTCACCACAGCGATCGATGATGGTAACATCTTCCGAGGACCGTGAACACCAATGAATGTCTGAATGTGTAAGGGACATCAGCCTATGAGACCATTTCATACCCTGCTCATTCTTCAAAATAGACTTGGGTAGGTGTGAATTAAACCACCTAGCCAATAGAGGGGTGCAACACAGGAGGGCCACCCTTCTTTTTAGAGTGTGAGCATGCAGAGAGTGTAGAATATCCCCAAGTAATGTAAGCACCGAATTATGAGACAGAAAAACCTTAATCGTATTCACATCTACGAGTTGGTCCGTGTTAGGGAATAGTACCATCCCGTAGATGAGGAGTGCCAATACCTCTTCAAAAGCTTGTAAATCCAGGGTATCCCAAAAACAATGAGCTCTCTCGAATAGAAATTTAACCGGGATTCCTTAGACACTTCCCCTAGTTTCCCAATTTGTCACTACATCAGGCCGTTGTAAGGACAGAGCTCGAGAAATCTCTTCAGGATTTGGATGTCTTTCCATAACGTTGAAAGGTAACTGATCAAGAATAGGTACCCCTAATAACCGAGAAAATTCCTCCATAGTAGGCACCAACTGGTAATCCGGGAAGGTGAAGCAGTGGTGCAAAGGATCAAAGAACTGAAATAACACTTTTAACAATTCTTCACCAGGTTTTGAAGTGACCAAGTTAAGCATCCGACCATGTTTTTCAGTGAAGAGAGAGCTTTCAGGAATCCTTAATGCCAAGTCCTTTAGTTGAGGTGGTATTTTCACAAGGTTAATCTGGATAGTGTTCCTGCAGATGGATGCCATGTCCTATAAAACAAAGCAAAGATTAGCCCTAGAAAATCCTTGAAATGGTTAGTATGATATGCCATGCTTATGATGTCATGATTATGCTAAGAAGTCACATGTATAGCAAGCAACAAACAAGTCACACCAAGTCCTTAGGTTATAAAGCCTGCATGAGTTTTAAGGTTATACCCTCTTGAAGCTGGATTGGCTCAACCTATCCTATAAATAGTAATCGGGTTCTAAGGGATCTCAATATCACTAATCTTTCCCCCAAGCTTCGTTCAATAGGCGATTAACTCGCAACCAAACAAAACTCATGAGTCAAACCTCATTGAGTGTAGCATCGAGTATCTGTCAACCTTAGGAATACACCAAAGCCGACCATCTCGCTATGTCCTACTGGCCAAGTTGTGCAATTAAAGGTTCTAAGGTCAGTTGATGCTTTATGACACCATGCAGCGGCCCCGTATTCTCCTTGAATGACTCAAGGGATACCGATACCAACCAAAGTGTCGCATCAGCGTAGCTACTGCTTCAACCGTGTCGGTATACCCTACACAGTTCCCTCACAGTTTATTGCTACTTACCTAAAAGGTGTTCCCAGATCTGGGTGTAGGATCTTCAATAATACCCAAATAAAACCCTCGAAGATAAAGCAGGCGAAGCAAACAAGAAAGCAATTTTAAAAATGACCTAGATCCTAAGGTATACCCCACTTTTATAAAGTCCCCATAAGAGTCGCCAATTCTGTGATACGGTTGCAGAACCGACTGGTATACTGGTTTGCATTTTTTGTTTGCAAATGTCGCGGTAAGCAAGAGTCACCACCGACTTTTATTTCATCCAAAAAAGGAAAAGGAAAAAGAACAGAAAAAACTTTTTTCGAGATGTTTCTGAGTACGGGGGTGGGGGGTAGATTATAGAAAGGGAAGGTGTTAGCAACCTTTCTATCCATGGTTCTCCATGGGCTCTTAGGTACTTGCTCATTTTGAAATTTCTTGTGTGTGTTTTGAAAAGTTTTTATTTTACCTTCATGGTAACCCTTGTATCTGTCCTCAAGAGTGTGACGAAGTTGTTATTGAAAACTGTTTTGAAAGTGTTTGTGTGAAAGAGTTTTTATTGTTTTGAGCAAGTACTTAAGAGTTTCTACCTACTCGAAAAAAGACTGTTCGTTCTCGTTTCCTTTAGACAACGCTATCCTACTATTAAGGAGTAGGTAGCCCCATTGTTGGAGTTTAAGGGACATTCGAAGGGTCAAGTACGGTCACAAAAGCAACAGTTAGGAAACCTTAGTAGTTACCCTAAATTCCTAAAGATCTTTTCGAGGCAACATTCAAATGAGTCATTTTGTTCTTTCGGGACCGGAGGACGACCACGAAAATTCCCTATACTTCGTGACCGTTTACCGAAGGCAACTGGAGTGGGATAAACCCTAGGAGTGAACATGTGCATGTGTTATTTTTTAGTTTATTTATCTTTGCACAATTAAGGTGATCTACTTTTTTAATTTCATCTGTCTTTCGCATACAAGTCTATTAACCATACATCTAGCAGTTTATAATAGCAGAAAGTAAAGTGCGAGAAATTAAAGTCCTACCTATTACAAGGCCTCATGGAGGGGGTTACATAACGAAACTGGGGATTAAATAGTAAGTAAAAAGCGGTAAAATAAACCCTAATTAAAAACTATTACAAACCTCGAAACAGTTACAATAATTGAAATTATAAATAAGTAAATACTTGCGAGACAAATTAAATAAGGGAATAAATTAGAAGCCTAAAAAATGTAATTAATTAAAAAATATTTTTGTATTTTTTATTGAGAAAATTAAACCTAACTTTGATTTTAATTATTGAAAAAAGAATTTAAATTTCCCTAATTAAATTAATCTAATTAATTAATGAAATAAAATATTTTATAAAAAAAATCTGATTTTAATGTTTATGTGATTTTTTGATTTAATAAAAAAAATGATTAATCATGTAAAAAAACATAATTAAACAAATAAATAAAATAAAAGAAATTAAAAAAAAGAAATAAAATGGGCCTGAGTTTGTTGAGTAATCTGGGGGGTGCAGCGCTGATTTTTTTTTTTTTGCAAAGCCCAAATCCCACAGATCCACCAGCCCCGCCTGGTTCAGTGAGGGCTACACTTGAAGGTGCACCATGTACCTTTCTTGCATGAGCGCCAAATCTGCTTTGAGGATGGATCTAATGGCCAGATCCTGGGTTGTAGGATGGACGTGTTGGAGGATAGTGTACTGAGTCCTGTAGAAAATGTTGAGAAAATGTAAAATTCCTGGATCTAAGATCAAACCCAAGTCCTTCCTTTCACATGCCTACACCTGGACCATCTGCGTTGGGATGTTAATCGTGTATATAATTAAACAAATAAAACAAAAGGGAAACAAGGTGCTAGTGCTGAAGCAGCCATGACACGCATGTATTGTGGGGGCCATCATGACTCAAAGAGCCAATCAGATGTGGAGAGAGGAATTCACCCCTTGATCCAACCAATGGGATTATGAGAAATAGCCACACATGCTTGGACTGCCGCCTGTAAAAGTCAAGCCACCGGCCACGGTGGCTCCGATCACCCTATCCGGTGACACCCAAAAATGAAACCTGTAAAACACGCGAGATCAAATCATAAAAATTGACCTACCCCCCTTAAAATTTCCCCAGGAATCCAATGGTGGTATCCATTTGCCCTAAAAGTTCATGTATAGGGAGATACAAAGCTTCCTGTTTGTTATGCCCTAGCTATGGCAGGTGGCTATTTAGCCATCAAAGCTCATCAATGATTGCCCAGATATGTTCCTTATTATCGCGTGATCATGTTAATGCGGTTAGAACAAATTGAAATATGCTATAATTTAAAATACAATAGACAGAAAAATTATGAAAATATGAGTCACGTACAATGAGTTTCAGCGTTTTATGGCTATGGATGATGATCCATACTTACCCTATCTTACCTCAGGAACACCAAGGAATGGTTAGAATGCTTTGAAGCTGGCCGCAAATGTGAATACGGGGGTGCAAGTTTATGGAGAATTTTTGATATTTGAAACCCTAGTGTAAAGGCTCTGGCTGCGTCCCCTCTAGGTCTGACTTTGTTGTATATATGTAGTGGGCAAGATTAGGTCAACATGTATGGAAAAAATCCAAAGAATAAAGACATGGATTTAAGAGGAAATCAAATCTTGAAAATTTTCCAAATGTGGATATTTTGTGTCTATTCTTGGCTTGCAGGATTTGCTTGCTATCATACAGCCTGTATTCTCATTATTTAATGGAAAATCATCCCAAAATAATTTTATATCATTTATTTGATTTAATTTGGATTTTAAATGATTAAAAATCAAAATAAATCAAATAAATAAGCAAATGATGCATGGAGTGTTTCATGGGTCGTGGACCATGTTAGAAACAAAATGCAAGCATAAAAATTTGGGCCCATTTGAAGAAAAATGCATTTTGGACATGGTTGACTTTGTGCAAACTTCCAAAAATGGCCAACTTTGACAATGCACATCTCTCTTAATTTTGAACCTAAGAGGGTGTTCTTGGACTTTTTAGAAAGCTTTGGGCATCCTATAAACAACCCTTTTAATTTCACCTCAATTGGATCTTCCATGTTCATGTAAGAAGCTTTGACCCAAAAGGTGTTTTTGTTGACTTTTTGAAATGACCTATAATGTTTGAATTCGTATCTTTTCATGAGTTCATTTTTTGAACTTGAGGGATGAAGTTGAGTTGTATGGAATTTCATCCTATTCAAAATGAGCCTTGGATTGGAAATTTCTGATAAAGTATGAGAAAGTTATGCCTGGTCAAAGTTTGGTTGACTTTTCCTATATAAACCCTAATTTAGCAACTTTTGAGTTTTGATGAATTTGGGGCATTCCTTGAGGAATCATGATCAAACCTTGATAAAATGATGGATTTTACTTTAAAATGTTGATGTTGACCAAAATCTTGAAGTTTGACTGCATGAGGGTCACAGTTGACTTTTGACCTAACACAGTTGATTTTCAGGCATCTATGCAGTTGACTGAGCAAACTTGTAGTGCAAGGCATAAAACTTGGCATGGGTGATCTTGAGAACAAATTAGGGTAATGTAAATCATTTGCGACCCTTGGAACCCAAACATATTGATGAAAATGGAAACCCTAGTTTGAGGCTCATTGTCTTAGGAGGAGGATTTGTCTGGTCAATCCTTGGTCCACTTGAGCAATTGAGGACCTCTAGGAATATGTTTTGAGTAAAAATGAAAGGGAAAATTTTGGGGTACAAAAGAAGCGCTCAACTCTATCCGTCAAATCATATCAATGCCCCACATTGCAAAGGGCCATGGTGAAGTCATCACATTCAAAGGGGTGGGAGGAATATGTATCCAGTCTGCATAAACCTGACATTTATGGCACATCTTCACATACACAAAACAGTCACTTTCCATCATCATCCAGAAATAACATGTCCATAAGATTTTCTTGGCCATGGAATCTCCACTGGCATGCGTCCTAAAATAGCCCTCGTGAATTTCTCGTATGATAGATTCTGCTGCGTGTCTAGCCACGCATCTGAGTAGAATCGAATCATAGTTTCTTTTGTACAGAACGTCTCATGATAGTAAAAACTTGGATGCCAACCTTCTAAGAGTCCTCTTATCACAAATTGTAGCACCCTCGGGGTATTATTGCTTCTCAAGATATCTTTTGATGTCGAAGTAGCGCGGCTTTTCTCTCGACACATCTTCAGTTGTAAGACAATGAGAAGGGAGTATGTGTGCTGGTTCCTTGTAACGAAGGATTCTTATATTGGGTGCATGATTTAGATGACTGACTTTGAACATTGCTGCTAAAGTGGCCAGAGCACCTGCTAGTTGATTTACTTCTCTAGGAATATGCTCAAAGGTGATCTCATCAAAAGCAGGCAACAACTCTAATATGTAATACCGATATGGAACTAAATTAGGGTGTCGTGTATCCCAATCACCTTGTACTTGATGTTTTACTAAGGCAGAGTCCCCATAAAATTCAAGAATCTTGATCTTCAAATCAATGGCTTCTTTAAGACCCATTACACAAGCTTCATATTCTGTGACATTATTAGTACAATCAAAACATAGCATGGCTGTGAAAGGTATATGAGTGTTGCATGGAGAAGTCATAACTTCCCCAATGCCATGGCCCATAGCATTTGATGCACCATCGAACGTGAGAGTCCATCGCTCCCCTGGTTTAAGTCCTTTTTTATCATCAAGTTTCATAACATCCTCATCTGGAAAATCAAACTTCATTGACTGATACTCTTCCAATGGATGGTGGCAAGATGATCAACGAGAATTCTATATTTGATAGCCTTTTGTGTGACGTACTGGATTTCATACTTAGACAAGAGCATTTGCCGCCGAGCCAATCTTCCTGTAAGTGCTGGTTTCTCGAAGATGTACTTTATCGGATCCATCTTAGATATCAGAAGTGTAGAATGCGTCAACATGTACTGCCTCAAACGTCGAGCTTCCCACGTAAGAGCGAAACAAGTCTTCTCAAGTAATGAATACCTTGATTCAAAATCAGTAAACTTCTTGCTCAGGTAATAGATGGCATGCTATTTTCGTCCAGTATCATCATGTTGTCCGAGCACACAACCCATAGATCCTTCATGCACAGTCAAATACATAACGAGAGGTCTCCCCAGAACTGGAGGTATGAGTATTGATGGTTCCTGAAGGTACTACATAATCTTTTCGAAGGCCTCTTGACAACTTTCATCCCAACAGACATCTTGATTCTTGTCTAGCAGTTTAAATATGGGTTCACAGGTAGCAGTAAGATGAGAAATGAACCTGGCTATGTAATTCAACCTTCCAAGAAAACCTCGTACTTCTTTTTCATTTTTCGGTGCTGGCATATCCTGTATTGCTCTTACCTTGTTTGGATCTACTTCAATCCCTCGTTGACTTACAATAAAACCGAGTAACTTTTGCCTGATCGAACCCCAAAGGTGTACTTGTTGGGATTAAGCCTTAACCTTAACTTTCATAGAAGATCAAACAACTTCTGCAAATGGACCAAATGTTCTTCCTCGGTTTGTGATTTTGCAATCATATCATCCACATACACCTCGATCTCTTTATGAATCCTGTCGTGAAAGAGAGTCACCATAGCATGCTGATATGTCGCACCAACATTTTTGAGACCAAAAGGAATAACCCTATAGGAAAAGGTACTCCAAGGAGTTGTGAAAGTTATTTTATCCATGTCTTTAGGAGCCATCTTTATCTGATTGTAACCCGAGAACCCATCCAAGAAGGAGGACATTGAAGACTGAGCAGTATTATCAACCAATACATCAATATGAGGCAACGGGAAATCATCCTTCGGGATTGCTCTATTCAAGTCTCGGTAGTCAATACACATACGCACCTTACCATCTTTCTTAGGTATAGGCACAATGTTAGCAATCCAAGGCAGATAATGTATCACATATAGGAAGCCTGCATCAAGTTGTTTTTGAACTTCTTCTTTGATCTTCAAAGCTATGTCGGGTCTGGTCCTTCGCGACTTTTGCTTTACAGGAGGACATTCTGGCCTGAGTGGAAATCTATGAATCACTATATCAGTATCTAAATCGGGCATGTCTTCATATGACCAGGCGAAGATGTCAGCATACTCTTGAAGCAACTCAATCAACCCCTTCTTTTCTTCACTTTGCAAAGCAGCACCTATGTTGACATTTCTATTTATCTCTTCAGTACCGAGATTGATAAATTATGTTTCTTCTTGATATGTCTGGATAACCTTCTCTTCCTGTCTCAAGAGTCTGGCTAGTTCTTCTGGGACTTCACAATCTTCCCCACTATCTTTGTCAGCATGGTCAACTGAATTCTCAAGGATATAAGGAACCATGACACTATCATTTCCTATGGATTTCGAGACATATATGCATGATTGATGATTTTATGTTTTATTTTAGAAAGTGCGAGAAAATATTTAGAATATGAAAGGAAAAGCATTACAATTTTTTTTATTTTGAAAAAGTAAAAGAAAAGACAAGGAATAAATTGTATGCGAAAGTTCTATTTTTCATTCAATTTTAAACGGAGATTGAAACATATGGGGCCCCTTCTACAAGTTGTCTCTATGCCTTGGGCAGGACATATGACTTAATGGAAACAGAAATTACACATCAAGGAAAACAACTTCAGGGATGTCCATGGCAGTCCAATTGTTGAGCTCCTGGTCCAGCATAATCTGATAGATAAATCTGGAAACATCTTCATCGTCACCTTCATCATCTGTTGATAGAACTTGTCCTTATTTACTGGTACCAACACTGATGAACACTTCAGAAATTAGGGGAACCTGCTTTCCTTTCAGAGGAACCAAACTAGCTTGCATGGAGGACGATGGCTGATACCCAAGTCCATAATGATATTTCTTCTCAGGTACTTAAATCAAATTGCCCCAACCATCATGGGGAGATGTAGCTTGTAGGAGGGCTTTGGCGTCACTCAAAGAGGCCATGGGTGCTACGAACTTCCTACCTTCCACGACGGGGAACTTGTCAATAGTAACAATCTCTAGAGCTTGAAAGGGAAACTCATGCACCTCACCTTCCACTTCCATATAACGGTAGGTTGTCAGATTGTTAATCACTACATCTTTTTCTCCACAAATGACAACAACTTTATCATTTACAATGAACTTTAGGCGTTGGTGAAGTGTACACGTCACAACTCCTGCTACATGGATCCATGGGCGACCCAAAAGGAAAGTATAAGACGGACGAATGCCCATAACATAGATTGGCATATAGAAAGTGTGGGGACCAATCTTGATAGGAAAGTCCACTTCTCTCTCTACAGATCTCCTTGAACCATCAAATGCCCGATCACTTAGGGTGGAAGGCCTCATCATTACCCCGTCCATATTCAGCTTAAACAGAGTAGCCTTAGGCATCACATTGAGTGAAGAACCCGTATCTACCAAAACTCGAGATAAAACCGTATCCAAACACTTCATTGAAACATGCAGCACTTTGTTTCGGGCTCTGCCTTCAACTGGGAGCTCATCATCACAAAAACCCAAACGATTTCCTACAGTAATATTGTTTACGATCCCTTCAAACTGGGCCACAAAGATGTCTTGTGTAACATGGAAAGAACACAAAATCTTCAATAAAGCATTGCGGTGAGTCTCTGAAGACAAGATGAAGATCTTGGACGGCTTCTGATTGAGTTGGTCCACCACTTTGTAATCACTTCACTTAAGAATCCTTAAAAGCTACTCTGCTTCTTGTCCTCCTGAAGGTTCACGCTGGTTATCAATCACTTTCTTTCCCCTAGCCTTAGCCAGAGCATAACTACTAGTTTCTTTGGGAAGCGGTGAGGGGGGGGGGGGGGGGGAGAAAAGATCCTACCACTACGAGTCATGTTACTGGTTCCTGCAATGTTGGTAATACTCCTGTCACCCACTGGAGGGAACTCGTATGTCTTCCCTAGAATATAGACCATATTATACTCCCAAGGATATGCCTTCGAGTTGTTACCTAGAGGAGGAATAGGAGTTTGAGTTGTCACGGGGGTAACTGGAGCTTGAATCATTAATGGGGTAGCAGGAGCCTGAATTGTCAACGGGGTACCCGGGGTTACTGAGATGCTCCTCAGATAATAAGGAATTTCCAAGACATCAATCTCCTCTTCTCGAAATATCTTCTCTACCTGTAGGACACCTTCATCCATTAGCTGTTAGATAATTGTCTTTAAACTAGTACACTCTTCAGGTTTAGAGGAACATGTTAAGCAAAAATCATGGAGTTCTTGCAGCACTTCGTGCTCCAACAAATGTTCTCTACCAGTTCCTAACAACATCTTGATCTCGTCAACCTTGGTTACCAGAGTCTGTTCACTACTTTCTTCAATAGCATTGACCGCTGCCCCTGGGTGAGGAGGCATGGAATTATTCCGAGTATTTCAACCAACATGGTTGAAATTTATAGCCTTTGCATCGAGGAGGTCTTGAACTTTACATTTGAATGCTCTATAATTCTCAATCGTGTGGCCTGGAGCTCCCGAATGAAACTCACAATGAGCATTAATGTCATACCCCATAGGGAGAGGATTTGGCGGTGGACCAAGTTCACGTAGTTGAACCAACTGATTGGCAAGTAACTGAGGGAGAAATTAAGCATATGACATAGGAATGGGTTCAAATCTTCTTTCAGGTGCTCGTTATCTCTGTGGTGCTCTCGGACCCTGGGGTTGTTGATTCTGTTGTTGATAATTTGGAGGTGGTGCAAATTATTGTTGTGGAAGATATTGTGGTTAAGGAGTGAAAGGCCATTGTTGGGCCATCCAGGGTGATGAAGTTGTAGCAGCATACACTTGAGGAACATATTGATTAGGAACATCAGCAGGTGTTGGAAAATATAGAAACCAAAGTTGAGGATATGCAGGAGCTTTTCCTTGGTTGATGGTAACAACACTAGTATCACCTTCTTTCTTCTTGACTGAACCAGAAAACAGCTTTCTACAATGCCAATATTGTTTTTGGTATTATTAGGGACACCTTGGATCGTTCCAGCCTTAATACAAGTTTCAA
Organism: Vicia faba; assembly: GCA_948472305.1. Lineage (NCBI taxonomy): Eukaryota > Viridiplantae > Streptophyta > Magnoliopsida > Fabales > Fabaceae > Vicia > Vicia faba. Next base: position 1,566,953,271 of record OX451737.1, on the reverse strand, counting down.
CATGTTCTCCAATAATGACCATATCAGAGAAAGAAGTAGAGGTGCTTCTAAGCATATGTTGGAGACAAGGACCTTGTAGAGTACCCATAAACAAATCAATCAATTCACGATCCAAGAGAGGAGGTTGTACCCTTGCAGCCAGCTCACGCCATCTTTGAGCATACTCTTTGAACGAATCTTTAGATTTCTGTATCATCCCTTGAAGCTAAGTACGGCTAGGAGCCATGGAAGTATTATAATGGTAATGTTTCAAAAAGGCGTCAGTAAGTTCTCCCCAAGTACTGACATGAGTTCTTTCTAGTTGCATATACCAGTCCAACGGTGACTCGGTCAAGCTATCTTGGAAGAAGTGCATCTTGGAACGGTTCATTTTCAGCATAGGCTTCCATCTTGCGACAGTAGGAACGAAGATGAGTCTCTGCACAGGAGGTGCCTTTGTATTTGTCAAAATCGGGAATCTTGAACTTGGAAGGGATGAATACCTCAGGCACAAGACACATTGCAGCGGTATTGAACCCAAAAGTCTTGGTACCCTCCATGGCTTTGAGATGCTCTTCGAGAGCATGGTACATTTTTGCAGTTTCAGCAACTCCAGTGGAAAGATTCACGTGGATTTCATCAAGATGAATGATGTCGTGATGATCATCAACTTCATTTCGAGGAGCTCTAGTAGGGGTCTCAACATTTGCATTATCATTCCTTCCATTAGCAGAAGTGGAAGGAGCAGCAGTAGTAAACTTGGCAACACTTTGATGTAACTCTTCTTGACCGTTGATAACAGCATGAAGGGTTTCCATAAGTTTATCCATGCGAGTGCCCATGGTGTCCATATCTCGGTGGAGAGCATTCTGATTCTCTTAAAAAAGATCCATAAGTCTTCGTTGGTTGCTTCTTGTACGGTAAGGATGTGGAGAAGTTGTCTTTGCTGTTTACAGAAGTCTGATGGAAAACGGACCCTAATAAGTTTTTGCTGTGAATAATAAATGCATGATAATATGAATGAATGTTTTATCTTCATTTCCTAGGAAACCCAAAGACTCGTCTATCTTTTAAAATTTTGTTTTCATTTTTGAAAAGCTCGACCAGCGAGACTTGTCATTGGAATTCCTTAGATATGAGATGTATATACATGATGGTATGATGTCATGGTATGCTATGGCATGAAGTTTCAGCTCCACATATTCTGGATAACCACTGTGTAGTCCTTTGCATAAACTGAAGGTAACAGGATCAAAAGTCTGATGTCACAGGCGTAGAGTCAAAGTAACCACCCAAAAGGTATGTACTAGGGGTTCATCACCTGGCGGACAAGGTTCTAGGGAAACCTCAGAGTCTACGCTCTTCCTTTGGATATTATCGACGTCCCAATTACTTGGTAATCAATAATATTCACAGGAAAAACTCGTCGGACTGTAGCATCGCGTGACAACTACTTCCAAATTGCTTTGTTATAGTCTCCGCACTACACCTAAAAGGCCATGATGGGTTGATGGCTCTACGGCTCTCAGCTTCTCGAGTTCCCTGGTTGAAAGCAACAATGTCTTCCCAATTACTCGGTAAACATCACTACTATGAAGGGGACCTGATCTGAGTGGGGGATTTTCATGCCTCCTTCTTCGGGATTACTCCCTCAAAGTTAACATGACTATACCGCCCGTCCTAATCCTAAGTGTAACGCGGTGGGAGAACTATCTTGGTGTTTTGCGTTTGATCGCAATTGTGAGGATAGCAAGAGTCGCCACCGACTAATCTTTTATCAAAAAGGAAAGGCTGAAAAGAACAAGAAAGACCTTTAGAGATGTTTTCTTGAGTTCGAGGGGTAGATTATGAAAAGGGAAGGTGTTAGCACCCTTTTCATCCGTAGTTATCTACTGGCTCTTAGTTTCTTACTTGATCACTTACTTTTTTTTAAATGTGCTTGTGGTGTGGGTTTTGAAAGTATTTTGAAAATGTCTTTGTAATGGTTCTTATTTCTATGAGAACGCGTACAAAGTGTTGTTTCGAAAACAGTTCAAAGAAGTGTTTGTTGGAATGTGTTTTTGAAAGTGATTTTGAAAATGTGTCTTCTTTGTAATTGCTCTCGTTTCTATAAGAACGCGTACAAAGCGTTTGACTTTTGAAAATGTTTTAAAGTGAAAGTGTTGGTGTATAAAAATGTGTTTGTTGTGAGCAAGCGAGAAACTAGGAGCGAATCTACCTACTCAAAAGGTCTTAGACATTCTTTTCCTCTTCCTTTAGATGTTGCTATCTTATCATAGGTTTGGTAAGAAGCCCCATCGTTGGATGGGATGGGACGGGCGTGGGACGTTTGTATAGTCATAGAAGGCAACCTATAGAATGTTTTAGCAATGTCGTTTAGGGACTAGATTGTTTACCGAAGGCCACATCAAGGGTCATCGAGGGACTATGATATTTTATCGAGGGTATTTGATAAAACGCCTATGTTTGAGGGACACGACTATTTTTCTGATAGGCAATAAAACGGGATTACCTTAAGGTGCGCGTGTGAAAGTGTGTTTGATTCAAGTTAAGTTGTTCTTTGATTAGGGTTATCTAGTGGTTGTTTTTAACTTGCCATACACACCCTATCTTAGTAGCAATTATATGAAAAGCGGTAACCTTGCAGAAATTAAAATCCTACGCTATTACACCATTAGGGGGATGGGGATACAATTTGTAAATGGGGATGAAATAAGTCCCTCATTATTACAACCATATCGAATAAGTGGACAATAATGAAGTATATATGTATATAATACATAAACAATGTAAAAGGAGAGAAAAACAACATTTTGAACTATTATGTGTCGACACATGCTGTTATGCTTCGACACATTACTTTTCCTTGCCCCTTCCAAACTAAATCAACTCAATATTATTCGACGCATTATGAGATGTGTCAACTCATTCCCTGCTTGTGTCGACACATACGCGTTTTGTGTCGACTCATGCACCTTCTATCTTTCTGTTTTAGGCCCTGGGTAGCAGTATGAATCGATGCATACAGCCATGTGTCGACTCATACCCTGCTTTTTCACTTAGAATGAGTCGACCCATGTGTGTATGTGTCGACCCATGTTACAGTTTTTTGCCTCTATCACTATTCTTTTGAATGTGTCAGTCAATTTTTAACATATAAATGATAAAAATGAGCAGGAAGGAAATGATTAACTTCAAGAGTAATGATTACTTCATCTTATTCTCAGAAATAAACCAACAATGATGTATGGAAGATGCAAGGTTGAGATGACTTACCTTGCAACTGCACTTTTGGTTTTGAGTCTGAAACCCTTCAAGATGCTGTGTGGACTTTAATGAAACTCTAGGAAGCTGCTAGACTTTCCTTTGTGTTGAAGGTTGCTGAATAAACTCCCAACAATCAAGTTTATGTACTAATGTCTTTTGTTTAGAAGTTGAGAATAAGAGCACTACAAAAACTGTTCTTGAGCTTGAGTAGTAATTATGTGATATGAAGTGTTTTGATGATTTATGGAAGGGTTAGCAAGGTTGTATAATAGTGGGTTATGGATCTTTTCTGTTTTGATGAGTCAAAAAAGATTTGAAGATGAACAAAGCTTTTATGGATGAACTGGGTTTTATAAGTTAGCTGGTTTTAACAAAAATGTTGGTTTTCTTTTCTCTCCTCTCTCTCCAAAAAAAAAAATCTCCTTCCATGTCTTATGAATCAGTCCTTTTGTAGCCCATTGACTGATGTTTAGGAAAGAAACAAAATAAGTTGTTCTAAATTATTTTTGCATACCGCTTTGATGCTTTTTTCACACAATTTTCTTTTGCCATTTTGGCGCATTTTTGTGGCTGTTATGATGCATGTTGGAGCAGACTGCATAGAGCAGTTTTGGACTGGTTTTTTTTGGACTGTATATGGCAGCATATACAGGTTTTATGACAGGTTTGTGGTGCAGCATAGCACAAGGTTTTGTAGGACAACAAGTGAACATATTTTTGGAGTGTTGTGGCAATGCATAGAAGTAACATATCATTTTTTGTTCAACCATAATTTGGACAATATAGTTTGCAGCATGAAACAAGTTTGGTATGTGGAGCAATTCATGCACATTGTATCAAAGATAAAGCATTGTGGTAAGGTTTTAAGTCAAAGGGAAAATTCCAAACAATACAAATTTTAGGGTTTGTAAACTTGCAAAAAAATGTCACTTTGTAATAACTTGAATTATTTTTAATTGTAGTGACAAGATGTCATGAAGCAACGAACTTACTTAGAAAATTTTCCAAGTCTTGCAAAAGTTGGATTTTTGACTTTCTTGATTTTTGATGATCAAATTTCATATTTTGGATGTCTTGATGAAATATGATTTTTGGGATTCAACTTTTGGTCAAAAAGTCAAAGTTTGACTTTTTAACATACAATTGACTTTTCCCACCAGTTGACTGAATTTTATCTATCAATCCACTAACCTCAGGAGATGAATTGAAATGTGCAATTAGGTAAAAATGACGCGCTCGTATCCTTGAGATCATGCTTCCAACCAATAAGCCAAGTATTAGGTCCAAAATCAAAGTTCGATCATTCTCGGTCACGATCCTAATTTTACCGATTTTGTCCTTGTGAATGTCTTTCTTAGGAAATTGTAGTTCAAGACTTGAAACCTGATAGAAGCAAGCCTGAGAGTCTAGGAGGATCCTTTGAGAAATGAGAGGGAAAATTTTAGGGTACAACAACTGCCCCTGTTCAATCTTCTTAAACTTGAAAAGTGAGATCGGCATGTTTGTTGTTCGTAGCTTGAGAGTGGAAGATGATTGAACACTAGAGTGCCCAGAAATTTGCACTCGGTGATGTGTTGGTTGATTGTGTAGGGAATGGGCTTAAAGATTCCATTTGGAGAAATGATGGAGAGTTAACGGATATGGATTTATAGATGCCATCCAAAGGTGATTGTTGATAGAAATTAGACTAAGTCTGAACTTGACTTCAATTGTGAAAAGAATCAGAGTAAACCCTTGGTCGATTTAAACTGAAACTAGCGAAAGTCTTGAATATTGTTTGACTGGAAAGAATCAGAATAAATTTTGGAGTGATTTATCTGAACTGGAAGTGTTCCTTTGTAAAGTATCAGGATAAACTGTTAAGGGGTTTAAACCGAACCAAAAGAGATCTTGAATATTCTTTAACTGGAAAGAATCAGAGTAAATATTTGAGCGATTTATCTGAACCAGAGAAAGTGTCTGCGGAAAGAATCAAAATAAATCGTTGAGATATTTATCTGAACCCAAAGTGTTCCTTTGGAAAGTATCAGGATAAACCGTTGAGGGGTTTAAACTGAACCAAAAGAGATCTTGAAGAAGAATCAGAACAAATCATTGAGAGATTTATCTGAACTAGAGAAGGCGTCTGCAGGAAAGAATCAAAATAAATTGTTGAGAGATTTATCTGAACCCGAAGTATTCATTTGGAAAGTATCAAGATAAACCGTTGAGGGGTTTAAACTAAACCAAAAGAGATCTTGAAGAAGAATCAGAACAAATCATTGAGAGATTTATCTGAACTAGAGAAGGAGTCTGCGGGAAAGAATCAGAATAAACCGTTAAGAGATTTAAACTGAACCAGCAGGGATTGGGAGAAGAATAAGAACAAATCATTGAGAGATTTATTTGAACCAGAGAAGACGTCTGCGAGAAAGAATCAGAATAAACCGTTGAGAGATTTAAACTGAACCGGCAGGGATCTAGAGAAGAATCAGAAAAAGTCATTGAGAGATTTATCTGAACTAGAGAAGACGTCTGCGGGAAAGAATTAGAATAAACTGTTGAGAGATTTAAACTGAACCGGAAGGGGTCTGAAAGAAACATCTGTTATGTAGATGGTTAACCAGTCCTTTCTTGGGAATTGATCTGTAATTGTCTTGTTGAAAATTTGACGATAATTCTCTGTTGATTGATCTTTCCTGAAAAAGATGAAAGTTTAGTTGCAGGGAATGTCATGATGTATGAGATGCATGGTGCAATGATGTTCTAAAAATAAATGAGATTGCGTCGTATGTATCTGTGTTGTCCATGCTATGACGTATGAATGTAATGTATGGACACATTAATTGTTATGCCGCAATATTGCTGGAGTCAGGGAAAATAAATCCCTGAGCATTGCTGAGAATGAGGAGTGCAAGTCTTCATGTTTTTTAAGTTGAAGTGTTGATGAGCTTCCATTTGTTAGAGAAATAAACTTTGTTGTGTAAGGGGAAACGCCGTGCATTGCTTGTGGACCTTGTGAAATCCCGCTGGGGAATCCTGAGAAATTGGGCGAATTTCACTGAGGAGTCTTCGGAGCGGTAACTGGAAGCTTTGTTCTGTCTGGGATGTGAGAGAGCTTGATATCATTAAGCTGCATACTGGAGATATGTTAGTGATCCTGTAGTGGGGTGTCCCATCTTCCGCTCTTGCTGGAAAAAGTACATATGTAACAGTCTAAAGATATCATCCTATTTCTTAAAGCCATTAGTGATTGTCTTTCTATTTTCTGCTCCTCTTTTTTTGTTCATTTGTAAACAGTAGTCATGTTCAAATGCATATGTTCAAAAATAATCATTGGACGTTTTCGCACACAAAACACGAAAATAAAAGAAAAACAAATAGTTTTGCACTTTCAAAGGGATATCTTTGTATTAACTTGAATAAGTATTTTTATATAATGAGACGAACATTCTAGTAAGAGAATTTCGTCGTAGAAAATGAAAATTTGATACAGAGAAAAGATAGCTATGTGAAATAATCCCATGGGGTTCCCATTCTTCTATAGCCTTCATGTCTCTGAGCGTCTTTTCCACTTGCTACCTTGTCCGAAGTTTATTGGATTGATTAGACCCGTTGAGTTTGTCAGTCGATGCTAAAGGTTGTCTGTAAGGTGATCCAATGGGACATAATCATACGCTTTAATTCCCTAACTTTTGTCTGGACCTCCCTTACGGGTTTTCAGTCCGCCGGGCTACCCTTTTTTGCCCAAGCCACCCTTTCGGGTTTTCAGATTTCCAGGTGTACAGTTTTTTTTGTATGTTATCCCTAATTTTTGCCCGAACCTTTGTGGTTCGCCGGGATGCCCTTGTTTTACCTAGGTGTGTCAACCTAGCGGGTCTCTTATGTGTAGTATCTTTTGACTATGTCTGCGTTCATAGGGTGCGGAAGGTCATCGCCATCCATAGTGGTTAAGATCATTGCTCCACCAGAGAATATGATTTTGATCACAAATGGTCCCTCATATGTAGGAGTCCATTTGCCCCTGGGATCACCTTGTGGAAATATGATACACTTGATTACTAAATCACCAACCTGATATACCTGACGTCTGACCTTTTTGTTAAAAGCTTTGATCATATGTTTTTGGTACATCTGGCCATGACAAACAGCCGTAAGCCTCTTCTCATTAATCAAGTTCAACTGGTCAAGCCGAGTTTGAATCCATTCGTCTTCATTCAGCCCTGCATCCTTTATGATTCTCATAGAAGGTATTTGTATTTCAATTGGTAGAACATCTTCCATGCCGTATACCAAGGAGAAAGGAGTTTCCCCCGTTGACGTGCGCGCCGTGGTACGGTAACCATGAAGAGCAAATGGTAACATCTCATGCCAGTCTTTATAGGTTACTCTCATTTTTTATATGATCTTCTTGATGTTTTTATTTGCAACTTCGACAGCACCATCCATCTTTGGCTGGTAAGGAGAAGAATTATGGTGCTGGATCTTGAATTGCGTGCATAGTGCGGTGATCATAGTATTGTTGAGATTTGTACCATTGTCTGTGATGATTCTCTCTGGGATGCCGTATCGATAGATGAGATTCTGTTTGATGAATCGGGCCACTACATTCTTGGTAACAGAAGCGAAAGAAGCCGCCTTAACCCATTTCGTGAAGTAGTCAATGGCCACCAAGATGAAGCAGTGCCCATTAGAAGCTATAGGTTTGACTTCTCCTATCATATCGATGCCCCACATCACGAATGGCCAGGGAGAAGTCAAGACGTTTAGAGGCACTGGAGGTATATACACTTTGTCAACATAGATCTGACACTTGTGGCAGGTTCGTGAATGCTGATAGCAATCTGCTTCCATGGTAGACCAGTAGTACCCCACCCGTAGGATCTTTTTAGCCATCGTGTGCCCATTGGAATGGGTGCCAAAAGTTCCTTCATTTAGATCATCCATGATCTTTTCTACCTCAACCTTGTCTACGCAACGAATCAAAACGGAGTCGTGGTTGCCCTTGTAAAGAATGCCATTACTGAGGAAGAACTTAGAAGAGAATCTTCTCAAGAACTTCTTATCATTGACTGAAGCTCCCTCCAGATGCTCTTGGGCCTCGAGATACCTCTTGACTTCATGGAACCAAGGCTTGTCCACTACTTTTTCAGTATCGATCTCGTGACAGTAAGCTGGTTCATCCATCCGTTCAATGGTGATCTGGGGAGCCTCGTTATCCCACTTGAGTTTAAACATGGATGACATAGTGGCCAGCGTGTCCGCTAGTTAATTTTCCTCTCGTGGAAAATGCTCAAAGGTAATTTCCTCAAAATATGGGATTAATGTCAACACATGTTCTTTGCAGGGGATGAGATTAGGGTGCTTCGTGTCCCATTCTCATTTGATCTGACTGATGACTAAGGCTGAATCTCCAAATACACTTAAGGATTTGAGTCCCAAATCTATGGCAGCTTTGAGACAAAAAATACACGCTTCGTATTCTACCATGTTATTGGTACAGTTGAAACAAAGTCTTGCAGTGAAGGGAGTATGACATCCTTCAGGGGATATGATTACAGCACCTATGCCATTGCCGAGTGTGTTGGAGGCCCCGTCGAAAACCAAGGTCCATCGGGATCCTTGTTCAGGTATGTCATTTGGTCTGAATTCTTCACAGTTGTTTACAATCATGACGTCTTCATCTGGGAACTCAAATTTCATGGACTGATAGTCATCCACAGCTTGATGAGCAAGGTGATCGGCTAGCACACTGCCCTTTATTTCTTTTTGGGTAGTATATTGAATGTCGTATTCAGTCAGGATCATCTGCCATCTTGCTATTCTCCCAGAGAGGGCAGACTTCCCGAATATGTATTTAATTGGATCCATCTTGGATATCAATAAGGTAGAATGGGTCAGCATATACTGTTTCACAGTCGGAGCGCAACAAGTTTTCTCGGGCAGTAAATATCTTGTTTCACAGTCGGTAAACTTTTTTCTCAAGTAGTAAATAACATACTCTTTTCGGCCAGACTCGTCATGCTGCCCCAACACACACCCCATTGAATTTTCCAAGACAGTTAGATACATGATCCAAGGTCTTCCCTCGACTGGCGGCATCAAAAAAGGAGGGTCTTGTAGGTACTCTTTGATCTTGTCAAAGGCAGCTTGGCATTTAGCATTCCACTTGACTACTTGATCTTTCCTCAGTAATTTGAAGATTGGTTCACAAGTACCGGTTAGGTGAGAAATGAATCGTGCGATGTAGTTTAGACGTCCTAAGAATCCTCTGACTTCCTTCTCGGTGCAAGGAGAAGGCATTTCTTATATTGCTTTTACCTTGGCAGGGTCCACTTCGATAACTTTACCGCTAACGATGAAGCCTAGGAGTTTACCGGACCTCACCCCTAATGTGCATTTATTCGGGTTCAACCCTAGCTTGTATTTCTTTAGCCTTTCAAATAGTTTCTGCAAGTGGTCAAGATGTTCCTCTTCAGTTTGAGATCTGGCTATCATGTCGTCCACATAGACCTCTATTTCGTGATGGATCATATCATGAAATAGAGCTACCATGGGGCGCTGATAAGTTGCCCCAACGTTTTTCAACCTGAATGGCATTATCTTGTAACAGAATATGCGCCACTGTGTGACAAAAGTCGTTTTCTCCATGTCCTCAGGTGCCATTTTGATCTGGTTGTAGCCTGGGAAACCATCCATGAAGGAAAATACTTTATGCTGTGCAGTGTTGCCAACCAGAATATCGATGTGGGGAAGCGGGAAGTCATCCTTAGGGCTTGCCCTATTCAAATATCTGCAGTCCACACACATGCATACTTTACCATCTTTTTTAGGCACTAGAACAACATTGGCGACCCATTGTGGATAGGAGGTGACGGCTAAGAACCCAGTGTTGAATTGTTTCATGACTTCCATCTTGATCTTCTCTGACATGTCTGGCCGCATGCGACAGACTTTCTGTTTTACTGGAGGGCAGTCTTCTTTTATTGGTAGACGATAGACCACGATATCAATATGAAGTCCTGGAATATCTTTGTATGACCAAGCAAAGACCTCAACATAGTCATGTAGTAACTGATTTAAATGCTTCTTAACGCTGGGTTCCATATTGGCTCCTACCTTGACTTCTTTCTTGTCCTCTTTGGTACCTAAGTTAACTGTGCAGACCTGTTCTTTGTGGGGCTGTATGGTCCTTTCTTCCTGTTGTAGTAACCTGGCTAGTTCCCATGGCACTTCATAATCTTCCTCACCTTCGTCTTCGGCTTGGTAGATTAGATTTTAAAAGTCACAATAGGCCATAGCAGAATCGTTACCCATGGGATCCTGAGTGGATGTAGATCTGCATTTTGATATGTGAGTGTGTGTAAGAGCATATTTATTTTTGAAAGAAATAAAAATGTAGAAAAATAAATACAAAAAGCACAAAGTTTGCATGCAAAAACGTCCATGATTCATTGATGACATATGAAAATGAAGTAACAACCCTTACAAATGGACCGTTGTGCCTCGGGTAAGACACAAGGTTTTAAAAGTCTGAATTGTTTAATTATTACAAGTCCGACAAAAATTTAAAGACAATTACTGCTGGATAAAATTAATTGGGACAAAATCTTTGGCTTCCCAGTTGGTGAGTCCTCCATTGATGGTTGGGAAAATCCATTCTTCCAGGTCGTAGCTGTCATCACTATCCTCCACCGCACGGACTCTGTGGTTGCTGATCCGTAAAGGTGGTCCCCTGGCACGAGCACGACGAACAACTTTCTGGCCTCCTGAAGTGAAACCAAAACCAAATTTGTCATATTTGTAAGGGATATCCGGGAGTTGGCCCCAAATAGTACACCCACCTTCTTCGACCAATGCATTGGCATCTTTCAGAGAAGACATCTTTAGCGGAGGTCTGGTAATCTTCGTGACTTGGGAAATAGTTTTGGTTGCTGCCACTGTTTGTCAGACTTCCTCTAAATGTTGACACGGAGTTTCGATGAATTCATCATCCATTTCTACGTATCTGAAGGAGTTCAAGTGACTGGCCATATATTCCTCTTCTCCATGGACAATAATTATTTTTCCCTTGGTTGGGTATTTCAACATCTGATGTAATGTAGAGGTGACGGCACCAACATCATGAATCCATGGTCGGCCCAATAAACAGGAATAGGAAGGGCGAATGTACATCACGTAGAAAGTTGAATCAAAGGTTCGAGTTCCAACTTTAATGGGGATGTCCACCTCCCCATGGACCATTCTCTTTGAACCGTCGAAGGCCCTTACCACTATGTTGTTGGATTTTAAGGTCAGACCTTCACAGTCTAGTCTATCAAGAGCCTTTTTAGGTAGAACATTCAAAGATGAACCAATATCAACCAGGACATGGGCCAAAGTAGTGCCCCTTCATTCGACAGAGACATGCAATGCCTCGTTGTGTTTCCTCCCTCTAGGTGTCAGGTCATCATTAGAAAAGCCTAAATCGTTGTCAGCTGTTAAACTGGCCACACAATCTTTGAACTGATCAGCAGAGGTTTCCTATGGTACATGGGCAGTTTTAAGAAATTTCACCAAGGCCTTCGCATGAGCCTCAGAGCACAACAGTAAAGCTAGCATAAAAATCTTTGACGGAGTCTTCCGTAGCTGTTCGACTATGTTGTAGTCACTTCTCTTTATAATTTTCAAAATTTCTTCCATCTCCTTCTTGGAGGATTCTGGGATAGATACTGATTGCACCTTCACTCGGACAGGATCAACCAAAATGCCTTTGCCCTGAGTCTCGGTCGACTCGGTGACAGGGGTATCAACAGGGGTAACCATAGGGACTGTAGTATTAGTGTCAACAGGAACAAAAGCATAGATGATCACAGGACCGGTAGCAGTTTTCGTAGGAGCAATCTCAGGGGAGAATACTCTTCCACTTAGGGTTATTTTTTTGGTTCCCATAATGTTTCCGATGTCGGGGTTAGCCTTCTCAAAAATCGAGTCTTTATCAGCCAACCAATCCTGCTTGATACCGTGATAGTAGACATCACCTCATGGTTCCAGGGGACAGTTTTATCTGATGAGTACGGGATTGGTCCTGGCATAATAATTATCAGTGGAGTCACCTTAGGAACAAATGTAATCCTAATGGATCTTTTGGTGGAGTCCCTGAAAGGATTGGAGGAAATGGTTACTATTGAATCATCTTTGTAAGAAATGGTTGGAACGGGAGTCTTCTCAAATAAAATTTCTTTGTCATCCATTAGGCGCTGGACACCTGCTTTCAATAAATGACAACCGGTTGGTAGGGATAAAAAGAGGTGGCAGCCTTCACCACAACCCGGAAATAAACCGGCCTTCAACAAGCTCCTCTTGACGGTCAGGAGAGGAGTAACAAGTTCATCAACAACAGTAACAAACACATAATCTTAAACAACATTAACATCACGGTCTTGCTTGGGCATAGGAGCGGTGATAACATTTGGGATCTCAGGAGCATCAAATTCAATTTCTTTTGCCTCGAGAAGGTCTTGCGCCTTGTTTTTCAAAGCCCATCAGTTGTTGGTATCATGGTCTGGACTTTCTGAATGGTAAGCACAACGAGCATTAGGGTTGTAATGAGGGGAGGCGGTGTTGGGATTCTTCGGGGCTTCCTTCAAAGTTACCAGATTAGATCTCAACAAATATGGCAGGACCTGAGACAGCATCATATTTATCCGGGTAAACTGTCTTGTTGGTCTTTCCGTTCTAGGCTGGTTGCTCCTTTGTTGAGTAGGTGCGGGCTTAGGGATCATGACGGCCCTTACCGTTGGACGGCATTCCGTTCTGTACTTATTCCTTTGAGGGTATACAACCCCAGCTTCTTTCTTCCCAATAAACGATTTTCTCACGGCACTAGAGGATGCGTCCTTTTGGATCTTCCCACTCTTAATCCTAACTTCCACTCTTTCCCCGGTCAAGATTAATTGAGTGAAGCCGGATGATGAGCTTCCAATTAGATGATTAAAGAAAGGACCGAACAGGGTACCCAAAAACATGTCTACTAGCTCCCTATCAGACAGGGGAGGCTGGACTCTTCCTGCCAAGTCCCTCCATTTCTGAGCGTAGTCTTTGAAACCTTCGTTCGAACCCATAGTCAGACTTTGGAGTTGAGTACGGGTGGGAGCAAGGTCTGTGTTGTATTGATACCGTTTATAAAAATCAGTGGCCGAGTCTTCCCAATTATGGATATTGGCCCTCTCCAGTTGATAAAACCAATCTAGTTGAGTCCCGGATAGACTATCTTGAAAGAAGTGGACCTACAAATCTCTGTCAGCAGTGTGAGGCTGTATCTTCCTCACATAAGATCAGAGGTGCATCTTGGGACACGAAACCTCGTCGTACTTAGAAAACACTGGTGCCTTGAACTTTGGTGGAATAACAATCCCAAACATTAAACCCAACTCTTCAAAGTATAGCTCGGGCACTTTCTGAATCTCCATTGCACTTAGACGTTCTTCCAGATGTTTGTATTTATCGTCAGCCAGAGGATACTGCTCTTCAGAGTAATCATCTTCTTCTTCCTCTTCAGATTCTGGATGGGCAATCACTTCCTGGTTTTTCCCTTCTTGATTATCCTTTTCACCTGATGATGTTGCGAAGTCTAGGGTCCGTATGGCTGGTCCTAGGAACCTTCTTCCTAGATTCAAAACACCGGTTGATTTCTTTTCTTTCTTCTTCTTTTCTTCGATCAAAAATGTTTTTAAATCCTCTTGTCCTTTTGCCAAAGTCAATAACATTTGTTGAAACTAAGCATTATGCGCCTGGAGATCTTTTACTGTCTGCTCAAGACCCATCCTACTGAAATAAACAGTAGAAATATAAGGAGACTTGTGGTAAGAAACTTGCTTATGTTATGATGAATGAAGATGCATATGCAATGATGTCAAGGAAATTAGAGACTTAAATTTTCTTTAGACCAAAAAGGAACACACGTTATATTAATAAATCAAAGTTTGAGTACATCATGCCTCTTTGGGCCTACAAAGAAATACAAAAACTCTAAGATAAAAAAGTTGAACGCATCCTCTTTCGTGCGATGTAGGCGTTCAGACTCCGCTCCTCATGAAGCTGCTTGGTGAGTTCCAACACTTTCTTCTCACTGGCATAGAATTGGGCCTCGAATGTGTCTCGCTCCCCCTTAAGCTGTATCCAATCCCTTTGTAAGTCTTCGAGAGAGGTGGGCATGTCAGGATGCATGATAGTGTATGTGACATCTCCTTCCATAACAGGCTCTTTGATGACCGGGAGAATAGAGAGGTAAGGCATCATAAGACTTTGAGCATGGGCTCGTACCCATTTGAGATAGGGCTCAAGAGGTATGGAATTCTTATGCCCCAACGTCTTGCTATCTACCGTATTAAACATCCTCCAAGCTCAGATGAACCTCTGGCGGTGACCTTGATCGTCATTCTCGTAGTCAAATACCAACCCTTGGATAAGCATCTCATGTGGACCATACCTTCGGGCATAACCAAACTGTCTTAAGGCTAAGCAGGGGTTGTAGGTGATACCTCATATAATGGCAAGTAAGGGGACATTAGGGAATTCTCCACAACGGTCGATGATAGTAACACTCTCCACAGATCAGGAACACCAATGAATATATGAATGCCTGAGCGTCATCAACCTATGTGACCACCTTGAGCCTTGCTCGTTCTTCAATACAGATTGTGGAAGATGTGAAATAAACCATCTTGCCAAGAGAGGAGTACAACACATAAGGATACCTCTTTTCCTCATAGTGCGAGTGTGAAAAGAATGTAGGATGTCTCCTAACAAAGTAGGCACCGGGTTATGAGACATGAAGATTTTAACGGCGTTTACATCTATGAGTTGGTCAGGATTTGGAAACAAAACCATCCCATAGATGAGAAGAGCCACAATTTCCTCAAAATCTTGCAAGTCCAAGGAGTTCCAACAATTTTGAGATTTCTCAAACAAGAACTTGGCTAAGAAACCTTTGACACCATTCCTTGTTTCCCAGTTAGTTGTGACATCAGATGGTTGCAAGTGTAGGGCTTGAGCAATCTCTTATGGTTTTGGATATCTTTCTGTACCGTTGAAGGGTAGTTGATTAATAATGGGAATCCTCAAGAGTTGGGAGAATTCTTCCAAAGTTGGCACAAGTTGATAATCGGGAAATGTGAAGCAATGGTGTAGAGGATCAAAGAACTGGAAGAGCACCTTCATCATGTCCTCATCAGTGTTGGAGGTAACCAAGTTTAGGAGGCGACCATGTCTTTTAGTAAATGGAGAATTTTCGGGATCCCTTGATGCTAACCCTTTAAGTTGAGGAGGGATCCTTACAAGATTGACTTGAATGGTTTTCCTGCGAATAAAATCCATGTCCTACAAAACAGAACAAAAATAAATCCCAAAAATCCTTGAAATGGTTAGTGAGTATGAGTATGATGTTATGATGTTTATGATGTTATATACAAGTAAATATATAAAAACAAACAAGTCCTTAGGTTTAAGCTTGCATGGAGTCTCATGGGTAAGTACCCTCTTGAAGTTTAGTTGGCTCAAACCTGTCCTAGCAATAGTAACCGGGTTTTAAGGGAGCTCAATATCACTGGTTTGTTTCCTCGGGCATTGTTTCAATGCAAGCCTCTTTAATGGCGACCGAAATATCCCCAAAAAAAACCTCAATGAATGTATTATCGAGTATCTACAAACTTCAGACTTCACCAAAACCGGTCATCTCACTACGTCCTAATGGCCAAGTTGGTCAAGTAAAGGTTCTAGAATTTAGTTAGTGCTTCATGACATCACTCAGAAGCCCCGTATTCTCCTTGACTACTCGAGGGCTACCGGTACCCACAAATATGTCACACTAAAGCATCTATTGCTTAGACCATGTCGGTATACCCTGCACAGTTTCCATAATGTATTGCTACTTACCTATAAGGTATACCAAATCCGGGTAGAGGATTCAAACCCAAACAAAGAACCAAAATGTAAAGCATACAAGTCAAAGAATGAAAGCAAGTAAATGTGATCTAACCCTAAGGTAACCCCACTTTAAAAATACTCCCCAGCAGAGTCTCCAATTCTATAACACGGTGGGAGAAATGACTTGGTGGTTTGCGTTTTATCGCAATTATGCTGATAGCAAGAGTCGCCACCGACTTTTCTTTTATCCAAAAGGAAAGGCTGAAAAGAACAGGAAAGACCTTTAGAGATGTTTTCTTGAGTTTGGGGGGTAGATTATGAAAAGGGAAGGTATTAGCACCATTTTCATCCGTAGTTATCTACGGGCTCTTAGTTGCTTGCTTGATCACTTGCTTTTGTTTAAATGTGCTTTTGGTGTGGGTTTTGAAAGTATTTTGAAAATGTCTTTGTAATGGTTCTCGTTTTTATGAGAACGCGTACAAAGTATTGTTTCGAAAACAGTTCAAAGAAGTGTTTGTTGGAATGTGTTTTTGAAAGTGATTTTGAAAAGGTGACTTCTTTGTAATGGCTCTCGTTTCTATAAGAACGCATACAAACGTTTGTCTTTTGAAAATGTTTTAAAGTGAAAGTGTTGGTGTATAAAAATGTTTTTGTTGTTAGCAAGCGAGCAACTAGGAGCGAATCTACCTACTCAAAAGGTCTTAGACGTTATTTTCCTCCTCCTTTAGACGTTGCTATCTTGCCATTGGTTTGGTAAGAAGCCCCGTCGTTGGATGTGAAGGGACGGGCGTGGGACGTTTGTATAGTCATAGAAGGCAACCTATAGAATGTTTTAGCAATGTCGTTTAGGGACTAGATCGTTTACCGAAGGTAACATCGAGGGTCATCGAGGGACTACGATCTTTTATCGAGGGTCTTTGCTAAAACGCCTATGTTCGAGGGACATGACTATTTTTTTGATAGGCAACAAAACGGGATTACCTTACGGTGAGCGTGCGAAAGTGTGTTTGATTCAAGTTAAGTTGTTCTTTGATTAGGGTTACCTAGTGGTTATTTTTACCTTGCCATACATACCCTATCTTACTAGCAATTATATGAAAAGCGGTAAACTTGCAAAAATTAAAATCCTAGACTATTACATCATTAGGGGGATGGGGATACAATTTGTAAATGGGTATGAAATAAGTCCCTAATTATTACAACCATATGGAATAATTGGACAGTAATGAAGTATATATTTATACAATACATAAACAATGTAAAAAGAGAGAAAAAAAACATTTTGAACTATTATGTGTCGACACATGCTGTTATGCATCGACATATAACTTTTCCTTTCCCCTGCCAAACTAAATCAACTCAGTATGACTCGACGCATAATGAGATGTGTTAACTAATTCGCTACTTGTGTCGACACATACGCGTTTTGTGTCGACTCATGCACCTTCCATCTTTCTGTTTTAGGCCCTGGGTAGCAGTATGAATCGATGCATACAGCGATGTGTTGACTTATACCCTTCTTTTTCACTTAGAATGAGTCGACCCATGTGGGTATGTGTCGACCCATGTTCAAGTTTTTTGCCTCTATCACCATTCTTTTGCATGTGTCAGTCAGTTTTGAACATATAAATGATAAAAATGAACATGAAGGAAATGATTAACTTCAAGAGTAATGATTACTTCATCTTATTCTCAGAAATAAACCAACAATGGTGTATGAAAGATGCAAGGTTGAGAAGACTTACCTTGCAACTGCACTTTCAGTTTTGAGTCTGAAACCCTTCAAGATGCTGTGTGGACTTTAATGAAACTCCAGGAAGCTGCTAGACTTTCCTTTATGTTGAAGGTTGCTGAATCAACTCCCAACCATCAAGTTTATGTAATATTGTCTTTTGTTTAGAAGTTGAAAATAAGAGCACTATAGAAACTGTTCTTGAGCTTGAGTAGTATCTATATGTTATGAAGTGTTTTGAGGATTTATGGGAGGGTTAGCAAGGTTGTATAATAGTGGGTTATGGATCTTTTCTGTTTTGATGAATCAAAAAAGAGTTGAAGATGAATAGAGATTTTATGGATGAACTGGGTTTTATGAGTGAGTTGGTTTTAACAAAAATGCTGGTTTTCTTTTCTCTTCCCTCTCTCTCTCTCCAAAAAAAAACCCCTTCCATGTCTTATGAGTTAGTCCCTTTTGTAGCCCCTTGATTGAGGTTTAGAAGGGAAACAAAATAAGTTGTTTTAAATTATTTTTGCATACTGCTTTGATGCTTTTTTCACACAATTTTCTTTTGCCATTTTGGTGCAATTTTGTGGTTGTTATGATACAGGATGGAGCAGACTGCATAGAGAAGTTTTGGACTGGTTTTTTTGGACTGTATAGGGTAGCATATACAGGTTTTGTGACAGGTTTGTGGTGCAGCATAGCACAAGGTTTTGTAGGACAACAAATGAACAGATTTTTGGAGTGTTATGGCAATGCATAGAAGTAACATATCATTTTTTGTTCAACCATAATTTGGACAATATAGTTTGCAGCATGAAACAAGTTTGGTTTATGGAGCAATTTATGCACATTGTATCAAAGACAAAGCATTGTGGCAAGGTTTTGAGTCAAAGGGAAAAGTCCAAACAATACAAATTTTAGGGTTTGTAAACTTGAAAAAAAAATGTCACTTTGTAATAACTTGAATTATTTTTAATTGTAGTGACAAGATGTCTTGAAGAAACGAACTTAACTTAGAAAAATTTTTAAGTCTTGTAAAAGTTGGATTCTAGACTTTCTTGATTTTTGATGATTAAATTTCATATTTTGGATGTCTTGATGAAATATGATTTTTGGGATTCAACTTTTGGTCAAAAAGTCAAAGTTTGACTTTTTAGCATACAATTGACTTTTCCCACCAATTGACTGAATTTTGTCTATCAATTCACTGATCTTAGGAGATGAATTGAAATGTGCAATTAGATAAAAATGACGCGCTCGGATCGTTGAGATCATGATTCCAACCAATAAGCCAGGTATTAGGTCAAAAATCAAAGTTCGATCATTCTATGTCACAATCCTAATTTTACCCATTTTGTCCTTGTGAATGTCTTTCTTGGGAAATCGTGGTTCAAGACTTGAAACCTGATAGAAGCAAGCCTGAGAGTCTAGGAGGATCCTTTGAGAAATGAGAGAGAAAATTTTGGGGTACA
Source organism: Vicia faba (assembly GCA_948472305.1). Taxonomy (NCBI): domain Eukaryota; kingdom Viridiplantae; phylum Streptophyta; class Magnoliopsida; order Fabales; family Fabaceae; genus Vicia; species Vicia faba. The sequence goes on along the minus strand of OX451737.1, from coordinate 1,566,933,948 downwards.
ACACTAAGTGTAACCCAAGTCCGGGTATAAGACTTATCAAATGTAATCACCCAACCCAACATCACAACATATCTAGAATATGTGAGTAGCAATAATATAATATATACAAAAGAATACAATAAAGCAATGAAGAAATAAAACAGTAAACAAAATAAATAAAATAAATAAACACCCAAAGAGACAAATAAACAAAACTATGAGAGACTCGCAAAATAAAGATCCCCACCAGAGTCGCCAACTGAAGCTATCGGCAGAAAACACAGAGCCGCCACCGAACTTTATTTATCACGAAGGAAGGGGAAATATCAAGAAAACCACAAGAGGATGGATAAGATGGTCTTGTGACCAAGAGAAAGGGTAAGGGAGTCGGTATTATGATGGGAAGGTATTATCACCCCTCACATCCGTTGTACTCAACGGGATCCATTTTGTTTGTTTGCTTCTAAGGGTGTGTTTATCTATAACTATACTTGCTTAAGGGGAAATAAATGGTTTTTATTAGTGCGTTCGTGAGGGTCTTGTCACCCTTTGCCTATGTATCCAATGAAGGAATAAGAACACCGTAGTTCTTCTAGAAAATGTTGGTTTGCTGGTGTTTTTTAGTGGGCGACGTTAACACACGTATTCTAGCAATAGGCACGGCTTGTATCGCGGTAGAACAAAGATAACATGCCCTTTGGGGGAGTTTTGATTGGTTGAATGTTTTGCAAGTTTTAAAATGAATTTGAGTAATGATTAAAGTTTTTTTGTATTTTTGATTTGTGAATAATAAGTTTAAATTACAAAAGAAGAAAAAGAAAGTCTAAAAGGGAGACTAAGAAACCCTAATGTTGTCAAGCATGGATCGATCCTAATGTTTAATCAACACAAAACGATCGAGATGGATTTGACCGTCTCATGAAAATCCTAAGGGAACATGGCATCTAGAATCAATCACACAATCAACGAGAAGAAAATAATACTAATTATTTTTTGTGTTTTTTATCAAGTAAGGAATCGCGACTAAGCAAAATAACTAAAATAATGATTGATTGAACTAGAACAAAAAAAAAGAAAAATCCACAAAGTTACTGATTTAGTTCTAAGGTTAAATTAATTAAACGAAAATTATAAAATTAAGAAAATTAAAATTAGACTAAAGCAATACTAATTAGTTAAAAATTATAAAATTAAGAAAAAAATTGAAATTTAGCTAAGTGAATTAAAGTAAAGTGTGTAAGGAAGGATATGGAGGTATGGGCTAGAATAATATGGCCCTTAGCCCATGCTGATTGAGCCCAGAAGTAATTTTTATTCAACTTGCTTTAATTACCAAAAAAAGAGAGGGTATTGGGCTTAACATACACGGTCCGGTCCAACCAGTTCACAATACAAACCATACTTTTCAGCATATACTATTTTTCAAATATATCAGTATATTATTAATTGAATTGAAAAAACAAATTTAATGAAAAAAACCAAACGCAAGCATTTTACGCATTTGTACTAGGGTAAAAGGAGTCACCCCTCAGATTCTTTGATAACACTTTCTCCTTTATTTTACAGAGTTAACTCGCGGCGCCGCAAACTCAACACTCCAACGAATTCCATGTCGTTGTTATCATTTTCGTTCAACCTCCACCTTCGCCTCATGTCCCAGTCCCATCTCATCACTGTGGATTTCGCCTTATTCTCGCTTCGTTTCGAATCATCTCTTACAGCGATTCAACCTCGCTTTTAACATAAACGCGATGATATGATTTGATGCTATGATACGGTAAAAACATGATGAGTTAGAAGGAAAAAGAACCCGGATCGGTTGCTCGAAAGAGATGATGATGAGCTTCAGAAAACCAGAGGTGATATAATACGATTCCTTATTTCTCTTCCATGCCTTTCTTTGGATTATTCTTCTTCTATTTCTTCTGCAACTTCTATGCACTATTTTATGAATTTTTTGTTGATTTCTTGTGCGCGACGCATTGTGGTGTTGTTGGTGTTTGTCGTTGCGTATGGATTGGTGTTGCTGCACAAGTTGAATATTGATGATGTTGTGATGGAGTATGTTGTGATATTTTTTCCTGTTTTCTGTATTTTTTTAGAGTGATTTTGGAGAGTGAAAACAGTGGTCCGGTTATGGAATACATTTAGTTTTAAGGATGAGTCATGTATGAAGGTTGTGTATGAATATTATTAGAGGTGTTCGGTTTTTGAGGCTGTATATTTGTAATGTGTTATTTTTTTCTCTGCCCATTCTCTACTGTTTTTAGAGCAGATGAAAGGTAGAAATTATGGGGAAATTTGGTGAAGTTTGAACACTCTTGGTATGCTGACTTTGGGCTTTAGGATGCAGGTTTTATGTTGCCTTATTTGATGTTATTTCCAGGCTGTTTTGGACAGGTCTGATGTTGTTTCTGCAGCTTTGGGACATGGCCTGTACAGGCTGTTTGTGCTTGTCCTTTTGGACTGTTTTGGTTAGGTGGCATCTTTCTAAACTCCATCTTTTCCTCTTCTTCTATCTGTGATGTAAAGTCATTCTGATTCTTTCCTAAAATTTCTGAAGGGTTTGTATTTTAGGAAAATGATGACACCATTTGGGTTTTGTGAGCTATTGCTAGCTTGTTGTGTTTGCTACCGTTTTGCTGCTTTATATTGACTAGCTACTGCTTTTGCTAGTTTTGGGTTGCTTGCTAGTCTTACTACTGTTTTGTGTTGAGGGCTGCTGTTTTGCTTCTGATTGCAGTTGTTGTTTGCTTGTTTAGCTTGCTGCGTTATTTGGAAATTTCATATTTGCTGCGTTGGGCTGCTGATATTTTACATATGCTGCTTTGTTTGGAAGCTTTACTATTTTGTACTTATAGCTGCCTGTTGTTTTATATTTGCTTGTTTTGAGTTGCTTTGCTTTCTTGCAGCTACTGCCTATTGTTGCTGATGTTTAGCAGTTTTGACTTTGCCTTTGCAGTAAGAAAATGTTTGCAAATTTCTTTTCCTTTTGTGAACCAAAAAACCTAAACGTTTTGTGATTTGCAAAATAGGAGAAGATAGCCTATGATTGAATCAACCCCTTTTAATTTCTGATTCCAAATACAAACCCTAATGGTGAAATGAAAATTCTTTTTTTAACAATTAGTTCTTGTTTGGAATTTTATTCACATATTGATGTTTGCTAATTTTTCCCTCTTTCTTGTTTCATGTGCAAATGAGAATTTAATGGAAAAAGCATGGTTGAAAGGTGAAGAAAAAGTCATGGCAAGGAGTGAGGACGAGTTGCTTGAAGATGAAGCAAAGAAACTTGAAGAACCAATATTTCTTTCTTTTTTTGTAAACAAACATTTGTAACTTGTGTGACACAAATTTGTAACTTGCCTTGTAAATTATCCATAAAAATGTAATGAAATAGGAGATTTGAATGATATTTCTTTTAACTCATGAATGATGAACTTGTTGTATGGAAGTTAGACAACTCTTGAATCTTGTTTGAATTGGAAATTCCTACTTGAATGGTTTGAATGATACATCTTACCTTTGTAACTTGAACTTCAAAAAATCACAGATGACCTTTGTAATCTGTATTTCAAGTAAACCGTATGCCTTGTCTTCTAACCCCACTCTTCATATCGTGTCCAAATCAAACTTGCATTCTTAGTAAGAACCTTAACTTTGATATCCAAACCACAAGTAACTTGTAATTGAAGCAACAAAAACATTCCTTGATTATCACACAAGTTCGTAATGTCATCTCTTATTTCATGGCTCAATCACTTGCCGTATTAGTCACAAACCCTTGACCATAATTTTGAAATATTTAATAGGCTCAAATATGATGATGCACACTGATGAAGAAAGATCTCGAAGTGTTGAAGATAACCAAAACCCTAATCTAGGACTTTGAAGAATATCCCATAACTTGAAGAAGAAGGAAACCCATGATACCTCAAAACTTCATTCTATAATCCACTGCTCAAGAACCAAATGAACTTGTTTTTTACCTGATAAAGAAACCTCAAACAAAAATTAAACATAAGGATGGCACAACCCTAAAGCTTTAAACCCAAGTGCCTGATTCCCTGAGATGCATGATACGCAAACGACCTAGTGAAGATGATGCAAATGGGATACAAAGTCCAAGCCATACAAAATTAAAAGTTATGGCAAATTTGGGGTACGAAATGTCTCAAGCCATTAGGTCACGTACTAGGTCAAAAGTCAATGATCACTCATTCTCAACCAAAACCCTAATTTTTAAAATTTTACCCCTTTGATGATTTGAGTGCTTTTCTTGAGGAATTATGATCAAAACTTGATCCATTAATAAGTATTAATTCAAAATGTTAATATTGGCAAAAAATCATGAAGTTTGAATGTATGTTGACCATATTTTACTTTTTACCCAACAGTCATTTGAGCAATAGACTGAGCAAATTTGTGATGCAAGACTTGAAACTTGGTATGAGAAATCTTAGAGACCTATAATGAAACATGAAAGTTATTTGAGGAATCAAAAGTCCAATTTTCCTTGAGAAAACCAAAACACTAATTTGGAGGCTCAGTGCTTAAGAGGTGAGCTTGTCTGATCAAGCCCTTGAGAACTCTTGAGCATTTGAGATCTTTGGTGTGAAATGTCTTGAGAAAAGAGAGGGAAAATTTTGGGGTACAACAGCTTGCTTCGACCATGTGCTATCGGGTTCTTCGCCAGGTTGATAGCGGACATGATGTTGACCTTCATGGTAATTTCTCCATGATCTCTACTTGTGATTTATTCAACCAAGTTCACCATCCATGTTGCTTGACATGCATAAAGAGAAGCACCTATGTATTCTGCTTCGCATGATGATAATGCTATTACTAATTCCTTTCTCAAACTCCAAACAACTGGTGTACCACCTAAAATCAACACATAACCAACTGTGGATTTTCAATCCTCAACATCACTACACCAACTTGAATTAGTGTATGCCATTAACTGTAAGTGTTTGTTGGCAGCAGTTTTGGTAAAATAATGAATTGATAATGTTTTGCTAAATGTCTTAACATTTGAAGCAATTTTTTTTTTGAATGATGTCAAAACAGATGTCTTGACATCTGCCTCCTGAACTAAACTCAACCCAATATCAGTTCATGTTTTCTGTTTCCTGATTTCCTGTGCACCATAATTCAGAATTTGTGACTCATAGGCTGCGAAAAATATGGAGGGATATTTCTCTATTTGAATTATCTTTATGGATTATATCTTGGCCTGTTTTCATGGAAATATTTGAATATTTGTTTTTCAGCCCAAGCCCACTGCTGTGCATATATAAGGACCTGCTTCCTTATTCAAAACTGCAACTTTTGAAGAAGAATACTTTATATCTGTCTTAGAAGTATAAGTCTTTTAATTTTCAAACACTCTAGTATTGATTTAATACTTATGTTATTATTTGAGTTGTTAATTGTGTATCATTCATAAGCTTTTAAGCATTGCATGATTGAAGTCTTTAAAACTTATTAATTCTGTTGTTTCTTCACTGTAAGTGATTGAAGGGATTTGAGGAGGGCCTCATACCTAGGAGTGTCTTATATAGAAGTATGGCACATGTAGTGATTAAGTGATTAGATCGTAAATTGTTTGTTTACTAAGGGTCTATGAATTAATACTATTTAGTAGACTTGTCCCTAGCTTGGTAGCCCCCATAGTAGGTGTTGTTGTACACTAAACTGGGTTAACAATCCCTTGTGTTTTTAATATTTTTATTATTGTTTCACTTTACTTTGTTCCTTAGATATTTGTGTCGTGACATATCATTCGATATCACATATCTGATACTAGAATTTCAATTGGTATTAGAGCAGGCATCCTGCTCTTTATCTGGGTGAGATCCACAGAAGATACTTTGTGGCACTATGGACAAGGAAGGAGGATTTGTGAACAGACCACCCATTCTGGATGGAAGTAATTATGACTATTGGAAACCACGTATGGTTTCCTTCTTAAAGTATTTTGACAGCAGAGCTTGGAAAGTTGTTTTAAAAGGATGGAAACACCCTGTCAAATTGGGAGAAAATGGAGAACCCACCTCTGAGTTAAAACCATAAGAAGATTGGTCTAAAGAAGAAGATGAAATTGCTCTTGGAAATTCTAAATCCTTGAATGCTATATTCAATGGAATTGACAAGAACATTTTCTGATTAGTGAACACATGTGAAGTAGCTAAGGATGCATGGGGAAATCTTCGATCTACCCATGAAGGCACATCCAAAGTTAAGATGTCAAGACTTCAGTTGCTCACCACAAAATTTGAGAATTTGAGAATGAAGGATGACGAAAGTATTAATGACTTCAATATGAACATTCTTGAAATTGCTAATGCATTGAGTTCTTTAGGAGAGAAAATACTTGAAGAAAAATTGGTGAAAAAGAGGTCTCTTCCCAAGAGATTAGATATGAAAGTGACTGCTATAGAAGAAGCTCAAGACATTGACAAAATGAAAGTGGATGAACTTGTTGGATCCCTTCTGACATTTGAATTAAACATCAATGAAAGATATGAAAAGAAGAACAAAAGCATAGCCTTTGTATCAAATACTAAAGATGAAGAGGAAGATAGTGATCTGGATACAGATGGAGGAATATCAAATGCCCTAGCTATGCTTGGAAGACAATTTAATAAAGTGATAAAAAGAATGGATAGGAACCAAAGATCAAATGTCAAGAACATCTCATCTGATATCCATAAGTCAAATGAGTTTGGAAGAAAAATGGCTGAAGAAAAATCCACTCAAGGGAAGGGAGTACAATGTCATGAATATGAAGGCTTTGGTCATATTAGAGCTGAATGTCCTACATATCTTAAGAAACAAAACCAGAATTTGTCTGTTACTTGGTCTGAAGAGGACTCAGAGAATGATCTTGAAGAATCTAACAAGTATTTTAAAGCATTGACATGGAAAGATGTATCTGATGAAGAGTCTAGTGATAGGGAACTAACCTTTGATGGGTGAGCTGCTTCATACAAAGAATTATGTTTCAGATGTGCAGAAGTGTGCCTTGAAGGGGAGAAACAGAAAGTCCTCATAACTCAGCTGAAGGCAGAAAGGGAAGATAATTTTAAAACTATTTCTAAACTGGAAAGTGAAGTGACCTCCTTGAATTCAAACCTTGACAGAATGGTCAAATCTCTCAAAATGTTGAATAATGGGTCTGACACTTTAGATGAAATTCTTCAAGTAGGAAGAGTGATAGGAGACAAGAGTGGTCTAGGGTTTAATGAGAAAAAGGAACCAAATTCTAAAGAACCTTCAGTAGATTCCACTCGTGCCAAGTCTAAACCAAGGATGTTGAATCAAATGTCTAAACATCATGGTAAGAAAACGTTTAATCACACCAAGTAGAATCCCCGACCCTGGAGATGTCATCACTGTGGAAGGCTTGGTCATATAAAGCCCTTCTGTTTCAAGTTGTATGGGTATCCTAAGACTCCTCCTCCTCCCAAGACTGATAAGATTCCACCAAATAGAAAAAAGAAGAAATAGTGGATTCCCAAGTCTAATGTTGATAGCTTCATAGCTCACACCTCCCTCATAGTATCAACCAAAGATGACTGATATTTTGACAGTGGCTGTTCTAGACACATGACAGGTGTCAAGAATCTGTTGGTGGATCTCAAATATCATTCCACCAGTTATGTGACTTTTGGTGATGGAGCAAAAGGGGAAATCAAAGGTGTTGGCAAGCTGGAATGTCCAGGAGTCCCTAAGCTTGATGATGTGTTACTTGTTAAAGTATTAACAGCTAACCTGATAAGTATAAGCCAATTGTGTGATCAAGGATTCAAAGTTAACTCCACTAAGGAAGAATGTCTTGTCTACAATGAAAAGAATGAAGTTATTATGAAAGGAATTAGATCTAAAGACAACTGTTATTTATGGGTTCCTCAAGAGTTGAACTTCTCCTTAGCATGTGTTTTAGCCAAAGAAAATGAAGTTAAACTATGGCATCAAAAATTGGGACACTTGCATCTGAAAAGGTATGAAAATAATTATATCTAAAGAAGCAGTGAGAGGGATTCCTAAGCTCAAGATAGAAGAAGGTAGAATATATGGTGACTTCCAGATTGGAAAGCAAGCTAAGATGTATGAAGATGAAGAGGAAGACTATGATCTGGATACATATGGAGGAATATCAAATTCCCTAGCTATGCTTGGAAGACAATTTAACAAAGTGATAAAAAGAATGGATAGGAACCAAAGATCAAATGTCAAGAACATCTCATCTGACATCCATAAGTCAAATGAGTTTAGAAGAAAAAGGGCTGAATAAAAATCCACTCTAGGGAAGGTAGTACAATGTCATGAATGTGAAGGATTTTGTCACATTAGAGCTAAATGTCCTAAATATCTTAAGAAACAAAAGAAGAATTTGTATGTTACTTCGTCTGAAGAGGACTCAGACAGTGATCTTGAAGAATCTGCCAAGTATGTTAAAGCATTAACAGAAAATATGTATCTGATGAAGAGTCTAATGATGGGGAACTAACCTTTGATGAGTTAGCTGCTTCATACAAAGAATTATGTCAGAAGGGCAGAAGTGTGCCTTGAAGGGGAGAAACAGAAAGTCCTCATAACTCAACTGAAGGCAGAAAGGGAAGAGCATTTAAAAACCATTTCTAAACTAGAAAGTGAAGTGACCTCCTTGAATTCAAACCTTTATAGAATGGTCAAATCTCTCAAAATGTTGAATAATGGGTCTGACACTTTAGATGAAATTCTTCAAGCAGAAAGCGTGACAAGAGACAAGAGTGGTCTAGGGTTTAATGAGAAAAAGAAAGCAAATTCTAAAGAACCTTCAGTAGATTCCACTCATGCCAAGTATAAACCAATGATGTCGAATCAAATGTCTAAACATCATGGCAAGAAAGGACATCATGGCAAGAAAATGTTTAATCACACCAAGGAGAATCCCCAGCCCTAGAGATTTCATCACTGTGGAAGGCTTGGTCATATAAGGCCCTTCTGTTTCAAGTTGTATGCGTATCCTAAGACTACTCCTCCTCCCAAGAGTGATAAGATTCCATAAAATAGCAAAAAGAAGAAACAGTGGATTCCCAAGTATAATGTTGCAAGTTTCATAGCTCACACCTCCCTCAGAGTATCAACCAAAGATGACTGTTATTTTGACAGTGGTTATTCTAGACACGTGACTGGTGTCAAGAATCTGTTGGTGGATGTCAAATCTCATTCCACCAGTTATGTGACTTTTGGTGATAGAGAAAAAGGGGAAATCAAAGGTGTTGGAAAGCTGGAATGTCCAGGAGTCCCTAAGCTTGATAATGTGTTACTTGTTAAAGGATTAACAGCTAATCTAATAAGTATAAGCCAATTGTGTGATCAAGGATTCAAAGTTAACTTCACCAAGGAAGAATGTATTGTCTGCAATGAAAAGAATGAAGTTATTATGAAAGGAATCAGATCTAAATACAACTTTTATTTATGGGTTCCTCAAGAGTTGAACTTCTCCTCAACATGTGTTTTAGCCAAAGAAAATGGAGTTAAAATATGGAATAGAAAATTGTGACACTTGCATCTAAAAGGTATGAAAAGAATTATATCTGAAGAAGCAGTGAGAGGGATTCCTAAGCTCAAGATATAAGAAGGTAGAATATATGGTGACTGCCAGATTTGAAAGCAAACTAAGATGTCACATCAGAAGATCCAACATCTCACTACATCAAAAGTTTTGGAACTTCTTCACATGGACTTGATGGGACCTATTGATCGGTAAATTCCGCAAGTGCAAGGAAATATCGAAGTAATATAAAAGATTGTCATACGACAGAGACCAATGTCAACCTACTGCAATCTACCGCTACTTTGTAGAGCTAAGGCTAATGAATAATTGGATTTTTGGGGGAAATTAAGAACTAAAACTAAAAATGACTTTAGAAAATGTCATAATAAAGAGAGACCGGAATATGGTTTCCGCGTTTCTGGAGGACTTATAGAAAACGAGTACTAATTACAACTATAACTTAGTTCCATAGAATATACTGACTTAAGGAATCCGCCTCACACTCCCGCGGTATTAACTATAGCCATACTTCCTAATCCCAAGATTTTGCTCTCGCTCGCCCGGTAACTAAGAAATATATTTTGATAGGCAATAATATCCTAAACGCATCTAAAGCGCTCTCGCTGTATTTAGATTTGTTGCCTAATTTCCACTATCTGGTTCAATCCCCATGCTCTCGCAGTGTCGGCTCTAACCTTAATTGATTTCTCACTCTCGTGACAAAATCGCGTTAAGTAATCTTTCACTCTCGTGACAAGGCTATTTAAATTAGACTTGGAAATTAAAACCAAAACAGAATTTTAATCATAAATTTGCACCTATCATTTTCTACCGAGTCCGTTGGCAACAGCGGTCCTCATACATCGGACTCAAGAATATTTAGCCAGACATGTTACTAATTAAAAACGCATGAATAATTATAGTTACGATGAAAAACGACATAGAAATTAAATTTTACAAACAAAATAGTAATAATAATTAATGCGATAAAAAAACAATATCAATAATAATAATAATAATAATAATAATAATAATAATAATAATAATAATAATAATAATAATAATAATAAAGCAGTAAAATGAAGAACCTGTAAATGCAGAAAAGGGAAACAAAGAAAACATGAATTGAAATAGCCGACAAACTTAGATCTGATACATAAATTAAACGATAGAAATAAATCCTAAAACTAATTTGTTAATAGTCCCCCGATGTGGAGAACTATTACTTTTACATTCTAAGAAAAAGCTATAAACGAAAGATGGTGGAAAAATGGACGAGAGAGAGCCCCCTTGTTGCGGTCATTGCTTTCCAATATATACTCCTCTGATAACTTGTTTTGGTGAGAGAAAATAGGGTTAGTGGCATCATGGAGAGGGTATTAAGGAAGACTTGGTTGGATAAAAAAATAGGATAAAGTGATTAGTTGGTTTCAGTCTTACAGGACTTAGTGTGTTGAGAAAAAGTAGGAGGAAGTGATTTAGTTGTTGCAAATGAATTTACGTGGTTGAAAAAGTCTTGTGACGAGGGGAAAGGCATGTGACATGGGGCACACGTGCATTAAGCATGTCGACCGTCAGGGGTAGGTGACGACCATCACCCATTCCTTTTTTTGCTTCTTCCAGTCATCACGGTGGGTGTGACGAGTGTCACACCTTGCACACGTGGGGCTCGCTTATTTCTTTGTGGGTATTGGGTTCTTCGTGGGCTTTTTTCTTTTCTTTTTATATTATATGCATTTTCACTTTATTTCTTCTCATTTTTACTCCTTTTCTCAAGCAAGCTTTGTAAACATTAAATTCCTGAAACACATTAATATACTAGCATAATACCAACATAAAGCAACATAATTAAAATAAAATAGAGACATAATTTATGTTAATCAAGCCAAATATACTATACATTTTCGTGTTATCACCTATGCAGGTTGAAAGAATTGGTGGTAAGAAGTATGCCTATGTTGTTGTAGATGATTTTTCTAGATACACATGGATAAGCTTTATTAGAGAAAAATCAGAAACTTTTGAAGTGTTTAAAGATCTCTGTCAAAAAATTCAAAGGGAAAAGGAAAGTCATGTCATAAGAATCAGAAATGATCATGGAAAGGAATTTGAGAACAATAAATTTGTTGATTTTTGCTCCTCTAAAGGAGTCAGCCATGAATTCTCTTCTCCCACTGCTCCTCAATGAAATGGGATTGTGGAACGCAAGAATAGAACTCTCCAAGAATCTGCCAGAACCATGATTCATGCTAAGAAGTTACCTTACCATTTTTGGCTGAAGCTATGAATACTGCATGTTATATCCATAATAGAGTCACTCTAAGGAAAGGCACTTCAGCCACCTTGTATGAAATATGGAAGGGAAGAAAACCAACTGTTAAATACTTTCATGTTTTTGGAAGTAAATGTTACATCTTAGCTGATGGTGAACAAAGGAGGAAGATGGATCCCAAGAGTGATGAAGGAATATTCCTGGGTTACTCTACAAATAGAAGAGCTTACAGAGTTTTTAACTCTAGAACCAAAGTTATGATGGAGTCAATAAAGGTTATTATTGATGATAGAGGACAAAATACTGAAGAAGATGTCTCAGAAGATGTTGGAATATCTTTGTCTAATATTCCAACAGAATCAAATGACAGAAGTATTAATTCAAATCCACCTCAAGAAGATCCTGATCTTATTCATATCAATAAAGGACCTTTAATTAGAACCCAAAGAGATCATCCTAAGGAGCTCATCATAGGAGATATAAATAAAGGAGTTACTACTAGATCAAGAGATAGGATGCCAAACTCTTGCTTTGTGTCAAAAATTGAGCCTAAGAATGTCAAAGAGGCCCTAAATGATGAGTTCTGGATTAATTCTATGCAGGAAGAGCTAGAACAATTCAGTAGAAATGAAGTTTGGGATCTAGTTCCAAGACCTGAAGGGACAAATGTAATTGGCACTAAATGGGTGTACAAGAATAAAACTGATGAAAAAGGGGTGGTCACTAGAAACAAGGCAAGGTTAGTTACACAATGGTATACTCAAATTGAAGGGGTTGACTTTGATGAAATAAGGCAAGGTTATTTACACAAGGGTGCACTCAAATTGAATAAGTTGACTTTGATGAAACCTTTTCTCCTGTGGCCAGACTTGAATCAATCAGACTTCTCTTGGGAGTTACATGCATACTGAAATTTAAATTGTTTCAAATGGATGTAAAGAGTGCCTTCTTAAATTGTTATCTGAATGAAGAAGTCTATGTGGAACAACCAAAGGGATTTGTTGATCCAAGTTTCCCTAAACATGTTTACAAACTGAAGAAAGCTCTGTATGGATTAAAGCAAGACACAAGAGCTTGGTATGATAGGTTGACAAAATTTCTTGGTGAGAATGGATACAAGAAAGGTGGCATAGAAAAAACCCTTTTTGTCAAGGAAGAAGGAGGGAAGATCATGATTGAACAAATTTATGTTGATGATATTGTGTTTGGTGGGATGTCAAATGAGATGGTTCAACATTTTTTCAAGCAAATGCACTCAGAATTTGAGATGAGCCTTGTTGGTGAATTAACCTATTTTCTTGGTCTGCAAGTTAAACAAATGGAAGATTCCATATTTTTATCTTAGAGCAAGTATGCCAAGAATATAGTAAAGAAATTTGGGATTGAAAATGCCAGCCACAAAAGAACTCCTGCTCCCACACATCTGAAGTTTTCTAAAGATGAAAAAGGAGTAAGTGTGGATCAAAGTCTTTACAAAAGTATGATAGGAAATCTTCTATATCTCACAGCTAGCAGACCTGACATTGCCTTTGCTGTAGGAGTGTGTGCAAGATATCAAGCTGATCCTAAAGTTAGCCATGCCAACCATGTGAAGAGAATTCTTAAATATGTGAATGGGACAAGTGACTATGGTATGCTATACTCACATGGATCTAATTCTTCCTTAACTGGTTATTATGATGATGATTGGGCAGGAAGTGCTGATGATAGAAAAAGTACATCAGGAGGATGCTTCTTTCTAGGAAATAATATCATATCTTGGTTCAGTAAGAAGCAAAACTGTGTGTATCTGTCCACTGTAGAGGCTGAGTATATTTATGCAGGAAGCAGTTGTTCTCAATTGGTGTGGATGAAACAAATGTTAACAAAATACAATGTCAAACAAGATGTCATGACATTATTTTATGACAATTTAAGTGTCATTACCATATCAAAGAATCCCATTCAACACAGAAGGACCAAACATATTGATATCTGTCATCACTTCATAAGAGAGCTTAATGAAGAAAATATTGTTTCCTTAGAACATATAGCCACTGAATTGTAACTGGCTGACATTTTCACCAAGGCTTTGTATGCTAATCAGATTGAGAACTTAAGAGGAAAATTAGGGATCTGCCTATATGAGGGTTTGTAGCAATTAAATGCGTGTGGGAATATCATTAAAGTAATGTTATATTATTTATGTTTCCAACAAATAAAATTTCGAAAGAAATCATTACAGGACTACCTCAAAGTGTTTTCCACACGCTACAAAATAACATCCTTCTACTTTCACAAACTTTTCATTCTCCTCTACAGAAAAAGAACCTTAGTCATTCTTCATCCTTTTATTCAAAAATCATAAAAGGTGTCTTAACATCATACAACGTCTTCCTTAAAATCTGCCAATGAGAATTTCTCTCTTGACAGAGTACTTGACGTTACTCCTCTAGCAACTATCCCTCCTCTTGATAAGAAGGTCAAGAAACCTAGATCATCACCTGTTAAGAAATCCAAAGATGATAAAGGTAACTCTTCTACTGCTGTGATAATAGGACAAAAGAAGAAATTGTTAATGTTGATAGAAGTATTAGAAGGCTAGTAGACAGAGTGTTAAATGAAGGCTTTATTGTTGTTGGGATTTCCACCCCTCTTGCTTGTATGCCTCCTCTTGCTAACAAAAGAAATGATCCTAAAAGTGCTGCTACTGGATCATCCACCTTCAAGAAAGATGTTTTTGAAAGCAAACTTGAGAAGCTTGCTATCTCTGATCTAAAAGAAGTGGAAGAAGAAAATGTTGAACAAGATGCTGAGGAAAATGTTGAACAAGATGCTACTACCTCCAAGGATGCAGAAGGTAAAAATGTTGAGAATGTAGTCAATGTAGAAGAGTTGTTTGACAATGAGTTCATTACTAATGTTGTTCCTGGTATTGCAAGAAGACTCAAATCCAGGAAAGTGAAGGATGTAAGTGTCACACCCCCTTCCAAGACAATCAAGAAGCCTTTGTTTCTATTGGGAACTTGCATATGCTTGACATTTGATTTCTATGGTGTGTACCTAAATTACTGATACACTCTTGAATGCATCCTTTTATTTGGCATATTATGAATAGAAATGGGGAGACAAAGTGACTGACTGACCACTGACCACTGATTGAGGGGGGCCTCATGTATCAGAAGATGTTTTGACATCTTCCTTTTATAACAGCTAACTACTAATTGATTTTTTTCTATTTTGCTTGCTTTGGTTATGTTGCTGCTCTGACAATGCTCTGATAATGTTCTGATAATGTGTTATGATAATGTTTTAGCCAAAATTTGCCACAGGGGAGGGGAGGAGCTTGTAAGTGTTTGTTGGCAACAATTTTGGTAAAACAATGGCTTGATAATGTTTTGCTAAATGTCTTAACATTTGAAGCAAAATTGTTTTGAATGATGTCAAAGTAGATGTCTTGACATCTGCCTCCTGAACTAAACTCAACCTAGTATCAGTTCATGTTTTCTGTTTCCCGATTTCCTGTGCACCATAATTCAGGGTTTGTGACTCATAGGCTGCGAAAAATATGGAGGAATATTTTTCTATCTGAATTATCTTTATGGATTATATCTTGGCCTGCTTTCATGGAAATATTCAAAAGATTTAAATATTTGTTTTTCAGCCCAAGCCCACTGCTGCGCATATATAAGGACCTGCTTCCTTATTCAGAACTGCAACTTTTGAAGAATAATACTTTCTTTCTGTCTTAGAAGTCTAAGTCTTTTAATTGTCAAACACTCTAGTATTGATTTAATACTTGTGTTGTTATTTGAGTTGTTAATTGTGTATCATTCATAAGCTTTTAAGCATTGAATGATTGAATTCTTTAAAACTTATTAATTCTGTTGTTTCTTCATTGTAAGTGATTGAAGGTATTTGAGGAGGGCCTCATATGTAAGAGTGTCTTAGGTAGAATCATAGAACGAGTAGTAATTAAGTTATTAGATCATAAATTGGTTGTTTACTAAGGTCTATGAATTGATACTATTTAGTGGACTTGTCCATGGCTTGATAACCCCCAGAGTAGGTGTTGTTGTACACTGAACTGGGTTAACAATCCCTTGTGTTTTTAATATTTTTATTATTGTTGCACTTTACTTTGTTTCTTAGATATTTGTGTCGTGACATCTCATTCGACATCACATATCTGATACTAGAATTTCACTAACTTGCACTCTTTTCCTTTATCACCTGTAGTAAATAAAATTCCATAGTCGATAGTTCCTTTTAGATACCTCAATATCATCTTCGTTTCTGTTAGGTGTGATACCTTTGGCTTTTGCATGAATCTACTTACCATACCTACACTGTATGCTAAGTCAGACCTTGTGTGACAAAGGTATCTTAATGACCCAATATGTCTTCTATATTGGGTTGGTTCGACATCATTTTCTTCTGAATCTTCTGACACTTATATTCTTGGTTCTGCAGGTGTCAAAGTCGAGTTGGATTCTTCCATCTCAATTCTCTTGAGAATTTCACTTGCATATCTTCTTTGACGCATCATCAAACCTCTACTACTCTTATAGATTTGATACCAAGGAAATATGAAATGTCATCTCGATCTGAAATTTCGAATTCCTTGCTGAGATCACCTTTGAAGTCTTCGATCTCCTTCTTGCAGCTACCTGTTATTAACAAGTCATCAACATAGAGACATAGTATAAGAAATTCACTATTTCTTCTTTTTGCATAGACTCCAAGCACAGTTGTTCACTTCACAAATTCCTTCTCCCTTTAGGAAACTATCAAACTTCATATTCCAAGCTCTTGGAGCTTGTTTCAATCCATACAAGGCTTTATGTAGCTTGTACACCTTTCTTTCTTCACCATGTTTCACAAATCCAACTGGTTATTTAACATAAACTTATTTTTCTAAGGGTCCATTTAGGAATGCACACTTTACGTCCATCTGAAATATGTGCCAACTATTTTTTCTGCAAGACCAACAACTAACCTGATTGTTTCGATTCTAGCCACAGGTGCAAAAACCTCATCGAATTCGATTCCTTCCTTCTGTAGAAATCCTTTCACCACAAGCCTTGCTTTGTGTCGAGTTACTTCCACTTTGGGATTCATCTTCACTTTGTATACCCACTTGACATCAATTTCCTTCTTGCCTTGAGGCAATTCGATAAGTGACCAAGTGTTGTTGTCTTCGATGAATTTCACTTCTTCATTCATTACTTTCACCCACTTCGAAGCCTTCAATGCTTCAGATGCATTTGCAGGTTCAACATCTGCATAGAAAGCATAATGTACCAACTCACCTTTTTTTATCTACCACATAATCTGATGTAATCACACAATCTTTCAATATTGCAGGCATGCATCTTATTCTTTGAGGTCTTCTTATACTTGTTTGATCTTTAACTTCTTCCTCTTGTCTAACTTCTCTTTCGACTTGAGTTTCGTATTCTTCAAGTAGGATTCTCACTGAATCTTTCTTGATGTTTTCAATCCAATCCCATTTTTTTAGCTCATCTATGATCACGTCCCTGCTGATCATAATCTGTTTGTTCACTTGGTCGAAAACTTGTAACCTCATGTCGAATGATATCCTACTAGGATCATTTGACTCAACTTGCCATCAAGTTTTCTTCTCAATTGATTTGGCACATGTCTATGTGCTATAGATCCAAATACCTTCTGACGACTCAAGCTATGCTTCACACTAGACCAACATTCTTCTGGAGTAATTCCTTCTAGCTTCTTCATTGGACATTTGTTCAAAATGTATGTTGTATTCGACACAACTTCAACCCAAAACTCTTTAGGTAAATGTTTTCCTTTCAACATAGTTCTCACCATATTCATGATGGTTCGATTCTTCCTTTTTGCAGTTCCAATATTTTGTGGATTGTAAGTTGGCACCACCTCATGAACTATCCCTTCTTTTTTCACATAATTTTTCAAATATTTCGACATATACTCTCCACCACCATCAGTTCTCAAAACTTTTAGCTTTTGACCATTTTGTCTTTCAACCATAGACTTAAACTTGGAAAATACCTCAATCACTTCACTTTTCTTCTTGATCAAATAAGTCCATAATTTTCAACTGAAATCATCTATGAATGTAACAAAGTATTTATTACCTTCATTCAAATCAACCTGAATTGGTCCACATACATTAGAGTATATGACTTTAACAATAACCTTCACTACTACAAAACATGAAAACAACAATGTTATGTTTACAACATATTCATACACACCGTAGTGATAGGTTAAAAAACTTGTGCCCATTGAGTTGCTGGATTTATAAACAGTAATTTAATGACGGTTGATTTTAAACGCCATAGTAAAAAATTATGTGTAGCACGCTTCGATTCCCAATAACTACATTTTTTTCCATTTTTTAGAGTACATTAAGTGTGTGTCACCTATCTCCATTATTTAAAAAATAAATTGTAAATGATTTAACAACAATTACTACACCAACCGTTGTTAGAGGACTTAAGTTTCCACTATGGTTGCTTTATCCAACCGTGATTAAAGGGTTTACTGATAAATTAAAACAAAATTTATTTCGTACTTCTTTCATAAGACGCCCTAGGTGAACAAGTGATCCAAAGACGACAACAATGGCTCAAATCTTCGTATCCATTCATTTTGAGCTCAAATCTTCACCCTCTTAATTAATTTGTTTCTTCATCTTTCCAGTATGGTACTTTTCAACATCTTCATTCATTTTTTATTCGTTTATGTTATATATGCTCACATCTTCACCTTCTTCATTCATTTGATTCTTCAGCTTAGAAGTACGGTACTGTTCAACATCTTCAATCCTTACGTGCATAAGATTCTTCAGCTTCGAAGTATGGTACTCTTCAACATCTTCATTCCTTTTTTCTTTGTATATATGCTCAAGTTAGCATGAGAGTACATTTTTCATATGCTTTAGGTTTAGATTTTGGTGTGTCATATACATTATTATACGCTGATAAATTTCAGAAGTTGTTATGGAATGTAGTTGGATGAAAGCCGATATATTATGTTCAATTTATGAGAAATGAGTTCTTAAATTCCTTGAATACACTGATAAACATCTTCCCAACAATGATGGTATCTTTTATTGTCCTTGTGTTGTTTGCACGAACACCAATAAGGGTACAAAGGAAGAAATATTCCAGCACCTTTTTTGTGATGGTATATGTCAAAATTATATAATACGGACTTGGCATGGTGAGGTTGATAAAGAGGAAATTTGGGCGCCACAAATTCAAAGAGTGGATGATGATGAATATATTGGAGACTCTTCTTTTAAGAATGCTCATATTTATGATACCTTATGTAGTGATGAAGGAACCCCTTTATATAAGGGATGCACAAATTTTTCACGATTGTCGGTGATGTTAAAGTTGTTTAATCTGAAGGCAAAAAATGGATGGTCGGATAAAAGTTTCACAGAATTACTTGAGTTTCTAAAGCAAATGTTACCAGAAGATGACAAAATTGTCGGATCATTTCTATGAGGCCAAGAAGATATTGTGTCCAATGGGTTTGGAGTATATAAAAATACATGCTTTCTCTAATGAATGCATATTATACAGGAAATAGTATGAAGACTTGTAACAATGTTTGAAATATAGTGTGTCGTGTTACAAGCTAAAGACCAACAATGGTGATGATAATGACTATGACAATGTTACTAGGAAGTTGTTGTACCCCAAAATTTGCCCTCTCATGTTTCCCAAGGTTTTTTTCTCTTATATGGTTGGTTACAAACACTTGCCTAAAGAAAATATATTTTTTTGAAGATGAACAAGGTGCCTTTCGATTGGAATCCTGACAAGCTTCGATTGGGCATCTAAATACTCTGAGCAAGCTTTATTTCAAAGTCTTCAAGTAGGCATTTGGCACTCTTCGATGCATGTCTGATTCATAAGCTTCAAATGGGCGTTGGGTCCCCCTTCGATCACATTCAAATTACATGGCTTTGACTGCGCATTGGCTACTTCAGGCTTGCCTTTGATTCACAAGGCTAACAGCCTCTACAAGTTCCTTCTGATTCACAAGGCTAAATGCCTCTTCAAGTCCCCTTCGATTCACTAGGAAAAAATCCCTTTCCTGCTTACTTTGGATTCACAAGGGAAAAGGTTTCTTCTATGATTTCCTTCAATGCATAGGGCAAAGAATTCCTCTGTGCTTTCTCTCAAGGCAAAGACCCCTCCACACAGTTTCTGCACTATGACACACAATATGACCCCTTTGAAAGAGCACTCCAAAAGCCCATTCGAAGGACACATATTGATGGCCATTCGAAAGAGACACATAATCACTGAATGCAAGTTTATCTTATGATGAGTCTTGGTCCTACGTGTGGCTAGGCCCAAGCTTCCTATGCAATGGCATTCAAAGGAAGTGACGAAGGAGGCTTCGATTGATAGAATAAAGTTCTCACTTGGGGGTATATGAATCAAACAACTAAGACAAATAGATGGGTCCAATCTAAAGCCATTCAAAGGACACCTAAATCATCCATTCGAAGAAGCAATTTAAAGGCCCATTCAAAGGAGACTTGGTGTTATTTGAAAGAAAGGGGTTTGTTCAAAGATTAGATCTAGTTGGCCAAAACGAAAGAGAAATATGCAAAGATGCTGGCTGGCCTGAAATTCCACATATTGCCATACTCAAGTTTCCTGCACAAGCATTCATACTGAAGGAAGCTTCGATTAGCCTGGAAAGAGATTTCGTTAGGGCTAGCTGAGTAGGAGCTCAATCAAAGAAGCCCCAATGATGAGACTTTAGCCATTTGAAGGAGACAAATTTGGCCCAATCGAAGATCAAGGATAAGGGGTACTTCGAAGGCATGATTAACAAGTGTCCTTCGATTGGCATATCAGAACAAGATCAAGTAATCAATACAGAAGCTGACTGATCGAAGAAGCTCTAATAGAGAGGTTTTTGAATACTTAGAATCAAGACTCTAGGCCATTCGAAGGAGGTAATTAGTGTCATTTGAAGAAGGGCATTCAAAAGTCAAATGTGTCCAACTTCATAGCAAATTCAAAAAGGGACAAGAAACCATGTCTTTGGAAAAGTTTCAAAGTGATATTTATGGCCTTAAAACACCAACTTAATGGTTGTTTATTCATTTGCCCTCTTGTCCCCTCCACCCCCTCTATATAAGAAGCACAGTAGTAAGCTCCAAAGGAGGACAAAAAAATAAGAGGACGAAAAAGGAGGAGTACACATACACACACATGCTACCTTATAAGACATACTAAAACTATCAAAATCCTCATAAGTAGTCCCAATGGAAGGAGTATTCAACAACACTCTATTCACTCCCTAAAGTCTGCAGGAAGTGTTCCCAATCACCAGCCCCTAAGCAAGCATATCTACGTCCAGAAGTGCCAAATCGAAGCTTCCAACTGTTGGTAAGAATGGGCAAGAGATCATACTTTACATTTGCATGATATATTAACGTTTGTATTGCATTCGATTTGTATTCAAGATTAAGGATCTGGGTTTGACACCCAGGTCTACATTTTGCTTTGTTTCTAACACTTGCTGCAGATCTAGCCTGAATAGACCAAACACACACAAGATCGAAGGACCTGGGTTCGATACCCAGGTCCTGCATCTTTGTTTTGCTAACATATCTTTGCAGATTCAGTTCCCTCACAAGTGATCCGTCAGGCCCTTTCAAACAATGCCCTATGGATCAAAAGTAACATTCTTTCACTATATCAAAGGAAAGCCCTCTTCCTTTGGATCGAAAGATACCTCCCTCTGGATCGAAAGCCATAACCCTTCACTGGATCGAAGGGTAATATTCGTTCATTGGATCGAAGGATAGCTATTTTCCCCTGGATTGAAAGGCACCTTCCTCTGAATCGAAAGCCTGTCATTCTTCCTTGAGTCAAAAGGCCATGTTTTCCCTTTGAATCAAAGGAGGGTTCTTCTATCTTTAATTTTTCTTTATTCATTTCTTTATTGATTTTAAATTAACTTTAAATAAAAAAATCACAAAAAAAATCAGATTAGTTTTTATTAATCAAATTAATTTGTAAACAAATTAATTAATCATTTTAAACTTTTATTGAAATTAAAATTAAATAGACTTAGGTTGTATTTTCTTAAAATAAAACAAAACAAACAAAAAGATTTCTTTTCCTTAGGATTTAGACGCCCCTTTTAATTCGCTTGGTTACTTTCGCATTTTTTTCATCTTATTGTAATTGCTTCCCAGTTTGTAATAGTGACTAGGACTTTACTTTTCGCATTTCTATAATGTACCTCTCACAAACCCATGTAATAGCGTAAGATTTACATTCCCACACTTTACATTTCTGCACTTTAAATTACTATATATATTATTTCTAGTAACTAGGCTTGTATGAAAAGACTAATAACAAAATGTTAGCGAACTTAATAACAAAGACAAAAAAACTGAATTGAAACAATTGTACATGTACACCTCTAGGGTACGCCCACTTCGGTTGTCTTCGGAAAACGGTCACAATTCTCAAAATGTGATAAGTTTTACTGATTGTCCTCTAGTTTGAAAGATCACGAGTCCCTCGATGACCCTCTCGATGTTGCCTCGATAAAAAGTGATCTTAGAACTTTACGACAATTACTAAAATTCCTTGCCAAGTTACCTTCGTGACCGTAACGTCCCTTCGAATGTCCCTCATACATCCAACGATTGGGCTTCTTACCAATCAATGGTAAGATAGTAACATCTAAAGGAGGAGGAAAAGACAAAGACCTTTTGAGTAGGTAGGACGCTCGTAGTTGCTTTCTTGCTCACAACGAAAAAACTATTTACACATCAACAATTTCAATTGAAAGATTTTCAAAAGTCAAAGCCCTTTGTATGCATTCTTATAAAGACGAGAATCATTACAAAGGCACTTTTCAAAATCACTTTCAAAAACATCTTCCACAAACAAACACTTCATTAAACTATTTTCTAAACCAACACTTTGTACGCATTCTTATAGAGACGAGAATCATTACGAATACGTTTTCAAAATATTTTCAAACCCACACCACAAGCACATTTTCAAACAAAAGAAAGTGATCTAGCAAGAAACTAAGAGCCCCTAGAAAACTACAGATGGAAAGGGTGCTAACACCTTCCATTTCCATAATCTACCCCCTACTCAGAAAACTCTCGAAAAGGTCTTTTGTTGTTCTTTTCACCATTTCCTTAATTTGGATAAAAGAAAAGTCGCTGGCGACTCTTGCTTACCGACACATTTGCAAACACAAATGCAAAACCAGTATAAACAGTCAGTTCTGCCACCGTATCACAGAAGCATCCTCCTGCTAAAGTGTTATGGTACTTGCCAATAATTTTACAATTTAAGAGACTTTTTGATAATTTGAATGACGCAAAGAATCTTAGATGGCATGGAGATGAAAGGAATCGTGATGGAAACATTCGCCATGTAGTTGATTCGTTACAATAGAAGAAAATTGATTCGTCGTTTCTAGATTTTGGAGTTGAGCCAAGAAACCTTAGGCTCGGGCTTGCCATCGATGGAAGGAATCCCTTTGGTAATCTGAGCACTAATCATTCTTCGTGGCCTATTCTTCTCACTATTTACATCCTATCTCCTTGGTTGCGCATAAAGCGCAAGTATATAATGTTAAGTATGAAGACTTCTGAACCACGGAAACCTGGTAACAACATAGATGTTTGTCTAAGTCCATTAATTGATGATTTAAGACTATTGTGAAATGCAGGCGTTGAGGTTAATGATGCATATTCTGGGGAAAAGTTTAAGATGCATGCAGTGTTATTTTGCACAATCAATGACTTTCCTGCTTATGGTAACTTGGTTGGATATAGTGTCAAAGGACATAAAGCATGTCCTATTTGTGAAGATAATACTTGTTATCACCAACTTGGGTTTGGAAAAAATACCGTTTACCTTTGGCGTCGAAAATTTCTAAAACCCGGTCATCCATATCGTAAATTGCAGAAGGCTTTTAATGGAGAGCAAGAGTTTGTTAAGGCTCCTAAACCTTTAACCGGAGATGAAGTTTATCAATGGCAGGAACCCATTAATATTTTCCTCGGGAAGAGATAAAAAGAAAAAGGGGTAGTTGCGAAAAATATATGGAAAAAGAGATCCATCTTCTTTGATCTTCCATATTGGTCAAGTCTTGATGTTAGACACTGTTTTAATGTGATGCACGTGGACAAAATGTGTGTGATAGTTTGATTGACACACTTATAAATATTATTGGCACGACTAAAGATAGTAAGGCTTCCCGTCTTGATATGGAGGTGATGGGTATACGAAAACAGTTGGCTCCAATAGAGAAAGGAAAAATAACTTATCTGCCTCCAGCATGTCACGCTCTATCTAAAAAGAAAAAGAAAATTTTCTACGAGTGTTTGCAAGGTATTAAAGTTCTGCAAGGTTACTCATCAAACATCAATAAACTTGTATCAATGAAATATATCTAGTTAACTGGTCTAAAATGTCATGATTGTCATGTATTGGTGCAACAACTTCTACTAGTGGCTATCCGTGGGATCCTACCAAAGAATGTGAGAGTAACTATAATAAGATTGTGCTTATTCTTCAATGTCATATGTAATAAAGTTCTCAATTTCAAAAAATTATATGAATTAAAAGATGATTCTGCCATAATCCTGTGTAAAACGGAGATGTATTTTCCTTCATCATTTTTTGACATTATGATTCACTTACTTGTTCATCTAGTCAGAGAAAAAATATTTGTTGGTCTTGTTTATTTAAGGTGGATGTGTCCAATAGAGTGAACGTAAGCTTCAATTATTGAAAGGTACATCACAGAAGAATCATCACCGATCATAAGCTTCGATTGTTGAAAGGTACATCACAGAAGAAGCTGTTGAGTTTTGTACAAACTATTTGTTAGAAGCAGATTCAATAGG
The DNA here is from genome assembly GCA_948472305.1 of Vicia faba. NCBI lineage: Eukaryota > Viridiplantae > Streptophyta > Magnoliopsida > Fabales > Fabaceae > Vicia > Vicia faba. Next base: position 1,566,909,240 of record OX451737.1, on the reverse strand, counting down.
AATCCAAACTCTCGTCACACTGATCACATAGACGGAAGAGGTATTCAAGGTATAAATGTTAAGTCAATGGCTCTGGATGTAGTTATTCAAGAACATTTATATATATTGAATAATATAAATGAATTTTAACCTTTCATAGATACTCACAAAAGAATTTTGAGGAAAAAATATCCCCGAATGAGTGACAAGTTGTTGTTGATAAAGCATAAGAAGAGATTCATAGATTAGTTTAATAAAAGTGTATCTAATGATCGTAGTGCATCCGAGATACTTAAATGGTTGTCGTACGAGCCAAAATTTTGTGTCATTACTTGGATTGCATAGATATTGGTCATTATACCTTTTATACAAAATCAAAATATGATCGTAGTACAATGCAAAATAGTGGGGTATGGTTGAAGCCGAATTGATGCATTTCTCTAGTTCGAAAGATAAGAATCTTGTATTGGTAACTACTGCGTTTTATGGTGTCATTGATGAGATTTGGGAGATTGATTATGTTACTTTTAAAGTGGCTTTATCTAAATGCAAGTGGGTTCCCAATAATAGTAATGGTGTAGACGTTGATAACTTAGGATCCACCCGGGTCGACCTTGGCAAGGCATATTTTATGATCGAACCATTCATCATGGTTTCTCAAGTAAAACAAGTTTTCTATGTTACCGACCCATCAAACATATCGAGGAAATGGTCAATCGTTCTCCAAGGAAAACACATTTCTCTTAGTGATGAAAGTCTTGATATCCCGTCCACACCTTCTTACACAACACAATTTCCTACCTCATATGATGAAGTTGATGGAGATGGTGCCCATGCTATTCGAATCGATCATGAAGAAGGCATTTGGGAATATTAACATGTACATAATTTATTCTTTATTCATAATATATTCATGTATGTTATAGTTTCCAAGTATTTTTACTAACAAGTATAATTATATGAAATTATAGGTCTTCAGAGTCAAGACACCAAGAGACAAGACACCAAAACACCAAGTTACAATTATGTGATATTATGTAATGTGCGAACTGTAGATTGTTTGTTCTGATAAATTGTAGGATGTTTGTTATGATACAATTGAATATGATACAATTATGTGATATTATGAATATGATACAATTAATATTATTCAAATAACCTTATCACAAATTTGAGTTTTATTTTCTGCTATGATATGGTGAAAAATAATACATGTTAAAAAATGGGATTAATTATAAAAACATGATAATATTTGTTAATTATGCAGAAAATTTAATAACAATTATAGTCATAACCGTTATAATATCTTGCGCACTGTCCAAAAATAAATAAATATCAAAACGGGGCATCTGGGGACGAACCCATGACCATTAAATTTATCACAACGGTCTTTTGGAAAAACATTATGATCGGAGCGTGCTTTCCAGCTTATTACAACGACGACTAGGTCGTGATTGTAAGTATCATATATTCAACAACACTCTACATAACAATTCATGGGCCCGCATTGTTATACATCTTTTCTAAACATTGTTAATTGGGTTTTCCGAAGTAGTGCTTTGACTTGCTTCCTGCATCCTTGCTGAAATTATTCTTGTGTTGCTTCGCCTGCATACATTCCTCACACACCTTGTTTCGAATGTCGATTTCTGAAAATCCTGAAACCATATTTTTTCTCTTCAAATCTCTGATGTCTCTAAAGTTGAGATGGCCTAGCCGATAATGCTATATCCATTTGTCTCTACTAGCTGCAGTCGAAAGGAATTTATGCTTCATCACGTTTAGTTCAATCTTGAAGGTCCTATCTTGAGACATTGGAGCCTTCAAGATTAACCTTCCATTTGCATCGACGACTCTCATCATCTTCTCTTTGATAGACACTTTGTAGTTCGTTTTGACCAACTACCCTATGCTGAGCAAATTACGCTTTATGCATGGTATGTACAACACATTGGAAATTACTAACTTTTTGTCATCTTTCCTCATAATCATAACATCACCAATACCTTCATCTTCTAGGGTATTACCATTTATGAATTTTACCATGTTCTTTGTAACACCCCATTTCTACCCGGCAATTATTTATGAAATTAGTGTATAAAATTTTCAACCAAAACATGGGATATTACACTTTCAACAGAATAACCAAAACATATACTGTTTTTAGAAAAGATACATAACACTTATGGAAGCAAAATGAACAAAACGCATAAATATAGTTTCCATAACATAAATCGACTTTCATTAACCACACAGCAGATTCATAATAAAATCTCCAAATAAGACATAGCATCTGTCTAATATTCAAAACGACATTAAAACAAATAAACTCTTCCAATAACAACTTTAAAGTTCAACTTAAAATAACAAAATTGAAACAAGCGTTCATTTCCCCCCGAGTGCTACGTATCAGAGCAAATGAAACCAAACTTGAACTAATGATGTACAACTATCCTTCTTGATTACCTGAACGTTACCAACAGAGGGAAACATTCTAACAGTAAGGGGTGAGATTCTCAAATCGCATAAGTGAGTGCATGATAAATCGTATATTAGAATCAGTTCATGCAAAAATCACTATTTCACAACAACAACCACAACAGGATATCATCAAAATGCAACAATTAATTCATTAACACAACATCTCATTTGTACAACTTGGAATGCAACTCAATATTATGCGAATGCATATGGTACCATTAGAGTAAAACTCCCAACATAAACATTTTCGAGTAATCTAGAGGCACAAGGCATAAGCCTTCTTCACAATTCATTTTTCCAATACAGGCCTTCACAAAATGCGCCATTACAGGCCTTCACAATTTCTGCCAATACAGGCCTTCACAAATGCAAATGTATAAATGTACAACACATACAACAATATCATTAAACACTTCCTGAGGCACACGCCTATATCACTAATATTACTAATTAATAGAGGTAAATCTTCATCATAACCATTCCTGCAACTTCACAAAAATATTCGCAACATTATAGCATCAACGTACATCACAAAGGAAAACACAAACATGATAGTCGTTTCCAAAACGCTCCCATAAATATCTATGTATTAGTTCTTCATTATTTAATTATTCTCCTAATATTCACTTCTAAAACACACTACATGGAAATATATTTTCTTCTGCTATTTAATTAATCCTCCAAAACAGTTACTGCAACTTTACTGATTATTTCTAACATTGTCTTATTACTACAGACTGTTAAAATTATGTTGAAACTACTAAATTAAGATCACTGACATATAGGCTACTTCTACTATAACATACTGATAAGAATAATAAATTCTATGCTTAAATATATATGCCTTATACGAGATATTGATACCATATAAACAATTATATAAACATGTGCCTGCCATGAAACATAAGTGTGCCTAACGGCAAAAATTTCCCTTCACGCACAGTGCCGAACGACACTCTCCACCTTTCCCTTTCTGCCGAGCGACATCCAACAACAACCCGCCGATCGTCACGCCTTCCTCCTCACTGGTGCCGACCGGCATCCAACAACAACATAGTCTGCTAATCATCACTTATTCGTATAATTTTCTGCAACTTCATGTTACTTCTCCAATTTTCATTCGATTCACATACTAACCAACGTATAACACAGGAACATGAAATTTCACCAAAAATCAACACTAATTAATGATGATGCCTTTTAGGGTTCCCTAGGTGCGTGATCGCTCACGTGCCTGCAGGGTGTTCTATAAAAGGTGGAGAAAAAGATTCATTTACACTTTTTCACTTGCTCTCCTTCTTCTAGTTGTTGCTCATTCCTGCTCCACATAGTTGTTCTTTGAAGCATTTCTTCTGTTCTTCCGTTCACCGCAGTTTTCTCCGCTGATAATTTGGTAAGTTTCTCTGTTTTTCCCTATTTTTGTAGAATTTGTTTCTGTTGTAGGCTAGGTTTTGCACCTCTTCTTTTTAGAAATGCATGAGGTTTAGGGCTTAGAGCAACTTGGTGTGAGATTCCTAGAAGGGTGTGGTTGTGGACAGTGGTTATGTCGCCTGAGGGTGGTAGTTGCTTCGCGTGTCTTGTAGGGATACTTCAAATGTAGTAGGGGTGATAGAAGTTTGTGATGAATTCTTTAGCGATATTGGGGCCGTTTTCGGGTTTATTTTATGGTCTTCATGAGAGACGATGAATCTCCAGGATCGTCCCCAGCCCAATAGTGTAAGGGAGATAGCTGCTTGGGGGATCCCGTTCTTGACTTGCACGGGTGTTCCCTATAAGAGAGAGTCTGTGTTTTTTTGTTTAAGTGAGAGCTCTAGTCGGGGACATGGTCCTCGTTCCTTTGTGCCCTTTCACTTGATTAGAGGTGGAAGGATGGATTTAATTTTAACGTCGAATTCACTTTTGTCCACTGCTTTTCAAGTATAATGGCCAGTGGTACAGAGGATGAGTTTATGTATGAACCTAGTGACTCCTTGCTGAGCCTTTTCGAGTGCTCGTTGATAGAAGGGAGCACTTCAGGGATTCATGAGCCTGATTTGGTCATGCCAGAGCTTATCGAAGTAGAGGATGATGCACCCGCTACTCAGGGCGCACCTGTTGCTTGGGCGGATCCATAAGCTTGGGTCGCACCTGATCCTTTGAAGTTGGTTTCTCATTTTTGCGAGCATCCATATGAAGTGTTTATCGCAATGGACACAAGGATGGAAGTAGAGGGCGCCGAGGAGGAGTGGGCCATATATATTCCTAATATGGATGACCAAGTATGTTTGAAGTTCGAGAAGGATCACATTCCTATGTACGAGACTCTCTTTCGGGAGATGGGTTTCAGGCTTCCTTTTAGTGACCTTCAGGTGGCCATTTCTCGACATCTCCTTCTTTCTCCTTCACAATTGCATCCTAATTCTATTTCCTTCTTGCGGGCTTTTGAAATTATATGCGATCTTCTACAGGTAGTGGATATTGTTCCTCTATTCTTCTATTTCTTTCACCTTCAATGGGGTGCTCAAGGTGGTTGATTCCCATGGGTCTCCATCAAGCAGGAGAATGGGAAACTGTTTAAAGCTTACATGAAATTTGTCCGAGATTGTAAGACGAGGTACATGCTGGTTCATACTTGTTTGGGGAGGGTGATGTTGAACATCTTTAGGAGAGTTCAACTGGTCGACGAGACTGGGCAACCTCAGCTAAGTGAGGAAGGGAGTCTGATTATGAAGCTGGTGCCAAATTTTCACTTTCATTGGTCGAGGAAACATTATGATGGTGGAACAACCATTATACATGGAAGAAGGAACAATTGGATGAAGAGGATCAAGCTAGCTATGATCGTTTGGAGGCCTTTGTTGCAAGCATCCCCCAGTCTAGCGTGTGGGAAGAGGAGGAAGACCAGTTGTCGACGAGGATGGGATAGTGATATATGAGCCCGACTTAATAGGTGTTAAGGAGCTCCTCGAGAGCGAGGGTCCCATAGCATATTTGGGTAGTTATCTTGTATTTTGATTAAATTTATATGCTTGAATTACAGTTCATATTTACTTAATCCAATTCTATTATTTTTTGCAGAGAGAATGAATACCGCTGTTGAAAGCATGGCTAGGGCCACTCTCCTGGGCTCGAAGAAGGCACAAAAGTCTTCCAGACCCTCTCCAGGTGATACAGGGATGGCTCCACAGTCGGGTTCGGGCATGTCATCGACTGGTTCAATGGACGAGGCTCTCTCTCCTCAGTAGGTATCTTTGAGGTTTAAAAGGAAATTCCAGGATGGCAGAGTAGACCTAATAAGTGAGAAGGAAAGAGGGAAGTTCGGTTTGTCTCCTTGCTAGCATAACAGGGCTTTATTTGAGGGGGCTTCCCTGCATATCCTTGAGCGGGGTCCCTCCTGCTTGAGGATCTGGATCGTTCGAGCAAGAGAGTGACATTGGCTCAGGATGCTGGTGCCTTTATGAGGGTTTTGGAGACCGCTGCTACGTATACCGAGGGTGGTACTTCCCATGATGTCGAGATGAGGAAGTTACAGGCCAAGTTGGGGGCTCTTGAGAAGGAGCGGGCTACTGAGTAGGCTTCCCGAAAGAAGGCAGATAAGAGTTTGGTGAAGATGACCGAGGAGTGCGATGCCTTCCCGCTCGAGAAGAAAGCTTCCGAGGAGCTGGTGCCTTCTTTTAGGGACGAGTTGGCTCATGTCGAGGAAAAGACATACGAGTTCAAAGGTCTGAAGACCCGGGATGACTTGGTTTCTTGTTTCCAACTAGCCTTGGAGGATTGCATGGTCAATGCTGCAGGGAGCTTTGACAATGCGGTGGCGCAACTCCGGTTCTGAATCCTGGCGTCGAGTTCAACACGACATAAATGGGACTCCATTACTATGTGGAAGATGGTAAGTGTAGTACCCCAAAATTTTCCCTCCCTTTTCTCAAGACATTTCTCACAAAGATCTCCAATGGCTCAAGTTTATACAAGTGTTGACTAGGTCAAACTACCTCCTAAACATTGAGGCTTCAAATTAGGATTTTGATTTTCACATGGACAATTGGACTTATAATGCCTAAAATGACTTTCATGCTTCAATATAGACCTCCAAGAATACTCATGCCAAGTTTCAAGTCTTGGATCACAATTTTGCTCAGTCGTTTGCTCAGATGACTGAAAATCAATGGCATTGGTTAAAAAGTCAACTATGGTCAACTTACAGTCAAAATTCAAGATTTTTTGGCCAATATCAACATTTTGAAGTCATATTCATCAGTTGGTCAAGCTTGGATCATAATTCCTCAAGAAAAGTGTTCAAATCATCAAAGGGGCAAAATGGTCAAAATTAGGGTTTTGACTAAGAATGATTGATCAATGACTTTTGACCTAGTACATGACATAATGACCTGAAGCATGATATCAAGGGTTCAAACACAAAATCTTTACCTAATTTCATAGTTCAAAACATTTCTCAAGATCAAACAATTGATAGTTTAAATTTGGTCAACTGATGAAAAAGTCAACTAATACACCAAAAGTCAAACTTTAACTTTTTGGTCAAAATTAAGTTTCAAAAGTCAAGATTTATCAATACATTCAAAAATATGAAGCTTGATGATCAAGGAATCAATAAATTCAAAGGTCAATATAAAAAGTCAAACTTTTCAAGACTTAGAAAATTTTTTAAGTGTTTTAAACCTTGATAATTTCACTACTTCATGATCTTTTTTCACCAAGATGAAAGATGATTCAAAGAAAACTTTCAACATGAAATTTATAGATCTTGATGAATTCTAAAACTTTGTATTATAGGGTTGATGTCCAAAAACTTCTTAGATTTGAAGATATAAGCCCATGAAGTCATGATATTTTCATAAAACACTTGGTGAAAATTTTGACAAGTTTAGGAAGAATTTTGACCTAACTTCTTGGCCAATTTTCACCTATTTCCAATTTGATTTTGTCAAAATTGTCAACATGAAGGTTGTAGACAATGTTTCAAGCTTTCCAAAATTTTCAAGAACTTGAAGATATCATGCTTGAGCTAAGAGAATCGAAGACAAGAAGTTAGGCATCCATTCTTGAATTACAAGTCATTTTTGTGATGAACACTTGACCAAAACCCTAACCTATGCTGCATAATCTTACTTTTCAGGCTTATAACTTGTGTTTAAATCCATAATTAATTGATTACACAACTGTTAGAGCCTTGATCCAAGCATTTGAGCCATTATCTAAGTTGCATTTCCATTTATGGCACAAAGGTAACACTTCCATTTTGGAAAAGCAAGCTTTATTGCAAAAGCCAATGCATTGAACCTATAACTTGTTTCTTCTTCATACAATAAACCTACAAGATCAGAAGGAGCATGTTTAAAGTAATCAACCACTCTACAAGTCCTTGTACCATGCCTTAGAACTATGTTTATCAAGTTGCTTCAAAAACAAGGCAAAATTCCATAACATGTGATCTTTGTTTTCTGATCATTTCAAACCTCCAAACCTCTTTCCTATAAATAGAGGTCGTCTTTGCAAGATAACACACGAATTTACAAGCCCTCAAGTACCCTCAAACTCCCTCAAACTTAGAATTTCACCAAAACACCATTTTTGTGTCATTTCTGACCTTGCACCTCAAACTCATTTTCCACTTGTGCGCTATTCCTCCAAATCAATCACAAAGCATCCATACATCATCTAGAAGTGATCCAGGACCCTGTTACACCACTGTAACACCTCCTTCAGCATCCTCCATTTTCAAAAACAACAACTTGCATATTGACTTCTCCAGCATATTCAGCCATCCTCAATCCAAAGTAAGCATTGCAATAGCTTCCTGGAGATTCAAGGAAGATAACCAGATCATTACAACACCTTGAAGTTTTCTCAAACTCAAAACATGATCTCCATCTACACGGTGAGTTTTCTGAACTTCCATCTCTTCACACAAGCGTCATTTGGCTTCAATTTTCAAAGATAAAATGTAGACATCATAGCCCTGAAACTAACCATATCCTTAGAATTCATTTATGTTTCTCGAGTAGTGTGAATTTTGAGTTTGAACTTCCTGAAAAATTAGGTTAGAATTTGGCACCATTAAAAATGATTACTCATCTTTGATCCATTGCCTAAGTTAGTTACATATTTGAAATCATGGTGAAATTTCTAACAAGTTTGATGTTTATAATTTCTGAAATAGTTGAGAGATGAGAAAGTTACGGAGCTCTGGTTATGGCGCGAGGAAAAAGATAAAGTAAATTCATGAACTTAGTTTATTTTAAGTTTATTATAACTTGTCATAATACCGGATGAAATAGCCACCCCAGTGGCAGGAAGCATGCGCTAAAGGCATTAATATAGAAGGTCCTGGGTTCGAGCCCCAGCAAGCCGTTTTGTTATTTTTCTAATATTTTCCTTGTTCCGTTTTTGTTTGGACACGCGCCTGGGCCTTCCATCTTTGGGCCCTGCTTCATTTACTCACCATCACCCTCTATTTCCTGAACAACACCACTAGCCCATTACTTTTTATTTTATTTTATTTCTGATTCAAACAAAAACAAATTTTGGGCCTAAATCAAAATTATTTTCTTCAAACCTCTTTGTTTTCTTTTCAAACCCCTTGGCCCAATATTTTTTATTTTATTTTATTTTTATTTTACTTATTTATTTTAAATCAAAATCCCAAAAATATATATTTTCTTAATTAAATATATTTTCACATTTTATTTTATTGTTATCTTATAGGCAAAATAATAATATTTTCTTAACAAATTAATTGATTTTCTTATTAAACTAATCTAGACTAGGATTTCATTTTAATTTTCTTTTTTAATTAAATTAACTTAGACTTTAGGTTTCTAATTAATCAACTACTTTTCAAATTAATTGGGGTAATTAACACTCTTTTCATCAAAAACCAACCATGAAAATAATTTTCTTTTCTTTTACATTATCTTTATATTCTTGTATATTTTATTTTTGCATTATTCAATTTGGTTGTAATAGTAATTAGATTTTAATTGCTTTCGTCCCTATTTGTAATTTGTACCCCATCCCCTAAATGGTGTAATAGCGTAGGAATTTTAATTTTCGCAATTTATCGCTTTCCATATTATTGCTAGTAATTAGTGTTTGTACGGAAAGACTTAAAATCAATACTAGATAACACTAATTCAAGAAAAATGCATGAAAACAAAAACACTTTGCACACATGCACCTCTAGGGTGAACTCACACTTGTTGCCTTAAATAAAAACAGTCATGTCCCTCGAACGTGGGATACTTTAGCAAAGACCCTCGATCACAAGACCGTGGTCCCTCGATGACCCTTCGATGTTGCCTTCGGTAAATGATTTTAGTCCCTTACGAAAAATTGCTAAGGTATCCTACAATGTTGACTTCTATGACTGTATGACGACCCATGCTTGTCCCTTCACATCCAATGATAAGGTTTCTTACTAACTAATGGTAAGATAACACACTCTAAATGAGGAGTAAAATAATAAAGACTTTCTTTTGAGTAGGTAGAACATTCGTAGTTGCTTGCTCACAAACATTTCAAAATAAACATCTTTTAAAACACACCAACACCTTCATGGAATATTTTCAAAAGTCAACGCTTTGTATACGTTTTCTCCGAAATGAGAAACAGCACAAAGTTCTCCTAAACAAAGGAACTTTTCAAAAAATACTTTCAAACAAACACATTCACAAAAGCATTTCAAAGTGAGCTAGCAACTAAGAGCCCGTAGATAACTACGGATGAAAAGGGTGCTAACACCTTCCCTTTTCATAACCTACCCCCAAACTCAAGAAAATTATCAAAAGGTCTTTCCTGTTCCTTTCACACATTCTTTTATTGGATAAAATAAAAGTCGATGGCAACTCTTACTATCTGCAACAATTGCGATTAAAACTGCAAAACACCCAAGTCAGTTCTCCCACCGTATTACAAAACTGGCGACTCTGCTGGGGACAAACTTAAAAGTGGGGTTACCTTAGGGATTAGTTCACATTTAGATGCTTTCATTTTTTGACTTGTTTGCTTTACTCTTAAAAAGTTTGTTTGGGTTTTGAATAGATCCTCTACCCAGATCTGGGAGCATTATTAAGTAAGTAGCAATAGATCGTGGAGATTGTACGGCATATACCGATATAGTTAAAGCGATGGCTACATTAGTGTGACACATTTTTTGGTACCGGTATCCTTTGTGTTTAATTAAAGAGAATACATGCTCACTGTATAGTGTCATGAAGCACTAACTGATCATAGAACCTTTAGTTGCACAACTTGGCCATTAGGAAGTAGTGAGATACCCAACTTTGGTGGAAAACTGAAGATTGGTTGATACTCGATACTACACTCATTGAGATCGGACTTTCGGGATATTTCGTCCGCAAGAAAAGATTGATTGTGCTGAGATAATGCCCGATGAAGAAAGATCAATGATATTGAGATTCCCTAGAACCCGATTACTTCTTAGGACAGCTTGAACCAACTGAAACTTCAAGAGGGTACTTACCTATAAACTCCATGCAAGCCTAAACCTAAGGACTTGTTTGCTTTGTGTGTATATAATAATGTGTACATAACATCATGACATCATGCCATAGCATTTTCACTGACTATTTCAAGGAACTAGGGATTTATCTTTATTCTGTTTTGTAGGATATGGCTTTCACTCGCAGAAATACCATCTGAATCGGCTTTGTAAAGGTGCCTCCTCAACTCAAAGAGTTAGCATCAAGGGTTCCTGAGAATTCTCCGTTCACCAAGAGATATGGTCGACTTCTCAACTTGGCTACCTCAAGCTTTGAAGAGAAAATGATAGGTGTGCTCTTTCAATTCTTTGACCCTAAACATCATTGTTTCACATTTCTTAATTATAAATTGGTGCCTACAATGGAAGAGTTCTCTCAAATATTTGGAGTGCCTATTCTTGATCAAATTCCTTTCACAAGTCTAGAGAAAGAACCACGGCCTGAGGAGATTGCATCAGCCTTACACTTGTAATGGTCTGACATTGTGGCCAATTGGGAAACAAGGAGTGGTGTCAAGGGTTTCCTAGCTAAGTTTATGTTTGAGAAGGCTCAACTGTTTTTGGATGCTTTGGATTTGTAAGCTTTTGAAGAAGTTTTGGCCCTTCTAATCTATGGGTTGGTATTGTTCCCTAATCCAGACCAACTTATAGATGTGAATACGGTCAAAATTTTCTTCTCTGGTAACCCCGTGCCTACTTTGCTCAGAGAAATTTTGCATTCTCTTCACACTCTTACCATGAAGAGAAGAGTGATTCTTATGTGTTTCATACCTTTTCTGTCTAGGTGGTTTATTTTGCACTTTCCTTGATCTGTTTTGAAGTTGAAGAACGAACAAGGCTTAAGTTGGTCTTAAAGAATGATGTCGCTCTCACATTTGGATATTCATTTGTGTTATCGATCTTTGGAGGATATTACCATCATTGACCACTATGGAGAATTCCATAATGTCCCACTCCTTGGCATTAGGGGAGGTATCACTTATAACTCTTATCTTGCATTACGACAGGTTGGGTATGCCTGAAGAGATGGTCCCCATGATGCGCTTATCCAGGGTTTCATATTCGACTATGAAAGTGATGTCCAAAGTTATCATCAAAGGTTTGTACAAGCTTGGGGAATGGTAAACAAGGTCGATAGCAAGACTTTGGGCATAAATATTCCATCCCTCTTGAGCCTTATCTCAAATGGGTACGAACTCGTGCTCAAAGTCTCATGATGTTGTATCCACCCATCCTGCCTATGATTGTAGAGCCTATTGTCGAAGGGGATGTTCCTTATAGAATTATTCATCATGATATGCCTACTAAACTAAAGGAATTGCAAAGGTCATGGATTCAACTCAAGGGGGAATGAGATACCTTTGAAGCTTGATTTTATGAAAGCGATAAAAAAGTGTTAGAGCTCACAAGGAAACTTCATGAGGAGCGAAGCCTGAATGCTTACATTGCACCAAAGAGGATGCGCTAGTGGGAAACTTGAGTCTTTTTGTTTTAGGAGTTTATTTTGTCGTCTCTTTAAAACCTTTTTGCTTTTTTCCACTGTAAGCCCAAGAGGAATTTGTAATTCTGGAACTTATTAATGAAATTGTTGTTTTGTCTTCTCTTTTATCTGGAAAATTTAAATTCCTTAAAGTCCTTGAAAACATTGCATCCGCAGGTTTTTTGACACAGGTTTCCTCATCTTTTTACTGTTTATTTCAGTATAAGATGGATCTCGAGAAAACTGTAAAGGACTTGCATACTCAACACTTTCAGTTTCAAGAGACTCTGCTCAACTTAGCAAAGGGTCAACAAGAAATATGGCGCTTCTTGCCACGAAGAAGAAGACCAAGAAGAAAGTTGTTATGAACATGGAGAAGAGGTTCAAAGGCCCTGCCCGACAAGTTCAAATTGAAGAGGTTTCCTCCGAGGAGGATGATAATCAAGATGAATATTCTAGAAGCACCTGTGCTGGGGGTGGAAACAATCAAATCTCTGAAGACGAGGATTATTCTGATGAGCAATATCCACCGGCCGGTGACAAATATAAGTAACTAGAAGACAAACTAAAAGTTATAGGGATCCAAGTTGTGCTTGCTATGGACTTTGGAGACTTGGGTTTAGTTCCTGGGGTAGTCATTCCCATAAATCAATATCTCATCTTTTTCCAAGTATGATGGTGTATCATGTTCGAAGCTTCATCTAAGATCTTATGTCCATACGATTCAGCCGCATACCGCCGATAGGAAACTATGGGTGCACTTTTTTCAAGAAAGTCTGTTTGGAACAAAGTTGGAGTGGTTTTACTAATTGAAAGTGTGATACGATGGGAAGAACTGACTGTTTTTTTGGAAATGCTGGTTTGCGTTTTGCGTTTGTTTTCACAAAATGTCGCGGTAAGCAAGAGTCGCCACCAACTTTTATTTTATCCAACAAGGAAAGGAAAAAAGCACAGAAAAATTTCTTTTTCGAGATATTTCTCGGGTTCGGGGGGTAGATTATATAAAGGGAATGTGTTAGCACCCTTTCTATCTGTGGTTATCCACGGGCTCTTAGGTACTTGCTCAATTGTTTTCAAAATTGTTTTCTTTGTGCTTCTGGGTTTAAAAAAAGTTTTTGTTTTCGAAAATTCGATTTAACTCTTGCTTCTGTCCTCAAGAGTGTAATGAAGTGCTTTTGAAAACTTTGTTCAAAAAGTGTAAGTGTGAAGAGTTTTTTTGTTTTTTTGAAAGAGCAAGTATCTAAGAACCATCTACCTATTCGAAAAGGGAATCTTTCTAAGCTAGTTTCCTTTGGATAATGCTATCCTACTATTAATGAGTAGGTAGCACCGTCGTTGGAGTTTGAGGGTCAATTCGAATTAGGGACATACGGTCACCAAAGCAATGTTAGGACGCTTTAGCGGTAATCCTAATGTCTTAGATCATTTGTTTGAGGCAACAATATCCGAGGCAGCCGTTTCGAGGCGACTATGATCTTTTAGACAAGAGGGCGATCTCTAAAGTGACCTATACTCAATGACCGCGTACGAAGGCAACCAAGTGGGGTGTACCCTAAGAGTACGCATGTGCGAGTGTGTTGTTTTTCAATTATTTTTTTATCTTTGTACATGTTAAAGGTGATCTAATTTGATTTTAAGATTAACATTCAGTCTTGTCATGCAAACCCTATTATCAAACATCTAGCAGTTATAATTTGCGGAAATAAAATGTGGGATTTAAATTACAAGTCATCGGGTATTTACATCGCCAAAGACAAACCCTTTGAAAAATAAAATAAAGCGATAAAAATAATAAAATGTCCTATTTAACTATTACAATCTGGAAGCAGGTACATTATTGGATAAGGAAAAGTAAATCGCGGTGCAAAATTAAGTCGGACGCATGATTAGGGTTTTGACCCTTTTGGTTAAAAAACATGTCTTTTTGGTTTTTTTGTTGTTTCTAAATTAAGAAAGAAAATAAACCTAAGTTAAATTAATAAATTAATTAAATGAAAAATAAATTATTATTTTTTTGGAGTTTTTTGATTATTTTAAGATAGAAATTAAAATTATTGAATTAGTAATTAAAACCTAATTAAATCTAATCAATTTTAATTATTTACAAAAATAAGTTAGAGTTTTCTAGAATTTAAAAACCTAATTAATTAATAAATTTATTAAGAAAAAATAAAAATAAAAATTTGATTTGAAATAAAAATATTTTTTGTGATTTTATTTGATAAAAAAGGAATTTTGTTATTGGTTCGAAAATTAAATAAAAATAATAAAATAATTAATAAAAACAAAACAAAATAAAAAAAGAGAGGAGTATTGGGCCTGTTTTGAGGTGTGAGTAGCAATTTTGTAAGCCCAATATTGCTGGCCTTTTTGGACTTTTCTAATCCAGTATGCGCATGTTGACTTGGTTCATGGTGGACCTCCAGCTTTTTGACCACCAGATCTGGCTCTTGGCCATCTGGCATTTGGATGGATGAGGGAGCATGGTAGGCTGCAGATTTGAGCGCACATGGGAATACCCGAAAACAAAATTTATTGAGAAAGTGGGGGACCTGGGATTCGAACCCAGGTCCTGAAGGGGATACACTGCTCGCTTTACCACTACACCACGTTTCCTTGTTTGTCATATTAATGCAAAAGAATAATAATATAATAAAATGAAATCAATTGGTCAAAAAAAAAAGGGCACCAAGGTTGGAAATAGTCAATGGACGGGGGACACCTCATCGTCCCTGTCCTCAAACCTGTAACAAAAATACCTGCGGATTTAAATCCGCAGCTAAAAGCGCAGGCCTTTGCTAAAATTCTCTCCAGGCCATATAAATCCATTCCAAGAACATGGTTCAATTCGTCATCGCCTCCTAATCAAAACCATGTTCTTCTTGAGTCTCAATTTCACCTGAAACAAAAGTCCCTAAAAACAACAACAAAACCCTAGCCATGGCGTTTTGCAAAACAGGTCATATGAATGAAATTAAATGATGCAGAAAGTTTGGAAATGTTCTTGTGATCATGAATATGCCATTAGTTTTCTCAAATGATGCAAGAACAAATCAAATCGAATTCAAGAACAAGGTTGTGTTACGTGAGACTTACAGTGCGTTTAGAAGCCTGAAAATGCTTGGTTTTGGTTGGGATGGCTTGTGGGAATACCCAGGAAGCGATTGGAACAGGTCTTGATCCCTGAAAACACCTATAACCTGGATTTCAACCTCAATCTTTTTTGTGATTTTTTCAGTTCTTGTTCTGCCTCTCTCAAAGATTTTCAACCCTTATTTCCTATCCTTCAGCTAACTTATGTATTGTGCTTTGCATTAGGTCTACAAACATGGCTCAAATCTTTCCATATCAATGCCCATGAATTGGATTTGATCTCCATTTACAAACTTGCCAAATTTTATTCATTTCAATCTTTTTGCACATGATTTGATTTGATACGAATTTGATGGTGATGCTAGCTGTGAACAAAGCCTAAAACAATCAGAAAATCATGAGTTATTAATTCCTTGGATTTTATATGATTTTATTTGATTAAAAATGAATAAATTCAAATAAAAATAAAATTAAATAATAAAAATGAGATATGGGCACATGTCTGGAGCTAGGGAATGTGGGTTATAGTGAAAACTCAAATCAAGTGAAAAGGAATGGGCCCATTTGACAAAATTTGAAGTTTTGGGGATAGTTGACTTTTGGCAATTTTGCAAAAAAGTCCAACTTCAACAATGCATAAAATTCTTCAATTTTGAACTTTTGGATATGTTATTGGGCTTTCTAGAAAGCTTGAGATGTTCTCTAACCAACCATTTTGGTCTCATTTCATTTTGATATTTCATGCTCATGTTATAAGCTTTGGAAAAAAAGGTGTTTTTGTTGACTTTCAAAAATGACCTATAATGTCCAAATTCATAACTTCTTGTGAGTGCATTTTTTTATCTTTTGGTGTGAATATGTATTGTAGGTAATTTCATCCTATCCAAAATGAGCTTTGGATGGGTCATTTCTCATAAAGTATGAGAAAGTTATGCTTGGTCAAAGTTGAGTTGACTTTTCCTACAAAACCCTAATTTAGCAACTTTTGAGTCTTGATGAATTTTGAGCAATCCTTGATGAATCATGACCAAACCTTGATCAAATGATGAAATATCCTTAAAAATGAAAATTTTGGCAAAAAATCTTGAAGTTTGACTGTATATAGGTCACAGTTGACTTTTGCCCTAGCACAGTCGATTTTTGGACCTTTTGAGCAATTGACTGAGCAAACTTCCTCTGCAAGGCTTGAAATTTGACATGTATGATATTGAGAACATATTATGACCTTCGTGAGCACTTGAGGTCATTTGGACTCAAGGATCTTGATGCAACACAAAACCCTAATTTGGGGTAGACTGCCCTAGGAGATAGCTTGTCTGACCAATTCTTGAGTAACCTTGAGCAACTTGGAGATTTTTCTTGCAATGTTTTGAGGAATATGGGAGGGAAAATTTTGGGGTACAACAGCTGCCCCTGTTCAATCTTCTTAAACCTGAGGATGTAGATTGGCTTTTAAGCCTTTCGTGATCTGAAGGTGGAAGATGATTGAACACTCGAGTGCCCAGAAATTTGCACTCGCATGAAGTGGTAGTTGCTTCGTAACGTCGAGAATGGGCTTACAGATGCCATTTGGAGGTGTGTCGATCGCATAAGAGATTCCTTAGCGAGAGCTTGCATACCTGTTATTGTGCAAGATTCCGCTTGGGGAAGTCTGATCTTTGTTGGGATTTAGGAACTTGCCTGTACTTCAACCGAGAGAACATCTCTGTTGTGTTTTAAGAACTTGTCCGTAATTCAACTGGGGGGAAAACATCTTCATCGAGATTTAAGAACTCGTCTATAATTCAACTGAGAAAACTCTGCTGAGATTTAGGAACTATCTGTAATTCGGCGGAGGAACTTTGTCGAGATTTAGAACCTTATCTGTAATTCAACTAAGGATAATTCGGTTGAGATTTAAGAACTGGTCAGTAATTCAACTGGGGAACTTTGTCGAGATTTAGAACCTTATCTGTAATTCAATTGAGGATAATTCTGTTGAGATTTAAGAACCGGTCAGTACTTCGACTGAGGGAAACATCTTCATTGATATTTAGGACTTGTCTGTAATTCAACCGAGGATAATTTTATTGAGATTTAAGAACTCGTCTGTAATTCGACGGAGGAACTTGTCGAGATTTAGAACCTTATCTGTAATTCAACTGAGGATAATTCTGTTGAGATTTAAGAACTGGTCCGTAGTTCGACTGAGGGAAACATCTTCATCGAGATTTTGGACTTGTGTGTAATTCAACCGAGGATAATTCTATTGATATTTAAGAACTCTTCTGTAATTCGACGGGGGAAATTTTTCGAGATTTAGAACCTTATCTGTAATTCAACTGAGGATAATTCTGTTGAAATTTAAGAACTGGTCAGTAATTCGACTGAGGTAAAAGCTTAAAAACCTTTTGAATTTTGTGAGAATTTAACCGTACCCTTCCTGAAAGGTAAAATTTAGTTGTATGTAATGCATGATATGTATCAAGCAATGATGTTCTCAAAATAAATGAGATTGTGTTGTATGATGCGTATATGCATGTGTCATGATGTATGAAAATGTAATGTTTTTAGCTGGGGAAAATAAATCCCGGATAACTGTTGGAGAAAAAGAGTTAAATTCTTCTTTTTCACTGGAGATAGTGGATGAAGATTATTGTGAGGATAAACCTGCAGGAGAGGACAACTCCGTTGAGGAATAAATTGAGGAGGAGATTACTCTGTGGGGAAGAGATGCTCTGTTGAGGATTCCACCAATAAATTCCACTGGGGATGAATTACCGTTGCTGGTGATACTGAATCCTGTTGGGGATAAAATTTCTTGTTTGTGAAAGGAAAGAACTCCGCTGGGGATGATCTTTCAGTTGTGACTTCACTGGGGATAACCCTTTAGACTCTAATGGGGATAACCCTTTGAGCACTGCTGGGGAATAACCTTCCAAAGTCTACTGGGGATGATTCTCCAAACTCCACTGGGGAAGCTTTTTCAGACTGCGCTGGGAAAAATTTCAAACTCCACTAGGGATATCTTGTATTCTGTCGGGAAATATTCTTATACTCCACTGGGGAATATTAAGACCTTTCAGTGCTGATGGTAAATAAAATTCTGCTTGGGGAGAATATTATCGATTCATTCACAGTTGCAAGTCTCAGCTGGGGAGAGTTAAAATTACTGTCTTACTATGCGGGGAGTGAATGCATCTCAACCATATTCTTCAGCTAAATCCACCTTTGTACCTGGTGGATAGAGCAACCGTAGAGCTTGGACAAATCTTATTGCCCCTGTTTCTAATATTACGATTAATCGTCTTTTGTTTCGCATGTAAATATTCATGAGCAACAATTAATGTCAAATGCATATATAAAAAATGAACATTGGACGTTCTTTGCAAAACATAACAGAAAAAGGAACAACAATTTGAAATTTCTCTGAAAATGAATTGTATTGATTTTGAAGTTTGGCCTATAAATAGGCGTTTTTGTACAAGAGGCTGACGTCCTGGTAAGAGAACGCCGTCGAATATTAGAATTTACACAATTTGTGAAAAACTAAACAAAACAGCTATGT
Source organism: Vicia faba (assembly GCA_948472305.1). Taxonomy (NCBI): domain Eukaryota; kingdom Viridiplantae; phylum Streptophyta; class Magnoliopsida; order Fabales; family Fabaceae; genus Vicia; species Vicia faba. The sequence goes on along the minus strand of OX451737.1, from coordinate 1,566,890,160 downwards.
GAATAATCCCACTGGGTTCCAACTCTGCTATTGTCTTTATGTCCTCGAGCATCTCATCACTTTGCTACTTGGTTGAAGGTAGATCAGATTGATTAGTGTCGTCCGAGCTTGATAGTTGATACCGAAGTTTGGTTGCGAGGTGATTCAATGAGACATAATGTTACGCTTTGATCCTTATTTTTTGCCTGGACCGCCCTTTCGGGTTTTCAGTCCACCGGGATACACTTTTTTGCCCAAGCCGCCTTTTCAGGTTTTCGACTTACCGGGTGTATAGTTTTTTTTATTTTCATCCCTTATTTTTGCCCGAACCCTTTTGGTTCGCCGGGAAGCCCTTATTTTTGCCTAGGCCAGTCAACCTAGCTGGTCTTTGATTATGCGTAGTATCTTTTCACTATGTCTGCATTGACGGGGTGAGGAAGGTCGTCACCATCCATGGTGGTTAGAATCATATCTCCTCCTGAGAAAATGTTCTTAACCACAAATGGCCCTTCGTAAGTAGGAGTCCATTTTCCCCTGGGATCACCTTGAGGTAATATGATGCGCTTGATCACCAGATCCCCAACTTGATACTCTTGTCGTCTAACTTTCTTGTTAAATGCCTTGATCATCTGTTTTTGATACGTCTGACCATGACAAATAGCAGTAAGTCTCTTTTTGTCGATTAAATTCAGCTGATCAAGCCGGGTCTGAATCCAGTCACCTTCGCTCAAACCTGCATCCTTCATAATCCGAAGAGAGGGTATCTGAACTTCAACGGGAAAGACTTCCTCCATTCCATATACCAAGGAATAGGGTGTTGCCCTTGTTGATGTCCGTGCTGAGGTACAGTACCCATGAAGAGCAAATGGTAACATCTTTTGCCAGTCTTTGTATGTCACAGTCATCTTCTGCATAATCTTCTTAATGTTCTTATTAGTCGCTTCGACAGCCCCATTCATCTTCAGCCGGTAGGGAGAAGAGTTGTGATGCTGTATCTTGAACTGCACGCAGAGCTCGGTGATCATCTTATTGTTGAGATTTGTACCATTGTCTGTAATGACCCTCTCTGGTACATCGTATCGACAAATCAGATTGTGCCGAATGAAACGTGCCACGACATTCTTGATTACAGTAGCAGAGGAAGCTGCTTCAACCCACTTCATAAAGTAATCAATAGCTACCAGGATGAAACGATGCCCATTGGATGTCGTAGGTCTGATCTCACCGATCATGTCAATGCCCCACATTGCAAAAGGCAACGAAGATGTCAAGACGTTCAGAGGAGATGGAGGCATGTTCACTTTATCAGCATAGACTTGGCACTTGTGACAGGTCCAAGAATGCTGATAACAGTCGGCTTCCATTGTGGACCAAAAATATCCTTCCCGAAGGATTTTCTTTGCCATGGTGTGTCCACTGGAATGAGTCCCGAAAGTACCTTCATGTAACTCTATCATGATCCTTTCTGCTTCGTTCTTATCCACACAACGCAGTAAGGTAGAATCATGGTTGCGCTTGTAAAGGATGCCATTGCTGATGAAGAATTTTTCCGCAAATCTCCTCAGAAACTTCTTGTCATTAACAGATGCACCCTCGGGGTACTCCTGAGCTTCAAGATACCTATTCACCTTGTGGAACCAGGGTTTATCTACTGCCTCTTCAGTCCCAATATCACAATAATGTGCAGGTTCATCCAACCTTTCAATGGTAATCCGGGGAGCTTCGTTGTCCCAATTAACTTTGAACATAGAAGACATCCTAGCCAGCGCGTCCGCTAGCTGATTCTCCTCTCTAGGAAAGTGTTCAAAAGTTATCTCCTCAAAATGTGGAAGCAACGTCAGCATATACTCCTTGTAAGGAATAAGATTTTGGTGTTTCGTATCCCACTCGCCTTTGATCTGACTGATCACGAGAGCGGAATCTCTGAAGACACTCAAGAACTTAATCCTTAGGTCAATAGCTGCTCGAAGACCCATAATGCATGCTTCATACTCCGCCATGTTGTTGGTGTAGTTGAAACATAGTCGGGCAGTAAACAGAGTATGAGAGCCTTTAGGAGATATGATCACGGTGCCAATGCCATTACCCAAAGCGTTTGAAGCTCCATCAAAGTACATAGACCATTGGGATCCCTCCTCAGGTCTTTCATCCGGTCCAAGTGTTTCACAGTCAGTTACTATCATGATATTCTCATCCCGGAATTCAAAGTTCATAGACTGGTAATTGTCCACTGCCTGATGTGCCAGATGATCTGCCAACACACTTCCCTTGATTGCCTTTTGGGTCGTGTATTGGATGTCATACTCAGTCAAAATCATCTGCCATCTCGCTATTCTTCCGGACAAGGCAGGCTTTTCGAAGATATACTTGATTGGATCCATCTTTGATATCAACAGAGTAGTGTGAGTCAGTATATACTGTCTCAGCCGGCGAGCAGCCCATGCCAAAGCGCAACAAGTTTTCTCGAGCAATGAGTATCGGGTCTCGCAGTCGGTAAACTTTTTGCTAAGGTAATAAATATCATGCTCTTTTCGGCCAGACTCGTCATGCTGACCCAGCACACACCCTATTGAGTTGTCGAGTACTGTCAAGTATAAGATTAAAGGTCTCCCTTCAACTGGAGGCATTAGAATAGGAGGTTCTTGGAGATACTCTTTGATTCTTTCGAAAACGGCCTGACATTCATCGTTCTATTTTACCACTTGATCTTTCTTCAGTAGCTTGAAGATTGGCTCACAAGTAGCAGTCAGGTGCGAGATGAATCGGGCAATATAGTTCAGACGTTCCAGAAAGCCTCTGACTTCTTTTTCTGTTCGGGGAGCTGGCATTTCCTGTATAGCTTTCACCTTTGCAGGATCCACTCGAATACCTTTTTCACTTACGACGAAACCCAACAGCTTACCAGATCTCACCCCGAAGGTGCACTTGTTTGGGTTTAACCTCATCTTGTACAACTTCAACCTGTCAAACAGCTTCTGAAGATGGTCCAGATGTTCTTTCTCAGTCTGGGATCTTGCAATCATATTATTGACGTATACCTCAATCTCATTATGGATCATGTCATGGAACAAAGCGACCATGGCGCGCTGATACGTTGCCCCAGCATTCTTTAATCTAAAATGCATAACCTTGTAGTAAAAGGTACCCCATTGAGTAACAAAGGTTGTCTTCTCCATATCCTCGGGAGCCATTTTAATCTGATTATAATCGGAGAAACCATCCATAAAGGAGAATACCTTATGTTGTGCGGTGTTATCAACCAGAACGTCGATGTAAGGCAGAGGGAAATCATCCTTGGGGCTTTCCTTATTCAGATCCTTATAGTCAACACACATTTGAACTTTACCATCCTTCTTCGGCACAGGAACCACGTTGGCCACCCATTGTGGGTAAGAAGTAACTGCTAGAAAATCGGCGTCAAACTGCTTCATCACTTCAGCCTTGATTTTCTCAGACATCTCTGGGCGCATTTGGCGAACCTTCTATTTTACTGGAGGACAGTCTTCCTTGGTAGGCACACGGTGAACCACAATATCGGTATCCAACCTAGGCATATCTTCATAAGACCAGACAAAGACTCAACATAGTCACGCAGCATCTGAATCAACCGTTGCTTAACACTAGCTTCCAAATTTGCACCGATCTTGACCTCTCTCTTGTCTACCTCTGTACCCAGATTTACTGATTCCACCAGCTCTTCATGTGGTTGTATGGCCCTCTCTTCTTGAAGTAACTGTCTAGCAAGTTCACCAGGAACTTCGCAATCATCTTCACCTTCGTCTTTGGCTAAGTTGATCGGACTTTCGAAGTCATAACCGGCAGTAGCAGAGTCGTTATCAGTGGGGTCCAGAGTGGATGTAGACCTGTATATGTGAGTGTGTGTGTGTGTAAAATAGTTGTTTTGCCATATATAATAAAAGAAAAACAAGGAGCGCGGAATTTGAAATGCAAGAAACGTCCAATGCTTTTATTAATGATATATGTAGATGACACACATAAAGCCCTCACAAACAAAGCCACGGTGCCCCGGGTAAGACACCGGGCCGTAAAGTTTAAAACATTGTCTGTTACAAATACAAAACAAAAGTCTCATTAATGGGTAACAAAAGAAATTGGGATGAAGTCCTTTGTTATCCAGTTGCTTAGTCCACCATCAGTAGTAGGATAGATCCAACTGTCGAACTCAGATTCTTCAACATCGTCTTCAATGGCATTCACTCCTGAATTACTGATAAACGGGGGAGGTCTTCCGATTCGTGCACTCCAAACAGCCCTCTGAACTTCCGTAATGAAACCCAAAACAAACTTGTTAGTCTTATGTGCAAAATCAGGGAGTTGGCCCCAATTCGCACACCCACCTTTCTCAATAACAGCCCGGGCATCCTTGAAGGAAGCCATCTTCATTGGAGGATTTTCAACAACAGTTTCAGTTGATGCCAGCATCTGGGGAACCTCTTCAAAATGTTGAAACGGGGTTTCAATGAACTCCTCATCCATCTCTACATATCAGAAAGAGTTGAGGTGGCTCACCATGTACTCCTCCTCCCCTCGTACCGTAATAATTTTCCCTTTGACTGGGTATTTCAGCATCTGGTGGAGCGTAAAAGTCACTGCCCCAGCTTTGTGGATCCATGGGCGACCCAGCAAACAAGAATAGGATGGCCAAATGTCCATCACATAAAAAGTAGATGCAAAGATATGAGAACCAACCTTCACTGGAATATCCACTTCTCCATGTACCATTCTCTTTGACCCATCAAAGGCCCTAACAACTATGTTACTTGGCTTCAACTCTAGACCTTCACAGTCCAACCGGTCTAGAGATTTCTTAGGTAAAACATTTAATGAGGAACCAATATCCACCAATACATGAGCTAGAGTAGTGCCTCTACATTCAATGGAGACATGCAGGGCATCATTGTGATTCCTCCCCTTAGCAGGCAAGTCTGCGTCAGAGAAACCCAACCCATTATCTACTGTCAGACTAGCCACACAATCTTTAAACTGATCAGCTGATGTCTCCTGCGGCACGTGCGCAGTCTTCAGGAAAGCAATCAGGGCCTTAACATGGGCCTCTGAACATAGCAACAGAGACAGCATAGAGATTTTGGACGGGTTTTGCTCTAGTTATTCGACTACATTATAGTCGCTCTTTTTGATGATCTTCAAAATTTCCTCCATCTCTTGTCTAGAGGCTTCAACAGTAATTGTCTTCGGTGCCTCCGTCCAGGTAGGCTCATCAGTGATCCCTTTGTCCCGAGTATCAGATGGCTCGGCAACAGGGGTAAGAATGGGAACTTGAACGGGGATAGTATCAGGTGCACTAGCAGGCGTAATAACAACAGGCATCCGAACAACTGGCGGAGAGATCTCCGGGGAGAAAAGTCTTCCTCTGCGGGTGACTTTGGCAGGTCCAACAATATTGCTGACGTCAGTATCAGCCTTTTCAGCACTCAAGTCTTGCTTAACTCCGTGATAGTAAACGTCGGCCCCGTAATGCCATGGGACAGCTTTATCTGACGTATAGGGGATAGGCCCAGGAACAGTGATGATCAAGGGAGCGATTCTCGGAACAGATGTAATTCTAACAGGCTTTCTCGAGGAAGCCTTGGAAGAATTGTCAAAAATGGTGATTATAGCAACTTCTTCAGTAGGAACCAAAGGAACAAAAGTCTTTTCAAACAGAATTTCTTTATTATCCATCAGGCGTTGGACACCTGACTTCAAAAGATGGCAACCGGTAGGTAGGACGGAACACATACGACAACCTTCGTCACAGCCCAGAAATAAACTGGCTAATAGAAGGTTCTTCTTCACAGTCATCAATGGAGTAACAATGTCTTTCACAGAACCCACAAACGAGTCTTCATCTACAACATTCACTCCATGCTTGGGCATAGGAGTAGTCACAACATTAGGCCTTTCAGGTGCTTCGAACTCAATCTCCTTAGCATCAATCAAGTCTTGTACTTTATTCTTCAAGACCCAACAATCATTTGTATCATGCCCCAGGCTATCGGAGTGAAAAGCACAATGGGCATTTGGATTGTACATCGGTGATATTGTATTGGGATTCTTTGGGGCCTCCTTCAGAATCACCAAGGTTGTCTTCAATAACTGTGGAAAAATCTGAGATAAAGTCATGTTGAGTTGAGTGAATTATCTCCGCGGCCTCTCGGCCCTTGGCTGATTATTGCGTTGAGGAGCAACAGCAGGTCTTGATATAACAACCGCATTAACAGCTTGGCGGTGTTCAGGTCTATTATGGGTCTTTAAACTGTAAACAGCGCTTGACTCCTTCTTAAAAGGCTTCTTCTCGGTGCTTGATGAAGCACCCTTCTGTATTTTACTGGATTTGATACCGACCTCAATTCTTTCCCCGGTCATAATCAGCTCAGTAAACCCGAACGATGAACTTCCAATCAGATGGTTGAAATATGGACTAGACAAGGTCCCCAGAAACATATCCACTAGCTCCCTATTAGCCAAGGGTGGTTGCACTCTTACAGCAAGGTCCCTCCACTTCTGAGCATAGTCTTTTAAACCTTCGCCCGCACCCATGGACATACTCTGGAGTTGGGTACGCGTGGGAGCGAGGTCGGCATTGTATTGGTACTGCTTGTAGAAAGCAGCATCCAAGTCCTCCGAATTACGGACACTAGCTCCTTCCAGCTGGTAAAACCATTCAAGCAGAGTCTCTAAGAGATTGTCTTGAAAGAAGTGGATCCAGAGGTTTTTATCAGCGGTGTACTGATGTATCTTTCTAACATACGAACATAGGTATAGCTTTGGACAAGAAACCCCGTCGTATTTAGCAAAGGATGGTGCTTTAAACTTGTGGGGAATCACCACCCCAAATGACAAACCTAGATCACCAAAGTATAACCCAGGGACCTTCTGAATCTCCATCGCGCTTAATCGGTCTTCAAGCTGTTTATATCTATCCTCGGCAGGAGGATACTGGTCTTCGTCAAAGTCAGTCTCGTGGTCAGATACCACAGGGCTAGGGACCCTCCTTTCTTCTTGGTTTTCTCCCCCTCCAGATGAGTGGGATAGATTGACTTCATCTCGCAGCCTGTTTCCAAACCTGTGACCCATGTTCAGGAGGACTGTCTTCTTCTTCTTCTTATCTTTCAAGATAAGGGTCTCCAGATCTTGCTGACCCTTAGCCAAATTCATGAACATTTCCTGAAATTGAGCGTTTTGAACTTGTAGAGCCTTGATAGCTTGATCAGTTGATGTTTCAGCAGACATGATGTGCTGAAATAAACAGCGAAGAAGATGAGAAAATCTGTAAGGGTACCTGTTATGAGGTGCATGGAATGAAATGCACATGATATGATTTCAAAGACTTTAGAGATTCAAATTCGTAAACCAAAATGAAACACACTTTTATTAGATAAACTTTGAATTCAAATGTTCAACAGATGCTTTTAAGGCATTACAAAAAAAGGAAATACTGAAGAATAAATCAAAACTATAAATAATAAAAAGACATCAGCGCTCCCATGGTCGTTTTCCTTTGGTGCTGACATAGTCATTGAGGATCTGCTCATTCTCCAGTTTCCTTGTCAACTTCAGGATCTTTCGCTCTTGCTCGTGATACTTTTCTCTATAAGTATCCCGCTCTTCCCTTAGCTGCATCCAACACCTCTTCAATTCCCCAATGTCAATAGGCATGTAAGGGTGGAGGATGGTAGGAGGTACCCCTTCTTCATCAGCAAGTTCAACTATCACAGGCAAGACAGCTTCGTACGGCATTCCCAGCTTCTGAGCACGTGTACGAACCCACTGGAGATATGGTTCCATTGGAAGAGAAGTCTTCACACCCAGCTCGTGCGGATCAGACCTGTGTACCCTATCCCAGGCTCGTATGAACCTGCGGCATTGCTCGTCACTATCCCCTTGGAAATCAAAGACAATACTTGGCATTAGCAACTCATGAGGTCCTTCCCTCCTAGCTCGCCCAAACTGACGTAAGGCCAAACACAGATAATAGGTGATCCCCTCATTGATTCATATTAATGTAACATTGGGGTACTCCCCACAGCGATCAATAATGGCCACGTCTTCCATACCCTTGATAGTCCAAATGATGTCATCATGAGAGAGAGACATAACCCTGTAGGCCCAACCCATGCCTTCCTTGTTCTTCAAAACTGATTTGGGGAGGTGAGAACTAAACCACCTCGCCAGCAATGGTGCACAACACATAAGGGTTCCCCGCTTCCGAGCAGTACGAGCATAAAGAGAGTGCAAAATGTCACCCAAGAGAGTGGGTACCGGATTACGGGAAATGAAGATCTTCACCGCATTCACGTTAACAAAGGAATCGGAGTTAGGAAACAACACCAAACCATATATGAGAAGAGCCAGAATGTCTTCAAATGCCTGGAAGTCTAGACTGTCCCAGAACTGATTAGCCCGATCAACCAAGAATTTAGCCAAGAAGCCTTTTGTCCCACTTCTAGTCTCCCAGTTTGACATTACCTCAGCCTTTGTCAGATGGAGGGCTAAAGCAATTTCTTCTGGCCTAATTACTTTCTCCCAACCTGTAAACGAGGTCTTCTCTAGAATGGAGATACCAAGCAGATCAGAAAACTCTTCCAAGGTGGGGACCAACTGGTAGTTCGGAAAAGTAAAGCAATGGTACAGTGGATCAAAGAACTGGACTAAGACACTCATCATCTGTTCGTCCATCTTGGAGGTGACCAAACCAAGGAGGTTCCCATGTCTTCTGATAAAGGAAGAAGTATTTGCCATCTTTGCAACCAATTCCTTAAGTTAAGTGGGAATCTGGACAAAGTTGATCTGAATAGTGTTTCTACGCATGGGTGCCATGACCTACAAAATAAAACAAAGATGAATCCCCTCTGTCTTTGAAATAGGTTAGTCCAATGCAATATGCATGCAATGTCATGATGTATGATGTCATGATAGAAACATATCACAAGTATCCACAAATAGCAAACATGGTAAGGGCACACAAGTCACACAGATAGCCCTTAGATTTCAGGCTGGAAAGGAGTTTAGCTATTACCCTCTTTCAGTTTAGTTGGTTCAAACCTATCCTAAAATAGTAACCAGGTTCTAGAGAATCTCAATATCACTGACCACCTCGATCGGTCATAATTCTAGTTTAGCAACCTTTTCTTGCGGCCGGAATCATCACGAGAGTTTGGTCTCAATGAGTGTAGCATAATTCTACTGTTCTATGGCCAAGTTGGTCAATTATAGGTGCTAAGGTCAGTTGGTGCTTAATGACCCCTTAGAAGACCCATATTCTCCTCGTTACGCCACAAGGGATATCGGTACAAACTAAAGTTCCACACCAACGTAGCTACTGTTTCAACCGTATCGGTCTACGCCGTATAGTTCCCTCACAATTTATTGCTACTTACCTAAAGGGTATCCCCCAGATCCGGGTTAGGATCTATAGTAACTCCGATTCAACCCACAAAGACAAAGCATACAAGTCAAGCAATTGAAAACATTATGAACTATTCCTAAGGTACACCTCACTTATAATAAATATGCCCAGCAAAGTCGCCAGTTTTGTGATACGGTGGGAAGAACTGACTGTTTTTTTGGAAATGCTGGTTTGCGTTTTGCGTTTGTTTTCGCAAAATGTTGAGGTAAGCAAGAGTCGCCACCGACTTTTATTTTATCCAACAAGGAAAGGAAAAAAGCATAGAAAAATTCCTTTTTCGAGATATTTCTCGGGTTCGGGGGTAGATTATAGAAAGGGAAGGTGTTAGCACCCTTTCTATCTGTGGTTATCCACGGGCTCTTAGGTACTTGCTCAATTGTTTTCAAAATTGTTTTATTTTTGCTTGTGGGTTTAAAAAAAGTTTTTGTTTTTTAAACTTCGATTTAACTCTTGCTTTTGTCCTTAAGAGTGTAATGAAGTGCTTTTGAAAAATTTGTTCGAAAAGTGTAAGTGTGAAGAGTTTTTTTGTTTTTTTGAAAGAGCAAGTATCTAAGAACCGTCTACCTACTCGAAAAGGGAATCGTTCTAAGCTAATTTCCTTTGGACAATGCTATCCTACTATTAATGAGTAGGTAGCACCGTCGTTGGAGTTTGAGGGTCAATTCGAATTAGGGACATACGATCACCAAAGCAATGTTAGGACGCTTTAGCAGTAACCCTAATGTCTTAGATCATTTGTTTGAGGCAATAATATCCGAGGCAACCGTTTCGAGGCGACTATGATCTTTTAGACAAGAGGGCGATCTCTAAAGTGACCTATACTCAATGACCGCGTATGAAGACAACCAAGTGGGGTGTACCCTAAGAGTGTGCATGTGCGAGTGTGTTGTTTTTCAGTTATTTTTATCTTTGTACATGTTAAAGGTGATCTAATTTGATTTTAAGATTAACATTCAGTCTTGTCATGCAAACTCCATTATCAAACATCTAGCAGTTATAATTTGCGGAAATAAAATGCGGAATTTAAATTACAAGGTGTCGGGTATTTACATCGCCAAAGACAAACCCTTTGAAAAATAAAATAAAGCGATAAAAATAATAAAATGTCATATTTAACTATTATAATCTGGAAGCATGTACATTATTGGATAAGGAAAAGTAAATCGCGACGCAAAATTAAGTCGGACGCATGATTAGGGTTTTGACCCTTTTGGTTAAAAAACATGTCTTTTTGGTTTTTTTGTTGTTTCTAAATTAAGAAAGAAAATAAACCTAAGTTAAATTAATAAATTAATTAAATGAAAAATAAATTATTATTTTTTTGGAGTTTTTGATTATTTTAAGAAAGAAATTAAAATAATTGAATTAGTAATTAAAACCTAATTAAATCTAATCAATTTTAATTATTTACAAAAATAAGTTAGAGTTTTCTAGAATTTAAAAACCTAATTAATTAATAAATTTATTAAGAAAAAATAAAAATAAAAATTTGATTTGAAATAAAAATATTTTTTTTGTTTTTATTTGATAAAAAAGGAATTTTGTTATTGGTTCGAAAATTAAATAAAAATAATAAAACAACTAATAAAAACAAAACAAAATAAAAAAAGAGAGGAGTATTGGGCCTGTTTTGAGGTGTGAGTAGCAATTTTGTAAGCCCAATATTGCTGGCCTTTTTGGACTTTTCTGATCCGGTATGCGCATGTTGACTTGGTTCATGGTGGACCTCCAGCTTTTTGACCACCAGATCTGGCTCTTGGCCATCTAGCATTTGGATGGATGAGGGAGCATGGTAGGCTGCAGATTTCAGCGCGCATGGGAATACCTGAAAACAAAAGTTATTGAGAAAGTGGGGGACCTGGGATTCGAACCCAGGTCCTGAAGGGGATACACTGCTCGCTTTACCACTAACCACATTGCCTTATTTGTCATATTAATGCAAAAGAATAATAATATAATAAAATGAAATCAATTAGTCAGAAAATAAAAAAAAGGGCGCCAAGGTTTGAAATAGCCAATGGACTGGGGACACCTCATCATCCCTGTCCTCAAACCTGTAACAAAAATACCTGCGGATTTGAATCCGCAGCTAAAAGCGCAGGTGTTTACCTTGGGTTTTGGTAAACAACCGCTGATCCTCCAAATGGTTACTTATTTGGTTACTCGCAGGATCGATCAGATTGATCCTAGGACATAGGTTGATTTTGAAGTTTGATCAAGTTGGATAAGGCTTTAAGTAAATTGGCTTTAAATGAATTGCATAAAGGAAAGGCTTGGTAAAATAAACAAGGCTTTAAAGTAAAAGGTTCGACAGGAAATGTAAAGAGAAAAGCAAGTAAAATTCTGGGAAAGTAAATGACTTTAATTGATAAAATTGGTGTTTCACACATACATTTCTCAACAATTCTTTCTCACACGCTGGGTACTCGAATCTATATGAGTGACTTTGTATAGAATTGTGAACACACGCGAGAAACTACATGTCTACTCCTATTTATACTAAAACATCCCAAGTAACCGTCGGGCAGTTACACTGCTTCGAGATCAACCCACTTGGCACGTTCTCCTTGCTCGACGCTCCAGATCTTTGCACGTTTGCACGTGGTAACCGCTGGAAACCGTTTTCCCTCCAAACGCTTGAATTTCAAACTTCTCCACTCTGGACCATCGAACACTTTCGTCAAGAGACATCTTCGACGAGAAACTCCTTCGACGTCGAAGGCAATCAGCCTTCTTCCTTGGAAGAAATCTTCTAAGTACTTTGCCATCTTTCGACGGGCACTTCGACAGACTTAGCCAGTCGAAAGCATCCTTCAGCTTTAATGGCTGACATCAATCAAAACAAAGGTGTCGAATTTAGGAGCCAACAAATTGCCCCCCAAGAATGCCTTATTTCGACTCTGAAAGAAAAAGGCATTCTTTGAAACGCCATTCGACACCTGTCTTTCCACGCTTAGTCATAAGTTAACTTGTGCACTTTTTGTTGCTTTTTACCAACTATTGGCAATCCCAAGAAACCATCATTGATTTGATCCTAGGACGTCACTTTCAGTACGGCGTGCAGTACCAAACGTCATTTCAGAATTTGTCATTATGACAAATCCCAAAAACGAGGACGCACGCTGCGTCCCTCTATCTCTGCAGAAACGGCCAAAACAACAGGAGGCTGCCACGCGTCCCACTAACTCCTGCAGCATTAAATGGCATTTAATGTCCTCGTTATTGGGGATTTTTCCCACTACTATAAAAGCAGTGAATATCCCATTGTGGGACTTTTTACGCCATCTAGCCTTCAAACTTCCCTGTTTTCATACAAGTTTGCTATCTTTGCAGAAAACTCTTCCTCTTCGTCTTCAACCTCATTTCAAACAATGGCCTCTGCTTCTGCTGCTCCTAGTGCTAACGCACCAACTGAACATGTTAAACCCAAAGTTTTCGTCACTGCCCCAGTAGTAAACTCTACAGGCAAACGAAGGGTTCCTGAACCTTCTGACATCGCCGTTCGCGACGCCTACTCACGCCACTTGATGATCCCGGTTGGATACTCCAACCAAATCTTTGCAATGTCTGGCCCCATGAATCCAAGTATCTCTGAAGCTCTGAAGATCAAGAGCTATTTCCCAATAGTCGAGAAACTCAAGCCAGTAGCATGCGCCAAGAAAGACGCAGAAGACAACGAAGACCCTACTCGTGAAAAAATCGACCTCCGCTTCTTCAACAGAGGGGTTAGGGTCTTCAGGTATTGCCCTAACCTTACCTCCGATTATGTTGCTTGGCTAACAAAGTTGGAGAAGCACCAAACCTCGATCTGGAAGGATATGGGAATCTTCGACCTAGTGATGCTGTCGAAGACGGGTTTGAACTACTCCCCGGAGATGCTGATAGCTTCACTGTTGTTCTGGGACTACTCCCATTTTACTTTTCATCTTCCATGTGGGATGTTAACCCCCACACTCTTCGATGTGGCCGCTATTACTGGCCTTCGACCCACCGGGGATTACTTCGATCCGGAGGAGATGTCGGAGGACCAAATTGGCTTCTCTGAGACCAAGCCAACATACACCACTTTCATCAACCATTATCACGACAGGTCGACAGATGCTGTGTCGGATGTTGAACACATAGCGTTTCTAGCCTTATGGCTAACTCGCTTTGTGTTTTGCTCGAAGTCTCTACAGGTGACCAAAAAGATGGTCACTCTTGCTACCCAACTGCATCACCGCCAAAACATCTGTTTGGCAGAACTGATTCTGGCTAGTCTCTATGACTCGATCAACAATGGGGCCACTCTTCTGAAACATATCGAGGACAGGGCCAGTTTGCTACTCGCTGGGCCTTTTTGGCTACTCCAACTGTGGCTCAATGCCACTTTCGAATCTTTCGTGCCCAAGAAAGTTCAGATAAATGAACAGGCTCCAGCGATAGCGAATAGACGCATCGAAGGAATCAGGCTGGCTCTGCTGACACCTACAGACGATGGACTGGAATTTCAACAAACCTTCACCAACTTCGTTCTAATGTTTGCTCGAAGGAAGGAGTTTGTTTCAACTATGGCTCCATTTGCTCAACGGCGGGTGGGGCCAGCATGGTTCACTAGGCCACATCCAAAGGATTCGAGTGGTCCCAATGTCGATGAGCATACAATACTTTGGGAAGCGTTCCTTACACCAAGGATCATGCCGCTTCGATTCAAGAGTTCTAAGACTCATCTGAGTCTGATCGCCTACCAACCAAATCTGGTATCTCGCCAGTTTGGTATTATCCAAACCCTGCCTTCTCCGATTTTTCAAAGAGAGAAGTCAATGTTGTACTTCTGCAACGATTATACAGAAGAAGCTGCCATCAAGCATATCGGAAGATATGCTGGTCGAACAATCCTCTCGCTGTTTGACTACCAGCTTAATTTTCTTTGTTCACCATCCTTCGAGGAGTGGTGGAGAAGCTATTATGCTGAGTACTTCTTCGACGAGAAGGACTTCATGGATGAGCTGCAGAAGTCTTTTGTCCTTGTGTTGGACAAAGTAAAGAAATGTAAGTTCATGTTCCCACATTACTTTTTGTCTTTCTCTTCGACTGCTAGCCTGTTAACTTTTCATTTGCTTTCAGTTGTTCGAAAGCCTGTAGCCAAGAAGGCTACAGAAGGCCAACAAGGAGGAGGCCCTTCAACAAAACCTCCACCGCCGGCGAAGACTACAGCGCCGGCGAAGACCATAAGCAACCAACAGGGGGAAGGCTCTTCGAGGAAGCCTTCTGTATCGGTAACCAAATTTTCTTCATTTTTCTTCTGGCTTTCGATTTTTTATTTTCGATGCAATTATTCAATCGAATTCCTATTGGTTTTCTAGGCACCTTCGCCCAAGAAACGGCCAGGACTGGTGGTCGAATCTGGGAGTGATGACGAAAGTGATTCCCCTCCTGCCCCCTTAAAAAGGCGAAAGTTGACGAAGGATGCTTCTGTTCCTGCTCCTGCTCCTGAAGGTCGAACCGTCAGAATAAAGGTTGCTGTGAGAAAGCCTAGGCCACCTCCAGTGATCATCGAGGAGCCAACTGAGGAGGAACTAAACATTCTTCTTAACAAGCCTGTCGAAAGTGACAATTCCAACCCTGGGGCTGAGGTTAATCCACAGGTAATCCCTTAGACCTTTTTTATAACTTAGGCATAGATACCCATATTCGATTGTGTCTCTTTCGACATCTGAAGATTTGTCTTCTTTCCTTTTTCAGGACACTACTGAGAGTTCTCCGCCAAGGACCTCAGAAACGCTGGAATCTGCTGAACTTAGCAGGCCTCAGGAAAAAGGCTTAGGCAATGACGAAGCCCATACTGAGAATGAGGCCAATGCTGAAACAGTAGAAAAACCAGCGGAGGAGCCTCAAGCGGAGGAACCACAGCCAGAAACGGTTCAGGTGGTGGATTTGTCAGAAGAGAATCATGAAGAAAGGGACCAAGGCAATGATGGCGAAGAAACTCAAAATGCTGCCGTCGAAGAGGACCAAGGTGGTACTGGCGAAGAACACCAGGGTGACGCTAGCGAAGAACCACAAAATGACGCTGGCGAAGGACCCCAGGGTGATGCTAACGAAGAACCACAAGTTGACGCTGGTACTGCCTCAGTCCGAGTCGAAGAGCAACCAGTCGAGGCACCTAACACTCAAGAACCTCAAACCCAAGATAATACTGTTGCAAGGGTTACCTCCTCGAAGCACAGGTCAAAAGAGGACTTGGAACTCTTGAAAGAAACTGACCCTGTTAGCTACCTCAATGCCATCATCGAGAGTAAGAGTTCGTCTGACGCGAGTCAGGAAGTTCCTACCCTGTCGGGGAAGTCTACTGAAACTTCTCCCCTTGATGATGCTTTGGCGAAGGTTAAGGCCCAGTTCTTCAAGAGGGACTTGATGAAGGCTTTAGAGGGGGACCCCACTGCTCCATCATGCTTAAAAGAGGTCTTGAATGCTGTCGACTTTGAAGCTGTAGCCCCAGAAATCTCAGACTTGATCATGGAGTTACACTCTATGATTGATCAAGTCTCAGCGGATTACAGGCGCCAAAGAGGGTTTAACAGTCAGCTTGAGGTGTTGTATGGCAAAAGCTCCTCTGCGTGGACTGCTGTCTTAGATTCGACTTCTCGAATTGCTGAGTTGTCGAAACAAAAAGCGTCTGCACAGGAAAGAGTCGATGCCATTGATCGAGAGAATGTTTCCTTCCGGGCACAAATCGCCGAAATAGAGGCGAAGATAAACGCCAACACTGTACTCAAGGAGGAAATTCTTTCGACCATCTCAGACACTGAGAGCCAGACTGAGATCAAACAAGGCCTGGAATTCGCTGAGAGGGCCCAAAGCCTCGACGTTCAAATTGCCAAACTAGTGCAGGAAAACTCCTGGTGCAAGAAGAGGTTGGAGCTGCAGCACGCCAAGTATCTTCGACTCAGGAACTCTCTTACCTTTTGATTGATTCTCTTTTGTAACCATCTTCTGTAATCGTTATTCGACAACAATTGCCATCTTGGCTGAAATTAATAAAATTTCTATTTTGGCATTTTTATGGTTAATTTAGACTTGTTCTTTTATTATTTTATTTTTATCTCTTGAAGTATAGGTTTGTATTTTTTCAAATATTTACCATTTACTCTCAAGAGCCTTTTATCTCTATCTAACTCTTCGACTTCATAGGCTCCACCAGAAAAAGTTTGGATAACTCTGAATGGTCCTTCCCATTTGGGTGACCATTTCCCCATGCTTCGATCCCTTCGATCCATGGGAAGAATTACCTTCCAAACTAGCTCTTCAGGCAAAAATACCTTAGGTTTTACCTTTTTATTATAAGAGTCTTCTACTCTTTTCTTCTGAAGCCTGAGTAGGTCGAGAGCGTGTAATCTCTCTTCGTCTAAATCCACCAGTTCATCTAACATCATGTTCCAATAAACTTCAGAAGGAATATCATAATGCCTCTGAACCCTTGCAGATTGAAGACAAATTTCTGCTGGCAACACTGCATCATGGCCAAAAGTTAGCCTATACGGTGTTGTACCAGTGGCTTCTTTTGGGGACGTTCGACAAGCCCATAAAATCTGGTCTAACGTCTTATGCCAATTCTTTGGTTTCTTCCCAACATGTTTCTTTATCAAGCCAATCACCACTTTGTTAGCTGCTTCGACTTGACCGTTCGCCTGTGCATAATAAGGCGTGGATGTTAGGAGTTTGAAACCTGTTTCCTGAGCAAATTCCTGCATCTTTCGACCAATGAAAACTGACCCTTGATCAGTTGTTATTGTCTCAGGAATTCCATATCTAAAGATAATGTTCTTTTGAATAAATTCAATGACATTTTCTTGGTCCACATTGACTAACGGGACAGCTTCGATCCACTTAGTAAAATAATCAATGCCTACCAATATGTATTTCTGACTCTTTGATGATGCTGGTCGAATCTCTCCAATGAGGTCCAACGCCCATCCTCTAAAAGGCCAAGGCTTCACTATCGAGTGAAGTTCGCTTGCTGGTACATGTTGGATGCCTGTATGGACTTGACACTCTTGACAACCCTTGGCGAACTCAACACAATCTTTCAGCATAGTGGGCCAATATAGTCCTTGTCGAAACAACAACCATTTCATCTTATGGCCTGCTTGGTGAGCCCCACATGCCCCAGCATGCGTCGTCGAAAGGGCTATGTATGCTTCAGTCTCACTTAAACATTTCAGCAACACCCCTTCAGGCGTCTTCTTGAATAACTCATTACCTATGAGTACAAAACTCAACGCCATGTATTTTGTTTTTCGTTCTGTCGAAGCTCCTGGATTTTGAAGATAGTCCACAATGGGTTTCCTCCAATCTTGCTCTGACAAATTATCAATGAACGAAATCTCGAAGTTACTGTGATCAGCATATCCTAGTCTCGTCGATTCCAAGTCTGTTGGTGATAGACAAGTTGCTTTTATCTTCTCTCGAACTTCGATTGCTCTTTGTAACTTCGTTTTTGAAATCTTATACCCAGATGCAATTTGTGCCAAGTCATTGGCTATTTGATTTTCGACTCTGGGTATGTGTCGAATATTGACCGTTTCAAATTTTTTCAATAAACGATTTGCTATCACAAAGTACATAATGAGATTTTCTCTTATGCATTTATATTCCTTTGTGACTTGCTTAATGACTAACTCTGAGTCTCCCATTATTTCGACTCGAGTTGCCCCCAATTCCAACAATATCTCAAGGCCAGTAATTAGAGCTTCATACTCAGCCTCATTGTTCGAACAAGAACCTGATATTTTGTACTTGAATGTTGTTGGAATTTTATCTGGAGAAATAATCAAGACTCCTACCCCTGTTCCATCTTTATGGCTGGAACCATCGAAGTAGAATTTCCAAGGCTCTATCTCCACATAATTAATATCCTCGACTTGAATTGAGTGGTCGACTATGAAATCTGCAACCACTTGTCCTTTTACTGCCTTAAGAGGCATAAAGGTCAAGGAGTATTCAGTTAATGCTAATGCCCATTTGCCAATTCGACTATGCAAGATAGGTTTCGACAACATATATTTGAAAACATCAAAATGAGACGAAACATAAACATCAACCAGTTTTATATATTGCTTGAGTTTTGTACAAGAAAAATACAGACATAGACACAATTTTTCAACTTCGCTATATCTAGTTTCTGCATCATTCAAAACTCTACTGAGATAATAAATGGGTCTTTCGACTCCATTCTCATCCTCTTGGGCTAACATGCTTCCCAGAGTTTTGTCGGATGCAGCTATGTACAATCTCATACTCCTATTGCTACAAGGAGGCACCAAAATAGGTGGCTTAGTGAGGTACCCTTTGATTTTGTCGAAGGCTTCTTGTTGCTCCTGCCCCCATTCGAACCCCTCTTTATTCAGTCGAAGTAAGGGTGAAAAGGCCTGAGCTTTCCCACTTAGATTAGATATAAACCTCCTTAAGAAATTTATCTTGCCTAAGAGAGATTGCAATTCCTTCTTATTCGATGGCGCTTTCGCTTCCAGAATTGCCTTCGTCTTGTTCTGGTTGATTTCGATTCCTTTCTTGTGGACAACGAAGCCCAAGAAATCTCCAGCTTTCACACAGAACGCACACTTCAAAGGGTTCATCTTCAGACCATGTTCTCTCATTCTTTCGAATGATTGTCGAAGGTGGTCAATGTGATTCTTCCTGGAAACAGATTTTATAACAATATCATCAATATATACTTGCATAAAAGTGTTAATAAAATCATGGAAGATAGTATTCATTGCTCGCTGGTACGTTGCCCCAGCATTTTTTAGGACAAAAGGCATCACTACCCATTCGTAAGTGCCTAAGGCCCCAGGGCATCGAAAAGCTGTTTTCGACACATCCTCTTCAGCAATGAATATTTGATTATATCCTGAATAACCATCGAGCATACTCAGGTATTCATAGCCAGCGGCAGAATCGACTAGCATTTCCGCCACAGGCATAGGATATTCATCTTTGGGGGTAGCAGCATTCAAATCTCTGAAATCTATGCACACCCTTAATGTACCATTTTTCTTAATTACTGGCACAATATTTGCAATCCATTCGACATACCTTGTAACACGGATGAATTTGCATTTCAGAAGTCTTTCGACCTCCGTTTTGATCTTCGACAGTATTTCTGGAGCGAAGCGCCTTGGATTTTGCTTGATTGGCTTCTTTCCAGGTTTGATTGGCAACTGAAGTTCTACCAATCCTCTGTCGAGACCAGGCATTTCGTCATAATCCCATGCAAAACAGTCTTTAAACTCTTTCAGCAATTGGATTACTTCCAACCTAAGTTCTGGATCGATTTTGGCGCTGATGTAAGTTGGCCTTTTCTCTGATCCTTCGCCTAAGTTGATTTCTTCTAAAGGGTCTTGTGCTTACATTTTAATGTTGTTCGCCAAGGGATCCTTTTCGAAGCCCAAAGGCTCATCGTCATAGATGGCGTCGAGCCTCTGTTCCTGCATTTCTTCTGGCATGATATCAGGAGGTTTTGGATCGAAATCCTTTCCTGGGCCAACAGCAGATATTCGTTGATCATTGGCCTGTGTGGCCATGTACTTTACTTCGGCTTCGAGAGCCGTTATCATCTTGGTTTCGGCTACATAAGCCGAAATTCGCTTCAAAGATAGTGACTCAGTCATTATCACTGAATTCACTTCCCTAACCAGTTGGTTGGATATCAGTTAACCCACTGAAGTCTATGTGGGACAAGTCTTCTCTGTCCCATTGGAAACCATGCTCAGGATGCAGGTATAGGGAACAAAAGGTGTTTGGCGCTGGCGCCATGTCGAAGTCAGGTGTTGGACATGGCCCTATGTGAGCCAAGTTTTTGTCGAAATCTGCCACACCCAAGTGATTCACTTCGCCAAGGTAGTATCTTTGATCTGCCTCTATGTTTTCGACCATCCCATCTGGACGCCATAGCAGCAGCCTTTGGTGCATCGATGAAGGCACATCGCCTACACCATGAATCCATTCACGGCCTAACAAAAGGTTGTAGTTAGGTTTGGCCGATATGACCATGAACATCGTTGGTCGAAGGATAGACCCAACTTTGATATCTAGCTGGATCACTCCCATAGTGGTCCCTATGCCGCCCTCATAGTTCGACAAGACCATGTTGTGAGGTTTAATTTCCTCATCCCTTTTGCCAATTTTCCTTAGCATAGAGTGAGGGATAATATTGATAGTTGCCCCACAATCGACCAATATTTTATTCACAGTAGTTTCTTCGAGCTTAGCCCTTATGAACAAAGGCTTGAGGTGATTCTTCATCGCCTCTGTAGGTGGCTCGAAGAAGCCATTTTATTCCTCAGTAGTGCCATTGTCCATGACAAAGTAGCACACTGGCCTATGTTTGGCCATTTCTTGTTCCACTTCCCAGTCACTTGCTTTGACTTCTACCTGTCGATTGAATTCCGTGGGCAGCACTGAAACAATATTCACCATTATATCCAAAGTATCGTCAGACTCAGCATCATCTTCGTCTTCGACTTCACTTTGGTTAGGCCAAACTAGCCTGTTGGTAACTGGCTCTCTCTCTAGAGGCTTCCTTTGTTTCCTTTGAGGAACATTCGAACTAGTTTCTGCCTTAGGTTCGTTGGCAGCCTCCCTTTCAGCTTTTCGTCTCCTTTGATATCTCCTCCATTGAGATCGAGACATAGGGTTTTTACCCTTGTAATTGCTGGACACTTGTGTAACCTTAGGTGCAACAACTTGAGGCTCTTTCTTTTGAGTCAAAGAGGAACCTCTTGGCACATCGAAAGAATGCCATTTCTCCTCACTTGGCCTTTTCCGGCCAGAGGTTTTGTACCAAGTGTCTACTGGCACATTTGTTGGAGGCCTAAAAGTCAATGGCCTCTTGTCTTGATTAGAACCCCTTCTGGGATCATGTCGAAGGTCAGCATTCTCCCTTCTCTTATTCGCTGCTCTCACGCCTTGAATGTGCTCAGCAGCTTTTTTATCAAAGATCGAACTGCATCTTGGACACAGCATCACCTCTGATTTCTTCTTCTGACATCTTTGTAAAAAATCTGCCAAGTTTTCGTTTTCCCGAGGGAAAGCCGTCTTATTAGCCTGCTCTTGCCTTATGGCCTCTTCTGATGCTTTTGGGTCAGAAAGTTCGACCATGTTGATATTCATTGTATCTTTGCTAGCAAGAGTTAACTGCTTCATTTGTATCTCCAGATTCTCCGTCTGGCCTTGAACAGTGGCCAAGTGGGAACTGGGTTTTGATCCAGTTTTTTTTGCTTCAGCAGTCTCCGACTTCGGGTTTTTGACCGCTTTCTGGACAGCTTCAATTGTCTTCCTGGATAAAATTCCAGAAAAACTGCCAAAGATTGGCATGTTGATGTGGTCCTTTGAGACTTCGACCATGGTAATGCCTGGCTTCTTCGACTGGATCCTGGTTGCCTCTATCATGTTCACCTCAGAGGGTTCAGCGTAGTGGGCTTCAGCCTTCAGTGGATTGGAGTCGATAGCCATGGGGGATTTGTCTGCAAACTTTAATCTCCCTTCCTCAATAGCGTCTTGCACAAGATTCCTGAAAAGAAAACATTGAGAAGTTTTATGGCCCAAAAAATTATGATATTTGCAAAAACCTCTCTTCTTTCTTTGATCAAGAGGAGGCACTTTTACCCCAGGGGGCACTATCATTTGGCCATCTTTAACTAGCAAGTCGAATATTTCGTCACATTTTGTGATGTCAAAACTATAAGTCTTTTTTGGGAACCTATCATTGGTCCTATCTGGACCAATGGGATTTTTCCCATTTGAGGGGACTAACAGTTTACAAGAGTATGGTGGCCCTTGTTTCAGTTCTGCTAAATCGACTTCTCCTTCTTCGACAGTTAAAGTATCGTCGAAGGATTCTAGATCTTCGTCATCCATCTCAACGTACGCTATTCTCTCTCTCTTGTGAGTTTTCGTTGCCTTAGCTTTTTCAGCTTTGAGGCGTTCGACCTGTCGAACTCTATCGGCCAGTTGGGCCATGTCTCTTAGGTACTGGGTGTCTAGCTTCTTCCTAATGGAATAATCTAAACCGCCTGCGGCTATTTCGACCAACTCATGTTCTGGCACTTGTGTGAAACATCTCGCCTTGAGCAACCTAAACCTATTCAGATATTCGTCTATAGGTTCAGTGAAACGTCTCTTCACACTGGCCAGTTCTTTCAGGCTTATCTTGGTTTGCCCCATGTAGAATTGTTCATGGAACAATCTTTCCAACTGGGTCCAATGATGGATCGAATTGGGGGGGAGAGTTGTAAACCAAGTAAAAGCGTTCTTGGTTAAAGAACTTGGGAAGTACTTGATCCTTAGGTTTTCGTTATTCGAAATGTCTCCTGCTTCGATCAAGTATCTCGCCACATGCTCGACAGTAGATTCTGTCGTGTCCCCAGAGAACTTAGTAAATTTGGGGACTTTGCATCTAGGAGGTAAGTCCGTTTGCAACACGTATTCTGACAATGGAGATGTAAAGTTGGGCCTTCGAAAGCCCATGTTCATCCCATTCTGAGTCATGATCCTTTCGATCATGGTTGCCAGATTGTTTTCCAAACCCATGTTTTGGTATTGGATATGCTGAACCACTTCGTCAGCATTTTGGTTTCTGTTAACTAACCTTACCTCTGAGGCTATTACCCTAGGCTCTTCGACAGGTTGTTCCAACCGTGCCCTAAGGTTTTCTTCGACAGGCTGTTGAGCCTGGTTAATGGTGGTTTCTTCCTCTACAAATATCCCCTGATTTCCCCTTATCTGCGCCCTTTGGGGCTGTCGAATAGGTGGGGGTACTCCAAAGAAGTCAGCCAAACGCGTCATTTGCGCTGTAACTTGCTGATTCGATTGAGTAGTGTTTTGTATTAGAGGATTCAGCACTGTACTCAAAGTTTGTGCCAACATTTGCACCATATCATGGTTGCTTTCGTCCATTTGTTGCCTCAAGACTGCTGTCGAGGCATTTGTAAGGCCATGGGCTACTTGGGACGTTCCTCCTAAGAGTTGGGTCCTATTTCTATTCGCCATGCCTACTCCAGAGCCTTGGAGGGGCGAAGAGGCACTCACAAAAGGGTCTGAAAAAGTGGACGCAGCATTCGTCAGGCTTGCCACTTCAGAAGTTGGCATACCATAGAATGGAATAAATCCTGGGGGAACGAAAGGCCTTGTGCCTAAATTTCCCCTTGGTGGGGGAGTTCCCAAAGGTATCCTGGGGCCTGTTAACGAAGTTATTGGCCCCGTGGTTGTGACCGATACTGCTGGTGTCGAACCAACATTTGTCGCTTCACTTACGGTCATATTAACCGTTGCTCCCACACTCGTTTGTGGGATTTCGTTATTGTTTGGCGGATTCGCCATCTCTTCCCTCCTTCTGGCAGTATTGTTATCGTTAGTGTATATTCTACCACTTCTCAATAACATACAACTCGAAAAGATGAGATTATTTTCAACAATCAACACACAGTCCCACCAGGTGTGCCAATTTGTTTACCTTGGGTTTTGGTAAACAACCGCTGATCCTCCAAATGGTTACTTATTTGGTTACTCGCAGGATCGATCAGATTGATCCTAGGACATAGGTTGATTTTGAAGTTTGATCAAGTTGGATAAAGCTTTAAGTAAATTGGCTTTAAATGAATTGCATAAAGGAAAGGCTTGGTAAAATAAACAAGGCTTTAAAGTAAAAGGTTCGACAGGAAATGTAAAGAGAAAAGCAAGTAAAATTCTGGGAAAGTAAATGACTTTAATTGATAAAATTGGTGTTTCACACATACATTTCTCAACAATTCTTTCTCACACGCTGGGTACTCGAATCTATATGAGTGACTTTGTATAGAATTGTGAACACACGCGAGAAACTACATGTCTACTCCTATTTATACTAAAACATCCCAAGTAACCGTCGGGCAGTTACACTGCTTCGAGATCAACCCACTTGGCACGTTCTCCTTGCTCGACGCTCCAGATCTTTGCACGTTTGCACGTGGTAACCGCTGGAAACCGTTTTCCCTCCAAACGCTTGAATTTCAAACTTCTCCACTCTGGACCATCGAACACTTTCGTCAAGAGACATCTTCGACGAGAAACTCCTTCGACGTCGAAGGCAATCAGCCTTCTTCCTTGGAAGAAATCTTCTAAGTACTTTGCCATCTTTCGACGGGCACTTCGACAGACTTAGCCAGTCGAAAGCATCCTTCAGCTTTAATGGCTGACATCAATCAAAACAAAGGTGTCGAATTTAGGAGCCAACAGCAGGCCTATGCTAAAATTCTCTCCAGGCCATATAAATCCATTCCAAGAACATGGTTCAATTCGTCATGGCCTCCTGATCAAAATCGTGTTCTTCTTGAGTCTCAATTTCACCTGAGACAAAAGTCCCTAAAAACAACAACAAAACCCTAGCCATGGTGTTTTGCAAAACAGGTCATATGAATGAAATTAAATGATGCAGAAAGTTTGGAAATGTTCTTGTGATCATAAATATGCCATTAGTTTTCTCAAATGATGCAAGAACAAATCAAATCGAATTCAAGAACAGGGTTGTGTTACGTGAGACTTATAGTGCATTTAGAAGCCTGAAAATGCTTGGGTTTGGTTGGGATGGCTTATGGGAATGCCCATGAAGCGATTGGAACAGGTCTCGATCCCTGAAAACACCTCTAACCTGGATTTCAACCTCAAGCTTTTTTGTGATTTTTTCAGTTCTTGTTCTGCCTCTCTCCATGATTTTCAACCCTTATTTTCTATCCTTCAGCTTGCTTATGTATTGTGCTTTGCATTAGGTCTACAAACTTGACTCAAATCTTTCCATATCAATGCCCATGAATTGGATTTGATCTCCATTTACAAACTTGCCAAATTTGATTCATTTCAATCTTTTTGCACATGATTTGATTTGATACGAATTTGATGGTGATGCTAGCTGTGAACAAAGCCTAAAACAATCAGAAAATCATGAGTTATTAATTCCTTGGATTTTATATGATTTTATTTGATTAAAAATGAATAAATTCAAATAAAAATCAAATTAAATAATAAAAATGAGATATGGGCACATGGATGGAGCTAGGGCACGTGGGTTATATTGAAAACTCAAATCAAGTGAAAAAGAATGGGCCCATTTGACAAAATTTGAAGTTTTGGGGATAGTTGACTTTTGGCAATTTTGCAAAAAAAGTCCAACTTCAACAATGCATAACTTCTTCAATTTTGGAGTTTTGGAGATGTTCCTTGGCTTTATAGAAAGCTTGAGATGTCCTCTAACCAACCCTTTTGGTCTCATTTCATTTTGATATTCCACGCTCAAGTTATAAGCTTTGGAAAAAAAGGTGTTTTTGTTGACTTTCAAAAATGACCTATAATGTCCAAATTCATAACTTCTTGTGAGTGCATTTTTTGATCTTGGCGTGTGAATATGTATTGTAGGGAATTGCATCCTATCCAAAATGAGATTTGGATGGGTTATTTCGCATAAAGTATGAGAAAGTTATGCTTGGTCAAAGTTGAGTTGACTTTTCCTACAAAACCCTAATTTAGCAACTTTTGAGTCTTGATGAATTTTGAGCAATCCTTGATGAATCATGATCAACCCTTGATAAAATGATGAAATATCCTTCAAAATGAAAATGTTGGCAAAAATTCTTGAAGTTTGATTGTATATAGGTCACAGTTGACTTTTGCCCTAGCATAGTCAATTTTTGGACCTTTTGAGCAATTGACTGAGCAAACTTCCTCTGCAAGGCTTGAAATTTGACATGGATGATCTTGAGAACACATTAGGACCTTGGTGAGAACTTTAGGTCATTTGGACTCAAGGATCTTGATGCAACACAAAACCCTAATTTGGGGTAGACTGCCTTAGGAGATAGCTTGTCTGACCAATTCTTGAGTAACCTTGAGCAACTTAGAGATTTTTCTTGCAATGTTTTGAGGAATATGGGAGGGAAAATTTTGGGGTACAACATAAAGGAACAAATATCCATACTTGGGAGGATTTAGCTGCTGCCTTTTACCGCCAATATAAATATAACACCAATCTCGCGCCAACTCGGGTGCAACTACAAGGCATGACCATGGGTTCAAATGAGGGCTTCAAGGAATACGCCTAAAAATGGAGAGATCTGGAAGGCCGGGTGCAAACACCTATAACTAATAGAGAATTAGTAGAAATGTTTATGGGAACATTGACTGGTCCATTTTTTAACTTGCTGATTGGAAGTTCATCATCTGGATTTACTAAATTGATCTTGACTGGTGAGAGGGTCGAAAGCGGGATTAAAAGCGGGAAGATACCCACGGCCTCCACCTCAAATGCTGTGAAAAAACTATTTATTGGTAAAAAATAGACTAATGCTATATATGGATCAAGAAGCCGTACTAAGAATGGGCGTCATCATTCAGTAGGGTGAGTATTAATTTCCAATCCTACACCTACTCAACAACAACAAGGGAATAGGCGTAGGACGATGTTTCAAGAAAGGAAGTATACAAATATCAATATGTCACACTCTCAAGAATTACAACACTTACTAAAAGAGGAGCTGGTTACATTAAGGGATCCTCCCAAAAATCCTGATACCTCCTCTCCTAAATAAAATCCCAATGCAAAATGTGCTTACCATTCAAACAATCCTAGACATGATACCAATGATTGTTGGTCTCTGAAGAACAAAATCCAAGACCTGATTGATAACAAGACTATTGAATCGATCCTCCACCAACTCCCAATGTGATCACCACACCCATGCCTAATCATGGTAAGGGTGTCAATGCTATTAAATATGCTTCTTTTGTTTCCTCCATCAAAGATTTGACCACTCCTTTGAAGTATGTGAAAAAGAATTTGCTGAAAGCCAGTGTATTTCCAAGCTATTTTGAAGGTTGTTATCATTGTGCTATATAAATTAATGGTTGTGAATGGATGAAGAAAGGTGTCCAACACCTGATTGATAGCCATGAGATTCTATTTGAAAAAACTCCATCTGTGGAAAGATTGACCCAAAGTGTATCTCAAGAGTTTGAAGACGTGTCCATTATTACTATCTCAAACACTCCTATTAGGATCACCTCCGAAGGTCCTATTAAGATTCCTGCTAAACCAAAAATAACTCCATTAATTATCACCATACCTGGGCCAGTCCCATACTCTTCTGATAAGGTTGTGCCCTGGAATTATGGGGCGGACGTGTATTACTATGGTATCAAACAAGATTCATGGATTGTCAAAGATGAAACTGCTGACATTACAAACATTGATGGATCAAGTAAAGTTACTAGGATGGGGAGGATCTTCTCTCTATAGATTTCACCTCCGACAACCACTACTACACCTATTTGTATTACCGTTGTTAAACCTATTGTTGATACTCGAGGAAAGGAAAAAATGACTGAGCCTGCTAGGACAGAGGGGCCCGCAAAAGATATTACCATTGAGGACCCATCTACCCAAGATATGGAGGAGATTCTTAAAATTATCAGAAAAAGTGATTACAAGATAGTGGAATAGTTGGGGCAAACACCCTCGAAGATTTCCATGTTGTCATTGCTGCTATGCTCCGAGGCGCATGCCAAAGCACTGATAAAATTCCTAAAAAATGCACATGTCCCACAAGAAACTACGGTCGACCAATTTGAAAACTATGTAGCATGCCTGACTGCTGACAACAGTTTGGGATTTCTGGATGCATATTTGACCCCGACTGGGAAGAATCACAACAAACCTCCGCATGTTTCCATCGAGTGTAAAGGAACCACTTTAGCACATGTGTTAGTGGATATTGGGTCCTCCTTGAATGTCTTACCAAAAGGTGCTCTAGATAGGTTGGACTGTGAAGGTTTAGTGCTGAAACCTAGTGACATTATTGTCAGAGCTTTTGAAGGATAAAAAAGAATGGTCTATGGAGAGGTTGATCTCCCTATCAAGGTTGGGTCTCAGGTCTTCAACTTAACATTCTATGTGATGGATATCCGCCCGGCTTATTCTTTTATGCTTGGATGCCCATGGATACACAGGGCAGGTGCGGTTACCTCCACATTACACCAAAAGCTGAAGTACCCGGTCAAAGGGAAAGTTGTCATCGTCTGTGGGGAAGAACAGTTTATGATCAGTCATCTGAATTCATTCAAGTATGTTGAAATGGATGGCGAGTTTATTGAGACCCATTGTCAAGAATTAAAAGTGGTCTCTCTAATGGTTGATGTTGCCAAAGCCACTCCTGACACTCCAAAAGATGGTAAAGATACACCAACGATGGCTTCTCTCAAAGATGCTAGTGATGTTGTTGAAGACGGAGGTTGCACCATTTGGGGACAACTTCCTGATATCCCATACAAGTCAAACAAATTTGGGTTGGGCTTCACTTCCAAAGGTCAAAAAGAGGCTCAACATGCTCGTGCAGGGAAACCACCTCTCCGCATTAGTAACTATGAAGTTAATGCTCTTGAAGACTTTGACAGTGACGGTGACTGGGACGACTGGATCTACCCAACCGCTAATGGAAGACTCAACAACTGGCAGACCAAGGACTTCATCCCAATCTTCTTCAGCCAGGAGTAAATGCCATTTCCTTTTTTATTTATTATTTTGAGAAATTTGTCTGTAATTTCCATTGAAATAATGACTTTAAACCATGTGCCTTTCCCGGGGCACAATGGTCAATTTGTTAAGGGTTTGTCATTTTCATATGCCATATGTGTATTTTAATGAAATACGTTGGACTATTTTGCATTCAAATTTTGTGCTCTTTTTCTTTCTTTTACTTGACTGCATTTTCAAATAGCCATGTGACCTTACACATACACACATTTGCAAATCCACTTCCACTCTGGATCTCATTGACAATAATTCTTCTATTGCCATTTATGACTTTAAAAATCCAATCTATCAAGCCGAAGACGAAGGTGAAGAATATTGTAAGATACCTGGGGAACTCGCTGAACTCCTGATACGAGAGGAGAAAGCCATTCAACCGCATGAAGAACCAATTGAAGTGATAAACCTGGGTACTGAGGAAGACAAGAAAGAAGTCAAGATTAGCGCCAACCTGGAAGACAGTATCAAGGGAAGATTGGTTCAGATGTTGCACGATAATGTTGAGGTGTTTGCTTGGTCATACGAGGATATGTTAGGTCTTGATACTGATATCATAGTTCATCGTCTGCCAATGAAAGAGGGTTGTCCTCTGATCAAACAAAAGGTTTG
Organism: Vicia faba; assembly: GCA_948472305.1. Classification (NCBI taxonomy): domain Eukaryota; kingdom Viridiplantae; phylum Streptophyta; class Magnoliopsida; order Fabales; family Fabaceae; genus Vicia; species Vicia faba. The sequence continues at coordinate 1,566,860,548 of OX451737.1, read as the reverse complement.
TCGCATGAGTCCAGATATGTCCAAGAAGATCAAGGCTGAGGTAATGAAATAGTTCAATGCAGGTTTCCTGGTAGTAACATCATATCCCCAATGGGTCGTAAATGTTGTTCCAATGCCGAAGAAAGATGGAAAGGTTCATACGTGTGTAGACTATAGGGATTTAAATAGGGAAAGCCCCAAAGATGACTTTCCTCTACCACATATTGATGTCTTGGTTGACAACACTGCTCAACACAAAGTGTTCTCCTTCATGGATGGATTCTCAGGTTACAACCAAATCAAAATGACGCCTGAAGACATGGAGAAAACCACTTTTATTACACAGTGGGACACCTTCTACTATAAAGTCATTCCGTTTGGGCTAAAGAATGCAGGCACAACTTATCAACGGGCTATGGTGCCCTATTTCATGACATGATTCATCATGAGATAGAAGTATATGTCGATGACATGATTTCAAGATCACAGACTGAGGAAGAACACCTTGATCATTTGCACAAGCTATTTGAAAGGTTGAAGAAATACAAGTTGAGGCTGAATCCCAACAAACTCACTTTCAGGGTGAGGCTTGGAAAACTCCTAGGCTTCGTTGTAAGTGGAAAAGGTATTGAAGTCGATCCTGCAAAAGTCAAAGCCATACAAGATATGCCAACTACCTATACTGAGAAGGAAGTCAGGGGCTTCTTAGGTCGACTCAGCTATATTTCCTTATTCATCTCCCACTTAGCTACTACTTGTGAGCCAATCTTCAAAATGTTGAAGAAAGATCAAGTAGTCAGATGGAATGACGATTGCCAAGCAGCTTTTGGCAAGATCAAGGGTTACTTACAAGAACCTCTAATCCTGATGCCTCCAGTTGAAGGAAGACCTCTGATCATATACTTGATTGTGTTAGAGAATTCAATGGGGTGTGCGTTGGGCCAACATGACGAGTCTGGTCGAAAAAAGCATGCAATATACTACCTTAGCAAAAATTTTACAAACTGTGAAACTATATATTCGCTGCTCGAGAAAACGTGTTGCACTTTGGCATGGGAGGCTCGTCGACTAAGACAGTATATGTTGACTCATACCACTCTATTGATTTATAAAATGGATCCCATCAAGTATATCTTCGAGAAGCCAACCCTCTCCGGACGAATAGGCAGATGGCAAATGATCTTGGCTGAATATGACATCCACTACACTACATAAAAAGCAATCAAAGGAAGTGTGTTGGAGGATCATTTGGCGCATCAAGCTATTGATGATTACCAATCCATGAACTTTGAATTCCCGGACGAGAATATCATGCTGATAACCAACTGTGAAAAGCTTGGACCATATAAAGGACCTGAACAAGGATCCCAATGGACTATGGTTTTTGATGAGCCTCCAATGCATTAGGTAACGGATTGGTGTTGTGACCATATCCCCTAAAGGTTGCCATACACCTTTCACTGCCAGACTTTGTTTCGACTGTACCAACAACATGGCCGAGTATGAAGCTTGCATTTTGGGCCTTAAGGCCGCCATTGAGATAAGAATCAAATTCTTAAGCGTATACGGAGATTCTTCCCTAGTGATCAGTCAAGTTAAAGGAGAATGGGATACAAAACATCCAAACTTGATTCCTTACAAAGAGCTTGTGCTAACCTTGATCCCGCACTTTGAAAAGGTCACCTTTGAACATATCTCGAGGGAAGAAAATCAGTTGGCATATTCCTTAGCAACTATGTCATCTATGTTCAAGGTTAATTGGGATAATGAAGCTCCTGGAATTACTATCGAAAGATTTGAATTAGGTGAAAAGGTATCTTGAAGCACAAGATAATCCTGAGGGTTCATCAATCAATGATAAAAAGTTCTTGCGGAGATTCTCATCCAAGTTCTTCCTAAGCAATGGGATTTTACAAGCGCAACCATGATTCAACTCTGCTCTGCTGTGTGGATAAGAAAGAAGAATAGAAGGTCATGGAAGATATGCATGAAGATATCTTCGGAACTCATTCCAGTGGAAACACTGTGTCCAAGAAGATTCTGAGGGCTGGTTATTATTGGTCGACTATGGAAACTGATTGTCACCACCACTCAAGGACTTGCCATAAATTTTATATTTATGTCGATAAGGTTCACGTGCCTCCAATACCTTTAAATGTCATGACTACACCATGCCCATTCGCAATGTGGGGAATTGACATGATCGGAGAAATTAATCCCACTACATCTAATGGACATCATTTCATCCTCGTTGCCATTGACTATCTCACCAAATGGGTTGAAGCGGCTTCATTTGCCTCAATTACCAAGAATGTTGTAGCCTGATTTATCAAGCATAACCCCATCTGTCAGTACGACATCCCTGAGAGGATTACCACTAACAACGGTACCAACCTCAACAATACTATGATTACTGAACTTTGCATGCAGTTCAAAGTCAAGCATCACAATTCTTCTCCATACAGACCTAAGATGAATGGCACAGTGAAAGCGGCCAACAAAAACATAAAAAAGATTGTGTAAAAGATTGTGGTAACCTATAAAGACTGCCATTAGATATTGATGTTTGCTCTTCATGGATACCGTACATCGTCACGAACATCAATTGGGGCAACCCCATTCTCTTTAGTTTATGGCATGGAAGACGTCCTGCCTGTCAAAGTTCAGATTCCTTCCTTAAGGGTTATGAAAGAAGTAGACTTAGGCGAGGATGAATGGATCTAGAATAGGTTGGGTCAGTTGAATTTGATTGATGAAAAGAGACTGGCTTCTGTCTGTCATGGTCAAATGTATCAAAAATGTATGATCAAGGCATTCAACAAGAAGATCAAGCCTCGAGTATACCAGGATGGCGACTTGGCAATAAAATGCATCATTCTACCACAAGGCGATCCCATGGCCAAATGGACTCCCACATACGAAGGGCCATTTATAGTCAAGAAAGTATTCTATGGCGGTGCTATGATGTTAACCACTATGGAGGGAGAGGATTTCCCGCACCCGGTGAAGGAAGACATAGTAAAAAAATACTACACATAAGAACAACCCGCTAGGTTGACATACCTAGGCAAAAATAAGGGCATCCCGGCAAACCAAAAAGGTTTGGGAAAAATTTAGGGATATATATAAAAGATGGTACACCCGGCAAGTCGAAAACCTGAAAGGGCGGATTGGGCAAAAAAGGGTATCCTGGTGGATTGAAAACCCTAAAGGGCAGTCCAGGAAAAAGTTAAGGATTAAAGCATACGACTATGTCGCGTTGAATCACCACAGTCAGCTTTTATTACCAAGGTCAAAGTTCAAAGGGTACAATATCAGTTCAATCAACTTCTTCTAACAGCAAAGGATGAGATGTTCGAAGACGTAGGGGCAATAGCAGAGTTGGAACCCGATGAGATCACTTCCACATGACTATATATATATATATATATATATATATATATATATATATATATATATATATATATATATATATATATATATATATATATATATATATATATATATATATATATATATATATATATATATATATATATATATATATATATATATATATATATATTCACTTTGTATTCTTTTTATTTCACGACGACTTCCTCTTACTAGGATTTCCGCCTCTTTATACAAAAACATCTGTTTATAGGAAAATTATCAATACAAATATACTTTGAAATGCAAACTTTTTTTTTTGTTTTTTTAATTTTGATTGCAATAACATCCAATGACTAAAATTGAATGAACATATGCATATGAACATGATTAATTGTCAACAAACGTACGCATAAGAACCAAAATAAGTGCTTACTCAAAGAGCCAGGAGAACACTCATGATATCTATAAATCCCCACAGAGTAAATTCATAGAACTTCCTATCTCCTGGAAATTCTTTTCCCTAGCCAAGTTTGGCTTCCAAAACTGAAAAAAAATCCTTGCAAATGTTCTTCCAAAAAGGAACTCATTTCCCCAATAAGGTCCCCATAATACTTTCCTCAACATGGTTTATTTCCCAAGCGGATTTCAATCTCCCCAGCCTGAGTCTATTCCTTAGACTACAACAAATCATTGACAAAACTCCTCTTCCCCAATAGATTTATCACTATCCCTAGAAAGTTGCAGCAAAGCCTGAATTTTGACCAGATACCAGTCAATTATCTTCCCCAGACAAATCAGAAGTTTAAACATCTCTTTTATCCCTAGTCAGAGCATATAAGAACTAAAATTCCCAGTAGACGATCAATGTTCCTAAACTTTACTCCCCAAACAAAAATCAGTACATTCCCAGCGGAGTTTCTTCAAACAAATCAACAGGAATCCCCAACAGAAGCCTTCTATACAAAATTGAGGATACACTTACTCTTCATCCACAGCGATAGTCAGTGATTTATTTTCCCAGACAAGGATACATTTCAACAACATTCATACATCATATCATATACGTATGAAACATATAGCATAATCTCGTTTATTTTGAGAACATAATTAAGAAATGCATTCCATACATCATGGAATTGCATACAACTAACTCTTTACCTTTTTAGGAAAAAGATCAATCAACAGATGAATATCATCAACTATCTATGAATTTCTCCAGAAACTAAAATCTGACAAATATTTCCATCGAAGATTTTCCCCAAGGAATCATTCTAAAGAATATCTCTCCGAGATGAAATCAAGCTTGGATTCCTCCTGGTAATTGTTAAAGTAGTAGTAAGAGATTCCTTCATTACCTATTAAAGTAGTAGTCATCAGAGATTACTTCATTACCTATTGAAGTAGTTTTCGTCAAAGATTCCTTCATTACATATTGAAGTAGTAGTAGTCAGATATTCCTTCATTACCTATCAAGTAGTAGTCGTCAGAGATTCCTTTATTACCTGTTGAAGTATTAGTCGTCAGAGATTCCTTCATTAACTACTGAAGTAGTAGTCATCATAGATTCCTTCATTACCTATTGAAGTAGTAGTCGTCAGAGATTCCTTTATTACCTATTGAAGTAGTAGTCATCAGAGATTCCTTCATTACCTATTAAAGTAGTAGTCATCAGAGATTCCTTCATTACCTATTGAAGTAGTAGTCGTTAGAGATTCCTTCATTACCTGTTGAAGTAGTAGTCGTCAGAGATTCCTTCATTACCTATTAAAGTAGTAGTGGTCAGAGATTCCTTCATTACCTATTGAAGTAGTAGTCGTCAGAGATTCCTTCATTACCTATCGAAGTAGTAGTCGTCAGAGATTCATTCATTACATGTTGAAGTAGTAATCTTTAGAGATTCCTTCATTACCTATTGAATTAGTAGTCGTCAAAGATTCCTTCATTACCTGTTGAAGTAGTAGTCGTCAGAGATTCCTTCATTACCTATTAAAGTAGTAGTGGTCGGAGATTCCTTCATTACCTATTGAAGTAGTAGTCGTCAGAGATTCCTTCATTACCTATTAAAGTAGTAGTCGTCAAGAGATTCCTTCATTACCTACTGAAGTAGTAGTCACCACAGATGCCTTCCAGTATCCATTAAAATAATAGTCGCAGCCAAGCATTAGACTTACCAACAGTCACTCTGGATGGAATCTATAAGCCCATATCTGAAGATTCTCTATCACCTTTGGATGGCATCTATAAGCCCATCTCCGATAACTCTTAATCACCTCTCCAAATGGCATCTTTAAGCCCATTCCTGATATAATCAACCAACAACATTACTTTGTGCACCAACGAGTGCAAATTTCTGGGCACTCTAGTGTTCAATCATCTTCCACCTTCAAGTAACGAGTGGAGAATATACCAATCTAACTTTTCATGTTTAAGAAGATTGAACAGGGGCAGATGTTGTACACCAAAATTTTCCCTCCCTTTTCTCAAGACATTTCTCACAAAGATCTTCAATGGCTCATGTTTACACAAGTGTTGACTAGGTCAAACCACCTCCTAAACACTGAGGATTCAAATTAGGGTTTTGATTTTAACAAATACAATTGAACTTCTAATACCTAAAATTACTTTCATAGTTAATTATAGACCTCCAAGAATACCCATGCCAAGTTTCAAGTCTTGGATCACAATTTTGCCCAGTCAATTGCTCAGATGACTGAAAATCAGTGGTAATAGTTTAAAAAAAGTCAACTATGGTCAACTTATAGTCAAACTTCAAGATGTTATGGCCAATATCAACATTTTTAAGTCATATTCATCAATTTATCAAGCTTGGATCACAATTCCTCAAGAAAAGTGTTTAAATCATCAAAGGGGCAAAATGGTCAAAATTAGGGTTTTAATTGAGAATGACCGATCAGTGACTTTTGACCTAGTACATGACCTAATGACCTGAAGCATGATCTCAAGGGTTAAAACACAACATTTTTACCTAATTTCATGGTTCAAAACATTTCTCAAGATCAAACAATTGATAATTGAAATTTGGTCAACTGATGAAAAAGTCAACTGATACACCAAGAGTCAAACTTTGACTTTTTGATCAAAATTAAGTTTCAAAATTAAATATTTATCAATAAATTCAAAAATATGAAGCTTTATCATCAAGGAATCAAGAAAGTCAAAAGTCAATATAAAAAGTCAAACTTTTCAAGACTTAGAAATTTTTTTGTGTTTCAAACCTTGATAATTTCACTACTTCATGACCTTTTTTCATCAAGATGCAAGATGATTCAAAGAAAACTTTCAACATGAAAGTTGTAGATCTTTATGAATTCTAAAAAAAAATTTAGAGGGTTGATGTCCAAAAAATTCTTAGATTTGAAGATATAAGCCCATGAAGTCATGATGTTTTCATAAAACACAGTGAAAATTTTGACAAGTTTAGGCAGATTTTTTACCTAACTTCTTGGCCAATTTTCACATAGTTCCAATTTGATTTTGTCAAAATGGTCAACATTAAGGTTGTAGACAGTGTTTAAATATTTCCAAAATGTCCAAGAACATGAAGAGATCATGCTTGAGCTAAGATAATCGAAGACAAGAAGTTAGGGATCCATTCTTGAATTACAACTTATTTTTGTGATGAACACTTGACCAAAACACTAGCCTATGTTGTATAATATTACTTTGCAGGCTTCTAACTTGTGTTTCACTCCATAATTAATTTATTACACAACTGTTAGAGCTTTGATCTAAGCATTTGAACCATTATCCAAGATGCATTTCCATTTATGGCACAAAGGTAACACTTCCATTTTGGAAAAGCAAGCTTTATTGCAAAAGCCAATGCATTAAGTCTCTAACTTGTTTCTTCTGCACACACTAAACCTACAAGATCAGAAGGAGCATGTTTAAAGTGATCAACCACTCTATAAGTCCTTGTACCATGCCTTGGAACTATGTTTATCAAGTTGCTTCAAAAACAAGGCAAAAGTCCATAACATGTGATCTTTATTTTATGATCATTTCAAACCTCCAAACCTCTTGCCTATAAATAGAGGTCATCTTTGCAAGATAACACACGAATTAATAAGCCCTCAAGTACCTACAAACTCCTTCATACTAAGAATTGCACAAAAACACCATTTTGTGGCATTTCTAACCTTGCACCTCAAACTCATTTTCCACTCGTGTGTTCTTCCTACAAATCAACCACAAAGTATACACACATCATCTAGAAGTGATCCAGGACCCTGTTACACCAATGTAACACTTCCTTCACCATCCTCCATTTTCAAAAACTGCAACTTGCATATTGACTTCTCCAGTACGATTCAGTCATCCTCAATCCAAAGTAAGCACTGCAATAGCTCCCTGGAGGTTCAAGGAAGCTAACTAGACCATTACAACACCTAGAAGGTTGCTCAAAATAAAAACAAGATCTCCATCTGCAAGGTGAGTTTTCTAAACTTCCATCTCTTCATACAAGCATCATTTGGCTTTCATTTTCAAAGATATAATGTAGACATCATAGTCCTGAAACTAACCATGTCCCTAGAATTCATTTATGTTGCTTGAGTAGTGTGAATTTTGAGTTTGAATTTCCTAAAAAATTAGGTTAGAATTTGGTACCATTTAAAATTCGTGCTCATCTTTGATCCATTGCTTAAGTTACTTACATATTTGAAATCGTGGTGAAATTTTTAACAAGTTTGATGTTTAAAATTTCTGAAATGGTTGAGAGATGAGAAAGTTACAGAGCTCAGGTTATGGCACGAGGAAGAAGATGAAGTACACTCATGAACTTAGAAGGTCCTAGTGGAAGGAAGCGCGCGCTAAAGGCATTACTATAGAAGGTCCTGGGTTCGAGCCCTAGCGAGACCTTTTATTACTTTTCTAACATTTTTCCTTGTTCCTTTTTTGTTTGGACAGGCACCCAGGCCTTCCAGCTTTGGGCCCTGCATCATTTACTCATCATCGCCCATGTTTCCTGAACAACACCACTGGCTCATTACTTTTTTTAAATTTTATTTCTTATTCAAACAAAAACAGATTTTGGGCCTAAATCAAAATTATTTTCTTCAAACCCCTTTGTTTTCTTTTTAAACCCCCTGACCCAATCTTTTTAATTTTACTTTATTTTATTTTCCTTTTACTTATTTATTTTAAATTAAAATCCCAAAAATATATATATTTTTAATTAAATATATTTTCACATTTTATTTTATTGTTATCTTATAGGAAAAATAATAATATTTTCTTAACAAATTAATTGCTTTTCTCATTAAACTAATTTAGACTAGGGTTTCATTTTAATTTTCTTTTTTAATTAAATTAACTTATACTTTAGGTTTCTAATTAATCAACTTATTTTAAAATTAATTGGGGTAATTAACACTCTTTTCATCAAAAACCAACCATAAAAAAAATTTTCATTTACATTATCTTTATATTCTTGTATATTTTATTTTTTCATTATTCAATTTGGTTGTAATAGTAATTAGATTTTAATTTCTTTCATACCCATTTCTACTTTGTACCTTCATCCCCTAAAATGGTGTAATACCGTAGGACTTTTAATTTCCGCAATTTATCGCTTTCCATGTTATTGCTAGTAATTAGGGTTTATATTGAAAGACTTAAAATCAATACTAGATAACCCTAATTCAAGATAAATGCATGAAAACAAAAACACTTTGCACACATGCACTTCTAGGGTGAATCCACACTTGTTGCCTTAAATAAAAGCAGTCATGTCCCTCAAACGTGGGATACTTTAGCAAAGACCCTCGATTATAAGATCGTAGTCCCTCGATGACCCTTACGACAAATTGATAAGGTATCCTGATGGGCGATCTGTAACGTATAGCCTAAATATGGTACTGCAAGTGCACAGCCTATCGAAGTAATATATAAGATTATCGAACCACAGAGACCAATTGTCAATCTATCAACTCTATTGCTAAGGTGCTTATCTAAGGTGAACAAGAATATTGATGTGAGTGCAGTGCAACAAAGTAAATGAGCGAGGTAAATAACAGTTTAAAAGACAGGTTAGAATGTAAATCATGTAATCAGATATTGGTCCGGTCATGCGTAGATGAAACTACTTATGGGGCAGTATTTTCTATTGATAGCAAAGGATCAATTTAACGGGAACTTGTAGCTTTTGACTACTAAGAACCGAATTTACTCTTTAAATTAAATTCCTTTATTGTCACATATAAAGGGTGCCTTCCGCGTTAAAGAGGTAAACCTATTTTTAAGAAATTGATAGTTTTGACTTAACAGAAAAGTAATTTTACTTGGAAAGATTAACTTAAAGAGACTTTTGACTTTTGACCAAGAGTCAGATTTCAAACCTACAAACGCGTCCGAAAATAGTTTCAAAATCATTTTCTAAAAAGGTCAATGATCCCTATTTAACCAATCAACGGCTTTCTCTCTTTTTGTTTGGTTAAATAATAATCAAGTCGTATCATTAGTTTGGACGGCTTTCGATCTTACCCGATAAACATTTAAACATAATTGACTTAAGTTAAAAGCAAAACATCCCCAGAGTATTTTCACTAGCATGGTAATTGGAACACGACCATGATGACAATCATTACATCCAAACCTTTATAGTTTAGCCAGACATAATAAGTGCGAGTCTATAAAACGTGTAGACTATGATAAGAGCGAGTAAGTAAAAGAGTGTGAGTCTATAAAACGTGTAGACTATGGTAAGAGCATTTAGAGTCTATAAAACGTGTAGACTATGGTAAGAGCATTTAGAGTCTATAAAACGTGTAGACTATGGTAAGAGCAATTATAAGTAAAGAAATGCAATAAAATAGAACCTTGCTCCAGTCGGAGACTTGAATCTGATACAAATCTGCAGAATGGTAAGGCTGTTATGATGAACTTCAACCAAAGTGCTCCAAGACTCGATTACAACTCAATCTACACCGCAATAACTCCCCGATGTGAAGAGATTATTACTTTACAGAAACTGATAGTATATGGCTTAAGATTGTACTAAGCTTGGATGAAACTAAAAAAATGAAAATCGAAAACTATTTATAGAGGATCCTTGAGATGCGTAAAGACCAGCATGCCCCTCAACTTCTTCTGAGCGGGAAACTTTTGTGAAGGCTGCGGGCGTGGTGGCAGTGGCCGCGGGCGCGGTGGCTGGAACTGCCAGATCGTGGGAACGTGGCAGTTGGTCTCTGGGTGAAAGTGGGCTACGTCATCGCGTTCCCTGTAGTCGGCGCGGCGCTGAACGCCATAAGTGCAGAATATCTTGAAAAAACCCTAATTTCTTGGCGTTTTGGCTCGTTTCTTCACAGAAGGCTCTGAAATGACAAGAATCCTGAAAACAAAGGAAAAAGGAACATAATACGAGAAAATGATAATAAAAACTAAGGAAAACATGTGATATTTGAGTCAGAAACATAGTGCGATTTAGTGCGATCAAATCCTCCCACGCTTAGACCTTTGCTTGTCCTCAAGCAACAACTCTTAGAAGTAAATGAAAGAAAATTATGGTGTATACAGGTTTTGGGCAAAGAGGGCTTCTAAGTTCGAGTAAGGGTGTGTTGTCAGGCACTAACTATCTGAACCAAGGGTATCGTAATTACACTACTCGCAGAAATGCAGACATAAACCTCATAAGTATACAGATCGATCCTAATATCCTTACTATGCTAAGACTTCTTTTTGTACGAGGTCCTTTTTCATTCAGGCGCAATCACATTAAGCTCGTTATCCGTACATACTCATGGTGTAGTGACCGGTTAGTGACTCTGATCTCAAGTGATGGGATTCTGGTACAAGAGTTGGTTTAACCCCTTTTTATTTTACCCATTTGCAGTTGCGGGGGATCGGACCGTAGTCCGCCCTACCAAGTCCAGCACCAGATACCTCTGGACCAACTACAACGGATGTGCCTTATATATATTTTTTTTCTTTGTTTTTATTAGTGCTTACAACTTTATTGAGTTGAGTAATCTTTGTGAGGATCACCCAACTCGTAGTCGTATTCATACTTTATTTTATAAACTTTTAAGGAAAAATAGAGATCATCCACTTATATTCATCGATCCTACACTTAGAGCATGCTTAGGCCGGAGCTGACTGCTAAGATAAACTACTTGAAGACCTATTTGTACAGTTTTATTCAAAATCATAGCATATTGGGAAGAAAGGATCTAATCTAAATGTTCAAAAAGGCTTACGGTGTTAAAACGATAACGAATTTTTGAAAAAGTGAGTACCCAAGAAATAGACCCTATCTAGGACCTGTCTCATAGCCCAAATCCTTAAAAACAACCACAATTCTTTAAAAAAGATTTTGTAAAAAATTTTGTAAGGCTAAAAAGTGGGGGAAATGAAAGGGTACACTATGCAGAAAGACTCGCCTATCACATGCATGTTATTAACTACGAATATAACATACCTAAAAGGAAAAATGCGGAAGGGAAATAAAAGCAGGAAAAACGGGAAATAAAAGCGATAAATGCTCCTCCCACACTTAAATCGGACATTGTCCTCAATGTTCCAAAATAAGGTAGGAGGAGGTACCTGAAAACGCTAGTGGGGGCCACTAGGACCTTCACCATCCTGGTTGGTACGACCGGAACGGCGGCTACGGCTGAGACGGCGGCTCTCTCGGTCCAAAACTAGCTGCTCCATTCTCTCTGTCAAGGCGGCATTTGCCGCTTGTAGCTCTTGGGTCCTACCAATGAGGGTGCCTTGGGTTGCCTCCATCAATTGGAAGTGACGAGCGTATGTGGTCTGGTTAAGGTGCTGTTCTCTCTGGAAAGCCAGCTAACTTTCCATAATAGTGCGCAGAGAGCTAGCATTTTGCTGTTGGGATGCTTGCATGAAGGCCATGTTATCGGTCGCCTGTTGCTGCAAAGTAGCAAGGAGGGTGTCCCTCTGGGCCTCTTGGGCCATATGCTCACGCCACATGTCCTCAGTGACATGGAAACTAGGAGCTGTACCTGCATGTGGGTTAGAAGTAGATGGTGTCGTGTGTGGTGGTGAAAAGTGGGGTGGTTCTTCCGTACGGAAATCGTATTCATCATCAGTGTTGTTACCCTCATTTAAAGGTAGATTTGGGGGCAACGGACCAATAAAAGCAGGAGCGTTGAGATCGTAGGTCCAGTTACGCTCAAATTTGATATCAGTACGACGGGTGCAAGGAATAACAACACTGGGTACAGCGGCACCTCCAACCATGAGGAAGTAACCACCTTCCCTCCTCGTCTTGCATAAACGCATATCCTTTAAAAATTTAAGATTTGCAATACGAGGAGGAAGTGGCTCAAGGGTGGCAAGTTCTGTATCCAATCCTATGGCACGGGCAATAGTAGTAATCAGTCCACCAAAGGAAATCGGCCCACCTTTTCTTAAAACATGGTGCATGTGGGCAATCATAAATGGGACTGGATTAACTTTGGTGTCTGTGAGGCAGCTCTGCATGATAATTAATTCTTTAGCATTCACCTTGTTTGGGTTTTCCCGAGCAAAGATGGTGGATGCTAAAAGAAATCTAAAAACACGAAGGGCAGGATTGTGGATATGAGAAGCAAGTAGGCCATCAAAAGATGTTGCATTTTGTTTAGTAATCCTGGCCCAAAATGCTTCAAATGCCCAATCCGTGTCTAAAGGTGCTTCACAAACGGCACCATCCCCATAAGGCCATCCTAACATGGCAGCTAGACCGTCAGTGGAGTAGTCATATTCAACATTAAACATTCTAAATTTTACTCCACCTACGGCGCTAGCAGTGTTAGGAGAGACGTTATAAATTAAAGAACTCAAAAATTCGAACGTCAGCCTAGGGTAGGTTGGTGCTTGAGTAGCAAAAATATCATGCATGCCTAGTTTGTCGAGAAGGAAAAATACACTATGGTATATACCTAATGAATATAGACAGTTTTCATCGATATACCTGGTAGAGTGTATTGGTGTTGTCAGCAATTTCTCAAGCCGCTTTTGTTGTCTTTCTCCGGGTTGGCCATCTCGCAAAATGTAGCCGTGATACTCCATAGGATTTTCTTGTGGATGAATATAAAGAGAAAGAATGGGATGTAGAAGTAGTGAAGGTGTGAGGAAGAAAATGAAATAGTGGGGGTATTTATAGGTAGTGAAGAAAAATGATGGTTGATGAATATTTATGATGGGAATAAATGTAGTGGGGTAGGTATGGATAATAAAGGAAGTTATGGGGGGTTAAGAATGGAAGAAAATGGGATTGGAAGTGGAAAAAGAGGCAAAATAGGGGGAAAACCGAGCCACTAACCGTTAGGTGACCGTTACGTCACCGCGGGCGCGGCAGGGATCACCGCGGGCGCGGTCAGGGCGAGCCAAGTTGGGCCGGTCTTGCTTCCTTTCCATTGGGCTTTTCCTTCCTTGCCATTAGCTTCAATTTTTGGAGGTGTACCTAGTTTTCTTACGAACGTGCATATATGTATGTGAATACATATATACAGGTATATTTATTTATTTTTATATCAAAATTTTCATTATGGTGACCAGAAAAACAAAAACATTAGTAAATGAAAGATATATATAGAGAAAAAAACACATATGCATATATATATATATATATATATATATATATATATAGGTACGGACATCGGGTCACCAAAATAGTTATTAATAATGCAGGAAACAGATAATGCAAATAAAAATGAGTCTGAAAAGGAAATCAACATAATACTAATAATACTAGAACTAGAGATCTTGTGAATAACACAGATCTATCGCCAACCGGGAGGATGCTCTGCAGGAGTGTCTGGGCCACGCAGCTCAGTCAGCTGGCGTCGAATCTCTGCCACCTCGTGAGCTAATTCATCTAACTCACCAGCAAAGGTAATATCATTCAGTTCCAACTGTAAATGAAGGTCAGCCACCTCATTGCGGAGAGTGGCTATCTCAGTGCGCATAGCAGTCAACAGAGTGCGAATATCAGGTTCCTGCAAGCTGAGGTTATTAGTAAGAACAGTAGTGCGTGTAACCTCAGGTCGGGATGTGTGATCTGGAGTAGAGTCCTCGAGAGCAGGAGTGTATTCAGGAGTAGGATCTTCGGAAGCAGGAGTGTATTCTGGAGTGGGATCTTCGGAAGCAGGAGTATATTCTGGGGCATACTCTGATATCTCACCCCAACCTTCTACAGAATAGTTCCAATTAGCAGGGTTGGAAACACAAGTCATCTGAGGGTCTGGCAGTGTGAAGGTGTAAACTGTCTGGTCATCGATGAGCAATCTGTACTGATATGGGTGGAAAGAGGCCCTCCTCATGAGCCCACGATCCATGCAAAAGTCTAAATCCAGGAAAGCATATCCACAGTATGGGGTCAGCTGTGCTATCATAATGTCCAAACCCAAAGCAGAAGCTATCTGTGTCACATTCCCTCCGGAATGAATGAGTCCTACAGTGGATCGAGCAGTCTGCTCGAGGCTCTCTATCAGAAAACCTCCACTAGCTATAGGTCTGGACTGACTGGCACAGTATAGGAAAAGGATCTCCTCAGCGGTGACTAAGTGGTCACAATAACTCCTCCCAAAGAAAGTGTGGCACAGAATCATCTCGAAGTATCGGAAAGCCGGGTTATGGATCTTCCTGGACAGCTGGGTAGAGGGGTCAAGGCTGGTTCCATCAGTAATGTCCTGCCAAAATTTATCAATATCTCTGTCCATATAGTAACTCAATGGTAACTCAGTGATAGCGGTCGGTCCAGTTTGGAAACCAAGCAAATCCCCAAATTCTTTGATGGTCAGGTTATACTCGGTACCAAACAATCTGAAACTTAGGCATCCTCGCTCATCTCCTTCACCCACCCATGGGTTATAATCCACAGAGCTAAGAAACTCCAGAGTAAGGTTCCTGTAGGTTTTGTGGACATCATCAGTATAATAATCCCAGCCAAGTTGGTTGCACAGATACCTAATACTTGGCTCAATCCCGAGTGCCTCCATGCAGCTCTGATCGGGGTACCTAGTGGGTACCATAGGTCTAGCAGATAAGGTAGCAAATCGGGCTTTTTGTGCTTCATCCCTGAAAATCACAACCATACCATCGGGGTAATGCATCCTGAAAATATAAACACAAGAAATCAGTCCAGATAAAACATATATAAATTAATAAAATAAAATAAAATTAAGAATAAACCATGGGTTGCCTCCCATGCAGCGCTTGTTTAACGTCTTTAGCTTGACGATTAGATCTTACTTTATGTGGGTATTGGTGGGTCTATAAGAATATGACTAGAGTAGTCAACAGGCAAATCGCCTCCTTTGTATAGCTTCAGTCTTTGTCCATTTACCACAAATGGAGCGCATGAATTGTTTTTGATTTCTACTGCTCCAGACTTTAGAACTTTTGACACTTCAAATGGACCTGTCCATCTTGAACGAAGCTTACCAGGAAAAAGTCGTAACCTTTAGTTAAATAGGAGAACAGGGTCACCAATGTTGAAATCTTTCTTGATGATTTTTTTATCATGCCACATCTTGGTTCTTTCCTTATATATGATGGCATTCTCATAGGCATTCAAGCGAAGCTCTTCCAGCTTGTGAATGTCCAGGATACGTTTTTCTCCGGCTTTTAGGTAATCTAGATTCAAGGATTTAATGGCCCAATAGGCTTTATGTTCTAGTTCGAAGGGTAAATGACAGGACTTTCCATAAACCAATTGATAAGGAGTTGTTCCAATAGGGGTTTTATAAGCCGTTCTATAAGCCCATAAGGCGTCTTTAAGTTTTCCAGACCAGTCTTTTCTGGATAATGATACAATTTTCTCTAGGATCTGCTTAATCTCCCTATTTGATACTTCTACTTGGCCACTGGTTTGCGGGTGATATGGTGTTGCTACTCTATGTTTTACTCCGTATTTGCTTAGAAGCTTGTCAAATATCTTAGATATAAAATGCGATCCTCCATCACTTATGACTAACCTCGGGGTTCCAAACCTAGGAAAAATAATATTCTTAAACAGTTTGATAACTACCTTGGTATCGTTTGTGGGTGATGCAACAGCTTCTATCCACTTTGAGACATAATCGACAGCTACTAGGATATACTTGTTACCCATTGAGGAAGGAAAAGGTCCCATGAAATCTATACCCCAAACATCAAATATTTCCACTTCTTGGATGTTACTTAAAGGCATTTCATCACGTCTTGAGATGTTCCCAGTGCGTTGGCATCGGTCACATTTTGTAATGTAAGTGTGGACATCGCGCCATACAGTAGGCCAATAAAAACCTGCTTGAAATATTTTGGCGCATGTTTTAGATGTGCTTGCATGTCCACCATAAGGTGCAGCATGACAATGTTTAATGACGTTGCCTACTTCTTCTTCCGGCACACATCGTCTGAATATATTATCTATTCCTCTTTTGAATAGGAGGGGTTCATCCCAAAAGAAGTGTTTAACATCACTAAAAAACTTCTTCTTCTGTTGGTAGCTTAAGTCAGGGGGTATGATATCAGCGGCCAGATAATTCACAATATATGCGTACCATGGTATGTTGTTCAAGGTTGAGATTTCCTCATAGGTCTCTTCTTCAGTTGAGTTTATCCCAGCTATTAATCTTTCATAAGTAGAGTGATCGTCTATAGGTATAAGTTCAGGTTTAAGGTGTTCTAACCTAGAGAGATGATCAGCTACTAAGTTTTCAGCTCCTTTTTTATCCTTAATATCCAAGTCAAATTCTTGGAGTAAAAGAACCCATCTGAGCAATCTAGGCTTAGCATCTTTCTTACTTAACAAGTACCGGATTGCTGCATGATCTGTGTATACTATTATTTTTGCTCCCACCAAATAAGATCGAAATTTATCAATAGCAAAAACTACGGCTAGCAATTCCTTTTCTGTGGTTGTATAATTTAGCTGGGCAGCGTCTAGTGTTCTACTAACGTAGTAAATAGCATGCAGTTTCTTGTCTTTTCTTTGCCCTAGTACAGCTCCTACAGCGAAATCACTAGTATCGCACATGATTTCAAAGGGTTGTGTCCAATCAGGTGGTCTTATGATAGGTGCTGAAATAAGAGCTTGCTTTAAAACTTCAAAGGCCTCAAGACATTTTTGGTCGAATTCAAACTCGACATCCTTCATCAATAAGTTAGTTAAAGGTTTTGTTATTCCGGAAAAATTCTTGATGAAACGTCGGTAGAACCCGGCATGTCCTAGAAAACTTCTTACTTCCCTAACGGTCTTAGGTGGGTTTAGGTTTTCTATAACTTCTATCTTGGCCTTATCAACTTCTATACCTCTTTCAGAAATAATGTGTCCCAAGACTATCCCTTCATTTACCATAAAGTGGCACTTTTCCCAATTCAACACAAGGTTTACTTCCACACATCTTTTTTAGATTTTCTCTAAGTTTGAGAGGCAGTTTTTGAAATCAAACCCACACACTGAAAAATCGTCCATAAATACTTCCATAATTCCATCTAGGTAGTCTGCGAAAATTGACATCATACAACGTTGGAAAGTGGCAGGTGCATTACAGAGTCCAAAGGGCATTCGTCTATAAGCGAATGTTCCATAAGGGCAAGTAAATGTGGTTTTTTCTTGGTCCTCTGGGTGAATAGGGATTTGGAAAAACCCCGAATACCCATCAAGATAGCAGAAATATGAGTGTCTTGCTAGACGTTCAAGCATCTGATCTATAAATGGGAGAGGGAAATGGTTTTTTCTCGTTGCCTTATTCAACTTTCTGTAATATATACACATACGCCATCCTCCTTCTGTTCGTTTTGCCACATGCTCACCTTTCTCATTTTCCATAACAGTGATACCTCCTTTCTTGGGTACCACATGGACTGGGCTTACCCATTCACTATCCGAAATTTGGTATATGATACCAGCTTCTAATAACTTAAGAACTTCTTTCTTGACTACATCACTCATGATAGGGTTTATTCTTCTTTGATGTTCTCTTGAGGGTTTTGAATCTTCTTCTAGCATAATCCGATGCATGCATACGGATGGGCTTATACCTTTTAAATCTGAAACTTTATACCCTAAAGTTGAGGGATATTTTCGCAAGGTATCTAAGAGTTGATTTGTTTCTATTTGGTTTAGAGCGACGCTAATTATAACAGGTCTATTCATCTCCTCATCCAAAAACTCATATCTTAGATTCTTGGGTAGTTCCTTAAGTTCTATAGTGGGTTTCTCAGTACACGGCATAAGGTCAGGGGTAAGAGCTAAGCATTCGAAAAGGTTGTCGTCAATGTACGGTTCGATACTCTTAAATCTGTCATCCTCTAAAATAGGGGTTGATGGTAATTTGATTAAAGATTCGTTTTGTTCGAGCTCATTTACACATTCGTCAATGACGTCGATGGCATAACACGCATCTCCTATCACTGGTGCCATTAGAAACTTTGATAAAATGAACTCAATCTTTTCATCTCCTACCTCGAAAGTCAGTTTCCCTTTCTTAACATCTATTATAGCTCCAGCGGTCGATAGGAATGGTCTTCCTAAGAGGATTGGGATGTCTTCATCTTCTTTAATATCCATTACGACGAAGTCGGTCGGAATGTACAACTGACCAATCTTGACAGGTATGTCTTCTAAAATACCCATGGGATATTTGACAGATCTATCAGCTAGTTGTAAGGACATCTTAGTAGGTTGAAGTTCTCCTAATTTTAACCTCTTACATACGGCCAGAGGCATCAGACTTACGCTTGCTCCTAAGTCTAAAAATGCTTTGTCTATCATATGGTTACCTAGGATGCAAGGGATAGAAAAACTTCCAGGGTCTTTATCTTTCTTGGCGAGTTTATTTTCGGATATAGAATGACATTCTAAAGGCTTGGGATCATCGAGTCGCCGTTTATTGGTCAAAATATCTTTCAAGAACTTAGCATATGATGGTATCTGGGTTATAGCTTCAGTAAAAGGAATTTCTACATGGAGTTTCTCTATTACCTTAATAAACTTTTGGTACTGGTTTTCTACTTTGGTGTTTTTCAGCCTCTGTGGGAACGGAATAGGTGGTTTATAAGGTTGTTGAGTGTTATTCCCTACTTCTGGTTTTGATTGCTTTTCTGGTTTCTCTGGTTCCTCTACCTGGTCTTTAGGTGTAGCATCTTCCATAGGTTTTTCTGATGTGCTTAAGTTAGGATTTCTAGGCCCTTCATAAGCAGTTCCACTTCTTAAGGTGATAGAATTTGCTTGGCCTTTTGGATTTGGTTGAGTTTGTCCAGGAAATTGTCCTCCAGGTGCAACTTGTACAGAGGTGTTTTGTGCTACTTGGGAAATCTGAGTCTCAAGCATTTTGGTGTGGGTTATCATCTGGTCAAACTTGGTTGCCAGTTGAGTAACTAGTTCGTTCGTGTGAATGTGTTGGTTCATAAACTCCTTATTTTGCTGAGTTTGAGTCTGAATAAAGGTGTCTATGGTTTCTTTAAGGTTTGGTCTTGGGGGCACTATTTGCATAGGTTGGTTTTGTTTTTGCGTTTGGAATCCTTGAGGTCTCGAAGGTCCGGGATTTTGGATAGGGTTATTGTTTTTGTAAGAGAAATTCGGGTGGTTCCTCCATCCAGGATTGAAGGTATTCGAGAAAGGGTTCCCTTGGGTATAGTTAACTTGGTCTGAGCTAGATTCGTTCAAAAGGTTACAGTCAATGGTTTGATGTCCTTGAGTTCCACAGAGTTCGCATTCCGATTGGATTGCTGCTACTGTGGTTGGGTTTTGAGACATGTTCTCGACTCTCAAAGCTAGGGCATCCATCTTGGAATTAATCATGTCCATGCAACTTACCTCATGCTTTCCTCCATGGCTCTTCTTTTTCTCTACTGTCGCTCGTTCTAATCCCCACTGGGCGTGGTTTTGGGCCATGTCCTCTATTAGGGCACAAGCGTCAGGGTAAGGTTTGTTCATCAACGCTCCGCCAGCGGCAGCGTCTATGGACATCTTTGTGTTGTAATGGAGTCCATTATAGAAGGTATGTATGATTAACCATTGCTCCAGGCCATGGTGCGGACAAGCTCTTAAAAGTTCTTTATATCTCTCCCAGGCATCAAAAAGTGATTCGCCTTGGTTTTGGGTGAAACAAGTGATCAGGTTCCTAAGAACAGCAGTCTTGCTTGGTGGAAAATATCTCGCAAGAAAAGCTCTCCTAAGGTCTTCCCAAGTTGTTATTGAGTTAGCTGGAAGGGCGTCTAACCAGTCGTGAGCTTTACCTCTAAGGGAAAAAGGAAACAGTCTTAAACGGATGGCTTCGGGTGTGGCTCCATTTGCCTTAAGGGTGTCAGCTAACTGGATAAATACCTTTAAATGTTGATTCGGGTTCTCGGTAGCGAGACCAGCGAATTGGTTTTGTTGTACTAATTGTAATAATGAGGGCTTTAGTTCAAAGTTGTTGGTAGTTATAGTAGGGTTTACTATACTAGAACTAGGTTCCTCGTTAGATGGTTGGGCGAATTCCTTGAGTGGTCTTTGGTTACGATCTTCTGCCATAGCTCTTCTTATCTTGCGTATAAAAAGACGGGCACGAGCGTAACGTTCAGGTTCTACTAAAGGATCTATTAGGTTACCGGTGCTACGATTTCTACGCATCTACCGGCTAGAATAGCCTAAGTCTAAACGGGATAACAATAGGGTACGAAATTTGACGAAGTTGGTCCCCGGCAACGGCGCCAAAAACTTGATGGGCGATCTGTAACGTATAGCCTAAATATAGTACTGCAAGTGCACAGCCTATCGAAGTAATATATAAGATTATCGAACCACAGAGACCAATTGTCAATCTATCAACTCTATTGCTAAGGTGCTTATCTAAGGTGAACAAGAATATTGATGTGAGTGCAGTGCAACAAAGTAAATGAGCGAGGTAAATAACAGTTTAAAAGACAGGTTGGAATGTAAATCATGTAATCAGATATTGGTCCGGTCATGCGTAGATGAAACTACTTATGGGGCAGTATTTTCTATTGATAGCAAAGAATCAATTTAACGGGAACTTGTAGCTTTTGACTACTAAGAACCGAATTTACTCTTTAAATTAAATTCCTTTATTGTCACATATAAAGGGTGCCTTCCGCGTTAAATAGGTAAACCTATTTTTAAGAAATTGATAGTTTTGACTTAACAGAAAAGTAATTTTACTTGGAAAGATTAACTTAAAGAGACTTTTGGCTTTTGACCAAGAGTCAGATTTCAAACCTACAAACGCGTCCGAAAATAGTTTTAAAATCGTTTTCTAAAAAGGTCAATGATTCCTATTTAACCAATCAACGGCTTTCGCTCTTTTTGTTTGGTTAAATAATAATCAAGTCGTATCATTAGTTTGGACGGCTTTCGATCTTACCCAATAAACATTTAAACATAATTGACTTAAGTTAAAAGCAAAACATCCCCAGAGTATTTTCACTAGCATGATAATTGGAACACGACCATGATGACAATCATTACATCCAAACCTTTATAGTTTAGCCAGACGTAATAAGTGCGAGTCTATAAAACGTGTAGACTATGATAAGAGCGGGTAAGTAAAAGAGTGTGAGTCTATAAAACGTGTAGACTATGGTAAGAGCATTTAGAGTCTATAAAACGTGTAGACTATGGTAAGAACATTTAGAGTCTATAAAACGTGTAGACTATGGTAAGAGCAATTATAAGTAAAAAAATGCAATAAAATAGAACCTTGCTCCAGTCGGAGACTTGAATCTGATACAAATCTGCGGAATGGTAAGGCTGGTATGATGAACTTCAACCAAAGTGCTCCAAGACTCGATTACAACTCAATCTACACCGCAATAACTCCCCGATGTGAAGAGATTATTACTTTACATAAACTGATAGTATATGGCTTAAGATTGTACTAAGCTTGGATGAAACTAAAAAAATGAAAATCGAAAACTATTTATAGAGGATCCTTGAGATGCGTAAAGACCAGCATGCCCCTCAACTTCTTCTGAGCGGGAAACTTTTATGAAGGCCGCGGGCGCGGTGGCAGTGGCCGTGGGCGCGGTGGCTGGAACTGCCAGATCGTGGGAACGTGGCAGTTGGTCTCTGGGTGAAAGTGGGCCACGTCATCGCGTTCCCTGTAGCCGGCACGGCGCTGAACGCCATAAGTGTAGAATATCTTGAAAAAACCCTAATTTCTTGGCGTTTTGGCTCGTTTCTTCACAGAAGGCTCTGAAATGACAAGAATCCTGAAAACAAAGGAAAAAGGAACATAATACGAGAAAATGATAATAAAAACTAAGGAAAACATGTGATATTTGAGTCAGAAACATAGTGCGATTTAGTGCGATCATATCCCATAATGTTTCCTTCTATGTCTGTACGACGACCCACGCTTGTCCCTTCACATCCAATATAAGGTTTCTTACTAACTAATGGTAATATATCATTATCTAAAGGAGGGGAAAAGAATAAAGACTTTCTTTTGAGTAGGTAGAACATTTGTAATTGCTTGCTCACAAATATTTCGAAATAAACATCTTTTCAAACACACCAACACCTTCATGAAATATTTTCAAAAGTCAACGCTTTGTATACGTTTTTGCCGAAACAAGAAACATTACAAAGTTCGCCTAAACAAAGGCACTTTTCAAAAAATACTTTCAAACAAACACATTCATAAAAGCATTTCAAAGTGAGATAGCAACTAATAGCTCATAGATAACTACAGATGAAAAGGGTGCTAACACCTTCCCTTTTCATAACCTACCCCCCGAACTCAAGAAAATTCTCAAAAGGTCTTTCCTGTTCTTTTCACCCTTTCCTTTATTGGATAAAAGAAAAGTCGGTCGCAACTCTTGCTATCTGCAACAATTGCGATTAAAAACATGAAACACCCAAGTCAGTTCTCCCACCGTATTACATTATGATAGTTAAGCACGAGTTCCTTCGGATTGACGAGGATGTTGAAGTTGAGGAGCCTTCTCATGCGGAGCCTGTTCCTGAGGTCATTACAAATACGAAGGGACTTCATCTCGGTGTTTGATAAGTTTTTATTTTGGCCTGTGTGTCGTACCGTTGTAACTTGTTCTGTGGGCTTTTCCCTTTTTGATGTAAGTCTCAAACAATCATGGTCTTTGTGGCCATAAGTTCATTTTTTTGAATATGGGCCTTGGGCCTCCTTTTGTAATATTTCGTACAATTGCGACCTTGATGGTCGTCTTGTTTTAACATGAACCATTTAAGCATTTTCACTTTATTTAGTGCTCGATCTACTGAATGTTTGCATGATTTTTTATGTTTGTCTATTTAAGACGCTTTTGTATCTTTTGAGAATTTGTGGGGGGTTTGCTATTTAGTTTTTGAGTTTACCAGTGTGGGGAGACTGGTTAAACAGACAAGGAAATGACCGGGCATGATCCAGAACTTTTTTTTCATTTTAAGGGCCCAAGTTCGACGACATGAACTTCCCATCACGAGCTGGGTGTTCTACTATTATGGTACGACGATGTTGGAGCTCCTTTGAGTTATCCACACCAGGCTAAGGATCTGCTCGTCAAAAGAGTGGAAACTTGCCTCTTCGTTTAATTTCGAGTTCCATGCTTGTACCTAGGTGTTGTATCCCAAAATTTTCCCTCCCATTTTATTCAGGGCATGCTCATTAAGGTCCCCAATTGCTCAAGGTTGACCAAGAGTTGATCAGATAAATTCTCCTCCTAAGCAATAGCCTTTCAACTAATTTCACTTTTCACCAAGATGTGTGAGTTCCAAAGCTTAAAATGATTTCCATGAAACCCTAAATGCCTTAGCATAATAGCACAGCTGAAAGAAAGAAAAGAAGTGTGCATCACCAAGTGTAGGTCGAAGGCTGAAAATATGCCTGAGAGCTTTTGGGTCGAAGCAGCTTCGACAGCAGTATGATTCCCAACGAAGTGCTAGGATCGAAGGAAGAATGACGCAGAAAAAAGTTGAGAAGGTTTTTATGAAGTCTACGATTGGAAGAGTTAGTAAGGAGCTTCGAAGGGTCCATTTTCACTATAATGTAAGCCATTCGAAGCATTACAAGGAAGACACCTTTCGATTAACATGTTGCCTGAATGGGCGCTTCGAAAAGAAGGACATTTGGAATTCAAAATTTTTTCATCATTATCCAAAGAAAACATGTGGAAGGCTCATGATTCGAAGGACATGTAATCTTCAAGCAGGGCGTGATCGAAGGACAATTTGAGACGAATCAGCCAAATATAAGTCACCTTAGAGCTTCTGTCATGTACTTGAATAGGTGTTGGATGTTTGAAGAGAAGTTCTGATGCTCTTAGGTTACCCTTTGATTGGTACATACAAGTTGTATATCCAAAGAAACATGTGGAAGGCTCATGATCCGAAGGACATGTAATCTTCAATCATGGCGTGATCGAAGGATAATTTGAGACGAATCAGCCAAATATAAGTCACCTCAGAGCTTCTGGCATTTACCTGAATAGGTGTTGGATGTTTGAAGAGAAGTTCTGATACTCCTAGGTTACCCTTTGATTGATGCATACAAGTTGTATTCACCAATCAAAGATGGACTAATGCGCAGTAAAGGCGTTTCTTGTAGACAAGCAAAGGGTGGGAGTTAGAATCCAAGGACCACTTACACTACTATATTCGAAGGAAAGGACAAAATGAAGCTTCGACAAGCCAAGAGGAATAGATGGTCGAATTGAAGGGAACAAGAAATGTTCGATTATGCTGATTGGATAGTTTTCAGATCAAGCAACTAAGGCGATAATGGCCTAATCGAAGAAGCCACAATGATGAGGCCTTGAGCCACTCGAATTAGAACTCATAGCCAATCGAAGAATAAGGTTTGAGATAATTCGAAAGAGTCAAGATGTGAAACCTATCCAATCACTCAAAACCTAAAATGGTAGAAAATTATCAAAAATGGCAACTTTTTAAAGACTTTCAATTCTTCCTTCAAAGCCATGGTTAATGGCTGATTCTTGCCATTTTCACCCACCACCACGTCCCTATAAATACAAGACAGGATTTTCTATCAAGAGCGCAGACACACACGCATTGCCTATACACAAGAAGCTGCCCCAGAAAACCACCCCAAATTCTCCAAACCTTCATCGAAGCAATCTTTGCAGGCCTCCTCAATCCAAAGCAAGAATTCCACTCATTCCCTCTGTTGGTAACAGGCTTTCAATCTCAAACTCCTTCAATATGTAATTTAAATTTATATTAATTGTATATCCATGATATAAATGATGTTTGTGATTGCTAACATTGTTACATGTGAAAATCAATACCAAGGTAACAGGACACCATTATTAGGGATTTGAAACTATGTCCTTCGAACCTTAAAATCCAGGCGCCTCTTTCCTTCTGGCTTGTACATCGCGCATGTGTTGATTTCAATTTATATATATCTGATTTGTTTTACTAATCTAATGTCATGATTTTATTTGTATCAACGAATGAATAAATAGCTCAGATAGTAAAGGGGAATATGTGCAGTCAAAAGGGTCTAGGTTCGATACCCAGGTCATGTATTATTTTTTTTTTTAACAATTATTTTGCAGATCTAGTGTGTTGCATTTCAAACGCTTCCCATGCGCCTTTAAGCTCCAGCCAATGGATGATAAGGAGATTAAATCCAATGTCCTAGAAGTACCACCTCATGATGTACCCTCAATGGCCAATAGCACACGATCCTAATGTGGCATGGGCTTAGTTTCATTTGGGCTAAACAAAAATCCCATTCACACCCCTTGTTGCCTTTACTGGTCCATTTTATTTTCGCTTTTAATTGTTCTTTTTTTATATAGCATTGTAAAGTCAAATAAAAAAATCATAAAAATATTAGGTTAGTATTTTCTCAAATTAATTTTGTAAATTAATTGATTAAATTATTTTAACCCTTTTCTTAATTTAAAAATAAAGAGACTTAGGATTTTAAATCAAATTTCTTTCCATGGTCAAAAACAACAAAAATATTTCATTTTTTAGGATTTAGACGTCCTTTCAATTCGCGCGCGTTTATTATTTTAGCATTGTTATTTTTATCATTAATGCATCTGCTTATGGGATGTAATAATTTTAAACTAGGACTTTACCTTTTTCTGCTTTATTTATCAGTTTGGATATGTAATTAATCCCACTCCCCGAGGCCATGTAATTGCGTAGGATTTAATTTCCGCACTTTATATTTCCTGTAAATATATTAACTGCTAAGATGTATGCTAATAGGATTGTACGACAAGAGATTAATAATCAAAACATTAGCAAACCTAAATGCAAAGACAAAAATAATTGAATACAACACACTTTCACATGCGCACCTCTAGGGTACCCCACTTTCGTTGCCTTCAGAAAACAGTCACAACTCTCGAAACGTGAGATATTTTAGTGGATACCCTCCGGTTTAAAAGATCATAAGTCCCTCGATGACCCTCTCGACGTTGCCTCGGTATGATCTTAAAACCCTAGGGTAGTTACTAAAGTTTCTTGCCCAGTTGCCTTTGTGACTGTATAAACGTATCTTCGAATGTCCCTCAAACATCCAACGATAGGGCTACCTACTCACTAATAGTAGGATAACATTGTCTAAAGGAAAAGAGGAAAAGAAAAACCCTTTCGAGTAAAAGTAGATAGCTATTAGATGCTTGCTCAAAAACAAACTTTTACACATACACAAAACACTTTCAAAAACATTTTCAAAACGCTTTATCAACACTCTTGAGGACTGATACAAGAGTTATCATAAAGAAAATAACCTTACTATTGGCGTTTCAAATACTTTTTCAAAAACACACAAAGCACAAGGCATTTTCAAATGAACTAGAATCTAAGAGCCTGTAGAAAAATACGGATGGAAAGGGTGCTAACACCTTCCCTTTCCATAATCTACCCCCTTACTTAGAAAACATCTCGAAAGGTCTTTTTCTGTTATTTTCACCCTTTCCTTTGTTGTATAAAAGAAAAGTCAGTGGCGACTCTTTCTTACCGCAACATTTGCAAATACAAATGCAAAACCAGTATAAACAGTCGGTTCTTCCACTGTATCACACTAGGCATGCAGGTGTGGTCGGGAAGTGATGTGTTCATCGTGCTGATGAGACACGTAGATTGTTTTTTGTATCTAGGCTTTAATATTATTTTAGCTTTTCAGTGTTCCAAGGTCGAGCAAGTTGTTCCCTGTTTAAATTTTCTAAGTAGTAGGCCCTGGTCTCCGTTTTTGCATGGACGCAATAAGGGCCTTCCCAATTTGCGGCGAGCTTGCCTTGGAAGGATTCTTTGTGATTCCCCTTAAGAACTAAGCTTCCGACTTTGAATTCACATCGTATGACTCTGGCGTCATATTTCATGGCGATCTTTTGTTTGAGAGAGGCTTCTCATAGGGTCAATCCAATAAGGATCTCCTCAACAAGGTCGAGCTCCTCTTGTAAGGCCTAGTTGTTCATTTCTATGTCGAGAGGGGCTTCCGTCTGTCTCGATGGTTCTCTCATTTCGACGGGGATGATAACCTCGGTTCTGTAGGTTAGTCGGAAAGGAGTCTCCCCGGTTGACGAATGGAATATTTTTTGATAAACCTAGAGCACGCTGTGTAGCTCCTCGACCCATCTTTTTTTAATATCATCTAGTCTCCATTTGAGACCTCTTAGGATTACTCTATTCGCATCTTTTCCTGTATGTTTGTCTGTGGATGCTCGACGAAGGCAAAGTTTTGGATGGTGCCTAGGTTAGCTATGAATTCTTGGAATTTCTGGTCTGTGAACCGTGTTCAGTTGTCAGTGACAATGTCTTGGGGCACGCCGAATCTTGCAAGGATGTTTCTTTTGAAGAAATGGGGGACGTTTTAATCTGTGATTCAGGTCAATGCTTCTGCCTCTATCCATTTTGTGAAATAATCGACGACCACTATAAGATATTTGTTTTGGTTGGTTCCTACCACAAATGGTCCAAGGATATCCATACCCCACCATGCGAAGGGCCACGACAATGATAAGGACTTGAGCTCGTTTGGAGGGGCTAAGTGCATGTCTTTGTGGCGTTGGCACTTGTCGCATTTCTTTATGTTCTCTTTGGTGTTGTGTTGTATGGTAGGCCATTAGTATCCTTCCCGCAACTCTTTCCTAGCACAGAACTTCCCACCCATGTGTTTGGCGTTGATTCCCTCGTGGATTTCATGTAGGATATGGAGGATTTCACTTTCGTCGATGCACTTTAGGAGAGGGATGGAAAATCCTCTTCTATATAATTTTCCTTCAAATAAAATGTAGGAGAATGCCCTCCTCTTGATTATGGGGGCTTCCTTCTGGTCGGGTGGAAGCTCCCCGTTTATGAGGTAGTTGTATATGGGAGTCATTCAACAGTTATCATTTCCGACGGCAAGAACCTCTAGGGTCGAGGAAGGTTTTTCAATGCTCGGTCGAGGAAGTATCTCCGGTATCACTGACTTATTACCCCCTTTCTTCTTTGTGCTTTCTAGTTTTGACAAGATATCTCCTCGAGTGTTATGTTCGTGGGGAACATGTTGTATATCTGCAGAGTTAAATCCTGTAATGCGGTTGTAGAACCGACTGTTGTACTGGTTTTGCATTTGTATTCGCAAATGTTGTGGTAAGCAAGAGTCGCCGCTGACTTTTCTTTTATCCAATAAAGGAAAGGGTGAAAAGATTAGAAAAGGACCTTTCGAGATTATTTTTGAGTAAGGGGGGTAGATTATGGAAAGGGAAGGTGTTAGCACCTTTTGCATCCATAGTTATCTACGGGCTCTTAGATTCTAGCTCATTTGAAAAAATACCTTGTGCTTTGTGTGTTTGAAAAGTATTTTTGAAATAAAGTGCCTTAGTACGGATAACTTTGTAATGTTTATTGGATTGGTAGAGAACGTGTACAATGTGTTTTGAAAAATGTTCTTGGAAAGAGTTTTGTGTACGTGTAAAAGTTTGTTTTGTTTTGAACAAGCATCTATGAACTATCTACTTTACTCGAAAGGTTTTTCTTTTCCTCTTTTCCTTTAGGCAGTGTTATCCTGCTATTAGTGAGTAGGTAGCCCTAGTCGTTGGATGGTTGAGGGACATTCAAAGGGACATCCTATAGTCTGAAAGGCAACTGGGGAAGAAACCTAGGTAACTACCCTAGGGTTTTAAGATCATACTGAGCAACATCGAGAGGATCATTTTTGATCTTTTAAATCGGAGGGTAGCCACTAAAGTCTCCCATGTCTCGAGAGTTGTGACTGTTTTCGAAGGCAACCAAAGTAGGGATACCCTAGAGGTGTATATGTGAGAGTGTGTTGTATTCAGTCATTTTTCTTTGATGTTAGGTTTGCTAACATTTTGTTTTTAATTCTTGTCATGCAATCCTATTAGGCATACATCTAACAGTTAATATATGTACAGGAATTTAAAGTGCGGAATTTAAAACTTAACTATTACATGGATTCAGGGAGGGGGAATTTACAAGTCCAAAATGGGGAAACAAAAAGTAAAAAGTCCTAAATTTAACTATTACAACCTTTTTGCAGATACATCAATATAAAATGAACGAAATTTAAAATGGGCTCGCGAATATGGAAAGCGAGGTAAGACCTAAAATACTTCTACATACTTAACACTTTTTTTGTCATTTTTATTAAGAAAAATACTTAAATTAAAAAAATTAATTTTAACTAAATAAAGAAAAGAGTGATAAATAAGATGAAATTAAAACTAATCAAAAGGAAACTAATTCTAACATTTTTTTGGATTTTTATTATTGAGAAAAATATTTGAAATGATTAAATCTAAGTTCTAATTGATTTTAAATTACTTGAAATAAATCAAAATATAATTAATTAACTTTCACAAATTAAATTTAATTATATAAAAAAAAACCTAAATCTATTTTTTTGATTTTTATTTATTTTATGTTTAAATAAAAATGATTTTGAAAAAGTAAATATAAAAAGAAGTAAATAAAGGAATCAAGCGTTAGTTTTGGCTAAAGATCTCTGAATTTTGCGTTTCGAGCCAAGCTTCCGATCGGGGTTGAGAATGGCATCTCATGAACCAAGCCTCAAAACTTACATGCTTCACGTCCAACCTACTCTATATATGACTACAAACATGTCTGCAAACGTCAAATGGATTAATAAATGCAGATTAACAAGATTAGATTTAAATAAACTATACCGAACGGTGCAACTTATATGGAAGACTCGGGCGCGCTCCAGGCCAATGTGAGGAATGGAAATGACTCCTAGGAACCTCAGGAGTGCAAAGATGGGACGATATTTGATGAAGGAAAGTTGGAGATCAGGTTTTGAATTTTCATAACTTCTGAACGATTTTTAGAATTTTGAGAGAGCTTTGTGAAGAGATTTTGAAGAGCTTTTTGAAGAGTAATTGCATCCTGCTTTGATAGGAAATGTGTGTGTATTTTGCTTTCACTTTGGCTCTATATTTATAGAGTAATAGGATGTCTCCACAAATATGGCAAGAATCAAACCATCAAACCATGTTTAAACCAAAATCAAACCAATTGAAAACATTCCTTTTTTGAATTATTCTCTTTCCATTCTTAAAATACAATGAACCTAGACTTATGCCATGTATTTACATGAATTCTTAGGCCCAACATTGATTCAAAACATCACCCCATGTGTTCAAACCATTTATCTATTATTTTATGCATTTTATTTTGTATTTATTTGAATAAAAACAAAAATAACTATGAATAAAATATAGAAAAATGCAAATCAAGGTGAGGGTGAATTTTAGAGTCCTTTGGTAAGTCATAAGCATATTTGAATCTCAAAAAATAGGTCTATGAACTTAAAAATGCATTTTTGCTCAAAGTTGACTTTTTTGCATTTTCACTAATTTTCCCAATTTGCACTAGTCATAAATTGCTCAATTTTCACCTTTTGAAGATGATCTTTGACTTTTTAGAAATATCAAGATGTCCCCTACAATATCCATGTTTACCATTTTTGCATTTGGAGGAGTTATCTCTATGTAACTTGCCTTGATAAAAAAGTGTCTTTTGTTGACTTTTTGAAAATGACTTGTAATGTATGAGCTCATATCTTCCAAAAGATGCATTTTACGAACTTGAGAATAGAAACAAAGTTGTAGAGGATTGTATTCTCTTTACAATGAGCTTTGGTTGGGGAAAAATGGATGAATAATGTGAAAGTTATGCTTGGTCAAAGTTTAGTTGACTTTTCCTATAGAAACCCTAATTTGGCAATTTTGGATTCTTGATGATTAAGAGCATTCCTTGAGGAATCATGATAAACCCTTGTTTAAATGATGAATATCACTTCAAAATGTTGATGTTGACCAAAAATATTGATGTTTGACTGTATATTGGCCATAGTTTACTTTTGACCTATTATAGTTGATTTTCAAACATCTGAGCAATTGACTGAGCAAACTTGTAATGCAAGGCATGAAAATTGGCATGACCATTATTTGGGACATATTAGGAACCTTGGAAATAATTTGAGGCCTTTGAAACCCAAACTTATTTGTGAAAAATGAAAACCTAGTTGGAAATCCATTGCTTAGAAAGAGAATTTGTCTAGTCAATTCTTGGGCTACCTTTAGCAATTGAGGACCTCTATGAGCATGTCTTGAAAAATGAGAGAGAAAATTTTGGGGTACAACAGCTTCCCCTTTTCAATCTTCTTAAACCTGAGGATTTAGATTGGCTTGTCTGCCTTTCGTGATCTGAAGGTGGAAGATGATTGAACACTAGAGTGCCCAGAAATTTGCACTCGCGTGTGTACGAAGTGATGTTGTTGGTTGATGATATCGGGAATGGGCTTACAGATGCCATTTGGAGAAGATGATGTAGATTCGTCGAAGATAGGCTTATAGATGCCATCCAAAATAAATGTTGACTTCGAACTAGAAGAAGTATCAGAATAAATTTTTGGTCGATTTACCTTGAGACATAAGAGGTCTCTTCGTCTGACTTCGTATGAGAAGTATACTAGAATGAACTTGTGCCGATTGTGTCTTAGCAGATGTGTTGGGGAGTGTCAAAATAAATCCATGTTATGATTGTATCTGGAGATGAATTGAGTATGGGTATCAGAATGAATATATATCTTGATCGTATTTGAACTGAAAGATATATTGAATGAGCATCAGAATAACATCTGTGTCTGGAGCGTATCTGAACTGTGTCTCTTTTTTTAGAATGTTTATGCTGGGGAATTATTTCTTGACTGGGGAGAATGAAAGTTAACTGTTATCCGGTCGAAATCCAGGCTTCACAATAACTTGTTGAGGATAATAAATTTAACTGTTATTTGGTCGTATTCCAGGCTTCACAGCGACTTACTGGGGAGTATGAAATCAACTGTTATCTGGTCGGATTCCAGGCTTCGCAGTAACTTGCTTAAGGTTAAATTGTTATCTGGTCAAATTCCATGCTTCACAGTAACTTAGATGAAAGGATGAAGCTAATTGTTATCTGATCGGATTCCAGACTTCGCAACAACTTACTGAAATTAATCTGTTATCTGGTCGGATTCCAAGCTTCGCTGAAAAATGAAGTTAAACTGTTATCTGGTCGTATTCCAGGTTTTGTAGTAATTTTCTTGAAAGAATAGAAGTTAATTGCTATCTGGTCAGATTCCAGGCTTTGCAACAACTTGGATGTAAGGACGAGGTGAGTTACTATCTAGTCAGGTTCCAGGCTTCGTAGTAAATTGAAATTAAACTGTTATATGGTCGTATTCCAGGCTTCGCAGTAATTGAAGAAGTTAAATTGTTATCTGGTCGTATTCCAGGCTTCGCAACAACTTAAACTGTTATCTTGTCAAAATCCAGGCTTCATAGTAGCTTGAACTATTATCTGGTCGGATTCCAGGCTTCACAGTGTTTTAGACAAAATTAAACTGCTATCTGGTTGCATTCCAGGCTTTGCAGTAACTTAAACTGTTATCTGATCGAAATCTAGGCTTCATAGTGTTTTAAATTAAATTAAATTGCTATTTGGTTGTATTTCAGGCTTTGCAACAACCTAAATTGTTATCTGGTCGAAATCCAGGCTTCACAGTAGCTTGAACTGCTATCTGGTCGGGTCCATGCTTCAGTGACTTGAATTTTTATCTGGTCGGGTCCAGGCTTCAGTGATTTGAAGAAATTAATCTATTATCTGGTCGGATCCAGGCTTCAACTTGAATTTTAGGTTGATTGTTATCTGGTCGAAATCCAGGCTTCACAGTGTTGTAGATTATACTGTCATCTGGTCGGGTCCAAGCTTCATAGTAATTGACAAAGTAAACTGCTACCTGGTCGGACTCCAGGCTTCATAGTAATTTGGCAGAGTAAACTGCTAACTGGTCAGATTCCAAGCTTCGCATATACTGTTATCTGGTTGGATTCCAGGCTTCACAATGTCTTGAATTGTAGGTTGACTATTTATCTAGTCGGATTTCGGGCTTCAGCAATGATGTTAACTGCTATCTGGTCGGGTCCAGGCTTCATAGTGTTGTAGAAGTTTGACTATTATCTAATCAAATTCTGGGCTTCAGCAATGATGTTAACTGCTATCTGGTCGGGTCCAGGCTTCAGTGTTGTAAACTACTATCTGGTCTGGTTCCAGGCTTCACAGTGTCTTAAATTTGATATTAACAGTTATCTGGTCGAATTCGAGGCATTACAGTGATTGATAAGTTGTTACTTCAGATAGTTGCCCTGTCTTGTTTCAGG
The DNA here is from genome assembly GCA_948472305.1 of Vicia faba. Classification (NCBI taxonomy): domain Eukaryota; kingdom Viridiplantae; phylum Streptophyta; class Magnoliopsida; order Fabales; family Fabaceae; genus Vicia; species Vicia faba. The sequence continues at coordinate 1,566,826,570 of OX451737.1, read as the reverse complement.
AATTAATCTAGAGCTTGTTGAAAATTGATGATGATTGTTGTACCCCCAAATTTTCCCTCTCTTTCTACTCAAGACATGTCCCTTGAGATCCCCAACTTGCCCTAGGATGACTAAGAATTGACCAGACAAATTCTTCTCCTAAGGCAATGAATCTCAACAAGGGTTTCAATTTTAAGCAAGATATGTGAGTCCAAAGGATCCCAAATATTCTCCATTGTCCTAATATGTCCTCAAGCTCATCCATGCCAAATTTCATGCCTTGCACAACTAGTTTGCTCAGTCAACTGCTCAAATGCCTGGAAATCAACTATACTAGGTCAAAAGTCAATTGTGGCCCAAATATAGTCAAACTTCAAGATTTTTGGTCAACATCAACATGTTGAAATGATATCCATCATTTGATCAAGGTTTGATCATGATTCCTCAAGAAATGATCTTAACTCATCAAAAGTCAAAAATGGCAAGTTAGGGTTTTTATAGGAAAAGTGAACCAAACTTTGACCAGGCATAACTTTCTCATACTTTATCAGAAATTTTTCCACCAAGGCTCATTTTTAAGAGAATCCAATTCCCTACAACTTATCTTCATCCCTCAAGTTCAAGAAATTCCCCAATCAAAATATACAAGCTCATACGTTGTAGGTCCTTTCAAAAAGTCAACAAAAACACCTTTTGGGTCAAAGCTCCTTACATGAACATGGAAGATCCAATTGATATGAAACCAAAACGGTTGTTTAGAGGACATCTTAAGCTCTCTAAAAAAAGTCCAAGAACACCCTCTTAGGGTTAAAAATGAGAGAGATATGCGTTGCTAAAGTTGACCCATTTTTGAAAAAATGCACAAATGTCAACTTTGAGCAAAATTGCATTTTTAAATTCATGGACCTATTTTTTGGGGATTCAAGCATGTTTATGACTCACTCGAGGGCCATCAAACTTACTCATGCACCATTGTGATTTTTATTTATTATTTATTTGAATTTTATTCATTTAAATATCATTTAAATCAGAGTATAAGGCAAAGTAAGATATCAAGGTGTGTGGGCCTTGTTTGTTGGTCAGATAGAAGCCCAATAAGTCAAACAAGGTTGTCAAACATGCATAAATAGAATAGGCAAGGAGACCATCAAAAATAGCAAGTTTTGATACAAATTAAAAACTCATATTCTTATCATCAAGCCATGGAGATTTGGCACGAATTTGTTAACCTAATTGCTAGCATATATAAACAGAAGAGATTGAGAACAAGAGGGATGCGCAGCCAGCCTAACAGGAACCCTAGAGAATTTTCAAAATTTCAAAGGATATTGAAAATCTCTATTTTGTGATCCAGCCGTCTGTAGACCAAACCAGGTGCCCTATCCATCTCCTGACGGTCCCAGGAAGCCATATCAACCTTCATCCACTACTGAAGCAGCCTGAAACCGGACAACCGAGTCACATCCTTTTGGTAAAATTTTCATATTTGAATCTCTTAACACACACGATTTAAATGAATCTAAAGCATACATTCGTGTTCATATGATCATTTTGAATCATTCTAACGTGCTACATGAAAAGTTAGAGGCTTAGAATGCAGGTTGCCATATTTAGGGTTTCAAAACGGCTAAACATCAAGTTGGGTGATACAGATCGTTTCAGGTTAAGCCAGTGCCAAGGTTGAATTCGTAGCATACAAAATAGAGGGGGGGGGGGGGTAGCCTGAATTTGGGGCTTTGATCCTGCGTATTTTGGCAGATCTATTTTTTTCAGGACCGGAGATCTGCTCCAGCGTATTTGACTTATGTTGAATATGTTGGGAGTCTACATGGCAAGATTGCGCGTTTTGATTGGTTCACTTAAATCTTACAGTGCGCACATTTTGCTGACTTGATTTTGTTGCTTGATTTTCCATTATATTATTTTGTTTTATTATACTAACAATTGATTCAAATGGCCCAGCGGTGATGAGTAAGCGTGCAAAGGTATTCCCTTCTAAGGGGCCTGGGTTCGATCCTAGGAGTTGATATTTTGTATTTTTCTAACAATTACGTTCCAGATCTAATGCACTTGAGAAATAACAAGTGTATGATCACACTTGGGCCATCCAATCTTGAAATAGTAGATCCAACGCTCCAGGTGACTGGAGACCATGGTGGACCTTCCTAACACAACAACACCAGATCCAACGCAGTTGTGGCCCACTAGATCTGGGCCATGGCAAATTCAGTAGCATACCCCCCAATTGGGTTTCTCACCCCCAGTCTCATCTTCTTTTAATTATTTAATTTAATTTTTTTAATTAGGTTATATTTTGGTTTATTCACTCTTTTTTAAAATCAGAAAATCATAAAAATCATAAAAATAGGATTTAGAGTTTTTTTAAGAAAAATTAAATTTTACAAATTAATTTAATTTAATTAACTTTAATTTATTTTCCTTAATTTAAAATTAATTAGAGATTAGGTTAAATTTCAAATCTTTTTCATAAAAAACATCAAAATATTTTTAATAGGCAATTAGACTTTTAGGGTTTCAAAGTAGGCCGGTTTTAATGTTTGCGTGTTATTATTTTTCATACGATTGTTTTTTATCATGTAACTGTGCCCGGTTTGTAATAGTTTAATTATGGTTTTCAATTTCCGCATTTTACTTTTCAGTCATTATATAGGTAACTACACCAAAGCCTTGTAATAGCTGTAGGAACTTTATTTCTCGCTTTTATATTTCTTTTATGCTTGTATAGGAACTGTTAGTAAATTAGGCGTGCATGATAAGATTTAATCAATTAATAATTAGGTCACTAACCTCGAGATAAAATATCTGAAAAAAGCACACTGTCACACACTTGCACCTCTAAGGTACTCCCCACTTTGATTGCCTTCGGAAATGGTCATGTCCCTCGAATGTAGGGATATCTTAGCAAAGACCCTCAGTTTAAAAGTCACCATAAAGATCATGGTCCCTTAATGTCCCTCGAGTTTCCTACGAGAAATGATCATGTCCCTCCAGTTGCCTACGAGAAATGATCATGTCCCTCGACGTTGCCTATATGATGACATTCCCTTCGAAATGCTAAGGTATTCGTACATGTTGCCTTCAATGACCATAAACGTCCCTTTCGATAGTCCCTTAACATCCAACGATAGGGCTACCTACTCACTAATAGTAGGATAGCACTATCTAAAGGATAGGAGGAAAATAACATCCTTTTTCGAGTAGGTAGACAGTTCTTAAGTACTTGCTCAAATATGATTCTTTTTACACTTACACACTTTCAAAAAGATTTTCAAAAACGCTTTATCACACTCTTGAGGACTGATACAAGAGTTATTATAAAGCAAACAAAACCTTTCAAAACATACAAACACGAAAACAATTTACAATAAATGAGCAAGTACCTAAGAGCCCATGGAAAACCACAGATGGAAAGGGTGCTAACATTCCCTTTCCATAATCTACTCCCCTTACTCGGAAAATCTCGAAATAGGTCTTTTTTTGTTCTTTTCACCCTTTCCTTTGTTGGATAAAAGAAAAGTCGGTGGCGACTCTTGCTTACTGCAACATTTGCGAATACAAATGCAAAACCAGTATTAACTTTTGGTTCTGCCACCGTATCATAGGACTGACAACTCTGCTGGGGAAAAATAATAAAAATGGGGTTTACCTTAGAGTTTATTTCATTTCTAAATTGTTTTCTTTGTCTGTTTTGATTGCTTTATTTTTAAGGGTACTGTTTGGGTTACTATAGATCCTACACCCGGATCCGGGGAAACCTTTTAGGTAAGTAGAAATAGATCATGGAAACTTTGCGGGGTATACCGACACGGTTGAAGCGATGGCTATGTTGATGCGACACTTTGGTTGGTACCGGTAGCCCTTGAGTTAATCAAGGAGAATACGGGGCCGCTGCATGGTGTCATGAAGCGTCAACTAACTTAGAACCTTAATTGAACAAATTGGCTATTAGGACATTGTGAGATAGCCGTCTTTGGTGTATTCCCAAAGTCGGTTGATACTCGATACTACACTCATTGAGATTTGACTCCCGAGTTTTGTTTGGTTGCAAGCCAGTTGTCCATCGGAATGAAACTTATGGGAAAGATCAGTGATATTGAGATCCCTTAAAACCCTGTTACTATTTATAGAATAGGTTGAACCAATCCAAACTTCAAGAGGGTATTACCTTAAAACCCATGCAAACCTTAAACCTAAGTTATTTGTGTGTTTTGGTTGTGCTTGCTATATCTGTTATTTCTTAGCATAATCATGACATCATAACATGGCATATCATACTAACCATTTCAAGGATTTTCTAGGGCTTATCTTTGTCTTGTTTTGTAGGACATGACATCCTCTTGCATGAACACTATCCAAGTCAACCTTGTGAAAGTACCTCCTCAACTCAAGAATTTAGCATCAAGGATTCCTGAAAGCTCTCCCTTAACTGAAAAACATGGTCGACTTCTCATCTTGGTCACTTCAAACCCTGATGAAGAAATGTTAAAGGTGCTCTTTCAGTTTTTTGACCCGTTACATCACTGCTTCACTTTCCCCGATTACAAGTTAGTGCCTACTATGGAGGAGTTTTCTCAGTCATTGGAGGTACCTATCCTTATTCAGATGCCATTCAACAGTATGGAAAGAGACCCAAAGCCTGAAGAGATTGCTCATGCTCTGTCTTTACAACGTTCTGATGTAGTGGAAAATTGGGAAACCAGAAGAGGTGTCCAAGGATTTCCAGCTAAGTTTCTATTTGAGAAAGCTCACTATTTTTGGGATACCCTAGATTTACAAGCTTTTGAAGAAGTGTTGGCCCTTCTCATCTATGGGATGGTACTATTTTCTAACACGGACCAACTCATAAATATGAATGCGGTTAAGGTTTTTCTATCATATAATCCGGTGCCTACTTTAATTGGGGATATTCTACACTCACTAAATACTCACGCTCTGAAGAGAAGAGGGACCCTCATGTGTTGCACTCTTCTATTGGCTAGGTGTTTTATTTCGCACCTACCTCGGTTTGTTTTGAAGAATGAGCAGGGTATGAGATGGTCTCATAGGTTGATGTCCCTTACACATTCGGACATTCATTGGTGTTCTTGATCCTTGGAGAATGATACCGTCATTGATCACTGTGGGGAATTCCATAATGTCCCTCTCATAGGCATTAGGGGAGGAATCACTTATAATCCTTGTTTGGCGTTGCGGAAGTTTGGTTATGCTAGAAGAGATGGTCCTCACGACACACTCGTCCAAGGAATCACATTTGAATATGAGAATGATGTTCAGGGTTATCGTAAGAGGTTCATTCGAGCTTGGGGCATGATAAATAGAGTTTATAGAAAGACACTAGGGCATAAGAATTCCATCCCTCTTGAGCCTTACCTCAAATGGGTGCGAGCTCGTGCTCAATATCTTATGATGCCTTACCCCACCATCTTACCTGTGATTATGGAGCCAATTGCTGAGGGAGACACTCCTTACATTGTTCTTTATCCTGACATGCCAACTGATCTTGAGGAGCTACAGAAATCCTGGATCCAACTCAAAGAAGAATGGGATACCTTCGAAACCCAATTCTACGTCAGCGAGAAGAAGGTTTTAGAGATCACTAGGTTGCTTCACGAAGAAAAGAGTATAAACGCTTACATTGCACCAAAGAGGGTGCACCAGTGGGAAGCTTAAGCCTTTCTTTGATGGGAGAGTTTATTTTTTCTTTATTACTTCCCTTGTAAGCCCAAGAGGCATTATGGTGACTGATAATACTTTTTAATGCAATTAACGTTTATTCCCTTTCTGTTTAAGCAATTTTAAGTCTTAGAAATCCTTGAAAACATTGCATACATATATCATACATATCATTACATAAGCAGGTTTCTCATCCTATTCGCTGTTTATTTCAGCAATGGCTCTAGAACAAACAGTGAAGGATCTACAGACTCAAAATGCTCAGTTTCAATAGATTATCATGGGTCTGGACAAGGGGAAAGAGAAACTGAAAGCCCTGATTGTTAAAGAGAAGACCAAGAAGCCAAGGAAGACAGCTGGTGTGGTAAATTTGGGAAGGAAGTTCAAAGGACTGTTAAGGAAAGTTGTAGAGCTGACATCTTCGTCAAAAGAAGGAGACAAGAGAGAAAGACCCCAGTCCAAGGGGATCTGATAATGAGACTGACTATAATGAAGAGCAGTACCCTCCGACTGACGAATAATACAAACAGTTGGAGGAGCGTCTAAGTGCAATAGAAATCCAGAAAGTGCATGGGCTGGACTTTGAAGAGTTGGGTTTGGTCTCTGCGGTTGTCATCCCACAGAAGTTCAAGGTTCCGGTGTTCTCCAAATATGATGGGGTTTCTTGTCCCAAGATGCACCTCTGATCTTATGTGAGGAAGATCCAGCCTCACATTGCTGACAAGGACTTATGGGTCCATTTATTTCAAGATAGTCTATCCGAGACTCAACTTGAATGGTTCTACCAGCTGGAAGGGACCAACATTCAAAATTGGGAAGACATGGTTGTTTCTTTCTACAAGAAGTATCAGTATAATGCGGACCTTGCTCCTACCTGTACACAACTCCAAAGTATGTCTACGGGTTCGAGCGAGGTCTTTAAGGATTATGCTCATAAGTGAAGGGACTTAGCAGGAAGATTCCAACCTCCCCTGTCTGATAGGGGGCTAGTGGATATGTTTTTGGATACCCTGTCTGGTCCATTTTTCAAGCATCTGATTGGAAGCTCTTCAGCTGGTTTTACTGAGCTGATCTTGATGGGAAAAGAGTGGAAGCTGGGATTAGGAGTGGTAAGATTCAAAAGGATGCATCCTCCAGTATAGCAAGGAAACCATTTTCTGGGAAGAAGGAAGACAGTGCCACTTATAGCCAAAGGAATCGGGACAGAACTGAACACCGTCTAACGGTAGGGGCTGTTATGATCTCTAAACCTGCACCTACTCAACAATGAAACAATCAGCCCATAGCAGAAAGGCCTGTAAGACAATTTACCCGGATAAATATGACTTTGTATCAATTGTTACCTCATCTACTGAAGTCTAATCTGGTAACTTTGCGGGAAGCTCCTAAGAATCCCAACACCTCCTCTCCTCGCTACAACCCTTATGCTTGTTGTGCTTACCATTCAGAAAGTCCAGGCCATGATACCAACGACTTTTGGGCTTTGATAAATAAGGTGCAAGACGTTATCGAGGCGAAGAAATTGAATTTGACGCTCCTGAGATTCCTAATGTTATCACTTCTCCCATGCCCAAGCACGATCGTGGTGTTAACATTGTTGATGATGATGTGTTCATTACTTCTGTTGAGGAACTTGTTACTCCTCTCATGACCGTTAAGTGGAACTTGTTGAAAGCCAGTTTATTTCCTGGCTGTGGCGAAGGTTGCCACTTATGTTTATCTCTACCGACTAGTTGTCATTTGTTGAAGGCAGTTGTTCAACGCCTGATGGATGATAAAGATATTTTTTTTGAAAAGACTTCAGTCCCGACTATTTCTTGTAAGGATGTTTCAATCATAACCATTTCCGCCAATCCTCCCAGGATCTCCACCAAAAGACCTGTCAGGATTACATCTGCTCTGAAGTTGGCTGCTTTGATCATCATTATGCCAAGGCCAATCCCATAATCCTCAGATAAGGTTGTTCCCTGGAACTATGGGGCTGACATCTACTACCACGGTGTCAAGCAAGACCTGCTGGCTGTTGAAGACCAAGTCTCTGAAAATACTGATCCCGAAATTGGAAACATCGTTGGGACCAGCAAAATAATAAGAAGTGGAAGAGTGTTCTCCCCTGATATTTCTCCTCAAAAAGTCATTACTAGTCTTGTGATCATTCCTACTGTTGTTACTGCTGATACTACCACCGCAATTGCTATGATTACCCCTGTTGCCATCCCTACCACCGAGTCGGCTGAGACTCGGGGCAAATACATATTGATTGAGCTTGTCCAGACTAAGGCGCATTCAAAATCTATCCCAGAGGCTTCCAAGAAGGAAATGGAAGAAATTTAGAAGATTATAAAGAAGAGCGACTACAATGTGGTCGAACAGTTGGGGCAGACCCCTTCAAAGATTTCTATGTTAGCCTTACTGTTGTGCTCTGAAGCTCATGCAAAGGCTTTGGTGAAATTCCTTAAAACTTCCCATGTGCCACAAGAAACCTCCACTGACCAATTCGAAGATTGTGTGGCCAGTTTGACGGCTGATAACGGTCTGGGTTTTTCTAATGTTGATTTGACACCCAGAGGAAGAAAACACAATGATGCGCTACATGTTTCCGTCGAATGCAGGGGCAACTTTGGCCCATGTTCTAGTAGATATTTTTTTATCATTGAACATACTACCCAAGAAGGCTCTGGATAGATTAGACTGTGAAGGTTTCACCCTGAAGCCCAGCAACATTGTAGTGAGGGTTTTAGATGGTTCAAAAAGAATGGTGCACGGGGAGGTGGACATCCCCATCATAGTTGGTTCTCAGAACTTTAACTCCACCTTCTACGTGATGGATATCAGACCATCTTATTCTTGTTTGTCAGGTCGCCCTTGGATCCATGGGGCGGGAGTCGTCACGTCCACTCTGCATCAGATGATGAAACACCCGGTGAAAGGAAGGATTGTTATGGTACATGGTGAAGAAGAGTACATGGTAAGCCACTTGAATTCCTTCAGGTATGTGGAAATGGATGGCGAGTTCATCGAGACTCCGTGTCAGAACTTTGAAGAGGTTCCTCAGACTATGGCTACAACTGAAATTGTCACCAATATGCTGAAGATCACCAGACCTCCCTTGAAGATGGCTTCTCTCAAGGATGCCAAAGAAGTTATTGAAGAAGGTGGGTGTACCATCTGGGGACAACTCCCTGACATTCCATAAAAATCTGATAAGTTTGGTTTGGGTTTTCTTCAAGGGCTCAAAGGGATGTTCGTTGTGCTCGTGCTGGATGAACTCCCTTACGCATCAGCAATCATGGGGTCAACGCCTTAAAAGACAATGATGGTGACTATGAAATAGATAGCTGGATCTTCCCTACTACCAATGGTGGACCCAGTAACTGGACGGTAAAAGACTTTGTACCAATTACTCTTATTAAGAAGTAATTGTCTTTCTTGTTTTTGGATATATAATAAACAATATAAACTTTATGGCCATGTGTCTTACCCAGGTGTTGTACCCAAATTTTTGCCCCTAAGATTTCTCTATCATCTCATACCATCACAATGCAATCAGATCACAAATTAGGGTTTGAGTTTATCTTCTACTGCATTATGTCTTAGGGTTTGCCTATGGAATCACCAAGCAACTTCAATCACTTGTATTTGTATATCTTGTACTTGTATGCTTCTAATTAACCTCAAAGTGTGTATATTTTGTCTCTTGGAATATCATCTTGTAGGTCATGGCACAATTGCAGTCATCTCACCATCTCCTAACACAAATGATCAAAACTAGGGTTTGGAGTTTAATCAGGAGATCTCTGGATTTTTGGGCAATTATTGATCCCATATTTCTCTACATAGTCATGAGCATCTATCATTGGATGTTTGATCATCAATTTTGGCTTGAAAGGGTTCAATTGATGAAAAGGGGTAAAATGGTCATTTTGTCAGAAGATAGTTAAAATCAGTTGTTGACCAAGTGAACTTTTGGTCAACCATCAATTCAATATCCCTATTCTCATATTTCATGGTCAATAGTGCAAAAATATCAAGAAGAAGTGTGAACTAGAGATAACTTGTGAAAAGTATCCTTAGGGATGAATTTTGACTGGCTACAACTTTCTCATTTTTTATTGAAAATGTGCAAACTTTATATGCCTAGAAAGAGGATAAAAAATTCTCCAACTTTGTAGGAGTGACCACAAGTCCAAAAAATGAAAGGAAAAAAAGTTATGAAGCTTGGAAGATTTTGACACTTAGTGAAATTTTGGTTAAAAATGCAAAAATTTGACTTCTTCATGTCCATTTTTAAATGACCATTTGGACTCAAATCAAATATTTGGCAACATGAAAGTTGTAGATTGGAATTTTCTCTTCATTTTTCATTCAAGAATCGTCTCAAATGGTTAAGTGTAGAGAAAGATATGATGATTAGGATTTTGGGCTAAAAACTGAATTTTTGCCCAGCACAAGGCAAGGCACGCTCAGGCAGGCAAGGCATTTCATCAAACATGTTGTGGGCGCGCATTCATCATTATTTTTCTATGTGAAATATTCATTATTTTGAAAAATGTCCAACATCAAAGTTGAAGCCCTAAATGTGAGGAACAACTTTTCTTCAGAAAGTTTCTCCAAATTCTTCCTACATTTTGAGATATAGTTGTGAGAAGTAGGCACCATGCATGCTGAATTTTCTGCCCAGCCAGCAAGTCACGCGTGCAGCAAGTCCAGGCAGGCAAGGCATTCTGTCAAACAGTTTGTAAGCACATGTTCATGGCGAAATATCTCATTGATTCAAGCCTCATTTTGAAAAAATTTGAACATGAAAGTTGGAGTATGAAATGTCCTGTACATTTTTTATTCAAAGTTTGTGACGTTTCATGCACCATAGAGAGAGATATAAGGGAGCAAAGAGGTGTTCATGAAATAACATATTTGCATGAAAATGCATGGAATTGTTTTTATGCAACCAAGCCAATTTCCATCTCATCACCCCAACCTTTGTTCACTTACTCAAGCACGTGATTTACACCCTCATTTGCACACAAAAATGCAGCACACTACTCCCTCTCTCATTCTTTCCATTTCTCTCACTTTCCATTTCTATCTCTCTTCACTATATATAAAGCATTGCATTCAACAAGCAAGGAGGAAAAAATAACAAGTAGAAAGCAAGCAAGCCTATATTACTCTCACTCCCACACAAAGCAAGTGATCCTCTCTTCTCTTTCATTGAATTTCCAACCAATTTCCACCATTGTTGTCAAAGCAAGCTTCCACAATTTTTGAAGCATCTTCGTATCTCTCTCTAATCATCTTCACTGCATCTTTAAAGCAAGCATTTCTCAAAAGCTAACTCTTTATTTGAGCTCCAAGCACCATCAATTTCATTACAAGGTATATGATCCATCTTTCTCTCTCTTGATGCAACTTGTGTGTTGTTTTAATCCATGAGCTTTTTGCAAAATCTAAGATCATATTCATAATCCTTGCATTTTTCTGATCAATTTTCATTTTTGGATCATTTAATTTGGTGGAGAATTGAGGGAGAAAATCAAGATTGAAAACAGTTTGTTGAAATGTGCAAATCAAAATAAAGTGTCATGTAGTTACTTTCTAGCGTGTTTTTCTCAATCATCCATGCATCATTTCATGAATTCTTTGATCCTAGCATGTTCTACTAATTTCAATCTTGAACTTTGGTGTTGGAATTTTTGGATTTCATCAAGAAATGAGTGAGTTATGGTGATCTGAAAATGGTGCGTCAAAGCTGAAAAACGTGCATGGCATGGCTGATTGGTAGAGATGATGAGGTATCTTGTTTTAATTGAACATGGCTTCAGTTCTTTTTACAACGCGTTTTTGCAAAAACAGGTGTAATAGCCTTTTAATATTAATTCTTATTTGTTTTCTCAAATTTTATTTTAATATTTCCTTCACTTCAAAAATTATGAAAAAATTATTTTAGACTTCTTTTTTAATATATTTTCATATTTAGATTTTTATTTATTTTTTTTATTATTTTTCTTGATTAAATAAAAATGTAAATAATTAGGGTTTTAATATTTCTTTTAAATCTTGAATTTTATTTTCCTATTTCTACTAAGTAAAAAAATCCATAAAAAATATTTTTAGACTCCTCTCTGAGTTTATTACTTGAAAATATTTTTTTTTCAATTTTATAAAAATTTTGGTTACATTTTAAAAATCATTTGGACATAATATCTTTTATTTGTATTAATTTTGTTAGTTTGTGTAAATAATTTTCTAATTCTTTTTTCCTTTTGAGATAAAATTCAAGAAAAATATGCTTTCTGATCCTTTTAATTTTTTTGACATTTAGGTTATTTTAAATCAAATTTATTTTGCCTTTGGATCTAATTGATTAATTTGTGAACTTAATTTCCTCTTTTAGGGTTTTTGCTTGACCATGCACATTAATGGATTTAAATTTCTAACTTCTTATACCTATAAAATCATAGATGAAGTTGTTTGGAGTGCTTGAACATTTTGAGGCCATAAAAATAATTTTTATGGAATTTTACAATCTGATTTCATATTTTTCACAAATTATTTTCCAAAACCATCTAGTTTAAGGCTTTTACTAGTTTCCAAGTTTGCATTTCTAAAGAAAATTTCCACCTCAATCCAGGGACTCCAAATTTTATTTCTGACTTTTATAGGACCTTAGGAAGTTAGGGTTTTAATTTCATGATTTTTCAAGTCACTTTCATATTTTAAAACTATTTTTTACTTAAGATTGCATTTAGGGTTTTCCCTTTGAACAGCGTTTGTAAATTGAAAAGTTTTGTACATGATTCTTGTTTGATTCTTGAAATAACTTGTGGTACTGACTTGGAGAATATCTTGAGCACAAATTCTTCAACATCATTGGATCTTGGGTGTTGATAGGTATTTAAAGCTTTAATCCCTTACCTCTTCATCTTATTCCCCTTTCTTATTGTATTACATGTTATGGGATAATGATATCTATATCATTTATCCAAACATGAAATACATAAATTGCTATTGACCGGCCTCAAAATAGGTTCGATTTCTATATAAGTCCACTTATGATTGCTTAACATAGCGCTAAATTTTGTCCTGGTTCGAATAAATGATCATTCGTTGCCCAAACTTATGATTGCAAGCCCAAGTATGTTAATTTGATCTCTTTGATCCAATAACCTTGAGATTCATTGTGTGGAGGATTTGGTTTTACCAATCCTCTAATGGATCTACAACACCTTTGATCAACGCATATCACTTAAACATTGTTGATCATTAAATGGTACTTATGAGAATTCCAAATGGATGATATACTTGACAAAAAGAAAATGCAACTTGTTGTGTGAAGGCTTTGGTTCTACCAATCCTCTAATAATTTCCAAATGCAAGTTTCAAGATGGTCATCCAACTAACCACTAATTATTGACTTGTTTTATTTTATGCTTTTATTCTTTTTTTATTCTTTATGTACTATTTACTTTTAACATTTACATTTCATGCCATTTTCATCTTTGCTCATTTGAGCATTTATTTCCTTGCCATTTTTACTTTGCTCACTTGAGCTTTTCTCTTCCTTTCTTAAGATACTTAATAATCAACATAAACCCTAAAAAATCTTTAATGATACTTGGACTACTTGGTTACTATCCTTGGCATTATGGAGCATGGGACTTTTCTTGGACTTAGGATTAGAAACCTTGACCTATCTTGGAGATCTTATTTGATTATTTTGTCTGGAATTTTTTAGGTTTACCTCAAGACATTGGGTTGTTTGTTTGTTTTGTGTGCAGGTTTTTGTGATCACATCCTTTATTTGTGATCTGGAATTCACCCATATACAGCCGTTACTCTGCCCATTTTTTTGTGAAGATTTAATACATTTGAAGTTTAGTTCTCTCAAGAGGTCTAGTATCTTTGCTTGCTTGGTTTCAATCCAAAGAATGAGAATTCTATCTTGACTCATAATGTCAAGTATTGGCTTCTTGTTGGTTAGATGATTCTTCTCCTTGGCTTTTACCTTATGCTTTAGGATAGTCTCTTCTTCTCCTCCCATCTTCTTTAATTTCAAAAATCTTCTCCATCCTTTTGAAAACTCTTCTTGTTTCTAAACTTGAACCACTTTCATAATAAACTTGGACCTAGGTCCATGAATTTTCAAAATCTTTTCATAAATAAACTTCAATCAACTTAACAATACCTTGACATTTTTTGTGAGAAGATTAAAAGTTAATCAATCTCATTTCAAACTATTTTGCCACTTTGGCTTCTACTTTAAAACTTTTCTCAAAATATTGGACTCTTCTCAATCCTTGTAGTGATGCAACAACTATACTTCTACAATATGTAGTGAAGTGAGATATTTTCCACTTGGGTGTTGAGCGAGGCTTTGTTGATTTTAAAATCCAAGCCATATCCTCCACTTTGAGATGATGCAAATTCTCCTTTCTCATGATTGTGGGTAGTAAGTATGTTTTCCAAACGGACAATGACGATGATGTCTTATCTCTTAAAATCAACCAACACACTTGTGTTTCAAATTTTTAAAAGAGGAACTACGTGTACCATGATCCCCTATTGTACGAAAGGTGGTACGTAGGCACTAAAGGTTCGCAACCGCGACGGGTGAAAAAATCATAAAAAATACTTCTCTTCTCACCTCCACCATCTATTTCTATACAACATATTTTATATCCAAAATATACAGATTTTTCAAAGAGGTTCATGTGGAGTACCGTAGATGTTTAGGGTGATAATACCTTCCCTTTGCATAACCAACCCCCTTACCTTAAATATTTCCCCCTTTTTTTGGGTTATTCACTCTTTTCCCATTCCATTGGAAAAAATAAAGCGCGGTGGCGATTTTTATTTTTTATTTGTATAAAGTCTAGTCAATCCAATGGCTTAGTCTTGAACATTTTTACTGCTACACCAGGGCACAATGGTTTATTTGTGAGGGTTATCATGTTTCAATTTCATATCGCATTAATAAAGCATTGGAAGTTTTGCATACAAATTTTGCGCTCTCTGTTTTTCTTTTCTGTTTTTTTACTTTGTCTATACTACTATGCTCTTACACACACTCACGTATCAAACTGCATATCCATATCCACTATAATCCCATTGATAACAGTTCTTCTATTGCCGGTTATGACTTTGAAAATCCGATCAACCAAGCCGGGGACGAAGGTGAGCAAGATTGTGAGGTACCTGGAGAACTTGCTAGGCTATTACAGCAGGAAGAAATGGCTACACAACCTCATGAAGAGCCAGTTGAGACAATAAACTTGGGCACAGAAGAGGACAGGAAAGAAGTCAAGATAGGTGAAAATTTGGAGCTTAGTGTCAAACAACGGTTGATACGAATGTTGCATGACTATGTCGAGATCTTTGCCTCGTCATACAAAGACATGCCAGGACTAGACACGAATATTGTGGTTCATCGTCTGCCAACTAAAGAAGATTCCCCTCTGGTAAAGCAGAAGGTTCGTCGTATGCGCCCTGAAATGTCAGAGAAGATCAAAGCAGAGGTTATGAAATAGTTCAGCGCTGGGTTCTTATCTTTCACCTCTTATCCCCAATGGGTCGCTAACGTAGTCTCGGTGCCTAAAAAGGACGGCAAGGTGCGGATGTGTGTGGACTACCGAGATTTGAACAAGGCAAGCTCCAAGGATAACTTTCCACTTCCCCACATTGACGTTCTGGTTGACAACACTGTACAGCACAAGATCTTTTCCTTCATGGACGGTTTCTCTGGTTACAATCAGATCAAGATGGAACCCAAAGACATGGAGAAAACAACCTTCATCACACAATGGGGCACTTTCTGCTACAAAGTGATGCTGTTTGGGTTGAAGAACATTGGGGCCATCTATCAGCGAGCCATGGTAGCTTTGTTTCATGACATGATTTACCATGAGATAGAGGTCTATGTTGATGACATGATAGCCAGGTCTCAAACTGAGGAAGAGCACCTTGATCATCTACAAAGGTTGTTTGATAGGTTGAAGACGTACAAGCTGAGGTTAAATCTGAACAAGTGCACCTTTGGGGTAAGGTCTGGTAAACTCCTAGGTTTCATTGTCAGTGACAAAGGTATTCAGGTAGACCCTGCAAAGGTGAAGGCTATACAAGAGATGTCGGCTCCTCGCACTGAGAAGGAGGTCAGAGGTTTCTTGGGACACCTAAATTAAATTTCCAAATTCATTTCCCATTTAACTGCTACTTGTGATCCAACCTTCAAACTCCTAAAGAAAGATCAAGTGGGAAATTGGAATGACGAATTCCAGACTGCCTTCGAGAGAATCAAGGAATACCTTCAAGAGCCTCCAATTCTGATGCCTCCAATTGAAGGAAGAACTTTGATAATGTACTTAGCAGTGTTAGATAATTCAATGGGGTGTGTGTTGGGGCAGCATGACAAGTCCGGTCGAAAAGAGCATGCAATATACTACCTTAGCAAAAAATTTACCGACTGTGAAACAAGATACTCACTGCTCGAGAAAACTTGTTGCGCTTTGGCATGGGCTACTCGCCGACTGAGGCGGTATATGTTGACCCACACTACTTTGTTGACATCTAAGATGGATCTGATCAAGTACATCTTCGAGATGCCCGATCTCTCCGGAAGAATAGCAAGATGGTAAATGATCCTGGCCGAATATGATATCCAATACACGACCTAGAAGGTAATCAAGGGAAGTGTACTAGCTGATCATTTGGCTCATCAGACTATGGATGACTACTATTCCATGAATTTTGAGTTCCTGGACGATAATATTATGTTAGTGACTGACTATGAGGAACCTAGACCGGATGAAGGACCTGCGGAAGGATCCCGATGGACTGTGGCTTTTAATGGAGCCTCCAACGCACTCGACAATGGAATCGGTGCTGTAATCATATCTCCTGAGGGCTTTCATACTCCTTTCACCGCCAGATTATGTTTCAACTGCACCAACAATATGGCGGAGTATGAGGCATGCATCATGGGTCTCAAAGTTGTTGTTGACCTGAGGATCAAGTTCTTGAGTGTTTTTGGGGATTCAGCCTTGGTAATAAGCCAAATCAAAATGGAGTGGGACACGAAGCACCTTAATCTCATCCCTTACAAAGAACATGTGCTGACATTGCTTCCGCACTTTGAAGAAGTCACCTTTGAACATTTTCCACGAGAAGAGAATCAGTTAATGGACGTGCTAGCTACTATGACATCCATGTTCAAGGCCAGATGGGACAAAGAGGCTCCTCGGATCACTATTGAGAGGTTAGATGAACCAGCACACTACTATAAGGTTGATACTGAAGAAGTAGCACACAGACCTTGGTTCCACGAAGTGAAAAGGTATCTCGAGGCTCAAGAATATCCTGAGGGGGCATCTGTCAATGATAAGAAGTTTTTGAGAAGGTTCTCCGCAAAGTTATTTCTTATTAATGGAATCCTCTACAAGCGCAACCATGACTCTACTTTACTTCGGTGCATAGATAAGAATGAAGTAGAGAGGATTATGGCAGACTTACACGAAGGTACCTTTGGCACCCAATCTAGCGGACACACCATGGCAAAAAATATCCTACGGGCAGGATACTATTGGTCCACTATGGAAGAAGACTGTTATCAGCATTCTCGAACTTGTCACAAATTCCAGATCTATGCTGATAAAGTACATGTACCTCTGGTACCCTTTAATTTCTTGACGACTCCCAGGCCCTTTGTAATATGGGGCATTGCCATGATTGGAGAGATTAGACCTACCGCTTCCAATGGGCATCGCTTTATCCTAGTGGCCATTGATTACTTCACGAAGTGGGTTGAGGTCACCTCTTTTGCTACTGTTACCAAGAACATTGTGACGCGGTTTATCAAGCATAACCTGATTTGTTGGTATGGTGTGCCAGAGAGAATCATCACATACAATGGTACAAATCTCAACAATACGATGATCACCGAACTCTGTAAATAATTCAAGATCCAGCATCATAATTCTCCCCCTTACCGGCCAAAGATGAATGGCGTTGTAGAGGCTGCTAACAAGAATATTAAGAAAATCATACAGAAGATGACGGTGACATGCAAAGATTGGCATGAGATGTTACCATTTGCTCTTCATAGTTACCGCACCTCAGCACGTACATCAACAGGGGAAACACCTTATTCTATAGTGTATGGTATGAAGGTTTTCCTTCCTATTGAGGTCCAAATCCCTTCTTTGAGGATCATGAAGGATGCGGGTTTGAACGTAGATGATTGGATCCAGACTCGACTAGATCAACTGAATCTGATTGATGAGAAGAGGTTTACTACTGTCTGTCATGGTCAAATATATCAAAAATGGATGATCAAGGCTTTCAACAAAAAGGTCAAACGTCAAGTATATCAAGTGGGTGATATAGTAATCAAGCACATCATACTGCCACAAGGTGATCCCAGAGGCATATGGACTCCCACGTACGAAGGACCATTTGTAATCAAAAGCATATTTTCCAGTGGAGCCATGATTCTAACCACCATGGATGGTGACAATCTTTCTCACCCTATTAATACAGACATAGTAAAAAAATACTACGCATGAATAAAGACCCGCTAGGTTGACTGGCCTAGGAAAAAATAAGGGCATCCTGGCGAACCAAAAGGGTTCGGGCAAAAATTAGGGATAAATACGAAAAAATCTGTACACCCGGCAAGTCGAAAACCTGAAAAGGCGACTTGGGTAAAAAAGGGTATTCCAGTGGACTGAAAACCCAAAAGGGCGGTCCAGGAAAAAGTTAGGGATTTACGTACAACTATGTCCCATTGGATCACCTTGTGACCAGACTTCAGTATCAACTATCAAGCTTAAACGGTACTGATCAATCCAATCAGCTTCGGACAAGTAGCAAAGTGATGAGACGCTCAAGGACATAGGGGTGATAGCAGAATTGGAACTCAATGGGACTATTACACATAGTTGTTTTCTCTTTATACACTATTTTGTGTAGTCTTCATTTTTTACGACGGCGTTCTCCTACTAGAACGTCTGTCTCTTTGTACAAAAACGCCTGTTATAGGCGAACTTCAGAAATCAATACAAATCATTTCTTTGAAAGTACAAAACTATGTGTTTTTATTTTTCTGTTTTGTTTTGCAAAAACGTCCAAGGAATATTTTTGACATATGCATTTAAATATGATTACTTTTCACAAATACTTGCATAAGAAATAGAAAGACGGTTACTAATGATTTTAAGAAATGGGGAAAAGTCTAAAAAACAATTTGTAGTCCCGACAGTTACTCTTTCCAGCATGGTACAGGGGCAGAGACAATTTGAGACGAAGCCACCATTACATACGACCTCGTGACGTCTATGTTCCCCACATAGTCGAAACAACCAAAGTTTTGATCTCTTTCCCTAAGAGGGAATTACTTCCTTCAGCCAAGTTCCTTCAGAGAGCTGAAATTTGTATTCCCCAATTGAGCTTTATAATCTTAAACAGTTTATAAAACCTCCTTCCGGGTAGAGTTTATTTCTCTAACTGCGGAAGTTTATTCCCCAACAGAGTTTATTTCTCTACATCGGCAAAAACTTCCAACAATGCATTATCTCTCTCCACAGAGTCAATCCCCGGCAGAATATCCTCAAACAAAAAGAGGAAATCCCCGGCAAATCATCTCCATCCCCAGCGGAAATGAAGGATTCAACTTCCCAATACTTTTCAGCAGCAGTCAGGAATTTACTTTCCCAGACTAGGAAATATCGCAATAGCGTCCCATATTCATACATCATGGCATGCGCATACACATTGCATACAGTATAATATCATTTATTTTGAGAACATCATCACAATGCATTTCATAAATCATGACATTGCATACAGCTAACGCTTTACCTTTTCAGGAAAGATCGAATCAACAAACACCATTGACTATGTACGTGACCCGGTAGTCTTCTCAAAATGATACCTCTGATGAAAGACTATTTCAGCATTTTCCTCAGAAAGATGTTCTCAAAAGACCTTCTCTGGTTCAGTTAGATCGACACTAAGGTCTCTTTGATTTCTATTCCAATTGAAGATATTCCAATACTTTTGTCTGGTTCAGTTGAATCGATACTAAGATTCTTCTGATTACCATTTCAGTCAAAGTTAATCCAAGACCTTCTCTGGTTCAGTTAGATTGACATTAAGGTCTCTCTGATTTCTATTCTAGTTGAAGATATCCAAGACTTTTGTCTGGTTCAGTTTAATCGATACTAAGATTCTTCTGATTTCCATTCCAGTCAAAGTTAATCCAAGACCTTCTCTAGTTCAATTAGATCGACACTAAGGTCTCTCTGATTTCTATTCAAGTTGAAGTATTCCAAGACTTTTGTCCGGTTCAGTTGAATCGATACTATGATTTTTCTGATTTCCATTCTAGACGAAGTTAATTCAAGACCTTCTCTGGTTCAACTAAATCGATACTAAGATTTTCTTGATTTCTATTCTAGTTGAAGACAAATGAAGACCTTTCTCTGGTTCAGTTAAATCGACACTAAGATTTTGCTGATTTCTATTCCAATTAAGGAAACTGCAAAGCCTGGAGTCCGGCCAGAGAGTAGTTAATTTCACATTTCCCTAGTAAAGCGCTATGAAGCCTGCAATACGACCAAATAGCAGTCAGCCTTATTATACTCAACAAGTCACTATGAAGTCTGGATCCTGACCAAATAGTAGTTCACTTCCGTCTATTTAATTAAGAGATGACTCCCCAGTAGAGTAATGGATAACTGAAGGTCCTAAACTCTATTTCCCGAACAAAGACCAACATTCCTCAACAGAGTCCTCCTCAACAACAGGAATAAGAATTCCCACAAAGGAATATCTCATGAAATCAACATGGTTACAGATGGCATCTTTAAGCCCATCTCCGATAACTCTCTGTCATATTATCCAAATGGCATCTATAAGCCCATTCTCGATATTATCTACACAGTCAAGTATCATTTCAGACGAGTGCAAATTTCTAGGCACTCTAGTGTTCAATCATCTTCCACCTTCAAATCACGAAAGGCAGACCAGTCAATCTACATCCTCAGGTTTAAGAAGATTGAACAGGGGAAGTTGTTGTACCCCAAAATTTTCCCTCTCTTTTACTCAAGACATGTCCCTTGAGATCCCTAACTTGCCCTAGGATGACTAAGAATTGACCAGACAAGTTCTCCTTCTAAGGCAATGAATCTCAACTAGGGTTTCAATTTTAAGCAAGATATGTGAGTCCCAAGGATCCCATATGTTCTCCATTGTCCTAATATGTCCTAAAGGTCAACCATGCCAAATTGCATGCCTTACACAACAAGTTTGCTCAGTCAACTGCTCAAATGCCTGGAAATCAACTATACTAGGCCAAAAGTCAATTGTGGCCCAAATACAGTCAAACTTCAAGACTTTTGGTCAACATCAACATGTTGAAGTGATATCCATCATTTTATCAAGGGTTGATCATGATTCCTCAAGAAATGCTCCTAACTCATCAAAAGTCAAAAATGGCAAGTTAGGGTTTTTATAGGAAAAGTGAACCAAACTTTGACCAGGCATAACTTTCTCATACTTTATCAGAAATTTTTCCACCAAGGTTCATTTTGAAGAGAATCCAATTCCCTACAACTTATCTTCATCCCTCAAGTTCAATAAATGCCCCAATCAAAAGATATAAACTCATACATTATAGGTCCTTTCAAAAAGTCAACAAAAACACCTTTTGGGTCAAAGCTCCTTACATGAACATGGAAGATCCAATTTAAATGAAACCAAAAGGGTTGTTTAGAGGAGATCTTAAAATCTCCAAAAAGTCCCAGAACACCCTATTAGGGTTAAAAATGACAGAGATATGTGTTGCTAAAGTTGACCCATTTTTGAAAAAATGCACAAAGGTCAACTTTGAGCAAAATTTCATTTTTAAATTCATGGACCTATTTTTTGGGGATTCAAGCATGTTTATGACTCACTTAAGGACCCTCAAACTTACTCATGAACTATTGTTATTTTTAATTTTTATTTATTTGAATTTTATTCATTTAAATATCATTTAAATCGGAGTAAAAGGCAAAGTAAGATATCAAGGCGTGTGGGCCTTGTTTGTTGGTCAGATAGAAGCCCAATAAGCCAGACAAGGTTGTCAAACATGCAGAAATAGAATAGGCAAGGAGACCATCAAAAATAGCAAGTTTTGATACAAATTAAAAACTCATATTCTTGTCATCAAGCTATGGAGATTTGGCACGAATTTGTTAAACTAATTGCTAGAATATATAAACAGGAGAGATTCAGAGCAAGAGGGATGCGCAGCCAGCCTAACAGGAACCCAGGAGAATTTTCAAATTTTCAAAGGATATTGAAAATCTCTATTTTGTGATCCAGCCATTTGCAGACCAAACCAGGTGCCCTATCCATCTCCTGAAGGTCCCACGAAGCCATATCAACCTTCATCCACAACTGAAGCAGCCTGAAACCGGCAACCGAGTCACATCCTTTTGGTAAAATTTTCATATTTGAATCTCTTAACGCACGCAATTTAAATGAATCTAAAGCATACATTTATGTTCATATGATCATTTTGAATCATTCTAACGTGCTACATGAAAATCTAGAGGCTTAGAATGCAGGTTGCCATTTTTATGGTTTCAAAACAGCCAAACATCGAGTTGGGTAATACAGATCGTTTCAGGTTAAGCCAGTGCCATGATTGTATTCGTAGCATGCAAAATAGGGGGGTAGCATGAATTTGGGGCTTTAATTCTGCGTATTTTGATAGATCTAATTTATCCAGGGCCGGAGAAGATGACCGGAGATATGCTCCGACGTCTTTGACTTGAGTCGACTCTGTTGGGAGTATGCATGGCAAAATTATGTGTTTTGATTGGTTCACTTAAATCTTATAGTGCGCGCGTTTTGCTGACTGGATTTTGTTGCTTGATTTTCCATTATATTATTTTTGTTTTATTATACTAACAATTGATTAAAATGGCCAAGCGGTGATGAGTAAGCGTGCAAAGGTATTCCCTCCTAAGGGGCCTGGGTTTGATCCCATGAGTTGATATTTTGCATTTTTCTAACAATTATGTTCCGGATCTAATGCACTTGAGAAATAACAAGCGTTTGATGGGCCTCACACTTGGACCATCCAATCTTGAGATGGTAGATTCAACGCTCTAGGTGACTGGAGACCATGGTGGACCTTCCTAACACAACAACACCAGATCCAGCGTAGCTGTGGGCCACCAGATCTGGGCCTTGGAAAAATCAGTAGCATACCCCCCAATTGGGTTTCTCACCCCCAGGCTCATCTTCTTTTAATTATTTTACTTAATTTTTTTAATTAGGTTATATTTTTGTTTATTCACTTTTATTTAAATCATAAAATCATAAAATCATAAAAATAGGATTTAGAGTTTTTTTAAGAAAAATTAATTTTTACAAATTAATTTACTTTAATTAACTTTAATTTATTTTCCTTAATTTAAAATTAATTAGAGATTAGGTTAAATTCCAAATATTTTTCATAAAAAAATCAAAATATTTTTAATAGGCAATTAGACTTTTAGGGTTTCAAATGTAGGCCGGTTTTAATGTTTGTGCATTATTATTTTTCATACGATTATTTTTTATTATGTAATTGTGCCCGGTTTGTAATAGTTTAATTAGGGTTTTCAATTTCCGCATTTTACTTTTCAGTCATTATTTTGTAACTACACCAAAGCCTTGTGTGATACGGTGGCAGAACTGACTATTAATACTGGTTTTATGTTTTGTATTCGCAAATGTTACGGTAAGCAAGAATCGCCACCGACTTTTCTTTTATCCATTAAAGTAAAGGGTGAAAAGAACAGAAAAAGACCTTTTCGTGATTTTCCGAGTAAGGGGGGTAGATTATGGAAAGGGAAGGTGTTAGCACCCTTTCCATCTGTGGTTTTCCACGGGCTCTTAGGTACTTGCTCATTTTGAAAATTTCTTTCGTGTTTGTGCGTTTTGAAAATGCCTTAGTGCAGCGGTTCTCTTTGTGATAACTCTTGTATCAGTCCTCAAGAGTGTTGACAAGGCAAATATTTTTGAAAGTGTTTTTGAAAATATTTTTGTGTAGGTGCAAAAAGTTGTTTTGAGCAAGCATCTAAGAACTTATCTACTTATACTCGAAAAGGTCGTTCTTTTATCCCTAACCTTTAGGCAGTGCTGTGCTACTATTAGTGAATAGGTAGCCCTATCGATGGATGTATGAGGGACAGGCGCGGGTCATCGTTATGGTCATAGAAGGCAACATATAGGGATACCTTAGCAGCTCGAAGGGACTGTCATCATATATTCGTAGGTAACATCGAGGGACAAGATCATTTCTCGTAGGCAACTAGAGGGACATTGAGGGACTGTGTTCTTTATGATGACTTTAATTGAGGGTCTTTGCTAAGGGTATCCCTATGTTCAAGGGACATGACCATTGTTTTTCCGAAGGCAACAAGTTAGATTACCCTAGAGGTATGAGTGTGCAAATGATTCAGTTCGATTATTTATCTTGAAATTAGGGTTTTCTATCGTTCATTTTTATCTTTCTATACAATCCTATTAATCTAAGCATTGTATAAAATATAGTAGCTGAAGGTAAAAGCGGAAATATAAACCTAGGCTATTATAGAGCTTTGGGACATTTACATAATAGTGAAGAGTGCGGAAAAGAAATCCTAAACCTATTACATCCCGAAAGCAATTACATGATAATGATTAAAAAACGGGAAAAATAAAGCTACACTATTACAGTTGAACCCGCCCTATACACTTTATCTAGGAAAATAAAAATAAGATGAAAATAGCAAAGAAAATGTTTTGGTGATTTTTTAAGAAAAAAATGATTTATGATAATTAATTAAATAAACCTAAAAACCCTAATTAATTTTAATTAATAAAAAAATATTAATTTTGAAAAAAAAATAATTAATATACCTAAAACCTAATTAATTTTAATTAATAATAAGAAAAGGTTAATTTTGAAAAAAGGTTAATTAAAAAAACCTAAAATCTAATTAATTTTAATTAAAAATATAAAAAAAGGTTAATTTTTGAAATAAAAAAAGTTAATTAAAAAAACCTAAAACCTAATTAATTTTAAATAAAAAAAGGTTTTAAAAAAAACTTATGTTTAATGACTAACAAAAAAAAATTATGTTTGCCAAAAAATAAATAGGGGAAGAAGCATCAATGAAAAATAGGGTTAGAAAATACAAATAATGCAAATGGCAGGGGTGGGTGTTGAACCAAAAATTAATTTAAATCCTAAAATTAAATAAAAAACCTAAAATTAATTATTCGAGATTATTATCAAAAATCAAAGGTTTGTGAAAAATATTAGGTTTTATGAAAAAAGGTTTTAAACAGAAAGAATGAAAATAGGTAAAAAGATAAATAGAATGGAAGAAAACCAAAACCAATAGGGGTGGATGTTGAACTCACGCCCTTAGCCTCCTCAAGATGTCTGCCTTGACATGAGTCATGCATTGGTTGTCGTTCTGTTTTGGCCTCAGCATTTTGTAATAAACCTGCATGGGACCATTAGATGATCCAAACCTGTAGTGTTGAAAATCATGAACACATTAAACAAATTAGTATACCATGAAATACAAAGAAAATAAATATATGAAATTTTGTAATGTTAAAACCAATATGGCTTGTATGAATACTTCTAAACCATTTTGATCATGGAGAGCAAACCAACCTTACCCTTACTGGAGAATGAGATGGCTTGTTTGTAGTGAGATGGGAGTTTGTAACAAGGATGGCTTGTTTGTTGTGAGATGGGGGTTTGTAACAAGGATTTCAATATTTCTAGGGTTCTTGGAAGAATTTGATATTTTGACAAGGTTGTGGAAAAGGTTTTTTTGTGTGTCATGTTTGTATGAAAAGAATGAGATTATATAATGGAAATTAGAGAAAACATATGGGCTTTGAATGTGCAATTAAGCCTCCAATACCACAAGCAATAGTGCAGATTTTTATTCACTCGAGTCTGACACGTTCCAGGCTAAATCGCATAGACTTAAGTGCAATTTTTGAAGATGAAATGTGAAAATAAAATGTAGCCAACATCGAGAATTAACTCCTGTCTGAAAATGGGCTCCACCAGATAAACCGTGAATTAGTTATGAATTTTTGAACTTTTGGCTCAAACAAACTTATTTTGGGCTCCAGTGTCAACTCTGACACGATCTTCAATAAACATTTCTATTGATCGGAGCAGAACCCAGTCTCGACTTTGGAAATAAAGTTGTAGATCCCTAAGTAAGTGACCTTATGTAAAAATATGGGCCCCATCCGATAAAAATTGACCGAGTTATGAATTTTCGAAGTTTTGACCCAGATGAAATGATATTCAGCATTCAGGACTTTCGGCGCGTCACGCACACTCTAGGCAAAAAAGGAAGGCCTTTTGGATACCGTTCAAACTCGATACCTCCTGTAAAAACATAGCCAACTCAATTAGTTAAATTTTGGCACCAGAACCAACTCGATACGATGAAAATCGACCAAGTTATGATTTTCTGAACATGACATAGATAAACTTTTGTCACAATTTTTTTGTATGAAAATACTTGATAAATCCGCATTTTTGAAGACCTTCTGATCGAAATTGACTTCCGGCCGTGAGAGATGAAAACAGAGATGATGTCAAGACGGAATTTTCCACCTTAACAGGTTCAAAATGAGCCACGATATTCAAGTTATGATTTTTTTTAGTGTGTAAAAACTGCACTTTCAGCACACTTTTTCACCATATTTCTTTGAGAAAACTCGCACATTCGAAGACCTTCTTTAAAGAATTAGCTCTCGATCCGAACCTGAATTTGAGAATATGTTATCAGGGATATCTTTGCAAAAGAACACATGAATATGACGCGCCGGTTTGTACTTGTGAATCTTTGAACCCCGAATCGCTGCAAAACGGCGAACTGATTTTCAGCATGAAAAATACTCTGAGAACATCCATTGGAGAAATAAACGTCTTGTAACCTGATTAAACTTTCTAAATATACCTTGATTCCATAACCATAAAACCAATGATATGTGTGTCTGTATTAATGAAAATAAAGAGGGTAAATTTTTGGGTACAACAGTTGCCCATGTTCAATCTTCTTAAATCTGGGGATTTAGATTGACTTGTTTGCCTTTCGTGATCTGAAGGTGGAAGAGGATTCAACACTAGAGTGCCCAGAAATTTGCACTCGCATGAAGTAACACCATTGGTCGATGTTAATCGGGAATGAGCTTATAGATTCCATTTGGAGAAGATGACTGAAATTCATCAGAGATGGGCTTAAAGACGCCATCCAGAGAATATGACAGAGGGTCATCGGTGATGAGCTTAAAGATGCCATCCAGAGTAGATGCTGACTTCATAAGAGGTCTCTTTATGGGGATTCCTGTTTCTGTTGTTTGAGGAGGAGTCCACTGGGGGATGTTGATTTCTGTTGTTTTCCTGTTTGAGGAAAACTCTGTGGTGAATAGAGTCTAGGAACTTCATTTGTCCATGGATCTACTGAGGGGTTATCTCTGGATTGGAGAGATGAAAGTTTGTTTTTTTCTGGTTGAAATCCAGGCTTCGCAATAATTTGATGGGGAGAATGAAATTAACTTCTATCTAGAAATGTATCAGAAGAAACCTGTGTAGGGCTATTTCAGGATGAGTTCGGGTAAGACTTCATCTGGAAGTGTATGAGAAGGAACCTGGGTAAGGCTATTTTAGGAGATATATGAGATGGATCCTGGGTAGGGAAGCTTCAGGATGAGTCTGGGTAAAAATGCATTTGGAAATTGTAAGAAGGAACCTGATAGGGTTGCCTCAGGATGAGTCTGTGTAAAACTGCATCTGGAAATTGTGAGAAGGAACCTGGGTAGGTGTTGTACCCCAAAATTTGCCCTCTCATTCTCCAAGGCCTTTCTCACAAGGATTGTCAAGGTTCAAGCTTGAACAAGTGCATTGGGATTTTCCAGTACCAAAATTAAAAGGAAACTGTCAAAAATGGAGAAAACAGATAAAAATAACATTTTGAAAAATTTGGTGGAAAACATGTCTCCTTCGATTCAGCATACTTCGATTGACTCTTGGCCTCTTTCGATTGCTCAAAGTGGCTGCTAGCGTGCCTATTTCGCCTGGGTATGTGACTTCTTGTTGTAGGCTTCATTTGTGCCTTTTGCTGCCTACAAACCTGCTTCGTTTGTGCCTTTTGTTGCCTGTGTGCTTGCAATCGAAGGCCATGACTTACTGGCCACACATGCCCCCTGCAAGGAAACCCTTTTCGATTCACCAAGCGTATTGCCTACAAACCTGTTTCGATTTGGACAAGTAGCTGCCTACATGCCTGCTTCGATTTGGACAAGTTTACTGCCTACAAACATGCTTCGATTGGGCAACATTGCTTCCTTCGAGCGTGAGCTTTCGACTGGGCATTAGCTTCCTTCGAGTAAGCTTGTTTCGACCACAAGTTTCGACTAAGGCAAAGGTTTCCTTCGAACATGTGTGCTTCGATCTCACTCTTGCATTCGACTCAGGAATGTCCTTCGAATCAGGAAGTAAAAGCCTCCTGTTGGTTGTCTTCAATTCAAAGAGTCAATAATGTTCTGAAAGCTTCCTTCGATTCAGAAGTTAATAACCTTCTGAAAAGGGCCATTCGAAGAACACACAGTTGGTCCATTCGAAGGACACACAGCTGGTGGAAACGAATGCAGTGTTGTCCCAGAAAGATGGAGGATTCGACCCAGAAGATCAAGTTGAACATATAGACCCATAGGCTAGGCCACGTGTCTTCCCTTTTTAGGCGTGTTTGTTGTCTAAGACCACTTGCATAACACAGTACCACCTTTTAGAAAAGTTTGACTTGGTCCTTGCGCTTATTTTCCTTCAGAATGAAGTAATCCATCCTGAACCGTTCATCTTGATTTTGTGGCACAAGTTGGACATTTACTTTCCAGCTGGGCCTTATTTTATTATTTTTGCTCCACAAGCAATGACAGAAGCATGAGTCACAACCTCTGCACCCCAACTGCCAAACAGGCCCACCACATGTGCTGTCACGTTACCTATTATTTTACTATTTTTTGCAAGGCTGGCTGTTGAAAACATGTCCATTCTTTTCCTCTATAAATAGAGGAATTTATGCAAAGCTGAGAGAGGACTTTTGGCCAGAGGAACATATCTTCAAAGTTCTCACACACCACAAAATTCTCAAACACTTAAACACTCAAACACTTGAACACTTAAACACTTAAACACTTAAACACTCAAACACATACCAGAATCCAAACAACAAATCCAGAACTGCATCCTCCTGCATAACCTCAAAACCTGCCTTCCTTACCAAAGCCAGAAAACTCCAGTTAGTTCAACTGCAACTGCAAACAAACCTGCCTAAAGCCAGTCCAACTGCAACTGCAAGCAAGCCTGTATCAAAACTAACAAAAACTCAGACCTGTCTGTATCAAATCAAAGAGCAAACACTTATCCCCTTAGAATCTGGAACATCCCTATACCTTATTACCCTTTGAATCCAGTAGGAAGAACCTCACACTTATCCAGTATCAAAGATATAACTCCTGGTTCCTCCCTTCGAATCCAGAAGCATTCAAGGAAACCACTTAAAGGCCCAGCACATGTTCCAGCCTCAAGCAAGGTAAGTCATTCTTAACCTTGAACCCTTCATTTCTGGAATAACATGTAAATAAGTTTCCTTTTCATTTCAAACATGTACATAGTGTTTGTTACCCTTTCGTTTCCACTTTTTTAGTTTGTTTTTATTGTCTCTCCTTTTGATTTTGATCTTTGGTTTGTTACAAATGCTCTAAGAACTAACCTGGCCCTGAGGTAATGACAGCATGGCCTTGGGCCATGTTGTTATTTAATATCTCAAACGAAATAAACAAAAGACAGGAGTATGAAACGAATCCCCAGGCTTCCTCACAGATTCCAGGCCCAATCGAAGTAGGCAACAAGGCAGAGAGGCCCAGCCAGAGGCACACCTGCACTAAGTCCAGGCTCAGACAAAAGGCACTTCCATGCTGGTGCCAGCCTCCAATCGAAGCACAGGACCTGACTGGTGCCAAAGCCCAATCGAAGGCCATAACCTCACTGGCGCAAGTTCCTAATCGAAGGACATGACCTTACTGATGCCATCCCCCAATCGAAGGAGGCCAACATAAGGCAAATCGAAGGGTGCTACTGCCTGGGTCGAAAGACACTCATTTTTCTTGCTTTTACCTTATTTTTGCCTTTATATTCTCATGCAATTCAATATGGTTGTAATAGTGTAGGATATTTATTTCCTGCATTTTTATTGCTTTGTACCAATGCTAGTAATTAGGTGTGTATGGCAAGATAAAATCAACAGTTAGACAACCCAAAAATCAAAGATAACAATGCATGCAATAAAACACACTTTGCACACATACACCCTTAAGGGAATTCCACTTGTTGCCTTATGAAAATGGCCATGTTATGCATGTGGGATGTCTTAGCACAAACGAATTGAAAAAGATCATAGTCCCTCGATGACGCTATCAAAGTTTCCTTTCCAAAATGATCTTAGTCCCTACAGAAAAGTGCTAAGTCATTTCACAACATTGCTATCATGGTCATACGATGACCCGCGCCTGTCCCGTTAACATCCTAACACAAGGTTGTTCACCAAATACAATGGTGAAACAACGCTGTTAAAAGGGTTAAAAACATAAGAAAGATCTTTGAGCAAAATAGGGTAGACAACTCTTAGTTACTTGATCAAAAATCTTGCAAAACATCCTTGCTATTTTTCAAAAACACACTCCACAACACAATTTCAAAACAACTTTCAAAACATTGAAAACCATTCAAAAGGACGAACACCTTTGTATACATTCAAACAAGAATCATTATAAAGGTTGCCACAACGATGGCCTCTTTTCAAAACATCTTTCAAAATCACACACAAAGCACCATTTCAAACAATTGAAAAGCAAAGCAAGTGATCTAGGCAAGTAACTAAGAGCCCATGGATAACCATGGATAGAAAGGGTGCTAATACCTTCCCTTTCTATAATCTACTCCCCGGACCCAAGAAAACATCTCAAAGGTCTTTCCTGTGCTTTTTGGCCTTTCCTTAGGATAAAATAAAAAGTCGCTGGCGACTCTTGCTAAACCAAAACTTTTGCAAACACAAACGCAAAAATCCAAGTCAGTTCTCCCACCGTATCACAGAACTGGCGACTCTGCTGGGGAGAATTTCTAAAAGTGGAGTTACCTTAGGGCTTAGATCACCTTTTGCATGCTTAATTGTTTGCTTTGATTGCTTTACATTTTAGTTCTCTTGTTTGGGCTTGAAATCCTCCACCCGGATTTGGGAAACATTCATAGATAGCAATACGTTGTGGAAATTGTGTGGGGTATACCGACATGGTTGAAGCAATAGCTATATTAGTGCGACATATTTGTGAGTACCGGTAGCCTTTGAGTCAATCAAAGAGAATATGGGGCCGTTGTGTGATGTCATTAAGCACTAATGAACTAGAACCTTACTTGACCATCTTGGCCTTTTATTAGGGGTAGTGAGATGACCGGCTTTGGTGCAGTTCGAAGTTGGTAGATACTCGATACTACACTCATTGAGGGTTGTTTCTTTGGAATATTTTGGTCGCCAGTTAAGTGGCTAAACCAAAACAATGAACATAGAAAACAATCCAATGATATTGAGCTCCTTAGAACCCGGTTACTATTTATAGGACAGGTTTTGAGCCAACGAAACTCAAGAGGGTACTTACCTATGAAACCTCATGCAAGCCTGAAACTAGGGTTTTGTGTGACTTGCTTGTACATGTGTTTGTGCATACATCATGAACATCATAAAGCATCATATGCATCCACTAACCATTTCAAGGGTTTGGATCTTCATCTTTGTTCTTGTTTTGTAGGTCATGGAATCTCTTCGCAGTAAAACAATTCAAGTCAATCTTGTGAGAATCCCTCCTCAACTCAAGGAGCTTACATCCAGAATTCCAGAAAATTCTCTCTTCAATAAAAGACATGGTAGACTTCTCAACTTAGTCAACACCAACATTGAAGAAGATATGATGAAAGTTCTCTTCCAGTTCTTTGACCCCCTACACCACTGTTTCACATTCCCTGATTACCAATTGGTACCTACTTTGGAAGAATTTTCTCAACTCCTGAGAATTCCTATTCTTAATTAACTACCCTACAACGGTACGGAAAAAGAACCAAAGCCTGAAGATGTTGCTCAAGCATTACACTTGCAACCATCTGATATCAAAGGACATTGCGAAACCAAAAGTGGTGTCAAAGGAATCTTGGCAAAGTTTCTGTTTGAGAAGGTCCGAGAATGCTGGAATTCTCTTGATCTACAAGCCTTTGAAGAGATTGTGGCACTCCTTATCTATTGGTTGGTCTTGTTCCCAAATCATGATCAACTTATAGATGTGAATGCTGTCAAGATATTCATATCCAGGAATCCCATACCTACATTGCTTGGGGACATCCTACACTCATTTTACACACGAACAATGAGGAAAAGAGGTGTTCTCATGTGTTGTACTCCTCTCCTAGCAAGGTGGTTTATTTCTCACCTTCCACAAGCAGTTTTGAAGAATGAGCATGGTTTAAGGTGGTCACAACGGTTGATGACCCTCACACATTCTAATGTACATTGGTGTTCTCGGTCCAGAGAAAATGTCATCATCATTGATCGTTGTGGAGAATTCCCTAATGTCCCATTACTTGGCATTAGGGGAGGCATTACCTACAACCCCTGTCTAGCCTTGAGACAATTTGGATATGCTCGGAGGGATGGACCTCATGACATGCTGATTCCTGACCTAGTTTTTGACTTCGACAATGATGCGCAAGGACTTCAACAAAGGTTCATCAGAGCTTGGAGGATGCCTAACAAAGTGGATAGTAAGACACTGGGGCACAACAATTCCATCCCCCTTGAGCCTTACCTCAAGTGGGTACGAACCCGCTCCCAGAATCTTATGATGCCATATCCTCACATTCTCCCCTTGATCTAAGAGCCCGTTAAGGAAGGAGAGGTTCCATACACCATCCTATATCCTAACATGCCAACATCATGGGAGGAAATGCAAAAGAGTTGGATCCAACTCAGAGAAGAATGTGATACTTTTGAGGCCAGCTTCTATGCCAGTGAGGAGAAGGTTTTAGAGCTCACCCGCCGACTTCACGAGGAGAAAACTCTCAACACCTACATCGCACCAAAGAGGATGCGCAATGTCTTTTTACATTAAGAATTTTGTAATATTTTGCCAATGGGGCACTTATGTGCTAACAATTTCTTCTTAATATGACGTGCGTTCTTTTTGTTTACAACAAATTTGAATTTTTGAACCCTTGAATGCATTACATGAATAAACATATCATTCATCATATGCATAAACAGGTCTTCACGCCAGGTTTCCTTATCTTTCTGTTGTTTATTTCAGCAAGATGGATTTGGAGCAAACAGTAAAAGATCTACAGGCACAAAATTCACAATTTCAACAACTCCTCATGACCTTGGCAAAATGTCAAGAGGATCTCAAAGCTCTGCTAGAGAAGAATAAAGACAAGAAAAAGAAAAAGAGACCGGGGGTTGCCACTTTCGGAAGAAGATTTGAGGGTGATGCTAGAAGGACTCTTGAGTTCCCTTCCACGTCTGACGAAGGGATTGGAAAAGGAAAAGGGGCTGTTGTACCTTCTGAATCCGAGGTTGAAGAAGAGGAAGACGAAGAAGTCGAAGATTATTCAGAACAATAGTATCCACCAGCGGACGACAAATATAAGAATTATGAAGACAGATTGGCAGCTATGGAGCTGCAGAGGGTGCCCGGATTGGATTTTGAGGAACTGGGGCTGGTAGCTGGAATTGTAATCCCTCCCAAGTTCAAGGTGTCAACATTTTCCAAGTATGACGGTCTGTCTTTCCCTAAGATGCACTTGAGGTCGTATGTTAGAAAGATCCAACCTCATTCATCCGATAAAGACCTCTGGGTACACTTTTTCCAAGACAGCTTGTCTGGCACTCAGTTAGACTGGTTTTATCAGCTCGAGAGATCAGAGGTGCACAATTGGGAAGACTTGGTAGCCGCTTTCTATCTTCAGTATCAGTACAATGCTGATTTGGCGCCTACCCGTACCCAGCTACAAAGTATGGGGATGGCTTCAAATGAAGGGTTTAAGGAGTACGCCCAGAAGTGGCGCGACCTGGCTGGAAGGGTGCAGCCACCGCTATCAGATAGGGAATTAGTGGACATGTTTTGAGGACCCTGTATGGCCCTTTCTTCAAACATCTAATCGGGAGCTCTTCTGCGGGATTTACTGAACTGATTCTGACTGGTGAAAGGGTGGAAGTCGGTATTAAGAGTGGAAAGATTCAAAAGGATTCCTCTGCATCCACAGCTGTTAAAAAAAATTTTCCAACCAAGAAGGAAGCATATGCTGTGTACTCCCAGAAGGGGTCGGGAAGAACTGAGCGTCGGCCGACTGTAGGGGCCGTATTGATACAGAAGGCCACATCAGACCAGTTTAGAAACAATCAATCGAGGAACGATCAGCCTAGAACTTATCAGCAAAGGCCACCACGGCAGTTTACCCTAGTAAACATGACACCTGCTCAGATCCTTCCACATCTCTTGAAATTGAACCTTGCTAGTTCAAAAGAGGCGCCAAAGAATGTAAATACCACCTCACCATCCTACAATCCAAACGCCAAGTGTGCTTACCATTCCGACAGTGCTGGGCACGATACCAATAATTATTGGGCAATCAAGAACAAAATTCAGGACTTAATTGATGCCAAAGAGGTTGAATTTGACGCTCCTGAGAAGCCCAATGTTATATTTGCCCCAATGCCTAAGCACGGCCACAATGTGTATGCTATTTTGGAAGACCTCCATGTTACTGATATTGCCAATCTGTTGACTCCTCTGATTGTGATCAAAGAAAATTTGTTGAGAGCCAGGATCTTTCCTGGTTGTGGTGAAGACTGTCATTTTTGTTCGAATGTTCAAGATATTTGTCCAATGTTGAAGTCGGGTTTCCAGCGCCTGATGGATACTCAAGAGATTCTTTTCCAGAAAACCCCTGTTAACACTTCCAATCCAATTACTCCTGATACTCGTGATACTTCAACCAACGATGTTGCTATCATAACCATTTCCGACAATCCTCCCAAGGCTTGCAAAAGGCCTATCAGGATTACACCTAACTCCGAATGTGTACCTCTCAAGATCACCATGCCAGGACTTGTCCCGTACCAGTCAAGCAAAATGATACCGTGGAACTATGGGGGAGAAATCTTCTACCACGGCATCAAACAAATCAAAACAGTCCAAGAGATTTTTGAAGAAGACCCTGATGTAGGGAACATCGCGGGTACAAGCAAGATAACTCGCAGTGGCCGGATCTTTTCTTCGGAGATTGCTCCTCCCCGAGCAGTTTTCGGACCCTTAAAAGCTTCTGCACCTATTGGACCCTCTGTGCAAGACCCAGTGATTGAAGAAGCGGTTGCTCCCAAAGAAAGACCATCTGCTGATAATACCAACAAGGGTAAGGAGATACTAGAAAAGCCTATCAGGACGAAGGCTCGTGTTGTAGCTATACCTGAAACCACTCAGAAAGAGATGGATGAGATCCTAAAAATAATCCGAAAAAGTGACTACGACGTTGTAGAACAACTGAGGAAGACACCCTCTAAAATTTCAATGTTATCCCTCCTGCTCTATTTAGAGGCCCGTGCTAAGGCCCTGATCAAGTTCTTAAAGACGGCACATGTGCCTCAGGAGACTTCGACTGACCAATTTCAGGACTGTGTGGCCAGTCTTACTGCTGACAATGGCCTGGGCTTTTTCGACGCTGACTTAACTCCTAAGGGAAGGAAGCACAATGATGCATTACATGTTTCAATTGAGTGCCGAGGAACCACTCTCGCCCATGTCTTGGTCGATACTGGTTCTTCCTTAAATGTGCTGCCTGAGAAAGCTCTGGACTGATTGGATTGTGAAGGCTTGGAGCTGAAACCAAGTAATATCATTGTCAGGGCCTTTGACGGGTCTAAAAGGATGGTGCATAGAGAGGTCGATATTCCAATCAAGGTAGGCACCGACGTGTTCAACTCCACTTTCTATGTAATGGACATCCGTCCATCATACTCATGTTTGCTAGGAAGACCATGGATCCATTATGTCGGGGCAGTCACCTCCTCTTTGCATCAGATGTTGAAGTACCCTGTTAAGGGTAAGATCATAACTGTACACGGTGAGGAGGAGTATATGATCAGTCATCTCAATTCCTTTCGGTATGTGGAAGTGGATGGTGAGTTCATCGAAACGCCTTTTCAGCATTTTGAGGAAGTTTCTCCCGAGGTGGCAGTCGCGAAGACAGTGGTTGAGGTACCTATCATTCCCAAGCATATGGCTAGGATGGCATCTCTCAAAGACGCAGAGGCTGTGATTAAGGAGGGGAAGAGTACAGTATGGGGACAGTTTCCCGACATTCCTTATAAGATAGACAAGTTTGGGTTGGGGTTTACTGCTGCGGGACAAAAGGCTATGCGTCGCTCTAAGATCAAAAAACCACCCGTCAAGATTTCTCTCCATGGAATCAATGCTGTAGAAGATGAAGATGAGGAGAGCCACTTTGAAGATTGGATCTTTCCGACTGTCGAAGGGGGTTTGAGCAATTAGGAAGCAAAGGATTTTGTTCCTGTCACCTTTATCAACCAGTAATTTTATCTTTGAACAATTTCCCATTTATGGTCTGTAATAACTAAAACAATCCACATACTTTTTCACCTCATGCTTGGCCCAGGGCATGTAGGTCCATTTGTAAGGGCTTGATTCTCTTCATAATCATATGCCATGTTTTAATGAATCATTGGACGTTTTTCATCTATAAACTGTTGTGTTCATTTTCTTTCCTTTTGCATTTTTGTTTGTTTAAGGATGACTATCCCTTACACACACCCACATTCACAAATGCAGGTACCCATCCACTCCGGATTCCATGGGTGACTATTCTGTTTTAGCCTTCGATAACTCTGAAGATCTGGTCAATCAAGCTGAGTACGAAGTTGACGAAGATTGTGAAGTGCCGGGAGAGTTAGCCAGACTTCTACAACAAGAAGAGAGGGCCATCTTGCCTCATGAAGAGTTGTTAGAAACCATCAACTTAGGGACAGAGGAAGACAGGAAAGAAGTAAAAGTGGGTACCAACCTGGAACCAAGTGTCAAGGAGCGCTTAGTGCAGTTGTTGAACGAATATGTTGAAATCTTCGCCTAGTCTTATGAAGATATGCCAGGATTAGACACAAATATCGTGGTTCACCGTCTCCCTACCAGAGAGGATTATCCACCGATCAAGCAAAAGGTACGCCGAATGAGGCCCGACATGTCTGAGAAGATCAAAGCTGAGGTAATGAAGCAATTCAACACTGGCTTTCTGGCTGTTACAACCTATCCACAATGGGTCGCCAACATTGTGCCCGTACCCAAAAAGGACGACAAAGTCAGAATGTGTGTGGACTATCGGGATTTGAACAGGGCTAGCCCTAAAGATGATTTCCCTCTACCTCATATTGACTTCTTGGTTGATAACACTGCTCAGCACAAAGTTTTCTCCTTTATAGATGGATTTTCTGGCTACAACCAAATCAAAATGGCCCCCGAGGACATGGAGAAAACTAACTTTGTTACACAATGGGGTACCTTCTGCTACAAAGTGATGCCGTTCGGACTGAAAAATGCAGGGGCAACCTATCAACGCGCCATGGTAGCTTTGTTTCATGATATGATACATCATGAGATCGAGGTTAACATGGACGACATGATAGCTCGATCACAGACAGAAGAAGAGCACCTTAGTCATTTGCAAAAGCTGTTTGCCAGGCTGAAGGAGTATAAACTCAGACTGAATCCAAGCAAGTGCACTTTTGGAGTTAGGTCTGGTAAGCTCTTGGGATTTATTGTCAGCAACAAAGGTATTGAGTTTGATCCTGTTAAAGTGAAGGCTATACAAGAAATGCCAGCCCCCCGTACTGAAAAGGAGGTTAGAGGATTCTTGGGACGCTTGAACTATATTGCAAGGTTCATCTCTCACCTGACATCCACCTGTGAGCCGATTTTCAAGCTGTTGAAGAAGGATCAGGTAGTTGAATGGAACGACGATTGTCAAGTTGCTTTTGATAAGATCAAGGAATACTTATTGGAACCTCCTATACTGATGCCACCCGTTGCAGGAAGGCCGTTGATCATGTACATGACTGTTTTGGATGACTCAATGGGATGCGTGCTGGGCCAACATGACGAGTCTGGTCGAAAAGAGCATGCCATTTATTACCTTAGCAAAAAGTTTACCGACTGTGAGACTCGCTACTCACTGCTCGAGAAAACTTGTTGCGCTTTGGTATGGGCTGCTCGCCGACTAAGGCAGTACATGTTGACTCATACCACTTTGTTGATTTCCAAAATGGATCCGATCAAGTATATCTTCGAAAAGCCTGCTTTATCTGGAAGAATCGCTAGATGGAAAATGATCCTGACTGAGTATGATATCAAGTATACTACCCAAAAAGCTATAAAGGGGAGTGTACTAGCTGACCATCTAGCTCATCAAGCCGTCGAAGATTATCAATATATGAGATTCGACTTCCCGGACGAGGACATCATGACATTGGACAATATCGAAAGTAACGGACCGTATGACGGACCTGAACAAGGATCCCGATGGACCCTGTACTTTGATGGTGCTTCAAATGCACTTGGAAATGGTATCGGTGCGGTACTCATCTCTCCGGAAGGTTTCCATACACCCTTCACTGCCCGACTTTGTTTCAGCTGTACCAACAACATGGCCGAATATGAAGCTTGCATCTTTGGTCTCAAGGCTGCTATAGACTTGGGAATCAAATCTTTGGTCGTATTTGGGGACTCGACTTTGGTTATCAGTCAAGTCAAAGGAGAATGGGACACCAAACATCCTAATCTTATCCCATACAAAGAACATGTTCTGACGTTGTTTCCTCATTTCGAGCAGATTACTTTCGAGCATTTCCCGCGAGAAGAGAATCAGCTAGCAGATGCTTTAGCTACAATGTCTTCCATGTTTAAACTCAACTCAGATAACGAGGCTCCCCAAATTACCATCGAGAGAATGGACGAACCTGCACACTGTCATGAGATTAATACCGAAGAAGTAGTGGAACAACCCTGGTTCCACGAAATCAAAAGGTATCTCCAGACTAGAGAATATCCTGAAGAAGCTTCAGTCAATGACAAAAAGTTCTTAAGGAGATTTGCTGCCAAGTTCTTCCTAAGCAATGGCATCCTTTATAAACGCAGCCATGATTGTATTTTACTTCGATGTGTAGAAAAAGCTGAAGCAGAGTTGATCATGACTGAAATACACAGTGGCACATTTGGCACCCACTTGAGCGGACATACAATGGCACAGAAGATTCTAAGGGCAGGCTACTACTGGTCCACCATGGAAGCTGATTGTCATCAACATTCCTGTACTTGCCACAGATTCCAAGTCTACACCGACAAAGTACATATTCCTCCTGTTCCTCTCAACGTTCTGACAGCTCCTTGGCCATTCGCAATGTGGGGCATTGACATGATTGGAGAGATCAAGCCCACGGCGTCCAATGGGCATCACTTCATCTTGGTCGCCATTGATTATTTTACCAAGTGGGTCGAAGCAGCTTCCTTTGCCTCTGTTACAAATAATGTGGTTGCCCGCTTCATCAAGCAGAACCTCATATTCCGGTATGGTGTCCCCGACAGGATCATCACAGATAACGGTACAAATCTGAACAATACTATGATCACCGCTCTATGCGAACAGTTCAAGATTTATCATCACAATTCATCTCCCTATCGGCCGAAGATGAACGGTGATGTTGAAGCTGCGAACAAAAATATCAAGAAGATCATTCAAAAGATGACAGTCACCTACAAGGACTGGCACGAGATGTTACCGTTTTCTCTGCATGGATATCGTACCACGGCACGTACTTCAACGGGGGCAACCCCATTTTCTTTGGTGTATGGCATGGAGGCTGTCCTACCCATGGAAGTTCAGATTCCTTCCTTAAGGATCATGAAAGACGCTGGTTTGAGTGAAGACGATTGGATTCAGACCCGGCTTGATCAACTCAATTTGGTCGACGAGAAGCGACTTACGGCTGTTTGTCATGGTCAGGCGTATCAAAAACGCATGATCAAGGCTTTCAACAAGAAAGTCATGCGTCAGGTATATCAGGTCGGAGATCTTGTAATCAAGCGGATCATCCTACCGCAAAGTGATCCCAGGGGAAAGTGGACTCCTACTTACGAAGGACCATTTGTGATCAAGAGTATCTTTTCTGGTGGGGAAATGATTTTGACCACCATGGACGGAGACGATTTGCCACACCCTGCGAACGCAGACATAGTCAAAAGATATTACGCATAAAACGACCCGGCAAGTTGAAAACCCGAAAGGGCGACTTGGGCAAAAATGGGCATCCCGGTGAACCGAAAACCTGAAAGGGAGGTTCAGGCAAAAATTAGGGATAAAACAAAAAACATTTGTACACCCGGCAAGTTGAAAACCCGAAAGGGCGACTTGGGCAAAAAAGGGTTTCCCGGTGGATCGAAAACCCGAAAGGGCGATTCAGGCAAAAGTTAGGGAATTAAAGCGTATGACTATGTCTCGTCGGATCACTTTAAGAACAATCTCTTCATCAACAAGCTCCAAGCTTCTGATCAATCCAGTCATCGATGGACGAAGCAGCGAATGGACAAATATTCAGAGTTGTGAAGGCTATGGCAGAATGGGAATCCCATGGAATTGTTACACATAGCCATCTTTCTTTTGTATAAGATTTTTTCAATTCTTATGACAACATTCTCTTACTAAGATGTCTATATCCTTTGTACAAAGATACTCACCAAAAGTTAAATACAAATGTACTTCGTAGTGAAGAAATTTGTTGGCCTTTCTTTTCTTTTTACACTTATGTTTTATTTGAAAAACGTCCAATGTTTTGTTAAATAGGCATATGCATTTGAATATAATCACTGCTTACAAATTAAAAAGGGATAATTACTGATAGGTTGAAGGTGGAGGAAGATGTCTTTGTGCCATTCCAGAGGAAATCCCCCACGACACATCATTCGGATCCTTGACAAAGCTAAGATTAGGAGTACATTTCCCCAACGGATTTAAGCTTCAAGATCCGCAACAGAGCCGGTACAGTCTAGAACTTGATTCCCCAGCTGATCTGAATTTCAAAATTCCCATTAGAGTTAAGCTTCGAGATCCCCAGTGGAGCACGAAGATCCTGAGATCCTATCCCCAGTGGACCCCGAAGATCCTGAAATCCTATCCCTAGTGGAGCCAGAATAGTCTAAGCATTCTCCCCACAAAATTATTTCCTAGCAGATTGAAGATTCTCAGTCTCATTTCTACAGCATAAGCCTCCCAGGTTTCAACTCCCCAGTAGATATTTTTCAAGGTCCCTTATTTCCCAAGCAGTCAGCAAGGGTTTCTCCTCTCCAAGTCCTCAGCAGCGGCCAAAGAGTTTTTTTTAATCCCCAGCAGTGGTCCTAAGAGCCCTCAACAATCGAAGATCTTTAATACCCAAGCAGTCAGCAAGGATTTCTCATCTTCAATAGTCAAAGATTTTTGGAATCCCCAGCTTCGGTCAAAGATTTACTTTCCCCGGCAGCAGTCAAGGAATTCATTATCTCCAGCTATCAAGGATTCATTTTCCTCAGCAAGACGGCTACTCAGCCTGCATACATAACCATTAAATTCATATGTCATTGATGAAGCACAGTTCATTGCATCATACACATCATGCAACGTAACTTTGTGTTTTAGCTAACATTTTACCCTTTTCAGGATAAGATTAAAAGGCTATCGTTAACAATTATTCAGATACAGTATGGATACACCTCAGATACGGCGGTCATTCTACTACCCATTCAGACTTCAGCAATCCGATACAGACTAGATACTCTCCAGACACGGTGGCCATTCTATCTCTCATTCAGATTCAATTATCAATTTCAAGTTCAGATACGCTCCAAACACGGAAGCCATTCTGGCCTTTACACCAGTAGTTTAATTCTCCCCAGTGCAATCGCCACGGAAGTCATTCTTTCACTTATTCAGATCCCAGTTACAGTTTTAGATACACTCCAGATACGAAAGTCATTCTGCTACTCATACAAATCTCAACTTCAGATACAGTCCAGATACGCTCCAGACACGGTTGCCATTCTGTCACTCATGCAGATCCCAATTACAGTCTCAGATACACTCCAGACACGGAAGTCATTATGCTACTCATACAGATCTCAACTTCAGATACAGTCCAGATACGCTCCAGACATGGTTGCCATTCTGTAACTTATTCAGAACTTATCCTCAACACACAGTTGCTCCATACACAGATTTTTCTCTGTTACCCATTCAGAATACAGATACACTCCAGACACGGCAGTCATTCTGATATTCATTCAAAATCCAAATACAGTTACAACTCAGATACGCGCCAGACACGGACGCCATTCTTTTGCTCATACAAATTCAGTCTCTAGATACAGTTCGAGTGCATTCCAGACACGGATACCATCTTGATACTCATTCTTTTGACCTACAGCATTCCAACTCAATAAACACTCTTGGATGGCATCTTTAAGCCCATCTCCAGCAAGATTCTAATATCTCCAAATGGCATCTTTAAGCCAATTTCCTCTACTATATTCTGGATGAGTGCAAATTTACGGGCACTCTAGTGTCCAATCCTCTTTTACCTTCGAGTCACGAAAGGCAAATTTGTCAATCTAACTCTTTAGGTCCAAGAAGATTGAACAGAGGCAGTTGTTGTACCCCAAAATATGCCCTCTCATTCTCCAAGGCCTTTCTCACAAGGATTGTCAAGGTTCAAGCTTGAACAAGTGCATTGGGATTTTCCAGTACCAAAATTAAAAGGAAACTCTCAAAATGGAGAAAAGAGATAAAAATAACATTTTGACAAATTTGGTGGAAAACATGTCTCCTTCGATTCAGCATACTTCGATTGACTCTTGGCCTCTTTCGATTGCTCAAAGTGGCTGCTAGCGTGCCTATTTCTCCTGGGCATGTGACTTCTTGTTGTAGGCTTCGTTTGTGCCTTTTACTGCCTACAAACCTGCTTCGTTTGTGCCTTTTGCTGCCTGCGTGCTTGCAATCGAAGGCCATGACTTACTGGCCACACATGCCCCCTGCAAGGAAACCCTTTTCGATTCACCAAGCGTATTGCCTATAAACCTGTTTCGATTTGGACAAGTAGCTGCCTACATGCCTGCTTCGATTTGGACAAGTTTACTGCCTACAAACATGCTTCGATTGGGCAACATTGCTT
Source organism: Vicia faba (assembly GCA_948472305.1). Taxonomy (NCBI): domain Eukaryota; kingdom Viridiplantae; phylum Streptophyta; class Magnoliopsida; order Fabales; family Fabaceae; genus Vicia; species Vicia faba. Next base: position 1,566,783,485 of record OX451737.1, on the reverse strand, counting down.
CCTTCGAGCGTGAGCTTTCGACTGGGCATTAGCTTCCTTCGAGTAAGCTTGTTTCAACCACAAGTTTCGACTAAGGCAAAGGTTTCCTTTGAACATGTGTTTCGATCTCACTCTTGCATTCGACTCAGGAATATCCTTCGAATCAGGAAGTAAAAGCCTCATGTTGGTTGTCTTCAATTCAAAGAGTCAATAATGTTCTGAAAGCTTCCTTCGATTCAGAAGTTAATAACCTTCTGAAAAGGGCCATTCGAAGAACACACAGTTGGTCCATTCGAAGGACACACAGCTGGTGGAAACGAATGCAGTGTTATCCCAGAAAGATGGAGGATTCGACCCAGAAGATCAAGTTGAACATATAGACCCATAGTCTAGACCACGTGTCTTCCCTTTTTAGGCGTGTTTGCTGTCTAAGACCACTTGCATAGCACAATACCACCTTTTAGAAAAGTTTGACTTGGTCCTTGCGCTTATTTTCCTTAAGAATGAAGTAATCCATCTTGAACCGTTCATCTTGCTTTTATGGCACAAGTTGGACATTTACTTTCCAGCTGGGCCTTATTTTATTATTTTTGCTCCACAAGCAATGACAGAAGCATGAGTCATAGCCTCTGCACCCCAACTGCCAAACAGGCCCACCACATGTGCTGTCACGTTACCTATTATTTTACTATTTTTTGCAAGGCTGGCTGTTGAAAACATGTCCATTCTTTTCCTCTATAAATAGAGGAATTTATGCAAAGCTGAGAGAGGACTTTTGGCCAGAGGAACGTATCTTCAAAGTTCTCACACACCACAAAATTCTCAAACACTTAAACACTCAAACACTTGAACACTTAAACACTTAAATACTTAAACACTCAAACACATACCAGAATCCAAACAACAAATCCAGAACTGCATCCTCCTGCATAACCTCAAAACCTGCCTTCCTTACCAAAGCCAGAAAACTCCAGCCAGTTCAACTACAACTGCAAACAAACCTACCTAAAGCCAGTCCAACTGCAACTGCAAGCAAGCCTATATCAAAACTAACAAAAACTCAGACCTTCCTGTATCAAATCAAAGAGCAAACACTTATCCCCTTAGAATCTGGAACATCCCTATACCTTATTACCCTTTGAATCTAGTAGGAAGAACCTCACACTTATCCAGTATCAAAGATATAACTCCTGGTTCCTCCCTTCGAATCCAGAAGCATTCAAGGAAACCACTTAAAGACCCAGCACATGTTCCAGCCTCAAGCAAGGTAAGTCATTCTTAACCTTGAACCCTTCATTTCTGGCATAACATGTAAATAAGTTTCCTTTTCGTTTCAAACATGTACATTGTGTTTGTTACCCTTTCGTTTCCACTCTTTTAGTTTGTTTTTATTGTCTCTCCTTTTGATTTTGATCTTTGGTTTGTTACAAATGCTCTAAGAACTAACCTGGCCCTGAGGTAATGACAGCATGGCCTTGGGCCATGTTGCTATTTAATATCTCAAACGAAATAAACAAAAGACAGGAGTATGAAACGAAGCCCCAGGCTTCCTCACAGATTCCAGGCCCAATCAAAGTAGGCAACAAGGCAGAGAGGCCCAGCCAGAGGCACACCTGTACTAAGTCCAGGCTCAGACGAAAGGCACTTCCATGCTGGTGCCAGCCTCCAATCGAAGTACAGGACCTGACTGGTGCCAAAGCCCAATCGAAGGCCATAACCTCACTGGCGCAAGTTACCAATCGAAGGACAGGACCTTACTGATGCCAGCCCCCAATCGAAGGAGGCCAACAGAAGGCAAATCGAAGGGTGCTACTGCCTGGGTCGAAAGACACTCATTTTTCTTGCTTTTACCTTATTTTTGCCTTTATATTCTCATGCAATTCAATATGGTTGTAATAGTGTAGGATATTTATTTCCTGCATTTTTATTGCTTTGTACCAATGCTAGTAATTAGGTGTGTATGGCAAGATAAAATCAACAGTTAGACAACCCAAAAATCAAAGATAACAATGCATGCAATAAAACACACTTTGCACACATACACCCTTAAGGGAATTCCACTTGTTGCCTTATGAAAATGGCCATGTTATGCATGTGGGATGTCTTAGCACAAACGAATTGAAAAAGATCATAGTCCCTCGATGACGCTATTAAAGTTTCCTTTCAAAAATGATCTTAGTCCCTACAGAAAAGTGCTAAGTCATTTCACAACATTGCTATCATGGTCATACGATGACCCGCGCCTGTCCCGTTAACATCCTAACACAAGGTTGTTCATCAAATACAATGGTGAAACAACGCTGTTAAAAGGGTTAAAACATAATAAAGATCTTTGTGCAAAATAGGGTAGACAACTCTTATTTACTTGATCAAAAATCTTGCAAAACATCCTTGCTATTTTTCAAAAACACACTCCACAACATAATTTCAAAACAACTTTCAAAACATTGAAAACCTTTTAAAAAGACAAACACCTTTGTATACATTCAAACAAGAATCATTACAAAGGTTGCCACAATGATGGCCTCTTTTCAAAACATCTTTCAAAATCACACACAAAGCACCATTTCAAACAATTGAAAAGCAAAGTAAGTGATTTAGGCAAGTAACTAAGAGCCCATGGATAACCATGGATAGAAAGGGTGCTAATACCTTCCCTTTCTATAATCTACTCCCCGAACCCAAGAAAACATCTCAAAAGTCTTTCATGTGCTTTTTGGCCTTTCCTTAGGATAAACTAAAAGGTCGGTGGCGACTCTTGCTAAACCAAAACATTTGCGAACATAAACGCAAAAATCCAAGTCAGTTCTCCCACCGTATCACAGTAGGGTTGCCTCAGGATGAGTCAGTGTAAAACTACATCTGGAAATTCAAGAGAAGGAACCTGGGTAGGATTGCCTCAAGATGATTCCATGTAAATCTGCATCTGGAAATTCAAGAGATGGAACCTGGGTAGGGTTGCCTCAGGATGAGTCCATGTAAAACCACATCTGGAAATTCAAGAGAAGGAACCTGGGCAGGGTTGCCTCAGGATGAGTTCGTGTAAAACTGCATCTGGAGATTGTGAGAAGGAACCTGGGTAGAGTTGCTTCAGGATGAGTCCGTGTAAAACTTCAGAAGGAGGGAGAAGGAACCCGTGTAAGATTGCTTCATGAATAGCCCGTATAAAGCTGTATTGGAAGTCAGAAGAAACCCGTGTAAGATTGCTTCATGATGAGCCAGTGTAAAGCTGTATTTGGAAGTCAGAAGAAACCCGTGTAATATTGCTTCATGATGAGCCCGCGTAAAGATGTATTTGGAAGTCAAAAGAAACCCGTGTAAGATTGCTTCGCGATGAGCCCGTGTAAAGCTATATTTGGTTGCACAGATAATTACTCTATTTTGTTTCAGGAGCTAATCCTGGACCTGTTGAGAATTGTTGATGATAAATATATGTTGATTGATCTTGCCTAAAAAGGTAAAGCATTAGTTGTATGTAATGTCATGATGTATGAAATGCATTGTGTAATAGTGTTCTCAAAATAAATGAGATTGGGATGTATGCATTTGTACTGCATATGCTATGGCGTTTGTAGAATGTTGTATGAATGCAATATGTGAATGTATCAGTTGTTTTATTGCAGCGCTGTTGAATTAGGGAAATAAATCCCTGATTGCTGCTGGCGATGAAGAATGCAGGTCTTCAGGTTTTATTGAAGCTGAACTGCTGGGAGATGATCTTCCATTGTTAGAGAAATAAACTTTTTTGAGGAAGGAAAGCTTTGTTCACTGCCTGAGGATTTTGTGAAATCCTATTGGGGAATCCTGAGAAGTTTGACGACTTTACTGGGGAAAACCTGATGTTGGAGCAGTAGTTAGAAATTCCTGTTTTGTCGGGGATACAAGAACAACTGACAATACTAGGTTATAAGCTGAGGATATGGCGGCGACTTTTTAGTAAGATGCCCTTGCCTCTGTACCTACTAAAGAAAGTACCTGCGGAGACTTTGTGGATGGTTTGAGCGTCATCCCAACTCCTGGGGTGCTTGGTAAATGTTGATCAGGATGATAAGTCTTCTACTGATAAACAAATGACAAGATGACGGGACATAGTCGTACGTTTTTAATCCCTAACTTTTGCCTAGACCACCCTTTCGAGTTTTCAGTCCACCGGGATACCCTTTTTTGCTCAAGCTGCCTTTTAAGGTTTTCGACTTGCCAGGTGTACAATTTTTTTGTATATATCCCTAATTTTTTCCCGAACTCTTTTGGTTCGCCGGGATGCCCTTAATTTTGCCTAGGCCTGTCAACCTAGCGGGTATTTTTCATGCGTAGTATTTTTTGACTATGTCCGCGCTCATAGGATGTAGAGAGTTGTCATCTTTTATGACAACAAGTGTTGTAGAAATTCCAGAAAATGTTTATGTGATCGCATGTGCCCTTTCATATGTGGGATCCTATGTGGGGTTGCTTCAGGATGAATCTGGTGCACCTGATGTTTGATCAAGTTTCTGATAGTCTTGAATTTCCTAGGTATCTTTTCTATGAACTGTCATGGAAGGATTCGAAGAAATGATACTGACACCATCTGATACTACTGGCACAGACAAGCAATTTGGTGGCACCAAAGATTCAAATTTCATAGTGATTTTCTACTGGAATCCCTGATCAATGTAACAACCCCCGAGTGATTCAGATGGAGATCTGCCCCTAGCTATTCAGCATTTTTGGAGAGATTCTTTGCATATTGGCTTGACTGCCCCAGATTAATTAGACACCATGTCATGCCCCTTGATTATGAAAGGTTTGTTATTGGGAATTTTCTTTCCGTCTGAGGTGATTCTGTCCATTAAGGGGGTCTTTGTTCACTGAATATTCGTTGTGTGAATTTCTCTGCCATTTGAACAATTAACCATATGCAAACAATGTCATTTAAAGAATGCAAAGCTTATGTCTGTCTTGAATTTGTTTTAAATGCGTTTTATGTAGTAAAACAAAATGTGCAAGAATGTGATATCAACTCATGATTTATAGCAAACCTTACAGGAGTCAGGATAACTTTGTAACAGTATGCTCTCGAACTAACCCATGCTTCATCTAGGACTTTTAAGGGTTATAACGTGGCCTGGTTCACGGTTTAAGAAACAAAGGATAAAGGCTAAAAATTTATTTGTACCCACCCATTCTTCGTGATGTTCTTCAGTCCTATGCTCAGTTAATTATGCATTTCGAATCCCAATTGAGTTTTGGAATGTTGGCCCCGATATTTCGGTGATGGTTCAGAAATTGAACGTTTATTTGAGAAGGAAGTCATTTTTGTGACCTTTTCTTTTTGTTGAGGATTTGTAGGACCTCTTTCTTTTTTGATTTTTCTATCCCTATCTTTTGCCTGAACTCTTTCTTTTGTGATTACAGCTAGCGGGATGCCCTAGTTTTTTTTCTTAAGTCTCCTTCATAGGTTTTGACTTAATGGGCTTTTATTTTGAGAGATAATGACTGCATGTTCTTAATGATTATGTGGAACCATCACCATCTTTTGGATAGAATCTTCTACAGTATTTGTCATGTATGAAGGGAAAGCTTGCGGCTGAATGCACATCTGAATTAACTAAGAAAACTACCCTGCCCCAGGTTATGATTAAGGGTTATAATTTGTGTGAAAATAAAACTCCTACTTCTTAGGCTCAAAGGGGTTGACTAGGTATTATCTTCCTTATAACTCCACTGTTTAGGATTTGAAACAACGCATGTACATCGTCAGCAGGGTCTATTCAAAAGCATATTGTAGAGATTGTGGTATCGTTCTTGTCATCCTCCCTCTAAAGGTTTAGAGCTTTTAATCAAGAGTTGAATATCACAAAAAGGAAGTAAGAAAGTAGTTTAAGCATAATGAAAACAAATTAACTCAAGATAAACATGTGCAATGTATTAATGAAATAACAAAGTTTGACATGAAAATAATTGTTGGAATAAACAAAGAAAATACAACTTGAGAATTGAAATGAACAAAAGTGCTCTCAATCCTGGCCATGATTTGGCATGGGAGAAGTGATCACGTTGGTAGTCTCAGGAGGGTCGAACTCAATCTCCTCGGCGTCAATCATATTTTGAATCTTATATTTCAGTGCCCAACAATCGTTAGTATCGTGCCCAAGACTTCTAGAATGATATGCACACCATGCATCAGGATTATAGTTAGGAGAAGGAGTCTTAGGGTTTAGATGAGGTCCTATCGACGTAATAAAATTCATCCTCAACATATGTTGTAATGCTTAAGACATTGGCATGTTGATCTTGGTAAACTGTCTCTTAAGCTCATCTTGCCTTTGTTGATTACCCCGTTGTTGTGGTCGTTGCACGCGTGCCGAATTAGAGACCAGTGCTACCCCTACAGATTGGTGGTAGTCTGCCTTATTGTGACCCTTCTGGCCATACACAACATTGTCTTCCCTCTTATCAGCAAATGTCTTCTTCTCAGCATTAGAAGATGCAGCCATCAGGATCTTCCCACTCTTGATACCACTTTCGATCCTTTCTCCCGTCAGAACCATCTCTGTGAACCCGGATGAGGAACTCCCAATCAGCATATTAAAGAAGGGGCCTGCCAGAGTGCCCATGAACATGTCTACCATTTCCCGATCATTCAGAGGAGGTTTTACCTTGCCAGCTAGATCCCTCCATTTCTGGGCATATTCCTTGAAGCCTTCGTTAGAACCCATAGACATGCTTTGAATTTGTGTACGAGTTGGAGCGAGGTCAACATTGTATTGGCACTGCTTGTAGAAAGCAGCAGCCAAGTCTTCCTAGGTATGAATGTATGTTCTTTCTAGCTGATAGAACCACTCCAGTAACGTTCCAACTAAACTGTCTTAGAAGAAATAGACCTATCACTTTCGGTCAGCACTGTGAGGCTGGATCTTCCTGACATAGGACCTTAAGTGCAACTTAGAGCAGGAGACACCATCATATTTAGAGAATGTGGGAACCTTGAACTTTGGTGGGATGACAACTCCAGGAACCAGCTCTAACTCTTCAAAGTCCAAGCTAGGTACCTGCTGAATCTCCATAGCATTAAGACGATCCTCTAGTTGTTTGTATTTATCGTCAGCTAGAAGATATTGTTCCTCAGAGTAATCAGCTTCTTCTTCATCAGCCACGGGGTTGTTGACTTCTTCATATTATCCCTTTCGTTTGATAGAGTTATGAGATCTAGAGCTCGTTTAACCGGTCCTCTGAGTCTTCTTCCCATGTTCAAGAAGCCATCCAGTTTCTTTGCCTTCTTCTTCTTCTCTTTGATGACGAGAGATTTCAGTTCTTCCTGCCCCTGGGCCAAAGCCATGAACATTTGTTGGAACTGAGCGTTTTGAGCCTGAAGGTCTTTTACTATTTGTTCAAGGGCCATTTCTTTTTCTGAAATAAAAAGCGAAGAGATGAGAAACCTGTACTGGAAGACCTGTTATGAAATGGCATTCATGCAATGTTTTCAAGGATCTCGCGGGGTAAACAAGAAAATGTCAGAAGTTGAAATTTGTAGAGATTATGGTATCTTTTCTGTCACCCTCCCTCTAAAGGCTTATAGTTTTTTAATCGAGAGTTGAATGTCACAAAAGTAAAAACATAGTTTCAGTATAGTGACAACAAATGGATTAATTCAAGACAAACATATGCAATTCATTAATGGAATAACAAAGTTTGACATGAAATAAGTGTTCAAACAATCAAAAGAAAATTACAATTTGAAAATTCTAATGAACAGACAGCCTCTTTGTTTGAACTTGTCACTTCAGATGGTGTGCCTTTGAGGGATGGCAAAAGAATTCAGTCTGACCATATTGTGTGAACTCCAACACCCCTTTGTCGATCAAGTCCTGAATCTTATTTTTCAATGCCCAACAACTATTAGTGTCATGCCCCAGACTATTGTACCGAGGAGAAGCGATGTTGGGATTCTGAGGAGGATCTTTCAATGTTATCAACTCCATCTTTAACATGTGTTGCAATACTTGAGCCGAGGACATGTTGATTTTGGTGATTTTCCTTTTGGGCACGTCCTGCTTACGCTAATTTCCTTGTTGTTGTTGTTGCACCGGTGTTGGATTAGAGATCCGCACTGCCCCCACAGATTAGTTGATACCACTCTTATTATGACCCTTCTAGTCGTACACGGTACTGGACTCCTTCTTTCCATTGTATGATCTATTTTGAGTACTTAAAGATGCATTCCCCTGAATTTCACTGCTCCTGAGTTTATTTCCAACATGTTCCCGCATGAACATGTCACCTGATTCCCTGTCTGCCAAGAGAGATTGATCGTTTATTAGGCACCAAATTCTAGCAGTTTTCCCCAGACGGTCGTATCTGTCTTGATGAAGTCACTGATGAGGATTCTTAACTCTTCTTGTCCGTGAGCTAAATTTTGGATAAGAGCCATTTGACTACTCATCTGGATTCTCATCCTTTCCATCCCAACTTGCAGTTGTTCCACCTGGTCATCCTGGTTATCTTCAGGATTTTTCTTGGTTGTGTTCCCAGCAAGGAGTGCTTTCAATTCTTCTTGCTCCTTGGATAGATTCAGGAACTTTTCTTGAACGGAGAATCTTGAGTTTGGAGATCTTAGTCGTTCTGTTTGAGAGATATTTTCCTTGCTGAAATAAACTGCGAGAAATTGAGAAACCTGTCTTGATAATACTTGTTATGTAATGATATGCATACAATGTTTTCAAGGATCTCACGGGGTAAACACAAGAAAATGTTTGAATTTTGATTGCATCTTTGACGGAATAACTTTGTATCATTGAATTTCCTTCTACAAGAATCAAGCTCACCATGTCGAGTGGGTCATAGCCTCTGACTCAAGTTATCGTGCTTTGACGACATTGGCTAGAGGAAAATTAATCCTCTTGCCCCTTGCTAGACGTTTGGTTTATCATAACCTGCATCACAGGCCCTTTGAGATCCTTGAAATGGTTAATGAAAATGCTATAGCATGATGTCACGATGTGTATGATATGCACCAAACAAAAGTGCAAGGTGATGTAAACAAGTAAGTCTTGCAAGAAGTCCAGGTTATTGGATAGTGACTACAAACAAGTCCTGCAAGGAACTGACATTGTTAGATAATGAATACAAACAAAACCTTGCAAGGAGTTTAAGTTGTTAGATAATGAAAGCAAAAAAGTCACACAAGTATCCTTAGGTTTAGGCTTGCATGGAGTTTGTAGGTAAGTACTCTCTTGAAGTTTTAGTTGGTTCAACCTGTCCTAGAAAAGTAATCGGGTTCTAAGGAGTCTCAATATCACTGATCTTTCTTTATCAGGCATTGTTTCAGCTCAGGCAATCTTTTCTCGCGGCTGAAATATCCCGAAAGTCTGATCTCAATGAGTGTAGTATCGAGTATCAACCAATCCTCAGCTTTATACCGAGGCCGGCTATCTCACTACTTTTATAATGTCCAAGTTTGTTCAACTAAGGTTCTAAGGTCAGTTAGTGCTTTATGACACCATACAACGGCTCCCTATTCTCCTCGATTTAACACAAGGGATACTGGTACCAACAAATGTGCCACACTAACACAGTCATCACTTTAACCATATCGGTCTATGCCGTATAGTCTCCATGATCTATTGCTGCTTACCAAAAAGTGCCCCTGATCCGGGTATAGGATCTTTAACAGTAACCCCAACAAACCCTTTAAAAATAAAGCATACAAAATACACAAGGAAAGAAATTTTAAAATGATCTAACTCTAAGGTAAACCCACTTTTTAAAATCCCCAGCAGAGTCTCCAGTTCTGTAATGCGGTGGCAGAACCAACTGTTGTACTGGTTTTGCATTTGTATTCACAAATGTTGTGGTAAGCAAGAGTCGCTACTAAATTTTATTTTATCCAACAAAGGAAAGGGTGAAAAGAACAGAAAAATACATTTCAAGATTATTTATGAGTAAGGGGGGTAGATTATGGAAAGGGAAGGTGTTAGCCCCCTTTCCATCCATAGTTATCTACGGGCTCTTAGATGCTAGCTCATTTGAAAAAATACCTTATGCTTTGTGTGTTTGAAAAGCATTTTTGAAAGAAAGCGCCTTAGTACGGTGAACTTTGTAATGTTTCTTGGATTGGTAGAGAACGTATACAAAGTGTTTTGAAAAATATTTTTGGAAAGAGTTTTATGGACGTGTAAAAGTTTGTTTTGTTTTGAGCAAGCATCTATGAACTATCTACTTTACTCGAAAGGTTGTTCATTTCCTATTTTCCTTTAGACAGTTTTATCCTACTATTAGTGAGTAGGTATCCCTAGGGTTTTAAAATCATACCGATGCAACATTGAGAGAGTCATTTTTGATCTTTTAAACCGGAGGGTAGCCACTAAAGTCTCTCACGTTTTGAGAGTTGTGACTGTTTTCCGAAGGCAACCAAAGTAGAGATACCCTAGAGGTGTATATGTGAGAGTGTGTTGTATTTAGTCATTTTTATTTGATTTTAGATTTGCTAACATTTTGTTTTTAATTCTTGTCATGCAATCCTATTAGACATACATCTAACAGTTAATATATGTACATGAATTTAAAGTGCAAAATTTAAAACCTAACTATTACATGGCTTCGGGGATGGAGAATTTACAAGTCCAAAATGGGGAAACAAAAAGTAAAAAGTCCTAAATTTAACTATTACAATCTTTTTGCAGATACATCAATATAAAATGAATGAAATTAAAAATGGGCGCGCGAATATAGAAAGCGAGGTAAGTCCTAAAATACTTCTACATACTTAGCACCTTTTTTTGTCATTTTTATTAAGAAAAATACTTAAATTAAAAAAATTAATTTTAACTAAATAAAGAAAAGAGTGATAAATAAGATGCAATTAAAACTAATCAAAAAGAAACTAATTCTAACATTTTTTTGGATTTTTGTTATTGAGAAAAAGATTTGAAATGATTAAATCTAAGTTCTAATTAATTTTAAACTACTTGAAATAAATCAAAATATAATTAATTAACTTACACAAGTTAAATTTAATTATATTTATAAAAAAAAACCTAAATCTATTTTATTTTATTTTATTTCAATTTATGATTAAATAAAAATAATTTTGAAAATGTAAATATAAAAAGAAGTAAATAAAGAAATCTGGCGTTAGTTATGGCTAAAGGTCTCTGAATTTTGCGTTTTGAAGCCAAGCTTCCGATAGGGGTTGAGAATGGCATCTCATGAACCAGGCCTCAAAACTTACATGCTTCACCTCCAACATTCTCTATATACGACTACAAACATGTATGCAAACGTCAAATGGATTAATAAATGTATATTAACAAGATTAGATTTAAATAAAATATACCGAAGGGTGCAACTTGTATGGATGACTCGGGCGCGCTCCAGGCCAAGGTGAGGAATGGAAATGACTCCTAGGGACCTCAGGAGTGCAAAGATGGCACGATATTTAATGGAGGAAAGCTGGAGATCAGGTTTTGAATTTTCATAACTTTTGAATGATTTTGAGAATTTTGAGAGAGCTTTGTGAAAAGCTTTTGAAGAACTTTTTGAAGAGTAATTTTATCCTTCTTTGATAGGTAATGTGTGTGTTTTGCTTTCACTTTGGCTCTGTATTTATAGAGGAATAAGATGTTTTCACTAATATGTCAAGAATCAAACCATCAAACCATATTTAAACCAAAATCAAACCAATTGAAAACATGCCTTTTTTGAATTATTCTATTTCCATTCTTAATATACAATGAACTTGGACCTATTCCATGTATTTTTACAAATTCTTAGGCCCAACATTGATTCAAAACATCAACCCATGTGTCCAAACCATTTATCTATTATTTTATACATTTTATTTTATATTTATTTGAATAAAAGCAAAAATAAATATGAATAAAATATAGAAAAATTCAAAGCAATGTCAGGGTGAATTTTTGAGTCCTTGATTAATTCATAAGCATATTTGAATCTCAAAAAATAGGTCTATGAACTTAAAAATGCATTTTTGCTCAAAGTTGACTTTTTTGCATTTTCACCAATTTGCCCAATTTGCACTGGTCATAACTTGCTCAATTTTCATCTTTTGAATATGATCTTTGACTTTTTATAAATCTCAAGATATCCCCTACAATCTCTATGTTGACCATATTTTCATTTCGAGGATTTATCTTGATGTAACTTGCCTTGAAAAACAGTATCTTTTGTTGACTTTTTGAAAATGACCTGTAATGTATGAGTTCATATCTTCCAAATTATGCATTTTATGAACTTGAGAATAAAAAAAAGTTTTATAGTATTGTGTTATCTTCACAATGAGCTTTGTTTGGGCCAAAATGGATGAAGCATGTGAAAGTTATACTTGGTCAAAGTTCAGTTAACTTTTCCTATAGAAACCCTAATTTGGCAATTTTGGATTCTTGATGATTAAGAGCATTCCTTGAGGAATCATGACCAACCCTTGATCAAATGATCAATATCACTTCAAAATGTTGATATTGACCAAAAATCTTGAAGTTTGACTGTATATTGGCCATAGTTGACTTTTGACCTATTACAGTTGATTTTCAGACATTTAAGCAATTGATTGAGCAAACTTGTAATACACGGCATGAAAATTGGAATGACCATTATTTGGAACATATTAGGAACCATGGAAATCACTTGAGGCCTTTAAAACCCAAACTTATTTGTTAAAAATGAAAACCTAGTTGGAAATCCATTGCAATTGAGGACCTCTATGAGCGTGTATTGAAAAATGAGAAGGAAAATTTTGGGGTACAACAAATTTCTTCATCTTTTTGTAGAATAGAGTCCATTATTTTGATAGTTTGTCGTTTTTGATCTGGTATTCTCCTCTTACCTGGGAGGCAACGAGTTGAGAGTGTGTGAAGATATTTACCTCCTTTGCCTCAAGGTTCTCAGCCAAGTGGAGTCCCGCAAGGAGAGCTTCATACTCTGCATGGTTGTTCAAGGTTTGGAAATAGAGTGAGGGAAACTTTGACCAGTATTCCCTCATTGTTCTCTAATATGATGCTTGCTCCGCTCTCGGTGGAGTTGGAGGCTTCGTCCACAATTATGGTCCACTTTCGTGTAGCACTCGTGGAAGATGAGGAAGTCATTTCTGCTACAAAGTAGGCCAGTACTTGTGCCTTAAGGGCTTTTATGACCTCATATTTGATGTCAAACTCAGAGAGTTCCAGTGACCATTTGAGTATCCTACCCTCTATATTTGGTCGACAAAGTAATTGCCTTACTGGCTGGTCGGTACAGACCACGATGGTGTGTGCCAGGAAGTAGTATCTTAACCTCCTCCCAATATTGATAAATTCAAGGACTACCTTCTCTATCTGCAGGTATCTTACCTCTGGGTATTGTAAGGCTTTTATCGTGAAGTAGATGAGTCTCTTCCCCTCGGGGGTTTCCCGAATGAGAGTGGCGCTAATGGCCTCTGAAGCTACGGCTAGACAGAGATAGAGTATTTCTCCCTTATCAGGCCTCGAGAGGACTGGTGACTCTAATAATGCTTGTTTAATATGGTGGAGGGCATGCTCGCACTCCTCGATCACTTTAAAGGCAACCTCTTTACGGAGAAGTTTAAAGAAGGGGAGTGTGTGATGGGCAGATATGGCCACGAAGCAGGATAGGAACGTGAGCATTCTGTTCAATGATTGGATTGACTTTTATGAGTTCAGAGTTGGGAGGTCTATAAATGATTGACACTTTTAAGGGTTGGATTTGATTCATCTCTCCATCAGATAGAAGCCGAGGAATTTTCCTGCTCACACATCGTAGGTGTATTTTTCCGGGTTGAACCACATTCTGCACTTCCTTGCTTGCTTGAAAACTTTTTTGAGATGGGAAGCATGATCTTTTTGCTCTTGGGATTTCACTATCATGTCATTCATGTATATCTCAAGCATTTCCCCGATCTCTCCTTGGAAGACTTTGTTCATCATGCGCTAATAGGTAGCGCCCGCGTTTTTCAGGCCAAAGGGCATTACGTTGTAGTAATAGTTGCCCGATTCGGTCATGAAAGTGGTGTATTTTTTGTCTATTTTTGCCACATGGATCTGGTTGTATCCAAAATATGCGTCCATGAAAGATAATAATTTAAAACCTGCAGAATTATCGATCAGTTTATCTATATTGGGGAGGGGATAAGCATATTTAAGGCAGGCCATATTATGATCAGTATAATTAATGCACATGCGCCATTTTCCATTAGATTTTTTAACAACGACTACATTGGAAATCCAGGTTGTATACCTGGCTTCAAAAATAAAGTTTGCTTTTAAGAGGTCTTTAACAGCCTGCTCGGCATCCTCAGTTTTTTCTGGGGACTACTTTTGTCAGTGCTGAGCAACCGCCTTAAGGGCATGGTCTATTGTCTGGTGATGACAAGCTATCTCTGGATCTAGTCCAGGCATTTCAGTTGCGCTCTATGTGAACAGGTCCATGTTTTCTTTCAGGCATGCTTCTATTTGTCTCTTCACCAGGTCGGGGATATTTGTCCCAATCTTGACTCCTCTACAGGGGTCATTCCCATGGGGTGCACAGGCTATCCACTGCTTGCTGCTAAGGATGAGATTTCTTTGTCGAGCATAAGGTCTTTTCCCTTTTTCTTCTGCTCCAAGAGATCCTCCTTTGAGAAGCCGCTATCCAGGTCAATGGTGTCGACCCGAGATAGTGATTTAGGCTCTTCGAAGCTGGAGAGCAGCACAAGTCTGCTGGTTGTTCGAGGATGTGAGTTGATGGAGCTTAGGCCCTTTGATGCTGCTTCGAAATACCCTCTGGTGGCCTGGACATCCCCGTGGAGGGTTGCGACCAAGCCTTCAGCAATGTAGTACTTCATCTTGAGATGCACATCGGAGGGCATCACAATCAGCTCAGTTAGAGTGGGTCTCCTGAAGTTGCATTGGTAGAGTGAAAGAAAGTCCACCACCAAGAATTAGGTTGTGATGGCCCTGACTGTTATCCCCCTGCCGAAGGTAATAATCAGCTCTACGTATCCCTAGGATTTTGTGACGGATATGTTGAATCACTAGAGATATGATCCTACATACAGGGTCAGATGAGTCTCATTCAACTGTAAGGTGTTGAATAACTGGGTGTACATGATGTCCACCGAGCTTCCCTGGTCCACCAAGATGCATCGGACATTGAAGTTTGACATGCGAGGCCGCACAAGTAATGGGATGTTGGAGTTGGGAGCTCTGCTCGGCAGCTCCTCTCGGTAGAATGCATGGGGATTGGAACCTCCTATGAATTTTTCGAGGGCCACATCCATGTCAGAAATGGCCTCTATCAACTAGTCAAACCTCCTATTTATCGAACCCACTGTGCACTTGGTGAATCCTCTGTCGGAGATGACCATGGCTACCGAAAAGGATTCCCAAGGACTGTGTGAAAAGAAGTACATGAGACCTCCTCCATGTTGGGGAAGTAGAAATCCTATGGTTTCGTGATGCTCATAGCGACCAGAATGGTGTTGGTGTCTGGGGACTCCTTCCCCTCTTCGACATTCTTGATTTCTTGAGCCTCTTCGTGGACACTGTCCTTTTTCTTATACTCCTTGAGATGCTCGTCCCAGATGAGTATCTCAATTTCATCTTTGAGGTGGATGAAATCATCAGTGTTATGCTCGTGGCTTGGAAAATTTTTGGCGAAGAAAGTGCACCCCGGCTTGCTTGAATTCTGAATTAGCGCATTCTATCATAATAGGATCTCAAGAGGCATTGAGGGGGATAAAGTCGTGAAAACTACCAGCTGGCCCCTTGTAATCTCTGGAGTCTCGGGATTTGTCTTCCTGCTTCTTCTCCCCCCCCCCCTCGACAGGATTTCAAGGGCTCGTTGTTCTTCGAGGACTTGGCATTCTCCTTGTGTCGTGAGTCCCTTGCAGTATTAGCCGTCTTCTTCTCTTTGTACTGAATGTACGCTTGAGCTTTAAGTAGGAGGGAGTCGAGTGTGGCCCAAGTCTCGATACCAACAACTTTGGCGAAGTCAATGCGGGGACAGAGCCCGTGCTCGAGGATATATTTTTTCATGTCGTCGATTGAGACCTATATGGCTTCCTTGTTGAAGCACTCAAAGTAAGCCCTAAGAGACTCATCTCTTTCTTGGATGATTGCTTATAGTGATGATTCCGACTTAGGATGTCGGCGAGAGGCCGTGAAATTCCTTGATAACATCTTACCCAGTTGCTTCCAAGAGGTAATAGATTCGTCTGGGAGGCTTTTATACCAAGACATGGCGCCTTTCCTTAGGGTAGTCGGGAATAATCTACATGTAATACGGTGGGAGAACTGACTTGGGTGTTTTTCATTTTATCGCAATTATTACGGATAACAAGAGCCACCACCGAATTTTATTTTATCCAATAAAGGAAAGGGTGAAAAGAATAGGAAAGACCTTTTGAGATATTTTCTTGAGTTCGGGGGGTAGGTTATGAAAAGGTAAGGCGTTAGAACCCTTTTCATCAGTAGTTATCTACGGGCTCTTAGTTGTTTGATCACTTTGAAATGCTTTATTTGAAATGTGTTTGTGATTGTTTTTGAAAGTATTTTTTAAAAGTTCTTTCGTTTAGGAGAACTTTTTAATGATTCTCGTCTCTTTAAGAATGCATACAAAGTGTTGACTTTTGAAAATATTTCATTTAAAAGTGTTAGTGTGTTTGAAATGATGTTGTTTTGGAAATGGTTGTGAGCAAGCAACTACAAGCGTTCTACCTACTCAAAAAGTCTTAGTTCTTTTCCTCCTCCTTCAGATATTTCTATCTTACCATTGACTTGATAAGAAGCTCTATCATTGTATGTGAAGGGACAGGTGCGGGTCATCGTACAGTCATAGAAGGCAACGTTGTAGGATACCTTAGCAATTTGTTTTGAGGGTCTAAGATCGTTTACAAAGGCAACATCGAAGGTTCATCGAGGGACTATGATCTTGTATTTGAGGGTTTGCTAAAGTATCCCACGTTCAAGGGACATGACTTTTTTTCTCAAGGAAACAAGTGAGGTTAACCCTAGAGGTGCAAGTGTGCAAAGTGTTTGTTTTCATGCATTTTTGTCTTGAGATTAGGGTTCTCTACTATTGATTTTATCTTTCCATACACACCCTAATTACTAGCATTTATATTCGAAAGCGATAAATTGCGGAATTTTAAAGTCCTACGCTATTACAAAGCTTCGGGAATGGGGGGTAAAAATTTTCAAATGGGGGATGAAAGAAATTAAAACCTAATTACTATTACAACCATATTGAATAATGAATAACAATAAAAATTTAAAGAAATATAAAGATAATGTAAAAAAAAATAAAAAAAAATTTTAAAAAAACTTTTATGTATTGACACATGAGCTTATGTATTGATATGAAACCTTTATGTATTGACACATGAACTTACGCATTGATACGAAAACTTTATGTATTGACGCATGCACTTATGTAATGATACGAAAACCTTTCTTGCTTCTGAAAAATGAAATTAACTCAGTATGAGTTGACGCATGCACTTACATATTGACACATATCTTTTCTTGTTTCTGGAAAATGATAATTAACTCAGTATGAGTCGACACATGCACTTAAGTATCGACGCATATCTCTTCTTGTTTTTGGAAAATGAAAATTAACTCAGTATGAGTCGACGCATTCACATTTCGTATCGACACATACAACAGTTTGTATCAACGCATAATGGTT
Organism: Vicia faba; assembly: GCA_948472305.1. Taxonomy (NCBI): domain Eukaryota; kingdom Viridiplantae; phylum Streptophyta; class Magnoliopsida; order Fabales; family Fabaceae; genus Vicia; species Vicia faba. The sequence continues at coordinate 1,566,765,845 of OX451737.1, read as the reverse complement.
CGCATCAGCTCATAACCTGTTTTGTACATAATATGTGTCGACTCATAGTGTTCCGTATCGACTTATACTGCTGTTTTTTACTTCTAACATTGTTTTGCTGCATATATGAGTCAGTTCTCAACACAGGGTTAGTGAAAATAAAAAGTAAGCATATGGTTAGCTTCAAGGTAATGATATCTATATTTTATCTTTACAAATAAACCACTAATGATGTTTGTATGAAGAGTTCAAAGTCAAGAAAACTTACCTTGAAATTGAAATTTATGTTTTGATTTTGAGTTGGAGAAGTCAAGTTGCAGGTGGCTGTTTTTGAATTTGGAAAATAGTGATGTTACGGAAGTTGTTCTTGAGTTTGGACAACTTCTATATGATGTATGTGGAGTGTTTTGATGGTTTGTTTGGACAGAACTTGCAAGGTGTGAGAGGTTCAAAGAGTTTGGACTTCAAAGCTTAAAGATGGAGGTTTTTATGGACAGTTCTGGTTTTTAGAGTAAAGGGGGGGGGGGGGGGGGTGTTGAGGATTTTCAACACACAAGAAGCTCTCTATTTTTTTGAACTCTTTCTTTTGCAAATGCTCCCTCTATTTATAGGAAATATGTTTGGGAACAATAGTTGATTAGGTTTGCAAGACAACATGTTATGGTTTGGTTGCGATGCAAATATCAAACTATGTCAAGTATTCCATGGTCCCAAGATGAAGTACCAAAGTTGCTGGTATAGAGGAGCTACCTTCCATGATTTATGGTGGAGTATAATCAGAATCAAACGAGGTACGGGGTCAAGATAAATTTTGTACCAAAAGCTTGCTTTTCAAGAATAGCAATGATGCCTTTATGCCATAAATGTAAAGATCTTTTGGACAATGGCTCAAATACTTGGGTAATAGCTCAAGAGTAGGTGTAAGCATTAAATTATGGTGAGCTTTGAAAGCTAGAAGACCTGCAACATGGTATTATGCAACATGGCATAAGTATTTGGTTATGTGTTCTTCAATAAAAAAGACTTGCAAATAAAGAATGGATTCCCAACTCCATGCCTTTGAATCTCCTAGCTCAAGTATGATAAATTCATGCTCTTGGACATTTTGGAAAGCTTGAAACGTTGTCTACAACTTTCATATTGACCATTTTAGTTAACTCAAATTGGAACTTGATGAAAATTGTCCAAGAAGTTGAGATAAAAATTGACCAAAACCTGTTGAAAATTTCTCTTAGTGTTGGATAACAATGTCATGACTTCATGGACTCATATCTTTAAATCTAAGCATTTTTGAACATCAACCCTCTAATACAAAGTTTTAGAATTCATCAAGATCTATAAATTTCATGTTGAAAGTTTCTTTTGAATCATCTTGCACCTTGGTGAAAGCATGTCATGAAGTTATGAAATTATCATGTATGAAAACACTTAGATAAATTTCTAGTCTTGGAAAGTTAGACTTTTCAAATTGACTTTTGACTTTCTTGAATTATTGATGATCAAGCTTGATATTATTGAATGTCTTGATGAATTTTGATCTTTGAAACTTAATGTTGACCAAAAAGTCAAAGTTTGACTTTTGGTGTATCAGTTGACTTTTTCATCAGTTGACCAAATTTCATCTATCAATCCAATGATCTTGAGAAATGCTTTTAGCCATGAAATTAGGTCAAAATGATTTACTTGAATCCTTGATATCATGTTTCAAACCAATAAGTCATGTATTAAGTCAAAAGTCAAAAATCAGTCATTCTCAGTCAAAATCCTAATTTTGACCATTTTGCCCTTTTGATGATTTGAACATTTTTTCTTGAGGAATTTTGATCAAACTTGATCAATTGATGCAAATGACTTAAAAATGTTTATATTGGTCAAAAATCTTAAAGTTTGGCTGTAGGTTGACCACAGTTGGTTTTTTCACCCAATAAAGTTGATTTCAGGTCATCTGAGCAACTTTGTGATGCAAGACTTGAAACTTGACATGAGTATTTTTGAAGGTCTAAAATTATCCATGAAATTCATTTGAAGAATTAGAAGTCCAATTGTCCTTGTGAAAATTCAAACCCTAATTTGAGGCATCAATGTTGAGGAGATGGCTTGACCTAGTCCACACTTGAAAAAGCTTGAGCTATTGAAGATCTTGTGAAAAATGTCTTGAGAAAAGAGATGGAAAATTTTGGGGTACAACACTACACTTGATGGCTCCCCTCACTCCTCGGTAGTCGAGGAGGGCATCAATATTCTCTATGCATTCATCAGGATCAGTTGTACCGTCATATGTTCCCAGCGGGGGTGGCTTCTCCAGGCCGACTAGGAGTTGGGTATCTATAATCTCTCTTGATATCGGGCCTCGGGGCTGATAAGTACAAATTTTATCTATTTTTGTATATATTTTTTGTTGCACTTATCGACTCTTTATGGTTAATATCGGTTGAATAAACCCCGCTTTTGTGTAAATATGTTTAGTTTGTGTTTATTTGCATTTTTATGTATATCGTGTACCTTTGATGTTTTTCCATTCACTTTGTAGGTATTTGTTTCATTTTGGAGCATCAAGGAATAAGGTGTCAAAGGCACGACTCCGGAAGCGCACTATCGGAATAAAAGACAAGTTTTGAGAAGTTTTGCCAATGAGAGCTCGCTTAGCGCACAAAAGGACGCTAAGCACGAGTGCACTTAGCGTATTTTGTAGCGCTATTCTTGCGTTTGACATTTTGGAAGAAGATTTATTTTTGAGCCCGCTTGTAACACCCCAATTCTACCCGACAATTATAAATGTAAATCATCAGAGTTATAAAATACATACAACCGAATCAGGATGCCACAAATTCAACTTAAAAAACATTGCATTCAATATGGATACATAACACTTTAAAACATCGGATGAACCAACAGCAAAATAATTTAATCTCTTAATTCAATAACTTAAACAACTACGCAGCGGAATCATAATAACATCCTTGTCCAACATTACAACAACTTCAAATTAACACATACTTAACAATAATCAAATTAAAGTTCAACAACTGGAATAACAGTAACTAAAACAACAAGCGTTCATCCCCCCCGAGTGTTACGTATCAGAGCAATGACACTGACTCGAACTACTGAAGGTATACTGCCTTCATTATGGATTACTTGCACGTTACCAACGTAAGAGTAATATTCAAACAGAAGGGGTGAGATATCTAACAATATAATAAAACGTATGATAAATAATATATTAGATCAGATCATATGATATCACCACTTCACATCTTATAAACAACAATAATCGCAATGGAACACCAACAATATACAACATTAGTGCATCAATACACAACTTCTTTATGCAATTATATAATGCGACTCAATACTATGCAAATGCATGTGGTACCATTGGAGCAGAACCCCCATCTCAAAATAATTGCCAATAAATAGAGGCATCAACAAGGCACAAGCCTTCATCTTAATATTCGCCAACACAGGCCATCTTAACGAGCATCAACTCCATCTTGATATGTAATGTATGTGAAACAATCCTGAATGTAGTAACAACAACCACAACTAACAACATCTCAACACAACATCATCGTTGGCCAGAAGCCTAGAACTTAATAGATGCCAATTGTTAGAGCCATCTCAACATCATTCATCAACGTAATTCATCAACATAATTCATCAACATAATTCATCAACATAATTTATCAACATAATTTATCAACATGATTCATCAATATAATTCATTAACATAATTCATAGCAACTCAGCCATAACAATAATACAACGACAGATCGACAATCCCTCAATGTTGGCCATAGGCCTCCAACAAGATAATGCCCCTAATTAATTAATTAATCATCTAATGCTTATCTCTAATTACCAAACCTCTACATATTATTATACTGTAATACTACATCATTATTATTATTATTAATCTTACTGTCATGAACCAAGCAATAATCTAAGATCGTCTTATCCTCATCATACTTCACAAAATCATCATAGCGATTAACACGGGAAGCTAACTCTATCTAATTTGGGTACTGATATTATTCTTCTTGTCCTTCATTTTAATCCTTAAGAATGAACTTTATCGCGTTAGCTATCCAACGCTTCAGACGACACCTCAAACAGAGTCCGGAACTCAAGTTACAACCTTTGGAATAATCTGTCAAAAATTGGACTGCATGAGTCGATGCATGTCTCTTTGAGTTGACGCGTACTAGATTGAGTCTTGTAAGAGCAGATGTGTAACCTCTTGTGTCGACTCATACTGAGTCTGAAACACTGCATGTGTCGATGCATGATCCTTTCGTATCAACTCATCATGACTCTTAAATCCTACATGTGTCGACGCATGGCCTTTGAGGTCGACTCATACTGATCTGTAATGAATTTATTATGCGATTTCACTGTGATTTCACTGAGATTTCCCTGCCCTAGGTCCTAAAAACATCCTCTAATCATAGGTAATCAACAATTATAATGATCCTATGTTTCTACATCAATTATACAGCATTAGGGCATCATTATTCATCTCTAAATCATTGATCCTCATCAAACAACAATATATATATTTCAATCATAAACAAAACAACTTTTCAAATCCAATCCCACATATTATTCATTATAAACCCTATTATAGAGCCAGAACCCCACCCTTACCTTGGATTGAAGGTTACTCGACAACTTTTCTGATTGAATTTCATTCTGCCTCTTTTCCTTCTTTTCTGCAACTTTCACGTTCTCTTTCTCTCTTCCAACCCTTATTTTATTTTTCTTCTTACTGCTACTTCTTTTTCTTATTAATTCTAAGTAACTAATATAATAACCCTATAATTTTTATTATGTCTTAATGGGCTTAAAACTCCTACACCCCCTTTCTACTACTTCTAATCCTTAAAATAAGTAATAGTATTATTCTAATATTATTCCGCAACTTAACCAAATAAATTAATTCAAATAATCACAACACAACACCTATCATCATAATTCAACATCACAACAATCTAAAAAAATAATGTAATTAAATAATTAATTAAATTATGGGTGTTACAACTCTCCCCCACTTAGAATATTTTCATCCTCGAAAATTTACCTTAATCAAACAACTCAGGATAGGAGTCTCGCATCTTACTTTCCAACTCCCAAGTTAGGCTTTCTCGGGCAGATCCTAGCAAACCACTTTAACCAAAGCAATCTCTTTGCCCCTCAGAGTCTTTATTTCACGATCCGTGATTCGTACATGCATCGTCTCCACAGTAAGGTTGTCTAGTACTTGCACATCATCCATATGAATCATATGTGATGGATCTGAAATATACTTCCAGAGTTGGGACACATGAAACACATCATGCAAATTCAAAAGATTAGGCGGTAAGGCCACTCTATAAGCAACATTACCAACTCTCTCTTAAATCTGATATGGACCAATAAAACGAGAAGTGAGCTTCTTAGACTTCAATGCTCGTCTGTGATACGGTGGGAGAACTGACTTGGGTATTTTACGTTTTATCGTAAATGTTGCGGTTGGCAAGAGTCGCCACCGACTTTTCTTTTATCCACAAGGAAAGACTGAAAAGAACAGGAAAGACTTTTAGAGATTATTTCTTGAGTTCGGGGGTAGATTATGAAAAGGGAAGGTATTAGCACCCTTTTCGTCCGTAGTTATCTACGGGCTCTTAGTTGCTTGCTAGATCACTTGCTTTTGTTTGAAAAATGTGCTTTGTATGGTTTTTGAAAGTATTTTGAAAAGGCGTCATCGTTTAGGCAAACTTTGTAATAGTTCTCGTTCGTAAGAACGTATACAAAGTGTTGATCTTTTAAAAATGTTTAAAGTTTGAAATATGTTTTAAAAGTGTTGGTGTTTGTTTTGAAAATAGCAAGGATGTTTTGATTTGAAAATGAGCAAGCAACTAGGAACATTTTACCTACTCAAAAGTCTTTCTTGTTTATTTACTCTTTCCTTTGACATTGTTATTTTACCATGGATTGGTAAGTAACCTTATCTTTGGATGTAAAAGGGACGGAAAAGGGTCATCGTATAGTCATGAATAAAAATGTTGTAAAATATCTTAGCATTTTCTTTAAGGGACTAAGATCATTCGTAAGGAAACATTTGTAGCGTCATCGAGGGACTATGATCTTGTATTTTTGTTTGTTTTTGCTAAGACGTCTTACATGCGTATTATGACCATTTATTTCTCACGGCAACAAGTGGAGTTAACCCTAGAGGTGCAAAGTGTGCAAGTGTGTCTTTTTCATACTTGATTTGTCTTGTATTAGGGTTTTCTAAGCATTGATTTTATCTTTCCATACAAACCCTAATTACTAACATTTATATAAAGCGGTAAATTGTGGAAAGTAAATATTCTACGCTATTATATTATTTGGGGAATGGGGTATACATTTTTACAAATGGGGATTGCAAAAATTTTAAATCTAATTAACTATTACAACCATATTGAACAATGTACAAGAATTAAAATAATAATGTACAAGCATGAATAAATGGGAAAGAGTATGAATTTGTTTGGATTTTTGTTAAGAAAGGTTTTGTTTGTTTTAACCTAAATAAATTAGAAGAAAATATTTAACCTAAAGAAATAAGAAAATTTAATTAAGTTAATTAGAAAAGAAAAGTTTTTTTAAGGTTTTTTATGAAAGAGGTTTTGAATATTAAACTAGTATTAATTAAGTAAAAGGAACTAGGTCTCCTAAAATAATCTTAATTAAAAAACTAATTAAACCTAAGTCTATTATTACTTAAATAAAAAAAGAAATTAATTTGTTAAAGAAACATGTTTTTTTGTCTTTGTCTTTTTAGTCTTAAAAGAAATAAAATATAAACATCTTATTACCTAAATAATAAATAAAATATTTTTTGGTATTTTATTAATAAAAATAATAATAATAATAATAATAATAATAATAATAATAATAACATTACCTAATAATAAAAATAATATTAAAAAAAGAAAATAAAAATAAAAAAGAAATAAGTCAGGGGGTGTAAAATGATATGGGGTGGTTTAGGAGTAAAACAATCTTTGATGGGTTTAAGCCCAACAAGGATTTTTTGTAAACAGAAAAAGACAATGAATGGGCCTGCGTGGTGTTTTAGAAATAAGGGGGTGTGAAATGGGGCGCTGGGTTGTCAATTTAAGCCCAACAGCCTGAAAAAAATGACAAACAGAAATAATAAAACAAGCAAAAGGAGAAAATGGTCCCAGGGGGGTTCGAACCCCTGTCTTGGTGTTTGCGAAACCATACCTTCACCAACGCGCCAAGCTGTCTCATCTGTTAATAATATAATTTGAATAATATATAAAAATAGAATGTTAGGTTTTGAAATAAAAACCTAAAAGCGAGAATGGCATGTCTCTGTTCATAGCTTGAAGGTGGAAGATGATTAAACACTAGAGTGCCCAAAAATTTGCACTCACCGGTGTTGTTGGTTAACCGTATTGGGAATGGGCTTAAAAGATGCCATTTTGAGAAATGATGGAGATTTGCCAGAGATGGTCTTGTAGATGCCATCCAAAGGTGACTGTTAACATAAAATGGACTAAGTCTGAACTTGATTTCAACTGAAAAAGAATCAGAATAAATATTCGGAGCGATTTATCTTAAACTAGTAGAATTCTTGTATGTTGTTTGACTGGGAAGAATCGGAATAAATCTTGGAGCGATTTACTTGAACCAAAAATGTTCATTTGGAAAGTATCAGGATAAATTGTTGAGAGGTTTAAACTGAACCAAAAGAGGTCTTGAATATTCTTTAACTGGAGCGAATCAAAGTAGACCTTTGAGAGATTTATCTGAACTAGAGAAAGTGCCTACTAGGAAAGAATCAAAATAAATCATTGAGAGATTTATCTGAACCAGCATGGATTTGGAGAAGAATCAGAATAAATCGTTGAGAGATTTATCTGAACCAGAGAAGACGTCTGTGGGAAATAATCGGAATAAACTGTTGAGAGATCTAAACTGAACCGGCAGGGATCTGGAGAAGAATCAGAACAAATTGTTGAGAGATTTATTTGAACCAGAGAAAACGTCTGTGGGAAAGAATCAGAATAAATCATTGAGAGATTTAAACTGAACCGGAAGGGGTCTTGGATTAACTTTGACTGGAATGTAAATCAGAAGAATCTTAGGATCGATTCAACTGAACTAGACAAAAGTCTTGAAATATCTTTAACTGGAATAGAAATCAGAGAGATCTTAGTGTCGATCTGACTGAACTAGAGAAGTTCTTGGGTTAACTTTGACTGGAATGAAAATCGGAAGAATCTTAGGATTGATTCAACTGAATCAGACAAAAGAGAAAATGTCTACCGAAAAGAATCAAGATAAACCATTGAGAGATTTAAACTGAACCAGCAGAGGTCTTGCATGAGCATCAGAATAACATTCATAAATGAATTATATCTGACTCGTATCTGAGAGATGTACTGAATGAGCGTTAGAATGATATCCGTATCTGGATCGTATTTGGACTGTATCTAGAAGGAAATCTGGAGTAAGTATCAGAATGTCAGCTAAATCTGGACCGCATCTGAACTATTTCTAGAAGATAATCTGGAGTAAGTATTAGAATGTCAGCCATATCTGGATCGCATCTAAACTGCATCTGGAAGGAATCTGGAATAAGTGTCAGAATGTCAACCATATTTGGATCGCATCTGAACTGTCTCTAGAAGGAATCTAGAATAAGTGTCAGAATGTCAGCCGTATTTGGATCGCATCTGAACTATTTCTAAAAGAGTGTACAGGAAGGAGCACGTGTAGGATTGCTTTATCTGGTCGTGTAGATAGTTGCCCTGGCTTGTTACAGGTATTAATTTCTAACCTTTTTAAGATTATTGACAATAGCCATCTGTTGATTAACCTTTTCCTAAAAAAGGTAAAACATTAGCTATATGCAATGTCATGATGTATGAAATGCATGGTGAAATGATATTCTCAAAATAAATGAGATTGTGTCGCATGCACTAGTCATGTATGTAATATGATGCATGAAGGGTGAAATGTTATTTGAATGTATCTTTGTCAGGGAAAATAAATCCTTGACAAATATTGGGGAGTAATTAAATCCCGGACTGCTGTTGAAGAGTAGGTGAGTCTTCAAATTTTGCTTAGAATATTCCCACCAAGGATTCCTGTTTTGTTGTTTGAGGAGAGCTCCGCTGGAGAATGTTTAAAACTCTGTGGAGAGTGTTGATTCTTGCTTGGTGAAAAAGAGTTCAGAAGTCTCAGTTGTTCGTTGCTCTACTGAGGAGTGGAAGTTGAACTGATATCTGGTCGGGTCCAGGCTTTATAGTAACTTGTTGGGGATTGTAGATTATTCTACTAGGGAAGAGGAGTTGTGGTCCTTTGATTTATAGTAGTCGGAGAGGCAAACTCAAGCTGGTGAATCTGTAGTTTGTTGGGGAAATAAACAATGTTGTCGGTCTGTTGGAGAGGTGTCTTCTTCACTGGGGAAAATCCTCGAGGGCTCTTAAGGTCGACTCAGTTGGTGAGAAGTTTTTAGAGATTGAAACTCTGGCCGGGAGTCATCCTATGAGAAGGGTCTTGGGGATATTTGTCACTTCCCCTAGTAGTAAGTGTTGTAGTAATGCAAGAAAATGTTTGCTTGGTCGCACATGACCCTTTATGTGGGAACCTGTTTGCCCCCAGAGTTAATCTGGTGCACCTCGACGCTTGAGATTTTGATCATATTTCCGATAGCCTTGAACTTCCTAGAGATATTTTCTAAGACTGTTGTGGAAGAAACCGAAGACCTGATACTGACACCATCTGATATTACTGGCACAGACGAACAAATTGGTGGTGCCCAAGATCTTTGGTCAAGTCTCAGAATTTTATAAGAACTGTCATGAGAGGATCCGAAGACATGATACTAACACCATCTGATACTGACACCATCTGATATTATTGGCACAGTCAAGTAATTTGGTGGTACCGGAAGTCTTCATAGTGGATATTGTTCAAACCCATAACATTTCCCCTTGAGTGACTCAGATGGAGCTTTGCCCCTGGTTATTCAACAATTCTTTGAGAGATTCTTTGAATCTTGATTTGACTTCCCCAGATGTGTTGGACAAAGGTCATGTCGTGCCCCTCGATCATGAGAGATTTGTCATTGGAAATGTCTTTCCAATCAAAGTAATTTTGTTCACTGAGAGAGCTTTCGTTCACTGGATATTTGTTGTGTGAATTTCTCGGTTGTCAAATAAATAGCCATATGCAAACAGCGATATTCAAATAATGCAAAGTTTATGCTTGTCTTGAAATTTTGAAAATGCGTTTTAGCAAGTAAAGAAGTTTTGTAAGAAAATTCAAACTCAGGATTTAGAGTAAAGCCTTACAGGAGTCAGGATACCTTTTGTAACAGTATGCTTTCGAACTAACCCATGCTTCAGTTAGGACTTTTGAAGGGTTGTAGCTTTGCTTGGTTCACAGTTTAAGAAACAAAGTATAAAGGCTCAAAGTGTATTTGTATCCACCCGCTCTTCGTGATGTTCTTCAGTCCTAAACTCAGTTAATGATGCATTTGAACTCCAATTGAGTCTGGAATGTCGTTTTGGTGATGGTTCAAATAAGTTAAGTTTGTCGGAAGGCAATCACTTTTGCAACATTTTTCATGTTGTTGAGGATTTGTAGTGACCTCTTTCTTTTGATTTATTATCCCTGGTTTTTGTCTGACTGTTCTTGTTTCGAGATTATAGTCAGCGGGATGCCCTAGTTTTTCTTAAGTCTCCTTCGTAGGTTTTGACTTAGTGGGCTTATTCTTTTTTGAGAGATAATGAGTGCTTATGTGATAGAGAACCATCACTGTCTTTTGATTCTGGAGGAATGTTTTTGATGTCACTCGTTGTATTACGAGATGAGAGTTTGTGATTTGAACGCGTATTTGAATTAACTAAGAGACTACCCTACCCCAAGTTTTGATTAAATGTTTCAATTTATGTAAAAACTTCTACTTCTTTGGCTCAAAGGGGTTGACTATGGACTATCTTCCTTATAGCTCCAGTGTTTAGGGTTTGAAAGAACGCATGTACATCGTTAGCAAGGTCTGTTCAAAAGCATATTGTATGAGATTATGGCATTGTTTTCGTCATCCTCCCTCTAAAGGCTTGCAACTTTTTGAAACAAGAGTTGAATATCATAAAGAGAGTAAAAAGTGTAGTTTAAATATAATGAAAACGAATGGATTAATTCAAGACAAACATATGCAATGCATTAATGAAACAAAGTTTGACATTAATAGATAATTATTTGAACAACAAAAGAGATTACAACTTGAAAATTCAAATGAACAAAAGCTTTCAATGATTCGTCATAGGAGCAGTGATCACGTTTGGAGTCTCTGGAGGGTCAAACTCGATCTCCTTGGAATCAATCATGTCTTGGATCTTGTTCTTCAGAGCCCAACTGCTCTTTGTGTCGTGTCCTGGACTATCAGAGTGGTATGCACACCTTTCATTGGGATGATAGGTAGGAGCGGAAGTGTTGGGGTTCCAGAGAGAAGCCTTTAACGTAATCAGCTCTGCCTTCAACATGTGTTGTAGCGCTTGAGCCAGTGACATGTTGATCTTAGTGAATTGTCTTTTAGGTGTGACCTCCTTACGCTGATGCCCCTGTCTTTGTTGAGTAGGCGTAGGATTAGAGATCAAGATTGCTCCTACGTGTTGGTCATGAAGACTCTTTTGACCATACACAACATTGGAATCTTTCTTCCCATTGTATGGATTTTTTTGAGCATCAGAGGCTGTAGCTCCTTGGATATTTCCACTTTTGATGCCAGCTTCGACTCTTTTGCCGATCAGTATTAGCTCGGTGATCCCGTCCGATGAGCTTCCGATTAGGTGTTTGAAGAAAGGTCCTGTAAAAGTTCCCATGAAGAAGTCAATCAGCTCCCTATCAGTTAAAGAGGGTTGCACCCTACCAACTAGATCTCTCCACCTTTGGGCGTATCCTTTGAAGCTCTTGTTGGAACCCATGGTCATGTTCTGCAATTGCACAGAGTTGGTGCAAGATCAGTGTTGTACTGGTACTGATTGTAGAAAGCAGCAGCTAAATCCTCCCAGGTGCGGATGTGAGAACTCTCCAATTGATAGAACCATTCAATTTGAGTCCCTACTAGGCTCTCTTGGAAGAAACGGATCCAAATCTTTGGATCAGTTGTGTATGGTTGAATCTTGCAAACATAAGACTTTAAGTGCATCTTAGGGCAAGAGACTCCATCGTACAAGGCAAAAGCGGGGATTTTGAACTTTGGCGGTATGACCACCCCAGAAACCAAACCCATGTCTCCTAAATCCAAGCCATGTATTTATTGAATCTCCATAGCATTGAGGCGATCCTTCAACTATTTGTACTTGTCATCAGCGGGAGGATATTGTTCCTCAGAGTAGTCAGCTTCGACTTCATCAATCTCCAGATTGTTGTCTTCTTCATGACTATCCCCCATGTTGGATGGATTTGGAATATCTAGAGCTCCCTTGATTGGTCCTTTAATCCTTCTTCCCAAGTTCGGGACGCCTACTGACTTCTTGGACTTTTTCTTTTTGTCTTTGAGAAGAAGATTCTTCAGGTCCTCTTACCCCTTAGCCAAAGCCAAGAACATTCGTTGGAATTGAGTATTTTGAGCTTGGAGATCTTTCATCGTTTATTCCATATCCATCTTACTGAAATAAACAGTAGGAAGATAAGGAGGCCTGTATGGGAGAAACTTGTCATGATATGATTCATGATATGTGGATGCATGTTTTTAAGGATCTCGCGGGGTAAACACAAGAAAATGTTAGAAGTTGAACTTTGACCAATATCTTTGATTGGAGAACTTTGTATCGGTGGATGTCCTTCCACGTGAATTAAACTCACCATGTCGAGTGGGTCATAGCCTTTGACTCAAGTTGTTGTACTTGATCTTTGACGATGTTTGGTTAGAGGAAAATAAATCCTCTTGTCCCTTGATAGACGTCTGGTTCAACATAACCCTGCATCACAAACCCTTGAGATCCTTGAAATGGTTATTGAAAATCCTTATGATGCTATGATGTTTATGATGTTATGTGCAAATAAGCATATACACACAAGGAAAACAAGTCATTAGGTTTAGGCTTGCATGGAGTCTCATAGGTAAGTACCCTCTTGAAGTTTAGTTGGCTCAACCTGTCCTAGTAATAGTAACTAGGTTCTAAGGGATCTCAATATCACTGATGTGTCTTCTCGGGCATTGTTTTAGCGCAAGCCTTTTTTACAGTGACCGAAATATTCCAAAAAGCCAAACCTCAATGAGTGTAGTATCGAGTATCTACCAACTTCGGCTGCACCAAAGTCGGTCATCTCACTACGTCCTAATGGCCAAGTTGGTTAAGTAAAGGTTTCAAAAGTCAGTTAGTGCTTCATGACATCACTCAGCGGCCCCGTATTCTCCTTGACTACTCAAGGGCTACCGGTACCCACAAATATGTCACACTAACATAGCTATTGCTTATACCATGTAGGTATACCCCGTAGAGTTTCCACAATATATTGCTACTTACCTATAAGGTATCCCAAATCCTGGTAAAGGATTCAAGCCCAAACAAAGAACCAAAATGTAAAGCATACAAGTCAAACAAAGAAATCAAGTAAAGGTGATCTAGCCCTAAGGTACCCCCACTTTTAAGTTAGTCCCCAGCAGAGTCGCCAGTTCTGTGATACGGTGGGAGAACTGACTTGGGTGTTTTGCATTTTATCTCAAATGTTGCGGTTAGCAAGAGTCGTCACTGACTTTTCTTTTATCCACAAGGAAAGACTGAAAAGAACAAGAAAGACCTTTAGAGATTATTTCTTGAGTTCATGGGGTAGATAATGAAAAGGGAAGGTATTAGCACCCTTTTCATTCGTAGTTATCTACGGACTCTTAGTTTCTTGCTAGATCACTTGCTTTTGTTTGAAAAATTTACTTTGTGTGGTTTTTGAAAGTATTTTGAAAAGACGCCATCGTTTAGGAAAACTTTGTAATAGTAATCGTTCATAAGAACGTATACAAAGTGTTTGTCTTTTGAAAATATTTCAAGTTTGAAAGATGTTTTGAAAGTGTTCGTGTTTGTTTTGAAAATAGCAAGGATGTTTTGATTTGAAAATGAGCAAGCAACTAGGAACATTCTACCTACTCAAAAGTCTTTCTTGTTTATTTCCTCTTTCCTTTGACATTGTTATTTTACCATGGATTGGTAAGTAACCTTATCTTTGGATGTAAAAGGGGAGGGCAAGGGTCATCGTATAGTCATGAATAGCAATGTTGTAAGATATCTTAGCATTTTTTAAGGGACTAAGATCATTCGTAAGGCAACATTTGTAGCGTCATCGAGGGACTATGATCTTGTATTTTTGTTTGTTTTTGCTAAGACGTCTTACATGCGTATTATGACCATTTATTTCTCACGACAACAAGTGGAGTTAACCCTAGAGGTGCAAAGTGTGCAAGTGTATCTTTTTCATGCTTGATTTGTCTTGTATTAGGGTTTTCTAAGCATTGATTTTATCTTTCCATACAAACCCTAATTACTAGCATTTATATAAAGCGATAAATTACGGAAAGTAAATATTCTATGCTATTACATTATTTGGGGGATGGGGTATACATTTTTACAAAATGGGGATTGCAAAAGTTTTAAATCTAATTAACTATTACAACCATATTAAACAATGTACAAGAATTGAAATAATAATGTACAAGCATGAATAAATAGGAAAGAGTATGAATTTGTTTGGATTTTTGTTAAGAAAGGTTTTGTTTGTTTTAACCTAAATAAACTAGAAGAAAATATTTAACCTAAAGAAATAAGAAAATTTAATTAGGTTAATTAGAAAATAAAAGTTTTTTTTAGGTTTTTTATGAAAGAGGTTTTGAATATTAAACTAGTATTAATTAAATAAAAGGAACTAGGTCTCCTAAATTAATCTTAATTAAAAAACTAATTAAACCTAAGTCTATTATTACTTAATTAAAAAAATAAATTATATTGTTAAAGAAACATGTTTTTTTGTCTTTCTCTTTTTAGTCTTAAAAGAAATAAAATATAAATATATTTTTACCTAAATAATAAATAAAATATTTTTTGGGATTTTATTAATAATAATAATAATAATAATAATAATAATAATAATAATAATAATAATAATAATAATAATAATAATAATAATAATAATATAAAAAAAGAAAATCAAAATAAAAAAGAAATAAATCAGGGGGTGTAAAATGATATGTGGTGGTTTAGGAGTAAAATAGTTTTTGATGGGTTTAAGCACAACAAGGATTTTTGTAAACAGAAAAAGACAATGAATGGGCCTGCATGGTGTTTTAGAAATAAGGGGAGTGTGTGTGTGAAATGGGGGCGTTGGGCTGCCAATTTAAGCCCAACAGCCTGAAAAAAATGACAAAAAGAAATAATAAAACAAGCAAAAGGAGAAAATGGTCCCAGGGGGGTTCGAACCCCTGTCTTGGAGTTTGCCAAACCATGCCTTCACCAACGCGCCAATCTGTTTCATTTGTAAATAATATAATTCGAATAATATATAAAAAATAGAATGTTAGGTTTTGAAATTAAAAAAAAAATATATGGTGGGCTTGGGTTGAACCTGGTCGACCCAAGACCCATCTCCTGAAATAACACACAAGAAACACAAGGGTTGTGAAACCCTAAATTCAGAAGAGGTAGCGCCTCTACTTCATCTCTCTCATTGTGACACGATCCTTGCCTCCTTCTTCATCTTCTTCGATTGGACACCATGGATGTGTCTCCGCTTCTATATCGTTTTCTTTGCACTGTATTTTTCTCTTATGTAGTTCTGAGTTTCTAAATGAATTTGCATGTTTTTTCCAATGAAGCACTAATGAAAAAGATAAAAAGGAGGAAGAATGATTTTGGATCTTTACCAACTTTATTTCCGGATTTATCTCGGTGAGATCTTTCTGATTTGTTTTTCTTCTTCTCCTTTACGAATTTTTGAAGGGTGGTGTGGGAAAATGATAAGTTAGCTTAGGGTTTTTGTTTTTTGTTGGTGTCTATAATTCTGTATATATGTATGTTGTTGTTGGATAGAAAATGGAAAGGGTTTGATGTTGTTATCGTCATGTTTTGCCTCTGTATCTTTTGGACGACGATCCCTCTCTTTATGGGTCACGTTCTGCTTTTATATTGTGACTTTGAGCTTGCTGACTTTGATTATTTTCTTGTAACGATTTTGAATTGATACGGACTTGAGGGAAACTTGCTTTTTGTTGTACTTTACTGCTTCTGACTTTGCTTGTTGTGCTGTTAGACTTATCATCTTTTTTTTCTTCTGATTTTCTGAACTCGGGTACTTTTGCTATACTTGTTGCTTGTTGCTGGCCGGTTACTTTGTTTCTTTTAGACTTTGTACAGGTTTTGGTACTTTCTGTACTTTCTCTTTTTCATAATGGATGTTGGCTTGCTGATTTTGTACTTGACTGACTTTGGACTTGAGGTTGTACTTGATGTATCATTTGCTTGTTGGGAGCTGCATTTTTCTGAATTTCCTTTGTCCCTTTTCTGAATTTGCACTAAAGTGACTTGGAAACTATGACTTTTCTTTGAAGTGAAACAACATGAGGCTTCTTCTTTCTTTGCGTGAAACATGATGCTTATTCTGATTTTCATGGATTCTTTTTTATCTTTTGTGAACCAAATATTGAGATTTGCAAAAGACTACCCCTAGCCAATGATGTATGATCCTGATTTTTTGTGAAACAACATGTATGAGGCTTTTTGTTTGTTTGCTGGATTGGTATTCTTCTGTGATGCTAGTTCTGAACTTTCTTGATTTCCTCTTTATCTTTTGTGAACCAAATATTGAGATTTTCAAAAGACTACCCCTAGCCAATCATGTATGATCCTGATTTTTTATGAAACAACATGTATGAGGCTTTTTGTTTGCTTGTTGGATTGGTATTCTTCTGTGATGCTAGTTCTCACTTTTCTTGATTTCCTCTTTATCTTTTGTGAACCAAATATTGAGATTTTCAAAAGACTCCTTCCTAGCAAATGATGCAATTCTGACTTTGTGAAACAGCATGTATGAGGCTTGGTTTTTGGGCTTGAAATTCTATTGAGCTGAATTATGTTGGACTTGAAATTTTGTTTGCACATTTTTGTCTATTGTGAACCAATTCCTTTGAGATTTGCGATAGAATCTTGGGCCATGATAAAACTGAAAATTTGAGGCCTTAGCACATAAACAAACTCTTTCTTTTTCTGATTCCAAAAACCACCCTAATGATGAATTAAAATACTTTGTATCTTTTGTTCACTTTTTGATGTTTAAGTTGCTAACAAACTTCTCCTTTTGTTTCATGTATCGGACGCATTGTCATATTATTGGAAAGATTATAAAGGAGGATTTGAAGAATGTGGGAACAAGGCATTTGAAGATGGATCAAGAGGAACTCTTCCTTTGTAAAAAATAGGGAAATTGTAATTTGTATTGTAATCGAACTTGAAATTATTTGGAATGTATTTTGAACAATAGTCTGAGGAATCTATTGGATGATTTGAAAATGATAAGACACTTTGTAGAAATTGTTGAATTATATGAAAAATTGAAAAAGATGATGAAAAAATGATATGGGCTTTGAACCCTTGAACTTGGAATTGGACCTTAAGAACTTTGAATGGCATACGGTCAAGATGAAATTCTAATTTCCAATCTTAATCACAAAGCTAAAAATTCTTGAATCTTTAACAACCCAAAACAAATCTTGAATGGTGTATCAGAATTGCTTTAAGAATGGGGCATGAAATAAAGTCAAATTTTCATCTTTCTCAATTTCTCAAAATACCTTGAACTTGTTTGATAACCTAATCTTCCATAAGAATACTTGAACTTTAGGTTTTAGGATAAGATCAAATGCAAACTTTGAATTTGAAAAATGTTCCAACATCTTGTAAACCTTGTGCAATCCCTAGATCAAAACCATTCTCAATGGTAAAATACCTTCCTAATTCCATGAATCAAATTCAGATAAAGAACTAACTGATTTACACTTGAGCAAAGACGAAATCCATCAAAGCCACACAAAACCTAATTTTTGACCAATGAACATCCTAGCTTAAACCTTAGCTCCACGAGGGAGAAAACCTTGAGCGGAGGTGAAAAGAAGATAAAGCTTTATGACTCTTGATCACCACATGTGTTACACACTCAGAAACATTTAGCATTTGCAAACTCGAATCCTTAGCGAATTAATGACATGTTCGGAGATCTGAAAAGTTTTGAACATTTGAGGAACCCTAGAAGAGAATTTTTTAGAGGAAAGGGAGGGCACATTTTGGGGTACAATATCTTCCAACACCAGTCACAGGTGTAACTCTCAAAAACACATGGTCACCCGCTTGAAATTCTAAGTCCTTCCTTCGCTTGTCATGATAACTCTTCTGTCTACTTTAGGAAGCTTTCATCTTTTCTCGAATCAACATCACCTTCTCAGTAGTCTCACGAACAACCTCAGGTCCAAGTACTACACCTTCTCCAGATTCATACCAACATAAAGGAGTTCTACATCTTCGACCATACAATGCTTCAAAAGGTTCCATCCCAATACTAGAATGGTAACTGTTATTATAAGTGAACTCTATCAACGGAAGGTAAGTATCCCATGAACC
Organism: Vicia faba; assembly: GCA_948472305.1. Classification (NCBI taxonomy): domain Eukaryota; kingdom Viridiplantae; phylum Streptophyta; class Magnoliopsida; order Fabales; family Fabaceae; genus Vicia; species Vicia faba. Next base: position 1,566,747,201 of record OX451737.1, on the reverse strand, counting down.
TCCCTGCTCAAGAACACATGCCCTCAACAAATCTTCCAACAATTGAATAGTTCGTTCAGTCTGACCATCCGTTTGAGGATGATACGCCGAACTCAACCTCAACTTAGAATCCAACGCTTCTTGCAAACTCCTCCAAAAATCAGAAGTAAACCTCGGATATCTATCCGAAACAATGCACAAAGGAACACCATGCAGCTTCACACTTATACTAGTGTAAATCTCAGCCAACATCGACACTGGAAAACTGATGTTAATAGGAATAAAATGAGCTGACTTTATAAGCCTATCAACAATCACCCAAATCGAATCATGTCCTCTTAAAGTATTAGGTAACCCCGTCACAAAGTCCATCAAAATGCTATCCCATTTCCATTATGGAACTTCTAACGGTTGCATCAACCCTGCAGGCTTCTGATGTTCAACTTTAGACTTCTGATAAGTCAAACATGCATACACAAACTGAGCCACTTCACTATTCATCCCAGGCCACCAAAACAAATTCTTCAAATCCTGATACATCTTTGTAGCTCCTGGATGAATACTCAACTTGCTTATATGGCTCTCTTCAAGGATCACTTTCTTCATCTCCGCCTTATCAGGAATACAAATCCAATTACGAAATCTCAGCACACCTTGCGTATCTAACTTAAAATCACTATTCTCAGACTAATCGATCCCAACCATCAAATCTACCAGTTTCCCATCCAACTTTTGAGCTTCTCTGATACTGTCCAGAAAATCGTTATTAATCTTCAACATACCCAACGTAACACTCTGAGGTGTCACTTCGTAAACTAAGCTCATATCCCTGAATTGTTCAATTAGTTCCAACTCTTTAACCATCATTACCGACATATGTAAATTCTTTCGAATCAATGCATCATCTACCACATTCGCTTTTCCTGGATGATAATTCAAACCGAAATCATAATCCTTTAATAATTCCAACCATCTCCATTGTCTCATATTCATCTCCTTCTGATCGAATAAATACTTTAAGCTCTTATGGTCACTAAACACTTCAAATCTAGAACCATAAAGATAATGCCTCCAAATTTTTAAAACAAAAACAGTTGCAGCAAGCTCTAGATCATGCGTAGGATAGTTCTTCTCATGAGTCCTCAACTTCCTTGACGCATAAGCAACTATCTTATCATTCTGCATAAGCACACCTCCTAAACCCATCTTAGAAGCATTACAATATACCACAAAAGGTTCTCCTGGATTAGGTAACATCAAAATCAGAGTTGACGTCAATCTCCTCTTCATCTCTGCAAAACTCTCTTCGCACTGAACATCCCACACAAAGGCTCTACCTTTACAAGTCAACTTAGTCAACGGAAGTGCCAACGTAGAAAAACCTTCGGTAAACCTTCTATAATAACCATCTAATCCCAAAAAGCTTCTAATATCAGTAGATGACTTTGGAGTTTCCCATTGCAACACAACATCAACCTTTAATGGATCTACAACAATGCCACTACATGAGATCACATGACCAAGAAAACTAACATCCTTTAACCAGAACTCGCACTTGGACAGCTTTGCATACAACTTTTTCTCTTTCAAAACTTGCAATACTACTCTTAAGTGTTATGCATGCTCTTTTTCTGACTTAGAGTAAATCAAAATTTCATCAATGAAAATCACTACAAACCGATCCAAATAAGCATGAAAGATACGGTTCATGTATTCCATGAATATTCCCGTCACATTAGTAACACCTAAAGGCATCACCGAATACTCATAATGTCCATAACGCATTCTGAAAGCCGTCTTTTGGATATCTTCATCCTTCACTCTAATTTGATGGTAACCCGACCTCAAATCAATCTTACTGAACACACGAGCATCCACCATTTAATCCATCAAGTCATCTATTCTTGGAAGCGGATACTTGTTATTAATCGTCATTTTATTCAATTGTCTATAATCAACACAAAGCCTCATACTTCCATCTTTCTTCTTTACTAACAAAATTGGAGCTCCCCACGGCGATACACTTGGTCTTAAAAACTTCTTTTCAAGTAACTCTTCTAATTGCTTCTTTAACTATGACAATTCATATGCAAACTTCCTGTATGGTGCCATAGACACAGGTCTGGTACCAGGTACAATATCAATAGAAAATTCAACTTCCCTCTCTGGCGCTACATCAGGAATTTCATCAGGGAAAACTTCAGGAAACTCACGCACCACTTGTAATTCCTCAATTATAGCTTGAGTCTCGACAGATAGCGACACTATCAATAAGAACATTTGTGCTTCTTCTTGCATCAACTTCCTCAACTGTCTAGCAGACAACAGACTATCTTCCTCTTCCTCAGGAGTAGAAAACCTCACAGATTTGTCATAACAGTTAATATGAACATAGTTATACTCTAACCAATTCATACCCAGAATTACATCCAACCCTCTTAATGGCAAACAAACCAAATCAACAGCAAAGTCTCTATCGAAAATCGACAAAGAACACTTTAAACACACAAAAGAAGTAGTCACCGACCCCTTGGTTGGAGTGTCGATGACCATCTCTCCATTCATAGAAGACAACATAAGACCCAATCTTTCAACACAATCAGGAGCAATAAAGCGATGAGTAGCATCGATATCAATAATAGTAATTAAAGGAGTACTATTAATGAAACATGTACCTCTGATAAGTCTGTCCTTGGAAGCTGCCTGATCCTCAACCAAAGCGAACACTTTAACACTTGTTTGCTCCCTCTTTGTTTTCTGAAACTGACTACCAATGTGCCCTTCTTCACCACATTGAAACAGATCACATCCTTATGCTTGCATTTAGATACAACATGTCTGTTCTTACCACAATGGAAGCACCTCTTTATTTCAGCAATACACACATTACTCTTATACCCAGATTTTCCACATTTGAAACAAACCACACCAGCAGGAGCATCTCCCCCACTAGTCCTATAACCCTAAGCAGCTTTCTGTTTACCTTTACTAGCTGGGGCATCATAAGGCTTACCACGATTTTGTTGATGCTTACCCCTCTTCTCACTGATAATCTTGTAATGAGCATTATTATCCTCTTCATAAATTCTGCAACTATCAATTAAATCAGTAAAGACACGGATCTTCTGGTATCCAATTGCCTTCTTGATCTCTGGGCATAACTCATTCTCAAACTTGATGCACTTCAAAAACTCAGCATCTGCCTCACCATAGTACGGATAAAACTTAGCCAACTCAGCAAACTTTGCAGCATACTCAACAACCGACATACTCCCTTGCTTCAGCTCAAGGAACTAAATCTCCTTCTTACCACGAACGTCTTCAGGAAAGTACTTCCTCAAAAATTCTTTATGGAACACAGCCCAAGTGACATTTTCACCCGCAGCTTCCAACCTCTGACACGTCTCTAGCCACCATTCATCAGCTTCGACTGCTAGCATATGAGTACCATATCAAACCTTCTACGCTGGAGTGTAGTCCATCACACGAAATATTCTCTCAATCTCTTTCAACCAATCCAATGCTCCGTCAGGATCATACTTTCCCTTGAAGGTAGGCAGATTCTCTCTCTGGAAAGTCGCCAAACTACGAGATCTGGCATTTTTGTCAGCATTCGGTTGATTCTCCATCGCATGCACCATTGCTTCTAAAGCAGCAGCAAGTGCAACATCATTCCTTCCAGCCATCTCAACTTATCACTACAACATAAACAACGGTTATAACTTAAATTAACAATACTCGATTGTTAGACAACTACGACTCAACAACTTGGTCAGACAGATCGACTTTGCTCTGATACCAACTTTGTAACACCCCAATTCTACCTGGCAATTATAAATGTAAATTAGAGTTATAAAATTCATACAACCTAATCAGGATGCCACAAATTCAACTTAAAAACCATTGAATTTAACATGGATACATAACACTTTAAAACTTCAGATGAACCAATAGCAAAATAATTTAATCTCTTAGTTCAACAACTTGAACAACTACACAGCAGAATCATAATAACATCCTTGTCCAACATTACAACAACTTCAAATTAACACATACTTAGAAACAATCAAATTCAAGTTCAACAATTGGAATAACGGTAACTAAAAGCAACAAGCGTTCATCCCCCCGAGTGTTACGTATCAGAGAAATGACACTGACTGGAACTACTGAAGGTATACTGCCTTTATTATGGATTACTTGCACGTTACCAATGTAAGGGTAACATTCAAACAGAAGGGGTGAGATATCTAACAATATAATAAAACGTATGATAAATAATATATTAGATCAGATCATATGATATCACCACTTCACATCTTATAAACAACAATAATCGCAACGGAACACCAACAATATACAACATTACTACATCAATACACAACTTCTTTATGCAATCATATAATGCAACTCAATACTATGCAAATTCATGTGGTACCATTGGAGCAGAACTCCCATCTCAAAATAATTGCCAATAAATAGAGGCATCAACAAGGCACAAGCCTTCATCTTAATATTCGCCAATATAGGCCATCTTAACGAGCATCAGCTCCATCTTGATATGCAATGTATACGACACAATCATGAATGTAGTAACAACAACCATAACTAATAACATCTCAACACAACATCATCGTTGGCCAGAAGCCTACAACTTAATAGCTGCCAATTGTTAGAGGCATCTCAACATCATTCATCAACGTAATTCATCAACATAATTCATCAACATAATTCATCAATATAATTCATCAACATAATTCACAGCAACTCAGCCATAACAACAATACAACAACAGATCGACAATCCCTCAATGTTGGCCATAGGCCTCCAACAAGATAATGCCCCTAATTAATTAATAATCTAATTCTTATCTCTAATTACAAAACCTCTACATATTATTATACTGTAATACTACATCATTATTATTATTAATCTTACTTTCATGAACCAAGCAATAATCTAAGATCATCTTATCCTCATCATACTTCACAAAATCATCATAGCGATTAACACAGAAAGCAAACACTATCCTAATTTGGGTACTGGGATTATTCTTATTATCCTTCATTTTAATCCTTAAGAATGAATTTCATCGCATTAACTATCCAACACTTCAAACGGCACCTCAAATAGAGTCTGGAACTCAAGTTACAACCTTTGGAAGAATTTGTCAAAAATTGGACTGCATGAGTCGACGCATGTCTCTTTGAGTCGATTCATACTAGGTTGAGTCTTGCATGAGTCGACGTGTCGATCCTTTCGTATCAACTCATCCTGAGTCTTAAATCCTGCATGTGTCGACGCATGGCCTTTGAGGTCGACTCATACTGATCTGTAATGAATTTATTCTACGATTTCACTGTGTTTTCACTGTGATTTCCCTTACCTAGATCCTAAAAACATCCTCTAATCATAGGTAATCATCAATTATAATAATCCTATGTTTCTACATCAATTATACAACATTAGGGCATCATTATTCATCTTTAAATCATTGATCCTCATCAAACAACAATATACATATTTCAATCATAAAAAAAAAACAACTTTTCAAATCCAATCCCACATACTACTCATCATAAACCCTATTATAGAGCCATAACCCCACCCTTATCTTGGATTGAAGGTTTCTCTACAACTTTTCCGATTGAATTCCGTTCTGCATCTTTTCTATCTTTTCTGCAACTTTCACGTTCTCTTTCTCTCTTCCAACCCTTATTTTCTTTTTCTTCTTACTGCTACTTATTTTTCTCATTAATTCTAAGTAACTAATATAATAACCCCTATAATTCTCATTATGTCTTAATGGGCTTAAAACTCCTACACCCCCTTTCTACTACTTCTAATCCTTAAAATAAGCTCACATCAAATAATAGTATTATTCTAATATTATTCCACAACTTGACCAAATAAATTAATTCAAATAATCACAACACAACATCTATCATCATAATTCAACATCACAACAATCCAAAAACATAATTTAATTAAATAATTAATTAAATTACGGCCGTTACACCGCTTAGCACGGATAGCGCGCTTAGAGCGGTTTTAGGCGGTTTAGTGTGTTAAATAAACGTAGCCCGCTTAGTGCGGTGAGCCCACTAAGCGCGGTATGTTGAGATTTTTTTTATAACTTCATTTTCATTACATTTTGTGTTATGGTCTTCGGGGTGTTTTTGTTCATAAATTCCATCAACCTCATTTTTGGGTAGATTAGCTTAGATAACAACTGTGAAGCTTGGATACGGATGATCCGAGGTTGATTGCTCTTCGATCGACGCTAACAAACTTGTAGATTTGCAGTTCATTTATATTTTTCTTTATTTATTATCTATTAGTTGGGTTTGTATATGTATTTTCTTTGATCTCATGTATATTTTTCGCCCTTGGCATTGTATAAAGCTTAATTTACAAATCTTTGTCGATTGTTGTCCTAGATTTTCACTCTGTGCTTAGGGGTTTGGGTTGTTATAGACATATGCTGCTCGAATTCTTATCTAGGATGATTATTGATGAATGCTTGATTCTTGGAAATTTTCACATTATTACATAGCATTTATCTTACTTAATTGACAATATTATAACAAAAAAACCTCAACTATTGAATAAAAGTGTTATTGTGCAATTTTACTTGGTTTGGTTTGCATTTGTGCAGGTTTTGGCCATGAAAACATAAACCCGCTAGCAGACACTTCGCTAAGTGAGCAGTAGCGAATAGAACAATTTTCTTAGTGAGGATTAGTTTGCGTAGCAAACACAAGACAGAAGCAAATCAACAAGTTTTCCAGCAGCGAGGAAAAGCGAAGCAGTTCGCTTAGCGAGTCGGGCCTTCGCTTAGCGAAATAGGGCCGTTAAAGGAAGATATTTTGAGAAGACTTCAGGCTGAAGAAAGAAATTTCGCTAAGAAAATATCACTTCGCTTAGCGAACTTTGGCGGTTTATTAAAGAAAAGTTGATTTAAAATCTTAATGGAGAAGTAAATACTTTTCTTAGCAAAGTATAGTTCGCTTAGCGAACTCTAACGGTTTCTAGAAGATATTTGAAAAATCTTAAGACTGAAGAAAGCAACTTTGCTAAGCGAGCCAAACTTCGCTTAGTGAACTCAGATTAGAAGACTTAGTGCAGAAGAAAACAGGGACTTCTCTTAGCAAACTATAGTTTGCTTAGCAAACTCAGACGGCCAAAAAATCTATAAATAGACCAGAAACTCAGCTTAACAAATCATTCCACTTTTTATCTTATAATACAGTATACAGTTGTAATAGCAGTAGGAATAAAGGAGGTTTTAGGTAGAAGGGGTGGATACACATCAAGAGTCGGGAAATCGTCATTTATGTCGTTTTAACTCAATTCTCTAATTGTGCTTCAAGCTACCATAAGTAGCTAAATCCGTATCTTGTTGGGATTGGTCGTAGTTCGTTGAAACAATATGTATTCTCTTTAATCATGGCATTATATGAAATTTATGTTTGAATCATTATCTTTGTTATCTTTTCTTTACCGTTTATTTCATGAATTGAATTAATATTGACAAATACGATTCTAATCTTGATCCAAGATAACAACTATTAAACTCTAAAATCTAGACATAGATTTAGGTTTAATATTAACTAAAAATATCAAATCGTAATGCTACTTTATTGTTTAATAGGTTGAGAAATCGTCGATTAAACCATAAGGTAGAAATCACATCAAGGTTTACACATGAGCTTTTTTTGTGTGCGATACGTGATGATAAAGAAACATTCTTAAATTGTGTATAACTGATTTCTAATATGCATATTGAATCGGCGAATGAACACCAATTCCCAACAAGTCTATTTCTCTGAATCTTACCTTTCGTATTTTACGCATTTTACTTTTCGTCATTTATAAACCAAACAAATCTTGAAACTTATGCTTAGAATATTAGAAATCGTTGAATGGTTTTAATATTGCTCTAACCCATGCGGATACAGAAAAACATACTTTCATTGATTATACTCAACATTAAATTGGCGTTGTTGTCGGAGGTTGGCGTTTAAGGTATTAAAACATCACAATCGTTTCTATACTTCTAAGTTTTGTGAATTTGTTATATATTGTATATATTTGTTTTTTTGCAACCGTTTGTTCAAGTATTTAGATAGGTGAAAGTTTTGTTTATGCTCCGAGGCAAAAGTTTGGAAGGAAATATTCTCTTTGATCCCGAGATCGAAAGAACAATATGAAAGAACAAAAGGCAGAAAAAGAAACTGAAACAACTATCCAAGAAGAAAAATAAAAAAGAAGCATCTACATCAAATTCCTCATCAAATCCAACAAATGAAACAATGGTCGAAGTTGTTAACAATCAGTGCGTAAGCAGTCCAAGGAGATTGGCTCGTCTCAACAATAATCCAACTGCAAGACGAGCTGAAATGAAAACAGGTTTGCTACAACGTGCAACAGGTTCTTTCCGCACAATCGATTCATGGATGCAAAAACAGTAATAGCCACATTCACGCAAAGTGCAACAGAAACTCTTTACGAGTCTTGGGAATGCTATAAATCTATGTTTTGAAAATGTCTAAATCATGGCTTTGATAATCTCATACAGATTCGTGTTTTTCGTAATGGATTGCAGCCCCAACGAAAGATCTTACTTGACACAACAACCAGTGGTTCAGTGTCATCTAAAAGTGAAAAGGAAGCAGTGTCTATTATCAACCGTATGGCTCTTAGTGATCATCAAGTACAATACAACAGAGGTACAACATTAAAGAAAACTTGAATTCTTGAGTTGGATACAAATGATGCAATTTTAGCGCAAAACAAACTTCTTACTCACACTATGGAAGAATTAGCAAAGCAACTTTCAAATCTTCCACAACAGCTCAAACAGATGCACGAAACACCTAAATCGCAACAAGTAGCTGTCTGTGAACTTTGTATAGGTAACCACCCAACCGGATTTTATCCTCCAATTAGCGAAGAAGTGAATTATATGGGAAATCAGCAGCAAAAACAGGTTTCGTATCAAAGCAATCAAGGTTATCCTTACAACAACAACCCAAACTTTGGCCAAAATATAAATAGGAAGAATCAATACCAAAGTTACACTCAGCCTGCAAGGTTTCAAAATTAGGGGATACCTTGAATCAATTTATGCAGTTGTCCATGGAAAATCAGAAGAATAGAAATGCGCCAATCAGGATTTTAGAAACATAAGGTTGGCAAATTGCAAAACAGTTGAGTGAGCAACAAACGGGAACTTTCACCTCCACCACTAAAACCAATCCAAAAGAAACTTGCAATTATGTCACAACAAGAATCGAAGAAGTGACTGAAACCTAAGTTGGGGAGAACGACAAAGGAAAAAGAGCTGAAAAATGAGAAAAAAGGAAGAAAACACCAAAGATGGCCATAAAAGCATTACATTACCAGTCATCATTAAAAATATCAAGTTTGACAAAGCTTTGGTGGATCTTGGATCAAGCACCGACCTTCTCCCATTATCCATTCTAAAAAAGATTAGTAAGCTTGATTTGAAACTGTTGTACCCTAAAATTTTCCTTCTCCTTCCTCAACGCATTTCTCACAAGGATTCTCAAGATTAAAGGAAAAAACAAGTTTCCTTCGATTCACATCTTTCGATTGGACTTCTAGCATCATTCGATGCAAGCTTGGCTTGCATCCTCCGATTGGGTGTTAACCTCTGGAACATTGGCTTTGATTCACAAGGCGGGAGCTTCCTGCATTCCACCTTGTATTGCATCTTTGGCCTCACAGGGTTCACAATGCAATGGCTGCCTATGTGCCTGCTTCGATTGGATGTTTGATGCTTGCATGTCTGTGTTGATTAGACAAATATTTCCCTCCATGTTTGCTTTGATTCACAAGTTGATGACTGGCTATGTGTAGCTTTCGATTGAGCCATAGCTCCTTTCTTGCGAGCAAGAGGCACCCATAAGACCAGCATGCACAAGGCAACAACCTCTTGTAGCCTCCTTCGATTCCAAGGTAAAAAGCCTACTTTTGGCATCCTTCGATTGCATTCTTGCCTCTTGCGTGCACCTTTTATTTAGGCATATGGCCCCTTTTGCTGCAAGATTCATTTGTGAACTTTACCTCTTGTTTACATTCTTTGTTTAGGTATGTGGTCCCCTTTGTTGCAAGCTTCGTTTGGGCATTTAGACCTCCTGCATGTAGGCTTCGACAGGGCATTGGCTATGTTTATATTAGCTTTAACTGGACAACATTTCCCTTTAGTATGAAATTCCACCATTGACAACCTTTAGCACACATGGCTGGTGGATTTGAAGGGCATATATAGGAGTCCTCGTCAAAGGATATACCTCACTAGTCCATTTGAAGGACACATTTGGTCCTTTCAAAGAAGCATACATGACCCATTCAGGGGACATGTCTGGATGTCTCATTCGAAGGACATGCTTGATGGCCCATTCGAAGGACTTACAAGACCCACCTTAAGGAATGCTTTGGTGACCCATCCAATGGGCACACATTTGGCTCCTTCAAAGGAGGCACAAAAGTGACCCATTCGAAAGACACTTGTTGGAGGAAAATCAAATAACATTGTTGGAAGAAGAATCTGGTCGAAGGAGGGTCAAAATGAAAGGATGAAATATTCAAATATGCTTGCTGCCAAGTTCAGGCCTGGTACACTGGCCAAAAATGCTGCACAGCAGTCCTGAAACACTGCCCCATTCTTGCACCAAAATGGCATACGAACATTGTCCCTCGAAAGCTACAAAGAGCAGTTTTCCCAAATTGTTCAAATTATTTTGTTTTCCCTCCAAAACTTCAGCCATATTTGCTTATAAATAAGAGGCTCCATAACATGCATAGGGGCTGGACAACACATCCAGAGACTTGTGGGTGGAACGAATCATCAAACTCAAACACTCTCAAACACTTAAACACATTGTCAAAATACAAACCCACAATCTAAACACTTGCCTCTTTTGAATCTGAAAAATCCCCACACTTTGTTTTCCTTCGAATCCAATAGAAAGAACATCATTTTGTATTCTCCTTCGAATCCAGTATCAAAGGCATAACCCCTGTTTCCTCCCTTCGAATCCAGAAGCACTCAGGGCAACCACTCAAGGTCCAACACACGTTCCAGCTTGAAGCAAGGTAAGTCACTCTTACCCTTGAATCTTTAGTTTCAGGCATAATATGTGAATAATCTTCCCTTTCGTTTCAAAACATGTACATGATATTTTTGTTCTTTTCATTTCCACCCTTTTAATTTGTTTTCTTGATTAACCCTTTTAGTTTTTCTCTTTGTTTTATTAAAAATGCTTTAAGAACTAACCTGGCCATAAAGTGATGCTAGCATGGACTTAGGCCATGTTTCTATTTAATATTTCAAATGAAAGAAACAGGGGGGAGGAAGTATGAAACGAAGCTTTAGGCTTCCACACTAACTTCCAGGTCCAAACAAAAGAAGCAGCCAGAAAGTCAGGCTACACCACACTAACTTCCAGACCCAGTCGAAAGGCACGCTCACACTGACTTCTAGGCCCAGTCGAAAGGCACGCTCACACTGACTTCCCGGCCCAGTCGAAAGGCACGCTCACACTGAGTTTCAGGCCCCAGTCAAAAGGCACGCCCACACTGACTTCCAGGCCTAATCAAAAGGAACGCCTTCACTACTTCCAGGCCAAATCGAAGGAAGCCAAAGAAGCGGAATCGAATGATGCTTCTGCCTAAATCGAAAGACCCCTTTTTCTTTCCTTTATTTTATTTTGCCTTTAAATTTTCATGCTATTCAATATGGTTGTAATAGCGTAGGATTTATTTTCTGCATTCTATTGCTTTTGTATAAATGTTAGTAATTAGGATGTATGGCAAGATAAAAACCAACAAGTAGACAACCTAAAAAATCAAAAACAAAATGCATACAATCAAATACACTACACACACATGCACCCTTAGAGTAATCTCACTTGTTGCCTCGGAAAAATAGTCATATCCCTCGAATATGGGCGTTTTAGCAAAGACCCTCGATAAAATATTGTAGTCCCTCGATGACCCTTAATGTTGCCTTCGGTAAATGATCTAGTCCCTAAACGACATTGCTAAAATGTCCCATAGGTTGCCTTCTATGACTATACATACGTCCCACGCCCGTCCCTTCACATCCAATGGTGGGGCTTCTTACCAAATCAATGGTAAGATAGCAACATCTAAAGAAGGAGGAAAAGAATACTAGACCTTTTAAGTAGGTAGGATGCTCCTAGTTGCTCGCTTGCTCACAACAAAAAATTTTTATACACCCACACTTTCATTTTGAAATATTTTCAAAAGACAAAACACTTTGTATGCATTCTTATATAAATGAGAACCATTACAAAGACACTTTTTAAAATCACTTTCAAAAACACATTCCACAAACACCTCTTTGAACTATTTTCAAAACAACACTTTGTACGCGTTCTTATAGAAACGAGAATAATTACAAAGACGTTTTCAAAATACTTTCAAAACCCACACCACAAGCATATTTTCAAACAAAAGCAAGTGATCTAGCAAGCAACTAAGAGCCTGTAGATAACTACGGATGAAAAGGGTGCTAATACCTTCCCTTTTCATAACCTACCCCCCGAACTCAAGAAATAATCTCGAAAGGTCTTTCCTGTTCTTTTTAACCTTTCCTTTGGATAAAAGAAAGGTAGGTGGAGAGTCTTGCTATCCGCAAAAATTGCGATCAAACGTAAAACACCCAAGTCAGTTCTCCCACCGTATTATAAAACTGGCGACTCTGTTGGGGATATTACTTAAAAGTTGGGTTACCTTAGGGCTAGATCACCTTTACTTGCTTTTATTTGTTTGACTTGCTTGCTTTACATTACGGTTCCTTGTTTGGGCTTGTTTTGATCCTCTACCCGGATCTGGGGCACCTTTTTAGGTAAGTAGCAATAAGTTATGAAAATTGTGCGGGGTATACCGACATGGTCAAAGCAATAACTAAGTTAGTGTGACACATTTGTTGGTACTGGTACCCCTTGAGTAGTCAAGGAGAATACGGGGCCGTTGTGTAGTGTCATGAAACACTAACTGACCTTAGAACCTTAATTGAACAACTTGGCCATTAGGAAGTAGTGAGATAGCCGGCTTTGGTGCAGTCTGAAGTTGGTTGATACTCGATTTTACGCTCATTGAGATCGAACTTTCGATATATTTCGGTCGCTATTAAAGAGGCTTGAGCTGAAACAATGTCTGATGAAGAAAGATCAGTGATATTGAGATCCCCTAGAACCCGGTTAGTATTACTAGGACAGGTTGAGCCAACTAAACGTCAAGAGGGTACTTACCTATAAACTCCATACAAGCCTAAACATAAGAACCTGTCTGCTTTGTGTGTATATGACTATATGTACACAACAATTTGCTTACTTTGCATGCTTGTACATAACATCATGACATCATACCATATCATTTTCAATAACCATTTCAAGGATCTCAAAGGCCTATGATGCAGGGTCATGTTGAATCAGACGCCTATCAAGGGGAAAAAGGATTCATTCTCTAATCAAATGTTGTCAAGACCAAAGCACGGTAACTTGAGTCAAGGGCTATGACCCACTTGACATGGTGAGCTTGATTCTTGTGGAAGGACATATACCGATACGAAGTTCTCCAAATCAAAGCGATTGATCAAAATTCAACTTCTAACATCTTCTTGTGTTTACCCCTCGAGATCCTTGAAAACATGCATCCACATACCATGCATCATATCATGACAACCTTTTCCTACATAGGTCTCTCATTTGCTTACTGTTTATTTCAGTAGAGATGGCTCTAGAACATACTATCAAAGACATTCAGATCCAAAATGCTCAGCTTCAGGAAATGTTCTTAAACCTATCCAAGGGACAAGAAGAGGTGAAACCACTCCTCACTAGGGGAATGATCATGGGGAATCCCGAGGACAATAAGGATGACCAGTTGGAGCGGCTATAAACTGAAATGGCAACAATGAAAGTCTAGATGATGGGACAACTGGTAGGCCAGATGGCTCTTGTCCAAAACTTAGCTCGGGGGAAAGAGGAGCTAAGGACCTTCATTAACAAACTTCATCAAGACAGATGCATCCATATGGGGCAAACAGCTAGAGTGGGGGATCGAGTCATTAATCAGCCTCCGATGAGACAAGAAGCCAGTTCGATGGAGAGTGGACCTTTCCAAATTGTTGTCACATCACAAACCCACCAACCACCTCGTCAACAAGGACATGGTAATCGGTGTAAACAGAATGCATCCAATAGGCAATATACCAAACTCAACATGCCAATGTCGCAAGTCTTGCTACACATGATGAATCTGAATTTAGTCACACTGAAGGATCCTCCTCGGAATCCTAACACTGTTGATCCTAGTTATCATCCTAATAAAATATGTGCATATCACTCAAACAGTCAGGGGAACGATATTGATAGTTGTTGGACGTTGAAAAACAAGATTCAAGACCTTATCGACGAAGGAGCATTGGAATTCGCACAAGATGGCCAGCTGGAGTTCTTCTGTCATCCTCAAAAGCATACCATGTGACGTGACGATATAGGTGGAGGAATTTTCTGTTTATTCGAATTTTCAGTTGTAATTTCTTTGTTTGCTTAAACACTTATATTTATGTCAAACTTTGGTTATTCTCATTAATGCATTGCATATGTTTGTCTTGAATTAATCCTTTCATTATATTTAAACTATGTTGTTTAACTCCCTTTATGATATTCAACTCTTGTTTCAAAAAGTTACAAACCTTTAGAGGGAGGATGACGAAAACAATGCCATAATCTCATATAGTATACTTTTGGACAGACCTTGGTGACGATGTATAAACGTTCTTTCTATTCCTAAACACTTGAGTTATAAGGAGGATAATCCCTAGTCAACCCCTTCAAGCCAAAGAAGTAGGAGTTTTCTTTTTTCACACAAATTGAAACCTTTAATCAAAACCTGGGGTAGGGTAGTTTCTCAGTTAATTCAAACGCTCGTTTAGTCGCAAACTTTCACTTCGTATACAATGAATGACATCAAAAACTTTCCTCTGGAATCAAAAGACGACGATGGTTCTTTATCACATAGGCAGTCATTATCTCTCAAAAGAAAAGCCCACTAAGTCAAAACCTACGAAGGAGGCTTAAGAAAAACCGGGGCATCCCGCTGGGTGTAATCTCAAAACAAGAACAGTCAGGTAAAAATCAGGGATAATAAATCAAAAAGAGGTCACTACAAATCCTCGACAATATGAAAAAATGTTGCAAAAATGGCTGCCTTCCAACAAATAAACTTCCAAATTTATGAACCATCACCAAAACGTCATTCCAGACTCAAGTGGAATTCAAACGCACAATTAACTGAGTTTAGGACTGAAGAACATCACGAAGAACATGCAGGTACAAATACACCTTGAGCCTTATCCTTTGTTTCTTAAACCATGAACCAAACCATGCTACAACCTTTCAAAGTCCTAATTGAAGCATGGGTTAGTTCGAAAGCATACTGTTACAAAAGGTATCCTGACCCCTGCAAGGCTTACTCTAAATCCTAAGTTGAACTTTCTTACAAAAATTCTTTTATCTGCTAAAAAGCATTTTCAAAACTTCAAGACAAGCATAAATTTTGCATTATTTGAATATTGTTGTTTGGCGGAGAAATTCACACGACGAATATCGAGCGAAAGAAAGCTCTCTCAGTAAAAAAAATCACTTCAAATAGGATGACACTTCTAATGAAAAATCTCCTATAAGCAAGGGGGCAAGACGTGTCACTGTCCAACACATATGGGGCAGTCAAGTCAAGATTCCAAGAAATCTCTCAAGAAGTGATGAGTAACCAGGGGCAGGTATTTATCTGAATCACTTGGGGAATTGAACGCACATCCAGACAAACATTTCCTGATTGTGCCACAAACACTTGCTACTAGGGGAAGTGACAAATCTCCCACAAAGTCCTTTTCATAAGGTGATCCCCAGCCAGAGTTTCAATCTCTGAAAACTTCTCCCCAACTGAGTTGATCTCAAGAACCCTTGAGGAGTTCTGCCAAAAGAAAATACCTCTCCAATAGATTGGCGACATGGTTTATTTCCCCAACAAACAGCAAGATTCCCCAACTTGAATTTGCCTCTCAGACTATCACAAATCAAGGACCACGACTCCTCTTCCCCGGTGAATTTTTCTACAACCCCTAGTGAGTTTCTACAAAGCCTGAAAGCCAAGCCAGATAACATTTAACTTCTTCATTCCCAACAAGTTGTTAACTTCCTTTCTCTTCCATCAAGAGATAGCTCCCTAGTAGAGCAATGGACAACTAAGACTTCTAAACTCTTTTCCCTAGGCAGGAATCAACACTCTCCGCAGAGTTTTCCTCAAGCAAAGTCAACATCCCTCAACAGAGTTCTCCTCAAACAACAAAATAGGAATCCCCAGTAGGAAACATCCTAAGCAAGGTTTGAAGATGAGCATACTCTTCATCCCCAACAGCAGTACGGGAATCAACTTCCCAAAACTCCCTAGCGCTTGTCAGGGATTTATTTTCCAAGACAAAATTACATTCCAACAACATTTAATGCATCATATTTACATACATGATAAATGCATACAACATAATCTCATTTATTTTGAGAACATCATTATGCCATACATCATGACATTGCATACAGCTAACTCTTTACCTTTTTAGAAAAGATCAAACAACAGATAACTATCATCAACAATTTTCAACAGTTCCAGATTAATACATGTAACAAGACAGGATAAATATTTATGGACGAGAGATTGAAGATTAACACCTGTAACAAGTCGGGGAAACTATCTACACGACCAGCTGAAGAATCCCTACCCAGGTTCCTTCTCAGATGCAGTTTTACACGGACTCATCCTGAAGCAACCCTACCCAGGTTCCTTCTCAGACATTTCCAGATGCAGTTTAACACAGACTCATCATGAAGCAACCCTACCCAGGTTCCTTCTTAGATGCAATTTTACACAGACTCGTCCTAAAGCAACCCTACCCAAGTTCCTTCTCAGACATTTCCAGATGAAGTTTAACACGTACTCATCATGAAGCAAGCCTACCCAGGTTCCTTCTTATTCCCAGATGCAGTTTTACACTGACTCATCATGAAGTAATCCCACCCAGGTTCCTTCTCAGACATTTCCAGATGCAGTTTAACACGGACTCATCATGAAGCAACTCTACCCAGGTTCCTTCTCATTTCTAGATATAGTTTTACATGGACTCGTCCTGAAGCAACCCTACCCGTGTTCCTTCTCTTAAATTCTAGATGAAGTTTCACATGGATTCATCCTGAAGCATCCCTATCCAGGTTTCCCTCTCATATTTCTCCTATAGTGGCCCTACACATGCCCATCATAAATGAAAGAATATTCAAGACCTCTGTTGGTTCAGTTTAAATTTATTAATGGTTTATCCTGATTCATTTCCAGTAGACACTTTCTCTGGTTCAGATAAATCGCTCCAAGATTTATTCTGATTCTTTCCAGACCTCTGTTGGTTCAGTTTAAATTGATCAATGGTTAATCCTGATTCCTTTCCAGTAGACACTTTCTCTGGTTCAGATAAATTTCTCCAAGATTTATTCTAATTCTTTCCAGACCTCTGCTGGTTCAGTTTAAATCTATCAATGGTTTATCTTGATTTCCTTTCCGGTAGACATTTTCTATAGTTCAGATAAATCGCCCCAAGATTTATCCTGATTCTTTCCAGACCTCTGCTAGTTCAGTTTAAATTGATCAATGGTTTATCCTGATTCTTTTCCGGTAGACACTTTCTCTGGTTCAAATAAATCGCTCCAAAGATTTATTCTGATTCTTTTCCAGCTGAAGTCAAGTTTAGACTTAGTCTAATTTCTGTCAACAATCACCTTTGGATGACATCTATAAGACCATCTCTGACAACTCTTTATCTTCTCTCCAAATGGAATATTTAAGCCCATTCCCTACACAATCAACCACCATATCATCGAGTGCAAATTTCTGGGCACTCTAGTGTTCAATCATCTTCCACTTTCAAGTCCCGAATGGCAGACTCGCCAATCTAACTCTTCAGATTTAAGAAGATTGAACAGGGGCAGCTGTTGTACCCCAAAATTTTCCCTCTCATTCCTCAAGTCATTTCTCACAAGGATTCTCAAGATTCAAGCTTTCACAAGTACAATTGGATTTTTCAGTATCAAGTTAAAAAGGAAACTGTTAAAAAAGGGAAAAACAGATAAAAATAATCTTTTTGACAAAACTGAAGGAAAAAACAAGTTTCTTTCGATTGGACTTCTGGCATCTTTTGATGCAAGCTTGGCTTGCATCCTCCGATTGGGTGTTGGCCTCTAGCACGTTGGCTTTGATTCATAAGGAAGGAGCTTCTTATATGCCACATTCGATTGCATCTTTGGCCTCACAGGGTTCACAATGTAATGGTTGTTTATGTGCCTGCTTCGAGTGGATGTTTGATGCTTGCATGTCTATGTTGATTAGACAAATATTTCCCTCAATGTTTGCTTTGATTCACAAGTTGATGACTGGCTATGTGTAGCTTTGGATTGAGCCACAGCTCCTTTCTTGCGTGCAAGAGGTGCCCACAAGACCAGCAGGCACAAGGCAAGAGCCTCTTGTAGCCTCCTTCGATTCCAAGGCAAAAGGCCTTCTTTTGGCATCCTTCGATTGCATCATTGCCTCCTGCGTGCACCTTTCGTTTAGGCACATAGCCCCTTTTGCTGCAAGCTTCGTTTGTGCACTTTACCTCATGTTTACATTCTTCGTTTAGGCATGTGGCCCCCTTTGTTGCAAGCTTCATTTGGGCGCTTAGACCTCTTGCATGTAGGCTTCGACATGGCATTGGCTATTGTTGTACCCCAAAATTTGCCCTCCCATATTCCTCAAGATTTCTCAAAGGTTGCACAGTCAAATCACCTCCTAAGGCAGTCAAGTCAAAATTAGGGTTTTGTGTTGCATCAAGGTCCTTACATCCAAATGAACTCAAGTGCTCCTTAATGTCCTAACTTATGCTCAAATTCAGGTTCGGCTCAAGAGTCAATTCTTTAAAGAAGGTATCCGACTGTGTGAGTTTTCTCGAAGAAATATGGTGAAAAAGTGTGCTGAAAATGCAGTTTTTACGCACTAAAAAATTCATAACTTGAAGATAGCGGCTCGTTTTGAACCCGTTCTGGTGGCCAAAATTCCGTCTTGACATTATCTACGTTTTCATCTCTCACGGCTGGAAGCCAATTTCGATCAGAAGGTCTTCAAAAATGTGGATTTATCAAGTATTTTTGCACAGAAAATTTGTGACAGAAGTTTATTTGCGTCATGTTCAGAAAATCATAACTTGGTCGATTTTCATTTTATCGAGCTGGTTCCGGCGCCAAAATTTCACAAATTGAGGTGACTACATTTTCACAGAAGGTATTGAGTTCAAAAGGTATTCAAAAGGCCTTCGTTTTTTGCTCAGATTGCGTAACACACTGAAAATCCTGAATGCTGAATATTATTTCATCTCGGCTGAAACTTCGAAAATTCATAACTCGGTCAATTTTTATCAGATTGGGCTCATATTTTTACACAAGGTCACTGACTCATAGATCTACAACTTTGCTTCAAAAGTCGAGACCGGATTATGCTCCGATCAATACCATTTTTTTATTGAAGAACGT
This sequence comes from Vicia faba, assembly GCA_948472305.1. Classification (NCBI taxonomy): domain Eukaryota; kingdom Viridiplantae; phylum Streptophyta; class Magnoliopsida; order Fabales; family Fabaceae; genus Vicia; species Vicia faba. The sequence continues at coordinate 1,566,727,561 of OX451737.1, read as the reverse complement.
GTCAGAGTCGACACTGGAGCCCAAAATAAGTTTGTCTGAGCTGAAACTTCAAAAATTCATAACTAATTCACCGTTTATCCGATTGAGCCAATTTTCGGACAGGAGTTAGTTCTCGATGTCGGCTACATTTTGTTTTCACATTTCAACTTCAAAAATTGCACTTAAGTCCCTGCGATTTAGCCTGGAAAGTGACGAACTCAAGTGAACATTGGAGGCCCAATTGCATATTCAAAGCCCATTTTCTTTACCCTAATTTCCATTATATAATCACCTTCTTTTCACACAAACCAGAGAGGAGAAAAAAGAGAGAAAAAACCTTGCCACAACACTGTTAGAATATCAAATTCTTTCAAGAACCCTAAAACCTTGAAATCCTTATTACAAATCCCTCTCTCACTACAAACAAGCCATCACAGTTACAAACCAACACCTCACTACTTCTTCAGTAAGGGTAAGGCTGGCTTGATCTCCATGATCCAAAAGGCATAAAAGCATTCACGTCACCAATTTTCCAGTAAGGGTAAGATTGATTTGATCTCCATGATCAAAAGGGTATAATCATTCATACATGCCATATTGTGCCTAAACATTAAATTTCTTCATATATTGGCTTTATTTGTATTTTATGATTTTATTTAATGTGTTCATGAGATTCAACATTGCAGATTTAGATAGGATCCCCATGCAGGTTCATTAAGGAACGTTGAGGCCAAAAGACAAATGGCCAAAAGCCAAAAGCCAAATGGCCAAAAGCCAAAAGCCAAAAGCCAAAAGCCAAATGGCCAAAAGAACAACTTATGCATGACACCAATACATGGCGAGACAGACATCCTGAGAAGATTAAGGAACGTTGAGGCCAGAACACAAATGGCCAACAGCCATAACACAAATGGCCATGAAACCCAATCCAATGGCCAAAGAATGCAGACCACGGTACTCAGGAGTCAATGAACACGCACGTGATGCCAGAAAGTCAAACAAGGCTTTTTGTCTAATGGGCCAAAATACTTCAAAAAAACCCTCCTAAATGGGTCTGAATACCCCCATGGTTTGCACATTCTTAATCGTTATTTGATTTTGTTTTCTAATTCTTTTTTAATGTTTTAATTATTTCTTTTTACCATAAATTAATTTTTATAATATAAAACCAGAAAAATAAAAAAAAAAACTAAAAATATGTTTAATTAATATTTAATTCATTATTATTTTTTGTAAATAAATGTCAAACCATTAATTAGATTAATTTAGGTTTCAAAACTTTAATCTTTGTCTTAACAAATTAAAATATGTAGAAATTAGGGTTTCTTAACTTTTCATCATTTTTTTTCTTAAATAATTTTATCATCATTATTATTATTATTAATTATTAAATATTTTGTAAATAAATATGTATATTAAATATTTAGTAAATTAGGTTAAACTTTAATATTTTTTCATTAATAATTAAAAACAACTTAGAATTAGGGTTTCTCTTCAATTTTAATTTCTTTATTTCATAAATACAAAAAACCTAAAAAAAACATTTCTTTTCTTTTTTAATAAAATAATTAATCAACTTTTAATTCAATTTAATTTCAAAAGGGTCCAACGCCCTCGAACGTGCAACTTTAATTCATTCGCGCATTTATTCTTATTTTTTCTTTGTGAATATTATGTAATTGCTCAAGCCTTGTAATAGTAATTAGGAATTTATTTTATTTTCCGCATTTTATTAAAAAACGGGTCTTTGTTAATTTGGCGATGTATAGACCCGCGCCTTGTAATAGCGTAGGATTTTACTTTCCGCATTTAAATTTCCGCACTTTTAAACTGCTAAACTTTGCATGAAAGAATGTATGGCCTAAATTAAAAACAAGTGTAGATCACCATGATGTATGTATAAGATAAAACATAACATGAAAATAACACACAAATTCACACACCACTCTTAGGGTACGCCTCACTGTTGCCTTGCCTTCGAAACGTGGTCGTCGAGTATAGGACGTTTTAGTAAGTCCTTATGTCCATGACATGATCCAGTTGCCTCGAAACGGTTGCCTCGGAATTAAAAAAGGATCAATGGCATAAGGGTAGCTTCTAAGGTGTCCTATTGTTGCTCTGGTGACCACACTGTCCCTAAACTCGAATTGACCCGAACACCTCAAACGGTGATGCTACCTACCTCTCAATGGTGGGATGGAACTACCTTAAGGACATTTACACAGCCTAATTCCTTAGGGTAGGTAGACGACTCATGGATACTTGCTCTCTTTAAAAACAAACGAAAATCTTTTCACACCGACACTTTTCAAAAAAGCTTTCAAAACAATTTTTCAAACACTTTTGAGGACTGATACAAGAGTCGATCTGAAATCTTTAAACGAAACTTTTTCAAACCCACTCACAATTGAAAAGCAAACACTTTTGAAAACACAATGAGCAAGTATCTAAGAGCCCATGGATAACCATGGATAGAAAGGGTGCTAACACCTTCCCTTTCTATAAATCTACCTCCCGAACCGAGAAACTATCTCATAAGGAATTTTGCTGTGCTTTTGTCCTGTCCATGTTGGAGAAAATAAAGACGGTGGCGACTCTTGCTTCCGCGACATTTCGCGAATCAGCGTTAAACAGTCAGTTCTAAATCCACCGATCACAGAACTGGCGACTCTGCTGGGGATTCTTATAAAGTGAGGTGTACCTTAGGACTAAGATCACTTGTATTTTCAATTGTTGTGCTTGTTTGCTTTATTATTGTGGGACTGTCTCGGGAGTTCTATAGATCCTAACTCGGATCTGGGGATACCTTCTTAGAAAGTAGCAACAAGACTGTGAGGGAACTGTGCGGGGTATACCGACATGGTTGAAGCAGTCTGCTACGTTGATGCGGAACTTTGGTGAGTACCGGTAACCCTTGAGTCCAGTCAAGGAGAGTACGGGGCCGCCGCGTGGTGTCGTGAAGCATCAACTGACCTTAGGAACCTTAATTGAACCATCTTGGCCTCTTTAGGGTAGTGAGATAACTGACTTTGGTGCAGTCCGAGGTTGGTTGATACTCGATACTACACTCAATTGAGGGTTGTTTTCTTGGAATATTTCGGTCGCCAGTTCAGTGGCTAAATCGAAACGATGAATAATGAAAGCAATCCAATGATATTGGGACCCTTAGAACCCGGTTACTTCTGATAGGACAGGTTTTGAGCCCACCAACTTCAAGAGGGTAGTACCCCAAACTCCATGCTGGCCTGAACTCTAAGGGCTCTTTCGTGTGACTTGTGTGCCTTCAAACTTGATTACTTGCATACTTGTTATCTGACACATGAGTTTCTTGCAGGTTTTGTTTACAGTCCTTAATTGGGACTCATAACAGGGTTTACCTACATGCATAGCATAACATCATACCATTGCATGCATCCTACGTAAGGACTAATCCATTTCAAGGATCTCAAGGGTCTATGATACAGGTCGTGATGAACCAACTGTCCAGCAAGGGGCAAAGGGGATTTATTTTCCTCTAGACAAGGTTGTCAGGGGCTATGACCCACTCGATATGGTGAGCCTTGACTCTTGAAGAAGGACTCTCAACAACCTGAAGTTCCTTCAATCAAGCTACCTGATTCTAACAATGTTTTTTTCTTGTTTACCCGTGAGATCCTTGAAAACATTGCATGCATACATACACATCATTGCATAACAGGTACCCTTGTTACAGGTCACTTACCTTCTTCGTTGTTTATTTCATCAATCATCATGAATCCTGAATCATCCAATGAACAAGCTATCAAGGCCCTCCAGGCCCAGAATGCCCAGTTCCAGGAGTTGGTTATGAGCCTAGCCCAGGGTCAGCAGGATTTGAAGATTCTACTGTTGAAGAAGAAGAAGAAGAGAACGGTGTTGTTCAACCCTAGACGCAAATCTGGGAATGGCACACAAAATGAAGTTGAGCTGACTACCCCATCTGTTGGGAAAGACAGTCCCCAAGAAAGGGAGGTTCCTAGTCCAGTGGTCTCCGATAACGAGACCGATTACAATGATGAGCAGTACCCTCCAGCTGAGGACAGGTATAAACAGTTAGAAGACCGGCTAAGTGCCATGGAGATACAAAAAGTGTCCGGCCTGGACTTCGAAGATCTAGGTCTGTCTTCTGGGGTAGTCATCCCGCACAAATTCAAGGCACCTGCCTTTGCCAAGTACGACGGGGCATCCTGTCCTAAGCTGCATCTCAGGTCTTACACAAGGAGGATCCAGCCCTACACGGCTGACAAGAATTTGTGGATCCATTTCTTCCAGGAGAGTCTTTCAGGGACTCAGCTCGAATGGTTCTATCAGCTGGATGGAACCAGTATTCGTAACTGGGAGGACTTGGCAACTGCTTTTTATAAGCAGTATCAATATAATGCCGACCTCGCTCCTACGCGTACCCAACTCCAGGGTATGTCACTGGGGACGGGTGAAGGTTTTAAGGAGTACGCCCAAAAATGGAGAGACCTTGCTGGAAGGGTACAACCACCTCTAACTGACCGTGAGCTCGTTGACATGTTCTTGGGGACTTTGTCTGGTCCATTCTACAACCATCTGATTGGGAATTCTTCTGTTGGGTTCACAGATCTTATCTTGATTGGGGAGAGAATTGAAGCTGGTATCAAGTCGGGGAAGATTCAAGAAACCACACCTGCTGATGCTCCGAAAAAGCCCCACAGTGGGAAGAAGGAGTCCAATGCTATACATGGTAAAAAGGGTCGTCATGACGTAGGGGCAATCTAAATCTCTGATCCCGCGCCTGTTCAACAAAGAAAGAGCAATAGGCGTAGGATAAAGTATCAAGATAGGAAGTATACTGACATCAGCATGCCTTTGCCTCAGGCACTACAACAATTGCTGAAGGCGAAACTGATCACACTAAAGGATCCCCCTCAAAATCCTGATACTTCCTCTCCCAAGTACAACCCGGGTGTGAGATGTGCCTACCATTCTGACAGTCCCGGACATGACACCGACGACTGTTGGACCTTGAAGAACAAGATCCAGGATTTGATTGACGCCAAGGAGGTCAAGTTTGAACACTGATCCTGCACCAAATCATCGAGAATGTCTTTTGTTCATTCGAATGTTCAAGTTGTATTTTTCTTTGATTGTTCAAACATTTTATTCATGTCAAACTTTGTTATTTCATTAATGCATTACACGTGTCTGTTTTGAAGTAATTATGTTTACTATGCTTAAAACTGTTTTCATATTTTTGTGATGTTCAACGCTCGGTTAACAATTCTAAGCCTCTTAAGGGAGGATGACGAAAACGATACCATAATCTACAGTATGCTTTTGAACAGACCCCGCTGATGAGGTACAAACATTGTTTCAAATCCTAAACAGTGGAGTAATAAGGAAGATAATCCCTCGTCAACCCCTTTGAGCCTAAGAAGTTGGAGTTTTTCTTTTCAAAAATTAAAACCCTTAATCATAACCTGGGGCAGGGTAGTTCTCTCAGCTGATCTAGGTGCACAACGAATGACACCAAAGAAGTCCTTCCGAGACAAAAGACAGTGATGGTTCAAAATAATCATAATGACAGGCAGTCATTATCAAAAAATAATAATAAAAACCCATAAGTCAAAACCTATGAAGGAGACTTACAAAACTGGGGCATCCCGCTGACTGTAATCACAAAAGAAACAGTTCAGGCAAAAAATAGGGATCATAAAATCAAAAAGAAAGAGGTCATACAAACCCTCAACAAAAGGAAATGACTGCCTGTTCAAAATAAACTATCAGTATCCGAACCGTCACCGGAATGTCAGAGCAAAGACTCAAACAAGGTCTAACGCACGATTAGCTGAGTTTAGGTTTGAAGAACATCACGAAGAGCGGGTGGGTACAAATAATTTGAGCCTGTATCCTTTGTTTCTTAAACTGTGAACCAGGCCACGTTATAACCCTTAAAAGTCCTAGCTGAAGCATGGGTTAGTTCAAAAGCATACTGTTACGAAAGGTATCCTGACTCCTTAAGGCTTGCGGTAAAATAACGAGTTGACAACACAGTTTACAAAAAAAAAAACTCACTTGCTTTTATTGAAAAATGCATTTTCAAAAATTTCAAGACAGACATAAGCTTTGCATTCTTAAGATAACATTGTTTGCATATGATTTTTTGTTTGAACAGTAGAGAACTTCGCACGACGAATGTCTAATGAACAAAAGCACCTCCAATCAAGGGGCATGGCATGATCATTATCCGTCATATGGGGCAGTTAAGTCAAGATTCGGAGAATCTCTCAAAAGGCCAACCAGTTTGGGGCAAATCTCCATCTGGATCACCTGGGGCATTCCGACAACGAATCTTGCCTGATCAGACATCTTCTAGTGGTACGGCAACGCAATACTAATGACAGGGGCATCTCCCTACATTCTGAGAGCGTGGACATAGTCGAAAAAATACTACGCAAAATCAAAGACCCGCTAGGTTGACACACCTAGGCAAAAATAAGGGCTTCCCGGCGAACCAAAAGGGTTCGGGCAAAATAAGGGATGAAATGAAAAAATCTGTACACCCGGCAAGTCGAAAACCTGAAAAGGCGGCTTGGGCAAAAAAAGGGTATCCCGGTGGACTGAAAACCCGAAAGGGCGGTCCAGGAAAAAATTAGGGATCAAAGCGTACGACTATATCCTGGCATCTCGTCACCTGTCTACCAGAAGATTTGTCAATTACCCCACAGGTGCCTTCTCCCACTGAAACTGGGGCAATAATGAGTTGTCTAAGCAATCTAGTTGCTCTGCCATCAAGGTATCAAGACAAGTTCAGCTGAAGAATGACCAAGATACCTTAATTCCCCAGAGAGTGAGACAAGATCCAACAATTCTCCCCAAGTAGAGTGGGTCTCCAATCAGCCCTGAGAAGGCCCATACCTCCAGCAAGTAGGCAACACTCTCCCCAAGCAGAGTTAGCTTACTGTCAGCCTTAAGGAAGTTGGATTATTCCCCGAAGATCTCAACATTCTCCAATGGAGCATACGAACATTCCTAACAAGCATCCCCGGCAATCTTGATCTAAGATTGTTCCCCGGCGGTATACCAGACACTACAAGTAGAGCCACTTCCCCAGTGCAATCTCAAAAGTTTCCCCAGGAGAGTTCAATCAATCTCCCCAGTGGATTCAGGAAGCTTATCCCCAGTAGATTCTAGAAGCTTACCACCTGCAGAGTACCAATGTATCTCTCCCCGACCATGTTCAAAGGTTATTTCCCCACCAGGATATAACTGGGTTATCCTCAGCCAATTTCCACGGAAAGATCGTCCTCGACGAAGTCTTCCTATCCTCAACAGAGTTCATCAATTCCTTCAACATAACACATCAACAGTATCCCCAGCGGAGTTATCATTAACCTCAGCAAAGTACCTCTCTTTCCCCACAGAGCATTCCCCGCAGAGTATTCTATTCGCCAAGTTTATTCCCCAACGGAGTCATCTTCTCCTACCGGTATTCTTGCAACTACCATCCCCAGCGAAAACGAAGGACTCTCTTCAACATCAGCCCAGGATTCAGCTCCCGGCATTCGTCAAGGGTTTATTTTCCTAGACGAAAATACATTCATAAACATCACATTGTCATACATTATGATACATGCATACACGCATCATATCACCCCAATCTCATTTATTTTTGAGAACATCATGACATCATGCATGTCATACATTATGACATTGCATACAATTAACTCGTTACTTTTTCAGGAGAGAACGATCAACAGATAGAAGTCTTTACCGTTTGAGGTAGATGACGTCCAAGACTCCTTCATCGTTTTGCTGAGGTTGAAGTCGCCTAAGATTCTCTCATCATTCTGCTGAGGTTGAAGTCGCCAAAGATTCTCTTATCATTCTGCTGAGGTTGAAGTCGTCCAAGGTTCTCTCATCGTCCCGTTGAGGTAGTAATCGTCCAAGGTTCTCTCATCGTCCCGTTGAGGTAGTAATCATCCAAGGTTCTCTCATCGTCCCGTTGAGGTAGTAATCGTCCAAGGTTCTCTCATCGTCCCGTTGAGGTAGTAATCGCCCAAAGGTTCTCTCATCGTCCCGTTGAGGTAGTAATCGCCCAAAGGTTCTCTCATCATCCCGTTGAGGTAGTAATTGTCCAAGGTTCTCTCATCGTCCCGTTGAGGTAGTAATCATCCAAGGTTCTCTCATCGTCCCGTTGAGGTAGTAATCGCCCAAAGGTTCTCTCATCGTCTCGTTGAGGTAGTAATCGCCCAAAGGTTCTCTCATCGTCTCGTTGAGGTAGTAATCGTCCAAGGTTCTCTCATCGTCCCGTTGAGGTAGTAATCACCCAAGGTTCTCTCATCGTCCCGTTGAGGTAGTAATCGTCCAAGGTTCTCTCATCGTCCCGTTGAGGTAGTAGTCGTCCAAGGTTCTCTCATCGTCCCGTTGAGGTAATAATCATCCAAGGTTCTCTCATCGTCCCGTTGAGGTAGTAATCGTCCAAGGTTCTCTCATCGTCCCGTTGAGGTAGTAATCGTCCAAGGTTCTCTCATCGTCCCGTTGAGGTAGTAATCGTCCAAGGTTCTCTCATCGTCCCGTTGAGGTAGTAATCCTCCAAGGTTCTCTCATCGTCCCGTTAGGGTAGTAATCGTCCAAGGTTCTCTCATCGTCCCGTTGAGGTAGTAACCGTCCCGAATTCATTCATCACATCATTATCAACAAAAACCTTTTAAAGTTCCAGACTCGATTCCTGTATCCTGCCAGGGCACGTCTGAAGAGTTCGAAGATCCGATTCCTGTATCTTGCCAGGGTGTATCTGTTGACGACTATATTCCAGATTTGATTCCTGTATCCAGCCAGGGCACATCTACATAAAGGGTTTGAAGATCAGCTCCTGTAACAGGCCAGGTAATTATTTTTCTTTCTCAGGTACGCAAGTTCTCGCTAAGGAATCTCTTACGTGATCGACACCTAGATGGCATCTATAAGCCCATCCTCCTATCCATCAGTCTCCAAATGGCATCTGTAATCCCATTCCCCCCATCACACTGCTGATACTCTACTATGCGAGTGCAAATTTCTGGACACTCTAGTGTTCAATCATCTTCTACCTTCGGATCACGAAAGGCACGCAAACCAATCTACATCCTCAGGTTTAAGAAGATTGAACAGGGGCAACTGTTGTACCCCAAAATTTGCCCTCCCATATTCCTCAAGATTTCTCAAAGGTTGCACAGTCAAATCACCTCCTAAGGCAGTCAAGTCAAAATTAGGGTTTTGTGTTGCATCAATGTCCTTACATCCAAATGAACTCAAGTGCTCCTTAATGTTCTAACTTATGCTCAAATTCAGGTTCGGCTCAAGAGTCAATTCTTTAAAGAAGGTATCCGACTGTGTGAGTTTTCTCGAAGAAATATGGTGAAAAAGTGTGCTGAAAATGCAGTTTTTACGCGCTAAAAAATTCATAACTTGAAGATAGCGGCTCGTTTTGAACCCGTTCCGGTGGCCAAAATTCCGTCTTGACATTATCTACGTTTTCATCTCTCACGGATGGAAGCCAATTTCGATCAGAAGGTCTTCAAAAATGTGGATTTATCAAGTATTTTTGCACAGAAAATTTGTGATAGAAGTTTATTTGCGTCATGTTCAGAAAATCATAACTTGGTCGATTTTCATCGTATCGAGCTGGTTCCAGCGCCAAAATTTCACAAATTGAGGTGACTACATTTTCACAGAAGGTATTGAGTTCAAAAGGTATTCAAAAGGCATTCGTTTTTTGCTCAGAGTGCGTAACACGCTGAAAATCCTGAATGCTGAATATTATTTCATCTGGGCCGAAACTTCGAAAATTCATAACTCGGTCAATTTTTATCGGATTGGGCTCATATTTTTACACAAGGTCACTGACTCATAGATTTACAACTTTGCTTCAAAAGTCGAGACCGGATTATGCTCCGATCAATACCAGTTTTTTATTGAAGAACGTGTCAGAGTCGACACTGGAGCCCAAAATAAGTTTGTCTGAGCTGAAACTTCAAAAATTCATAACTAATTCACCGTTTATCCGATTGAGCCGATTTTCGGACAAGAGTTAGTTCTCGATGTCGGCTACATTTTGTTTTCACATTTCAACTTCAAAAATTGCACTTAAGTCCCTGAGATCTAGCCTGGAAAGTGACGAACTCAAGTGAACATTGGAGGCCCAATTGCACATTCAAAGCCCATTTTCTTGACCCTAATTTCCATTATATAATCACCTTCTTTTCACACAAACCAGAGAGGAGAAAAAAGAGAAAAAAAACCTTGCCACAACACTGTTAGAATATCAAATTCTTTCAAGAACTCTAAAACCTTGAAATCCTTATTACAAATCCCTCTCTCACTACAAACAAGTCATCACAGTTACAAACCAACACCTCACTACTTCTTCAGTAAGGGTAAGGCTGGCTTGATCTCCATGATCCAAAAGGCATAAAAGCATTCACGTCACCAATTTTCCAGTAAGGGTAAGATTGATTTGATCTCCATGATCAAAAGGGTATAATCATTCATACATGCCATATTGTGCCTAAACATTAAATTTCTTCATATATTGCCTTTATTTGCATTTTATGATTTTATTTCATTTGTTCATGAGATTCAACACTGCAGATTTAGACAGGATCCCCATGCAGGTTCATTAAGGAACGTTGAGGCCAAAAGACAAATGGCCAAAAGCCAAATGGCCAAAAGCCTAAAGCCAAAAGTCAAAAGCCAAATGGCCAAAAGAACAACTTATGCATGACACCAATACATGGCGAGACAGCCATCCTGAGAAGATTAAGGAACGTTGAGGCCAGAACACAAATGGCCAACAGCCATAACACAAATGGCCATGAAACCCAATCCAATGGCCAAAGAATGCAGACCACGGTACTCAGGAGTCAATGAACACGCACGTGATGCCAGAAAGTCAAACAAGGCTTTTTGTCTAATGGGCCAGAATACTTCAAAAAAACCTCCTAAATGGGTCTGAATACCCCCATGGTTTGCACATTCTTAATCGTTATTTGATTTTGTTTTCTAATTCTTTTTTAATGTTTTAATTATTTCTTTTTACCATAAATTAATTTTTATAATATAAAACCAGAAAAATCAAAAAAAACTAAAAATATGTTTAATTAATATTTAATTCATTATTATTTTTTGTAAATAAATGTCAAACCATTAATTAGATTAATTTAGGTTTCAAAACTTTAATCTTTGTCTTAACAAATTAAAATATGTAGAAATTAGGGTTTCTTAACTTTTCATCATTTTTTTTCTTAAATAATTTTATCATCATTATTATTATTATTATTATTAATTATTAAATATTTTGTAAATAAACATGTATATTAAATATTTAGTAAATTAGGTTAAACTTTAATATTTTTTCATTAATAATTAAAAACAACTTAGAATTAGGGTTTCTCTTCAATTTTAATTTCTTTATTTCATAAATACAAAAAACCTAAAAAAACATTTCTTTTCTTTTTTAATAAAATAATTAATCAACTTTTAATTCAATTTAATTTCAAAAGGGTCCAACGCCCTCGAACGTGCAACTTTAATTCATTCGCGCATTTATTCTTATTTTTTCTTTGTGAATATTATGTAATTGCTCAAGCCTTATAATAGTAATTAGGAATTTATTTTATTTTCCGCATTTTATTAAAAAACGGGTCTTTGTTAATTTGGCGATGTATAGACCCGCGCCTTGTAATAGCGTAGGATTTTACTTTTCGCATTTAAATTTCCGCACTTTTAAACTGCTAAACTTTGCATGAAAGAATGTATGGCCTAAATTAAAAACAAGCGTAGATCACCATGATGTATGTATAAGATAAAACATAACATGAAAATAACACACAAATTCACACACCACTCTTAGGGTACGCCTCACTGTTGCCTTGCCTTCGAAACGTGGTCGTCGAGTATAGGACGTTTTAGTAAGTCCTTATGTCCATGACATGATCCAGTTGCCTCGGAATTAAAAAAGGATCAATGGCATAAGGGTAGCTTCTAAGGTGTCCTACTGTTGCTCTGGTGACCACACTGTCCCTAAACTCGAATTGACCCGAACACCTCCAACGGTGATGCTACCTACCTCTCAATGGTGGGATGGCACTACCTTAAGGACATTTACACAGCCTAATTCCTTAGGGTAGGTAGACGACTCATGGATACTTGCTCTCTTTAAAAACAAACGAAAATCTTTTCACACCGACACTTTTCAAAAAAGCTTTCAAAACAATTTTTCAAACACTCTTGAGGACTGATACAAGAGTCGATCTGAAATCTTTAAACGAAACTTTTTCAAACCCACTCACAATTGAAAAGCAGACACTTTTGAAAACACAATGAGCAAGTATCTAAGAGCCCATGGATAACCATGGATAGAAAGGGTGCTAACACCTTCCCTTTCTATAAATCTACCTCCCGAACCGAGAAACTATCTCATAAGGAATTTTGCTGTGCTTTTGTCCTGTCCATGTTGGAGAAAATAAAAGACGGTGGCGACTCTTGCTTCCGCGACATTTCGCGAATCAGCGTTAAACAGTCAGTTCTAAATCCACCGATCACAGCTATGTTTATACTAGCTTTGATTGGATAGCATTTCCCTTTAGTATGCTGCAATGCCACCATTGACAACCTTCAGCACACATGGTTAGTGGATTTGAAAGGCATACATAGGAGTCCCTGTCGAAGAATATACCTCACCAGTCCATTTGAAGGACACATTTGGTCCTTTCAAAGAAACATACATGACCCATTCAGGGGACATGCCTAGGCATCTCATTTGAAGGACATTCTTGATGGCCCATTTGAAGGACTTACAAATCCCACCTTAAGGCATGCTTTGGTGACCCATCCAAGGGGCACACATTTGGCTCCTTCGAAGGATGCACAAAAGTGACCCTTTCAAAAGACACTTGTTGGAGGAAAATCAAATAACATTGTTGGAAAAAGAATCTGGTCGAAGGAGGGTCAAAACAAAATGATGAAATATTCAAAGATGCTTGTTTCCAAGTTCAGGCCTGGTACGCTGGCCAAAATTTCTGCACAGCAGTCCTGAAACACTACCCCATTCTTGCACCAAAATGGCATACGAACACTGTCCTCGAAAGCTATAAAGAGTAGTTTTCCCAAATTGTTTTGTTTTCCCTCCAAAACTTCAGCCAACATTTCCTATAAATAAGAGGCTCCATAACATGCATAGGGACTGGAAAACATATCCAGAGACTTGTGGGTGGAACAAATCATCAAACTCAAACACTCTCAAACACTTAAACACATTATCAAAACACAAACCCAGAATCTAAACACTTGCCTCTTTCGAATCTGAAAAACCCTCACACTTTCTTTTCCTTCGAATCCAGTAGAAAGAACATCACATTTTCTGTTTCCTCCCTTCGAATCTAGAAGCACTCAGGGCAACCACTCAAGGTCCAGCATACATTCCAGCTTGAAGCAAGGTAAGTCACTCTTACCCTTGAATCTTTCATTTCAGACATAATATGTGAATAATATTCCCTTTCGTTTCAAAACATGTACATAATATTTTTTTTCTTTTCGTTTCCACCCTTTAATTTGTTTTCATGATTAACCCTTTTAGTTTTTCTCTTTGTTTTATTAAACATGCTTTAAGAACTAACCTGGCCATAAATTGATGCTAGCATGGCCTTAGGCCATATTGCTATTTAATATCTCAAACGAAAGAAACAGGGGGAGGAAGTATGAAACGAAGCTTTAGGATTTCACACTAACTTCCAGGTCCAAACGAAAGAAGCAGCTATAACGTTAGGCTACACCATACTGACTTCCAGGCCCAGTCAAAAGGCACGCCCACACTAACTTCCAGGCTCAATCGAAAGGCACGCTCACACTGACTTCCAGGCCCAATCGAAAGGCACGCTCACACTGACTTCCAGGCCCAGTCAAAAGGCACGCCCACACTGACTTCCAGGCCCAATCGAAAGGAACGCCTTCACTACTTCCAGGCCAAATCGAAGGGAGCCAGAGAAGAAGAATCGAAGGATGCTTCTACCTAAATCTAAAGACCCCTTTTTATTTCCTTTATTTTATTTTGACTTTAAATTTTCATGCTATTCAATATGGTTGTAATAGCGTATGATTTATTTTCTACATTTTATTGCTTTTGTACAAATGTTAGTAATCAGGATGTATGGCAGGATAAAAACCAACAAGTAGGCAACCTAAAAAATCAAAGACAAAATGCATGCAATCAAACACACTACACACACATGCACCCTTAGGGTAATCTCACTTGTTGCCTCGGAAAAATAGTCATGTCCCTCAAATATGGGCATTTTAGCAAAGACCTTCGATAAAAATCGTAGTTCCTCGCTGACCCTTAATGTTTCCTTTGGTAAATGATCTAGTCCCTAAACGACATTGCTAAAACGTCCCATAGGTTTCCTTCTATGACTATACATACGTCCCACGCCCGTCCCTTCACATCCAATGATGGGGATTCTTACCAAATCAATGGTAAGATAGCAACATCTAAAGGAGGAGGAAAAGAATACTAGACCTTTTGAGTAGGTAGGATGCTCCTAGTTCCTCGCTTGCTTACAATAAAAACATTTTATACACCCACACTTTCATTTTGAACCATTTTTAAAAGACAAAACACTTTGTACGCATTCTTTTTAAAATCACTTTCAAAAACACATTCCACAAACACCTCTTTGAACTATTTTCAAAACAACATTTTGTACGCGTTTTTATAGAAACGAGAACCATTACAAAGATGTTTTCAAAATACTTTCAAAACCCACACCACAAGCATATTTTAAAACAAAATCAAGTGATCTAGCAAGCAACTAAGAGCCCCTAGATAACTACAAATGAAAAGGGTGCTAATACCTTCCCTTTTCATAACCTACCCCCCGAACTCAAGAAATAATCTCAAAAGGTCTTTCCTGTTCTTTTCAACCTTTCCTTTTGGATAAAAGAAAGGTAGGTGGAGACTCTTGCTATCCGCAACAATTGCGATCAAACGCAAAATATCCAAGTCAGGTCTCCCACCGTGTTACAGAATCCAACAATAATGAAATTGCAACTTACTGACAAATCCATCACGCAACCAGTTGGCATAGTAAAAGACGTAATGGTGAAGCTTTAAAGTTTTCTATTTCTAACTGATTTTATGGTGATGAATATGAATGAAGATGACAACATACCTCTGATCTTAGGCCGTCCATTCATAAAAACAGCATGAATGATGATCGATGTTGATGAAGGAAGGATGAAAGTAAGGTGCAAAAATAAAGAAGTAAACTTCAAATTGTTTCAAGCCTTGCAGCACAAAGAGGAAGACGATTCCAAAGATGAAGCTCCTGATGAAATAGGCCTGGTATTGAAAAAAATGAATGACAAAGAAAGGCCAAAGAATGGTGGAAAGGACACTTTGAAGAGTTCATACAAACCACCTTAATTTTTCGCGAAAATAGGCTTCGAGCTAATGACGTTAAACAAGCAGTTGTTGGGAGGTAACCCAATCCTTTACATATTTATTTCCTTGCATAATTATTTTTGAATAGGAATAAAAATAGCATGAATAAGCCAAAAATAAAATTCTTAATAAAACAGAATTCTGCAGAATTCGCTAAGCGAGTCCTGTTTCGCTATACGAAAATAGCCGAATCAGCAAAAATGTCATTCATGCTACTTTCTTCACTTTATTATAGTTTTTAAGCTTTAGGTATCTTATGGTCAATCCATGATATCTTTCTTGAACATTTTTCCTCTATAATTGAAATGGAAAAGGCAAGAAGTGGAAGACCATAGTCACATGAATCAACAAAGGTGCAAAGGTATGTGTAATACGGTGGGAGAACTGACTTTTGATTTTGCATTTTATCGCAAATGTTGCGGATAGCAAGAGTCGTTGCTGACTTTTCTTTCATCCAATAAAGGAAAGAGTGAAAAGAACAAGAAAGACCTTTTGAGAATTTTCTTGAGTTTGGGGGGTATGTTATGAAAATGGAAGATGTTAGCACCCTTTTCATCCGTAGTTATCTACGGGCTCTTAATTTCTAGTTCACTTTGAAAATGATTTTGTGTTTATGTATGTTTGAAAATATTTTGAAAATTCCTAAGTGCGGTAATTTTGTAATGATTCTCGTATCGTTGAGAATGTATACAAAATGTTTGTTTTTGAAAATATTTATGAAAGAGATTATTGTTTTGTGAAAAGATGTTCGAATATGCCAATGTAAGGAAATTTATAATAACCCTTGTATCAATCCTCAAGAGTGTTTATAAAATTTTTTGAAAGTAGTTATTTTGAAAGTGTGACGTGTTAAGATTGTTTTAGTTTGAGAGCAAGCGATTACGAGCTATCTACCTACTCAAAAAGTCTTTATTTTTTTCCTCCTCATTTAGATAATGCTAGCCTACCATTAGTTAGCCCCATTATTAGATGTGAGGGACAAGCATGGGGCATCGTACAGTCATAGAAGGCAACTTGTAAGACACTTTAGCAATTTTCATAAGGGACTAAGATCGTTTACCGAAGGTAATATTGAATTATCATCGATGGACTATGATCTTTTAACCAAGGGTATTTGCTAAAGCATCTCACGTTCGAGGGACATGACTATTTTTATCCGAGGCAACAAGTGAGGTTTACTCTAGAGGTACATGTGTGCAAAGTGTGTTTGATTCAATTAATTGTCTTGGATTAGGGTTTTTCTATGATTGATTTTAATCTTGCCATACAAATCCTAATTACTAACAGAAATAAAGAAAATGATAAATTGCATAAATTAAATGTCCTACGCTATTACAAAGCTTCGGGAATAGGGGATACAAATTTGTGAATGGGGACGAGAGCAATAAATCCTAATTATCTATTACAGACCATTTACATAAATGATAATGTGAAATAATAAAATACGCAAAAATGTAAAGTGGAGAAAAAGGAAAAAGAAATTATTTTGGTGATTTTTGATAGAAAAAAGGGTTTGATGATTAACCTAACTATTTAATTGTTTCTTTATTAAAAAGAAAGTTAATTTTAATTAATCAAACAAAACCTAAAAAATCTACATTAATTTTAATTAATTAAAACCTAATAATCTATATTGAACTAACTTAATTTAAACCTAAGAATCTATGTTGAATTAACTTAATTAGTTTAAAAGGGAAATTAAATAAACAAAACCAAAGTCTAATTCTTTTTTATGATTTTTCTTAGAATATATTTTTTTGTATTTTTATTAAATGAAATAAATAAATAAGAGTGAGAAAGAAAATATAAAGAAATAAAAGATTGGGTTTGGTGCTGTAAAAAGAAATTAGGGGGTGAAAAGGAAAAAAGATGTTAGGCCCAAAACAATTTGTTTGAATCAGGAAAATTAAAAAAAAAGAATGAGCTTGTGGTGTGAAGTAAAAAAGGGGTATGGAAAGAAATGTATAAGGCCTAAAACAAGAAGGTTCAGGCGCTTGTTGTGGTTCAGTGTGGAATGTTCCTTGAAGTGTACAGTGGGGAAGTAATGTTAGGCACTGGATAATGGCCTTGTGATGATCAGGGGGTGATAGAGAGAGGCATACCATGCGCTTGTTGAACTTGCTTGTATTGAATCTGAAATAAGAAAATATGAAATAAATAAAAGGGTATCGTTAGGGCTCGAATCCAGGTCCCTATAGTCATACGCGCGCTTCCTTTACCACTAGGGTGGTTGTTTCATCTGTTTATAAAACAAAAACTATTAAATATATTACAAACTCATTTCTAAATATAACTTCATCTTCTTCCTTGCGCCAATAGCCATGAACATATTTTTTAATTTTGTAAAATTCTCATTTCTCAACCAAATCAGAAAATGTAAACATCAAACTTGCTTGAAATTTAACCACGAGTCCAACCATATAAATTATTTCAGCTATAAATCAAAGATGAGTGATATATTTACTTGGTACCAAACTGAACCCTAAAATTTCAGAAACTTCAGCTTCTCATCACACAAGCAATATAAATGAAAAGTAAGCACATAGTTAGCTTCAGGGCAGTGATATCTACATTTTTCTTTAGAAAGCAAGTGCAAATGATGCTTGAATAAGGATTTCAAAGTTAGAAAAACTTACCTCTGAAGTGAGAATCGAGTATGGAGTTTGATCACTTCTGGAGGTGTTAGGGTGATCTGGATAGCTTCATTGAACTTCCAGAAATCTTTTTAAATGCTTACTTTGTGTTGAAAGTGTCTGAATTCTTCTGGACGAGTCAAGTTGTAAGGCTCTATTTTTGAAAATGGAAGATGATGAAGATGATGTTATAGTGGTGAAACAGGACTTTGGACAAGTTCTATATGATTTATAGAAGCTTTGTGGATGATTTAGAATGAAAACACATGAGTGGATTGGGTATTTGGAGTTCAAGGTCAGAAATTGCAACAAATGGAGTTTTGAATACAAATTCTGATTTGAGAGAGTATGAGGGTCTTTTAGGGCTTATGAACTCGTCCCCTAGATTGCAAATGGACCTCTCTATTTATAGAAAAATGTTGGAGGGAATGAGCTGATCAAATTGTCAAGATCACAAGCTATGGTTTGGTTGGATTGTAAATGAAGCAAACTTTGAAACACATGGTTTTAATGTGAAGTACAGGGCAATATAAAATGGTTAGACACTTGAAATATGTTACTTCTACCTTTTGTGTTGAGTGTGTGCAGAGGGAGAAAGTGAGAGGCTGAAGGAGATTTGACAAAGTGATTAAAGCAAACCTTTCCAAAATGGAAGTGTGAACTTTGTGCCATTAATGGAAAATTGTCTTGGATAAAGCTTGAATCAAGTGGATAATAGCTCAAAAGTTTGTGTAATATTCTGATTATAGGTAGATTCACAAGTTAAGAGACTTGCAAAGCAAGATTATGCAGCATGGCATGAGGATTTGGTTATGTATTCTTCATAAATGTGACCTATAATTTAAGAATAGATGTCCAACTTCATCTCTTCGAATCTCCTAGCTCAAGTATGATAAATTAATGCTCTTGGATGTTTTGGAAATCTTGAAATAATGTATACAACTTTCATGTTGACCACTTTGGTTAAATTAACAAGGAAGTTGGTGAAAATTGGCCAAGAAGTTTTGATGAAAAACTGACCAAAACTTGTTGAAAAATTCTCTAAGTGTTAGATAAAAACATCAGGATTTCATGGGCCTATATCTCCTAATCCAAGCATTTTTTGAATATCAACCCTCAAGGATAAAGTTGTAGAGTTCATCAATCTCTGTAAATTTCATGTTGAAATTTTCCCTTGAATCAATTTGCATCTTAGTGAAAAATGGCCATGAAGTTGTGAATTTGTTAAGAATAAAGCACTAACACTTAGAAAATTTTCAAAGTGTTGGAAAATTTTCTATCTTTGACTTTTATTGACTTTGTTTATTCTTGATGATCAAGCTTGATAATTTTGAATGTCTTGATGATTCTTGATTTTTAAAGTTTAATGTGGACAAAAATGTCAAAGTTTGACTTTTGTGTGACAGTTGACTTTTTCATCAATCAATTCAATATTCCAACTATCAGACATTTGTATCGTTGGAAATGTCTTGAGCCATGTAATTAGGTCAATATGTTATATTTTAATCCTTGAGATCATGCTTCAAGCCATTAGGTCATGCAATAGGTCAAAAGTCAATGATTAGTCACATCCTTAATCAAAACCCTAATTTGGGCAATTTTTGACCTCTGGTGATTTGATGGTTTTTCCTTGAGGAATCATGATCAACACTTGATCAAATGATTAATATCACCTCAAAAATGTTGATGTTGGCAAAAAATCTTGAAGTTTGACTGTATGTTGACCACAATTGACTTTTTGCCCAATACAACTGATTTTCAATCATCTGAGCAAATTTGTGATGCAAGACTTGAAACTTGGTATGGGCATTCTTGAGACCTATGATGAACCATTAAATCCACTTGAGGCATTAGAAGTCAAATTTTCCTTGAGAAAACCAAAACCCTAGTTGTGGGCCCTTGCTTGGGAGGAGGTTTGACCAGTCAACTCTTGAGAATCCTTGAGTGTTTGAGAATCTTAGAAGAAGGTCTTGAAGAAAATGGGAGGGTAAATTTTAGGTTACAACAATATGGATCCAATTTTGAAATAATTATAAAAACCAAGGTATGTGTTTATTGCTTTCTTAGGGTCTAACAAGAATATGACATGAGTAATTTTCATAAAATCAGCTCATTTATCCTAAGCAATAACATGTTTTCATTATGAATCACTTAGTTCAAAAACTAGAAAAAGTGAGGCATCCTTTCATGGTTCACCATATGCTTAGGAGACTGATAAATTCTTGTTTTAACTCGTTTAAATAATGATTAATCTTGCGCTTATGCTGATCATTATAAAGACATATAAGGGATCAAGGCATTTCTTTGAATTTGAGCATAACTAGTAAACCAAAATGTAGTCTCATTAGTCCTTGTGAGTAAGTGATCATTTGCAAACTACTTTTTGAGCCATATGACATGAATACATCAGTTATAAACTTAATAATGCATTAAGTAAACCACTTAGTGAATATTATTCTATATCTTTGAAAAATCATAAAAGTTCATAATTGATAAGATTCTATTTTTCTTGTATTGAACCTTGAAACCATTGAGATCATGAGAAAATTTTGAAGAGCATTCAAAGAAAAGTTAAAGTTTTGTTCAAGTTTGGGAGGAAAAGAAAGAGGTTTAGTTCAAAATAAAAAAATGGAAAGTGGTAAGAATCAAAAGGAAATGAAAGAAAAAGAAAAGTGAGAAAAGAAAAGAAAAGAACAAGGAATAACAAAGATGAATGTCTTTGAAAAGAAATAAACAAGGAAATATTTTGATAAGTAATTTGATTCAAATAAATCAAAGTTTATAAATGCACTTCAAAGAAAAACTAAATAAACACTTTGTTTCCATTAGCCATAGGAAATGACACTTTTTTGGTACCTTGGCCACATTACAACCATAAAAAGAACTTAGTGATCTTTGTCTTTACATGTCAACATACTTTGCTTAGATAAATGCATGAATTAATCAAGATGTTTGAAAATTTATCATATGAGAGATCAAAATACCTCATCATTTTTCAATTGCACAAAAATGTGATAGGTGTGATTCATCAAAAGACATGTATATTAATTTGGATTGCTTAACTTGAATTTTATATGGAGGAATCTTTTCGTAGGTATGTCTAAATGCTTAGAGAATGATAAACATGGCATACTTGGATGTGGAAATTCAAACATTAAACCATGCACTTGATTACTTCTTTGAAAATTTTGGTTGATTATGTGAAAGGTGATATATAAACTCTTGATTTTGATTTACTTTGATTGAGGACAAACAAATATTCAAGTTGGGGAGAGTTTGATGAATGCTTGAATCATGGAAATTTTCACATCATTACATAGCATTTATCTTAATTAATTGATAAGATTATAACACAAAAACCTCAACTATTGAATAAAAGTGTTATTGTGCAATTTTACTAGGTTTGGTTTGCATTTGTGCATGTTTTGGCCATGAAAACAAAAACCAGCTATCAGACACTTCGCTAAGCGAGCAGCGGCGAATAGACCAATTTGCTTATCAAGGAATAGTTTGCATAGCGAACACAGGACATTAGTAAATCATCAAGTTTTTCCAACAACGAGGAAAAGCGAAGCAATTCGCTTAACGAATCAGGCCTTTGCTTAGCGAAACAGGGCGGTCAAAGGAAGATATTTTGAGAAGACTTCAGGCTGAAGAAAGCAATTTTGCTAAGAGAACCTTACCTCACTTAGCGAACTTTGGATGTTTATTAAAGACAAATTAATTTGAAATCTTAATGGAGAAGTAAAGACTTTGCTTAATGATGTATAGTTCGCTTAGTGAAACTCTGGCGGTTTCTGGAAGATATTTGAAAAATCTTAATAATGAAGAAAGCAACTTTGCTAAGCGAGCCAAACTTTGCTTAGAAAACTCAGAGCAGAAGACTCAATGCAAAAGAAAACATGGACTTCTCTTAGCGAAGTATAGTTTTCTTAGCGAATCAGGTGGCCAAAACTGCTATAAGTAGACCAGAAACTCAGCTCAACAAATCATTCCACTTTTTATCTGGTAATATAGTATACAATTATAATAGTAGTAGGAATATAGGAGGTTTTAGGTAGAAGGGTTGGATACTCATCAAGAGTCAGGAAATCGTCATTGATGTCGTTTTAACTCAATTCTCCAATTGTGCTTTAAGCTACCATGAGCATGGTAGCTAAATCCCTATCTTGTTGGGATTGGTCGTAGTTCGTTGAAACAATGTGTATTCTCATTAATCATGGCGTTATATGCAATTTATGTTTGAATCATTATCGTTATTATATTTTCTTTACCATTTATTTCATGGATTCAATTGATATTGATAAATACGGTTCTAATCTTGATCCAAGATAACAACTATTAAACTCTAAATTCTAGACATAGATTTAGGTTTAATATTCACTAAAATTATCGAATCGTAATGCTACCCTATTGTTTAATAGGCTGAGAAATCATCGATTAAACCATAAGGTAGAAATCACATCAAGGTTTAGACATGAGCTTTATTTGTGTGCGATACGTGATGATGAAGAAACATTCTTACATTGTGTATAACTGATTTCTGATATGCATATTGAATCGGCGAATGAGCACCAATTCCCAACAAGTCTATTTCTATGAATCTTACCTTTCGTATTTTACGCATTTTACTTTTTGTCACTTATAAACCAAACAAATCTTGAAACTTATGCTTAGAATAATAGAAATCGTTGAATGGTTTTGATATTGCTCTAATCCCTGCAGATACGATAAAACAATACTTTCATTTGATTATACTCAACATCAATTATCTAATAGTGTCTGAATTCTAGAGATATATTTAGCATTATTATTCACTTGGGTGTCTATGATTAATGCCTATGTTGGTTGTGTTGAATGAGAGATCATTAACGCGAGTAGCACCGTTGACATTTGTGTTATTAAGGTTGGTTGAGAGATCGCCAATGAGATGATATTGTGGGTATTGTGTTTCATACATGATGACATCGATGAGTCTCATAGGTTGAGTATGATAGGTCGATAATTTTAAGTTTATGAAGAGTGGGTTATTATGCATGCTTGATAATTCTTTTCTCCCGAGAATGAATTCTTTTCCTGTTGATAACTTTTAATTCCTGCATTTACTTTCAATGCATTCAAACCCAAAACTCATTAACAATAAGTCGAATGACATTTCAATACACCAGTATCTGTGGACACGATATAATATAACCTATATCATTTGGTAAAAATAATACTTTACTTTTTGCTTGTCGCTTTACCGCTCTAGCAAAATGGTGTTGTTGCCGAGGATTGGTGTTTGTTGTTTTGCATTGTGATAGTTTCTTTGTTTTTCAGTTTTGTAATTAATGTATATGGTGTATTGAATGTTTACATAAACTTGTCTATTTTTACTTGTACATGTTTTGTGTTTACTTTCTATGCTTGTGCATATATGTGTTTTTCTTTGTTTTCACGTGTTGTTGTGAATTGTCTTGTTTTCGTAATGTTTATTGTATGGTTGTTAGGACACTTTCTTTAGACTTACACAGTGTGAAAATACCATGGCATGACGAGAGGAGGTTACTAGATCGTACAATAAGGCGTCGAGCTTACAATATAAAAAAAGCATGTTTTGTTTATATTCATTTATGTATGTGTTGACTTGTGTTTTAACAAGTTGAAAGATCTTCACTTTTCAACTTGTTAATTCACTTTCACTCGTTTGTTTTGTTATGTAATTTTGAGTTTTTCCACAAACTTGTCGTGTTTAGTTTAGATTGTGGAAGTGTGTATGTGTTGTAAATACTATTTATAGGTGTAAATGAGATTGTGTAGGAGTAAGTGGAGTTTGCATAGCAGTTGCACCAGTGGCCCTGTTTTTCTGTAACTGGTGTAACGCGCTTAACGCGCCCTGTGCCGCTTAGCGCGCTCTACTGTGCACTAGTGAATTCTTTTATTTTCACTTGCTTTCATTTTTCCCACTTCCACCAAGGATTTAAATAGTAAATAATATTAGTATAATTAATTCTTTTGTTGTTGTTTGGACTCAATTTTGGTTCGATAGCTTGAAGTCGCTTTTGGTGATTTTCCAAGTTTGAGTGTTTCAACTTGCGAATGTGTGGTAATGATTTTGTTAAAGTTTTGTACACGTTCGAGGTATGCATTTATCGCTTTCTATACTTTAGCATATTCATGATACTTAGGATTTTTACAATTTTTTATGCCACTCATTCTTTTGTACACTTGTTCATGTGTGAATCACTTTAGTTCCTACCTTTTTTGTGAGGTAGCTTTCCATTGTTCACATATGCTGGAGACCACAATTCTTACTTTAAATGGATTTCATTATGTTTAATATTTTGTTTGTGTTGATTTTATGAAAGCATGAAAATGATCAAGGCATTTTGTTTGATTTTGAGCATAACTGCCTAGCCAAATAGTTAATTCACCTTGTGAGTGTGTGATCATTAGTATCCCCTTTTGACCCTTTTTATCGATGTCCTTGTTGTTTTTGAGAAATGCTTGTATATGAGTGTTTAGTTCATCTTTTTCTATGGATATTGATTATTTGTTTTCTTGAACCCTCAACTATGATTTGTAGTTTGAATTTTTTCCTTGCCTTAGAATGTAGGGAGTATTCACATTATGATATGGTTGAATTCAAGTTGGGGAGAGAAATGTTTATGTTATTATGTTGTGATTGCTATGAGGTTGTGAAAAAAGAAAGAAAAAAGTGAAAAAGAAAGAAAAAAAGAGAAAAGTTTTGAAAAACAAAAACAAAAAGAGTATGAAATAATATTGTGATAATAAGTGATGTGTGTTGGTTTAAATTTGGAATGAAGAAGTTTGATTGAAATTATTTTGCTTGAGTCTTTGGGAGTTGATCACTCCCTTAGGTTAACGCGAGTATCACGGTTGACCTCTATGTTGTTAAGGTTGGTTGAGAGATCACCGCTGAGATGATATAGTGGGTGTTGTGTTTGATACATGATGATATCGATGAGTATCATAGGTTGAGTATGACATGTCGATAGGTTTAATTTTGTGAAGAGAGGGTTATTATGCATGCTTGATAAGTATTTTCTTCGGAGAATGAATTCTTTTCATGTTGATAACTTTTAATTCCCGCATTTACTTTCAACCTATTCAAATACCAAACTCATTAACAAGAGATTTTTTAAATGACATTTCTATAAACCAATCTCTGGACACGATATAATATAACCTATATCACCCGGTAAAAATAATACTTTACTTTTTGCTTGCCATTTTACTGCTTCAGCATGGGCTCATTATTGTTGCTTCGTTCGGGGGATGATGGCAGGGAGTGATAGTTCTTTCCCCGTCGGGCATCACTGTCTCGTCAAGGGGAAGGGCTTATTTCATGCTGCCTTGGTTTGGGGGATGGTGATTGGCTTCGGTCTACCTGGAGCTCGCTCTTTATCTTTTTGGAAGATGAAGAGCCTTGATCTTTCTTGGGAGGTGTGCAGTTGTGCTTCTTGAGGAAAGGAACGTTGTGCTTATCCTTTCTTGGTGGGCGACTATGCCTAGGTAGGGATATATTAGGGGAGTCATGTCGTCGGTGTCTCTGAGGAAGAGACTTTGACTATTTCTTCTCCCAGGACCTTATCCTCTTGCTCTGTTGCAGGATAAAGGCGTTGGTCTGGTTAAGGGCAGCGAGCAATACTTCCATGGCCGAATCGGCATTCTGAGGAATGAAAACTGGTTGCATAATCTTTGGCAGTTCCTCAGTAGGGTTCTTAGGAGATTACTCGTCCGAGAAATGATGGTCGTCGCGCTAGGCCTCGATTCAACCTGGGGACGCAGTCTGTCCGTCTTTGACATCAAAATCATCCTCGATGTGAGGATGTTCCTGGCTTCTGTCGGTCTTGTAGATTGGGGAGAGCACAGTCTTTCCATAAAGGTGATGATCATCATGGTCGGCCATGATTGAAGGTATCTTTGGTCTTCAGATGACAGGGAGAGAAGACGGGGAAGATGGATTCCATAGACGGCGCCACTGATCTTACCGATTGATCAGAACTTGCTAGTGGACCGAAGGATGATATCTAACTTGCTGGAAAGTTGAGGAAAAAAGGGGGGTTGTACCTACAAGACACTCTGACGATTAAGTAAGAATGGGTGCAAAGAGATACAAGCAGAATATTAAGGTTTAAGATTTGAATATTAGATACTTGGCCCTCACAATTGTGAGGGTTTATATTATTCCCCCAACGCATAGCCATTGATCCTAATTTTGGGTCTAGATATGTGGGTTTACAAAAATAGGTAACTGTCAGGACTGGGTCAAAACACACAGTCATTTCCGTAACTAGTCGTTGTGTCGAACAAGGTTGAGATGATGGGCAGAAGTGTTCATGAGCATTTCATGGGTGTCTGCTCTTCGTGTGTCGAGCAAACTGAGAGGTAGGTGTCCGCACGGGCAGGCATGCATTTCGGGCATGTCAGTCGTGCCGTTCGAGGGCGTGGTCGACCTTAATATTGGGCCAACATTATTGGGTTGTGCCAAAGGTGGAATTGGATTGGGCCAATTCTACTCATTGGGCCAGTCTAGAACAATATTTGAAACACTTTCCAGTTTATTTTGTTTCAAACCGGCAAGTATGTTTCTCAGCGCAACTTTGATTAACGACAATTCTGAAATAGATTCACTCTCCACCGTCTTAAGCCAACATACAATTGGATGTCTGTGTATCTTGGTGTCCAACGCATGATTATACATATCGGACATGAATTATACCTCCATACACTATCCACTCTACAATAACCACGCAATTTAAAGTGACACTCACATTTCCTCAATCACGTGTCATCATGTTTTATCTTCCGAATTTTTGGAACATATTTCTCACTTCTCTCGCATGTCATCATAACAAATGGTTGCCTTTGACTAGTCTCATTGTCGGACTTTTCAATCACAACGTCAAACCCAAATTTGTTAGCTTCCATTCGAACCCATTCAACCATATGTTGACGAGAGGTGAAACTTTTATCATTTTAAAATTTTTGTCCATAATTTATCACAAAATATCATTCGTTTTATCAACGTCCTTCACCTCAATCGACTTACATCTTCATTGACTTTGTCTGAAACCTTTACGAGAGCTTTGACAATATCATCGGGGTGCACCATTCCTAACATGTTAAAAAAAAACATAAATTTTGTTAAAACAAAATTTTGGTTTTGTAACAGACATTTTTCGGATATGCACATCTGAATTATGGTAGGTTGAATTCAGAAGTGCATATCCGAAGTGGTGCTGTTTTCTTCTTCAACAAATCAGCTTCAATGCAAGAAATGTATAATAAAATAATAGAAGTTACCTCAAATTGCAGCTTTCTATGCTCTCTTTGTTATAGTCAAACACTTGAAACTTGATTTGGAGACGAAAAATCTATTGAAAATATTTAAAGGTTTATGAGAATTTTGATTATGAAGAAATAGAAAATGA
The DNA here is from genome assembly GCA_948472305.1 of Vicia faba. Lineage (NCBI taxonomy): Eukaryota > Viridiplantae > Streptophyta > Magnoliopsida > Fabales > Fabaceae > Vicia > Vicia faba. The sequence continues at coordinate 1,566,700,046 of OX451737.1, read as the reverse complement.
ATGGAATAGTTGGAATAGGTGACCATGTAACATTTTTAATATAGAAATTGTGGTTTCGGATATACATATCCGAACTCACCTATCAGCATGTTTCAGATGTGTATATTCGAAACTACCTCAAAAAATTTAAATCTTACATTTAAATATTAAAACGTGAAAAAAAAAAATGGATTCAAAAAAATGGTGGCTTCAATGTAATAAAAAATTCTCAAATATTTAACATTATAATAATGAATATTACGTTTAAAAAAAGATCATATTGCTTCTCGCAAAAAAAAATCCTTTTGTTAGTGTGCTTTGTATCTTACAAACTCTAGCTTTTGCCATAACTTTCAAACTAAAAAAAGTATAAGTATTTATTTTTATACTTTTTTACTCAATTTATTTTGAATTTTTAAATATGAAAATGATTGACGAGGTTGACAAAAGGCAATACAATAACAACAATGGTGCAGAGATGATAGGGATTCCACTTTTGAAGTACCACCCTCACCACACACACACCACTCCATCATCAGTCACTTTTTTTTTTCAAACCCGAAAGAAAGTGGAGGGGGCACAACAGATGAGAACAGGTTTTTCTTCCTCATATATTTTATGTTGTTTTTTCTTAATTAAAAGGACTTCAAAAGTTCAACAAAAAAAAAACATTTGATTATGATCACAAAATCTCAAGTAACAGCCAACATTTGCAATTTTTTTACAGAGGGGTGTTAAAATAAATAGAATAGAATAATAACTTTATTAACTTTCTTTTAGAAAGATACAAAAATGTTCTACTTAAGTGTTAATATTTTCATTATTATTATAAATGTAAAATAATAGTATATAACAACTTATATTGTTGATGTGTGTATTAGAACTGCCATAAAAAATTTAGTGGATTTTTGAAATTGATCCTAATAAAAGAATATAAAAGGTTATACTTTGTTTTACAATTTCACATCTTCATTAATTAATATTTTATTTTTTGCTAACTAAATTTTTTTTGATAAACTTTTCATTAGTCAATATTGTTTTATAATTAAAAAATGTTTTTAATATTTGAATATTTATTAATCAATTTTATCATTTCATTATTTAATATTTTATTTTTTATTAACTAATTTTATTTTATTATTAAATTATTTTTAATATCTTAATATTTATTAATTAACTTCATCATTTTATTAGTTAAATTTTTATATCTATTAACCAACTTTATTTTACTAATAAAAATTATTGTACATATACTATTTCACAAATACTATTAATTAAAAAATAATAAAAAATACTATTTGTTCTGGACGGGGCCTGTCTTGGCCAACGACACAAGTAAAGGCTCAGATCCAAGCAGTTCTTCGAGCTATGCTCGGAATCAGACTGCCCCGAACATACCCAGTCACGGGCTACAACGGTATGCCCGCTGCTATCAACAACGAGCAGCGTCCCCGATCGAAGGTACTCCAACTCGATCCTTGCTCGAGCATCCTCCCTGTAGGGCAGACTCAGCCCCCTCCGGATGCTGCGGAATTCTTAGAGCTCCAGAAAGACTGTGTCTTCGTTCTTCCTCATTCTTCGCAGAGCATCATCCAGGAAGGGGACCACGTGCGGGTCCCCACTACACACATAGTACCTGGCAGTCCCTTTGTTGGGCCAGCTTTGGTCGGCCCAATAAAGGGACCTTGGCCCAGCGCTGGGGGCCATAAATACCCTCTATTTCAAGAGGGTCAGGTATTCAATTGTTACGCACTTACATACTATTTGCCTGCTCATTCCGTCTCTCATTTTATCATCGGAGTGTCTTGCAGGTACCCCGCCCCCCATCTCATTCAAATCCAGTTCGAGCCAGCTGTGACGGTCCAATTCTGATCCGGTAAGATCAGCGGCGCCGTCTGTGGGAAACTAAGCTTCCCCGTCTTACAAACTTTCAAAGACCAAAAGCTAAAACCATCTTCCACCGCCATGGCTGACCAAACTCGGGACGACCAGAACATCCGCGTCGTCGATGCTAACAACAACCTCGCTGACAAGAACGGTGGCTCCGACAACGCTGGCAACCCCGGCCATAATATACTTCCTGGAGGCGTCATCCTCGGGCCCTCAAGCTACCGGGACAGAGCCACGGCTTCATCTTCCTCAGTCACTCCTCCGCTCGAAGAAGACAATTCAGCTCCCCCCAACTATCTAGTCGCCCAATTCCATGAGGTCCCTGTCCCCGCTGGAGCAGACGCCACGACCAGAGCACTGCTCGCGGCAATCAACCAGACCAACTACCTCATCTTTTCCCAAGGGTAAAGATTGAGGGTGCTAGAGGATGACAGAAGGCCCCCGAGGAGACACAGGAGGCCTCCAACCCCACCTCCTCGAAGAACGGAGGAACGTCCCCGATCTCCCCCGCAGAGACAAGACCAAGGCATCTCGTGAAGCCAGTCGCCCCGACCACCAGGGCGGCGACCCACCTTGGAGAGAGAGCCAGTCATCGAAGCCGGGAGGCACGACCACGGCCCTTCACGGCAAGAACAAAGGCATCTCGGAGACAGACACAGAGGAACATACCGACAAACACGTCGCACGGGGAACATCCAGCACGACCAGGGCCATCGCGACCGACAATATATCAGGTCCCCGTCCCTCTCCCCGGAGCAAAGTGATGAGGACGACCCCCGCGGTCCCCTATCACAAGCTATCATGGAGGCGCCCATTCCCCCGGGCATGGAGAAGCCTCCACACCTGAAAGAATATGATGGAGTCGTCGACCCGGTCGATCATATAGACAGGTTCGAAGCTATGCTGCACTACCATAACATCGGGGGACCAATCAAATGTCGGTTGTTCCCCACGACCCTCAGGAAAGCGGCGATGGATTGGTACAAGGGTCTCGCCCCGGGGTCAATCACCTCGTGGCGAAACTTGAAAAACCAATTCATAAGCTCATTCACTGCGTCACGGCGGAATCTAAAGACCGAAGCGGCGCTCGAGGCCATCATCCAGAGGCAGGATGAGACCTTGAGATAATTCATCAACCGCTTCAACCGTGAAGCCATCCAGGTCCCTTGTGCATACCACATGAAGAGATACCTGCTGGAGATGGGCCTCCTCCCCGACACAGAATTCAGGAAAGAAGTGGGCATTGAACCACCCCGAACGTTCGATGCTCTCCTCGAGAAGGCCAGGGCCTACATGGACTACGAGGAAAGGGGAGCGGCCAATAGAGCCCGTGACCCCAGGACTCGCGGATCCAGCAGCAACCCGCGCCAAGAAGCCATTCCTCCTTGACGAACCGGGGAGAAAAGAAAAGACGACAAACTCCAGGACTTCCGAGAACAGAGAGGACCCTCTGGGCGTTTCACAGAGTACACTCCGCTCACAGCTTCCCACGAGCGCATCTTGGCGGAGTGTGCCAATACAGATTTCAAAGATGGCGGCGTCAAGCGACCCTGACCAGCTATTGCCAAGCCCGGGGTGGACAGGAGCAAATACTGTCAGTACCATAGGAGCCATGGCCATCTGACTGAAGACTGTGTTCACCTCAAGGACGCCATCGAGACCCTTATAAAAGGGGGGAGGCTCGCCCAGTACCAGTGAAACGACGCTCCTCATCGCGATGCCCGTGATACAAGAGAAATGGAGGAGGATGCCCGACCATCTGACGAGTCGGTCCCCATCCAAACTGCCTTCTCCGTCACCAGACCCGAGGACTTCTATGTCCCCGAACACTTGCAAGAGCCGCTGTCGACACACAGCAGATGGGATCACTTTCCCTCTGCCATGGTCATCAATGGTGGAGGGTTCAACGAACTGACCATAAACTCAGCCAAGAGGAAGCTGGATGAATTGGTCGACATGGCACCTCCTCATACGGTGACCTTTGAAAGGGTGAAGGGTAGGTCGGAACCTATCACCTTTTATCTCGGAGAGCTCCCCGGAGTGGCCCCCAACGCGGTCATTCCTCTGCTGATAAGAGCGAGAATGGCCAACTTTGACGTACAACGCGTCCTCGTCGATGAAGGAAGTTTCGTCGACGTAATATACAACCAACTATTTCGAACCCTGCAGCTCGACGAATCGTACCTCTCACCTTATGTGGGGTCAGACCTGTAGGGCTTCAACGGCTCGACTTCTAAACCTTGGGGATACGTCGAGCTTATGGTTACGTTTGGCGAGGATACAACAACGAGGTAAGTCAAGGTGCGTTTCCTCGTCATTGACTTCCCTTCCCTCTACAACTGCATTCTGGGAAGCCCGGCATTGGCAGAACTAACCGCGGTACCCTCTACCGTCCACTTGAATATGAAGTTTTACACCAAGAGGGCATGGGTCGCCACCATCCTAGGGGACCTGGCAGCTTCCCGAAGGTGTTTCAACGCGGCATCTAAGGGACGCGATATGGTCGACACCGGTACAAGGCCCGCCAAGAGAGCTGCAACGACATGACCAGAGCCTTAGAAGACAAATCCCGTCAAGGTAGAAGAGCAGAGAGCTCCCCCAAAGGTCGACTCGATAGCCCTAGACACCCGCTTTGACCAGGATGAGCCTCCCAGCAGCATGAAAGTCCCCCTTCGACCAATTCCGGACGGGGACTTCGAACTCGTCCCTCTTGGCGAAGACGCAGGCAAAGGAATGAAGATCGGTACCGGCCTCCCCGACTTAGCGAGGAAGCAAATCAAAGTCTGCTTGCGCGAGAATGCAGACCTATTCGTATGGAGCGCCGTAGAGATTCCCGGACTCGGCCCCGAGGTCGCCTGTCATCGCCTCGCCATAGATCCATCCGCTAGGGCAGTAGTACAACGTAGGCGTAGGCAGTCTCCAGAGAAAACGGAGGCTGCTAAAAAAGCTATAAAAGACCTCCTAGAGGCAAATTTTATTTCTGAAGCCCGATATTCAACCAGGTTGTCAAATGTTGTACTAGTCAAAAAGAATAATGGAAAGTGGCGAATGTGTGTTGATTAAACTAATCTCAATCGGGCATGCCCGAAAGATGCATTTCCTTTACCCAACATAGATATGCTGGCCGACAACTCGGCCGGTTATAAAATACTATCGTTTATGGATGCCTATTCAGGCTATAACCAAATCTTAATGGTTGTAAGCGACAAGCATTGCACTTCTTTCATGACCAGCTCGGACAACTATCACTACAACGTGATTCCCTTTGGTCTAAAAAACGCTGGAGCAACATACCAACGTATGATGAACAAAGTGTTCCACAACAAAATCGGGGACATGCTCGAGGTGTATATGGACGACATGATCGTCAAATCCCGAGCAGACATCGACCATGCCGCTCACCTCAAAGAAAAGCAAGACGATGCGAGATGAGATTTAACCCCGAGAAGTGCACGTTCAGGGTCAAGGCGGGAAAATTCCTCGGCTTCTACCTGACAGAACGAGGAATTGAAGCCAACCCCGACAAATGTCGGGTGTGATATGGTGGAAAGAACTGACTGTTTTTGGAATGCTGGTTTGTGTTTTGCATTTGTTTTTGCAAAATGTCGCGGTAAGCAAGAGTCGCCACCGACTTTTATTTTATCCAACCAGGAAAGGAAAAAAGCACAGAAAAATTACTTTTTTGAGATTTTCTGAGTACGGGGGGTAGATTATAGAAAGGGAAGGTATTAGAACCCTTTATATCTGTAGTTATCTACGGGCTCTTAGGTACTTTCTCAATGTTTTCAAAATTGTTTTCTTTGTGTTTGTGGGTTTGAAAAGTTTTTTGTTTTAACTTCGATTTAACTCTTGCTTCTGTCCTCAAGAGTGTAATGAAGTATTTTGAAAACTTGTTTGTAAAAAGTGTAGGTGTGAAAGAGTTTGTTTTGAAAGAGCAAGTATCTAAGAACTAATCTACCTACTCGAAAAAGGAATCGTTCTATGCTAACTTCCTTTAGACAATGATATCCCACTATTAGTGAGTAGGTAGCACCATCGTTGGAGTTTGGGGGTCAATTCGAAAGAGGGACATACAGTCACTAAAGCAATGTTAGGACTCCTTAGCGGTAACCCTAAAGTCTTAGATCATTTGTTTGAGACAACAATATCCGAGGCAACCATTTCGAGGCAACTATGATCTTTTAGACAAGAGGACGACCTCTAAAACGACCTATACTCAATGACCGTGTACGAAGGCAACCAAGTGGAGTATACCCTAGGGGTGCGCATGTGCGAGTGTGTTGATTTCAATTATTCTTATCTTTGCACATGTTAAGGGTGATCTAACCATTTTTAAATTAGGCATTCATTCTTGTCATGCAAATCCTATTATCAAACATCTAGCAGTGGTATAATTTGCAGAATTAAAATGCGGAATTTAAACTAAATTATTACAAGGCGTCGGGTATTTACATCGCCAAAAGCAACCATTTGAAAATAAAAAGTAGAAAAATAAATAAATGTCCTATTAAAACTATTACAAGCCAGGAGCAAATACATCAATAATTGAATAAGGAAAAATAAATTGCGCAAGTGAATTGGATCGAATGTGAAATTAGGGTTTTGACCCTTTTAAAAGAAAATGGTTTTTTGTTGTTTTTATTTATTTTTAAGAAAAAGAAATTAAATCCTAAAGTTAAATGCTAAATTAATTATTAAATTAATTAATTAATGGAAAAAATTAAATGACATATTTTTGGAATTTTTGTTAATTTAGGAAATAAATTAAAGTAATTAAATTAATGATTAAAACCTATTAATTCTAATTAGTTTTAAATATTTACAAAATAAGTTGAATTTATTCTAGAATTAAAAACCTAATTAATTAGTTAGTATTTATTAATAATAATAAAAAAAAAATTTCTGACATTTAATTGGATAAAAATATTTTTGTGATTTTTTTTTATAAAAAGAAATTAATTTGTTGGTTAGTAATTAATTAAAAATAATAAAATAATTAAATAAAAAACAAACAAAGTATAAAAAGTTAGAGAAATGGGCTTGTTTTTGGAGAGGTGTAGAAAGCAATTTTCCTGGCCCAATTATGGAGATCTGTTGGACTTTTTGTGATCTCATGCATGTACGTTGACTGAGTCCATGGTACACCTTCAACGCTTGGCCACCAGATCTGGCTATCTGGCACATTGATGGTGAATGCCCATGATGGATCTCCTGGCTTGAGCGTGTACATGATCATTTGAAATAAATTAGAAAAATAATAAATGCTGGAGGCAGGGATCGAACCCCTGACCTCCAGCCTCTAATGCCCTGGAATCAAGTGTGGCAACCACTAGGCCAAGTGGTTCTCGTTGTTAAAGAAATACAAAACAATTAATATATAAAAAAAAGGTCAATGGATGATATAATAAAAAAATAACGCGTCAGATTTGAATGGACAAGTGGTGGCGTGACACGCATCATCCTTGTCCTCTGCACCGTGGCTAAAAACACAAGCACCTATACCAACGGACAGAGGTCCGTTGCTACAAGCCTGTCCACCCTCAAAATCTTGTACAGGCCATGAAAATGGATTCTAAGACCAGGGCTGAGTTCGTCTCACCCTCCTGAATGCAACCATGCCCATTACTGGGGCCAATTATTCCTGAAACAAAAATCCCCAAAAATAAAAACGAAACCCTAACAATGGTGGATCTCGTTACAGGTCATGTAAATGCAATTGAATAATACCAAAAGCTTGCAAATGATTTGTAGATTCAGAATATGCTATCAATTCATGCTAACTATGCCTAAATTTCAAAATACGAAATCAAGAAAAGGGTGAGTTCGTGAGTGACTTACAGTGCTCTGGGAAGCTTGAAAATGCATGGTCTTGGTTGCTTTCGCTTGTAGAGATGGCCAGGAAAAGATTGAGACCAATACCAAGTCTTGAAACTGCCTCTAGACTTGATTTCGATCTCACACTTTTTTGGTGTTTTTGCAAATTTTGTTCTTGCTCTCCAATTGATCTCCAACCCCTATTTTGGTCTGCATACGACCCTTATGTATTGCATAATGTATTAGGATTATCTTTGCTGTCCAAATCTCTTTCTATCAATGCTTGGATATTTGATTTGATCTTCTTTACAACCTTCCAATTTTGGCTTGATTTGAATCTTTTTGTACCCTTATGCCTTGATACGAGTTTGATATGGTGCAAGCTGTCCAATGAATCCTGAAATCATCAAAAGATCTTTGGTTTTCAATATTTTTGATTATATTTGATTTTATTTGATTTAATTCAAATAAAAATCAAAATAATTAATAAAAGTATGATATAGACACATGGCCAAGGCTAGAGCACATGGGCAATAATGCCAACACAAAACAAGTGAAAAAGAATGGGCCCATTTGGCAAAATTTGAAGTTTGGGGGATAGTTGACTTTTGGCAATTTTGCAAAAAAAGTCCAACTTCAACAATGCATAACTTCCTCAATTTTGACTCTATCGAGGTGTTCTTGGACTTTCTATAACGCTTGAGATGTCCTCTAACCAACCCTTTTGGTCTCATCTCATTTTGATGTACCATGCTCAAGTTAGAAGCTTTGACAAAAAAGGTGTTTTTGTTGACTTTCAAAAATGACCTATAATGTCCAAATTCATAACTTCTTGTGAGTGCATATTTTGATCTTGTGAGATGAAGATGGATTGTAGGTAATTGCATCCTATTCAAATGAGCTTTTGATGGGTCATTTATAATGAAGTATGAGAAAGTTATGCTTGGTCAAAGTTGAGTTGACTTTTCCTACAAAACCCTAATTTAGCAACTTTTGAATCTTGGTTAATTGTGAGCAATCCTTGATGAATCATGATCAAACCTTGATTAAATGATGAAATATACTTAAAAATGAGAATGTTGACAAAAAATATTGAAGTTTGACTGTATGTAGGTCACAATTGATTTTGCCCTAGCAAAGTCGACTTTTGGACCTTTGAGCAATTGACTGAGCAAACTTCCTCTGCAAGGCTTGAAATTTGACATGGATGATCTTGAGAACATATTAGGACATTGGTGAGAACTTGAGGTCATTTGGACTCAAGGATATTGATTCAACACAAAACCCTAATTTGGGGTAGGCTGCCTTGGGAGAGAGCTTGCCTGGCCAATCATTGGACTACCTTGAGCAACTTGGAGATCTTTCTTGCAATGTTTTGAGAAATATGGGAGGGCCAATTTTGGGGTACAACAGCTGCCCCTGTTCAATCTTCTTAAACCTGAGGATGTAGATTGGCTTTCGTGCCTTTCGTGATCCGAAGTTGGAAGATGATTGAACACTAGAGTGCCCAGAAATTTGCACTCGCATGAAATGGTAATCGTCTTGTGATGTCGGGAATGGGCTTAAAGATGCCATCTGAAGGAGTGTCGATCGCATAAGAGATTCCTTAGCGAGAGCTTGTATACCTGTTGTTGAGGAAGATTCCGCTGGGGGGAAGTCTGATCTTTGTTGAGATTTAGGAACTCGTCCGTAATTCAACTATTTTGCTGAGATTTAGGAACTTGCCTGTAATTCAACGGAGGAATGTCTTTGTCGAGATTTAGGAACTTGCCCGTACTTCAACTGAGAAAAACATCTTTGTTCAGATTTAGAAACTTGTTCGTAATTCAACTGGGGGGAAACATCTTCGTCGAGATTTAAGAACTCGCCCGTAATTCAACTGAGAAAACTTCTCTGCTGAGATTTAGGAACTTGTCTGTAATTCAACGGAGGAACATCTTTGTCGAGATTTAGGAACTTGCCCGTACTTCAACTGAGAAAAACATCTTTACTGAGATTTAGGAACTCGTCTGTAATTCAACTGGGGGAAAACATCTTCGTCGAGATTTAAGAACTCGCCCGTAATTCAACTGAGAAAACTTCTCTACTGAGATTTAGGAACTCATCTGTAATTCAACGGAGGAACACTTTTGTCGAGATTTAGGAACTTGCCTGTACTTCAACTGAGAAAACATCTCTGTTAAGATTTAAGAACTTATCCGTAATTTAACTGGGGAAACATCTTCGTCGAGATTTAAGAACTCGCCCGTAATTCAACTGAGAAAACTTCTCTCCTGAGATTTAGGAACTCGTCTGTAATTCAACAGGGGAACACTTTTGTCGAGATTTAGGAACTTGTCTGTACTTCAACTGAGAAAACATCTTTGTTGAGATTTAAGAACTTGTCCGTAATTCAACTGGGGAAACATCTTCGTCGAGATTTAAGAACTCGCCCGTAATTCAACTGAGAAAACTTCTCTGCCGAGATTTAGGAACTCGTCTGTAATTCAACGGAGGAACACTTTTGTCGAGATTTAGGAACTTGCCTGTACTTCAACTGAGAAAACATCTCTGTTGAGATTTAAGAACCTGTTCGTAATTCAACTGGGGAAACATCTTCGTCGAGATTTAAGAACTCGCCCGTAATTCAACTGAGAAAACTTCTCTGCTGAGATTTAGGAACTTGTCTGTAATTCAACGGAGAAACATCTTCGTCCAGATTTAAGAACTCACCCGTAATTCAACTGAGAAAACTTCTCTGCTGAGATTTAGGAACCTGTCTGTAATTCAACGGAGGAACATCTTTATCGAGATTTAGGAACTCGCCTGTACTTCAACTGAGAAAACATCTCTGTTGAGATTTAAGAACTTGTCTGTAATTCAACTAGGGGGAAACATCTTCATCGAGATTTAAGAACTCACCCGTAATTCAACTGAGAAAATTTCTCTGTTGAGATTTAGGAACTCGTCTGTAATTCAACGGAGGAATAATTTTGTCGAGATTTAGGAACTCTCCTGTACTTCAACTGAGAAAACATATCTGCTGAGATTTAAGAACTTGTCCGTACTTCGACTGAGGTAAAAGCTTCATAGCTTTGGATTTTATGAGAATTTAACTGCATCCTTCCTGAAAGGTAAAGGTTAGCTGTATGTAATGCATGATATGTATCAAGCAATGATGTTCTCGAAATAAATGAGATCGTGATGTATGATGCGTATATTCATGTGTCATGATGTATGGAAATGTAATGTTTTTAGCTGGGGGAAAATAAATCTCGGATAGCTGCTGGAGAAAAGAGTTGAATTCTTCGTTTCCGCTGGGGATGGCGAAAGAAGATGATTGTGAGAATAAACCTGCAAGAGAGGATAACTCCGCTGGGGAAGATCTTTCAGCTGCGACTTCACTGGAGATAACCTTTTAGACTCTACTGGGGACAAACTTCCAGAGTCTACTGGGGAAGATTCTCCAAACTCCACTGGGGAAGCTTTTTTCAGACTGCGCTGGGGAAAATTTTCAAACTCCACTGGGGATATTTTATACTCCACCGGGGACATTAAGAATTTTTAGTGCCGATGGTAGATAAACTCTGCTTGGGGAGAATATTACTGACTCGTTCGCGGTTGCGAGTCTTAGCTGGGGAGAGTTAACATTACTGTCTTTTTCTTACTCTGCAGGGAGTGAATGCACCTTGTACCTGGTGGACAGAGCAACTGTAAAGCTTGGACAATTCTTATTACCCCCGTTCCTGATATTACGAGTAATTGTCTTTCGCATGTAAATATTCATGAGCAGCAATTAATGTCAAATGCATATATCAAAAATGAACATTGGACGTTCTTTACAAAACAAAATAGAAAAAGGAAAACAGTTTGAAATTTCTCTGAAAATAAATTGTATTGATTTTGAAGTTTGGCCTGTAAATATGCGTTTTTGTACAAGAGGCTGACGTCCTAGTAAGAGAACGCCGCCGAATAATAGAATTTACACAATTTGTGAAAAACTAAACAAAACATCTATGTGAATAATCCCACTGGGTTCCAACTCTGCTATTGCCCTTATATCCTCGAGCATCTCATCAATTTGCTACTTGGTTGAAGGTAGATCAGATTGATTAGTGTCGTTCGAGCTTGATAGTCGATACTGAAGTCTGGTCGCAAGGTGATCCAATGAGACATAGTGTTACGCTTTGATCCCTAATTTTTTCCTGGACCGTCCTTTCGGGTTTTCAGTCCACCGGGATACCTTTATTTGCCCAAGCCGCCTTTTCAGGTTTTCGACTTGCCGGGTGTACTTTTTTTTTTCATTTTCATCCCTTATTTTTGCCCGAACCCTTTTGGTTCGCCGGGAAGCCCTTATTTTAGCCTAGGCCAGTCGACCTAGCGGGTCTTTGATTATGCGTAGTATTTTTTCACTATGTCTGCATTGACGGGGTGAGGAAGGTCGTCACCATCCATGGTGGTTAGAATCATAGCTCCTCCTGAGAAAATGTTCTTAACCACAAATGGCCCTTCGTAAGTAGGGGTCCATTTTCCCCTGTGATCACCTTGTGGTAGGATGATGCGCTTGATCACTAGATCCCCAACTTGATATTCTTGTCGTCTAACTTTCTTGTTAAATGCCTTGATCATCCGCTTTTGATACGTTTGACAATGACAAATAGCAGTAAGTCTCTTTTCGTCGATTAAGTTCAGTTGATCAAGCCGGGTCTGGATCCAGTCATCTTCGCTCAAACCTGCATCCTTCATAATCCTAAGAGAGGGTATCTGAAATTCGATGGGCAAGACAACCTCCATTCCATATACTAAGGAATAGGGGGTTACCCCTGTTGACGTACGCGCTGAGGTACGGTACCCATGTAGAGCAAATGGTAACATCTCATGCCAGTCTTTGTATGTCACCATCATCTTCTGCACAATCTTCTTAATGTTCTTATTAGCCGCTTCAACATCCCCGTTCATCTTCGGTCGGTAGGGAGAAGAGTTGTGATGATGTTTCTTGAACTGCTTGCAGAGCTCGGTGATCATCTTATTGTTGAGATTTGTACCATTGTCTGTTATGATCCTCTCTGGTACACCATATCGACAGATCAGATTGTGCCGAATGAACCGTGCCACGACGTTCTTGGTTACCGTAGCAAAGGAAGCTACTTCAACCCACTTCGTAAAGTAATCAATTACTACCAGGATGAAACGATGCCCGTTGGATGCTGTAGGTCTGATCTCGCCGATCATGTCAATGCCCGACATTGCAAAAGGCCACGGAGCTGTCAAGACGTTTAGAGGAACTGGACGTATGTGCACCTTATCAGCATAGACTTGGCACTTGTGATAGGTCTGAGAATGCTGATAACAGTCGGCTTCCATTGTAGACCAATAATATCCTGCCAGAGGGATTTTCTTCGCCATGGTGTTCCCACTGGAATGAGTCCCGAAAGTACCTTCATCTAACTCTGCCATGATCATTTCTGCCTCGTTCTTATCCACACATCGCAGTAAGGTTGAATCATGGTTACGCTTGTAAAGGATGTCATTACTGATGAAGAACTTTGCCGCGAACCTTCTCAGAAACTTCTTGTCATTAACAGATGCACCCTCGGGGTACTTCTGAGCCTCGAGATACCTCTTTACCTCGTGAAACCAGGGTTTATCTGCTACCTCTTCAGTCTCAATGTCACAACAATGTGCAGGTTCGTCCAACCTTTCAATGGTAATATGGGGAGCCTCGTTGTCCCAATTGACTTTGAACATAGAAGACATCGTAGCCAGCGCGTCCGCTAACTGATTATCCTCTCTAGGGAAGTGTTTAAAGGTTATATCCTCGAAGTGGGGAAGCAACGTCAATACATACTCCTTGTAAGGAATAAGATTTGGGTGTTTCGTATTCCACTCTCCTTTGATCTGACTGATCAGGAGAGCGAAATCTCCGAACACACTCAAGAACTTAATCCTTAGGTCAATTGCTGCTCGAAGACCCATGATGCACGCTTCATACTCCGCCATATTGTTGGTGCAGTTGAAACATAGTCGGGCGGTGAATGGAGTATGAGAGCCTTTAGGAGATATGATCACGGCGCCAATGCCATTACCCAAAGCGTTCGAAGCTCCATCAAAGTACATAGACCATCGGGATCCTTCCTCAGGTCCTTCATCTGGTCCAGGTTCTTCGCAGTCATTCACTATCATGATATTCTCATCTGGGAATTCAAAGTTCATAAACTGGTAATCATCCACTGCCTGTTGTGCCAAATGATCTGCCAACACGCTTCCCTTAATTGCTTTTTGGGTCGTATATTGGATGTCATACTCAGTCAAGATCATCTTCCATCTTGCTATTCTTCTGGACAAGGCAGGCTTCTCGAAGATATACTTGATTGGATCCATCTTTGATATCAATAGAGTAGTGTGAGTCAGCATATACTGTCTCAGCCGGCGAGCAGCCCATACCAAAGCGCAGCAAGTTTTCTCAAGCAACGAGTATCGGGTCTCGCAGTCGGTAAACTTTTTGCTAAGGTAATAAATAGCATGCTCTTTTCGGCCAGACTCGTCATGCTGCCCCAGCACGCACCCCATTGAATTGTTGAGTATTGTCAAGTATAAGATCAAAGGTCTCCCTTCAACTGGAGGTATCAGAATAGGTGGTTGTGATCGGTGGGAACGAGAACTGACTGTTTTTGGAATGCTGGTTCGCGTTTGCGTTTGTTTTCGCAAAGTGTCGCGGTAAGCAAGAGTCGCCACCGTCTTTTATTTTATCCAACAAGGAAAGGACAAAAGCACAAAAAAATTCCTTTTCGAGATGTTTCTCGAGTTCAGGAGGTAGATTATAGAAAGGGAAGGTGTTAGCACCCTTTCTATCTGTGGTTATCCACGAGCTCTGAGGTACTTGCTCATTGTGTTTTCAAAAGTTTTGCTCTTCTTGTGTTTGTGGGTTTTGAAAAAGTTTTTTGTTTGAAAACCTCGATTTAACTCTTGTTTCTGTCCTCAAGAGTGTACGAAGCATTTTTGAAAACTTTGTTTGAAAAGTGTAAGTGCGAAAAATTTGTTTTGTTTTGAAAGAGCAAGTACCTGAGAACCTCTACCTACTCAAAAGGGAATTAAACTGTGCAAATGTCCTTTAGACAGTGCTATCCCACTATTGAGGAGTAGGTAGCACCGTCGTTGGAGTTTTCGGGTCAATTCGATTAAGGGACATGTGGTCACTAAAGCAATGTTAGGACGCCTTAGCGGTAACCCTAACGTCTTAGATCATTTTATCCGAGGCAACTGTTTCGAGGCAACTTATGATCTTTGGACAAGATGGCGGCCTCTAAAACTTCCTATACTCAATGACCACGTTCGAGGCAACCAAGTGAGGCGTACCCTAGGAGTGGCATGTGCAAATGTGTCAATTTTCAGTTATGTTATCTTTGTACATGTTATGGTGAGCTACGGTTGATTTTAAGTTAAGATAGATCTTGTCATGCATAGCCTATTATTCATACATCTAGCAGTTAAGGGTTGCGGAAAATAAAACTAAGCTATTACAAGGCGTCGGGTATTTACATCGCCAAAAACAAACCCCTGAAAAGTAAATGCGGAAAAGTAAATAAAAGCGATAAAATAAATGAATAAAGTGCTAAGTCCAAAACTATTACATCCTCGAAGCAGTTACATTATTGAATAAAAATAATACGCGTGCGAGAAAATTAAATCGGAGCATCTTTAGGGTTTTGACCCCTTTTTAGGAAAGAAAGAGATTTTTTTTGGGGTTTTTAGAATATTTAAGGAAATAAAAATAAAAATGATTAAAATTGTTAAAAACCTAATATTCTAATTAATTTTACATTATTGCAAAAAATATTAAAATTATACCTAATTAAAAACTAAATTAATTGGTTAATATTTATTTACAAAAGTAATGAAATTAATAAAAATAATATTTTTTGTGTTTTCTGATTTTTTTATAAAAAATGTTAATTGGTTAATTTATTAATTAAGATAATAATAAAAATAGAAATAGAAAAATAATAAAAAGAAAATAAAAAGAAGAACACACTCAGGGGGGTGCTAGGCTTAATTTGGTGGAGAGATTAGCAAAGATCAAGCCAAATTGTGAGCAGCCTCGTTGACCCTTTCCATCCAATGTGCGCCTTTGACTTGAGAGTATGGTGAGGACCCAATTCTGGCCATTGGATCTGGTCCACAATCCATCTGGATGAGATTTGGATGAGGGTGTACGATGCACTACAAAGCCTGAAACGCGTGCAATTACCTGGAGAAAAATAAGATAAATAATATTGGGGGACCTGGGATTCGAACCCAGGTCCCAAGGGACTTTGCAGCAACGCCTTTACCAACTGAGCTGTGACACGCTTTTGTTAAATGGATAAGTAGAGAACATTATATGCAAAGACAATCAATATGCTGTAAATAAAAAATAAAGCGCGCGAGTTTTAAAAGGACGAATGGGAGGGCGACGTCTGGTCGTCTTCTCCAAAAACTCTGGTTATTTACCTGTGGATTTTTATCTGCATGAAGATTCATAGAACGTCTCAAAAATCCTCCTTAGGCCATGTAAACGCCACCCAAGAACATAGGCATGTTCGTCTTTGCCTCCTGATCATGCCTATACCAATTATTGGATCCAATTTTCCCTGTATCAAAAACACCTAAAAAGCAAGAATACGAACCCTAGGATCGGGCATCAAGATACAGGTTCCAAAAACAAAATTGAATAATGCCAAAACATTCTAAATTGAATGATAAACACAAATATGCCAAGATTTTAAAGAAAAGACGCAAGAATTGGAGATTGTCTTTCCATGTTCAGAGCAAAGTTAGAGACGACTTACAGCGCTATTCGGGAGGTCTCAAGGCCTGGTTTTGGTTGGTATAGCTTCAGAGGATTGCCAAAAAGAACACCACGTTGAGATTTGGGATTAAATTGAGCCCTAACCAAGATTTCAGTTTCAAGGTTTTCAAGCTTTTCTCCAACTTTTGTTTTGCCGTTTCTGCAGTCCTTCAGTCGTGTTTTAGGTTTGTGTGTCTTGCTTGCATATAAGGGAATCAGTTTAGGTCAAAATTTGGACCCATATCCATGTGCATTGAAGATTGAATATTGGATTTGATCACCATTGTTAACCTTTCCAAAAATAAGCCAAATCTGAGATTTTGTGCTTGAATGAGCCTTGGCACGAGTTGGTTGGTTGTCATATGATATTTGCAAGCTGTACAAATCATAAAGATACCATTTCAATAATTTTTGGATTTTATTCGAATTAATATAGATTTAAAATGAATTAAATCAATAAAAATTAAATAAAATAGAAAAATAAGTGTTTAGTTATGAAATTAAATATGGGAAACGTGTGTGGCATGACAAGACTAAATCCAGTGAAAACAAGTGGGCCCTTTTGTCAAAAATTGGAGTTTTGAGGATAGTTGACTTTTGGCAATTTTGGAAAAATGCCCAACTTCAACAATGCATAACTTCTTCAATTTTGAACTTTTGGAGGTGTTCTTGGACTTTTTAGAAACCTTGAGATGTCCTCTAATCAACCCATTTGGTCTCATCTCATTTTGATATTCCATTATCAAGTTATAAGCTTTAGAAAAAAAGGTGTTTTTGTTGACTTTCAAAAATGACCTATAATGTCCAAATTTGTAACTTCTTGTGAGAGAATTTCTTGATCTTGGGGTGTGAATATGGATTGTAGGAAATTGCATCCTCTTAAAAATGAGCTTTGGATGGTTCATTTCTCACAAAGTATGAGAAAGTTATGCTTGGTCAAAGTTGAGTTGACTTTTCCTACAAAACCCTAATTTAGCAACTTTTGAATCTTGATGAATTTTGAGCAATCCTTGATGAATCATGATCAAACCTTGATCAAATGATTAATTATCCTTAAAAATGAGAATGTTGACAAAAAATCTGGAGGTTTGACTGTTTGTAGGTCACAGTTGATTTTTGCCCTAGCACAGTCGATTTTTGGGTCTCTTGAGCAATTGACTGTCCAAAATTCCTCTGGAAGGTTTGAAATTTGACATGGGTGGACTTAAGAACATATTAATACATTGGGAAGCACTTAAGGCCATTTGGATGTAAGGAACTTGATGCAACACAAAACCCTAATTTTGAATTGACTGCCTTAGGAGGTGATTTGACTGTACAACCCTTGAGCCCTTTTGAGCAATATGAAGATCATTCTTGACAAATCTTGAGGAATATGGGAGGGAAAATTTTGGGGTACAACAGTTGCCCCTATTCAATCTTCTTAAACCTGAGGATGTAGATTGGCTTGTGTGCCTTTCGTGATCCGAAGGTGGAAGATGATTGAACACTAAAGTGCCCAGAAATTTGCACTCGCATGATGTAGTATGAGCATTGTGATATCAGGAATGGGCTTACAGATGCCATTTGGAGATTGTTGGTAGGAGGATGGGCTTATAGATGCCATCTGGAGATTGTTTGTTGAATTGTAATTTTGTAAGTTGAAAGAAGGAACCTGTGTAGGGTTGCCTGATGATGAGTCCATGTAAAACTGCATTTTGGAAGGAAGGAAACCTGTGTAGGGTTGAATGATGATGAGTCCATGTGAAACTGCATCTTGGAAGGAAGGAACCTGTGTAAGGTTGCTTTGCAAGGAGTTTGGGTAAAACTGCGTCGGGAAATTGTAAGGAGGAACCTGGGTAAGGTTACTTCGGGATAAGTTTGTGTAAAACCTCTGGAGGAACCTGGGTAAAGTTACTTTGTGATAAGTTCGTGTGAAACTTCTGGAGGAACCTAAGTAAGGTTACTTTGATGATGAGTTCATGTAAAACTTCTGGAGGAGAAGGAACCGGTGTAGGGTTGCCTGATGATTAGTCCGTGTGAAACTTCATCTGAAAGAGAAGGAACCGGTGTAGGGTTGCCTGATGATGAGTCCGTGTGAAACTTCATCTGAAAGAGAGAAGGAACCGGTGTAGGGTTGCTTCATGATGGTCAAGTAGATAATTGTCCTGTCTGGTTTCAGGTATTAACCTACAATCATTCATCCACAGATATTTTTCCTGGCTTGCTACAGGTATTAAACTGGAACTTGAAAAGGTTGGTCAAGGAGGTATTTGTCCTGGCTGGTTTCAGGTATTGATCTCTGACCTGAGAAAGAAAGTCTTCCTGGCTTGTTACAGGTATTGATCTTCAATCTCTTCATGTAGATAATTTCCTGGCTGGTTTCAGGTATTAAACTACAACCAGTCGTCCACAGAACTTTCCTGGCTTGTTACGGGTATTCAACTGGGACTTGAAAAGGTTGATGGTAGCCATCTTTTGATTGACCTTTTCCTGAAAAAGGTAAAACGTTAGCTGTATGCAATGTCATGATGTATGAAATGCATGATGTCATGATGTTCTCAAAAATAAATGAGATCGTGTCGTATGCACTTTATCATGTATGTAAATAGGAGGTATGAAGTGTGAAATGTTTATGAATGTATTTTCGTCTGGGAAAATAAATCCCGGAGCTGCTGGAGAATAGAGTTGAATTCTTCGTTTCCGCTGAGGATGATGAACGAAGATGATTTCAAGAATAAACCTGCAGGAGAGGATGACTCCGTTGGGGAATAAACTGGTGAAGATGTTACTCTGCGGGGAATTACTCTGTGGGGAATTACTCTGCTGAGGATTTTAATGATAACTCCGCTGGGGATTCCGTTGATAAGCTCTGTTGGGGATTTTGATGATGAACTCCGCTGGGGATAGAAAGAACTTTGCTGGGGATGATCTTTCAGTTACAACTTGCTGAGGATAACCCAGTCAGACTCTTGTGGGGATAACCTCTGAATTTGGCTGAGGAGATGCATTTGTATTCTGCAGGGGACAAGCTTCTAGAATCTACTGGGTAAGATGATTCAATTCTCTATTGGGGAAGCCCTTTTTTAGACTGCGCTGGGGAAATGGCTCCACTGGGGGTATCTTGTATTCCGCCGGGGAACATTCTTATATTTCGTTGAGGAATATTAAGACTGCCGGGGATGCTCTTTATGCTTGCTGGGGAATATCTTTATACTCCGTTGGGGAATACTAAGACCTTCTAGGAATACCGAGCCTTTTAGGGACTGACGGTAGACTAACTCTGCTTGGGGGAGAGTATTGTTGATTCCTTCGTAATCGCAAGTCTCAGTGGGGAGAGCTACCATTACTGTCTTACTCTGCGGGGAGTGAAGGTATCTTAGCCATATTCTTCAGCTGAATCTACCTTGGTACCTGGTGGACAGAGCGACTGTACAGTTCGGACAATTCTTATTGCCCCAGTTTCTGCGGGAGAAGAAGGCCTATGGGGTGCTTGATAACTACCGATTGACAAATCTTCTTCTGGTAGGCAGGTGACGAGATGACGGGACATAGTCGAACGCTTTGATCCCTAATTTTTTCCTGGACCGCCCTTTCGGGTTTTTAGTCCATCGGGATACCCTTTTTTGCCCAAGCCGCCTTTTCAGGTTTTCGACTTGCCGGGTGTACAGATTTTTTCATTTTTTATCCCTTATTTTTGCCTGAACCCTTTTGGTTCGCCGGGAAGCCCTTATTTTTGCCTAGGCCAGTCAACCTAGCGGGTCTTTGATTATGCGTAGTATTTTTTTGACTATGTCCATACTCTCAGGATGTAGGGAGGTGTCATTGTCGGTAGTATTGTGTTGCCATACCACCAGAAGATGTTTGATCATGCAAGATTAGTTGTTGGAATTCATGTCCAATGCCCCAAGTGACTCAGGTGGAGATTTGCCCCTGGCTATTTGGCATCTTGAGAGATTCCTTGAATCTTGACTTGACTGCCCCAGATGATGGAAAATGATCATGTCTGCCCCTTGGTTGGAAGTGTTTTTTCCACTTGAGGTGACTCTTTTTATTGAGAAGGTTTTTGTTCACTAGATATTCGTCGTGCGAATTTCTCTGCTGTTTGAACAAATAGCCATATGCAAACAATGTTATTTTAAGAATGCAAAGCTTATGTCTGTCTTGAAGTTTTTTGAAAATGCAGTTTTCAATATAACAAGTGAATTTTTGTAAAATGTGATGTCAACTCAGGATTTTACAGCAAGCCCTACAGGAGTCAGGATACCTTTTGTAACAGTATGCGTTCGAACTAACCCATGCTTCAGCTAGGACTTTTAAGGGTTATAACGTGGCCTGGTTCACGGTTTAAGAAACAAAGGATAAAGGCTCAAATTTTATTTGTACCCACCCATTCTTCGTGATGTTCTTCAATCCTAAACTCAGCTAATCGTGCATTAGATCTTGTTTGAATCTTCACTCTGATATACCAGTGATGGTTCGGATACTGATAGTTTATTTTGAATAGGCAGTCATTTCTTTTTTTTGTTGAGGGTTTGTAGGACCTCTTTCTTTTCGATTTTATTATCCCTGTCTTTTTGCCTGAACTGTTTTTTTTATGATTACAGTCAGCGGGATGCCCCAGTTTTGTAAGTCTCCTTTATAGGTTTTGACTTATTGGGCTTTTATTTTGAGAGACAATGAATGCATGTCCTTACGATTATACGGAACCATCACCGTCTTTTGTCTCGGAAGGACTTCTTTGATGCCATTCATTGTGCACCTGGATCAACTGAGAAAACTACCCTGCCCCTGGTTATAATTAAGGGTTTTAATTTGTGAAAAGAAAAAAACTCCAACTTCTTTGGCTCGAAGGGGTTGACGAGGGATTATATTCCTTATAACTCCACTGTTGAGTATTTGAAACAATGCTTGTACCTCATCAGTGGGGTCTATTCAAAAGCATACTATAAAGATCGTGGTATCGTTTTCGTCATCCTCCCTCAAAAGGCTTAGAATTTTTAATCGAGAGTTTGAACATCACAAAAAGGAAATATGAAGCAATTTTAAGCATAGTGAAAACAATTAATTCAAAACAGACACGTGTAATGCATTAATGAAATAAAAGAGTTTGACATGATAATTGTTTGAATAAGCAAAGAAAAATACAACTTCCGAATTCAAATGAACAAAAGTGCTTTCAATCCTAGCCATGTTTTGGCAAGGGAGCAGTGATCACATTGGGAGTCTCAGGAGGCTCGAATTCGATCTCCTTAGTGTCAATCATATTCTGAATCTTGTATTTCAGCGCCCAACAATTGTTAGTATCGTGCCCCGGGCTACCGGAATGATAAGCACACCTTGCATCTAGGTTGTAGTTAGGAGAAGAAGTCTTAGGGTTCGGATGAGGGTTTATCACCGTAATCAGATTCATCTTCAACATGTGTTGCAATGCTTGTGACAATGGCATGTTGATGTTGGTGAACTGTCTTTTAGGCTCGTCCGACCTTCGTTGATTTCCCTTTTGCTGTTGTCAGTGTGACGCAGAACCAGAGATCAAGACTGCCCCTACGTGTTGGTCACGACGACTCTTTTGACTGTACACAGCATTGGACTCTTTCTTCCCACTGTAAGGCTTTTTCTGAGCATCAGAAGTTGTAGCTTCTTGAATCTTCCCACTTTTGATGCCAACTTCAATTCTCTCACCAGTCAAGATAAGGTCTATAAATCCAACTGAAGAGCTTCCAATCAGATGATTAAAGAATGGACCAGACAGGGTCCCCAGAAACATATCGACAATTTCACGATCAGCCAAAGGTGGTTGCACCCTTCCGGCAAGGTCTCTCCATTTCTGAGCATACTTTTTAAATCCTTCACTCGTCCCTATTGACATACCCTGGAGTTATGTACGCGTAGGAGCGAGGTCAGAGTTATACTGATACTGCCTATAGAACGCAGTAGCCAAATCCTCCCAACTGCGGATACTGGCTTCATCCAACTGATAGAACCACTCAAGCTGAGTCCCTGAAAGACTGTCTTGAAAGAAATGGATCCATAAGTTCTTATCAGTAGTGTAAGGTTAGATCCTCCTCACATATGACCAAAGGTGCAGCTTTGGACAGGAAGCTCTGTCATACTTGGCAAAGGCAGGTGCCTTAAACTTATGGGGAATCACCACCCCAGATGATAGACCTAGGTCTCTGAAGTCCAGCCCGAGCACGTTCTGTATCTCCATAGCGCTCAAGCGGTCCTCCAACTGTTTGTACCTATCCTCAGCAGGAAGATACTGTTCTTTATCATAATCCGTCTCGTTGTCAGAGACTATGGGGCTAGGAACCCTTCTCTCTTGTGGATTGTCTTTCCCTCCAGATGAGGTGGTCAGATCAACCTCATTCTGCAGTCCATTTCTAAACCTGCGTCCAGTGTTGAACATGACGGTCCTCTTCTTCTTCTTCTTCCTCTCTTTCAGAATCAGGGTCTTCAAGTCCTGTTGACCCTTAGCTAGGCTCATAACCAACTCTTAAAACTGGGCATTCTGGGCCTGGAGGGCCTTGATAGCTTGCTCAGTGGAAGGTTCAGTAGACATGATGATTGCTGAAATAAACAGCGAAGAAGATAAGTGACCTGTAAAAGGGTACCTGTTATGCATGTGATGAATGGTATGCTATTTATGTAATGCATTCAAGGGTTCAAAAATTCAAATTCGTTGCAGACAAAAAAAGAACACACGTCATATTAAGAAGAACTTTGTTTAGTACATAAGTGCCTCATGGGCGAAACATTACAAAATACTTAATGTAAAAAGACATTGCGCATCCTTTTTGGAGCGATGTAAGTGTTGAGGGTCTCTTCCTTGTGAAGTCGGCGGGTGAGCTCCAAAACCTTCTTCTCACTGGCATGTAAGCTGGCTTCAAAAGCATTTCGTTCTTCCTTGAGTTGGATCCAACTCTTTTGAATTTCTTCCCATGATGTTGGCATGTCAGGATGTAGAATGGTGTATGGAACCTCTCCTTCCATAACAGGCTCTTTGATCAAGGGGAGAATGTGAGGGTATGGCATCATAACATTCTGGGAGCGGGTTCGTACCCACTTGAGGTAAGGCTCAAGGGGGATGGAATTCTTGTGCCCCAGTGTCTTACTATCCACCTTGTTAGGCATCCTCCAAGCTCTGATGAACTTTTGTCGAAGTCCTTGCGCATCGTTGTCGAAGTCAAAAACTATGTCAGGAATCAGCATGTCATGAGGGCCATCCCTCCGAGCATATCCAAATTGTCTCAAAGCTAGACAGGGGTTATAGGTAATGCCTCCCCTAATTCCAAGTAAAGGAACATTAGGAAATTCTCCACAACGATCAATGATAGTGACATTTTCTCTAGACCGAGAACACCAATGTACATCAGAATGTGTGAGGGTCATCAATCGTTGTGACCACCTTAAACCCTGCTCATTCTTCAAAATTGATTGTGGAAGGTGAGAAACAAACCACCTTGCCAGGAGAGGAGTACAGCACATGAGAACACCTCTCTTCCTCATTGTTCGTGTGTAAAATGAGTGGAGGATGTCCCCAAGCAATGTAGGTATGGGATTCCTGGACATGAAAATCTTGACAGCATTCACATCTATAAGTTGATCAGGATTTGGGAACAACACCAACCCATAGATAAGGAGTGCCATAACCTCTTCAAAGGCTTGTAGATCAAGAGAATTCCAACATTCTTGTGCCTTCTCAAACAGAAACTTTGCCAAGAATACCTTGATACCACTTCTGATCTCCCAATGCCCCTTGATGTCAGATGGTTACAAACGTAATGCTTGAGCAACATCTTCAAGTTTTGGTTCCTTTTCTGTACCGTTGTAGGGTAGTTTACTAAGAATAGGAATTCTCAAAAGTTGAGAAAATTCCTCCAAAGTAGGCACCAATTTATAATCAGGGAATGTAAAACAGTGGTGTAGGGGGTCAAAGAACTGGAAGAGAACTTTCATCATGTCTTCTTCAATGTTGGTGTTGACCAAGCTGAGGAGCCTACCATGTCTTTCACTGAAGAGAGTTCTCGGGAATCCTGGATGTAAGCTCCTTGAGTTGAGGAGGGGTCCTTACAAGGTTGACTTGAATTGTTTTCCTGCGGAGAGACTCCATGTCCTACAAAACAAGAATAAAGATGAAGATCCAAACCCTTGAAATGGTTAGCAGATGCATATGATGCTTTATGATGTTATGTACATGTATGCAAAAGTAAGCAAGTGTATATACAGACAGTCATATTCACACAAAGCAAACAATTCCTTAGGTTTAGGCTTGCATGGGGTTCATAGGTAAGTACCCTCTTGAAGTTAGTTGGCTCAAAACCTGTCCTATAAATAGTAACCGGGTTCTAAGGAGTTCAATATCATTGGATTGTTTTCTATGTTCATTGTTTTGATTTAGCCACTTAACTGGCGACCAAAATATTCCAAGAAAACAACCCTCAATGAGTATAGTATCGAGTATCTACCAACTTCGGACTGCACCAAAGTCGGTCATCTCACTACTCCTAAAAAGGCCAAGATGGTCAAGTAAGGTTCTAAGGTCAATTGATGCTTCACGACACTGTTGCACCCCAAAATTTGCCCTCATAATTTCCTTTATTTTGGCTTAAACTTTTGCATTCATCTGCATCTTTTTCATTAGGTCACTAACATGGCATACATTTCATTCAATATAGCTCTGAGGTTCAAAGTTCAGTGGTTGTGCTACTAGGGTTTCATAGTGGTTAATGCGCTCATATCCAATAAAGGACTTCTTCTCCCTCAAGCAGCAAGGCTATTATCTTCTGATAAACAACCGATTGTAGGTCATTCTGGTCAAGAACTCTAGGACGTGACCTAGCATATGTGGGCTTCGAATCATGACGTCCTTTCCTATAAGTATGCTTGTCATTTGATTAGGATTAATGACTGTGACATGACAATCGTCTACTCCTCAGTTAATTAAATTAGGTTTTGTTGAATCATGGTTCAAAGATGTTTTATCCGGATATTTCTTTATGCGTCTGAATGAGGAATCAAGATTGTGAGGGTTTCACATCAAGGGAATTCTTCTGTGATTCAGACTTTATCATCCATCTGTAAGATGTTCCTTGTGACACTAATCTCAAGTTGAAATAACCGATCGCTAAGGGCTGAGGATTGAATTGTGAAGCGTGGTTCACGACCTAAGATATGAATTCATAGATTTCTCCTTAACCAAGGCCATCATTGTCCTCATCATTGTCATTTGTTATCTGCGATGTGAGTAGGTTTGGATTGAATCGTAGGATGAGGCATGATGCAAAAGGGCAAGGTTGTGAATTTTTTAGGATCAAGATCTTATTGGCTATTCAAATTATTTGTCATTCAAGAATGAAGTTATGAGTTCATTGAGAATGCAAGTGTGATTTGGATTTGAAGTTTGATTTGAGTTCAAGATGTTCGAAAGTATTTGGTTGAATTAAAGTCGGTAAAGAACCTTAAGTATTGGTCATATGGCTTTATTGGAAGGTAAAAATACAGACTGCAAGGTCTTATTTCAAGTCGGAGTTCATCCACATTATAAAGATGTTCATCGTTATTTCAGATTCAAGTTCACAATGCGTTCAAACATTTATTCAAGAAAATACTATCCAATTCCATTCAATTTCATTCTCATTCATAGTTCAAGAAAATACTATCCAATTCCATTCAATTTCGTTCAATTGTAACAACACCCCACAAGAAAATTTGATGCTTTCATGTCTTCAAGCATTTTTCAAGACTTTTTCATTTAAACTCCGTCCTTAAAATTCATCACCCAACATTTCAAGCTCAAAGGTCATTTACAATTCACACTATAAATTTCAAGTTCATCCAAACCAAACATTCATTATAAAATCATTACAATCTCATTACACCAATATTCTACAAAGAAAAAAAACTGTTACAAAATACACTTGAACAAAATTCTTTAGTCCTAAAGGTGCTAAAATTCCATGAGTAAGCTTCTAATTCCATGCCATGCCAAAGTTCTTCATCTTCAGTTCATGACCTGCACATTCATACAAAAAAAATCCAAGTCAATACAAGCAATCATGCCAAAATATCCTATGTTCATACAAATTACTCGACACATGAAAAACCATTAATTAACCCAAACCAAATGCTAAACACATATATGGAACAACCTGCATACCTTAACTTTGACAGATGCTTATGTGGTGGGTGAGAAGGAGGCTATTATGTTTCCTCGTGAAGATCCGGGTTCGTGTTCAACTCAGCTTTTGAATGTGAAACAAGAACCTCATGAACAGAGAGGACCAAATCTACCTTCTACGCCAGTAGATCTTTCTTTTCATATAGGTCTTACTGGTGCAGAATCAGTTAGGAACATTCCAGCTTCTTCAAGAGTGGAGGCCGATGATCATAGTTTGGAAAGTTCGGAGGTTCGTCCTCCTCTTAAACCACAACCTTCCGGCACTATTAAGGCTAAGAGCAAGGATAATCATGAGAAGTTAGGTGGCTGTTTAACTTCTAATGTAGCAGATAATGCAAGAGATATTAATGGAAATGTCTCGTGTGGTCCAAACAATTACCGTCAGAAAGGTCCTCGTATTGCAAAGGTTGTACGTCGTATCAACTGCAACGTTGAGCCTTTGGAATTTGGAATTGTATTTTCTGGAAAGTCATGGTGCAGCAGTCAGGCTATTTTTCCAAAGGGATTTAGAAGTCGTGTTCGATATATAAATATCTTAGATCCGTGCAGTACATGCTACTATATTTCAGAAATTCTTGATGTTGGACGCGGTTCGCCTCTATTTATGGTTTCCTTGGAAAATATTCCAAATGAGGTCTTCATTCATATGTCCGCAACAAAATGCTGGGATCTGGTTAGAGAAGTTGTGAGTCTTTTAGATAAGCAAATACAAGAAATGAAGTTAATGACAAATGCGATAAGAAGATTGGAAGGGCAAGAAGATCTCCGAGCCAGTCAAACAAGTTCGAAGCGACTGGTTGTGAATGGCAAGGCAGACTATGACTTGCGTTCAGGGAGATCATTATCCCCGCCTGCATCTGTTGAACCATCAGGTCCTCCTCATCCAAAATCATATATGGAGATAATGGCCATGGTCCAAAGAGGGGAGAAGCCTTCTAACATCAGAGAGATCAATGATTTACCCCCCCAACCCAAGTCAACAGCCATCTGATCCTCGCATATTGCCTAGATCTAAGCCTTGGGAGATTGGTCAGGTTCAAAACACGTCTAGCCAACTGTTTCAGCCTCAAGCATACGGTGAGGAATTGTATACCAAAGTCCAAGATACTACCCAATCAAATGGGGATGACCCATCCCCCTGGTGGCAGAAGAAAAAATGTCAGAATCAGGGAGATTGATGAAAATGTGTCTAATGGAGCACCTAATGGCACCACGCCCAGTCAGCAGCCCCTAAAACGTGTGTGGGTTCCTCCTCAACCTCCACCAATAGCTATGGCAGAAGCTGCAGAAGCAATCAGACGCCCAAATCTAACTATTCAAAAAAAAGGGATCATAACAAACTTAACAGTAGCCTAACAAGATTACTAACTGACTTATAGTTTAACAAACTTAGTTCCAACTTATGTCCTAACAGTTTTATAACTTCCTAATTAATCCTCTAAACAACCTCCCAACAGAATTAACAAAATTTTTTTAACTGCATCCTAACAAACTCTAACTAACTCCTAACTTCCTAAACCATGACCAACTTTGAGCCCTCTATATAATGGAAATTCAGAGATTGCAGAAGAGGAGGAGATATCATCATTTAATTCAGAACCATAGAGGATATTCAACACAGAAAAAAAGAATGATTTACCTCTCAATCATCTCATTCTGGAACGGGCAGAAGAATCACCACAAAAACCAGGAAAAGCTCTCTCATCTCATCTCATCTTCATCCTCATTCTTCAATTTCCAAAAGAATCAATAAAAACACATGAACAAATATCTCTATCTCTCTGCAATCTTCTTGGATCCTTTCTCCATAACTGTCCCTCAATCGCATCTTCACAGTTCTTCAGTCATCATCTCATAACTTCAACCTCCACCATTTTCTCCGAACCTTACTCACATCACTCCATCGCCAATACTCCCCATTCTCTTCTTCAACACAAAAAAACATCATCATCTTTGTTCTCTACACTACAACATGCAACAATAATGAATTCAAAAAACACAAAAGAGAAAAGTTGAATAGAAGAAGATGATCAACACCACAACAACGCAGAGCACACAGAGAAACAGAAGAAGAATAATAGAGTGAAGAATTCACCTCTGGTTTTCTTGGAATACCAGCATCGCTGAAGAACCACCGAAATCCTTTGGTAGGTAATCTTGGGAACTCATTCGATCTTTGATCTCCTCATATCTCTGTATAGCCTAGAGTATGTAGATTCAAAATCGCGGCGAATTCGTACACGGCCTTGTCCATCTTTTTGCACTTAGGTTTAGATTCAGTTTTACTGAAGAGAGATGGAATAAGAACACGGGAGAGACGAAGAGAAGAGAAGTAGGGATATGATGTGGTGTTGTCCGGCGGTTCTTATGCTGAAAAGAGCGACGCCATGGTTGCGAGGTTGAGAGAACGACGCGGTGATGAGAAGAAGAGAGTGAGACGGAGCAACTCAGGCGAATGCCGGCGGCGCCGCTGCTGTTCGCAAGTGGAGAAGAAGAGAACACCTCTCTCTTTTACCCTAACCCCTTTTTCAACTTTCCTATATTTTATTTTTTAGTTTTAATTGTTTTTTGTTTTATTTTTTCTTTTTGAATCATATTATTACATGTTTTATTCTTTTTATTATCATTTCAACAAACAAATATAATAATATGATTAATAATAAAATTAAGAATGATTAATATGGGCCAAACTAATCAATTCTTGGACTATGATTATTTTTATTTTTCTTGCTGATTGTGTCCATTTTTGATGGGGCCTAATGTCATTGTATTTTTTGCAGCACATAGTGAATTTAGTTCGCACCTCCTGAGATCTTATTTCCCATACTCATTTCGATTGCGATTAATTTTGGAGATTTATTTTCTTTGGCAATATTGGTAAATAAAAGAGACTTGAGTGAGGAGTTTCATGAAGTTTCAAAGCTAGCTAAGAGCATAATTTTCAATCATTCGCTCAAGGAAGCTTTGATAGAATTCTCTTATGGCTTGCATGGTTATGAAGAGGCGACAGACCTTCTCCGTTCGGTATCGTCACAACTCTATTTTTACTCCTGCACTTTACTACTTTCTAGGTAGAATTCCCTCAAGATTCTAACTTTAGGTCTAATACACGATAACATTAGATTTAGAAATAGGCTAGTCTTCCTGTGACTTTCGTCTTCCTGTGACTTTCGTCTTCCTGTGACTTTCGTCTTCCTGTGACTTTCGTCTTCCTGTGACTTTCGTCTTCCTGTGACTTTCGTCTTCCTGTGACTTTCGTCTTCCTGTGACTTTCGTCTTCCTGTGACTTTCGTCTTCCTGTGACTTTCGTCTTCCTGTGACTTTCGTCTTCCTGTGACTTTCGTCTTCCTGTGACTTTCGCCTTCCTGTGACTTTCGTCTTCCTGTGACTTTCGTCTTCCTGTGACTTTCGTCTTCCTGTGACTTTCGTCTTCCTGTGACTTTCGTCTTCCTGTGACTTTCGTATTCTTGTGACTTTCTTTCCTCCTTTGCATATGCAATTAAAACAAAAACTTCTTTTTCCTTTCAAAATTCAAAACACAAAAAACTATTGATGAGAATCATGCTTTTGCTTAGTACGAGAAATGATAAGCGGGTCTCTTCTCGATCTTATTGTTCTTCATCTCAAGCATAGGTGTGGTTCAATTCTCAAAGACTCCTTTCATGGCTAAGTAGAAAAAATGGCTAATATCTCTCTCTTGAGGTCAATCAGTCATCATCTACAACAAAAATACAAAACAAAATCAAATCTTTCGTGCGCTCGAGCACCTTTCGTTAGAAAAAACCTTTTCAGATAAGGACACAATTAATTTACTTCTGTGCCAACGCATAAGTCTCCAAAGGTAGAGCTGCGGCAGAAGGCGGAATTAACTTCGTCCACAAAAAACATCTATAACAAAATATAAACCAACTCAAATCTTTTGTGCGCTCAAGCACCTTTTCTTTTAAACTCTTTTCAGGAAAGGACGTGATTAATTTACTTCTGTGCCAACGCATAAGTCTCCAAAGGTCGAGCTGCGGCAGAAGGCGGAATTAACTTCGTCCATAAAAAACACAAAACAAACAAAAACATATGAGCCGAACTACGGTAGCTCTGATTCCTCAAAACGGATACGTAGGCATTTGGGTAGGGCCCAAGCGAGCACAATTTTATTTTCCCTACATTCTTTTCTCCTTTCTTTTGCATGCATTCCCTTCAGTAGTATAGTAGACAATAAGCATAGACGAAACACACCCATAAGATAGATAACGAGAGTGGATACCGTAGAGTACTACGGGCGTGTGGGGTGCTAATACCTTCCCCTCGCGTAACAGACTCCCTTACCCAATCTCTCGGTCGCAAGACCGTGACTTCTCCCTTCTCAGGTTTTCTCGATGTTTACCTTTCCCTACATGTGGGATAAAAGACGTTCGATGGCGACTTCATTGTTTGATGATTTTCAGCCGGTTGTTTCAGCTGGCGACTCCACTGGGGACAGGTCGACCAAATGCTGGTCCATCCCGGAGTCGCTCCTAGCTCTTGCTTTCTTTTCTTTGGGTGTCTATTTTTATGCTTTCAGTTTACTCATTTGTACATGTTTGCCTGAGCATAAGTTTGCATTGCATTTTATTGCTTTCCCTATTTGTTATCTATTATGCTAGACTCTGTTTTCCATGTTGGGTGGGGATGTTACTATTAAGGTAAAAGGCCCAGTACCCAGGCCAGAGTGCACTAGGACACCTAGGAATAGAGTGGGGGCATGACGGCTATAAGACATGGTCCGATTAGTGCAGTCATGTCATATACCACGCTCGGAGGAGGTTTAATTGAAAGTACTTTCATCATGCACATCTGTGTTGCGATGATTTTACTTTCAGGCGGACCCGTGATTTTCAAGTTACCAATATCTCACCCTGACCTAGTCTTCACACGTGAGTGGGGAGGGATTTATCATTACAGGTACAGTTGGTGACTATGTTCAAATGGTTACTCGTGCTCAGTTGGTGACTATGTTCTGATAGTGACTGTTGTTCTGTTGGTGACTATATGGGTCTCAGATTTTTTTTTCTTTTCTGTATTCGGTATTCAGGATGGTTATCTAGTTATGTTTCGGACCTTTGATCCTGATATATTTTACTTTGTCAGAGATTATACAACGGTTAATCATGGTACTTAGTTCCATTGTATGCTGAATTTGGTTCTGAACCTTTCATCCTGTGATATCCATATTATTCAGCAGATTTATACAGCAGTTATCCAGAGGATTGTACAATTGTTATGCTGAACTTTTGAACTTATGTCATCGCACCTTGCATCATAACATGTTTATTTTACACAAAAAAAGGAAAGGTGAAAGATTATAAAAAAATGTTTGAACATGGCATTGCATCCGCTCATTCACCTCATGCATCCATAGCAGGTACTCCGAAGGTATTCATAAATGGGGAATCCTTATTCAGACTCGGTATTTTCTTTTCAGAGCTGCAAATCTTGACTTCTCGTCGCTTCGTGGTCAAATTCAAGATATGGAACAACTTCGTGGGGAATTGGACGAGATGAAAGAACAGATGGGATTCGTGGTACTAGACATGCAGGATTTGGTCCGTGGACAAGAACTCTTGAAAGAAGAGAACACTCAATTGAAGACTCAATTGAATTTGGTTATGGAAATTTTGGGGGACAATGTTGAAGAAAGAAGATGATTCTATGCCTGCCATAATAGGAGTTACCATTCCTCCCCATAACCTGAGGACTCTTGTAGGACAGGGAGTATCTCCTCCGCAACCGTGCATTCCAGGATCCTCCCATCCGCAACAAGTTGTCACTTCCCGAGAAGACCCAAAAAGCAAAGTCCGTCAGCAGAGGCCAAAACAGCCTGAACGAAAATTTGATCCTATTCCAATGTTGTATGCACAATTGCTTCCTCCCCTGCTAGAATTACATTTGGTTAAACTCCGAATTTTCACTACACATGAAAAACGCCCTCATGGCTTTGACGACAATGCTAGGTGCGATTTTCATTCTAGGACACCTGGTCATGATACTGAAGATTGCGTAGCTTTTAAGCACCAAGTCCGGGACTTGCTTGATGCAGGGACAATTCTCTTCACTCCCGAAGGTCTGAGTGTGCAAATCAATCTTATGCCAACCACTACAAAGAATAGGGCTATGCCTTCTCCTCTTCAAAGTTCTATCTCACGATCGGAGTCACGTCATCCACAACCCATAATCCCGGAAAACTCTCACCAGCAGTCGTTTGTAAGTTGTGGAAATCGGTTGGTTAATCAAAACCAGAATGTTCCTCGTGTTCACTTGGCTCAGTGTGCTACTCGGCAACAAACCTATCAACAAAGACATACGCAACAAGGTAAACAAAAGGATAAGAAGCCTAAGAGGGTGTTCGACATTGTTCCTTTGACTTATGGCCAGCTGTTCTCTCAGTTACTCAAGCTTTCCTTGGTGGAACCCAAGCCACTGAAGCATGTCATTCCTCCTTGTTCTATGGATTCCAATCCTAATGTGCAGTGTGATTACCATGCTGGGGCACTAGGTCATTCCATTGAAGACTGCTGGGCTTTCAAAGAAAATGTGCAAGACCTGCTTGATGCAAAGGCTATCAATTTCGGGCCAGTCAGTTAAATTTGAGGTCTCCTTCGACTCAGTAAATGTCAAGATTGCCAGATCATCATCTGAAGTAACAAGTCCATACCGAGACTGGTCTCCCCAACATAGTAATTTCTAGTTTCATTTTCAATTCTCATTTGTAATCTTTCTTGCTTTGGTTCAGTACTTTCTTGTATGCAAAACTTGTTGATTCTTGAATATTAATCATAATGCATTGAATATGTTTGTCTTGAATTAATCCATTCGTATTCACTCATTAATGTTTTTTTTCTTTACTTTTTGATACTTAACTCTTGTTAAATAAAAAAAACCTCTGAAGGGAGGATGATGAGTAATATACCAAAAATTTCAAACGGTGTGCTTTTGAGTAGGACCTTGCTGACGATGTACAGGCCTTGTTTCAAATTCCCAAACACCGGAGATATAAGGGAGATAGACCCTCGTCAACCCCTTTGAGCCTTGAAGTAGGAGTTTCTTTGCTTTTCAGAAAAACCCTCGCATTTAACCCGGGGCAGGGTAGATTTCAGTTAATCTGATTGGGCATTCAAAACTCATTAAAAGTGCACACTAAAGGATACAACAAAGGTTATCCTTCAGAAGGTTGAGAAAGAACAAAACCACAGTGGTTAAACTCTTATATATCAGCAGTGTGCATCAATGATAATGATATCCTAATAGATATCTCTCGCACATCGAAAAGTCAAAAGGTGACGATACCATAATGGCTATTTCCCGTCAACCAAACAGCAAGGCAGTCACACCTTTTTCAACAAATCAAATAATGACTCAAAATCACACGACTGGTTCAAACTAAAAGAAATAGTAAAAGAAAGAGACAAAAAGCCTTGCTAAGTCAAAACTTGAAAAACAAGTCGCTTAGGCAAAAGTCAGGGTATCCCGCTGGACTTCAAAATCAAATTCAAGAGGAATTTGTCCAGGCAAAAGTTAGGGAATACAAAAAGAAAGCGAAAAGCGCGAAAAGAGAAAAAGGGGATTACCAAATAAAGATTCTCCACAAAAAATAAAGTCGTGTGATCAAAATACCAATAATGAAAGGGTGAGTGAATGCTTTATCCTTCTCAACCATGGTAAACTCTTTTGAGGGATGAGTGCTCGTATTAGTTTAACTGAATTTAGGATTGGAGAAAATCATGGAGAATGGGTGGGCACCAAATATTTTGAGCCTTAAATCCGTTTTTTTAAACCATGAACCAGGCCACGTTACAACCCTGAAAAGTCCTAACTGAAGCAAGGGTTAATTCGAAAGCACACTGTAACAAGGAATACGGTAATCTGACTCCTAGGAAGGCTTGCAAAAACTTTTGAGTTGGTATCACTCTATCTTTTTACTATCTTTCGTGCAAATTTTTGATGTTTCAAAATATTTTTTTATATAAATCTTTTAACTTCAAGACAAACATGAGTTTTGCATTACAATTATCATTCTTATAATAAACATTCTTTGCATATGAGCAAGTGCTTAAATATCGAGTAAGTTTGCATAATGAGCATCAGATGAGAATTTAATTATCTTAAAGGACAAATTGCTTCAGAACACCGTTTAAAGGTAAATAATTTGTGGGAATGGTCTTAACCTGGGGCAAATCTTCTATCGACTTCGTCGAGTAAAAGAATACCAGTTTGAGAAATGATCTGAAGTAGATTATAAAAGTTGGTCGCCCAAAGTTTCTGGTAAGCAGTGGTGCATTACTTTCAGTTGGTCCCAAGGGACATATATCTTCAAGTATCTGATTAGAGATTGAAGCAGTTCAAGTCGAGGAGAATGGTTGTGAGGTAACCTATATTCAAGAGCCAACCACTCTAAGGTTATGTTGCCTTCGAAAATACTCAAATTTCTCATCCACCTGTGAGCATGAGGTAAAGGAAAAGGTTTGTCGAGATTCTTTTAAGTAAGGGGAAGGTGTGTAGAATATTCCGTCGAGTAGGTATTCAGCCAATCTGAGGCATTCAAGTCGGGATTTCATCCCTCAAAGGACAATCAAACTGGGGCAATTATGTTGAGATTTGATAAATCTCTCTAAGAATTCGTTGATTAGGGGAGAATCTTTTTAGAATTCAGAGATGCACGAGAATTCAATCAAGCATTGTTAGAGTTATTTCCAACTTTGGTCAGCCATGGGCAGTATTCTGAAATTCATAACACTGGGGCAGTTTATCTTGGTGGTATAAATCTCAAAAAGTCCTCTCGAGGCAATTTTTCTGCAAAAGCCTTACAGACTGGGGCAAGAATTCATGTAAGGGCTTTCTCTCTTCTTGAGTGGTAGATCAGATCACATCCATGTATAGGCTAAACGACCTATGAATTTGAAAATCATGCCAAGAAGTTAAGATTGTTATCTTCAACTTATCAGAGACTCAAGACCATTTACTGACATCCTTTGTCCTAAGTCAAGGTTATTACCCCCGGTTAAAGTTTGGATTATTATCCACAGTAGGACATGAGTAGTAACGCAAAGATTATTTGGGTTTGTTTACTCGAACAAGACTCGATGGGAACATTGCTTCCTAGGGGGATGCCTCCTCCCAGTAAAAGACCTTTTGCTACTTGACATAAACCTATCTACCAGGGGGTTTCTTTTCTAAGATATTTTCTCCCCAGTGAAGTATCCTCGTTTCTCTGCAGGAGGAGAATGTTCTTTCTCCCCGGAAATATAGAAGTTGTTTAAAGTCTAGTTGACCCCTTTTTCATTGGACTGCAATTTATTTTTGCAGCATCTCCTCTAAAGTCCACTTTTCAGTGGCATTCCTCCTCAGAGTTGACGTGATGAAGTTGTAATCTTGCATCACATTTTTTTTACCCATCGATTGGTGGTTCAAATTGCTTATTCATCAGTGAATTTTTCCATTCCACGCATGGGGCATATTGCCACAATTTTCTATTTTGCAAGTATTGTTGGTCTTTTATGACAAGAAGCATACCAGCAAGTGAATCAAGAAAGGTCTGCATGTGACCAACATGAGGATTTCTGTAGAATGGGATTCAATCTCCCGAGTGAATGCTCACTTATTCTCAAGACAGAATCATGTATCCCCAATAAGGGCGTACTCTCTCCCAGACATAAATCCTTATCTCCATTAAAAGTATGTCTGTGCGTAATCCCCACTGAAGTCAGTACTCTCAATGAGAGTTTGTTTAAGAGTTTGTCCCTCCCATAAGACTTATCTCTGAATAAATGCATTTCAATAAGTTTTATATAAACTTCTTCTTCAGCATAGTCGACTCAGCTTCGATAAATCCTGAAAAGATCATTTCATTGGATTGTAGACCTTTGTTATATCCTCTCGAAGTCAGTACCATATATCTCCGTGGTAGGTATTTATATCCCTAGGGAGGTTGCTGGTCATCGTCTCTCTGAAGTTCGTATCTTTTCTCCCTAGGGAAGTTTTGCCCAAGTCAGGTTTTCTTGAAGAGATGTTTGATTAACATGTTTGTTATGCCCAGCAGAGCAGGTCTCCTATATTTTTTCTGGGGCAGAGTACATTGACAAATGCCGTTTAAAATTCTTTTATCCCAGTGATGGGATATGGATGAAATATTTCCTCGGTAGAGTTCCAAACCTCAAGCTTATGGTTCAAAGATGACCTTCTCTTCCTCAAGTGAAGATTGTTACCCTCGACAGTAGTATCCTCTGTGTGGCCTGGGTAGATTCATTTTATTGAAAGAAAAAAAAAACAAAAAAAAAACAAAAAAAATTTGCGATTCCCCAATCAAAGTCACTTCTATCGAAGACTTACATCGGAAGGTCCCAATTCCCAGCAAGATTCTCTTTATCCTTGGAAAGAGATGTTGGATTTTTCCTTAAGAAGTTGGGAGTTGGATCAGAGTTCGAAAATTTCCCTGAACTGCAATTTATTTTTGCAGTATTTTCCCCAGTGAAGCGAGTTTTCATTCCCTAATGGAGCATGCTTTCTAGAACAAGTGTCATCTTCTCCCCATTATGGTGCACATGGGAGCACCAATTTTAACTCCTTCATCCCGGAATATGAAAGATTTTGTTGAGATGTCAGCGGTGGAGTTTCTGTCCTAGGATGTTTTGGTTCTTCCCCAAGTGAAGATTTTTATCCCCCGGCGTTGTTATCCCCAGTGTGGTCTGAGTAAAATTCTATTTATTTAAGAATTTCTATACTCCCCAGTAGAAGCTATCTTCGTAAAGAAGTTCTGCGCAAGAGAAAGCTTCCATCCCCAGCGAAGCTCTCCCCGTTCTAACAGAAGATAAAGTATCTATCCCCTAGGAATTTGGAAGTTTGATCAGAATTCAAGATTTTCTCTCAAACTGCAATTTATTTTTTGCAGTATTACTACCCAGGAAGTTATTTCTTCAATGTTATCAATCGTTCGAGGTTGATGGTTTCGAATCTCGATTTCCTACTGAAGTTCATATTGCATGTTCTCTACAGAAGATTAGATGTGCAAGAATAATCATTTGAAAGTTCATTGTCTTCCCAACATCTGATTATTGACGTGGTCTCCCCAGTGCATTACTAAACATGCATCATTACATTGCATCATCACATCGCATCTACTAAAATGCATATCATTTCCATTGCATGGAGCATTATGCTATAAAAAATTCAAACATGCATAAGTATAAGCCAATTATGTCCACTTGTGGTAACCAGATTGTTATGCGCTCAGATTTGATTTATCTCCATAACAAGCCTAAGGGTGACTCTATTATGTTTCCCCAGCGGGGTTTGTTTTGATTCACCATCAGTCGGGTCTTTGGTATTTCTCCATCTCCCCAGTAAGTTTGTGGTTTGCGCTTGCCTTTGCAAACCTTTGGTTATTTTACCCGTGTTCGCTTTGCTGTTAGAGTGCGAGTAAGAGTCGGTGTATAGCCTTTCTTATTTCTCAAGTATTTGAGTGTCCATACTTGGTGTGTAGTAATTCAGATGATTGCCACTCTTGAAGAATTATACCCCGCCTTTGGCCTGAGGGGTTTTTTAGTTCTTGCGTATTTGCAACCTATCGAAAGCCTAACATGTTTTTCTTTGTTAGAGTCTGCTTGGACCAGTCCCTTTCTCTTGCAGAATTCACATTCGATCGGTGCTCTTTGAAGGTCCTGCTTAGTCGGTTCCTTGTTTTGGTTTATCCACGTTAGTCGGGTCCTCCTTTCGTTAGCCTAGATAATCTTTTATGTTAAGAGTCTTTCAGTGTCTCTTCAAAGTCTAGTTGTCTAGCATCCTTATTTAGGCGAATGCGCCCTTTTTATTGGGGCTTTCTTCGGTTAGTCTCGTTCCTGTGTTCACTAGCAATTCTAAACATTTGTTTCTTGATGATCAACTTCGCTCTTGTGTATCTAACTCTGACCAGACATGCATACCTGTATCTTTCAAAACCCTGCTTCGGCTGGTATCTTTTGTCAAAGTCCCGCTTCGGATGGTGTCATTTCTTTTAAATCCACCTTCGATTGACATCATTTGTCCAGAGTCCCATTCGTTTGGTCTCCTTCCTCAGTAAGTCCGCCTTCGATTGGTGTTTCTTTGCAAGAGCTTTCTTCGGTCTGTCTCTTTCGTACGTATCCGATACCAACCACGGATATGTATTTTCGATACCTGTTTCATATGTCTGCTACCAACCTCAGACATATGTTCTATGTATCTTTGATATCTCTTTTGTGCGTATCTGATACCGACCACGGATATGTATCTTTGATATCTCTTTTGTGCGTATCCGATACCGACCACGGATATGTATATTTGATATCTCTTTTGTGTGTATCTGATACCGACCACGGATATGTATCTTTGATGTCTCTTTTGTGCGTATCCAATACCGACCATGGATGTGTATCTTTGATATCTCTCTTGTGCGTATCTGATGCCGACCACGGATATGTATCTTTTCTATATCTTTTCTGCATCCGCTACCAACCCCGGATATGTGTCTCTGATATTTTTTTCGTATGTCTACTACAGGCTTCAGGCATATATCTTTTGATACCTTTCTTACAGGTGTTTGTTACTAAATCCCAACAGATGTTCCTTGATAACCAAGTTATTCTGCTGTGTATCAAGCTCTGGTTAAACATATATCTAACCCCGATAGCCCATGTAATCCAAAAAGCAAAATAATATAATAAAAATAGATTCCGAAAAAGAAAAATAATAATACCTGACTAACTCCGGAGCGCAAATTTTTGGGTCCTTTTAAGTATTTAATCTTCTTCCACCTTGAAAGTTCGAAAGGCTGGCGCCAATCTCACCTTCAGGTTGAAGACGATTAAATAGGGGCAGCTGTTGCACCCCAAAATTTGCCCTCCTAATTTCGTTTATTTTGGCTTAAGCTTTTGCATTCATCTGCATCTTTTTCATTAGGT
Organism: Vicia faba; assembly: GCA_948472305.1. Lineage (NCBI taxonomy): Eukaryota > Viridiplantae > Streptophyta > Magnoliopsida > Fabales > Fabaceae > Vicia > Vicia faba. The sequence goes on along the minus strand of OX451737.1, from coordinate 1,566,660,451 downwards.
CACTAACATGGCATACATTTCATTTAATATAGCTCTGAGGTTCAAAGTTCAGTGGTTGTGCGATACTAGGGTTTCATAGTGGTTAAGGCGCTCATATACAATAAAGGACTTCCTCTCCCTCAAGCAGCAAGGCTATTATCTTCTGATAAACAACCGATTGTAGGTCATTCTGGTCAAGAACTCTAGGACGTGACCTAGCATATGTGGGCTTCGAATCATGACGTCCTTTCCTATAAGTATGCTTGTCATTTGATTAGGATTAATGACTGTGACATGACAATCGTCTACTCCTCAGTTAATTAAATTAGGTTTTGTTCAATCATGGTTCAAAGATGTTTTATCCGGATATTTCTCTGTGCGTCTGAACGAGGAATCAAGATTGTGAGGGTTTCACATCAAGGGAATTCTTCTGTGATTCAGACTTTATCATCCATCTGTAAGATGTTCCTTGTGACACTAATCTCAAGTTGAAATAACCGATCGCTAAGGGCTGAGGATTGAATTATGAAGCGTGGTTCATGACCTAAGATATGAATTCATAGATTTCTCCTTAACCAAGGCCATCATTGTTCTCATCATTGTCATTTGTTATCTGCGATGTGAGTAGGTTTGGATTGAATCGTAGGATGAGGCATGATGCAAAAGGGCAAGGTTGTGAATTTTTTAGGATCAAGATCTTATTGGCTATTCAAATTATTTGTCATTCAAGATTGAAGTTAGAAGTTCATTGAGAATGCAAGTTTGATTTGGATTTGAAGTTTGATTTGAGTTCAAGATGTTCGAAAGTATTTGGTTGAATTAAAGTCGGCAAAGAGCCTTAAGTATTGGTCATATGGCTTTCTTGGAAGGTAAAATACAGACTGCAAGGTCTTATTTCAAGTCGGAGTTCATCCACATTATAAAGATGTTCATCGTTATTTCAGATTCAAGTTCACAATGCGTTCAAACATTTATTCAAGAAAATACTATCCAATTCCATTCAATTTCATTCTCATTCATAGTTCAAGAAAATACTATCCAATTCCATTCAATTTCATTCAATTGTAACAACACCCCACAAGAAAATTTGATACTTTCATGTCTTCAAGCATTTTTCAAGACTTTGTCATTTAAACTCCGTCCTTAAAATTCATCACCCAACATTTCAAGCTCAAAGGTCATTTACAATTCACACTATAAATTTCAATTTCATCCAAACCAAACATTCATTATAAAATCATTACAATCTCATTACACCAATATTCTACAAAGAAAAAAAAACTGTTACAAAATACACTTGAACAAAATTCTTTAGTCCTAAAGGTGCTAAAATTCCATGAGTAAGCTTCTAATTCCATGCCATGCCAAAGTTCTTCATCTTCAGTTCATGACCTGCACATTCATACAAAAAAAAATCCAAGTCAATACAAGAAATCATGCCAAAATATCCTATGTTCATACAAATTACTCGACACATGAAAAACCATTAATTAACCCAAACCAAATGCTAAACACATATATGGAACAACCTGCATACCTTAACTTTGACAGATGCTTCTGTGGTGGGTGAGAAGGAGGCTATTATGTTGCCTCGTGAAGATCCGGGTTCGTGTTCAACTCAGCTTTTGAATGTGAAACAAGAACCTTATGAACAGAGAGGACCAAATCTACCTTCTACGCCAGTAGATCTTTCTTTTCATATAGGTCTTACTGGTGCAGAATCAGTTAGGAACATTCCAGCTTCTTCAAGAGTGGAGGCCGGTGATCATAGTTTGGAAAGTTCGGAGGTTCGTCCTCCTCTTAAACCACAACCTTCCGGCACTATTAAGGCTAAGAGCGAGGATAATCATGAGAAGTTAGGTGGCTGTTCCACTTCTAATGTAGCAGATAATGCAAGAGCTATTAATGGAAATGTCTCGTGTTGTCCAAACAATTACCGTCAGAAAGGTCCTCGTATTGCAAAGGTTGTATGTCGTATCAACTGCAACGTTGAGCCTTTGGAATTTGGAATTGTATTTTCTGGAAAGTCCAGGTGCAGCAGTCAGGCTATTTTTCCAAAGGGATTTAGAATCCGTGTTCGATATATAAATATCTTAGATCCGTGCAGTACATGCTACTATATTTCAGAAATTCTTGATGCTGGACGCGGTTCTCCTTTATTTATGGTTTCCTTGGAAAATAGTCCAAATGAGGTCTTCATTCGTATGTCCGCAATAAAATGCTGGGATCTGGTTAGAGAAGTTGTGAGTCTTTTAGATAAGCAAATACAAGAAATGAAGTTAATGACAAATGCGATAAGAAGATTGGAAGGGCAAGAAGATCTCCGAGCCAGTCAAACAAGTTCGAAGCGACTGGTTGTGAATGGCAAGGCAGACTATGACTTGCATTCAGAGAGATCATTATCCCCGCCTGCATCTGTTGAACCATCAGGTCCTCCTCATCCAAAATCATATATGGAGATAATGGCCATGGTCCAAAGAGGGGAGAAGCCTTCTAACATCAGAGAGATCAATGATTTACCCCCCCAACCCAAGTCAACAGCCATCTGATCCTCGCATATTGCCTAGATCTAAGCCTTGGGAGATTGGTCAGGTTCAAAACACGTCTAGCCAACTGTTTCAGCCTCAAGCATACGGTGAGGAATTGTATACCAAAGTCCAAGATACTACCCAATCAAATGGGGATGACCCATCCCCCTGGTGGCAGAAGAAAAAATGTCAGAATCAGGGAGATTGATGAAAATGTGTCTAATGGAGCACCTAATGGCACCACGCCCAGTCAGCAGCCCCTACAACGTGTGTGGGTTCCTCCTCAACCTCCACCAATATCTATGGCAGAAGCTGCAGAAGCAATCAGACGCCCAAATCTAACTATTCAAAAAAAAAGGGATCATAACAAACTTAACAGTAGCCTAACAAGATTACTAACTGACTTATAGTTTAACAAACTTAGTTCCAACTTATGTCCTAACAGTTTTATAACTTCCTAATTAATCCTCTAACCAACCTCCCAACAGAATTAACAGAATTTTTTTAACTTCATCCTAACAAACTCTAACTAACTCCTAACTTCCTAAACCATGACCAACTTTGAGCCCTCTATATAATGGAAATTCAGAGATTGCACAAGAGGAGGAGATATCATCATTTAATTCAGAACCATAGAGGATATTCAACACAGAAAAAAAGAATGATTTACCTCTCAATCATCTCATTCTGGAACGGGCAGAAGAATCACCACAAAAACCAGGAAAAGCTCTCTCATCTCATCTCATCTTCATCCTCATTCTTCAACTTCCAAAAGAATCAATAAAAATACCTGAACAAATATCTCTATCTCTCTGCAATCTTCTTGGATCCTTTCTCCATAACTGTCCCTCAATCGCATCTTCACAGTTCTTCAGTCATCATCTCACAACTTCAACCTCCACCATTTTCTCCGAACCTTACTCACATCACTCCATCGCCAATACTCCCCATTCTCTTCTTCAACACAAAAAAACATCATCATCTTTGTTCTCTACACTACAACATGCAACAATAATGAATTCAAAAAACACAAAAGAGAAAAGTTGAATAGAAGAAGATGATCAACGCCACAACAACGCAGAGCACACAGAGAAACAGAAGAAGAATAATAAAGTGAAGAATTCACCTCTGGTTTTCTTGGAATACCAGCATCGCTGAAGAACCACCGGAATCCTTTGGTAAGTAATCTTGGGAACTCATTCGATCTTTGATCTCCTCATATCTCTGTATAGCCTAGAGTATGTAGATTCAAAATCGCGGCGAATTCGTACACGGCCTTGTCCATCTTTTTGCACTTAGGTTTAGATTCAGTTTTACTGAAGAGATATGGAATAAGAACACGGGAGAGACGAAGAGAAGAGAAGCAGGGATATGATGTGGTGTTGTCCGGCGGTTCTGATGCTGAAAAGAGCGATGCCATGGTTGCGAGGTTGAGAGAACGACGCAGTGATGAGAAGAAGAGAGTGAGACGGAGCAACTCAGGCGAAGGTCGGCGGCACCGCTGCTGTTCACAAGTGGAGAAGAAGAGAACACCTCTCTCTTTTACCCTAACCCCTTTTTCAACTTTCCTATATTTTATTTTTTAGTTTTAATTGTTTTTTTGTTTTATTTTTTCTTTTTGAATCATATTATTACATGTTTTATTTTTTTTATTATCATTTCAACAAACAAATATAATAATATGATTAATAATAAAATTAAGAATGATTAATATGGGCCAAACTAATCAATTCTTGGACTATGATTATTTTTATTTTTCTTGCTGATTGTGTCCATTTTTGATGGGGCCTAATGTCATTGTATTTTTTGCAGCACATAGTGAATTTAGTTCGCACCTCCTGAGATCTTATTTCCCATACTCATTTCGATTGCGATTAATTTTGGCGATTTATTTTCTTTGGCAATATTGGTAAATAAAAGAGACTTGAGTGAGGAGTTTCATGAAGTTTCAAAGCTAGCTAAGAGCATAATTTTCAATCATTCGCTCAAGGAAGCTTTGATAGAATTCTCTTATGGCTTGCATGGTTATGAAGAGGCGACAGACCTTCCCCGTTCGGTATCGTCACAACTCTATTTTTACTCCTGCACTTTACTACTTTCTAGGTAGAATTCCCTCAAGATTCTAACTTTAGGTCTAATACACGATAACATTAGATTAAAAAATAGGCTAGTCTTCCTGTGACTTTCGTCTTCCTGTGACTTTCGTCTTCCTGTTACTTTCGTCTTCCTGTGACTTTCGTCTTCCTGTGACTTTCGTCTTCCTGTGACTTTCGTTTTCCTGTGACTTTCGTCTTCCTGTGACTTTCTTCTTCCTGTGACTTTCGTCTTCCTGTGACTTTTATCTTCCTGTGACTTTCGTCTTCCTGTGACTTTCGTCTTCCTGTGACTTTCGTGTTCCTGTGACTTTCGTCTTCCTGTGACTTTCGTCTTCCTGTGACTTTCGTCTTCCTGTGACTTTCTTTCCTCCTTTGCATATGCAATTAAAACAAAAACTTATTTTTCCTTTCAAAATTCAAAACACAAAAAACTATTGATGAGAATCATGCTTTTGCTTAGTACGAGAAATGATAAGCGGGTCTCTTCTCGATCTTATTGTTCTTCATCTCAAGCATAGGTGTGGTTCAATTCTCAAAGACTCCTTTCATGGCTAAGTAGAAAAAATGGCTAATATCTCTCTCTTGAGGTCAATCAGTCATCATCTACAACAAAAATACAAAACAAAATCAAATCTTTCATGCGCTCGAGCACCTTTCGTTAGAAAAAACCTTTTCAGATAAGGACACAATTAATTTACTTCTGTTCCAACGCATAAGTCTCCAAAGGTCGAGTTGCGGCAGAAGGCGGAATTAACTTCGTCCACAAAAAACATCTATAACAAAATATAAACCAACTCAAATCTTTTGTGCGCTCGAGCACCTTTTCTTTTAAACTCTTTGCAGGAAAGGACGTGATTAATTTACTTCTGTGCCAACGCATAAGTCTCCAAAGGTCGAGCTGCGGCAGAAGGCGGAATTAACTTCGTCCAAAAAAAACACAAAACAAACAAAAACATATGAGCTGAACTACGGTAGCTCTGATTCCTCAAAACGGATACGTAGGCATTGGGGTAGGGCCCAAGTGAGCATAATTTTATTTTCCCTACATTCTTTTCTCCTTTCTTTTGCATGCATTCCCTTCAGTAGTATAGTAGACAGTAAGCATAGATGAAACACACCCATAAGATAGATAACGAGAGTGGATACCGTAGAGTACTACGGGCGTGTGGGGTGCTAATACCTTCCCCTCGCGTAACAGACTCCCTTACCCGATCTCTCGGTCGCAAGACCGTGACTTCTCCCTTCTCAGGTTTTCTCGATGTTTACCTTTCCCTACATGTGGGATAAAAGACGTTCGATGGCGACTTCATTGTTTGATGATTTTCAGCCGGTTGTTTCAGCTGGCGACTCCACTAGGGACAGGTAGACCAAATGCTGGTCCATCCCGGAGTCACTCCTAGCTCTTGCTTTCTTTTCTTTGGGTGTCTATTTTTATGCTTTCAGTTTACTCATTTGTACATGTTTTCCTGAGCATAAGTTTGCATTGCATTTTATTGCTTTCCCTATTTGTTATCTATTATGCTAGACTCTGTTTTCCATGTTGGGTGGGGATGTTACTATTGAGGTAAAAGGCCCAGTACCCAGGCCAGAGTGCACTAGGACACCTAGGAATATAGTGGGGGCATGACGGCTATAGGACATGGTCCGATTAGTGCAGTCATGTCATATACCACGCTCGGAGGAGGTTCAATTGAAAGTACTTTCATCGTGCACGTCTGTGTTGCGATGATTTTACTTTCAGGCGGACCCGTGATTTTCGAGTTACCATTATCTCACCCTGACCTAGTCTTCACACGTGAATGGGGAGGGATTTATCATTACAGGTACAGTTGGTGACTATGTTCAAATGGTTACGCGTGCTAAGTTGGTGACTATGTTCTGATAGTGACTGTTGTTCTGTTGGTGACTATATGGGTCTCAGATTTTTTTTTTCTGGATTCGGTATTCAGGATGGTTATCTAGTTATGTTCCGGACCTTTGATCCTGATATATTTTACTTGGTCAGAGATTATACAACCGTTAATCATGGTACTTAGTTCCATTGTATGCTGAATTTGGTTCTGAACCTTTGATCCTGTGATATCCATATTATTCAGCAGATTTATACAGCAGTTATCCAGAGGATTGTACAATTGTTATGCTGAACTTTTGAACTTATGTCATTGCACCTTGCATCATAACATGTTTATTTTACACAAAAAAAGGAAAGGTGAAAGATTATAAAATGAAAATGTTTGAACATGGAATTGCATACGCTCATTCACCTCATGCATCCATAGCAGGTACTCCGAAGGTATTCATAAATGGGGAATCCTTATTCAGACTCAGTATTTTCTTTTCAGAGCTGCAAATCTTGACTTCTCGTCGCTTCGTGGTCAGATTCAAGATATGGAACAACTTCGTGGGGAATTGGACGAGATGAAAGAACAGATGGGATTCGTGGTACTAGACATGCAGGATTTGGTCCGTGGACAAGAACTCCTGAAAGAAGAGAACACTCAGTTGAAGACTCAATTGAATTTGGTTATGGAAATTTTGGGGACAATGTTGAAGAAAGAAGATGTTTCTATGCCTGCCACAAAAGGAGTTACCATTCCTCCCCATAACCTGAGGACTCTTGTAGGTCAGGGAGTATCTCCTCCACAACCGTGCATTCCAGGATCCTCCCATCCGCAACAAGTTGTCACTTCCCGAGAAGACCCAAAAAGAAAAGTCCGTCAGCAGAGGCCAAAATAGCCTGAACGAAAATTTGATCCTATTCCAATGTTGTATGCACAATTGCTTCCTCCCCTGCTAGAATTACATTTGGTTAAACTCCGAATTTTCACTACACATGAAAAACTCCCTCATGGCTTTGACGAAAATGCTAGGTGCGATTTTCATTCTAGGACACCTGGTCATGATACTGAAGATTGCGTAGCTTTTAAGCACCAAGTCCAGGACTTGCTTGATGCAGGGACAATTCTCTTCACTCCCGAAGGTCTGAGTGTGCAAATCAATCTTATGCCAACCACTAAAAAGAATAGGGCTACGCCTTCTCCTCTTCAAAGTTCTATCTCACGATCGGAATCACGTCATCCACAACCCATAATCCCGGAAAACTCTCACCAGCAGTCGTTTGTAAGTTGTGGAAATCGGTTGGTTAATCAAAACCAGAATGTTCCTCGTATTCACTTGGCTCAGTGTGCTACTCGGCAACAAACCTATCAACAAAGACATACGCAACAAGGTAAACAAAAGGATAAGAAGCCTAAGAGGGTGTTCGACATTGTTCCTTTGACTTATGGTCAGCTGTTCTCTCAGTTACTCAAGCTTTCCTTGGTGGAACCCAAGCCACTGAAGCATGTCATTCCTCCTTGTTCTATGGATTCCAATCCTAATGTGCAGTGTGATTACCATGCTGGGGCACTAGGTCATTCCATTGAAGACTGTTGGGCTTTCAAAGAAAATGTGCAAGACCTGCTTGATGCAAAGGCTATCAATTTCGGGCCAGTCAGTTAAATTTGAGGTCTCCTTCGACTTAGTAAATGTCAAGATTGCCAGATCATCATCTGAAGCAACAAGTCCATACCGAGACTGGTCTCCTCAACATAGTAATTTCTAGTTTCATTTTCAATTCTCATTTTTAATATTTCTTGCTTTGGTTCAGTACTTTCTTGTATGCAAAACTTGTTGATTCTTGAATATTAATCATAATGCATTGAATATGTTTGTCTTGAATTAATCCATTTGTATTCACTCATTAATGTTTTTTTTCTTTAATTTTTGATACTTAACTCTTGTTAAATAAAAAAACCTCTGAAGGGAGGATGATGAGTAATATACCAAAAATTTCAAACGGTGTGCTTTTGAGTAGGACCCTGCTGACGATGTACAGGCCTTGTTTCAAATTCCCAAACACCGGAGATATAAGGGAGATAGACCCTTGTCAACCCCTTTGAGCCTTGAAGTAGGAGTTTCTTTGCTTTTCAGAAAAACCCTCGCATTTAACCCGGGGCAGGGTAGATTTCAGTTAATCTGATTGGGCATTCAAAACTCATTAAAAGTGCACACTAAAGGATACAACAAAGGTTATCCTTCAGAAGGTTGAGAAAGAACAAAACCACAGTGGTTAAACTCTTATATATCAGCAGTGTGCATCAATGATAATGATATCCTAATAGATATCTCTCGCACATCGAAAAGTCAAAAGGTGACGATACCATAATGGCTATTTCCCGTCAACCAAACAGCAAGGCAGTCACACCTTTTTCAACAAATCAAATAATGACTCAAAATCACACGACTGGGTCAAACTAAAAGAAATAGTAAAAGAAAGAGACAAAAAGCCTTGCTAAGTCAAAACTTGAAAAACAAGTCGCTTAGGCAAAAGTTAGGGTATCCCGCTGGACTTCAAAATCAAATTCAAGAGGAATTTGTCCAGGCAAAAGTTAGGGAATACAAAAAGAAAGCGAAAAGCGCGAAAATAGAAAAAGGGGATTACCAAATAAAGATTCTCCACAAAAAATAAAGTCGTGTGATCAAAATACCAATAATGAAAAGGTGAGTGAATGCCATATCCTTCTCAACCATGGTAAACTCTTTTGAGGGATGAGTGCTCGTATTAGTTTAACTGAATTTAGGATTGGAGAACATCATGGAGAATGGGTGGGCACCAAATATTTTGAGCCTTAAATCCGTTTTTTTTTAAACCATGAACCAGGCCACGTTAAAACCCTGAAAAGTCCTAACTGAAGCAAGGGTTAATTCGAAAGCACACTGTAACAAGGAATACGGTAATCTGACTCCTAGGAAGGCTTGCAAAAACTTTTGAGTTGGTATCACTCTATCTTTTTACTATCTTTCGTGCAAATTTTTGATGTTTCAAAATATTTTTTTATATAAATCTTTTAACTTCAAGACAAACATGAGCTTTGCATTACAATTATCATTCTTATAATAAACATTCTTTGCATATGAGCAAGTGCTTAAATATCGAGTAAGTTTGCATAATGAGCAACAGATGAGAATTTAATTATCTCAAAGGACAAATTGCTTCAGGACACCGTTTAAAGGTAAATCATTTGTGGGAATGGTCTTAACCTGGGGCAAATCTTCTATCGACTCCGTCGAGTAAAAGAATACCAGTTTGAGAAATGATCTGATGTAGATTGTAAAAGTTGGTCGCCCAAAGTTTCTGGTAAGCAGTGGTGCATTACTTTCAGTTGGTCCCAAGGGACATATCTCTTCAAGTATCTGATTAGAGATTGAAGCAGTTCAAGTCGAGGAGAATGGTTGTGAGGTAACCTATATTCAAGAGCCGACCACTCTAAGGTTACGTTGCCTTCGAAAATACTCAAATTTCTCATCCACCTGTGAGCATGAGGTAAAGGAAAAGGTTTGTCGAGATTCTGTTAAGTAAGGGGAAGGTGTGTAGAATATTCCGTCGAGTAGGTATTCAGCCAATCTAGGGCATTCAAGTCGGGATTTCATCCCTCAAAGGACAGTCAAACTCGGGCAATTATGTCGAGATTTGATAAATCTCTCTAAGAATTCGTTGATTAGGGGAGAATCTTTTTATAATTCAGAGATGCACGAGAATTCAATCAAGCATTGTTAGAGTTATTTCCAACTTTGGTCAGCCATGGGCAGTATTCTGAAATTCATAACACTGGGGCAGTTTATCTTGGTGGTATAAATCTCAAAAAGTCCTCTCGAGGCAATTTTTCTGCAAAAGCCTTACAGACTGGGGCAAGAATTCATGTAAGGGCTTTCTCTCTTCTTGAGTGGTTGATCAGATCACATCCATGTATAGGCTAAACGACCTATGAATTTGAAAATCATGCCGAGAAGTTAAGATTGTTATCTTCAACTTATCAGAGACTCAAGACCATTTACTGACATCCTTTGTCCTAAGTCAAGGTTATTACCCCCAGTTAAAGTTTGGATTATTATCCACAGTAGGACATGAGTAGTAACGCAAAGATTATTTGGGTTTGTTTACTCGAACAAGACTCGATGGGAACATTTCTTCCTAGGGGGATGCCTCCTCCCAGTAAAAGACCTTTTGCTACTTGACATAAACCTATCTACCAGGGGGTTTCTTTTCTAAGATATTTTCTCCCCAGTGAAGTATCCTCGTTTCTCTGCAGGAGGAGAATGTTCTTTCTCCCCGGAAATATAGAAGTTGTTTAAAGTCTAGTTGACCCCTTTTTCATTGGACTGCAATTTATTTTTGCAGCATCTCCTCTAAAGTCCACTTTTCAGTGGCATTCCTCCTCAGAGTTGACGTGATGAAGTTGTAATCTTGCATCACTTTTTTTTTACCCATCGATTGGTGGTTCAAATTTCTTATTCATCAGTGAAGTTTTCCATTCCACGCATGGGGCATATTGCCACAATTTTCTATTTTGCAAGTATTGTTGGTCTTTTATGACAAGAAGCATACCAGCAAGTGAATCAAGAAAGGTCTGCATGTGACCAACATGAGGATTTCTGTAGAACGGGATTCAATCTCCCGAGTAAATGCTCACTTCTTCTCAAGACAGAATCATGTATCCCCAATAAGGGCGTACTCTCTCCCAGACATAAATCCTTATCTCCATTAAAAGTATGTCTGTGCGTAATCCCCACTGAAGTCAGTACTCTCAATGAGAGTTTGTTTAAGAGTTTGTCCCTCCCATAAGACTTATCTCTGAATAAATGCATTTCAATAAGTTTTATATAAACTTCTTCTTCAGCATAGTCGACTCAGCTTCGATAAATCCTGAAAAGATCATTTCATTGGATTGTAGACCTTTGTTATATCCTCTCGAAGTCAGTACCATATATCTCCGTGGTAGGTATTTATCTCCCTAGGGAGGTTGCTGGTCATCGTCTCTCTGAAGTTCGTATCTTTTCTCCCTAGGGAAGTTTTGCCCAAGTCAGGTTTTCTTGAAGAGATGTTTGATTAACATGTTTGTTATGCCCAGCAGAGCAGGTCTCCTATATTTTTTCTGGGGCAGAGTACATGGACAAATGCCGTTTAAAATTCTTTTATCCCAGTGATGGGATATGGATGAAATATTTCCTCGGTAGAGTTCCAAACCTCAAGCTTATGGTTCAAAGATGACCTTCTCTTCCTCAAGTGAAGATTGTTACCCTCGATAGTAGTATCCTCTGTGTGGCCTGGGTAGATTCATTTTATTGAAAGAAAAAAAAAACAAAAAAAAACAAAAAAAATTTGCGATTCCCCAATCAAAGTCACTTCTATCGAAGACTTACATCGGAAGGTCCCAATTCCCAGCAAGATTCTCTTTATCCTTGGAAAGAGATGTTGGATTTTTCCTTAAGAAGTTGGGAGTTGGATCAGAGTTCGAAAATTTCCCTGAACTGCAATTTATTTTTGCAGTATTTTCCCCAGTGAAGCGAGTTTTCATTCCCTAATGGAGCATGCTTTCTAGAACAAGTGTCATCTTCTCCCCAGTATGGTGCACATGGGAGCACCAATTTTAACTCCTTCATCCCGGAATATGAAAGATTTTGTTGAGATGTCAGCGGTGGAGTTTCTGTCCTAGGATGTTTTGGTTCTTCCCCAAGTGAAGATTTTTATCCCCCGACGTTGTTATCCCTAGTGTGGTCTGAGTAGAATTCTATTTATTTAAGAATTTCTATACTCCCCAGTAGAAGCTATCTCCGTAAAGAAGTTCTGCGCAAGAGAAAGCTTCCATCCCCAGCGAAGCTCTCCCCGTTCTAACAGAAGATAAAGTATCTATCCCCTAGGAATTTGGAAGTTTGATCAGAATTCAAGATTTTCTCTCAAACTGCAATTTATTTTTTGCAGTATTACTACCCAGGAAGTTATTTCTTCAATGTTATCAATCGTTCGAGGTTGATGGTTTCGAATCTCGATTTCCTACTGAAGTTCATATTGCATGTTCTCTACAGAAGATTAGATGTGCAAGAATAATCATTTGAAAGTTCATTGTCTTCCCAACATCCGATTATTGATGTGGTCTCCCCAGTGCATTACTAAACATGCATCATTACATTGCATCATCACATCGCATCTACTAAAATGCATATAATTTCCATTGCATGGAGCATTATGCTATAAAAAATTCAAACATGCATAAGTATAAGCCAATTATGTCCACTTGTGGTAACCAGATTGTTATGCGCTCAGATTTGATTTATCTCCATAACAAGCCTAAGGGTGACTCTATTATGTTTCCCCAGCGGGGTTTGTTTTGATTCACCATCAGTCGGGTCTTTGGTATTCCTCCATCTCCCCAGTAAGTTTGTGGTTTGCGCTTGCCTTTGCAAGCCTTTGGTTATTTTACCCGTGTTCGCTTTGCTGTTAGAGTGCGAGTAAGAGTCTGCGTATAGCCTTTCTAATTTCTCAAGTATTTGAGTGTCCATACTTGGTGTGTAGTAATTCAGATGATTGCCACTCTTGAAGAATTATACCCCGCCTTTGGCCTGAGGGATTTTTTAGTTCTTACGTATTTGCAACCTATCGAAAGCCTAACATGTTTTTCTTTGTTAGAGTCTGCTTGGACCAGTCCCTTTCTCTTGCAGAATTCACATTCGATCGGTGCTCTTTGAAGGTCCTGCTTAGTCGGTTCCTTGTTTTGGTTTATCCACGTTAATCGGGTCCTCCTTTCGTTAGCCTAGATAATCTTTTATGTTAAGAGTCTTTTAGTGTCTCTTCAAAGTCTAGTTGTCTAGCATCCTTATTTAGGCGAATGCGCCCTTTTTATTGGGGCTTTCTTCGGTTAGTCTCGTTCCTGTGTTCACTAGAAATTCTAAACATTTGTTTCTTGATGATCAACTTCGCTCTTGTGTATCTAACTCTGACCAGACATGCATACCTGTATCTTTCAAAACCCTGCTTCGGCTGGTATCTTTTGTCAAAGTCCCGCTTCGGATGGTGTCATTTCTTTTAAATCCACCTTCGATTGACATCATTTGTCCAGAGTCTCATTCGTTTGGTCTCCTTCCTCAGTAAGTCCGCCTTCGATTGGTGTTTATTTGCAAGAGCTTTCTTCGGTCTGTCTCTTTCGTACGTATCCGATACCAACCACGGATATGTATTTTCGATACATGTTTCATATGTCTGCTACCAACCTCAGACATATGTTCTATGTATCTTTGATATCTATTTTGTGCGTATCTGATACCGACCACGGATATGTATCTTTGATATCTCTTTTGTGCGTATCTGATACCGACCACGGATATGTATCTTTGATATCTCTTTTGTATGTATCTGATACCGACCACGGATATGTATCTCTGATGTCTCTTTTGTGCGTATCCGATACCGACCATGGATGTGTATCTTTGATATCTCTCTTGTGCGTATCTGATGCCGACCACGGATATGTATCTTTTCTATATCTTTTGTGCATCCGCTACCAACCCCGGATATGTGTCTCTGATATTTTTTTCGTATGTCTACTACAGGCTTCAGGCATATATCTTTTGATACCTTTCTTACAGGTGTTTGTTACTAAATCCCAACAGATGTTCCTTGATAACCAAGTTATTCTGCTGTGTATCAAACTCTGGTTAAACATATATTTAACCCCGATAACCCATGAAATCCAAAAAGCAAAATAATATAATAAAAATAGATTCCGAAAAAGAAAAATAATAATACCTGACTGACTCCGGGGCGCAAATTTTTGGGTCCTTTTAAGTATTTAATCTTCTTCCACCTTGAAAGTTCGAAAGGCTGGCGCCAATCTCACCTTCAGGTTGAAGACGATTAAATAGGGGCAGCTGTTGCACCCCAAAATTTACCCTCCTAATTTCCTTTATTTTGGCTTAAACTTTTGCATTCATCTGCATCTTTTTCATTAGGTCACTAACATGGCCTACATTTCATTCAATATAGCTCTGAGGTTCAAAGTTCAGTGGTTGTGCGATACTAGGGTTTCATAGTGGTTAAGGCGCTCATATCCAATAAAGGACTTCCTCTCCCTCAAGCAGCAAGGCTATTATCTTCTGATAAACAACCGATTGTAGGTCATTCTGGTCAAGAACTCTAGGACGTGACCTAGCATATGTGGGCTTCGAATCATGACGTCCTTTCCTATAAGTATGCTTGTCATTTGATTAGGATTAATGACTGTGACATGACAATTGTCTACTCCTTAGTTAATTAAATTAGGTTTTGTTGAATCATGGTTCAAAGATGTTTTATCCGGATATTTCTCTGTGCGTCTGAACGAGGAATCAAGATTGTGAGGGTTTCACATCAAGGGAATTCTTCTGTGATTCAGACTTTATCATCCATCTGTAAGATGTTCCTTGTGACACTAATCTCAAGTTGAAATAACCGATCGCTAAGGGCTGAGGATTGAATTGTGAAGCGTGGTTCATGTCCTAAGATATGAATTCATAGATTTCTCCTTAACCAAGGCCATCATTGTCCTCATCATTGTCATTTGTTATCTGCGATGTGAGTAGGTTTGGATTGAATCGTAGGATGAGGCATGATGCAAAAGGGCAAGGTTGTGAATTTTTTAGGATCAAGATCTTATTGGCTATTCAAATTATTTGTCATTCAAGATTGAAGTTAGGAGTTCATTGAGAATGCAAGTGTGATTTGGATTTGAAGTTTGATTTGAGTTCAAGATGTTCGAAAGTATTTGGTTGAATTAAAGTCGGCAAAGAGCCTTAAGTATTGGTCATATGGCTTTCTTGGAAGGTAAAATACAGACTGCAAGGTCTTATTTCAAGTCGGAGTTCATCCATATTATAAAGATGTTCATCGTTATTTCAGATTCAAGTTCACAATGCGTTCAAACATTTATTCAAGAAAATACTATCCAATTCCATTCAATTTCATTCTCATTCATAGTTCAAGAAAATACTATCCAATTCCATTCAATTTCATTCAATTGTAACAACACCCCACAAGAAAATTTGATGCTTTCATGTCTTCAAGCATTTTTCAAGACTTTGTCATTTAAACTCCGTCCTTAAAATTCATCATCCAACATTTCAAGCTCAAAGGTCATTTACAATTCACACTATAAATTTCAAGTTCATCCAAACCAAACATTCATTATAAAATCATTACAATCTCATTACACCAATATTCTACAAAGAAAAAAAAACTGTTACAAAATACACTTGAACAAAATTCTTTAGTCCTAAAGGTGCTAAAATTCCATGAGTAAGCTTCTAATTCCATGCCATGCCAAAGTTCTTCATCTTCAGTTCATGACTTGCACATTCATACAAAAAAAATCCAAGTCAATACAAGCAATCATGCCAAAATATCCTATGTTCATACAAATTACTCGACACATGAA
Source organism: Vicia faba (assembly GCA_948472305.1). NCBI lineage: Eukaryota > Viridiplantae > Streptophyta > Magnoliopsida > Fabales > Fabaceae > Vicia > Vicia faba. The sequence continues at coordinate 1,566,644,563 of OX451737.1, read as the reverse complement.
AAACCATTAATTAACCCAAACCAAATGCTAAACACATATATGGAACAACCTGCATACCTTAACTTTGACAGATGCTTTTGTGGTGGGTGAGAAGGAGGCTATTATGTTGCCTCGTGAAGATCCGGGTTCGTGTTCAACTCAGCTTTTGAATGTGAAACAAGAACCTCATGAACAGAGAGGACCAAATCTACCTTCTACGCCAGTAGATCTTTCTTTTCATATAGGTCTTACTGGTGCATAATCAGTTAGGAACATTCCAGCTTCTTCAAGAGTGGAGGCTGGTGATCATAGTTTGGAAAGTTTGGAGGTTCGTCCTCCTCTAAAACCACAACCTTCCGGCACTATTAAGGCTAAGAGCGAGGATAATCATGAGAAGTTAGGTGGCTGTTCCACTTCTAATGTAGCAGATAATGCAAGAACTATTAATGGAAATGTCTCGTGTGGTCCAAACAATTACCGTCAAAAAGGTCCTCGTATTGCAAAGGCTGTACGTCGTATCAACTGCAACGTTGAGCCTTTGGAATTTGGAATTGTATTTTCTGGAAAGTCATGGTGCAGCAGTCAGGCTATTTTTCCAAAGGGATTTAGAAGCTGTGTTCGATAAATAAATATCTTAGATCCGTGCAGTACATGCTACTATATTTCAGAAATTCTTGATGCTGGACGCGGTTCGCCTCTATTTATGGTTTCCTTGGAAAATAGTCCAAATGAGGTCTTCATTCATATGTCTGCAAAAAAATGCTGGGATCTGGTTAGAGAAGTTGTGAGTCTTTTAGATAAGAAAATACAAGAAATGAAGTTAATGACAAATGCGATAAGAAGATTGGAAGGGCAAGAAGATCTCCGAGCCAGTCAAACAAGTTCGAAGAGACTGGTTGTGAATGGCAAGGCAGACTATGACTATGACTTGAAATGGTTAGCAGATACATATGATGCTTTATGATATTATGTACATGTATGCAAAAGTAAGCAAGTGTATATACAGACAGTCATATTCATACAAAGCAAACAATTCCTTAGGTTTAGGCTTGCATGGGGTTCATAGGTAAGTACCCTCTTGAAGTTAGTTGGCTCAAAACTTGTCCTATAAATAGTAACCGGGTTCTAAGGAGCTCAATATCATTGGATTGTTTTCTATGTTCATTGTTTTGATTTAGCCACTTAACTGGCGACCAAAATATTCCAAGAAAACAACCCTCATTGAGTGTAGTATCGAGTATCTACCAACTTCGGACTGCACCAAAGTCGGTCATCTCACTACTCCTAAAAAGGACAAGATGGTCAAGTAATGTTCTAAGGTCAATTGATGCTTCACGACACCACGCGACGGCCCCGTATATTCCTTGACTTGACTCAAGGGTTACCGGTACTCACCAAAGTGCCACATCAACGTAGCTACTGCTTCAACCATGTTGGTATACCCTGCACAGTTCCCCCACAGTTTGTTGCTACTTCTAAAGGGTATCCCCAGATCCGGGTTAGGATCTATAGAACACCAATACAAACCCACAAAATTTAAAGCATACAAAGCATACAATTGAAAACACAAGTGATCTAATCCTAAGGTACACCTCACTTATTTAATCAATTCCCCAGCAGAGTCGCCAGTTCTATGATCGGTGGGAACGAGAACTGACTGTTTTTGGAATGCTGGTTCGCGTTTGCGTTTGTTTTTGCAAAGTGTCGCGGTAAGCAAGAGTCGCCACCGTCTTTTATTTTATCCAACAAGGAAAGGACAAAAGCACAGAAAAATTCCTTTTCGAGATGTTTCTCGGGTTCAGGAGGTAGATTATAGAAAGGGAAGGTGTTAGCACCCTTTCTATCCATGGTTATCCACGGGCTCTTAGGTACTTGCTCATTGTGTTTTCAAAAGTTTTGCTCTTCTTGTGTTTGTGGGTTTTGAAAAAGTTTTTTGTTTGAAAACCTCGATTTAACTCTTGTTTTTGTCCTCAAGAGTGTACGAAGCGTTTTTGAAAACTTTGTTTGAAAAGTGTAAGTGCGAAAAATTTGTTTTGTTTTGAAAGAGCAAGTACCTGAGAACCTCTACCTACTCAAAAGGGAATTAAACTGTGCAAATGTCCTTTAGACAGTGCTATCCCACTATTGAGGAGTAGGTAGCACCGTCGTTGGAGTTTTCGGGTCAATTCGATTAAGGGACATGTGGTCACTAAAGCAATGTTAGGACGCCTTAGCGGTAACCCTAACGTCTTAGATCATTTTATCCGAGGCAACTGTTTTGAGGCAACTTATGATCTTTGGACAAGAGGGCGACCTCTAAAACTTCCTATACTCAATGACCACGTTCGAGGCAACCAAGTGAGGCGTACCCTAGGAGTGGCATGTGCAAATGTGTCAATTTTCAGTTATGTTATCTTTGTACATGTTATGGTGAGCTACGGTTGATTTTAAGTTAAGATAGATCTTGTCATGCATAGCCTATTATTCATACATCTAGCAGTTAAGGGTTGCGGAAAATAAAACTAAGCTATTACAAGGCGTCAGGTATTTACATCGCCAAAAACAAACCCTTGAAAAGTAAATGCGGAAAAGTAAATAAAAGCGATAAAATAAATGAATAAAGTCCTAAGTCCAAAACTATTACATCCTCGAAGCAGTTACATTATTGGATAAAAATAATACGCGTGCGAGAAAATTAAATCGGAGCATCTTTAGGGTTTTGACCCCTTTTTAGGAAAGAAAGAGATTTTTTTTTTGGGTTTTTAGAATATTTAAGGAAATAAAAATAAAAATGATTAAAATTGTTAAAAACCTAATATTCTAATTAATTTTACATTATTGCAAAAAATATTAAAATTATACCTAATTAAAAACTAAATTAATTGGTTAATATTTATTTACAAAAGTAATGAAATTAATAAAAATAATATTTTTTGTGTTTTCTGATTTTTTTATAAAAAATGTTAATTGGTTAATTTATTAATTAAGATAATAACAAAAATAGAAATAGAAAAATAATAAAAAGAAAATAAAAAGAAGAACACACTCAGGGGGGTGTTGGGCTTAATTTGGTGGGGAGATTAGCAAAGATCAAGCCGAATTGTGAGCAGCCTCGTTGACCCTTTCCATCCAATGTGCGCCTTTGACTTGAGAGTATGGTGAGGACCCAATTCTGGCCATTGGATCTGGTCCACAATCCATCTGGATGAGATTTGGATGAGGGTGTACGATGCACTGCAAAGCCTGAAACGCGTGCAATTACCTGGAGAAAAATAAGACAAATAATATTGGGGGACCTGGGATTCGAACCCAGGTCCCAAGGGACTTTGCAGCAACGCCTTTACCAACTGAGATGTGATACGCTTTTGTTAAATGGATAAGTAGAGAACATTATATGCCAAGACAATCAATATACTGTAAACAAAAAATAAAGCGCGCGAGTTTTAAAAGGACGAATGGGAGGGCGACGTTTGGTCGTCTTCTCCAAAAACTCTGGTTATTTACCTGCGGATTTTTATCCGCAGGAAGATTCATAGTGTTGTACCCCAAAATTTGCCCTCTCTTTCTTCAAGAAATCATCTTGGATTTTCAGAGTCCCTCTGAGACAAATCCAAATCCTAAATCGTCATTTTTGCCCAAGCAAACTGCTTACAAGAGCAAGATGATCACACAAGCTCTAAAGACAACACTTTTAGCTTGAGAAAAATAAAATTCTAAGTACTTGGAATTTTTCTCTAAAAAATGAGTGTTTAAGAAAAAATCGACGCTTCAGAACTTCTGGACTAATTCCAGATAGAAACGGTCAGAAGTTGCAAGCTTGGCTCAGCGCAGTCAGAAGTTGGCTCTTCAGCAGCTACATCAGCTCAATCAGAAGTTGTAAACGTGGTTCAATATGTAAGCCTTAGACAGAACATGACTCTTTCAGTAGTTACGCAAGCTCAACCAGAATTTGCTAAAGGAATGCAAAAGAAGCAAGGAAGTCTGAAGGCTCTTTCAGAACATGCTAAAATCAGAAGATGAAAAGGTCAGAAGAGTGGGTGTTACACTGATAGAGAATCTCTAAGCCCAGGAGGTCCAGAAGCAAATCCAAGGAACGTATCAGAAAATCAGGAGAATCCCCAGAACTTACTAAGACAACAGGAAGCCAAGGCCAGAGCATGGTTTACGCTGTTCTTGTTGAAGCAGAACTGCTGGTTCAAAGTTTGGTTTCCATTACCAGAATATTGATGTTGATAAGTCTTATCACCATTTAATGCTCATTAATGCTTCCAACCACTCCTGAACATTCATCCAAGTAATCCCTTCACGTGTGGCTTGGAAAACGCCTTTATGCAGATTCTGGCATGGGTCTACACGCCACCGCCCACTTAAGAGGTCACTTCACTCCAATCCACGCCTGCTGCTGCAGCCTAGGCTGAAGGCTATCTGTTATCACAACTTCCCAGGAATTTCTGTCAAAGAACAATTCAAACTCTGTTGGCGCTTTAATGTTCAAGACACCCACAAGAACTTTGCCTATAAATAGAGAGTCATTGTCCACTGAAAAAGGGCGTTCAAGAAACAGAAAAATTGCTAAGAGAAAAATAGAAATCTTTAGCAAGATAGTGTTGTGAAACTCTGCCAAAATCTCTAGTGTTTCATAACTTTGAATTTCTCACCTTCAAACTTTATCCAATACCCAGTTTTCTGTATGAACTAAAAAACCCTTTTCAAACTTCTGACCCTATATACGCATACACCTTCACCTACCCTTTTCAAAAAGAATCTGTCCAGAATACCATCAGAGCCAAAAGCTAGCTTTCATCCACAATTTTTTTCCAACAGCCAGGTAAGCACCTGCTGACCTTCATCACGCTGCTAAGCATCATCAGTTGTGCATGCTCAAATAAACAAATAATGTAAATATCATGTTGTTGCTGTTTGTATTCTGAGGATTTTTATACCTCAGAACATTCTGAGCCAGTGTAGAACCTGCCTGTGACCTTGTTGGTCCTGCCCTCTGAAACACTTTGACATTTGCTGGAGCTGTTCTAAATATGTTTCCTGTTTTGTGGAATAATAACGAAATTGCAGATGTTCTGATTAGTACAGGGAAAAGCCAAGTGCTGACTTTGACGTTAGTACATCTGAAGCCTGTTTTGCTGTCAATAATATCAGAGCCTCTGAGAGTTATTGTCTTTCCAGCAGAATCAGAACTTCTGAGTTCTCCATTAACAAACTTCTGTTTTGCAGCACAGGGGGGTCAGAACTTCTGATTTCCCCACTAACAGGTTTCTGTTTTGCAGGTGCCAGGGTCAGAAGTTCTGACTCATACAGTTTAACCAGGAGGTTGATCATCTGGTAGCGGATCTGAGTCAGAACTTCTGATGACCTCTCAGCAGCGCGCTGGCTCCCTCTCTCTTTCTCTCTATCTTGTTTTTTTGCTATTTTCCTTTTTGTCTATTTTTCTCGTTGAACCCCGCATGTACAAATGTGTATCCCCACTCCCTAATTGTTGTAATAGCGTAGGATTTTATATTTCCTCTTTTTATTGCTAGTAATTAGGATATGTATGGCAAGATAAAATAAATGAAATAGAAAATCCTAATTCAAGGGAAAAACTCTTGTATGCAATAAAACACACTTGCACACTAACACCCCTAGGGTTACATCCACTTGTTGCCTTTCAGAATCGGGCCATGTTACGCATGCAAAGTATCTTAGTAAAACAAACAAAAATCAAAAGATCATAGTCCCTCGATGATGCTTTCGAAAGTTGCCTTACAAAAAATGATCTTAGTCCATTAAAAGAAATACTAAGATACTTTGCAACATTGCTATCATGGCATATATGATGACCCACGCCCGTCCCGTTCACATCCTAACACAAGATTGTCCACCAAATACAATGGTGGAACAAAATTGTTAAAAGGGTTAAAAAATAGAAAAAATCTTTGAGTAAATTTAGGGGTAGACAACTCTTAGTTACTTGATCAAACTTGCAAAAAACACTTGCCATTTTTCACAACACACTTTCAAAACAACTTTAAAAAAAAAAACATTGAAAACTTTTCAAAAGACATACACCTCTGTATACATCCCAACATGGATCATTACAAAGGTTGCCACCACGTTGGCTTCTTTTCAAAACAGTTTCAAAAAAAATCCACACATAAAGCACCATTTCAAACAATTGAAAATCAAGGCAAGTTGATCTAAGCAAGTAACTAAGAGCCCATGGATAACCATGGATAGAAAGGGTGCTAATACCTTCCCTTTCTATAATCTACTCCCCGAACCCAAGAAAACATCTCAAAGGCTTTTTGCTGTGCTTTTTAACCTTTCCTTAGGATAAAATAAAAAGTCGGTGGAGACTCTTGCTCAACCGAAACATTTGCGAAAACAAACGCAAAACCTTAAGTCAGTTCTCCCACTGTATCACAGAACTGGCGACTCTGCTGGGGATTTTTTTTAAGTGGAGTAACCTTAGGGCTTATATCACCCTTTTGCATGAATAATTGTTTGCTTTAATTGCTTTACATCTTGGCTCTTTTGTTTGGGGTCACAATCCTACACCCGGATTTGGGGAAACATTCATAGATAGCAATACGTTGTGGAAACTGTGCGGGGTATACCGACACGGTTGAAGCAATAGCTATATTAGTGCGACATATTTGTGAGTACCGGTAACCCTTGAGTTCAATCAAGGAGAGTACGGGGCCGCTGAGTGATGTCACTAAGCACTAATGACCTAGAACCTTACTTGACCATCTTGGCCTTTCATTAGGGGTAGTGAGATGACCGGCTTTGGTGCAGTCCGAAGTTGGTATATACTCGATACTACACTCATTGAGGGTTGTTTTCTTGGAATATTTTGGTTGCTAGTTAAGTGGCTAAACCAAAACAATGAACAATGAAAACAATCCAATTATATTGAGCTCCTTAGAACCCGGTTACTATTTATAGGACAGGTTTTTAAGCCAACTACACTCAAGAGGGTACTTACCTATGAAACCCCATGCAAGCCTGAAACTAGATGTTTTGTGTGAATTGCTTGTACATATGTTTGCGCATGCATCATGAACATCATAAAGCATCATATGCATTCACTAACCATTTCAAGGGTTTAGATCTTCATCTTTGTTCTTGTTTTGTAGGTCATGGAAATTCCTCGTAGGAAAACCATCCAAGTCAACCTTGTGAGAATCTCTCCTCAACTCAAAGAGCTCACATCAAGAATTCCGGAAAGCTCTCCCTTCAGTAAAAGACATGGTAGACTGCTCAGCTTAGTCAACACCAACATTGAAGAGGACATGATGAAGGTGTTGTTCCAGTTCTTTGACCCTCTTCACCACTATTTCACTTTCCCTGACTACCAGTTGGTGCCCACTTTGGAGGAATTTTCTCAACTCCTTAGAATTCCTATCCTTAATCAACTACCCCATAACGGTACGGAAAAGGAACCAAAGCCTGAAGATGTTGCTCGAGCATTACATCTACAGCCATCCGACATCAAGGGGCACTGGGAAACTAGAAGCGGTGTCAAAGGCTTCTTAGCAAAATTCTTGTTTGAGAAGGCACAAGAGTGTTGGAATTCATTGGACCTACAAGCCTTTGAAGAAATTGTGGCCCTCCTTATCTATGGTTTGGTTTTGTTCCCAAATCCCGACCAGCTCGTAGATGTCAACGCCGTCAAGATCTTCTTATCCGGAAATCCAATACCAACATTGCTTGGGGACATTCTTCACTCATTTTACACTCGAACAATGAGAAAGAGGGGTGTTCTCATGTGTTGTACTCCTCTCCTTGCACGGTGGTTTATTTCGCACCTCCCACAATCTGTCTTGAAGAATGACCAAGGCTTAAGGTGGTCACAACGATTGATGACCCTCACTCACTCTGATGTACATTGGTGTTCTCAGTCCAGAGAAAATGTCATCATCGTCGATCGTTGTGCAGAGTTCCCTAATGTTCCGTTACTTGGCATTAGGGGAGGCATTACCTACAACCCTTGTCTAGCCTTGAGACAATTTGGATATGCACGAAGAGATGGCCCTCACGACATGTTGATTCCGGACCTAGTTTTTGACTTCGACAACGATGCGCAAGGACTTCGCCAAAGATTCATCAGAGCTTGGAGGATGCCTAACAGGGTTGACAGCAAGACACTGGGGCACAAGAAATCTATCCCTCTTGAGCCTTACCTCAAGTGGGTACAAGCCCGTGCCCAGAGTCTAATGATGCCTTATCCTCATGTTCTCCCTGTGATTAAAGAGCCCGTTACGAAAGGAGAGGTTCCCTATACCATCCTATATCCTGAAATGCCTACATCGTGGGAGGAGATGCAGAAGAGTTGGATCCAACTCAAGGAGGAACAAAACACTTTTGAAGCCAGCTTCTATGCCAGTGAGAAGAAGGTTCTAGAGCTTACCCGCCGAATCCATGAGGAAGAGACCCTCAACACCTACATTGCACCAAAGAGGATGCGCAATGTCTTTTTACCTTGAGAAGTTTTGTAATATTTGGCCCATGGGGCATTTATGTACTGACAAATTTCTTCTTAATATGACGGGCGTTCTTTTTTTGTTTGCAACAATTTTGAATGTTCTAAATCCTTGAATGCATTGCATACATAAGCATACCATTCATCATGTGCATGAGCTGGTCTTCACACCAGGTTTCCTTATCTTTCTGTTGTTTATTTCAGTAAGATGGATCTCGAACGGACGGTCAAAGACTTGCAGTCTCAGAATGCACAGTTTCAACAACTCCTGATGACCTTGGCTAAGGGTCAGGAAGATCTGAAAGCCCTGCTGGGGAACAAAGACCAAGTGAAAAGGAAGAAGAAGAGAATTGGGGTGGCTACCTTAGGAAGAAGGTTTGAGGGTGAAGCCAGAAGAGTGCTTGAATTTCCCCCTACATCTGAAGAAGGAACCAGTAAAGGGAATGCGGCTACGGTACCTTCCGAATCCGAGGTTGAAGAAGAGGAGGCTGAAGAAGACGAAGACTACTCTGATCAACAATACCCGCCCGCTGATGATAAGTACAAAGGCTTGGAAGACAGGTTGGCAGCTATGGAGCTGCAGAGAGTTCCCGGCTTTGATTTCGAAGACTTGGGATTAGTTGCTGGAATTGTGATCCCCCCGAAGTTCAAAGTGCCAGCTTTTGCGAGATATGACGGGCTATCATGTCCGAAAATGCATCTCAGATCATATGTAAGGAAGATCCAACCTTACACTGCAGACAAGAACCTTTGGATCCATTTCTTTCAGGATAGCCTTTCTGGGGCTCAACTCGAGTGGTTCTATCAGCTGGATGGAGCCAGTATCCGAAACTGGGAAGACTTGGCCACCGCATTTTATAAACAATATCAGTACAATTCTGACCTCGCTTCTACGCGTTCCCAACTTCAGGGTATGTCACTAGGAACGGGCGAAGGATTCAAAGAATATGCGCAAAAGTGGAGAGATCTGGCTGGCAGGGTGCAGCCACCTTTGACTGACCGTGAACTTGTTGACATGTTCTTAGGGACCCTGTCTGGTCCGTTCTTCAACCATCTGATTGGTAATTCTTCTGCTGGGTTTACATATTTGATCTTGACTGGTGAGAGGATAGAAGTTGGTATCAAGTCGGGGAAGATACAGAAAGGTGCCTCCACAAGTACTAAGAAGAAGCCCTTCAAGAAGGAAGCTAGTGCTGTTTATGGTCCCAGAAGACAAATTAAGCCAGAATGCCGCCAAGCTGTCGATGCATTGGTAATTTCAAAGCCTGTTGCTGCTCCTCAGCAGTTCAACCAACAAAGGGGCGAGAGACCCAAAAGACAGTACACTCGGCTCAGTATGACCCTGTCTCAGATATTGCCGCAACTGCTGTCAACCAACCTGGTAACTGTCAAAGAAGCTCCGAAGGTAGTGAACACGGCTTCTCCGAAGTACAACCCCAATGCCCGTTGCGCTTATCACTCTGATAGCCCCGGGCACACTACGGACGATTGCTGGGCTCTGAGGAATAAGGTTAAAGACCTTATTGATGCTAAGGAAATATAGTTTGAGGCGCCTGAAAGACCCAATGTTGTGACTGCTCCCATGCCCCAGCATGGAGTGAATGCTATGGAAGAAGACTGGTATGTAGCCTCCGTGGAAGAGATTGTTACTCCGTTATCAACTGTTAAAAGGAATTTGTTGCTAGCCGGTTTATTTCCGGGATATGGTGAAGATTTCCTTCTATGTGCTGTTTCCCATGCTGGTTGTCCCTTGCTGAAGTCAGGCGTCCAAAACCTGATGGATAGCAAAGAAATCTTATTCGAGAAAATCGTTGTTCCTGCTACCCCTACTGAAGAAGTTTCTATCATCACTATTTTCAACAAACCTCCCAAGGCTCCTTCAAAGAAGCCTGTCAAAATTATGTCCACTCAGAAGTTGGCTCCCATCATCATTACTGTTCCGGGGCCTCTCCCTTATACATCCGAAAAAGCTGTCCCATGGCACTATGGGGCAGATGTTTATGTGCTTGGAGTGAAGCAAAAGTTTGATACAAGTACCGGTGTTAGCAACATCACCGGGCCTGCCAAAATTACTCGCAGTGGTAGGCTGTTTTCACCAGATATTTCGCCACCAGTTATTCAGAAACCTCTTATCATCACACCCGCAAGTGTGCATGTTTCCCTTCCGAATCAAGTTCCTGTTTCTACCCCTGCCGCTGAGTCCTCTAATACTCGGGGCAAAGGGGTTGCTGCTGATTTTCCTGCCCTGACGGAGGCGCCGAAGACAACCGCTGTTGAAGCCTCCCAGCAAGAGATGGAGGAGATTCTCAAGATTATCAAGAAAAGTGATTTCAATGTTGTTGAGCAGCTGGGGCACACCCCATCAAAAATTTCTATGCTATCATTATTGTTATGTTCGGAGGCCCATGCAAAGGCCCCGATCTCCTTCCTGAAAACGGCCCATGTGCCACAAGAAACGTCTGCTGATCAATTTACTGATTGTGTGGCCAACTTGACTGCTGATAACGGATTGGGCTTTTCTGACGCCGATCTAATTGTAAGAGGAAAGAACCATAATGACGCCCTGCATGTCTCTATTGAATGCAGGGGCACTACTCTTGCCCATGTGTTGGTAGACACCGGTTCTTCATTGAATGTATTGCCCAAGAAAGCCTTAGACAGGCTAGATTGTGGGGGTTTGGAGCTCAAGCCTAGTAACATTGTTGTCCGGGCCTTTGACGGGTCCAAGAGGATGGTACATGGTGAGGTTGACATTCCAATCAGGGTTGGTTCTCAGGTCTTTGATTCAACCTTATATATGATGGATATCCGACCGTCCTACTCTTGTTTGTTGGGTCGTCCATGGATTCACAAGGCCGGAGTTGTGACTTCCACACTGCATCAAAAGCTTAAGTACCCAGTCAGAGGAAAGATTGTTATAGTTCAAGGGGGAGAGGAGTATATGGCCAGCCACTTAAACTCATTCCGATACATAGAAATGGACGGGGAATTCATTGGGACCCCCTTTCAACACTTTGAAGAGGTACCTCAGACGCTGGCGTCAGCTGAAACTGTAATTGAAGACCCTCCTTTGAAGATGGCTTCCTTAAAGGATGCCCGGGATGTGATTGAGAAGGGTGAATGTTCAAATTGGGGCCGACTTCCTGACTTTACTCCAAAGACCGACAAGTTTGGTTTGGGCTTCGCAAAGCAAGGATTGGAAGACCTCATGTGTTCATCACCAACCCGAGAGTGAATGCTATTAAAGACGGCATGGAGGAATCAGAATTTGACAGCTGGATCTACCCAACAACCAACGGTGGACCAAGCAACTGGACTGCCAAAGACTTCACCCCTATTACTTTTGTCACTCAGTAATAAACTCTTTTGTTGTCAATTTGTAACAAACAATGTGTTGAAACTTTTATGGCTCGGTGTCCTACCCGGGGCACCGTGGCTTCATTTGTGAGGGCTTTTGTGTGACATTTTCATATATCATTAATCAAAACATTGGACGTTTGTTGCATTTCAAATCTTGTGCTCCTTTTCTTTCTTTATCATATATTGCAAAACAGCTATATTTACACACACTCACTTATACAGGTTCCAATCCACTTTGGATCTCACTGGTAACGACTCAGCTACTGCCAGTTATGACTTCAAAAATCCGATCAACTTGGCCGAAGACGAAGGTGAAGATGATTGCGAAGTGCCTGGTGAACTTGCAAGACTGCTACTCCAGGAAGAGAGGGCCATTCATCCACATGAAGAGCCAGTGGAAACGGTAAATCTGGGTACTGAGACAGACAGAAAAGAAGTCAAGATTGGGGCCAATCTAGAGCTCAGTGTGAAGCAACGGTTGATTCAGATGATGCGTGACTACATGGAAATCTTTGCTTGGTCTTACGAAGACATGCCTGGTTTGGATGCCGACATTGTGGTTCATCACCTACCTACCAAGGAAGACTGCCCTCCGGTTAAACAGAAGGTCTGCCGCATGCGTCCAGAGATGTCCGAGAAAAACAAACCTGAGGTTATGAAACAATTTGATACCGGGTTTTTAGCAGTGACTTCTTACCCTCAGTGGGTTGCCAACGTGGTTCCAGTACCAAAGAAAGACGGTAAGGTCCGAATGTGTGTTGATTACAGGGATTTGAACAGGGCCAGCCCCAAGGATGATTTCCCTCTGCCTCATATCGACGTTCTGGTTGATAATACTGCTCAGCATAAAGTTTTCTCCTTCATGGACAGCTTCTCCGGTTATAATCAGATTAAAATGGCTCCTGAAGACATGGAGAAGACCACTTTTGTTACTCAGTGGGGCACCTTTTGCTACAAGGTCATGCCTTTTGGGTTGAAAAATGCTGGGGCAACCTACCAACGCGCCATGGTTGCTTTGTTTCATGACATGATCCATCATGAGATCGAAGTGTACGTCGACGATATGATTGCAAGGTCCCAAACTGAGGAGGAGCACCTTGACCATCTACGGAAGCTGTTTGACCGTCTGAAGTTATACAAGCTGAGGTTGAACCCAAACAAGTGCACCTTTGGGGTGAGGTCCAGAAAACTACTAGGTTTCATCGTGAGCGACAAAGGTATCCAAGTGGATCCTGCCAAGGTGAAAGCCATACAAGAAATTCCAACTCCTAAGACAGAGAAGGAAGTCAGAGGCTTTCTAGGACGTTTGAATTACATTGCCCGATTTATCTCACATCTAACTACTACCTGTGAACCAATCTTCAAGCTACTGAAGAAAGATCAAGTAGTAGGTTGGAATGATGAATGTCAGGCTGCTTTCGAAAAGATCAAAGGGTATCTCCAAGAACCACCCATTCTTATGCCGCCGGTTGAAGGGAGACCTCTAATCTTATACTTGACGGTACATGACCATTCAATGGGGTGTGTGCTGGGGCAGCATGACGATTCTGGCCGAAAAGAGCACGCCATTTATTACCTGAGCAAAAAGTTTACTGACTGTGAGACTCGGTACTCACTGCTCGAGAAAACTTGATGCGCTCTGGTATGGGCTGCTCGCCGGCTGAGACAGTATATGTTGACTCACACTACCCTGTTGATTTCAAAAATGGATCCAATCAAATACATATTCGAAAAGCCTGCTCTGTCTAGAAGAATAGCAAGATGGCAAATGATTTTGACAGAATATGACATTCAGTACACGACTCAAAAAGCAATCAAGGGAAGTGTATTGGCAGACCATTTGGCACACCAACCTGTGGATGATTACCAGTCGTTGAACTTTGAATTTCCAGACAAAGATATCATGGTAGTAACTGATTGTGAAGCACCTGGACCGGATGAAGGACCTGAGGAAGGATCCCGATGGTCTATGCATTTTGACAGAGCCTCAAACGCTTTGGGTAATGGCATCGGCGCAGTGATCATATCCCCCAAAGGCACTCATACTCCATTCACCGCTCGGCTATGTTTCAACTGCACCAACAACATGGCAGAGTATGAGGCATGTATCTTGGGTCTTCGAGCTGCAATTGACTTAAGGATCAAGTTTCTGAGTGTCTTCGGAGATTCCGCTCTCGTGATTAATCAGATCAAAGGCGAGTGGGATACGAAACACCTGAATCTTATTCCTTACAAGGAGTATGTGCTGACACTACTTCCCCACTTCAAAGAGATAACTTTTGAACACTTCCTGAGGGAAGAGAATCAGTTGGCGGACGCGTTAGCTACGATGTCTTCAATGTTCAAAGTCAAATGGGACAACGAGGCTCCCCAGATCATTATCTGGAAATTGGATGAACCTGCACATTGTTGTGATCTTGAGACCGAAGAAGTAACAGAAAAGCCTTGGTATCATGAGGTGAAGAGGTATCTTGAAGCTCAAGAATACCCCGAGGGCGCTTCTATTAATGACAAGAAGTTTCTGAGAAGGTTCGCAGCGAAGTTCTTCCTCAGCAATGACATTCTGTACAAACGAAACCGTGATTCAACCTTACTGCGTTGTGTAGATAAGAATGAAGCAGAAAGGATCATGGCAGAGCTGCATGAAGGTACCTTCGGAACTCATTCCAGTGGACATACCATGGCAAAGAAAATCCTTCGGGCAGGATATTTCTGGTCTGTTGTACCCCAAAATTTGCCCTCCCATATTTCTCAAAATATTCCAAGAAAAATTCACAAGTCCAACCCGGCGCGTCATATTCAGGTATTCTTTCGCCAAGATATCTCTGATAACATATTCTCAAATTCAGGTTCGGCTCAAGAGATAATTCTTTAAAGAAGGTATCCGAATGTGCGAGTTTTCTTGAAGAAATATGGTGAAAAAATGTGCTGAAAGTGCAGTTTTTACGCGCTAAAAAATTCATAACTTGAAGATCGTGACTCGTTTTGAACCCGTTCCGGTGGCCAAAATTCCGTCTTGACATTATCTATGTTTTCATCTCTCACGGCTGGAAGCCAATTTCGATCAGAAGGTCTTCAAAAATGTGGATTTACCAAGTATTTTCGTGCAGAAAATTTGTGACAGAAGTTTATTTGCGTCATGTTCAAAAAGTCATAACTTGGTCGATTTTCATCGTATCGAGCTGGTTCCGGTGCCAAAATTTCACAAATTGAGTTGACTACATTTTCACAGAAGGAATTGAGTTCAAACGGTATTCAAAAGGCCTTTGTTTTTTGCTCAGAGTGCGTGACACGCTGAAAATCCTGAATGCTGAATATTATTTCATCTGAGCCGAAACTTCGAAAATTCATAACTCGGTCAATTTTTATCGGATTGGACTCATATTTTTACACAAGGTCACTGACTCATAGATCTACAACTTTGCTTCAAAAGTCGAGACCAAATTATGCACCGATCAATACCAGTTTTTTATTGAAGAACGTGTCAGAGCCGACACTGGAGCCCAAAATAAGTTTGTCTGAGCTGAAACTTCAAAAATTCATAACTAATTCACCGTTTATCCGATTGAGTCGATTTTCGGACAGGAGTTAGTTCTCGATGTCGGCTACATTTTGTTTTCACATTTCAACTTCAAAAAATGCACTTAAGTCCCTGCGATTTAGCCTGGAAAGTGACGAATTCAAGTGAATATTGGAGGCCCAATTGCACATTCAAAGCCCATTTTCTTTACCCTAATTTCCACTATATAATCACCTTCTTGTCACACAAACCAGGGGGGAGAAAAAAAGGAGAAAAGAGAGGAGAAAAAAAGAAAACCCTTGCCACAACACTGTTGGAATATCAAACTCTTTCAAGAACCCTAAAACCTTGAAATCCTTATTACAAATCCTTCTCTCACTACAAACAAAGCCATCTCAGTTACAAACCAACATCTTATTACTTCTTCAGTAAGGGTAAGGCTGGCTTGATCTCCATGATCCAAAGGGCATAAAAGCATTCATGTCACTACTTTTCCAGTAAGGGTAAGGTTGATTTGATCTCCATGATCAAAAGGGTATAATCATTCATACATGCCATATTGTGCCTAAACATTAAATTTTTTCATATATTGGCTTTATTTGCATTTTATGATTTTATTTGATGTGTTTGTGAGATTCAACACTGCAGATTTAGACAGGATCCCAGGCAGGTTCATTAAGGAACGTTGAGGCCAAAAGCCAAATGGCCAAAAGCCAAAAGCCAAATGGCCAGACTAGAAAAACTTATGCATGACACCAATACATGGCGAGGCAGACATTAAGCCAGAGATTAAGGGAACGTTGAAGCCAGAACACAAATGGCCAAAAGCCAAAAGCCAAAAGCCAATTGGCCAAAGTAGAACAACTTATGCATGAAACTCAATCCAATGGCCAAAGAATGCAGACCACGGTACTCAGGAGTCAATACTTCAAAAAACCTCCCCTTGGGCCAGACACCCCTTATGGTTTGCTCAATTTTTAATTTTTATTTGTTTTTCCTTTTTATTCTTTTAATTGTTTTTTAATTGTTTTCTTTTAATTCCATAAAATAATTTTCATAATAAATATAAAATACAGAAAAATCAAAAAAATGTTTATTTTATTAATATTAATTTTACTATTATTATTTTTGTAAATAAACTTTAAACAATTAATTAGATTAATTTAGGTTTCAAAACTTTAATATTTTTCTTAATAAATTAAATATGTAGAAATTAGGGTTTTTAACTTTCTCATCATTTTTTTAATAAATAATTTTCTCATCATTATTATTATTATTAACTACTAATTTATTTTGTAAATAAACATGTACATAAATTCTTTAGTAAATTAAGTTAAACTTTAACATTTTTCTCAAATAATTAAAAATAACTTAGAATTAGGGTTTCTTTTAATTTTAATTTTAATTTTCTTATTTCATAAATACAAAAAAAAAAAACCTAAAAAACACTTCTTTTATTTCAATAAATAATTAATTAATTTTTAATTTCATTTAATTTCTTTAAAGGGTCCAACGCCCTCGAACGTTCTATTTTTATTTCTTTCGCACATTTATTTTCTTTCAAATATTATGTAATTGCTCAAGCCATGTAACTCGGACATTTTATATTTCCCGCATTTTATTTCTTTATTTTATGTCAAATCGGGTCCTGGTTTAATTTGGCGATGTGGACCCGCGCCTTTGTAATAGTTTAGGAATTTTATCTTTCCGCACTTTTTAACTGTTAAATAAATGCATGCAAGAATGAATGACAAAAATAAAAACAAAACGTTAGATCACCAATAACCTGACAAGACAAAAATAAATGAATCTGACACACAAATCACACACCACCCCTAGGGTACGCCTCACTGTTGCCTTGCCTCGAAAGGTGATCGTCGAGTAGAGGATGTCTTAGTAAGTCCTCATGATCCGGGAACCTGGCATGAGGGTAGCTTCTAAGGTGTCTTCCCATTGCTCTGGTGATCACCATGTCCCGAACCTCGAATTGACCCGAACACCTCCAACGGTGGTGCTACCTACCTCTCAATGGTGGGATGGCACTACTTTAAAGGACATTTACACAGACGAATTCCTTAGGGTAGGTAGACGACTCGTGGATACTTGCTCTAATTCAAAACAAAACAAATCAAAAATACTTTTCACACCAACACATTTTCAAAAAGCTTTCGAAAGCATTTTTCAAACACTCTTGAGGACCGATACAAGAGTCGAACTGGAATTTTCAAAGAAACTTTTTAAAACCCACAGTTGAAAAGCAGAAAAACCATTTTTGAAAACACATATGAGCAAGTATCTAAGAGCCCATGGATAACCATGGATAGAAAGGGTGCTAACACCTTCCCTTTCTATAACCTACCTCCCGAACCGAGAGCAATCTCTTTAAGGAATTTTTCTGTGCTTTTGTCCTTTCCATTTGGAGAAAATAAAAGACGGTGGCGACTCTTGCTTCCGCGACATTTCGCGAACCAGCGTTAAACAGTCAGTTCCAGATCCACCGATCACAGAACTGGCGACTCTGCTGGGGATAAACTTAAAGTGGGGTGTACCTTAGGACTAAGATCACTATGTTTTCAATTGTCTTCTTTGCTTGCTTTATTATTGTGGGTTGCTTGGGAGTTCTATAGATCCTAAACCCGGATCTGGGGGATACCTTTCTTAGAAAGTAGCAACAAGGCTGTGAGGGAACTGTGCGGGGTATACCGACATGGTTGAAACAGTCTGCTACGTTGATGTGGCACTTTGGTGTGTACCGGTAACCCTTGAGTTCAGTCAAGGAGAGTACGGGGCCTCCACGTGGTGTCGTGAAGCATCAACAGACCTTAGGAACCTTAGTTGAACAATCTTGGCCTCTTTAGGGTAGCGAGATAACTGACTTTGGTGCAGTCCGAGGTTGGTTGATACTCGATGCTACGCTCAATTGAGGGTTGCTTTCCTGGAATATTTCGGTCGCCAGTTCAGTGGCTAAATTGAAACGATGAACAATGAAAGCAACCCCGTGATATTGGGAACCTTAGAACCCGGTTACTTTGATTAGGACAGGTTGAGCCCACCAACTTCAAGAGGGTACTACCCAGACCCCATGCTGGCCTAAACTCTAAGGGCTCTCTCTTGTGTGACTTGTGTGCCTTCGTATTTGACTACTTGCATGCTTGTTATCTGACACATGAACTATTTGCAGGTCTTGTTTATAGCCCTCAATTGGGACTCATAACAGGGTTAATAAGTCTTGCAGGTCTTGTTTATAGTCCTTAATTGGGACTCATAACAGGGTTTACCCAATTTCTTGCAGGTTTTGTTTATAGTCCTTAATTGGGACTCATAACAGGGTACTAAATTTCTTGCAGGGTTGTTTATAGTCCTTAATTGGGACTCATAACAAAGCATACTGAATTTCTTGCAGGGTTGTTTATAGTCCTTAATTGGGACTCATAACAGGGTTACTCACATCACCCCATGCATAGTATGACATCATACCATTGCATACATCCTAACCCATTTCAAGGATCTCAAGGGCTTGTGATGCAGGTCATGATGAACCAGAATGTCTAGCAAGGGGCAAAGGGGATTTATTTTCCTCTAGCCAAGGGTGTCAGGGGCTACGACCCACTGGATATGGTGAGCCTTTGACCCTTGACGAAGGACTCTCAACAAAATGAAGTTCTTACAATCAAGCTACCGGACCCAAGTTCTAACAAAATCTCTTGTTTATCCTGCGAGGTCCTTGAAAACATTGCATGCATACATACACATCATTGCATTACAAGTACCCTTTTGACAGGTCACTTACCTTTCTCGCTGTTTATTTCAGCAATGACTTCCCAACAAGATAACCAGGACCTTCTTGCTCAAGAGACTCGGTTTGGGGAAATCCTCCTGAATCTATCCAAGGGGCAGGAGGAGTTGAGGACACTTCTCATGGAGACTTTAGCCAGGAACAGCGCTGAGGATGAACGGCTGAAACATCTGCAAGCTGAAGTGGATATAATGAAAGCCCAAATGCTGGGGCAGGGGACTATCATTCAAGGTTTAGCTCAAAGACAAGAAGAGCTCGGAGTTCTCGTCAACCAACTGCTTCAGGGTAACCAACTGGAGCAAACGTCTAAGGGTAAAAAGCCAGTCATCGTTCAACCACCTTTGAGACAAGGAGATAAGGGGAAAGCTCCTCAAATGGCTCCAGTGTCACAAATTCAGCATCAACCTCACCGGCTTCAGCCAGATAAGTCCAGGAGGCAATTCACCCCGCTCAACATGTCGTTGTTTCAAGCTTTACAACGCCTGTTGAGATTGAATTTGATCACACTAAGGGCTCATCCCCGGAATCCCAACACAGCCTCTCCTATCTATGACCCCAATAAAAGGTGTGCCTACCACTCTGTCTGTCCAGGACATGATACAAACGAGTGTTGGGCTTTGAAAAACAAGATCCAGGACCTGATTGATGAAGGGGCACTGGAGTTCACACAAGATGGTCAGGCTGAATTTTTCTACCATCCCTCCAAGGCTCACCATTTGAAGTGACAAGCCCTGAGACTAGAAATTTTTGTTCATTCAAATGTTCAAGTTGCAATTTTCTTTTGTTCAAACATTTACTCATGATTAAACATTGTTATTTCATTAATGCATCGCATGTGTCTGTTCTGAAACAATATATTCGTATTCACTAAATACAAATTATTTTCATATTTTTTCTGATGTCAACTCTTGATCTAAAATTCTAAGCCTCTTGAGGGAGGATGACGAAAACGATACCGCTATCTTTACAGTATGCTTTTGAACGGACCCCGCTGATGAGGTACAGGCACTGTTTCAATCCCTAAACACTGGAGTTATAAGGATGATAATCCCTCGTCAACCCATCTGAGCCAAAGAAGTAGGAGTTTTTCTTTTCGAAATTTAAAACCCTTAATCATAACCTGGGGCAGGGTAGTCTCTCAGTTGATCCAAGTGCATAACGAATGGCACTAAAGAGGTCCTTACAAAATAAAGGAAGACAGTGATGGTTCTGAATAATCAAGAAAGGCAGTCATTATCTCAAAAAATAAAAAACCCATTAAGTCAAAACCCATGAAGGAGACTTACAAAACTGGGTCATCCCGCTGACTGTAATTCCAAAAAAGGAAACAATTCAGGCAAAAAAGAAAGGGATAACAAAAATCAGACAAGAAAGAGGTCTTACAAACCCTCAACCAAAAAGGAATGACTGCCTATTCAAAATAAGTTATCAACATCCGAATCATCACTGGAAAATCAGAGCAAAGACTCAAACAAGGTCTAACGTATGATCAACTGAGTTTAGGTTTGAAGAACATCACGAAGAGCGGGTGGGTACAAATAATTTGAGCCTTTATCCTTTGTTTCTTAAACCATGAACCAGGCCACGTTATAACCCTTAAAAGTCCTAGCTGAAGCATGGGTTAGTTCGAAAGCATACTGTTACGAAAGGTATCATGACTCCTTGAGGCCTACGGTAAATACGGAGTTGACATCACGTTTTACAAACATTCACTTGTTTTACGAAAAAGAATGCATTTTTAAAAATCTTCAAGACAGACATGAGCTTTGCATTTTTAACATAACTTTGTTCGCATATGACTTTTTGTTTGAACAACATAGAAGTTCGCACGACGAAAGCCTAATGAACAGAAGCACTTCCAATCAAGGGGCAGATTGTCCATCATCTGGGGCAGTTAAGTCAAGATTCGGAGAATCTCTCAAAAGGCCAAATAGCTTGGGGCAAATCTCTGCCTGAATCACTTGGGGCATTCCAACAATGAGTCTTGCCTGATTAAATATCTTTTGGTGGCATGACAAAAACACTTCTAAACAGGGGCAACTCCCTACATTCTGAGAACATGGACATAACCGAAAAATACTACGCAAAATCAAAGACCCGCTAGGTTGACATACCTAGGCAAAAATCAGGGCTTCCCGGTGAACCAAAAGGGTTCGGGCAAAAATAAGGGATGAAAATGAAAAATCTATACACCTGACAAGTCGAAAACCTGAAAAGGCGGCTTGGGCAAAAATGGGTATCCCGGTGGACTGAAAACCCGAAAGGGCGGTCCAGGCAAAAGTTAGGGATCAAAAGCGTACGACTATGTCATGTCTTCTTGTCACCTGCCTACTAGAAGAAGGTTTGTCCACCAACAATTATCAACACCCCACAAGTGCATCCCCCATAGAAACAGGGGCAATAAAGAGCGGTCTAAGCAATCTGATTGTTCTATCCTCCAAGGTATCAGGGTAGGCTCCGTTGAAGAACATAACCAATACAGTTCGATGCTTCCCCAGGAGAGTCCAATCCAGCTTCCCCAGGAAAGTTGGAATTCATCTCCCCCAAGCAATAAGCTTATCCCCAGTAGATTCTGGAAGCTTACCCTCGCAGAGCACGAACGCGTCGTCCGGCTTTATTCAAAGAGTTATTTCCTTAACCGGATATAACTGGGTTATCCTCAGCCAAAAGCCACGGAAAGAGCATCCTCGACGTAGTTCTTTCCTATCCCCAGCGAAGTCTATTCGCACTTCCAACACAACAAGGGTATCCCCGGAAAGTTATTATCAACAGCTTAACAAAGTAAACCTCTCCCCACAGAGTGTTGCTCCCCAGCAAGATCGTCAGAGTACTTTTCTCCCCGCAGAATCCTCCATTTGCCAAGTTTATTCCGCAACGGAGTCATCTTCTCCTACCGGTATTCTTGCAGTTATCATCCCCAGCGGAAGCAAAATCTATTCTTCAACATCAGCCCAGGATACGACTTCCCGGCACCCGTCAAGGATTTATTTTTCCTAGACGAAAAACACATTCATAAAACGTCACACACATCATTATAGCATGCATAGACGCATCATATCACCCCAATCTCATTTATTTTTGAGAACATCTTAAAATCATGCAATTCATGCATTATGACATTGCATACAACTAATTCGTTACTTTTTCAGGAAAGAACGATCAACAGATAAAAGTCTTCATTCTGCTGAGGTAGTAATCGTCCCAGATTCCTTCATCATTCTGCTGAGGTAGTAATCGTCCCAGATTCCTTCATCATTCTGCTGAGGTAGTAATCGTCCCAGATTCCTTCATCATTCTGCTGAGGTAGTAATCGTCCCAGATTCCTTCATCATCCTGCTGAGGTAGTAATTGTCCCAGATTCCTTCATCATCCTGCTGAGGTAGTAATCGTCCCAGATTCCTTCATCATTCTGCTGAGGTAGTAATCGTCCCAGATTCCTTCATCATTCTGCTGAGGTAGTAATCGTCCCAGATTCCTTCATCATTCTGCTGAGGTAGTAATCGTCCCAGATTCCTTCATCATTCTGCTGAGGTAGTAATCGTCCCAGATTCCTTTATCATTCTGCTGAGGTAGTAATCGTCCCAGATTCCTTCATCATCCTGCTGAGGTAGTAATTGTCCCAGATTCCTTCATCATTCTGCTAAGGTAGTAATCGTCCCAGATTCCTTCATCATTCTGCTGAGGTAGTAATCGTCCCAGATTCCTTTATCATTCTGCTGAGGTAGTAATCGTCCCAGATTCCTTCATCATCCTGCTGAGGTAGTAATTGTCCCAGATTCCTTCATCATCCTACTGAGGTAGTAATCGTCCCAGATTCCTTCATCATTCTGCTGAGGTAGTAATCGTCCCAGATTCCTTCATCATTCTGCTGAGGTAGTAATCGTCCCAGATTCCTTCATCATTCTGCTGAGGTAGTAATCGTCCCAGATTCCTTCATCATCCTGCTGAGGTAGTAATCGTCCCAGATTCCTTCATCATTCTGCTGAGGTAGTAATCGTCCCAGATTCCTTCATCATTCTGCTGAGGTAGTAATCGTCCCAGATTCCTTCATCGTCCTGCTGAGGTAGTAATCGTCCCAGATTCCTTCATCATATATTTGGAGTAGCAATCGTCTCAGATTCCTTCTTCACATCCTTATCAAAAAACCTCCTCTGGTTCAGTCAGATCGACCCTAAGATCTCCCTGATTCTTATCCCAGTAGAAGACACCCAAGATTTTTCTCAACGAGCGTTGTTGAAGTTAAAGTCACCCAAGACTTTTCTCAACGAGCATTGTTGAAGTTAAAGTCACCCAAGACTTTTCTCAACGAGCGTTGTTGAAGTTAAAGTCACCCAAGATTTTTTTCAACGAGCGTTGTTGAAGTTCAAGTCGCCCAAGGTTCTCTTACCATTCCTGCTAAGGCAGTAACCATCCCTGGTTCATTCATCACCGTTTGAAGCTCCAGACTCGGCTCCTGTAACCAGTCAGGACACATCTATACCAAGCATCTGAAAACCAGCTCCTGCAACGTGTCAGGTACTCATTTGTTCTTTTGCAGGTATGCAGGTTCTCGCTAAGGAATCTCCTACGCAATCAACATCCAGATGGCATCTATAAGCCCATCATCCTATCCAGCAATCTCCAAATGGCATCTATAAGCCCATTCCCCCATCACACTGCTAACATGTGAGCGCAAATTTCTGGGCACTCTAGTGTTCAATCATCTTCCACCTTCGGATTACGAAAGGCACGTCCGCCAATCTGCATCCTCAGGTCTAAGAAGATTGAACAGGGGCAACTGTTGTACCCCAAAATTTGCCCTCCCATATTTCTCAAAATATTCCAAGAATAATTCACAAGTCCAACCCGGCGCGTCATATTCAGGTATTCTTTCGCCAAGATATCTCTGATAACATATTCTCAAATTCAGGTTCGGCTCAAGAGATAATTCTTTAAAGAAGGTATCCGAATGTGCGAGTTTTCTTGAAGAAATATGGTGAAAAAATGTGCTGAAAGTGCAGTTTTTACGCGCTAAAAAATTCATAACTTGAAGATCGTGACTCGTTTTGAACCCGTTCCGGTGGCCAAAATTCCGCCTTGACATTATCTACGTTTTCATCTCTCACGGCTGGAAGCCAATTTCAATCAGAAGGTCTTCAAAAATGTGGATTTACCAAGTATTTTCGTGCAGAAAATTTGTGACAGAAGTTTATTTGCGTCATGTTCAAAAAATCATAACTTGGTCGATTTTCATCGTATCGAGCTGGTTCCGGTGCCAAAATTTCACAAATTGAGTTGACTACATTTTCACAGAAGGAATTGAGTTCAAACGGTATTCAAAAGGCCTTTGTTTTTTGCTCAGAGTGCGTGACACGCTGAAAATCCTGAATGCTGAATATTATTTCATCTGAGCCGAAACTTCGAAAATTCATAACTCGGTCAATTTTTATCGGATTGGACTCATATTTTTACACAAGGTCACTGACTCATAGATCTACAACTTTGCTTCAAAAGTCGAGACCAAATTATGCACCGATCAATACCAGTTTTTTATTGAAGAACGTGTCAGAGCCGACACTGGAGCCCAAAATAAGTTTGTCTGAGCTGAAACTTCAAAAATTCATAACTAATTCACCGTTTATCCGATTGAGTCGATTTTCGGACAGGAGTTAGTTTTCGATGTCGGCTACATTTTGTTTTCACATTTCAACTTCAAAAAATGCACTTAAGTCCCTGCGATTTAGCCTGGAAAGTGACGAATTCAAGTGAATATTGGAGGCCCAATTGCACATTCAAAGCCCATTTTCTTTACCCTAATTTCCACTATATAATCACCTTCTTGTCACACAAACCAGGGGGAGAAAAAAAGGAGAAAAAAAGGAGAAAAGAGAGGAGAAAAAAAGAAAACCCTTGCCACAACACTGTTGGAATATCAAACTCTTTCAAGAACCCTAAAACCTTGAAATCCTTATTACAAATCCTTCTCTCACTACAAACAAAGTCATCTCAGTTACAAACCAACATCTTATTACTTCTTCAGTAAGGGTAAGGCTGGCTTGATCTCCATGATCCAAAGGGCATAAAAGCATTCATGTCACTACTTTTCCAGTAAGGGTAAGGTTGATTTGATCTCCATGATCAAAAGGGTATAATCATTCATACATGCCATATTGTGCCTAAACATTAAATTTTTTCATATATTGGCTTTATTTGCATTTTATGATTTTATTTGATGTGTTTGTGAGATTCAACACTGCAGATTTAGACAGGATCCCAGGCAGGTTCATTAAGGAACGTTGAGGCCAAAAGCCAAATGGCCAAAAGCCAAAAGCCAAATGGCCAGACTAGAAAAACTTATGCATGACACCAATACATGGCGAGGCAGACATTAAGCCAGAGATTAAGGGAACGTTGAAGCCAGAACACAAATGGCCAAAAGCCAAAAGCCAAAAGCCAATTGGCCAAAGTAGAACAACTTATGCATGAAACTCAATCCAATGGCCAAAGAATGCAGACCACGGTACTCAGGAGTCAATACTTCAAAAAACCTCCCCTTGGGCCAGACACCCCTTATGGTTTGCTCAATTTTTAATTTTTATTTGTTTTTCCTTTTTATTCTTTTAATTGTTTTTTAATTGTTTTCTTTTAATTCCATAAAATAATTTTCATAATAAATATAAAATACAGAAAAATCAAAAAAATGTTTATTTTATTAATATTAATTTTACTATTATTATTTTTGTAAATAAACTTTAAACAATTAATTAGATTAATTTAGGTTTCAAAACTTTAATATTTTTCTTAATAAATTAAATATGTAGAAATTAGGGTTTTTAACTTTTTCATCATTTTTTTAATAAATAATTTTCTCATCATTATTATTATTATTAACTACTAATTTATTTTGTAAATAAACATGTACATAAATTCTTTAGTAAATTAAGTTAAACTTTAACATTTTTCTCAAATAATTAAAAATAACTTAGAATTAGGGTTTCTTTTAATTTTAATTTTAATTTTCTTATTTCATAAATACAAAAAAAAAACCTAAAAAACACTTCTTTTATTTCAATAAATAATTAATTAATTTTTAATTTCATTTAATTTCTTTAAAGGGTCCAACGCCCTCGAACGTTCTATTTTTATTTCTTTCGCACATTTATTTTCTTTCAAATATTATGTAATTGCTCAAGCCATGTAACTCGGACATTTTATATTTCCCGCATTTTATTTCTTTATTTTATGTCAAATCGGGTCCTGGTTTAATTTGGCGATGTGGACCCGCGCCTTTGTAATAGTTTAGGAATTTTATCTTTCCGCACTTTTTAACTGTTAAATAAATGCATGCAAGAATGAATGACAAAAATAAAAACAAAACGTTAGATCACCAATAACCTGACAAGACAAAAATAAATGAATCTGACACACAAATCACACACCACCCCTAGGGTACGCCTCACTGTTGCCTTGCCTCGAAAGGTGATCGTCGAGTAGAGGATGTCTTAGTAAGTCCTCATGATCCGGGAACCTGGCATGAGGGTAGCTTCTAAGGTGTCTTCCCATTGCTCTGGTGATCACCATGTCCCGAACCTCGAATTGACCCGAACACCTCCAACGGTGGTGCTACCTACCTCTCAATGGTGGGATGGCACTACTTTAAAGGACATTTACACAGACGAATTCCTTAGGGTAGGTAGACGACTCGTGGATACTTGCTCTAATTCAAAACAAAACAAATCAAAAATACTTTTCACACCAACACATTTTCAAAAAGCTTTCGAAAGCATTTTTCAAACACTCTTGAGGACCGATACAAGAGTCGAACTGGAATTTTCAAAGAAACTTTTTAAAACCCACAGTTGAAAAGCAGAAAAACCATTTTTGAAAACACATATGAGCAAGTATCTAAGAGCCCATGGATAACCATGGATAGAAAGGGTGCTAACACCTTCCCTTTCTATAACCTACCTCCCGAACCGAGAGCAATCTCTTTAAGGAATTTTTCTGTGCTTTTGTCCTTTCCATTTGGAGAAAATAAAAGACGGTGGCGACTCTTGCTTCTGCGACATTTCGCGAACCAGCTTTAAACAGTCAGTTCCAGATCCACCGATCACATGGTCCACAATGGAAGCCGACTGTTACCAACATTCTCGAACTTGTCATAAATGCCAGATTTATGTTGATAAGGTGCATATCCCTCCGGTGCCTCTGAACGTCTTGACAGCACCTTGGCCTTTTGCAATGTGGGGCATTGATATGATCGGCGAGATCCGACCGACGGCATCCAACGGGCATCGCTTCATCTTGGTAGCGATTGATTACTTCATAAAGTGGGTTGAAGCAGCTTCCTACGCTACTGTAACCAAGAGCGTCGTGGCACAGTTCATTCGGCATAACCTGATTTGTCGATACGGTGTACCTGAGAGTATCATTATGGATAATGGTACCAATCTTAACAACAAAATGATCACTGAGCTCTGCGAGCAATTCAAGATACAGCACCACAACTCTTCTCCTTACCGGCGGAAGATGAACGGGGCTGTAGAAGCAGCAAATAAAAACATCAAGAAAATTGTGCAGAAGATGACAGTGACCTACAAAGATTGGCACGAAATGTTACCGTTTGCTCTTCATGGTTACCGCACCTCAGCAAGGACGTCAACCAGGGAAACACCCTTTTCCTTGGTCTATGGCATGGAGGCAGTCTTTCCTATCGAAGTCCAGATACCCTCTCTCCGGATAATGAAGGATGCAGACTTAAGCGAAGATGACTGGATCCAGACTCGGCTTGATCAGTTAAACCTAATTGACGAAAAGAGACTCACTGCTATTTGTCATGGTCAAACATACCAAAAACGGATGATCAGGGCATTTAACAAGAAGGTCAGACGACAAGAGTATCAAGTCGGAGACCTGGTAATCAAGCGCATCATTCTTCCTCAAAGTGATCCCAGGGGAAAACGGACCCCTACGTACGAAGGGCCATTTGTGGTTAAACATATCTTCTCAGGAGGAGCTATGATTCTAACCACTATGGATGGTGACAACCTTCCTCACCCCGCCAATGCAGACATAGTAAAAAGATACTACGCATGAATTAAAAACCCGCTAGGTTGACACACCTAGGAAAAATAAGGGCTTCTCGGTGAACCAAAAGGGTTCGGGCAAAAATAAGGGATGAAATGAAAAAAAATATGTACACCTGGCAAGTCGAAAACCTGAAAAGGCGGCTTGGGCAAAAATGGGTATCCCGGTGGACCGAAAACCCGAAAGGGCGGTCCAGGCAAAAGTTAGGGATAAAGCGTAATACTATGTCTCATTGGATCACCTTGTATCCAGAATTCAGCATCAACTATCGGACTCAGATGACTTCAATTAATCAGCTTCATCTTTAACTAAGCAGCAAAGTGATGAGATGCTTGAAGAAATAAAGGCGATAGCAGAGTCGGAACCCAGTGGATTTATTTTTCACATACCTGTTTTGTTTCCTTTTCACAAAATTGTATAAACTCTACTTTGCTCGGCGGCGTTCTCTTACTAGGACGTCAGCCTCCTGTACATAAAACGCCTATTTTCAGGAAAATTTCAAAATCAATACAAGTTCAATTTTTTCAGAAAAATTATCCATTGTTTTTCCTTTCTCTGCTTTGATTTGCGAAGAACGTCCAATGTTCATTTTTTATATATGAATTTGACATTAATTGCTAATCACGAATAGTTGCATGCGAAACAAAAGACTAATTACAGATGACATCAGAAACAGGGGAAATTTAGAATTGTCTAAGCGATCTAGTTGCTCTGTCCACCAAGGTACCAAGGTAGGTTCGGCTGAAGAATGTAACCAAGTCACTTCAACTCCCCACAGAGTAAGACAAGATTCAGCAATGCTTTCCCCAAGTAGAGTTGGTTTCCTATCAACCCTGAAAAGGAACAATATTCCCCTTGCAAGTCGGTGATATTCTCCCCAAGCAGAGTTAGTCTACTGCCAGCCTTAAGGAAGTTGGGTATCCCCAGAAGATCTCAACATTCCCCAGCGAAGTATAGACATTCCTCAACAAGCATCCCCGGCAGTCTTAATCTAAGATTATTCCCCGGCGGAATACCAACACCCCAGTACAGTCTGAAAGTTTCCCCAGGAAAATGGAATCTATATCCCCAGCAGGTCTTGAAGCTTATCCCCTGCAGAGTACGAACGTCTCTCCCCGACTTGGGTCAAAGATTATTTTCCTCACCAGTGTATAACTGGGTTATCCTCAGCTAATTACCACGGAAAGTCCGTCCTCGGCGAAATTCTTCCTATCCCCAGCGGAGTTCATCAAAAGTTCCCCAATATAACTTATCAGCGGAATCCCCGACGGAATATATCGTTGAAAATCCCCGGCGGAGTCTATCGTTGAAAATCCCCAGCGGAGCTCTCATCAAAACTTCAGTGAAGTATCTCTTCCCACAGAGTAATTCCCCTCAGAGTAATCTCTCCAACAAAGTTGTTCCCCAACGGAGTCATCTTCTCCTGCCGGTTTATTCTCGCAACCATCATCCCCAGTGGAAGCGAAGAACTCTACTCTTCAACATCAGCCTAGGATTTGATTCCCCGGCCAGTCGTCAAGGATTTATTTTCCTAGACGAAAATACATTCATAAACATTTCTCATTTCATACATCCTGCTTGCATACATGATAAAGTGCATACAACACTATCTCATTTTGAGCATCATGACATCATGACATTTCATACAACTAATGTTTTGCCCTTTCAGGAAAAGTCAATCCAAGGATGATTACTATCAACTATCACAATTCCAGATTCGATACCTGTATCTAGCCAGGGCACATCTGTGAGTGATTGATTGTAGATTCAATACCTGTATCTAGCCAGGGCATATCTACATGAAGAGTTTGAAGATCAAACACCTGTAACAGGCCAGGAAATTATCTTTCATTCTCAGGTCAGAGGTCTACGCCTGTATCCAACCAGGAAAGCTACCTCTACCAACCTTTTACATTTTCCAGATTCGATTCCTGTATCCAGCCAGGGCATATCTGTAGACTACATTTTCCAGATTCGATTCCTGTATCTAGCCAGGGCATATCTGTAGACAACATTTTCCAGATTCGATACCTGTATCCAGCCAGGGCATATCTGTAGACAACATTTTCCATATTCGATTCCTGTATCTAGCCAGGGCATATCTGTAGACAACATTTCCAGATTCGATACCTGTATCTAGCCAGGGCACATCTGTGAGCAACCAATTGTAGATTCGATACTTGTATCTAGCCAGGGCATATCTGCATGAAGAGACTGAAGATCAACACCTATAACAGGCCAGGAAACCATCTTCCTTTCTCAAAATACACAAGTTCTCGCTAAGGAATCTCTTACGCGATCAACACTTCAAAATGGCATCTATAAGCCCATTCCCGACAAGGTTCTGTCACGTCTCCAGATGGCATCCATAAGCCCATCTCCCCATCCACCATCTCTTCAAATGGCATCTATAAGCCCATTCCCTCCATCGCATTGCTGATACTCTACTATGCGAGTGCAAATTTTCGGGCACTCTAGTGTCCAATCTCCTTTTACCTTCGAGTCGCGAAAGGCAAACTTGCCAATCTAACTCTTCAGGTTCAAGAAGATTGAACAGGGGCAACTGTTGTACCCCAAAATTTGCCCTCTCTTTCTTCAAGAAATCATCTTGGATTTTCAGAGTCCCTCTGAGACAAATCCAAATCCTGAATCGTCATTTTTGCCCAAGCAAACCGCTTACAAGAGCAAGATGATCACACAAGCTCTAAAGACAACACTTTTAGCTTGAGAAAAATTAAATTCTAAGTACTTGGAATTTTTCTCTAAAAAATGAGTGTTTAAGAAAAAATCAGCGCTTCAGAACTTCTGGACCAATTCCAAATAGAAACGGTCAGAAGTTGCAAGCTTGGCTCAGCGCAGTCAGAAGTTCGCTCTTCAGCAGCTACATCAGCTCAATCAGAAGTTGTAAACGTGGTTCAATACGTAAGCCTCAGACAGAACATGACTCTTTCAGCAGTTACGCAAGCTCAGCCAGAATTTGCTAAAGGAATGCAAAAGAAGCAAGGAAGTCTGAAGGCTCTTTCAGAACATGCTGAAATCAGAAGATGAAAAGGTCAGAAGAGTGGGTGTTACACTGATACAGAATCTCTAAGCCCAGGAGGTCCAGAAGCAAATCCAAGGAACGTATCAGAAAATCAGGAGAATCCCCAGAACTTACTAAGACAATAGGAAGCCAAGGCCAGATCATGGTTTACGCTGTTCTTGTTGAAGCAGAACTGCTCGTTCAAAGTTTGGTTTCCATTACCAGAATATTGATGTTGATAAGTCTTATCACCATTTAATGCTCATTAATGCTTCCAACCACTCCTGAACATTCATCCAAGTAATCCCTTCATGTGTGGCTTGGAAAACGCCTTTATGCAGATTCTGGCATGGGTCTACACGCCACCGCCCACTTAAGAGGTCACTTCACTCCAATCCACGCCTACTGCTGCAGCCTAGACTGAAGGCTATCTGTTATCACAACTTCCCAGGAATTTCTGTCAAAGAACAATTCAAACTCTGTTGGCGCTTTAATGTTCAAGACACCCACAAGAACTTTACCTATAAATAGAGAGTCATTGTCCACTGAAAAAGGGCGTTCAAGAAACAGAAAAATTGCTAAGAGAAAAACAGAAATCTTTAGCAAGATAGTGTTGTGAAACTCTGCCAAAATCTCCAGTGTTTCATAACTTTGAATTTCTCACCTTCAAACTTTATTTAATACCCAGTTTTCTGTATGAACTAAAAAACCCTTTTCAAACTTCTGACCCTATATACGCATACACCTTCACCTACCCTTTTCAAAAATAATCTGTCCAGAATCCCATCAGAGCCAAAAGTTAGCTTTCATCCACAATTTTTTTCCAACAGCCAGGTAAGCACCTGGTGACCTTCATCACGCTGCTAAGCATCATCAGCTGTGCATGCTCAAATAAACATAATGTAAATACCATGTTGTTGCTGTTTGTATTCTGAGGATTTTCATACCTCAGAATGTTCTGAGCCAGTGTAGAACCTGCATGTGACCTTGTTGGTCCTGCCCTCTGAAACACTTTGACATTTGCTGGAGCTGTTCTAAATATGTTTCCTGTTTTGTGGAATAATAACGAAATTGTAGATGTTCTGATTAGTACAGGAAAAGCCAAGTGCTGACTTTGACGTTAGCACATCTGAAGCATGTTTTGCTATCAATAATATCAGAGCCTCTGAGAGTTATTGTCTTTCCAGCAGAATCAGAACTTCTGAGTTCTCCACTAACAAACTTCTGTTTTGCAGCGCAGGGGGGTCAGAACTTCTGATTTCCCCACTAACAGGTTTCTGTTTTGCAGGTGCCAGGGTCAGAAGTTTTGACTCAAACAGTTTAACCAAGAGGTTGATCATCTGGCAGCGGATTTGAGTCAGAACTTCTGATGACCTCTCAGCAGCACGCTGGCTCCCTCTCTCTTTCTCTCTATCTTGTTTTTTTGCTATTTTCCTTTTTGTCTATTTTTCTCGTTGAACCCCCCATGTACAAATGTGTATCCCCACTCCCTAATTGTTGTAATAGCGTAGGATTTTATATTTCCGCTTTTTATTGCTAGTAATTAGGATATGTATGGCAAGATAAAATCAATGAAATAGAAAATCCTAATTCAAAGAAAAACTCTTGTATGCAATAAAACACACTTGCACACTAACACCCCTAGGGTTACATCCACTTGTTGCCTTTCAGAATCGGGCCATGTTACGCATGCAAAGTATCTTAGTAAAACAAACAAAAATCAAAAGATCATAGTCCCTCGATGACGCTTTCGAAAGTTTCCTTACAAAAAATGATCTTAGTCCATTAAAAGAAATACTAAGATACTTTGTAACATTGCTATCATGGTCTATACGATGACCCGCGCCCGTCCCGTTCACATCCTAACACAAGATTGTCCACCAAATACAATGGTGGAACAAAATTGTTAAAAGGGTTAAAAACATAGAAAAAATCTTTGAGTAAATTTAGGGGTAGACAACTCTTAGTTACTTGATCAAACTTGCAAAAAACACTTTCCATTTTTCACAACACACTTTTAAAACAACTTTAAAAAAAAAAAACATTGAAAACTTTTCAAAAGACATACACCTATGTATACATCCCAACATGGATCATTACAAAGGTTGCCACCACATTGGCTTCTTTTCAAAACATTTTCAAAAAAAAATCCACACATAAAGCACCATTTCAAACAATTGAAAATCAAGGCAAGCTGATCTAAGCAAGTAACTAAGAGCCCATGGATAACCATGGATAGAAAGGGTGCTAATACCTTCCCTTTCTATAATCTCCTCCCCGAACCCAAGAAAACATCTCAAAGGCTTTTTTCTGTGCTTTTTAACCTTTCCTTAGGATAAAATAAAAAGTCAGTGGCGACTCTTGCTCAACCGAAACATTTGCGAAAACAAACGCAAACTTCAAGTCAGTTCTCCCACCGTATCACACATAGGACGTCTCAAAAATCCTCCTTAGGCCATGTAAACGCCACCCAAGAACATAGGCGTGTTCGTCTTTGCCTCCTGATCATGCCTATACCAATTATTGGATCCAATTTTCCCTGTATCAAAAACACCTAAAAAGCAAGAACACGAACCCTAGGATCGGGCATCACGATACAAGTTCCAAAAACAAAATCGAATAATGCCAAAACGTTCTAAATTGAATGATAAACACAAATATGCCAAGATTTTAAAGAAAAGACGCAAGAATTGGAGATTGTCTTTCCATGTTCAGTGCAAAGTTCGAGACGACTTACAGCGCTATTCGGGAGGTCTCAAGGCCTGGTTTTGGTTGGTATAGCTTCAGAGGATTGCCAACAAGAACACCACGTTGAGATTTGGGATTAAATCGATCCCTAACCAAGATTTCAGTTTCAAGGTTTCCAAGCTTTTCTCCAACTTTTTTTTTGCCGTTTCTGCAGTCCTTCAGTCGTGTTTTAGGTTTGTGTGTCTTGCTTGCATATAAGGGAATCAGTTTAGGTCAAAATTTGGACCCATATCCATGTGCATTGAAGATTGAATATTGGATTTGATCACCATTGTTAACCTTTCCAAAAATAAGCCAAATCTGAGATTTTGTGCTTGAATGAGCCTTGGCACGAGTTGGTTGGTTGTCATATGATATTTGCAAGCTGTACAAATCATAAAGATACCATTTCAATAATTTTTGGATTTTATTTGAATTAATATAGATTTAAAATGAATTAAATCAATAAAAATTAAATAAAATAGAAAAATAAGTGTTTGGTTATGAAATTAAAGATGGGATACGTGTGTGGCATGACAAGACTAAATCAAGTGAAAAAATGTGGGGCCTTTTGTCAAAAATTGGAGTTTTGAGGATAGTTGACTTTTGGCGATTTTAGAAAAATGCCCAACTTCAACAATGCA
Source organism: Vicia faba (assembly GCA_948472305.1). Lineage (NCBI taxonomy): Eukaryota > Viridiplantae > Streptophyta > Magnoliopsida > Fabales > Fabaceae > Vicia > Vicia faba. The sequence continues at coordinate 1,566,609,988 of OX451737.1, read as the reverse complement.
TAACGTCTTCAATTTTGAACTTTTGGAGGTGTTATTGGACTTTTTAGAAACCTTGAGATGTCCTATAATCAACCCGTTTGGTCTCATCTCATTTTAATCTTCCATTCTCAAGTTATAAGCTTTGGCAAAAAAGGTGTTTTTGTTGACTTTCAAAAATGACCTATGATGTCCAAATTTGTAACTTCTTGTGAGAGCATTTCTTGATCTTGGAGTGTGAGGATGGATTGTAGGAAATTGCATCCTCTTCAAAATTAGCTTTGGATGGGTCATTTCTCACAAAGTATGAGAAAGTTATGCTTGGTCAAAGTTGAGTTGACTTTTTCTGCAAAACCCTAATTTAGCAACTTTTGAATCTTGGTGAATTTTGAGAAATCCTTGATGAATCATGATCAACCCTTGATCAAATGATTAATTATCCTTAAAAATGAGAATGTTGACAAAAAATCTGGAGGTTTGACTGTTTGTAGGTCACGGTTGATTTTTGCCCTAGCACAGTCGATTTTTGGGTCTCTTGAGCAATTGACTGTCCAAAATTCCTCTGGAAGGTTTGAAATTTGACATGGGTGGACTTAAGAACATATTAAGACATTGGGAAGCACTTGAGGCCATTTGGATGTAAGGACCTTGATGCAACACAAAACCCTAATTTTGAATTGACTGCCTTAGGAGGTGATTTGACTGTACAACCCTTGAGCCCTTTTGAGTAATATGAAGATCATTCTTGACAAATATTAAGGAATATGGGAGGGAAAGTTTTGGGGTACAACAGTGGCTCTTGGAGATATTCTTTGATCCTTTCGAAAGAGGCCTGGCATTCATCGTTCCATCTTACCACTTGATCTTTCTTCAATAGTTTGAAGATTGGCTCACAAGTAGCAGTCAGGTGTGAGATTAATCGGGCAATGTAATTCAAACGTCACAGAAAGCCTCTGACTTCTTTTTCTGTTCGGGGAGCTGGCATCTCCTGTATAGCCTTCACCTTTGCAGGATCCACCTGAATACCTTTATCACTTACGACGAAACCCAGCAGCTTACCATATCTCACCCCGAAGGTGCACTTGTTCGGGTTTAACCTCAGCTTGTACAACTTCAACCTGTCAAATATCTTCTGAAGATGGTCAAGATGTTCTTCCTCAGTCTGGGATCTTGCAATCATGTCGTCAACGTATACCTCAATCTCATGATCGATCATATCGTGGAACAAAGCGACCATGGCGCACTGATACGTTGCCCCAGCATTCTTCAATCCGAAAGGCATGACCTTGTAGCAAAAGATACCCCATTGAGTAACAAAGGTTGTCTTCTCCATGTCTTCGGGAGCCATTTTAATCTGATTATAACCGGAGAAACCATCCATAAAGGAGAATACATTATGATGTGCGATGTTGTCAACCAGAACATTGATATGAGGCAGAGGGAAATCATCCTTGGGGCTTGCCCTGTTCAGATCCCTATAGTCAACACACATTCGAAACTTACCATCCTTCTTCGGCACCGGAACCACGTTGGCCACCCACTACGGGTAAGAAGCAACTGCTAGAAAACCGACATCAAACTGTTTCATCACTTCAGCCTTGATTTTCTCAGACATATCCGGGCGCATTTGGCGGACCTTCTGTTTCACTGGAGGACAGTCTTCCTTGGTAGGCAGACGGTGAACCACAATATCGATATCCAACCCAGGCATATCTTCATAAGACTAGGCAAAGATCTCAACGTAGTCACACAACATCTGAATCAATCGTTGCTTAACACTAGACTCCATATTTGCACTGATCTTGACCTCTTTCTTGTCTATCTCTGTACCCAGATTCACTGATTCCACCGGCTCTTCATGCGGCTGTATGGCCCTCTCTTCCTGAAGTAGCAGTCTAGCAAGTTCACCAGGAACTTCGCAATCATCTTCACCTTCGTCTTCGGCTAAGTTGATTGAACTTTCGAAGTCATAAATGGCAGTAGCAGAGTCGTTATCAGTGGGATCCAAAATGGATGTAGACCTGTATATGTGAGTGTGTGTAAAATAGCTGTTTTGCAAGATAGAAAAAGAAAGACAAGGAGCGCAAAATTTGAAATGCAACAAAAACTTCCAATGCTTTTATTAATGATATATGAAGATGACAAATATAAAGCCCTCACAAAACAAAGCCACGGTGCCTCGGGTAAGACATCGGGCCGTAAAGTTCAAAAATTGTGTGTTACAAACTTTAAAACAAAAGTATCATTATTGGGTAATAAAAGAAATTGGGACGAAGTCCTTTGCCGTCCAGTTGCTTAATTCGCCGTCGATAATTGGGTAAATCCAACTGTCAAACTCAGACTCTTCATCATCGTCTTCAATGGCATTCACTCCTGAATTGCTGATAAATAGGGGAGGTCCTCCGATCCGCGCATGCCGAACAACCTTTTGAGCTTCTGCAGTGAAACCCAAACCAAACTTGTTAGTATTATGTGTAAAGTCAGGGAGTTGACCCCAATTTGCACACCCACCTTTCTCAACAACATCCTGGGCATCCTTGAGGGAAGCCATCTTCATTGGAGGATCTTCAGTAACAGTTTCAGTCGACGCCAGTGTTTGGTGGACTTCTTCAAAATGTTGACACGAGGTTTCAATGAACTCCCCGTCCATTTCCACATACCTAAAAGAGTTGAGGTGGCTCACCATGTACTCCTCTTCCCCTCGTACTGTAACAATTTTCCCCTTCACTGGGTATTTTAGCATCTGGTGGAGCGTAGAAGTTATTGCCCCAACTTTGTGGATCCACGGGCGACCCAGAAAACAAGAATAAGATGGCCGAATGTCCATCACATAGAATGTAGACGCGAAAGTCTGGGAACCAGCCTTAACAGGAATATCCACTTCTCCATGTACCATTATCTTGGACCCGTCAAAGGCCCTAACCACAATGTTGCTTGGTTTCAACACCAACCCTTCACAGTCTAACCGGTATAATGCTTTCTTGGGTAAAACATTCAGCGAAGACCCAGTATCCACCAACACGTGAGCCAGAGTAGTGCCCCTACACTCGATTGAAACATGCAGAGCGTCATTGTGATTCTTTCCCTTGGCAGTCAAGTCGGCATCGGAGAAACCCAACTCGTTGTCAGCAGTCAGACTAGCCACGCAGTCTTTGAACTGATCAGCGGATGTTTCTTGCGGCACGTGCGCAGTTTTCAGGAAAGCCATCAGAGCCTTGGCATGGGCTTCTGAGCATAGAAACAAAGACAACATAGAGATTTTTGACGGGGTTTGACCCAGCTGCTCGAATACGTTGTAGTCGCTCTTTTTGGTGATATTCAAATTTTCCTCTATCTCTTGTCTAGAGGCTTCAACAGTAATCTTCTTTGGTGCCTCCGTCTGGGCAGGCCCACCGGTGATCCCTTTTCCCCGAGTGTCGGATGACTCGACGATAGGTGTAAGGATTGGAACATGAACAGGGACAGTAGCAGATGTACTGGTAGGTGTAATAACAACAGGCTTCCGAACGGTTGGTGGAGGGATCTCAGGGGAGAAAAGTCTTCCACTGTGGGTGACTTTACTAGATCCAATAATATTGTTGACATCAGTATCAGCCTTTTTAGCATTCAAGTCTTTTTTAACCCCGTGATAATACACGTCAGCCCCGTAGTGCCATATGACAGCTTTATCTGATGTATGGGGGATAGGCCCAGGAATGGTAATGATCAATGGTGCAATTCTCGGAACAGATGTAATTCTAACATACTTTCTCGAGGAAGCCTTGGAAGAATTGTCGAAAATAGTGATTATAGAAATGTCTTCAAAAGGAACCAATGGAACAAAAGTTTTCTCAAACAGAATTTATTTGTTATCCATCAGGCGTTGGACACCTGACTTCAAAAGATGGCAACCAGTAGGTGGGACGGAACACAGATGGCAACCTTCGCCATAGCCTGGAAATAAACCAGCTAACAAAAGGTTCTTCTTCACAATCATCAATGGAGTAGCAATGTCTTTCACAGAAACTACAAACGAGTCTTCATCTACAGCATTGACTCCATGCTTGGGCATAGGAGCAGTCATAACATTAGGCCTTTCAGGCGCTTCAAAATTAATCTCCTTAGCATCAATCAGGTCCTGTACCTTATTCTTCAAAACCCATCAGTCATTTGTATCATGCCCCGGGCTATAAAAGTGAAAAGCACAGTGGGCGTTCGGATTGTATAGCAGTGATGTTGTATTGGGATTCTTCGGGACTTCCTTCGGAATCACCAAGTTGGTCTTTAGCAATTGCGGCAGAATCTGAGACAGGGTCATATGGAGCTGAGTGAACTGTCTTTGCATCCTCTCGGCTCTTGGCTGATTGTTGCGCTGGGGGGCAACAGCAGGTCTTGATATAACCACCGCATTAACTGCTTGGCAGCGCTCAGGTCTGTTATGGCTCTTCGCGCTGTAAACTACGCTGGATTCCTTCTTAAAAGGCTTCTTTTCGGTACCTGATGAAGCACCCTTCTGTATTTTACCGCTCTTGATACCGGCCTCAACTCTTTCCCTGGTCATAATCAGCTCAGTAAACCCGGACGATGAACTTCCAATCAGATGGTTAAAATACGGACCAGACAAGGTCCCCAGAAACATATCTACTAACTCCCTGTCAGCCAGCGGGGGTTGTACTCTTCCAGCAAGGTCCCTCCATTTCTGAGCATAGTCTTTGAAACGTTCGCTCGCACCCATAGACATTCCCTGAAGTTGGGTACGCGTGGGAGCGAGGTCGGCATTGTATTGGTACTACTTGTAAAAAGCAGCAGCAAGGTCTTCCCAATTACGGATGCTAGCTCCTTCCAATTGGTAAAACCATTCAAGTTGAGTCCCTGAGAGACTATCTTGAAAGAAGTGAATCCAAAGGTTCTTATCGGCAATGTATGGTTGAATCTTTCTAACATACGAGCGGAGGTGCAGCTTTGGGCAGGAGACTCCGTCGTATTTAGCAAAGACTGATGCTTTAAACTTGTGGGGAATTACCACCCCAGATTGCAAACTCAAATCTCCAAAGTCCAGACCAGGGACTTTCTGGACCTCCATTGCGCTCAACCGGTCTTCGAGTTGCTTATACCTATCCTCAGCCGGAGGATACTAGTCTTCGTCAAAGTCAGTCTAGTTGTCAGAAACCACAGGGCTAGGAGCCCTCCTTTCTTCTTGGTTTTCTCCCCCTACCGGTGAGTGAGACAAATCAACATCTTCCCGCAAATTGTTTCCAAATCTGCGACCCATATTCAATAGGATCGTCTTCTTCTTCTTCTTCTTCTTCTTCTTCTTATCCTTTAAGATAAGAGTCTTCAGATCTTGCTGACCCTTGGCCAAGTTCATGAACATTTCCTAGAACTGGGCATTTTGAGCTTGCAGAGCCTTGATGTCTTGTTCAGTTGATGTTTCAGAAGACATGATGTGCTGAAATAAACAGCGAAGAAGATGAGAAACCTGTAAGGCTACCTGTAATGAGGTGCATGGGAATGGAATGCGTATGATATGATTTCAAAGACTTTAGAGATTCAAATTCGTAAACCAAAATGAAACACACTTTTATTAGATAAAAACTTGAATTCAATGTTCAACAGATGCCTTTAAGGCGTTACAAAAGGAAAAACTGAATAGTAAATCAAAACTAGAAATAACAAAAGACATCAGCGCTCCCATGGTCGTTTTCCGTTGGTGCTGACATAATCGTTGAGTACCTTCTCATTCTCCAGCTGCCTTGTAAGCTTTAGGATCTTCCGCTCTTGCTCGTGATACTTCTCTCTGTAAGTATCCCATTCTTCCCTTAGTTGGATCCAAGACCTCTTTAATGCCCTAATGTCAATAGGCATGTATGGGTGGAGGATGGTAGGAGGAACCCCTTCTTCATCAGCGTGTTCAACTATCACAGGCAAGACAGCTTCGTAGGGCATCCCTAGCTTTTGAGCACGTGTACGAACCCACCGGAGATACGGTTCCATCGGAAGAGAAGTCTTCACGCCTAGCTTGTGCGGATCAGACCTGTGCACTCTGTTCCAACCTCGTATGAACCTACGGCGATGTCCCTCACTATCCCCTTGGAAGTCAAAGACAATGCTCGGAAGTAGAAACTCATGAGGCCCGTCCCTCCTAGATCTTCCAAACTGTTGTAAGGCCAAACAAGGATTATAGGTGATCCCTCTATTGGTTCCTAGCAATGGAACATTGGGGTATTCCCCACAGCGATCAATAATAGCTACGTCTTCCATGTCTTTAGTGGTGCAAATGATGTCCGTGTGAGCAAGGGACATAATCCTGTAGGCCCAACCCATGCCTTGTTCTTCAAAACTAATTTTGGGAGGTGAGAAATAAACCACCTCGCCAGCAATGGTGCACAACACATAAGGGTTCCCCGTTTCCGAGTAGTACGGGCATATAGAGTATGCAGAATATCACCCAAGAGAGTGGGCACTGGATTACGGGACATGAAAATCTTCACCGCATTCACGTCAACAAAGGAATCTGAATTTGGAAACAGAACCAGACCATAAATGAGAAGATCCAGGATGTCTTCAAAAGCCTGAAAGCCTAAACTGTCCCAGAACTGATTAGCCTGATCAACCAAGAATTTAACCAAGAAGCCTTTTGTACCACTCCGAGTCTCCCAATTAGACATTACCTCAGCCTTTGTCAGATGTAGGGCTGAAGCAATCTCTTCCGGCCTAAGGGCTACCTCCCAACCGGTAAATGGAGTCTGCTCTAGAATAGAAATACCAAGTAGATCAGAGAACTCTTCCAAAGTAGGGACCAACTGGTAGTCCGGAAAAGTAAAGCAGTGGTATAATGGATCAAAGAACGGGAATAAGACACTCATCATCTGTTCATCCAGCTTGGAGGTGACTAGACTGAGGAGGTGACCATGTCTTCTGTCAAAAGAGGAAGTGTCAGGAACCTTGGAAACCAAATCCTTAAGCTGAGTAGGAATTTGTACAAAGCTGATCCGAATAGTGTTTCTACGCATAGATGCCATGATTTGCAAAACAGAACAAAGATGAATCCCATTGGTCTTTGAAATGGTTAGTCCAATGCAATATGCATGCAATGTCATGATGCATGATGTCATGATAGAAACACATCACATGTATTCACAGGTAGCAAACATGGTAAGGGAAAACAAGTCACACAGATAGCCCTTAGATTTCAGGCTGGCAAGGAGTTTAGGTATTACCCTCTTTCAATTCAGTTGGTTCAACCTATCCTAAAAATAGTAACCGGGTTCTAGAGGATCTCAATATCATTGACCACCCTCAATCGGTCATAATTCCAGTTTAGCAACCTTTTCTTACGGCCGAAATCATCGCGAGAGTTTGGTCTCAATGAGTGTAGCATACTGCTACTGTTCAATGGCCAAGTTGGTCAATTATAGATTCTAAGGTCAGTTGGTGCTTAATGACCCCTTAGTAGACCCATATTCTCCTTGTTGCGCCACAAGGGATATCGGTACAAACTAAAGTGCCACACCAACGTAGCTACTGCTTCAACTGTATCAGTCTACGCTGTACAGTTCCCTCACAGTCTATTGCTACTTACCTAAAGGGTATCCCCAGATCTGGGTTAAGATCTATAGTAACTCTGATTCAAACCCACAAAGATAAAGCATACAAATCAAGCAATTGAAAACAATATAAACTAGTCCTAAGGTACACCCCACTTATAAATTCCCAGCAGAGTCGCTAGTTCTGTGATACAGTGGGAAGAACTGACTATTTTTGGAATGTTGGTTTACGTTTTGCATTTGTTTTCGCAAAATGTCACGGTAAGCAAGAGTCGCCACCGACTTTTATTTTATCCAACAAGGAAAGGAAAAAAGCACAGAAAAATTCCTTTTTTGAGATTTTCTGAGTACGGGGGGTAGATTATAGAAAGGGAATGTATTAGCACCCTTTCTATCTGTAGTTATCTACGGGCTCTTAGGTACTTGCTCATTGTTTTCAAAATTGTTTTCTTTGTGTTTGTGGGTTTGAAAAGTTTTTTGTTTTAACTTCGATTTAACTCTTACTTCTGTCCTCAAGAGTGTAATGAAGTGTTTTGAAAACTTGTTTGTAAAAAGTGTAGGTGTGAAAGAGTTTTGTTTTGAAAGAGCAAGTATCTAACAACTAATCTACCTACTCGAAAAAGGAACCGTTCTATGCTAACTTCCTTTAGACAATGATATCCCACTATTAGTGAGTAGGTAGCACCGTCGTTGGAGTTTGAGGGTCAATTCGAAAGATGGACATACGGTCACTAAAGCAATGTTATGACGCCTTAGCGGTAACCCTAAAGTCTTAGATCATTTGTTTGAGGCAACAATATCCGAGGCAACCATTTCGAGGCAACTATGATCTTTTGGACAAGAGGACGACCTCTAAAACGACCTATATTCAATGACCGTGTACGAAGGCAACCAAGTGGAGTATACCCTAGGGGTGCGCATGTGCGAGTGTGTTGATTTAAATTATTCTTATCTTTGCACATGTTAAGGGTGATATAACCATTTTTAAACTAGGCATTCATTCTTGTCATGCAAACCCTATTATCAAACATCTAGCAGTGGTATAATTTGCAGAATTAAAATGCGGAATTTAAACTAAATTATTACAAGGTGTCGGGTATTTACATCGCCAAAAGCAACCATTTGAAAATAAAAAGTAGAAAAATAAATAAATGTCCTATTAAAACTATTACAAGCCAGGAGCAGATACATCAATAATTGAATAAGGAAAAATAAATCGCACGAGTGAATTGGATCGAATGTGAAATTAGGGTTTTGACCCTTTTAAAAGAAAATGGTTTTTTGTTGTTTTTATTTATTTTTAAGAAAAAGAAATTAAATCCTAAAGTTAAATGCTAAATTCATTATTAAATTAATTAATTAATGAAAAAAAATTAAATGACATATTTTTGGAATTTTTGTTAATTTAGGAAAGAAATTAAAATAATTAAATTAATGATTAAAACCTATTAATTCTAATTAGTTTTAAATATTTACAAGATAAATTGAAGTTATTCTAGAATTAAAAACCTAATTAATTAGGTAGTATTTATTAATATAAAAAATTAAATTTCTGACATTTAATTGGATAAAAATATTTTTGTGATTTTTTTTATAAAAAGAAATTAATAGTTGGTTAGTAATTAATTAAAGATAATAAAATAATTAAATAAAAAACAAACAAAATATAAAAAGTTAGAGAAATGGGTCTGTTTTTGGAGAGGTGTAGAAAGCAATTTTCCTGGCCCAATTATGGAGATCTGTTGGACTTTTTGTGATCCCATGCATGTGTGTTGACTGAATCCATGGTACACCTTCAACGCTTGGCCACCAGATCTGGCCATCTGGCCATCTGGCACATTGGTGGTGAATGCCCATGATGGATCTCCTGGCTTGAGCGTGTACATGATCATCTGAAATAAATTAGAAAAATAACAAATGCTGGAGGCAGGGATCGAACCCCTGGCCTCCAGCCTCTAATGCCCTGGAATCAAGCGTGGCAACCACTAGGCCAAGTGGTTCTCGTTGTTAAAGAAATACAAAACAATATATAAAAAAATGTCAACGGATGATATAATAAAAAAATAACGCGCCAGATTTGAATGGACAAATGGTGGCGTGACACGCATCGTCCCTGTCCTCTGCATCGTGGCTAAAAACACAAGCACCTATACCAACGGACAGAGGTCTGTCGCTACAAGCCTGTCCACCCTCAAAATCTTATACAGGCCAAGAAAATGGATTCTAAGACCAGGGTTGAATTCGTCTCACCCTCCTGAATGCAACCATGCCCATTACTGGGGTCAATTATTCCTGAAACAAAAATCCCCAAAAACAAAAATGAAACCCTAACAATGGTAGATCTCGTTACAGGTCAAGTAAATGCAATTGAATAATACCAAAAGCTTGCAAATGATTTGTAGATTCAGAATATGCTATCAATTCATGCTAACTATGCCTAAATTTAAAAATACGAAATCAAGAAAAGGGTGAGTTCGTGAGTGACTTACAGTGCTCTGGGAAGCTTGAAAACGCGTGGTCTTGGTTGCTTTCGCTTGTAGAGATGGCCAGGAAAAGATTGAGACCAACACCAAGCCTTGAAATTGCCTCTAGACTTGATTTCGATCTCACACTTTTTTGGTGTTTTTGCAAATTTTGTTCTTGCTCTCCAATTGATCTCCAACCCCTATTTTGGTCTGCATACGACCCTTATGTATTGCACAATGTATTAGGATTGTATTTGCTGTCCAAATCTCTTTATATCAATGCTTGGATATTTGATTTGATCTTATTTTACAACCTTCCAATTTTGGCTTGATTTGAATCTTTTTGTACCCTTATGCCTTGATACGAGTTTGATATGGTGCAAGTTGTCCAATGAATCCTGAAATCATCAAAAGATCTTTGGTTTTCAATATTTTTTATTTTATTTGATTTAATTTGATTTAATTTAAATTAATTCAAATAAAAATCAAAATAATTAATAAAAGTATGATATGGACACACGGCCAAGGCTAGAGCACGTGGGCAATAATGCCAACCCAAAACAAGTGAAAAAGAATGGGCCCATTTGGCAAAATTTGATGTTTTGGGGATAGTTGACTTTTGGCAATTTTGCAAAAAAAGTCCAACTTCAATAATGCATAACTTCCTCAATTTTGACTCTATGGAGGTGTTCTTTGACTTTATAGAAAGCTTGAGATGTCCTCTAACCAACCCTTTTGGCATCATCTCATTTTGATATTCCATGCTCAAGTTAGAAGCTTTGACAAAAAAGGTGTTTTTGTTGACTTTCAAAAATGACCTATAATGTCCAAATTCATAACTTCTTGTGAGTGCATATTTTGATCTTGGGAGATGAATATGGATTGTAGGGAATTGCATCCTCTTCAAAATGAGATTTGGATGGGTCATTCTGATAAAGTATGAGAAAGTTATGCTTGGTTAAAGTTGAGTTGACTTTTCCTGAAAAACCCTATTTTACAACTTTTGAATCTTGGTGAATTGTGAGCAATCCTTGATGAATCATGATCAACCCTTGATCAAATGATTAAATCTACTTCAAAATGAGAATGTTGACAAAAAATCTTGAAGTTTGACTGTATGTAGGTCACAGTTTACTTTTGCCCTAGCACAGTCGACTTTTGGACCTTTGAGCAATTGACTGAGCAAACTTCCTCTGCAAGGATTGAAATTTGACATGGATGATCTTGAGAACATATTAGGAAATTGGTGAGCAATTGAGGTCATTTGGACTCAAGGATCTTGATGCAACAAAAAAGTCTAATTTCGGGTAGACTGCCTTGGGAGAGAGCTTGCCTGGCCAATCCTTGGACTACCTTGAGCAACTTGGAGATCTTTCTTGAAATGTTTTGAGAAATATGGGAGAGCAAATTTTGGGGTACAACATCGGGCCTTCTCCGACCTCCCCACACCAACATCAAAAAAATCCATACAAGTCATGAACGGCATGCTCACCTCATTATCCCGTTTCGTTGCGAGATCCGCTCAGCACGCTCTCCCCTTCTTCAAGCTCCTTCGCAAAGAAGCAGCCTTCAAATGGACCGAGGAATGAGAGAAGGCGTTGCTCCATCTCAAACAAAGTCTATCCAAACCGCCCGTATTATCACGACCCGTCGATGGGGAACCTTTGTTCTTGTACCTGGCCATCTCGATCGAAGCCATCAGCGCGACCCTCATTCGCGAGACGTCCGAAGGATAAAGGCCCATCTATTTCACGAGCAAATCACTGCAAGGGCCTGAGGTCAGATACCAACAGATAGATAAAGTAGCTCTAGCCCTCGTCAACGCGGTGAGGAGACTCAAACACTATTTCCTCGCGCACACGATCATAGTACGAACTGACCAGCCAGTGAAACAGCTCTTAGGTCGACCAGACATTGCAGGATGAATGTTGAAGTGGTCCTTGGAACTCTCTGAGTTCGACATTCAATACGAGAGCAGGAAAGCCCTAAAGGCACAAGCTCTAGCCGATTTCGTCACAGAAATGACCGCTCACAACCCCCCCATAGAGAAAGAGCACAAGTGGACCATCTTCGTCAACAGAGCGTCCAGCTCATCCGGAAGCGGCGCGGGGATCCTCCTAGAAAACGAGGAAGGTGTGGTGATCGAGCACTCGCTCACCCTCTCCTTCCTAACTTCAAACAACCAAGCAGAATACGAGGCCCTGCTCGCGGGACTAAGGCTAGCCGAGGACCTAGGGGCACGTGAAGTACAAATTTTCATCGACTCTCAACTCGTTGCTTCCCAAGTCCAAGGGAGTTACCAGGCTAAAAACAAAAGCCTCATTGAATACCTGAACCTAGTCAGAGAATACATCAAGAAGTTCGACCGAGCAGAAATATCGCACGTCCCGCGCGAGCAAAACACAAGGGCCAATATACTTTCGAAGCTCGCAAGCACAAGAAAGAAGGGCGGGAACAAATACGTCATACAAGAATCCCTATCCCGCCCAAGCATCGAAAAAACCTCGATCCCTCTCGAGGTGAATGCCATCGCAGATGCTTCGTGCTGGATGACCCTGGTGTTCAACTTCTTGATGAAGGGCGAGCTCCCTTCAGACCGAACAGAGGCGATCGCGACCAAACGACGAGCGTGTTCCTACGTGGTGATCGAGCATATACTGTATCGAAGGGTATTTTCCATCCCAATCTTAAAATGCATCGACGAATCCACAGCCCCCGAGGTACTATGGGAAATTCACGAGGGTATTAACGCCCAGCACATGGGCGGAAAGTCCCTAGCAAGGAAGGCTCTGCAAGCAGGGTACTACTGGTCGACGATGCAACAGGATGCCAAAGACCACGTCAAAAAATGCGACAAGTTCCAGAAACACGCCGACATGCATCTCGCTCCCCTGCACGAGCTGAACATACTGACATCTCCGTAGCTATTTGCCTGGTGGGGGATGGATATCCTCGGACCATTCATACAGGGGATGTACCAAAACAAGTTCCTTATTGTGGCTGTGGATTACTTTACGAAATAGATAGAGGCCGAGGTCCTTGCAAAAATCACCTCCCACAATATCCTCCGCTTCTACAAACGAAACGTCCTCGCCCGATTCGGAATCCTGAAGGCGTTGATCACAAACAACGGTACCCAATTCACCGACCAAGGCTTTCGAAGTTTTGTCGCCAAAATTGGGACCAAACAACATTTCACCTCAGTCGAGCATCCCCAAACCAACAGGCAAGCCGAAGCCGCCAACAGGGTCATCCTGCAAGGACTTAAGCGCCGACTAGGCGAAGCAAAAAGGGGGTGGGTCGAGGAACTACATAGCGTCCTATGGGCTTATCGCACCACACCCTATTCGACGACAGACGAGACCCCTTTTCGACTAACATACGGCACCGAGGTCGTCATCCCCGTAGAGATCAAGGAACCCTCCAGGCGGACAGAGATGCCTCTTGGCGAAGAAATGAACGACGAAGCCCTTAGGGACGAACTCAACCTGGTCGAGGAAATTCAATCGGGGGCAGCCCTGCGTGAGTCCGCTTTGAAACAACGAGTAGCCCTGCGTCACGACGACAAGGTCATCAGACGCGAGTTCCAGATCGGCAGCCTAGCCTTGCGAAGAAACCAGAAAGACTCCCGCGAAGGGAAATTGGCCGCAAACTGGGAAGGACCCTATCGCGTTCAAGGCGCTACAAGCACCAGAGCGTATTACCTCGAGCAGTTAAACGGAGAACCATTACCACGACCCTGGAATGTTGCTAAGCTGAAACAATACTATAGCTAAAGCCCTCAAACACTATGGACTTTTTCCATCGGACATTCACCCTTAGCCAACGAGGGGAAAGTCTCGACCACGTAGGCGAGTCAAGGTACGAACCCGACCTACCATCCACCAAGTGGCATACCGTCGTTCACCCAATAAGCCGAACGCCAATGCCCGGCAGGGACACCTCGATCGTGCTCCACTGTCGAAGTACCCACAAGGCAGAACACCCAGCTCACGATGGGCAGTTCACGCCGCGAGCGTAGGACCCCGATCTGGGTCATACGTTCGACACGCAGGCTCCACTCCGCATAATCGACGCATTTCGAAGTGTGTCGAACCATCAAAGGGGTCGAAAGGATATCTCCACTCGAGCACAAAACCTTATCAAAGTGTTCATTACGAAAATAATAGTCAAGCATACGCCTAGATACGAGCAGATAATTGCAAAACAAACATCCATCGAAAAAACATGCATAAAACGGATTAATGGTGAACCGACCAAGAAGGCCGGCGATGTTCAAATTTACAATCCATGGCATGACGGCCAAAAGAAATCAAGAATAAACACGGGCACGCAGGCCCCAAAAACGAACACGGGCACGCAGGCCCCCAAAACAAATAAAAATCAATATACGGCCATGCAGACCCAAACAATAACTAGATGTTAAGCATCCCCTGGATTACTGGCGTCCACATCAGGAGAATCGCGAGGAGGCACAACCTGGCCGTCAATAATCTGAGACAGAAATCCGACTCCCTCGGTGTTCAGGCCCGGATTTAGCATGGACAGCTGACTCATCGCAGTCTCGAACCCGTCGGCTAAGGCACCAACGCAATCTGACTCGAGGAGGTGGATGCGAGCAACCAAATCTGAGCGTGTGCGCAAAGAGGCTATCTCCTCTGGCTCGTCATCAGCAGGAAGCATAGCAGCTTTCAGCTCCTCAATCTCCCTGGAAAACCGTTAGTTGTCGCTCTCCAGCCGTTCCTTGTCGAGTTGGAGGCAATCCCTCTCCTCAAAAGCCTTCTCGGCCTTCTCCTTCTCCCCCGACAGTAAGTCGGACTGTTCATGGAATATCTCCTCGGACCGCTCGAGGGCCGCCTTCAACTTGCGAGATTTGGCCGCAAAGGCCGCCTTCTCCGATTCCAGCTCCCTAACCCGGTCCGTAGAATCTGATCCTTCCCCTGCAAGGACCACAACCATCTCGGAAATTTTCACCACACCGATCATGCTAGCGGCGAGGTGTTTCCTCCGACCTTCCTTGTCGAGCCGCTTAATGATGTCGGCCTCGTTATCGGACACGGTCAGGGGAAACCCCTCAAAGAAATCCTTCTCCACAAAGCAAGGCAGTAAGCCAAAGGCCCGGGAAGCTACGGGCTCATCACCAGTTTCCGCTCCGCCCTCTGGACGACTCCTCTTCCTGCTAACCAGCTCAGTCTGTCGCTCGGTGTCGGGAGAACTCGAGGACCCACTGAACCCGTCTCTACCCGGATCAACGGGCGGGCCCATCTGCATGGCCTGCTGCGGTCTCACCAGTCTCTTACTTATCTTTTTATCTTGGGTCAACTTCAGCAACTTCTCTCGACGTTCCGCCATGTGACATGCAAGAAGAGCGAACCAGGGTTAGCTACAAACGATTAAAGGCAATTAAAATGGAATAATAATAAGGGCAAGAGAAAGAAACCTAGGAGATCTATGGCCTGCCCGTGGGATTGGCATTCAACGAGCACCTTGGTATTGATAGTGCGTGCCTCGAACATCGGGTAGCCATCCTCATCGAGAATGTCGTCCCCTTCCCTCGTGACCCACTGAGCGGGGAAAAACCCATCAACAAACTTACAAAGGACGACATAAGCCTCCTCATCCTCGACGCTCATGCTCCCCGCAGGGGTATGATAGTGCCCGGGACCATGGTCATAATGACCCGAGCACCAATGAATATGGAACCTAAAAACCCGCCCGACTGCGGGACTACCCTCAGCATCCAAAATGGGCTCCCCGTCCTCGTCGACCAAAGTGGCCGGCTCGAACAAAGACTCTAGGGCCGTCTAGGTGGCCAGATGCAGTATGTACCATTTGTCTTTAAAATCCCTCACCGAGTCCATATACATCCTAAACAGTCTCTTCGACTGCTTAAGGGATACCCAGTTGTGTTTGCCTCCTCGAGACTGGCGTTGCAGATGGAAAAACCCTGAAGAACAGGGGAATTTTCGCCCCAATTCTCAGGAAACGGCAAGTTAGCTCGAACGCCCGGAGAAAGGCAATCGCGTTGGGGTGGAGCTGCGAGGGGGCCAGGTTCAGATGATTGAACACCCCGACCTGGAAGTCGTTAAAAGGCAACCAAAGACCAAGATTCATGAATATAATATCATACATGGGAAACGCATCTTCAGTGAACTCCGAGCAGATGCGAGCATCACTCGTCGGCCTCATTATTTTAAAATTCCGTTGAAATCCTTCTTGGGTACCGCCATACTCGACGACGGTATAAGCTCGTCTGCTGCGATGGTTATACACCGAAGCAATTCCCCGCGGCTCAGCGCCCACCCAGTCCAGTGTGGGGTCGTCGATGGTGTAGACCATGGCAATGTTCTCTTCAGCTGTGCTTGCATCCTCGACGTGATTACGTCTTGAGGACTCTGGGTTGTCGGCCATTTACCTGTAAAGTACAGGAAATCGGTGAATTTGACAGCAAATCCGCGTGCTCGACACAAAGGCGGGGAGAGGTAAGCAACGCTCATATCGATACTACAGCCATTCGCGAGTGTTGCACCCCAAAATTTACCCTCTCATATTTCTCCAAACATTGCAAGAAAAATCTCCAAGTGGCTCAAGATTGCTCAAATCTCCTAAGGCAGTCAATCCCAAATTAGGGTTTTGTGTTGCATCAAGGTCCTTGCATCCAAATGACCTCAAGTTCTCCCCAATTTCCTAATATGCTCTCAAGATCATCCATGCCAAATTTCAAGCCTTGCAGAGGAAGTTTGCTCAGTCAATTGCTCAAGGGGTCCAAAAATCGACTGTGATAGGGCAAAAGTCAACTGTGACCTATAAATAGTCAAACTTCAAGATTTTTTGTCAACATTCTCATTTTGAAGGATATTTCATCATTTGATCAAGGGTTGATCATGATTCATCAAGGATTGCTCAAAATTCATCAAGACTCAAAAGTTGCTAAATTAGGGTTTTGTAGGAAAAGTCAACTCAACTTTGACCAAGCATAACTTTCTCATACTTTATGAGAAATGACCCATCCAAATCTAATTTTTAAGAGGATGCAATTTCCTACAATCCATATTCATACCCCAAGATCAAGAAATGCACTCACAAGAAGTTATAAATTTGGACATTATAGGTCATTTTTGAAAGTCAACAAAAACACCTTTTTTTCCAAAGCTTATAACTTGAGCATGGAATATCAAAATGAGTTGAGACCAAAAGGGTTAGCTATAGAATATCTCAAGCTTTCTAAAAAGTCCTAGAACACTTCCAAAAGTTCAAAATTGAAGAAGTTATGCATTGTTGAAGTTGGGCATTTTTGCAAAATTGCCAAAAGTCAACTATCCCCAAAACTTCAAATTTTGTCAAATGGGCCCATTCTTTTCCACTTAATTTGATCTTATCACACTACACACGTGTCCTAGCTTCATCCTTGAGCCCATTTATCAATTTTATTATTTTATTAGATTTTTTAATGAATTATTTCATTTTAAATCAATTTAAATCAAATAAAATCCCAAAACTTGATTACATGAGATATTTTCTATTTTCAGGACCTAATCATCATCAATGTCATGATCAAACTCGTATCAAGCATTCCATGTGCAAAAAGATTGGATTTTTGGAAAATTAGGCAAGTTATCAATGGTGAATCAAATCCAATCTCAAGGCATCAATGTGCAAGGATTCAGTCCACAAAAGTTGACCTAACACACTCCATCATACATATACAAGGCAAAGGCACGAAATCCAGAGGGAGAGGCTGCAAGAACATCAAGAACAAAACTTGAAAAAAGGTGGAAAAAGTGTGAAACTGAAATCAAGCTTAGAGGCATTTTCAGAAGCAAAAGTCAACACTAATCGCTTGTTGGAGGATCACTGAAGCATAACCAACCTAAAGCCAGTCTCCATACACACTCAGGAGCTCCGTAAGTATCTTAAAAAATCGCCCCTCTCTTGAATTCGTAAACCTTATTTGTTGCATCTTTCTAACAAATCTTTGATATATTTGTGATGCTTATGAGATTTCTGGACTTTTGGCATTATTTGATTGCATTGATATGGACTCTAACCCCATAACCGTATGGCTAGGGTTTTGCATTAGATTTTAGGGTTTTCTTTTTCAGGGGAAATCAAGGTTCAAGAAGGTTATAGGTTTACTCAAGATGCCCAGACGAACACAACTATGGTCTTGGGGGTCGTTTTCATGGCCTAGATTTAATTTTTGGAATGTCCTGCGAATTTAGCTACAGATCTAAATCTGCAGGTAAATGTTACAGGGCTGGAGGTTAGGGATGACAAAGGTGTCTCCCCCTGGTTGGACGGTTCAAACTTCGCGCGTTTTTATTTTTTTTATTCTGGCATATTATGTGATTTCCCATATTATTATTATTATCTAGTATATTGACAACTAAAGCACAATGGTTGAGTGGCAAAGGCGTGTGTTCAGAATCCAACATGACCTGGGTTCGAATTCCATGTCCCCCATATGCATTGTTATTATTTTTCTACAGGTTATCCAGTACAAACCAATGCTTGAAGCCTATCGTATGTCCTCAAACATCAAAGCACCAGATGGCCCAAGGCCAGATCTGGTGATTCAGGTTGAATGTCCACCATGGGATTGAGTCAATGGGCGCGTAGGGAATCACGAAAAGTCAAGCCAGGCCAACGAAATTGGGCCCTGGAATTGCTGAATAAACCCCCAAAAACAGGCCCAAACCTCCTAATCCTTTCTTTTTTAATTTTCTTTTAATTATTTATTGTTATTATTTTATTACTAACTAACCAATTAAACCTTTTTCTTCATAAAATTAAAAACCAAAAATATTTTCTTTATTAAAATTAAATTTCAGCATTTTATTTTTGTTAATAATATTAATTTAATTAATTTAGTTTTAATTAGGAGTAACTTTTAATATATTTTGCAATAATTAAAATTAACTTAGACAATTAGGTTTTATTAACATTGGTCAAATTTATTTTTATTTCTTTAAATACCAAAAATCCAAAAATATTTTTATTAATTAATTTATTAATTTAATAATTAACCTAGATTAATTTCTTTCTTAATAAAAAAATAACAAAAAAAAGATACTTTCTTTCAAGAAAGGGTCAAAACCCTAAACTTGCACCCGATTTAATTTCCGCACGCGGTTTACTTTCTTTTATCCAATATTGTATCTGTTTCCGGAATGTAATAGCTTAATAGGACTATTTTTATCGCTTTATTTATTTTCCGCATTTATTTTAAAGGGTTTGTCTTTGGCGATGTAAATACCTGACGCCTTGTAATAGTTAGTTTAAATTCCGCAATTTAATTTCCGCAACTTATAAACTGTTAGATGTTTGATAATAGGGAATGCATGACAAGATCGAATGTTAAACCTAAAATCAACATAGATCACCGTTGACATGTACAAAGACAAAATAACTGAAAACAACACACTCGCACATGCGCACTCTTAGGGTACACCCCACTTGGTTGCCTTCGTACGCGATCATTAAGTATAGGAAGTTTTAGAGGTCGCCCTCTTGTCCAAAGATCATAGTTGCCTCGAAACGGTTGCCTCGGATAAAATGATCTAAGACATTAGGGTTACCGCTAAGGCGCCCTAGCATTGCTTTAGTGACTGCGCGTCCCTTAATCGAATTGACCCTTAAACTCCAACGATGGTGCTACCTACTCATTAATAGTGGGATAGCATTGTCTAAAGGAAGATAGCATAGAACGATTCCTTTTTCGAGTAGGTAGATGGTTCTTAAGTACTTGTTCTTTCAAAAAAACAAAAACATTTCACACTTACACTTTTCGAACAAAGTTTTTCAAAACACTTCATACAATCGAAGTTTTCAAATAAAAACTTTTTCAAACCCACAAACACAAAGAAAGCAATTTTGAAAACATATGAGCAAGTACCTAAGAGCCCGTGGATAACCACGGATAGAAAGAGTGCTAACACCTTCCCTTTCTATAATCTACCCCCCGAACCCGAGAAACATCTCGAAAAAGGAATTTTTCTGTGCTTTTTTCCTTTCCTTGTTGGATAAAATAAAAGACGGTGGCGACTCTTGCTTACCGCGACATTTTGTGAAAACAAACGCAAAACGCAAACCAGCATTCCAAAAAACAGTCAGTTCTTTCCCACTGTATCACAGAACTGGCGACTCTGCTGGGGACACGTAATAAATGGGGTGTACCTTAGGATTAGATCATTGTGTTTTCAATTGTTTGCTTTGTATGCTTTATATTTGTAGGCTGGTATCGGAGTTACTATAGATCCTAACCCGGATCTGGGGGATACCCTTTAGGTAAGTAGCAATAAACTGTGAGGGAACTGTACGGCGTAGACCGATACGGTTGAAGCAGTAGCTACGTTGGTGTAGAACTTTAGTCTGTACCGATATCCCTTGTGTTGGAACGAGGAGAATATGGGTCTTCTAAGGGGTCATTAAGCACCAACTGACCTTAAAACCTTTAAATTGACCAACTTGGCCATATAACAGTAGCAGTATGCTACACTCATTGAGACTAAACTCTCGCGACGATTCTGGCCGCAAGAAAAGGTTGCTAAACTGGAATTATGACTGATTGAGGGTAGTCAGTGATATTGAGATCCACTAGAACCCGGTTACTATTTTTAGGACAGGTTTAAACCAACTGAACTGAAAGAGGGTAGTACCTAAGCTCCTTGCCAGCCTGAAATCTAAGGGCTCTCTGTGTTACTTGTGTGCCTTTACCATGTTTTCTATTTGTGGATACTTGTGGTGTGCTTTCTATCATGACATCATAACATTGCATACATCTTGCATTGGACTAACCTATTTCAAAGACGGGAGGGATTCATCTTTGTTTTGTTTTGTAGGTCATGATGCCCATGCGTAGGAATACCATCCGGATCAACTTTGTCCAGGTTCCCACCATGCTTAAAGAATTGATTACAAAGATGCCTGATACTACCTCCTTCATCAGAAGACATGGGTATCTTCTCAGTTTGGTTACCTCCAAATTGGGCGAGCAGATGATGAGTGTTTTGGTCCAATTATATGATCCGTTATACCATTGATTTACCTTCCAGGACTACCAGTTGGTTCCCACCTTAGAAGAGTTCTCTGATCTGCTCGGTATCTATATTATGGAGCAGGCCCCGTTTACTGGTTGGGAGAAGATCCTTAGGCCAGAAGAGATTGCTTCAGCCTTTCATATGACCAAGGATGAGGTAATGGCTAATTGGGAGACTAGAAGTGGAGCAAAGGGCTTTCTGACTAAGTTCTTGGTTGGTAAGGCTAATTATTTCTGGGATAGTCTAGACTTCAAGGCATTCAAAGATATTATGGCTCTTCTGATATACGGCTTGGTATTGTTTCTGAATCCTGACTCCTTTGTTGATGTGAATGCGGTGAAAATCTTCATCTCTCGTAATCCTGTACCCACTCTCTTGGGTGACATTCTTCATCAAATTTATGCCCGTACTTCCCGAAAGCGGGGAACCTTGATGTGATGTGCTCCATTATTAGCGAGGTGGTTTATTTCGCACCTCCCCAAATTAGTGCTGAAGAACAAAGAAGGCATGGGCTGGGCCTATAGGGTTATGTCTCTCTCTCTCATAATGACATCATCTGGACTATCAAGGGTATGGATGAGGTGGCTATTATTGATCGATGTGGGGAGTACCCCAATGTTCCCCTGATAGGAACCCATGGAGGAATTTATTATAATCCATGCTTGGCCTTACATCAGTTTGGGCGTGCTAGGAGGGAAGGTCCTCATGAATTGCTAATGCCTAGTATCATCTTTGATTTTCAAGGGGATAGCGACGAGCAACGCCGCAGATTCATAAGGGCTTGGGATAGAGTTCACAGATCTGATCCACATGAGCTGGGTCCAAAGACTTCTCTTCCAATGGAGCCATATCTCAGATGGGTTCGTATCCGTGCCCAAAAGCTTGGTATGTCGTATGAAGTCGTCCTGCCTATCATTGTTGAAGTTGCTAATGAAGAGGGGGTTCCTCATACCATCCTCCATCCTTACATGCCCACCGACATTGGGGCACTGAATAGGTCTTGGATGCAGCTAAGAGAAGAGCGGGACGCTTACCGAGAAAAGTTTAACAAGCAAGAGCAGAAGATTCAGAAGTTGACTAGACAGCAGGAGAACGAGCGAATTCTCAATGACTATGTCTGCGCCAGCAAGAAGCGACCATGGGAGCACTGATTGTCCTTTGATTATTTCCTTTCCAGTTTTTATTTACTTTTCAGTATTTCCTTTCTTGTAACGCCTTAAGGGCATTTGTTGAATAATTTGAATTTCAAAGTTTATCTAATAAAAGTGTGTTTCCTTTTTGGTTTACAAATTTGAATCTCTCGATGTCTTTGAAATCATGTCATACGCATTTCATCCCATGCACTTCATAACAGGTACCCATTACAGGTCTCTTATCTTCTTCGTTGTTTATTTCAGCATCATGTCTGCTGAACCATCAACTGAGCAAGCAATCAAGGCCCTACAGGCTCAAAATGCCCAATTCCAAGAGCTGTTCATGAATCTAGCTAAGGGTCAGCAAGATCTGAAGACCTTGATTCTGAAAGAGAAGAAGAAGAAGAAGAAGAAGAAGAAGAAGAGGACAGTCCTGTTTAACATAGGTCACAGGTTTGGAAATAGACTACAAGATGAAGTTGATTTGACCACCTCATATGGAGGGAAAGATAGTCAAGAGGAAAGAAGGGCTCCTAGCCCCGTGGTCTCAGACAACGAGACGGACTTCGACGAAGACCAGTATCCTCCGGCTGAGAATAGATACAAGCAACTGGAAGACCGGTTGAGTGCGATGGAAGTTCAGAAAGTGCCTGGTCTGGACTTTGGTGATCTGGGTCTATCATCTGGGGTGGTAATTCCCCACAAGTTCAAGGCGCCAGCCTTTGCTAAGTATGGCGGAGTTTCTTGTCCGAAGCTGCACCTCCGGTCATATGCAAGAAAGATTCAGTCGTACACCGCTGATAAGAACCTATGGATCCACTTCTTTCAAGACAGTCTCTCAGGGACTCAGCTTGAATGGTTTTACCAGTTGGACGGAGCCAGTATCCGCAGTTGGGAAGATTTGGCTACTGCTTTCTATAGGCAGTACCAATACAATTCCGACCTTGCTCCCACGCGTACCCAACTCCAGGGTATGTCTATGGGAACGGGCGAAGGTTTCAAAGATTATGCTCAGAAGTGGAGGGACCTCGCCGGAAGAGTGCAACCACCCTTGGCTGATCGGGAGCTAGTGGATATGTTTCTGGGGACCTTGTCTGGTCCATTTTTCAACCACCTGATTAGAAGATCTTCGTCTGGGTTTACAGAGCTAATTATGACCGGTGAAAGGATTGAGGATGGTATTAAGGCTGGTAAGATACAAAAGGGTGCTTCATCAAGAACCGAGAAAAAGCCTTTTAAGAAAGAGTCAAGTGCTGTCTACAGTTTGAAAAGCCAGAATAGACCTGAACGCCGCCAAGTTGTTAATGCGGTTGTTATTTCAAGACCTGCTGGTGCTACTCAGCATAACAATCAACAAAAGGCCGAAAGACCTCGAAGGCAATTCACCCATCTCAACATGACTCTGTCTCAGATTCTACCGCAATTATTAAAGACCAATCTAGTGATTCTAAGGGAGGCCTCGAAGAATCCCAACACTACATCACCAAAGTATAACCCTAATTCCCGCTGTGCTTTTCACTCTGATAGCCCGGGACATAATACAGATGATTGTTGGGCTTTGAAGAACAAAATACAAGACTTAATTGATGCTAAGGAGATTGAGTTCGAGGCGCCCGAAAGACCTAATGTTGTGACTGCTCCTATGCCCAAGCATGGAGTGAATGCTATAGATGAAGACTCGTTTGTAGTTTTTGTGAACGACATTGTTACCCCTTTGATGACTATGAAGAAGAACCTTTTGCTAGCCGGTTTATTTCCGGGCTGTGACGAAGGTTGTCGTATGTGTCTTGCCCTACCAACCGGTTGCCCACTTTTGAAGTCAGGTGTCCAACGCCTGATGGATAGTAAAGAAATTTTGTTTGAGAAGACTGTTGTTCCTTTAGTTCATACTGAAGAAGTTGACATCATCACCATTTTCGACAATTCTTCCAAGGCTCCCTCAAGAAAGCCTGTTAGAATTACATATGTTCCAAGAATCGCGCCGTTGATCATCACTGTTACTGGGCCTATCCCCTATACATCTGATAAAGTTGTCCCTTGGCACTACGGGGATGATGTTTATTTTCATGGAGTTAAACAAGAGTTGGATGCTGATACTGACGTCAGCAATATTGTTGGACCTGCTAAAGTCACCCGCAGCGGAAGACTTTTCTCCCCTGATATCTCTCCACCAACTGCCCGAAAACATGTTGTTATTACACCTTCCAGTGTACCTGCTACTATTCCTGTTCAAGTTCCTATTCTTACCCCTGTCGCTGAGTCCTCTGACGCTCGGGGCAAAGGGATCACTAGTGAGCCTGCCCAGACGGAGGCACCAAAGACAATTACTGTTGAAGCTTCTAGACAAGAGATGGAAGAGATTTTAAAGATCATCAAAAATAGTGACTACAATGTAGTCGAACAACTGGGGCAAACCCCATCCAAAATATCTATGTTGTCACTGTTGCTATGCTCAGAGGCCCATGCCAAGGCTCTGATTGCATTCCTGAAGACCACACACGTACCGCAAGAGACATCAGCTGATCAGTTTAAAGATTGCGTGGCCAGTCTGACTGCTGATAATGGTTCGGGTTTCTTTAACACCGACTTGACTGATAAAGGGAAGAATCACAATGATGCCCTGCATGTCTCCATTGAATGCAGGGGCATTACTCTTGCTCATGTATTAGTGGATAATGGTTCCTCATTAAACGTTTTGCCTAAGAAAGCTCTAGACCGGTTGGATTGTGAAGGATTGGAGTTGAAACCAAGCAACATTGTCGTCAGGGCCTTTGATGGGTCTAAGAGGATGGTGCACGGAGAAGTTGATATCCCGATTAAGGTTGGTTCCCAGGTTTTCAACTCTACATTCTATGTGATGGACATTCGGCCATCTTATTCTTGTTTGCTGGGTCGCCCATGGATCCACAAAGTTGGGGCGGTAACGTCAACGCTCCACCAGAAGCTGAAGTACCCAGTGAAAGGGAAGATTGTGACGGTACAAGGAGAGGAGGAGTACATGGTAAGCCACCTCAACTCTTTCCGATATGTAGAGATGGATGGGGAGTTCATTGAGACCCCATTTCAGCATTTTGAAGAGGTTCCCCAGACGCTGGCGTCAACTGAGACTGTTGTTGAAGATCCTCCTATGAATATGGTTTCCTTCAAGTATGCCCGGCTGTTGTTGAGAAAGGTGGGTGTGCAAAATGGGGACAACTCCCTGATTTTGCACAGAAGACTAACAAGTTTGGTTTGGGTTTCACTGCAGAAGCTCAAAAGGTTGTTCAGAATGCACGGATCGGAAGACCTCCCTTGTTCATCAGCAATTTAGGAGTGAATGCCATTGAAGACGACGTTGAAGGATCTGAGTTCGACAGTTGGATCTATCCTACGACCGACGGTGGACCATGCAACTGGACAGCAAAGGACTTCATCCCTATTTCTTTTGTTACCCAGTAATGAGACTTTTGTTTTGAATTTGTAACAGACAATGTTTTAAACTTTACGGCCCGGTGTCTTACCTGGGGCACCGTGGCCTCATTTGTGAGGGCTTTATGTGTGTCATTTACATATATAATTAATAAAAGCATTGGACGTTTCTTGCATTTCAAATTTTGCGCTCCTTGTTTTTCTTTTATTATATATTGCAAAACAGCTATTTTACACACACTTACATATACAGGTCTACATCCACTCTGGATCTCACTGGTAACAACCCTGCTACTGCCAGTTATGACTTCGAAATTCCGATCAACTTAGCCGAAGACAAAGGTGAAGATGATTGCGAAGTGCCGGGTGAACTTGCTAGACTGTTACTCCAAGAGGAGAGGGCTATACAGCCACATGAAGAGCCGGTGGAATCAGTAAATCTGGGTACATAGGTAGACAAGAAAGAGGTCAAGATCGGTGCAAATCTGGAGCTTAGTGTGAAGCAACGGTTAATTCAGATGTTACGTGACTATGTTGAGATCTTTGCCTGGTCTTATGAAGATATGTCTGGGTTGGATACCGATATTGTGGTTCACCGCCTGCCTACCAAGGAAGACTGTCCTCCAGTAAAACAGAAAGTCCTCTGAATGCGCCCAGAGATATCTGATAAAATCAAGGCTGAAGTTATGAAACAGTTTGACGCCGGTTTTCTATCAGTTACTTCTTACCCACAGTAGGTGGCCAACGTGGTTCCTGTACCGAAGAAGGATGGTAAGGTTCGAATGTGTGTTGACTATAGGGATCTGAACAGGGCGAGTCCCAAGGATGATTTCCCTCTACCTCATATCGACGTTCTGGTTAACAATACCGCTCAGCATAAGGTCTTCTCCTTTATGGATGGTTTCTCCGGTTATAATTAGATTAAAATGGCTCCCGAAGACATGGAGAAGATAACTTTTGTTACTCAGTGGGGTACCTTTTGCTACAAGGTCATGCCTTTTGGATTGAAGAATGTTGGGGCAACGTATCAGCGTGCCATGGTTGCTTTGTTTCATGACATGATCCATCATGAGATTGAGGTATATGTCGACGACATGATTGCAAGATCTCAAACTGAGGAAGAACACCTTGACCACCTTCAGAAGCTATTTGACAGGTTGAAGTTGTACAAGCTGAGGTTAAACCCGAACAAGTGCACCTTCGGGGTGAGATCTGGTAAACTGCTGGGTTTCGTCGTAAGCGACAAAGGTATTCAAGTGGATCCGGCAAAAGTGAAAGTTATACAGGAAATGCCAGCTCCCAGGACAGAGAAAGAAGTCAGAGGTTTTCTGGGACGTCTGAATTACATTGCCCGATTCATCTCGCACCTGACTGCTACTTGTGAGCCAATCTTCAGCTGCTGAAGAAAGATCAAGTAGTATGTTGGAACGATGAATGCCAGTCCGCTTTCGAAAGGATCAAAGAGTATCTCCAAGAGCCACCCATTTTGATGCCTCCAGTTGAAGGGAGACCTTTGATCTTATACTTGACAGTACTCGACAATTCAATGGGGTGTGTGTTGGGTCAGCATGATGAGTCTGGCCGAAAATAGCATGCTATTTATTACCTTAGCAAAAAGATTACCGACTGTGAGACCCGATACTCACTGCTCGAGAAAACTTGTTGCGCTTTGGCATGGGTTGCTCGCCGGCTGAGACAGTATATGCTAACTCACATTACTCTATTGATATCGAAGATGGATCCAATCAAGTATATCTTCGAAAAGCCCACCTTGTCCGAAAGAATAGCGAGATGGCAGATGATCTTGACTGAGTATGACATCCAATACATGACCCAAAAGGCCATCAAGGGAAGTGTGTTAGAGGATCATTTGGCACATCAAGCAGTGGATGATTACCAGTCTATGAACTTTGAATTCCTGGACGAGAATATCATGTTGGTAACTGATTGTGAGACACCTGGACCGGATGAAGGACCTGAGGAAGGATCATGATGGTCTATGTACTTTGATGGAGCTTCGAACGCTTTGGGCAATGGCATTGGCGCCGTGATCATATCTCCTAAAGGCTCTCATACTCCGTTTACCGCCCGACTATGTTTCAACTGCACCAACAATATGGCGGAGTATAAAGCATGCATCATGGGTCTTCAAGCATCCATTGACCTAAGGATTAAGTTTCTAAGTGTCTTCGAAGATTCCTCTCTCGTGATCAGTCAGATCAAAAGCGAGTGGGATACGAAACACCCAAATCTTATTCCTTACAAAGAGTATGTGTTGACATTGCTTCCCCACTTAGAAGATATAACCTTTGAACACTTCCCTAGAGAGGAGAATCAGCTGGCAGGAGCGCTAGCTACCATGTCTTCTATGTTCAAAGTCAATTGGGACAACGAGGCTCCCCGGATCATCATTGAAAGACTAGACGAACTTGCGCATTATTGTGATATCAAGACTGAAGAGGTAGCAGATAAACCTTGGTTTCATGAGGTGAAGAGATACCTTGAGGCTCAGGAATACCCCGAGGGTGCATCTGTTAATGACAAGAAGTTTCTGGGGAGGTTCGCAGCAAAGTTCTTCATCAGCAATGGCATCCTTTACAAGCGCAACCATGATTCGACCTTATTGTGTTGTGTGGATAATAACGAAGCAGAAAGGATCATGACAGAATTACATGAAGGTACTTTTGGAACTCATTCCAGTGGACACACCATGGCAAAGAAGATCCTACGGGCAGGATATTACTGGTCCACAATGGAAGCCGACTGCTATAAGCATTCTCGGACATGTCACAAGTGCCAAGTCTATGCTGATAAGGTGCACATACCTCCAGTTCCTCTGAACATCTTGACGGCACCTTGGCCTTTTGCAATGTGGGGCATTGATATGATCGGCGAGATCAGGCCTACGGCATCCAACGGGCATCAGTTCATCCTGGTAGCGATTGATTACTTTACGAAGTGGGTTGAAGCAGCTTCTTTTTCTACAGTAACCAAGAACGTCGTGGCACGGTTCATTCGGCATAATCTGATCTGTCGATATGGTGTACCAGAGAGGATCATTACGGACAATGGAACCAATCTCAACAACAAGATGATCACTGAGCTCTGCAAGCAGTTCAAGATACAACATCACAACTCTTCTCCCTACCTACCGAAGATGAATGGGGTTGTCGAAGCGGCTAATAAGAATATTAAGAAGATTGTGCAGAAGATGACAGTGACATACAAAGACTGGCACGAGATGTTACCATTTTCTCTTCATGGGTACCATACCTCAGCGCGGACGTCAACAGGGGCAACACCCTACTCCTTGGTATATGGCATGGAGGCAGTCTTGCCCATTGAAGTTCAGATACCCTCTCTTCGGATCATGAAGGATGCAGGTTTGAGTGAAGATGACTGGATTCAGACCCGGCTTGATCAGCTGAACCTAATCGACGAAAAGAGACTTACTGCTATTTGTCATGGTCAGACGTACCAAAAGCGGATGATCAAGGCATTTAACAAGAAAGTTAGACGACAAGAGTATCAAGTTGGGGATCTGGTAATCAAGCGCATTATCTTACCTCAAGGTGATCCCAGGGGCAAATGGACCCCTACTTACGAAGGGCCATTTATGGTTAAGAACATTTTCTCAGGAGGAGCTATGATTCTAACCACCATGGATGGTGACGACCTTCCTCACCCCGTCAATGCAGACATAGTGAAAAGATACTACGCATAAACAAAGACCCGCTAGGTTGACTGGCCTAGGCAAAAATAAGGGCTTCCCAGCGAACCAAAAGGGTTCGGGCAAAAATAAGGGATGAAAATGAAAAAAATCTGTACACCCGGCAAGTCGAAAACCTGAAAAGGCGGCTTGGGAAAAAAAGGGTATCTCGGTGGACGGAAAACCCGAAAGGGAGGTCCAGGCAAAAATTAGGGATCAAAGCGTAACACTATGTCTCATTGGATCACCTTGCATCCAGACTTCGGTATCAACTATTAAGCTCGGACGGCACTAATCAATCTGATCTACCTTCAACCAAGTAGCAAAGTGATGGGATGCTCGAGGACATAAGGGGAATAGCAGAGTTGGAACCCAGTGGGATTATTCACATAGCTATTTTGTTTAGTTTTTCACAAATTGTGTAAATTCTACTATTCGGCGGCGTTCTCCTACTAGGACGTCAGCCTCTTGTACAAAACGCCTATTTACAGGCCAAACTTCAAAATCAATACAATTCATTTTCAAAGAAGTTCTAAACTGTTTTTTCCTTTATCTGTTTTGTTTTGCAAAGAACGTCCAATGTTCATTTTTGATATATGCATTTGACATTAATTGCTGCTCATGAATATTTACATGCGAAACAAAAGACGATTACGGGTAATATCAGAAACAGGGGCAATAAAAATTGTCCAAACTGTATAGTTGCTTTGTCCACCAGGTACCGGATAAATTCATCTGAAGAATATGGCTAAGATGCTTTCACTCCCCGCAGAGTAAGACAATAATGGTAGCTCTCCCCCATCTGGGACTTGCAACTATGAACGAATCAGCAATGCTTTCCTCAAGCAGAGTTGATCTACCATCAATACTAAAAAGGCTTGATATCCCCGGCAGTCTTAATGTTCCCTAGCCGAAGTATAAGAATGTTCCCCGGCAGGGTACAAGATACCCCCAGTGAAGTTAAAATTTTCCCAGCGCAGTCTGAAAAAGTTTCCCCAGCGGAGTTAAAGCATCATCCCCAGTGGACTCTAGAAGTTTATCCCCAGCGGAGTACAAAATAAATCTCCCCAGTCGAGTTCAAAGGATCATTCACAGCAGAATTCAGAGGATTATCCCCACAAAAGTCTAACAGGTTATCCCCAGTAACGTCTCCACTGAAAGATCATCCCCAGCAAAGTTCTTTCCTTTCACAAACAGGAATTCAATCCCCCAACAAGATTCAATATCACCAGCAACGATAATTCATCCCGATGGAGTTTATCAGTGGAATCCTCAGCAGAGCATCTCTTCCCCACAGAGTAATCTCCTCATCAGTTTATTCCCCAACAGAGTTAGCTTCTCCTGCAGGTTTATTCTCGCAATCATCTTCGTTCGTCATCCCCAGCAGAAACAAAGAATTCAACCCTATTCTCCAGCAGCTATCCGGGATTTATTTTCCCCATCTAAAACATTACATTTCCATACATCATGATACATGCATATACGCATCATACCACACAATCTCATTTATGTTGAGAGCATCATTGCTTGATATATATCATGCATTTCATACATCATGACATTGCATATGACTGACCCTTTACCGTTTCAGGAAAAGACGAATCAGTAAACATCGTTGACTACTCGTATGACCTGGTAGTCCCCTCAAAAGAAAAATTACATCTATGGAAGACTTTCGTCTGGTTCAGTTAAATCGACCCTAAGATTTTTCTGATTCTTATCCAACCAAAGTTAATCCAAGACCTCTGGTTCAGTCAGATCGACCCTAAGATCTCCCTGATTCGTATTCCAGTTGAAAATATTCCAAGACTTTTGTCTGGTTCAGTTAAATCGACCCTAAGATTTTTCTGATTCTTATCCATTCAAAGTTAATCCAAGACCTTCTCTGGTTCAGTCAGATCGACCCTAAGATCTCCCTGATTCGTATTCCAGTTGAAGATATTCCAAGACTTTTGTCTGGTTCAGTTAAATCGATCCTAAGATTTTTCTGATTCTTATCCAGTCAAAGTTAATCCAAGACCTTCTCTGGTTCAGTCAGATCGACCCTAAGATCTCCCTGATTCGTATTCCAGTTGAAGATATTCCAAGACTTTCGTCTAGTTCAGTTAAATCGATCCTAAGATTTTTCTGATTCTTATCCAGTCAAAGTTAATCCAAGACCTTCTCCGGTTCAGTCAGATCGACCCTAAGATCTCCCTGATTCGTATTCCAGTTGAAGATATTCCAAGACTTTCGTCTGGTTCAGTTAAATCGACCCTAAGATTTTTTTGATTCTTATCCAGTCAAAGTTAATCCAAGACCTTCTCTGGTTCAGTCAGATCGACCCTAAGATCTCCCTGATTCGTATTCCAATTGAAGATATTCTAAGACTTTCTCCTGGTTCAGTTAAATCGATCCTAAGATTTTTCTGATTCTTATCCAGTCAAAGTTAATCCAAGACCTTCTCTGGTTCAGTCAGATCGATACTAAGATCTCCCTGATTCTTATTCCAGTCGAAGTTCAGACCACCTATCAACAGTCTCCAAATGGCATCTGTAAGCCCATTCCCGACATCACCAGGCTGATACCACCTCATGCGAGTGCAAATTTCTAGGCACTCTAGTGTTCAATCATCTTCCACCTTCGGATCACGAAAGGCACGAAAGCCATTCTACATCCTCAGGTTTAAG
This sequence comes from Vicia faba, assembly GCA_948472305.1. NCBI lineage: Eukaryota > Viridiplantae > Streptophyta > Magnoliopsida > Fabales > Fabaceae > Vicia > Vicia faba. Next base: position 1,566,578,063 of record OX451737.1, on the reverse strand, counting down.
AAAATTGAACAGGGGCAGCTGTTCCACCCCAAAATTTTCCCTCTCATATTTCTCCAAACATTGCAAGAAAAATCTCCAAGTGGCTCAAGATTGCTCAAGAGTTGGACAGTCAAGCTATCTCCTAAGGCAGTCAATCCCAAATTAGGGTTTTGTGTTGCATCAAGGTCCTTGCATCCAAATGACCTCAAGTGCTCCACAATGTTCTAATATGCTCTCAAGATCATCCATACCAAACTTCAAGCCTTGCAGAGGAAGTTTGCTCAGTCAATTGCTCAAGGGGTCCAAAAATCGACTATGCTAGGGCAAAAGTCAACTGTGACCTATAAACAGTCAAACTTCAATATTTTTTGTCAACATTCTCATTTTGAAGGATATTTCATCATTTGATCAAGGGTTGATCATGATTCATCAAGGATTGCTCAAAATTCATCAAGACTCAAAAGTTGCTAAATTAGGGTTTTGTAGGAAAAGTCAACTCAACTTTGACCAAGCATAACTTTCTCATACTTTATGAGAAATGACCCATCCAAATCTAATTTTTAAGAGGATGCAATTTCCAACAATCCATATTCATACCCCAAGATCAAGAAATGCACTCACAAGAAGTTATAAATTTGGACATTATAGGTCATTTTTGAAAGTCAACAAAAACACCTTTTTTGCCAAAGCTTATAACTTGAGCATGGAATATCAAAATGAGACTAGACCAAAAGGGTTGGTTAGATAATATATCAAGCTTTATAAAAAGTCCAAGAACACTTCCAAAAGTTTAAAATTGAAGAAGTTATGCATTGTTGAAGTTGGGCATTTTTGTAAAATTGCCAAAAGTCAACTATCCCCAAAACTTCAAATTTTGTCAAATGGGCCAATTCTTTTCCACTTAATTTGATCTTGTCACACTACACATGTGTCCTAGCTTCAGCCTTGAGCCCATTTATCAATTTTATTATTTTATTTGATTTTTTAATGAATTATTTCATTTTAAATCAATTTAAATCAAATAAAATCCTAAAACTTGATTACATGAGATCTTTTTCTATTTTCAGGACCTAATCATCATCAATGTCATGATCAAACTCGTATCAAGCATTCCATGTGCAAAAATATTGGATTTTTGGCAAATTAGGCAAGTTATCAATGGTGAATCAAATCCAATCTCAAGGCATCAATGTGCAAGGATTCAGTCCATAAAAGTTGACCTAATACACTCCATCATACATATACAAGGCAAAGGCACGAAATCCAGAGGGAGAGGCTGCAAGAACATCAAGAACAAAACTTGAAAAAAGGTGGAAAAAGTGTGAAACTGAAATCAAGCTTAGAGGAATTTTCAGAAGCAAAAGTCAACACCAATCGCTTGCTGGAGGATCACTGAAGCAGAACCAACCTAAAGCCAGTCTCCATACACACTCAGGAGCTCCATAAGTATCTCAAAAAACCGCCCCTCTCTTGAATTCGTAAACCTTATTTCTTGCATCTTTCTAACAAATCTTTGACATATTTGTGATGCTTATGAGATTTCTGGACTTTTGGCATTATTTGATTGCATTGATATGGACTATAACCCCATAACTGTATGGCTAGGGTTTTGCATTAGATTTTAGGGTTTTCTTTTTCAGGGGAAATCAAGGTTCAAGAAGGGTATAGGTTTACTCAGGATGCCCAGACGAACACAACCATGGTCTTTGGGGTTGTTTTCATGGCCTAGATTTAATTTTTGGAATGTCCTGCGAATTTAGCTGCGGATCTAAATCCGCAGGTAAATGTTACAGGGCTGGAGGTTAGGGACGACAAACGTGTCTCCCCCTGGTTAGAAGGTTCGAACTTCGTGCGTTTTTATTTTTTTTATTCTGGCATATTATGTGATTTCCCATATTATTATTATTATTATCCAGTATATTGACAACTAAAGAACAATGGTTGAGTGGCAAAGGCGTGTGTTCAGAATCCAACAGGACTTGGGTTCGAATCCCATGTCCCCCATATGCATTGTTATTATTTTTCTACAGGTTATGTAGTACAAACCAATGCTTGAAGCCTATCGTATGTCCTCAAACATCAAAGCACCAGATGGCCCAAGGCCAGATCTGGTGATTCAGGTTGAATGTCCACCATGGGATTGAGTCAATGGCCGCGTAGGGAATCAGGAAAAGTCAAGCCAGGCCAACGAAATTGGGCCCTGGAATTGCTGAATAAACCCCCAAAAATAGGCCCAAACCTCCTAATCCTTTCTTTTTTAATTTTCTTTTAATTATTTATTGTTATTATTTTATTACTAACTAACCAATTAAACCTTTTTCTTCATAAAATTAAAAACCAAAAATATTTTTTTTATTAAAATTAAATTTCAGCATTTTATTTTTGTTAATAATATCAATTTAATTAATTTAGTTTTAATTAGGAGTAACTTTTAATATATTTTGCAATAATTAAAATTAACTTAGACAATTAGGTTTTATTAACATTGATCAAATTTATTTTTATTTCTTTAAATACCAAAAACCCAAAAATATTTTTATTAATTAATTTATTAATTTAATAATTAACCTAGATTAATTTCTTTCTTAATAAAAAATAACAAAAAAAAGATACTTTCTTTCAAAAAAGGGTCAAAACCCTAAACTTGCACCCAATTTAATTTCCGCACGCGATTTACTTTCTTTTATCCAATATTGTATCTGTTTCCGGAATGTAATAGCTTAATAGGATTATTTTTATCGCTTTATTTATTTTCCGCATTTATTTTAAAGGGTTTGTCTTTGGCGATGTAAATACCCGACGCCTTGTAATAGTTAGTTTAAATTCCGCAATTTAATTTCCGCAACTTATAAACTGTTAGATGTTTGATGATAGGGAATGCATGACAAGATCGAATGTTAAACCTAAAATCAACATAGATCACCGTTGACATGTACAAAGACAAAATAACTGAAAACAACACACTCGCACATGCGCACTCTTAGGATACACCCCACTTGGTTGCCTTCGTACGCGATCATTAAGTATAGGAAGTTTTAGAGGTCGCCCTCTTGTCCAAAGATCATAGTTGCCTCGAAACGGTTGCCTCGGATAAAATGATCTAAGACATTAGGGTTACCGCTAAGGCGCCCTAACATTGCTTTAGTGACCGCACGTCCCTTAATTGAATTGGCCCTTAAACTCCAACGATGGTGCTACCTACTCATTAATAGTGGGATAGCATTGTCTAAAGGAAGATAGCATAGAACGCTTCCTTTTTCGAGTAGGTAGATGGTTCTTAAGTACTTGCTCTTTCAAAAAAACAAAAACATTTCACACTTACACTTTTCAAACAAATTTTTTCAAAACACTTCATACGATCAAAGTTTTCAAATAAAAACTTTTTCAAACCCACAAACACAAAGAAAGCAATTTTGAAAACATATGAGCAAGTACCTAAGAGCCCGTGGATAACCACAGATAGAAAGGGTGCTAACACCTTCCCTTTCTATAATCTACCCCCCGAACCCGAGAAACATCTCGAAAAAGGAATTTTTCTGTGCTTTTTTCCTTTCCTTGTTGGATAAAATAAAAGACGGTGGCGACTCTTGCTTACCGCGACATTTTGCGAAAACAAACGCAAAATGCAAACCAGCATTCCAAAAAACAGTCAGTTTTTTCCCACCGTATCACAGCGAGGGAAACGAGAAACAAGTGGATCTCAACCAAACACCGACACCCCAGCGCCAACCATACATCAATCATGAATTGCACGAGCGTAATATGAGCGCCCCGGGCGAATCTTGAATCACGCGACAAAGTTCATAATTTCGCTTACCCGATGCTAGAACACTGCGGGGAGACTACCCTACATACTACCTAAAGGACGAATGTCCCGGTCCAGTTCATGACTCTACCGACCAAACGCATGAGTATCGCGGGCAGGATCATGAATCATATGCCTAAACTTATGAACGTCTCGAGCACAACCATGAATCAGGCGCCTAGCGCGCTGAAATCTACCAGGCATAACTTCCAGATACAGGTTTCTATTATCAAAACGTCATCAAACTATCTACAACACAGGGAAGCATGAAGAAAGGATACTTACTTGGGAGAAGATGCGTAGAAACAACGGTGGTGGAAGTAATCGGCGCGGCGGTCTCAACGGCGTTACGGGAACCAGCGAGTGTAAAAACAAAGGTAGGAGGAGCGTGAAGAGGTGAAACAGACTATGGGCCCAGGGATCCTATTTATAGAGATGACGTGGAATGTGAAACATCGCACCGGAGAGCCACGAACCGCCCCCGTCCTCGACACCTACTCACCTAGACAATAATGGCCCTATTTACTAGGGCGGAGTTGCGATTTCCAAGGACTACGCCACGTGTCCGACGGACGCAGCTGACACATGCCCGCGAGCGACCCTCGAGCACACCTCGAAAGAGAAAGCCTTAAGTCGGGCACGAGGTCCCCGCGAAAGAGAAAACTGAGATTAAGTCATAACTCATGTGCCAGGAACAACGACTCGGGGGACTCCTGTTCTGGACTGAGCCTGTCTTGGCCCACGACACAAGTAAAGGCCCAGATCCAAGCAGTTCCTCGAGCTATACTCGGAATCAGACCGCCCCGAGCATACCCAGTCACAGACCACAACGGTTATGCCCGCCGCTACCAGCAACGAGCAGCGTCCCCGACCGAGGATACTCCAACTTGATCCTTGCTCGAGCATCCTCCCCGTAGGGCAGACTCAGTCCCCTCCGGATGCTGCGGAATCCTTAGAGCTCCGGAAAGACCGTGTCTTCGTTCTTCCTCATTCTTCGCGGAGCATCATCCAGGAAGGGGACCACATGCGGGTCCCCACTACACACGTAGAACCTGGCAGTCTCTTTGTTTGGCCAACTTTGGTCGGCCTAATAAAGGGACCTTGGCCCAGCGCTGGGGGCCATAAATACCCTCTATTTCAAGAGGATCAGGTATTCAATTGTTACGCACCTACATATTATTTGCCTGCTCATTCCGTCTCTCATTTTATCATCAGAGTGTCTTGCAGGTACCCCCAGCTCATTCAAATCTAGTTCGAGTCAGCTGTGACGGTTCAATTCTGATCCGATAAGATCACTATTCATCATATTTATATTTATATAAATAGTATATGCAATATCAAATTTAGATTTAAGGGTGGTGTCAAAATAGTACACATGAAATTATAAATATTGGATTAAAAAAGAATCTAGTCCTTGACCTCATGTTCAATATTTTAACAACTTGCCATTGTGCTGCTTGATATAAATTTATTTTTTTTGAAAGGCAAAAGATAATTTTATTCCACCACTTCAGGGACATGAGACATGCCAAATACAACCTCTGTCCTATTACATTGAAAGAAAAAACCGAACTAATTCCCTTACACCAGTAACTCCAATGCATACAATTACAAGTTACAGGGCGTGAGCCCCATAGACTACAAACATAAATATTCACCCTTCAATTTTAATTGTAAAATTGCAATACATCCCTTCTAATTGGTACAATTTTTAACCGGAAATACCACAAATAATTAATGCAGCAATAGCATCATCTGCCAAACTTGTAGCAGCGGAAATATCGGCCAAACCTTCATGCCTATTATGAAGGTAGGACCAGCACCCTAGATTCTAAGAACACCTCCAATCTAAACATTCTTTTGGGTTTACAATCCATTGATTTAATGCCGTAGTTGAAGCCTTTTATCTTCGACTTTAACCATGTCCAAGAAAGAACTTGAATGTCTTGCACACCATTTCTGATACCTTGCTCCCTGAGTTTTAAAAACCATATCATTTCAAATACAAGTGAATCAGATTACGGTAAATCTTTCCCTAAAAACTCTTCCACCACTGCTTAAGCCTGCAAACTGCATAAAATTCTGTACAGCCGAATTGTGAGACGCATACAAGAATCCTAGCCACCGAAAGACCATGTTCAAGACAACTAGCATTGTTGGACACTCGAAAAAAACATGCGTAACATTTTAATGCGACAAATTATATAATATCTGTTTATAAAAAAAGTTTAAATATGTTTTTTCTTTTTATAAAATTACTAAAAAAAAATTTATCTTATAAAAAATAATATATTTTAATTCTTACAAAATATATATATATATATATATATATATATATATATATATATATATATATATATATATATATATATATATATATATATATATATATATATATATATATATATATATATATATATATATATATATATATATATATATATATATATATATATATATATATATATATATATATATAATTTTAATCTTTATAGTTAAATCAATGTATATTTTTGATTGATTATTTTAAAGAAATGTTTAGAATGTTATAAAAAAAATTTGAAAAAAAAATTCAAAGTTTATTTTTTAAATCGAGATTTTCATTATTTTTATCATTATCTTTTAAAATTTTAAAAATTCGTATTTAATTCTTTTCATTTTAAAAAATTCTAAAATTTAGTAAAGAAACTTAATATAGTATTTTAAACTAGAGATGTCAACGGGGCTGAGAATGTTCGAATGATGCTTCCTCGCTTCCAGTTCCGTCCTTCAATATTTTTCTCATCTCCATCCCCGATTCCCATCACAGGGGAATATTTTTTTCCATCCCCATCTCCACATACTTTTCGATCAAAACTAGAACACTAGTATTTTGCTATTTTTTTTCTGTTTTTTTAACATATATTTTGCATCTTTATTTTTCTAAAAACAAAAACATATCTTACATCAATAACTAAAAAATGCAGAAGAACTCGTTGTTACGAAAACACTATGCCGAAAAAGACTTACGAAAACACTTTTTTTGGCCTTTAAAAGCGCTTTCTAAGGTGGCGCTGCTATAAGTTTTAGCAGCACTTTTTGTTTAATGAAAAGCGCTTTCGTAGGTCTACCTAATACAACACTTTTTCCAAAAAGCGCTCTCTTAAGTAGGCTTTTGGCAGCGCTTTTTTATGAAGAAGCGCTTTCATAGGTCTACTTAAGGCAGCACTTTTTTCTGAAAAAGCGCTCTCATAAGTTTTCTTTTAGCAACGCTTTTTTCTGGAAAAGCGCTGTCTTAGGTAGGTTTTTAGCAACACTTTCTTCTAGAAAAGCGCTTTCATAGGTGGTCTTTTAGCAGCGCTTTTGCCTGGAAAAGTGCTTTCATAGGTGGTCTTTTAGCAGCGCTTTTTTCTGGAAAAGCGCTGTCTTAGGTAGGCTTTTAGCAACGCTTTTTTCTGGAAAAGCGCTTTCATAGGTGGTCTTTTAGCAGCGCTTTTGCCTGGAAAAGTGCTGTCATATGTTTACCTTAGACATCGCTTTTTATGAAAAAGCGCTTTCATAGGTTACCTAAGGCAGCATTTTTCTTGAAAAAGCGCTTTCATAGGGTGTTTTTTTTAGAGGTATAATTCATATACCTGCATTGTTTGCAGCATATTATTTATATAAATCAGTTGCCATAACCTGTAATTCATAAACCGCGGTAATGCATTGTATACCATTGTAATCCAAAATATATATACACCATTTTTGTACCTCAAAATATATAAAAACCATTGTTATCAGCATTGTAACTCAAAATCAACCCTAACAACAACTAAACCAGTCCTAATGTATGAAAGAAACACGGTCAATTATGTATTAAGGTCCTGGTCCTGCGAAGTTTGAACATAATAACACGGTCAATATGGTATTCCATGTACACGTGTAACATATTCATAACACTTTTCATATAATAATGTATTAATACCTTATATGATTCTCTGCTCAATAAAATATTGACACAATTCCTGTTTGATTTCTTCCAACTGAAGTTTCGTGTAATATGCACATTTGTATTCATCGAAGTACTACATAACAAAACATAATATGCATGATTTAGTTAAAAGTAAAAAATTATATGAAATATCCGAGAAATAATAAAACAAATCCTAAGTTATAAATCCATACCGTGACTGGAATCTCTATTTGATTCAGTTGAAGGATTTCTTTGATAAACCGCATAACGAAGTATCCGCAATCTATACCGTTTTGCTGTTGAGGACACTATATAGAAAAACCAATAAGAATATATAGTTGTATTGTTTTATCAAATAGCATAAATATTATAAGCAAAATAGTGGAAATTAATATACCTGCACTTTGATCCAATTAATGTTGTTTGATTTAGACTGTCGTACCCGAGCTTCTCTTTGACACCGGAATACTTGTATTGCTCTAACAAAATAAAAATATATATTTAGAACAATGTCACAGAAATAATTAAATATATAAATACACACAAATATTTAGAATAATCTCACTTACGTATCAATCATTAACTTCATATCCAGATAATTTGTCCAATCACCGTCAACCGAATTCAGATAATAGACCACTTCTTTTATAGGATCGATAGCAACCAACAACCAGTGACGTCTATAAATTAAAACAACAGTTTAGAAGAAAATTTTCTACGCAAAAATTACAAATATTAAAATGAACTTAGAATAAAAATCTAACCCTGTAGGAATAGTATTATACGCCCAAAGATATAAGCTTTCTGTACTGCCAGTTGCCATGAATCTTTCGACTAAGTGCTCTCTTACTGATTCTGGTTCCCTATCAATTGTCGCTTCGCTGACACGGGAGGAAGACACGAAATGGAATCTATTTGACAATTGATTCCCGCGCATCAATTTGTCATATAACAACCTTAAATAAAAACATAATTAATATTAGACTATATTCATTGAAATGTTTAAAAAATGTTTTAGCTAATTACATAATATAAAGACGGGGTTATCGGATGTATGCGTGCATAATACTGACGCCTAATTCTTTATGAAGGAAAATTTGTTCCACGTCCTCATGTCTAATTATTTCGGTGCAAGAAAAACCAAAGATACCTTGATCCATATCCATTTGACGAATACCACCATCCATCAAATCTGTTGTTCCCACTATTGTTTCAAGACACTGCCGGTATCGAGGGAAAAATCTAGTAGGAACCCTTTTCTTGGGTGGTACGCCAACGATTTTCTGGCTCACTTGTTGTGACCCTTGAAAAGGTACCTAAAAATCATATAGACTCAGTTAAATTATAAAATTATGCAGTTTTTTATTCGGATCATATAATTAACACTTTAAACGTACCTCTTTTTGTGATACATCAGACTCGTCGTGCCGCAAAATCCCTTTACCCTTAGATGCAGGTTTTGTAGGAGTCTATAATTACTGTGGAAATAACCGAGGTCAGAACTGACAGTTGAAGACTTAAAGATTCATAATGATTTTCAACATACCTGATCAAATATGAAAATGAGGTCCGATGGCCATGCAACAAAAGATCCTATTGCATCTCGCAGCAATGTGGTCTCAGCAACAATGTCAGGTACCGGCAGCAACGCATCCATATCTAAAGCAATATCAATCGATACTTTCATGTGTCCATCCGGAAGCAGTCTATGGTGAAGTAAATCTCCCAAAGTGTTATGGACTTTTCCCTTGCCAACTAGTCGATAAGTCGGCGACGATAGGTATAGCTGGCAAGATGAAATGCCCTAAACCAATAATAATCGTTAGAAGTGACTAAAAATATTCTATAATAATAACGGATATATATTGAAAATTACCTCGGGAAATTTATGCTGACAGTTGATACTAGCTTTGTCACTAGTTTCTTTCAACTGTGAACTGCTCTTTTCCGCCATATATCTCTCTTTATCCTTCTGCAATTCACGAACTTGAGCTTGTAAATCCTGCAATGTTTGCATCACTTCTGCATTACTAGGATTTCTTCTCCTTGGATGCTTATACAAAGAGGTTGGAGTCACACCATGACTTTTACCCCTCACCCAACCCGGATACTCAGCAATATTTAGTGCTCGACTAAGTACGCTCCTGGTATCCTGATCCTCACCTGGGGATACCGATTGCGACAAGGTCTCCTGTAATTTATTTACATATCGAAAATTATTAGTGGAGATAAAAAATTATTTAAATATTAATAAACATTTGATTTAATTAAAGACACAATCTTATACTTACACATTCATCATACACATGTTGAAGATCGGGATTAACAACTTGATCCTTGCCCACACGAGCTTCCTTCCACAACAAATGTGTTGGTAGTGATGTTGCGTCACTTTTCGTCTCTTCTAACTACGCATTGACACAAGTCTTAAGATCATCAATTATAACACATTGAGAGAATTAATAAGATCGTAGATTTTATATTTACTTACATTTTTTCCTCTAAGCGAGCATATCCCAAACGCTCTTTTTTGTATGGATATGCGGGTTTTGACGCTCTCTCGCGATTGATGTCACTCACTTTCTTGAAATTCTCGTATCTTCTTTGGCCTACAAAACCAACCCATTCTTCAGGTGTAATGAAGTTCTCATATTTCTTTGGACGTTCTGGATCCTCTTCAAGAAAATTTCCTTCATCATCTTTAAGATACTTGTTTGTTAAAAATGATCTCCACCCTCTGTGTCTTTTTCCAGACAAACCCATTATATACTTTTTACGGGTATCTTCAATGTTGGTAACGAGAAATCGTATCATATATTTACTATGAAATTAAACCGCTTTATATCATATTGACCCGATTAACTCCCGAATACTCCGAGTTTTGTATGATTTTATGCAGGTACAACATATCTCAGCTCAAACTAGAAAGAAACGTGAAATGTACAAGATTGCGGCCAAGACCAGAAGAGAAAAGATAAATTTGTCAAAAATCCAAAAATTGCTGCTATTACGGTCGTCACGCCCTTGCCACGACCGTAAGACACTTCAGAAGCGTGTTACGATCGTCATGCATTGGCCACGACTGTAACACCCTATTTCATGGAATCTGCACGTCACGCCCTTGCCACGACCGTAACAAGCATTATATTGGTTATTTTGAACGTGCAGGACGTGGTCAATAACAAAGCATGCATGTATGCCTTATTTTTCTCCAACTTCCAAGACCACCTTCTCCTTATTTTTCTCAGCAAACCAAGAATCTAGCAACGTGAAATATAATTCCAACTGTATTTATTCTCTATAAATAGCTTGGACTTCAAAGAAGAAAACAGAGAGTTGAGTTCAGAAAATTCTTGCGGAAGCTCTTCCGATTTTAAAGCCCGATTCTATTTTCGCATTTCGTTCATTTTAATTTTCATTCCGACGTTCCAATCTTGCCGGCTTGTGGAAGAAGGATCTAGGATATTATTGCTTTTCAGGTTTTTATTGTATTCAATATAATTGCAATTTATTTATGTTAAATTTCTGTTCTTTATTTATAATGCATGTGTTATTGTTTTCTGATTTTATTTCCTGCATTTTAATTCCGAGCATTATGAGTAGCTAAATACCCGTAGTCGGGGTGTGATGAAATAACCGAATGAATTAATGTATTTCTAAGCTAAAACCTTAATTAACTTAATTTCTGGCCGTGACTTTTTATAATTAAAAATTAAGCTTTTTGTTACGAGAGTAAGGAAAGTAAAATAGGGAGAAATCAAGACCACGAGAGTGTGAGGTTTTAACCGGATAGATAAAGTTAGGCATTCGATTTAAATACAGCGAGAGCGCTTTAAAACGAATTAGATTTGTTTAGTTTTCAAAAAGATGCTTTCTAAACACTTATGGGCTAGCGAGAGCAGACATTTGGCTTTAGGAGTATGATCCGAGGTAAGACCACGAGAGAGTGAATCGAGGGTTTTTAAACTGATAAATACTACAGAACAATTTAAGTTAAATATTTTTATATGCTTAGGTACAATTTAATTCGCATAGGTTCAAAACATTACACTCCGACCACTTTAATATTATAATTCTTTTAATTGAATTTAGTTTCTCCTTTAGTTTTAAACTTCTAAAAACCAAACGTGAAAATTTCTGCCTTAGCTAAACTAACCTGTTTTATAACACTAGAGTGATTACAAAGTCCCTGTGGGTTCGACATCTTTTTATTACTACCGTGATAGACTGTGCACTTGCAGTTAAGATACCGTCAGACACATTAGGTCAATCACACATCAAGTTTTTGGCGCCGTTACCGGGGACTTTAGTTTAGTCACTAGTGTATTATGAAAACAACGTTGTCTAGACTAAGGCAACTTTTTATATTTCCTTCTGTTGTATGCCAAACACTCGTTCTTAAGGCGAGCCTTTGCATCTATAAATTAATGATATCGAGTGTTACTTAAGATTAAGACGCCGAATTCAAGAATACCGATCTCTCAACAATCTTCCTCCGACTAAAATTCCTGATATCCCGTTACCAGAATTTATCGAAGAATCGATAATGGCTGACGTACCAAATCTGCCTCGCGCTCTTAAGGACTACGCAGTTCCTTCGTAAGCGGAACCTCACAACAGCATTGTCGCCCCTGCTATTGCTCGAAACGATTTCGAGCTAAAACCTTCGCTTTTATCCGCCGTTCAGCAGAACCAATTTTCTGGATCTCCTACTGACGACCCTAACCTACATCTGTCAGTGTTTGTGCAGTACACAGACACTATAAAAGCGAATGGTGTAAACCCTGAGGCGATACGATTGCGCCTATTTCCTTTTTCTTTAAGAGACAGAGCCCGAGCCTGGCTCCGATCTCTTCCTTCAAATTCAATCACCACGTGGGATGAATTGAAGAAAGTCTTCTTGGCTAGATATTTCCCACCAAGCAAAACTGATATGCTTAGAGCTAACATCAATGGTTTTAGACAAAAAGATAACGAATCACTTTTCATAGCATGGGAACGTTAGAAGGATATGATTAGACTCTGTCCTCATCATGGTTTAGAAGAATGGCTAATCATTCATACGTTTTATAACGGTCTCTTGTATAACACAAGATTGACTATAGACGCCGCTGCTGGTGGCGCACTGATGGATAAACCATATGTCGAAGCAAATCAACTTATCGAAAGTATGGCCCAGAACCACTATCAATGGGGAAGCGAAAGAGCTAATGTGGAGAAATCCCAAACCAAAGGTGGAATGTCTGAAGTGAATATTCTAGACCAAGTCAATGCTAAAGTGGAAGCTCTTACCCAAAAGTTAGAAAACCTTACCACTACTCCTGCAGCTACCGTAGCTGCAGTTGTCCAAACTTGCGATCTATGTGGTCTTCAATCACATCCTGCTCCAGAATGCCCACTTCTAACGGGAGTTCCAACTGAACAAGCAAATTACGTACAAGGGAACCCTTATAGCAATACCTATAACCCTGGTTGGAAAAATCATCCAAATTTTTCATACAAAAGTAACAACGCGTTATACGCGCCTGGACAAGCTCCTGCCACACCACCTGGTTATCCAAAAGCTATCCCAAATCATCCTGGTAATGAACCTAATGCTCCTAGGAAATCTAACCTAGAAATCATGATAGAACACTTCATTGCTTCCCAAGCTCAGACTAATAAAGACGTTATAAATCAGAATTTGCATACTAATGAGCAGATAAAATAATTAACTAGCAAAGTTGATGCTTTAGCCACCCATAACAAGATGCTTGAGACGCAAATTTCGCAGGTAGCCCAACAATAAGCACCTACTACAGCACCGGCTGTAATTTTTCCTGGTCAACCATATCTCAACCCAAAAGGACATGCTAATGTTGTGATACTAAGAAGTGGAAAAGAACTCGATGGACCTGTTGACCCAAGACTAGAAAGTCCAGCTGTGATCGGTGGATCTGGAACTGACTGTTTAACGCTGGTTCGCGAAATGTCGCGGAAGCAAGAGTCGCCACCGTCTTTTATTTTCTCCAACATGGAAAGGACAAAAGCACAGAAAAATTCCTTATTGAGATTAGTTCTCGGTTCGGGAGGTAGATTTATAGAAAGGGAAGGTGTTAGCACCCTTTCTATCCATGGTTATTCATGGGCTCTTAGATACTTGCTCATTTGTGTTTTCAAAAGGTTTGTTTGCTTTTCAAGGTGAGTGGGTTTGAAAAAGTTTCTTTGAAAGTTTCAGATCGACTCTTGTATCAGTCCTCAAGAGTGTTTGAAAAGTTGTTTTTGAAAGCTTTTTGCAAAGTGTCGGTGTGAAAAGAAGTTTTTGATTTGTTTTGAATTAGAGCAAGTATCTACGAGTCATCTACCTACCCTAAGGAATTAGTCTGTGTAAATGTCCTTAAGGTAGTGCCATCCCACCATTGAGAGGTAGGTAGCACCACCGTTGGAGGTGTTCGGGTCAATTCGAGGATTAGGGACATTGTGGTCACCAGAGCAATAGGAGGACACCTTAGAAGCTACCCCCGTGCCATGTTCATGGACATGAGGACTTACTAAAACGTCCTCTACTCGACGACCACGTTTCGAGGGGCAAGGCAACAGTGAGGCGTACCCTAGGAGTGGTGTGTGAATTGTGTGTTATTTTCAATTATCATTTGTCTTGTCATGCATTGGTGATCTACGCTTTGATTTTATTTGGGCATACATTCTTTCATGTGATTATTAACAGTTAAAAGGTGCGGGAATTAAAATGCGGAAAATAAATGTCCTACGCTATTACAAGGCGCGGGTCTACATCGCCAAATTAAAGCAAGACCCGATTTGAATAAATAAAAAATGCGGAAAATAAATGTCCTAATTATCAATTACAAAGCTTTGGGGCAATTACATGAGATTTAAAAAGGAAATAAAAGCAAACGCGCGAAATGGAATTAAAATCGAGAGTGCGAGGGCGTTGGACCCTTTAAGGAAATTAAATTGAAATGAATGATTAAATTATTAAATGAGAAAAAGAATTTATTTTTTATGTTTTTGGATTTATGAAATTAAAGAGAATTAATTGGAATTAAAAGTTAAATAAAACCCTAGTTCTAAATTGTTTTTTTTAATTTATTAAAGAAAATTGTTTAAGTTTAACCTAATTTAACCCTAATTAATTAATTACAAGTATTTACAAAAATAATTAATGGTTAATAATAATTATAATAAGAAAAGAATATTTATTAAAAAAAAGAGGGTCAAAATGTACTAAAAACCTATTTTTATATTTTTTAGTTATTAAGAAGTAAATAAAAATTAAAACCCTAAATTAAAACTAAAATGATCATTAAAATTATTTACAAAATAATTAGTGAATTAAATATTAAATGAGGCATATTTTTATTTTAAGATTTCTGATTTTTTTGTATTTTTTGTATTAAAAGTTAATTTGAGGAATTAAATTAAAGCAAATAAAAAAAATAGAAAAAAGAATGAGGGAAAGAAGTACAAACATGGGGGGTGGTTGTCCCAATTTTGGAGGTATATTGTGAGCATTTTGGCCCAACAGATTGAGGCCTTTTTGACTTTTCAGTGATTGCATGTGGACCCATTGACTGGCGTGTATGATGAGCCCCTTTTGGTAGCCTTCAGATTGGACTTTCCAGGTGCGTGGCAAGCCAGATGGTGTAGTTGTATGATGGTCCCTCATGAGCATACTGCACAGAAGTATGTTAAAGAAAAAAATATAGAGGAAGTGGGGGGGCCTGGGAATCGAACCCAGGTCCCTACGTTTACCATGTTAGTGCTTTTCCAGTTGTGCTGCTTGCATTCTTTGTTAATATAATGGGATATAAATAATATATAGAAAAAACACGTTATTGGTAGAAAACAAAAAAAACGCGCTAAATTATTTGAATGGCCCAATAGCAACAAGCCACGCCTGCTTCTTCTCCGTTGTGCCTGCAAACAGAAAAGAGATAGCGGGGGTTTTAAACCCCCACTAAATGCATCCTGCAAAAAATAGCGATTAGAGTATGGTCCCTCATAAATTGAACGCGAGGTATGGTTTTGAATCGTCAGAAAGCCCTGATTCCAATGGTATAGGTCTCGTTGCCTGATTTTTTCACATGAAAGAAGCCCTAATTTCCCACCTCTGAAACCCTAAAGAGCTTCCATGGTAACTTTGCATACAGGCCATATTAGTTCAATTGAAAGACACCAAAAGCTTCAGTGAGTCCATGTTAGTACAAATTAAACATTAAAATGCATTGATATGGCATGTAAATTCAAATACGATTAAGAAAAAATTCATGAACAGGGCAACTGTGTTCTACCAGTTCTTGAGGTTAGAGGATGTGTTTTTGATTGGAAAAGATTCCTGGATGTGCAAGCAAGCTATTGAAATGCTTCTTAGGCCTTGAAACCTGCTCGATGTGTGTTTTCAGTTTTGAAATTTTTGAGAGAAAATGCAAAGTTGTTTGGTGTTCTTGGGCGCAGCTTTCTTGTCCTTCTCATTAGGGTTGTATTTGTGCATATATGAGGAATGATTTAGGTCAACAATCCAAGCCCAAAGCTTTGTCTTTAATGATTTTCAAATTTTTTTTCTTATATCTTTTTCAATCCTTTTATCATGAAGAACTTGCCAATTATGGAAGATTTGTCTTTTTTGGACATGAAACGAATTGCCACCTTGCTTTAGTTGGATTTGCTGCATCAAAAAGATTTAAAAGCATTATTTTGTATTTTTCTCATATTTAATTTTAATTAAGTGAATTAATAGATTTAAAAATTCAATTAATAAATTAAAAATAAGAAAATAACTCCCCTTTAGGTCAATGGGTCGTGCATAGCTTTTGGGTGATGATTCTTGGAAGGAATTGTGGCCCATTAGCAATTTTGAGGCATTTGAAGCAAAGTTTACTTTTCAAATTTCCCAACTTCCACAAGGCATATCTTGATCAATTTTTAGGCTTTGATCATGTTCTTAGACATTTTGGAAAGGTCTTGAAGTCCTCTAACCAATGCCTTTGGTCCCATGTCATTTTGATTTACCAATCTCAAGTTATGGTCTTTGACTTAAAGTGCCTTTTTGTTGACTTTTGAAAATGACCTATAATGTTGAGATTGATAACTTTTTGTGAGAGCATTTCTTGGACTTGAAGTGTGAAGAGGAGTTGTAGGAAATGTCATTCTCTTCAAAATGAGATTTGGATGGAATTTTTATGATAAACCATGTGGAAGTTATGCCTTGGTCAATTTGCAGTTGACTTTTCCAACTGTCCAAAAATAGAAACTTTTGCATCTTGAGACTTTTTGAGCCATGCTTTGAGAATCATGATCAAGAATTGATCAAATGATGTTTGTGGCTTCAAAATAAGATGTTGACCAAAAATTTTGACTTTTGACTGTCAAATGACCATTTTGCCCCTGTAGTTGACTGTTGAGCAATTAGGGTTTTTGACTGTGCAATTTTGTGCTGTGAGTCTTGAAACTTAGCATATGGATGCTTGACAATGTTTATAGGCATGGGAGACTTGATTGAGCCCTTGAAAACTTCAACTTCCTTGCAAGAACCAAAACCCTAATTTTTGACTGTTAGGAGGCAATTGAACTGTGCAACCCTTGGGAGATTTTGGAGCATGCTCTTGGCAAATCTTGAAGAATATGGGAGGGCAAATTTTGGGGTACAAAAGTTGCCCCTGTTCAATCTTCTTAAACCTGAGGATGTAGATTGGATGACGTGCCTTTCGTAATCCGAAGGTGGAAGATGATTGAACACTAAAGTGCCCAGAAATTTGCGCTCACATGTTAGCAGTGTGATGGTGGGAATGGGCTTACAGATGCCATTTGGAGATTGATGGATAGGAAGATGGGCTTACAGATGCCATGTTGAGAGGTGATGAATTGGTGGATGGGCTTATAGATGCCATCTGGGTGTCGATCGCGTAAGAGATTCCTTAGCGAGAACTTGCGTACCTGGAAAAAAGAAAGATGATTACCTGACCTGTTATAGGAGTTGGTCTTCAAACTTCTTTACATAGACGCGCCTGGCTGGACACAGGTATCGAATCTTTGAACTCTTCAGACGTGCCCTGGCGAGATACAGGAATCGAGTCTGGAGCTTCAGAAGGTTATGAATGAATCAGGGATGGTTACTACCTCAACGGGACGATGAGAGAACCTTGGATGATTACTACCTCAACGGTAACGATGATAGAACCTGGGGCGATTACTACCTCAACAGTAACAATGAGAGAACCTGGGGCGATTACTACCTCAACAGTAACGATGAGAGAATCTGGGGCGATTACTACCTCAACAGTAACGATGAGAGAACCTGGGGCGATTACTACCTCAACAGTAACGATGAGAGAATCTGGGGCGATTACTACCTTAATAGTAACGATGAGAGAATCTGGGGCGATTACTACCTCAACAGTAACGATGAGAGAATCTGGGGCGATTACTACCTCAACAGTAATGATGAGAGAATCTGGGGCGATTACTACCTCAACATTAACGATGAGAGAATCTGGGGCAATTATTACCTCAACAGTAAAGATGAGAGAATCTGGGGCGATTACTACCTCAACAGTAACGATGAGAGAATCTGGGGCGATTACTACCTCAACAGTAACGATGAGAGAATCTGGGGCGATTACTACCTCAACAGTAACGATGAGAGAATCTGGGGCGATTACTACCTCAACAGTAACGATGAGAGAATCTTTGGCGATTACTACCTCAATAGTAACGATGAGAGAATCTGGGGCGATTACTACCTCAACAGTAACAATGAGAGAATCTGGGGTGATTACTACCTCAACAGTAACGATGAGAGAATCTGGGGCGATTACTACCTCAACAGTAACGATGAGAGAACCTGGGGCGATTACTACCTCAATAGTAATGATGAGAGAATCTGGATGTCTTCTACTGAGTCTTCATCAGGAAAATCTTTAGGAATCGATTTAACTGGACCAGAGAAGGCCTTTGACTGGATAAGAATCAGAAAAATCTTTAGGAGTCGATTTAACTGAACCAGACAAGGTCTTGGAATCTTCAACTGAGTCTTCATCAGAAAAATCTTTAGGAATCGATTTAACTGGACCAGAGAAGGCCTTTGACTTGGATAAGAATCAGAAAAATCTTTAGGAGTCGATTTGACTGAACCAGACAAGGTCTTGGAATCTTCAACTGAGTCTTCATCAGAAAAATCTTTAGGAATCGATTTAACTGGACCAGAGAAGGCCTTTGACTGGATAAGAATCAGAAAAATCTTTAGGAGTCGATTTAATTGAACCAGACAAGGTCTTGGAATCTTCAACTGAGTCTTCATCAGAAAAATCTTTAGGAATTGATTTAACTGGACCAGAGAAGGCCTTTGACTGGATAAGAATCAGAAAAATCTTTAGGAGTCGATTTAACTGAACCAGACAAGGTCTTGGAATCTTCAACTGAGTCTTCATCAGAAAAATCTTTAGGAATCAATTTAACTGGACTAGAGAAGGCCTTTGACTGGATAAGAATCAGAAAAATCTTTAGGAGTCGATTTAACTGAACCAGACAAGGTCTTGGAATATAGCTGAGAACTTAACTGGATCTTTCCTGAAAGGTAAAGGTCAGTCATATGCAATGCATGATATGGATCAAGCAATGATGTTCTCAACATAAATGAGATTGTAAGATATGATGCGTTTATGCATGCTATAATGTATGGAAATGCGATGTTTTACGAATGTATGCTTTCGTCTTAGGAAAATAAATCCTTGACGGGTGCCAGGAAGTCACATCCTGGGCTGATGTAGAGCTTCTGTTTCCATTGAGGAGTGATGGTTGCAAGAATGCCGGTAGGAGAAAATAACTCCGTTGGGGGGATAAACTTGACGAAGAGATTACTCTGCGGGGAGAAGATTACTCTAGATACCTTGCTGGGGAACAGTACTCTGTGGGGAGAGAGGTACTTTACTGGGATGTTGATGGTAACTTCGCTGGGGATACCGTTGATATGTTGGAAGTGTTAATAGACTCCGCTGGGGATAAGAAGACTTTGCCGAGGATGATCTTTCCGTGGCTTTTGGCTGAGGATAACCCAGTTATATCCTGGTAGGGAAATAACCTTTGAATAAAGCCGGGAGACGCGTTCGTGCTCTGTAGGGGGGAAGCTTTCAGAATCTACTGGGGATAAGCTTCCTGCTGGGGAGATGATTCAAACTTTCCTGGGGAAATCTTGATTGGACTCTCCTGGGGAAATTTTTGAGATGTATTGGGGAAGTGGCTCCGTTGAATGTCTGGTATACCGTCGGGGAACAATCTTAGATCAAGACTTCCGGGGATGCTTGTTAAGGATGTCTGTATGATGTGCCGAGGAATGTTTAGATCTGCTGGAGGATACTTAACTTCCTTAAGGCTGAAAGTATAGCTTTGCTTGGGGAGAGTGCATTGACTTGCTGACTCACTCTCTGGGGAATAAAGATATATTGGTTATGTTCTTCAGCTGAACCTACCTTGATACCTTGGTGGACAGAGCAATTAGATCGCTTAGACCATTCATTATTACCCCTGTTTCTGATGTGGGAGAGGAAGATACCTGTGGAGGTGCTTGATGATTGTCGATTTGACAAATCTTCTTCTGGTAGGCAAGTGACGAGATGACAGGACATAGTCGTATGCTCTGATCCCTAATTTTTGCCTGGACCGCCCTTTCGGGTTTTCAGTCCACCGGGATACCCATTTTTGCCCAAGCCGCCTTTTCAGGTTTTCGACTTGTCGGGTGTACAGATTTTTCCATTTCATCCCTTACTTTGCCCGAACCCTTTTGGTTCGCCGGGAAGCCCTTATTTTTGCCTAGGTGTGTCAATCTAGCGGGTCTTTGATTATGCATAGTATTTTTTCGACTATGTCCACGCTCTCAGGATGTAGGGAGGTGCCCCTGTTGTTGTGTTGCCATGCCACCAGAAGATCTTCGTTTGATCGTCCAATGCTCCAAGTGATCCAGATGGAGATTTGCCCTGGGCTGGTTGGCCTTTTGAGAGATTCTCTGAATCTTGACTTAACTGCCCTAGACGATGGACAATGATCAGGCCATGCGCCTTGATTGGAAGTGATTTTGCTCACTAGGTATTCATCGTGCAAATTTCCCTGCTGTTCAAACAAATAGTCATATGCAAACAATGTTATATCAAAAATGCAAAGCTTATGTATGTCTTGAAGATTTTGAAAATGCATTCTTTTTCATAAAACAAGTGAATGTTTGTAAAACGTGATGTCAACTCCGTATTTACCGTAGGCCTTAAGGAGTCAGGATACCTTTCGTAACAGTATGCTTTCGAACTAATCCATGCTTCAGCTAGGACTTTTAAGGGTTATAACGTGGCCTGGTTCATGGTTTAAGAAACAAAGGATAAAGGCTCAAATTATTTGTACCCACCCACTCTTCGTGACGTTCTTCAAACCTAAGCTCAGTTGATCGTGCGTTTAGACTTTGTTTGAGTCTTTGTCCTGACGTTCCAATGATGGTTCAGATATCGATGATTTATCCTGAATAGGCAGTCATTTTTTGTTTTTGTTGAGGGTTTGTATGACCTCTTTCTTTTTGATTTCGCTATCCCTAAATTTTGCCTGAACTGTTTCTTTTGTGATTACAGTCAGCGGGATGCCCCAGTTTTGTAAGTCTCCTTCATAGGTTTTGACTTAATGGGTTTTTATTTTGAGAAGTAATGACTGTCTGTCTGTATGATTGTTCGGAACCATCACTGTCTTTTGTTTTGTAAGGACCTCTTTGGTGTCATTCGTTGTGCACTTGGATCAACTGAGAGACTACCCTGCCCCAGGTTATGATTAAGGGTTTTAATTTTCGAAAAGAAAACTCCTACTTCTTTGGATCAGAGGGGTTGACGAGGGATTATCTTCCTTATAACTCCAGTGTTTAGGGATTTGAAACAATGCCTGTACCTCATCAGCGGGGTCTGTTCAAAAGCATACTGCAGATCATGGTATCGTTTTCGTCATCCTCCCTCAAGAGGCTTAGAATTATTAATCGAGCGTTGATCATCAGAAAAAATATGAAAATAATTTGCATATAGTGAATATATTGCTTCAAAACAGACATATGTGATGCATTAATGAAATAACAACGTTTAACATGAATAAAATGTTTGAACAATTAAAAGAAAATTACAACTTGAAAGATCCTAACGAACAAAAAATCCTTTCATCTCAGGGCTTGTTATTTCAACTGGTGCATCTTGTAGGGATAGCAGGAGCATTCAGCCTGGCCCATCTGGGTGAAATCCACAGCTCTTTCATTAATCAGGTCTTGGATCTTATTCTTCAGAGCCCAGCAGTCGTCGGTGTCATGTCCTGGGCTGTCAGAGTGGTATGCACATCTTTCCTTAGGATTGTACTTTGGGGAGGTTGTGTTGAGGTTCTTAGGAGGGTCCCTAAACGTCACCAGATTCAACCTCAACAATTGTTGTAAAGCTTGAGATGGTGACACGTTGAGCTTGGTGAACTGCCTTTTAGGCTTGTCTGGCTTGCTCTGATCAGTCCGTTGTTCTTGGCGAGGTCGTTGTTGGACCTGTGAAGTAGTAGCAGCCTGGAGAGGCCCAAACCTTTGACTTCTTGGAAGTTGATTAATGACTTGGTCCCTGACTTGGGCTAGTTGCTTCATGTCTTGATGAAGCTGACTGATCATGGCCCTCAACTCTTCTTGCTCCCGAGCTAGACCTTGGATGAGAGCCCTTTGCCCCAGCATCTGGGTTTTCAATGTATCTACTTCAGCTTGTAGACGTTTCAGCCGTTCATCCTTGTCATCTTCAGCACTGTTCCTGGCTAAAGTCCCCATGAGGAGTGTCCTTAACTCCTCCTGCCCCTTGGATAGGCTTAGAAAAATCTCCCTGAACTGAGTCTCTTGAGCATGAAGACCCTGATTATCTTGTTGGGAAGCCATTGCTGAAATAAACATCGGAGATGGTAAGTGACCTGTCAAAAGGGTACCTGTGATGCAATGATATGTATGTATATATATGCAATGTTTTCAAGGATCTCGCGGGGTAAACAAGAAATTGTCAGAATTTGGATCCGGTAGCTTGATTGAAGGAGCTTCATGTTGTTGAGAGTCCTTCTTCAAGGGTCAAGGCTCACCATATCTAGTGGGTCATAACCCCTGACAACCTTGGCTAAAGGAAAATAAATCCCCTTTGCCCCTTTCCAGACATGTTGGTTCATCATGACCTGCATCACAAGCCCTTGAGATCCTTGAAATGGATTAATCCTTATGTAGGGGGTATGCAATGGTATGATGTTATGCTATGCATGGGGTAATGTAGGTAAACCCTGTTATGAGTCCCAGTTAAGGACTATAAACAAAACCTACAAGAAACTTAGTAAACCCTGTTATGAGTCCCAATTAAGGACTATAAACAAAACCTGCAAGGAACTCAAGTGTCAGATAACAAGCATGCAAATAGTCAAGTTGGAAGGCATACAAGTCACACAAGAGAAACCCTTAGAGTTTAGGCCAGCATGGGGTCTAGGTATTACCCTCTTTCAGTTGGTGGGATCAACCTGTCCTACCAGAAGTAACCGGGTTCTAAGGGTCCCAATATCACTGGATTGCTTTCATTGTTCATCGTTTCGATTTAGCCACTGAATTGGCGACCGAAATATTCCAGGAAAGCAACCCTCAATTGAGTGTAGTATCGAGTATCAAACAACCTCGGACTGCACCAAAGTCAGTTATCTCACTACCCTAAAGAGGCCAAGATGGTTCAATTAAGGTTCCTAAGGTCAGTTGATGCTTCACGACACCACATGGAGGCCCCGTACTCTCCTTGACTGAACTCAAGGGTTACCGGTACACACCAAAGTGCCACATCAACGTAGCAGACTGTTTCAACCATGTCGGTATACCCCGCACAGTTCCCTCACAACCTTGTTGCTACTTTCTAAGAAGGTATCCCCAGATCCGGGTTAGGATCTATAGAACTCCTAAGACAGTCCCACAATTTTAAAGCAAACAAGTAAAAGCAATTGAAAACGCAGTGCTCTTAGTCCTAAGGTACACCTCACTTTTAAAAGAGTCCCCAGCAGAGTCGCCAGTTCTGTGATCGGTGGATCTGGAACTGACTGTTTAACGCTGGTTCGCAAAATGTCGCGGAAGCAAGAGTCGCCACCGTCTTTTATTTTCTCCAACATGGAAAGGACAAAAGCATAGAAAAATTCCTTATTGAGATTAGTTCTCGGTTCGGGAGGTAGATTTATAGAAAGGGAAGGTGTTAGCATCCTTTCTATCCATGGTTATCCATGGGCTCTTAGATACTTGCTCATTTGTGTTTTCAAAAGGTTTGTTTGCTTTTCAAGGTGAGTGGGTTTGAAAAAGTTTCTTTGAAAGTTTCAGATCGACTCTTGTATCAGTCCTCAAGAGTGTTTGAAAAGTTGTTTTTGAAAGCTTTTTGCAAAGTGTCGGTGTGAAAAGAAGTTTTTGATTTGTTTTGAATTAAAGCAAGTATCTACGAGTCATCTACCTATCCTAAGGAATTAGTCTGTGTAAATGTCCTTAAGGTAGTGCCATCCCACCATTGAGAGGTAGGTAGCACCACCGTTGGAGGTGTTCGGGTCAATTCGAGGATTAGGGACAGTGTGGTCACCAGAGCAATAGGAGGACACCTTAGAAGCTATCCCCATGCCATGTTCATGGACATGAGGACTTACTAAAACGTCCTCTACTCGACGACCACGTTTCAAGGGGCAAGGCAACAGTGAGGCGTACCCTAGGAGTGGTGTGTGAATTGTGTGTTATTTTCAATTATCATTTGTCTTGTCATGCATTGGTGATCTACGCTTTGATTTTATTTGGGCATACATTCTTTCATGTGATTATTAACAGTTAAAAGGTGCGGGAATTAAAATGCGGAAAATAAATGTCCTACGCTATTACAAGGCGCGGGTCTACATCGCCAAATTAAACCAAGACCCGATTTGAATAAATAAAAAATGCGGAAAATAAATGTCCTAATTATCTATTACAAAGCTTTGGGGCAATTACATGAGATTTAAAAAGGAAATAAAAGCAAACGCGCGAAATGGAATTAAAATCGAGAGTGCGAGGGCGTTGGACCCTTTAAGGAAATTAAATTGAAATGAATGATTAAATTATTAAATGAGAAAAAGAATTTATTTTTTATGTTTTTGGATTTATGAAATTAAAGAGAATTAATTGGAATTAAAAGTTAAATAAAACCCTAGTTCTAAATTGTTTTTTTTAATTTATTAAAGAAAATTGTTTAAGTTTAACCTAATTTAACCCTAATTAATTAATTACAAGTATTTACAAAAATAATTAATGGTTAATAATAATTATAATAAGAAAAGAATATTTATTAAAAAAAGAGGGTCAAAATGTACTAAAAACCTATTTTTATATTTTTTAGTTATTAAGAAGTAAATAAAAATTAAAACCCTAAATTAAAACTAAAATGATCATTAAAATTATTTACAAAATAATTAGTGAATTAAATATTAAATGAGGCATATTTTTATTTTAAGATTTCTGATTTTTTTTGTATTTTTTGTATTAAAAGTTAATTTGAGGAATTAAATTAAAGCAAATAAAAAAAATAGAAAAAAGAATGAGGGAAAGAAGTACAAACATGGGGGGTGGTTGTCCCAATTTTGGAGGTATATTGTGAGCATTTTGGCCCAACAGATTGAGGCCTTTTTGACTTTTCAGTGATTGCATGTGTATCCATTGACTGGCGTGTATGATGAGCCCCTTTTGGTAGCCTTCAGATTGGACTTTCCAGGCGCGTGGCAAGCCAGATGGTGTGGTTGTATGATGGTCCCTCATGAGCATACTGCACAGAAGTATGTTAAAGAAAAAAATATAGAGGAAGTGGGGGAACCTGGGAATCGAACCCAGGTCCCTACGTTTACCATGTTAGTGCTTTGCCAGTTGTGCTGCTTGCGTTCTTTGTTAATATAATGGGATATAAATAATATATAGAAAAAACACGTTATTGGTAGAAAACAAAAAAACGCGCTAAATTATTTGAATGGCCCAATAGCAACAAGCCACGCCTGTTTCTTCTCCGTTGTGCCTGCAAACAGAAAAGAGATAGCGGGGGTTTTAAACCCCCACTAAATGCATCCTGCAAAAAATAGCGATTAGAGTATGGTCCCTCATAAATTAAGCGCGAGGTATGGTTTTGAATCGTCAGAAAGCCCTGATTCCAATGGTATAGGTCTCATTGCCTGATTTTTCCACATGAAAGAAGCCCTAATTTCCCACCTCTGAAACCCTAAAGAGCTTCCATGGTAACTTTGCATACAGGCCATATTAGTTCAATTGAAAGACACCAAAAGCTTCAGTGAGTCCATGTTAGTACAAATTAAACATTAAAATGCATTGATATGGCATGTAAATTCAAATACGATTAAGAAAAAATTCATGAACAGGGCGATTGTGTTCTACCAGTTCTTGAGGTTAGAGGATGTGTTTTTGATTGGAAAAGATTCCTGGATGTGCAAGCAAGCTATTGGAATGCTTCTTAGGCCTTGAAACCTGCTCTATGTGTGTTTTCAGTTTTGAAATTTTTGAGAGAAAATGCAAAGTTGTTTGGTGTTCTTGGGCGCAGCTTTCTTGTCCTTCTCATTAGGGTTGTGTTTGTGCATATATGAGGAATGATTTAGGTCAACAATCCAAGCCCAAAGCTTTGTCTTTAATGATTTTCAAAAAAAAATTCTTATATCTTTTTCAATCCTTTTATCATGAAGAACATGCCAATTATGGAAGATTTGCCTTTTTTGGACATGAAACGAATTGCCACCTTGCTTTAGTTGGATTTGCTGCATCAAAAAGATTTAAAAGCATTATTTTGTATTTTTCTCATATTTAATTTTAATTAAGTGAATTAATAGATTTAAAAATTCAATTAATAAATTAAAAATAAGAAAATAACTCCCCTTTGGGTCAATGGGTCGTGCATAGCTTTTGGGTGATGATTCTTGGAAGGAATTGTGGCCCATTAGCAATTTTGAGGCATTTGAAGCAAAGTTGACTTTTCAAAATTCCCAAAAATTTCCCAACTTCCACAAGACATATCTTGCTTAATATTTAGTCTTTGATCATGTTCTTGGACATTTTGGAAAGGTCTTGAAGTCCTCTAACCAATGCCTTTGGTCCCATGTCATTTTTATTTACCAATCTCAAGTTATGGTCTTTGACTTAAAGTGCCTTTTTGTTGACTTTTGAAAATGACCTATAATGTTGAGATTGATAACTTTTTGTGAGAGCATTTCTTGGACTTGAAGTGTGAAGAGGAGTTGTAGGAAATGTCATTCTCTTCAAAATGAGCTTTGGATAGAATTTTTCTGATAAACCATGTGGAAGTTATGCCTTGGTCAATTTGCAGTTGACTTTTCCAACTGTCCAAAAATAGAAACTTTTGCATCTTGAGACTTTTTGAGCCATGCTTTGAGAATCATGATCAAGAATTGATCAAATGATGTTTGTGGCTTCAAAATAAGATGTTGACCAAAAATTTTGACTTTTGACTGTCAAATGACCATTTTTCCCCTACAGTTGACTGTTGAGCAATTAGGGTTTTTGACTGTGCAATTTTGTGCTGTGAGTCTTGAAACTTAGCATATGGATGCTTGATAATGTTTATAGGCATGGGAGACTTGATTGAGCCCTTGAAAACTTCAACTTCCTTGCAAGAACCAAAACCCTAATTTTTGACTGTTAGGAGGCAATTGAACTGTGCAACCCTTGGGAGATTTTGGAGCATGCTCTTGGCAAATCTTGAAGAATATGGGAGGGCAAATTTTGGGGTACAACACCAGCCATGTACCAAAAACAGAGCGAGCCGACTGAAAAAGCCAATGAACCTAAAGAAAAAGAAAAGTAAAACGAAACTCAAGAGGCAGTGGAGCAAGAGAAGCCTTATGTACCTCCACCACCTTATAAACCACCAATTCCGTATCCTCAGAGACTTACAAATTCCAAAACGATGGGCCAATTCAAGAAATTCATTGAACTTCTGAAACAACTCAATATCACAATACCTTTTACAGAAGCCATCACTCAGATGCCCTCGTACGCTAAATTTCTCAAGGAAATTCTATCTAACAAGAAGAAGATAGAAGATAACGGAACAGTTACACTCACTGCCGAGTGTAGAACGATCATTCAAAACAATATGCCTCCTAAGTTAAAAGACCCAGGTAGTTTCTCTATACCTTGTAATATTGGAAAGTTTGTCATAGACAAAGCTCTATGTGACTTAGGAGCAAGTATTAGCGTCATGCCCCTATCTGTCTGCAAAAAGCTAGAGATGGGAGAACTCAGACCCACGAAAATGTCCGTTCAATTAGCTGACCGATCAGTTAAATACCCTATATGTATACTGGAAAACGTTCCAGTTAGGATAGGTCAATTCTATATCCCGACCGATTTCATCATCATGGACATAACCGAGGACTCAGTTACCCCTATCATATTAGGAAGACCCTTCCTAGCCACCTCCGGAGCTATAATTAATGTAAAGAAGGGCAGACTAACATTCAAAGTTGGAGAAGAAAAAGTGGAATTCATCCTTACTCAATTCTTACAAGCACCAGCCATGAACGACACATGCTATCTTCTAGATGTCATAGATGAGTGCGTAAGAGATATGGAAGCAGAACAGACGAAATATTCTGAGATAATGGAAATCCAAACCCTTCCAATGTTCGAAAATGATGACATTCTAAACGAAAGCTTAGCACTCACGCCCGATCATATGCCATGCCCGAAGAACCCCAGTGTAGAATTGAAAATCTTACCTAAGAATCTAAGATACGAATTCCTTGATACCGAACACACGCGACCAATAATAGTAAACTCCAACTTAGGAAAGCTCGAAACGGAAAAACTTTTAGACGTCCTAAGGAGATACCCAACCGCACTAGGTTATAACATATCTGATTTGAAAGGAATATGCCCTTCAATTTGTATGCACCGTATTTTGCTAGAAGATAATTGTAAAACCTCTAGAGAACCTCAAAGAAGGATTAACCCGATTCTTAGCACTGTAGTCAGAGATGAAATTACAAAGCTTATGGAAGCTGGAATCATATACCCGATCTCTGATAGTAAGTGGGTGAGCCCAGTACACGTGGTGCCCAAGAAAGGAGGTATCACCGTTGTTAAGAACGCGAAAGGCGAACCAATAATGCAAAGAGTAGTCAATGGACATAGAGTGTGTATAGATTATAGAAAACTAAACAAAGCCACTCGTAAAGACCATTTCCCTCTAACCTTCATAGACCAAATGCTAGAACGGTTAGCCAAACATTCCTATTTCTGCTATCTAGACGGTTACTCCGGATTCTTTCAAATTCCCATTCACCCTGACGATCAAGAAAAGACTACTTTCACGTGTCCGTATGGAACATTCGCATATAGACGAATGCCTTTCGGATTGTGTAATGCCCCAGCTACCTTCCAACGATGTATGATGTCAATCTTTGCAGATTTTATAGACAACATCATGGAAGTGTTCATGGATGATTTCTCAGTGTGTGGGGGAAGTTTCGAAGGATGTCTGTCAAACCTAGAGAAAGTCTTAGAAAGATGTGTAAAAGTAAACCTCGTGCTCAATTGGGAAAAATGCCATTTCATGGTCAGAGAAGGAATCGTACTAGGACATGTCATATCCAATAAAGGGATTGAAGTTGACAAAGCCAAAATAGAAGTCATAAAAGAACTTCGACCACCTAAGACCGTTAGAGAAATACGAAGCTTTTTAGGACACGCCGGTTTTTACCAGCGATTCATTAAAGATTTCTCAAAAATTACTAAACCACTTACCAGTCTGTTAATGAAAGACACTGAGTTCGTATTCGATGATGATTGTCATAAAGCATTTGAAACTATAAAATAAGCCCTTATCACCGCACCAATCATGCAACCGCCCGATTGGAACTTACCCTTCGAAATCATGTGCGACGCGAGTGATTACGCCGTAGGCGCAGTTCTTGGACAAAGGAAGGACAAGAAACTACACGCCATTTACTACGCTAGTAGAATGCTAGATCCAGCCCAAATGAACTCTGCCACGACTGAGAAAGAGCTGTTAGCAGTCGTCTTCGCGCTTGACAAATTCCGTTCCTATCTAGTAGGAGCGAAAATCATCATCTACACGGACCACGCTGCTATAAGATATCTATTAAATAAGAAAGATGCAAAACCAAGGCTCCTCAGATGGATCCTACTTTTGCAAGAATTTGACTTAGAGATTAAGGATAAAAAAGGGACCCAAAACGTCGTAGCGGATCACTTGTCGAGATTGGAAGATATAAAACCCGAACAAGTGCTGATTAACGACGATTTTCCATATGAACAATTGATAACCCAAATAAGGAGCGACCTGGCTCAGTTAAACCTAAACGAACCAAAACCCAAGGAAGTCGTAAAAGAAATCCATGCAACCATGGGACTGCCATGGTATGCCGACATAGTTAACTATCTAGCTGCAAACGCGCTCCCACCAGACCTTACCTACCAACAGAAAAAGAAATTCTCCCACGATCTCAAACACTACTATTGGGACGAACCCTTACTGTTTAAAAGAGGACCAGACAGAATCTTCCGTCGATGCATACCCGAAGAAGAGATAGAAGATGTCATTTCCCACTGTCATTCATCTCCTTACGGGGGACACGCAAGCACTTCCAAAACTTGTGAAAAGATCTTACAAGCCGGCCTATTCTGGCCTAATCTATGGAAAGATGTCCACATCTGTTAGAAATTGCGATCGGTGTCAACGCACCGGTAATATTTCAAGACGCGATGAAATGCCTCAAAGAGGAATCCTAGAGGTAGAAATCTTCGACGTATGGGGAATCGATTTCATGGGACCCTTCCCATCTTCTTTTGGAAACAAATATATACTCGTCGCGGTCGATTATGTTTCAAAATGGATCGAGGCCATAGCCTCTCCTACAAATGACACACGAGTGGTAATCAAACTCTTTAGAAACATAATCTTTCCAAGATTCGGTGTACCGAGACTCGTCATTAGTGACGGTGGCTCCCATTTCATCTCAAAGATATTCGACAAATTACTATTTAAGTATGGAGTGAAACATCGTATAACTACACCATACCACCCACAAACCAGTGGACAAGTCGAAGTCTCAAACAGAGAAATTAAGCAGATATTAGAAAAAACTGTAGCCACAACCAGGAAAGATTGGTCATCAAAGCTCAACGAAGCTTTATGGGCCTATAGGACGGCCTACAAGACCCCTATAGGAACTACACCCTTCAAGCTCGTATACGGAAAATCCTGTCACCTCTCAGTAGAATTAGAACACAAAGCGTATTGGGCAATTAAAACGCTCAACATGACCTACACTGCTGTGGGAGAAAAACGAGTCCTGGATTTAAATGAATTAGAAGAATTAAGATTAGATGCTTATGAGAATGCTAAAATATATAAAGAAAGAACTAAAAAATGGCATGATAAGCATTTATCTAGGAAAGAATTTAGTGTGGGAGATGTCGTACTATTATTTAACTCAAGACTTAGGCATTTTCCTGGTAAATTAAAATCTAGATGGTCAGGTCCGTATGAAATTACAAAAGTGTTTCCTAGCGGAGCAATAGAAATTTAGGGTAGAAATACTGAACCGTTTACAGTAAACGGGCAGCGGTTAAAAATATACAATAACATTGAAAATAGAGACTATACGAATAGTCTAAGACTTTTAAAATTGCCCAATATTTCACCCGAATAATCTGCTGCTAGGCACTATGTCAGGCTTTTGACGTTAAAAACAGCGCTAAGTGGGAGGCAACCCACCTATTTGTTAATTTCTATTTGTTTCTATTTATTTATTATACTTTTCGTTTTTTCATTTATTCCTATTTAAGTTTTATTTTTCATTTTCTTTCTTTTGTTATAATTTTCATAAAACTGCTGCTGATTTCAAAATAATTTTAATTGCCACAGGATTTCTGAAAAGTTTTTGTTTCTCTTCTACCTTCTCTTCTGACTTGTTTCCCTAACAATAACCATGGAACCAAAGCCACATAATTTCTTGGAAACCACCTTTAGGGGTAGAAACCAAAAGAGAAAATTCGAGGAATTATCAAAAAGAAACATTGGTATGACACTTTATTATGATGAACCCACTATGAATGCTTTAGGTATAACGGATAGTATTCTGTACTTGTTTAACCAGCTGGGGTGGGAAAAAGCCCACATTAAGATTAGGTTTGCCACCTACCGTGAGCTCACCTTTGAATTTCTAAGCTCACTAGTCCATATACCAGAACATGGAAAAGGAACCCGAAAAGGATTTATAAGTTTCCATCTCTTTGGCATTGATTTTGTTTACACTCATAAGGAACTAGCTGACCTGTTAGGATTCCCTTGCGGCCCTTTTGCTTACTCTACTACCCAGGTTGAACTGATGGATATTGAGCTAGACTACTTTTGGGGGACTTTAACTGGTAATTATCACCCTGATGCGGATAACATGGATAATGATGAGATACATAACCCTGCTAT
The DNA here is from genome assembly GCA_948472305.1 of Vicia faba. NCBI lineage: Eukaryota > Viridiplantae > Streptophyta > Magnoliopsida > Fabales > Fabaceae > Vicia > Vicia faba. Next base: position 1,566,545,827 of record OX451737.1, on the reverse strand, counting down.
CCGCTATTTTCATAAGATTCTAGCCCATACTATATTCGGGAAAGAGGAGAACCGTACTACAGTGTCTAAGGACGAGATATTTTTACTATATTGTATGCACCAAGGCCACCCCGTTAATGCCGTGCCATTCCTAATGCAAACCTTTTACCGCATTGTCGATAACCCTGATGAACCAATCATCATAGGTGGCCTGGTCACAATGATTGCACATGCCCTCGGCCTCAGACACCAGCTGAATAGATGCCCACATTTTGGTACGATTCGTCCCATGAATATTGCTTTTTGCTTTGACCGCCGTATAATAGCAAACCATGATTACCCACCTTATGAGTATTTGATAAGAGATGAAGTTGTAAACCTATTCACCCTTCCAAACCATAACAAAGTAAGTGTCCACAACCGTGATAACTGGATTTATGAGCTAAACCCACCCGACCACCCTCCTACACCTGAGACACCACAAGATTATCAAATTTATGATGATGTTATGTCCGACATTGGTGACCCTGAGACTCCTCCTGGTTACTACGAAAACTTCAACATGGCAGAGGCCCATGAAGCCTCTGAAACAACCAAGAAGGATTACACTGATAATCTTAATAAAATTGTTACCACACTTGATACCTACCAGACTAACATTAATGGAATAAAAGATGAAATAAAAAGCATGCGTCTGGAGATAATCGGATTGACTGACATAACCGTGGAGAAATTTTATCACATTCATAATTCACTCGAAGACATAAAAGCAAATCTTGGATGAACTCACAAAACGCAGCTCTAGTTTTATATTTCCTTTTGTTTTGTTTCTAGGAAGTTTCCCATTTTCGCATATTTTCAGTTTCATTTTAATTTGGAACAAATTTACTTTTATGTAGTTTTTGAATTTCTGGTGTTGAACAAGCAAATTTATGGAATCAAAGTTTCAGTTATTTAGTATTCATTTGCTAGTTTCCTCTATGCCAATTATAATGCTTTACATAAAATTGCGAGCTTCGCTCTGGTCGATGGATGTTTTGATGTTTTGGAATATATATATTTATATTTGCTTGGTATGACACTGAATGTATACTGCTATTAAAATGCCTCTGTGTAAAGATAGGATGTTGCAGAATTGGTACGGAACTGTCTTCTTAAAATTGCATATTTTGCTGTTGTTACGACCGTCACAACCCCCTTACGATCGCCACACGCCTTTTAGCGTGTTACGACCGTCATGCCTGTGTTACGACCGTAACATGGGTTATATCGGTAACCCCTATAGTAGACAGAAGCTCTTCTTCTTCAACCTTTCCCTCTTCTTCCACTACTTCAAAACCGTTCCACTACCTCCATAAATCCCCATTCACACCACTTAATTCACCATTATTCTCCACTAATTTTCAAACTTCCCATTACTTCCCCTTATTATATCTACATCTCATAAACTGTATCCCTCACCAATCACAACCCACAACCCACTCTCTCTACCACTACTGCATTCAAAAATGTCAAATGTAAACCAGCAAATCCCAGGCATTTACTTACGCGATGGTGAACAAGGTGAAACCCAGCGCACGAAGTTCTTGAAGTTCCAACGCCGAGGCCTCCATCCCACTAGGTACATCGACATTGAATGCCTCAGAGACCTCAGATTACTTCAAAATGTCCAACATCTCCTCCAGAATGTCAACCTTTGGACCCTCTGTAGCCAGCCCCAACCCACGTACGAGAATCTCACCCTCGAGTTCCTCAGTTCCTTCTGCTACATCACTCCTAATGGTCCAACAAATCAACTTACCGGTGCGGTAAGGTTTCGCATTTTCAGAACCGAATACGACTTCTCTCAGAATGCATTCGTTTGATTACTCGACTTCTGTACTAATGAAGGCGCTCACCTCCGTGTACCTGACACCTTCCATGAGGAATCCTTTAATTTATGGCATAGCCTGACCAACAACCGTGCTAACTCCTACGATCACCTCAATGCCACACAAATCCATAACCCCTCCATTCGCTATTTCCATCGCATCCTGTGTAACACCATTTTCGCAAGGGATAGTAACCATAAGCTCAACTCCAAAGAGCTATTCTTCATGCACTGCGCGTTCACCGATCAGAAAATCAACGCCGCACCCTTCCTCTTGGCCCATATTCATTCCATTTGCACTCGAGGCGGCAAACCTTTCTACTTCGGAGGGCTTGTCACTTCTATTGCCTTGGCTTTGAATCATGGCGACACCCTTGCCCATCTGCCCTCCAGAGCACCGGTTTTGCTCACCTTAGACCATTGCAAATCTGCTCATCTCATTCACGAGCGGGACGATGGCAAGTTCAATCCAGTGATCTGTAACGTTGTTTATTCTAACATTATTCTGCCTTGAAGGGACCGTGTCGATCCGCATAACCGAGCCAATTGGCTATTTGATGCCCTTGACGGCCATGCTCCCGTGCATGATGCCCAGCCAGATGCTCCAACTGACGAGATCCAGGAGGAATTGGACTGCGAAGCTCCTGCTCCCGACATTCCTGAGTCCTCTTCTGCACCACCTCCTTTCACTATGGAGGACATCCTCAGAGCCCTCCATCAGAAAAATCAGATGGTTGTAGCTCTTGAAAGGAAGCATCAGGAGCAGTATGACACTCTACATGCATAGAACGTCCAAATTCTGAGCGGCCAGCGCAACGTCAACGAGAAGTTGGACGAGGTTTTCTCTGAGCTTAACGCCTTACGGATGGACGTAACCGCTCTTGGCTCGCATGATACCGACCTTGAGGCCACACCTACCCGACGCTCCCGCACCCGAAGCAGAGGCAGAGGCCACCAGTAGTTTTCTTTTGTTTTTGTTTCTATATTACATTCATTTCCCTTTCCGTACAGTTTTTCTATTTGTAATCCTTCTTACCATATATCATGACATTGAGACAATGTCTGATATAGTGTGGGAGAGGCACTATGCTTTTTCAAGTAATTTTATGGTAATTCTATGATATTTTCAAGTTTTTCAAGTTTTCCCCGTATTATAAGCCATACCAAAAAATTCTCTGTTCGCACAGCTCGGCATACCTACCTTAAACGGAAACCTAGTTAGGAAGAAGAGAACGAGTAAACAAAATCAATACGATTATGACACCGCAAACATCCTGCTTATGCAATCTGTCTAAACGAAACGTTATACGTACACCTCGATTTTTAAGTTCTGAAGTAACCCCTAGTAGTTTATACTAGCAGTCAGCACCGTCTGGACACAAACCACGTGGGGAGCCGATGAATATAAGTGTTTGATGCCTAATCAATGAAACACCCTTCTCATCTCGATGCTAAGCAAAGAAAATCTTATGCCAAAAGACAAAGATCGCATACGAGACATAAGTATAAGAGAAGAAGTCCATTGTTGGTTGGTTCAGAGGTATCTGGTTCTGAACTTGGTAGGGCGTGCTACGGCTCGATCCCCCGCAACCTCCGATTTGGAAAAATACAGGGTAACCACATCCGTGTACCAGACCCCGTGACAAAAATAGGATCAAAGTCACTAACCGGCTACTCCACTACGTGCGTGCAAAGATAAAGGGCTTAATGTGATTGCGCCAGAACGAAACCGGGCGAAAAAGCACGAGAGGATCGAGGTTGAAATGTGACGAAACGATTAAGCGGTTTGTTAAAGTGGAAAGACGCGTCTCAATTGTGTCATTGGCGTAATCACTGACGTTTTACTCAAGTACCGGCCGACTGACGATTGGTTTTATGTGTTTTATCTCAAAAATCAAAGGTATGTCGTGCATGTGCGCCTGACGAACACTTGTCCGATTTTTACGATTATTTGCTTGAGGACAAGAAAAGGTTTAAGTATGGGAGGATTTGATAACGAGAAATCGTATCATATATTTACTATGAAATTAAACTGCTTTATATCATATTGACCCGATTAACTCCCAAATACTCCGAGTTTTGTATGATTTTATGCAGGTACAACATATCTCAACTCAAACTAGAAAGAAACGTGAAATGTACAAGATTGCGGCCAAGACCAGAAGAGAAAAGATAAATTTGTCAAAAATCTAAAAATTGCTGCTATTACGGTCGTCACGCCCTTGCCACGACCGTAAGACACTTCAGAAGCGTGTTACGACCGTCATGCATTGGCCACGACCGTAACGCGCAATTTCATGGAATCTACACGTCACGCCCTTGCCACGACCGTAACAAGCATTATATTGGTTATTTTGAACGTGCAGGACGTGGTCAATAACGAAGCATGCATGTATGCCTTATTTTTCTCCAACTTCCAAGACCACCTTCTCCTTATTTTTCTCAGCAAACCAAGAATCTAGCAACGTGAAATATAATTCCAACTGTATTTATTCTCTATAAATAGCTTGGACTTCAAAGAAGAAAATAGAGAGTTGAGTTCAGAAAATTCTTGCGGAAGCTCTGCCGATTTTAAAGCCCGATTATATTTTCGCATTTCGTTCATTTTAATTTTCATTCCGACGTTCCAATCTTGCCGTCTTGTGGAAGAAGGATCTAGGATATTATTGCTTTTCAGGTTTTTATTGTATTCAATATAATTGCAATTTATTTATGTTAAATTTCTGTTCTTTATTTATAATGCATGTGTTATTGTTTTCTGATCTTATTTCCTGCATTTTAATTCTGAGCATTATGAGTAGCTAAATACCCGTAGTCGAGGTATGATGAAATAACCGAATGAATTAATGTATTTCTAAGCTAAAACCTTAATTAACTTAATTTCTGGCCGTGACTTTTTATAATTAAAAATTAAGCTTTTTGTTACGAGAGTAAAGAAAGTAAAATAGGGAGAAATCAAGACCACGAGAGTGTGAGGTTTTAACCGGATAGCTAAAGTTAGGCATTCGATTTAAATACAGCGAGAGCGCTTTAAAACGAATTAGATTTGTTTAGTTTTCAAAAAGATGCTTTCTAAACACTTATGGGCTAGCGAGAGCAGACATTTGGCTTTAGGAGTATGATCCGAGGTAACCACGAGAGTGTGAATCGAGGGTTTTTAAACTGATAAATACTACAGAACAATTTAAGTTAAATATTTTTATATGCTTAGATACAATTTAATTCGCATAGGTTCAAAACATTACACTCCGACCACTTTAATATTATAATTCTTTTAATTGAATTTAGTTTCTCCTTTAGTTTTAAACTTCTAAAAACCAAACGTGACAATTTCCACCTTAGCTAAACTAACCTGTTTTATAACACTAGAGTGATTACGAAGTCCCTGTGGGTTCGACATCTTTTTATTACTACCGCGATAGACTGTGCACTTGCAGTTAAGATACCGTCAGACACATTAGGTCAATCGCACATCAAATGTTAAAAGACCTCTACAAAAAAACATACGCATAAAGTGTGTTAGTAAAAGAAATTTAAACACATAATATCGTCAAGATAAAGTAAATAACAAAAACCATATATGTACCTTTATCTCAGTCCAAACTTTCTCTTTACCCTCATCCAACTCTCCTCTTTTCCATCTAGGAGTGGTGATCGGAATGTGTATACGAATAAGCGTACCAATGTAGCTTGTCAACTTTGCAGCATTAGACCCAATTAGTTGGTCATTATCATTCCAATCTACATTATATGTTACTCTTCTATCTCTATCACGGATGATTCCCCTCATAATAGTTATACCTCGTGTAATATCTTTTTCTGAAGTCTTTTTTGAAGTCTTTTCTGGAGCATTTTCAGGAGCATTTGCATCTTGTGAGTTTTCTTGATTACTAGCCATTTGACCTATAATAATGAAAAAAAATAAAAATGAAATGACAAATATAAAAATGAAATGACAAATAAAAATGAAATGACAAATAAAAATGAAATGAAAAATTAAATTTTATTGAATGATATAGGCTATAATTATATATACTATTACCTTTTTCACTAAGGTCTCTTTCTTTTCTTGGTAGGAATATGTTCTACTCGTCTCTTAACAACGCGGACAGTTGGATTGATCCAAATACCCTCATTATGATCATTTCTAATACATGATTCATTATCATTTTGATCAGTTATGGTTAAAGATTCAATGTCAACACCAATATCACTTTGATCTCCAATGCTTTCATCAATTACTTTGTTAGATAATAGCACTATAGACCATTTCGTATTTGTCGGGTCATTGACATAGAACACTTGTTTAGCTTGAGAGGCTAGAATGAAAGGCTCATCTTTGTACCCCACCCTATTAAGATCCACTTGCAAAAAACCTGACTTATCCATTCGTATGCCATTATTATTTTCAACCCACTTGCAACCAAATATAGGAATCTGAAACTTCTCGTAATCAAACACCCAAATGCGCTCGATAACCCAAAAATATGACAGATTTGCAAATTTTGGGTTTAAGTCCTTCACACTTGATATATGCATTGCTTCAGCGATCAAGGTGACACCACTATTTTGCATAGTAATTTTGTCATCCTGTTCTTTGGTATAAAATGTGTATCCATTAATTTCATATGCACTATAAGAAAACACAACTAAACTTGGACCGTATGCTAAACATCTCAATCTTTTTGTTACTGAAGTAGGATCTGAACGATACTTTGAATAAATATGTTCCTTAAACTATGGTATGAAACTTCGATTGTGCTCTCGTACAATCCAATTCTCGTTTCTATTTGGATTTAAACCTCGAAGAACACCCTTATGCATTTCAACATACGGCTCAACTTCAAGCTCATTGTGCAGAACATACAAATGCACTTGATCCCGTTCGACCATTGATACTGTCACAACTTTATTTCCAATTAGCTTCTTACCTTCTTTTTTTTCAACAACATGAGATTTAGGGAGTCCAATTGATTGAACATTTGACAGATATTCAGTACAAAACTCAACCGCTTCTTCAAAAATATATCGTTAAGCAATATAACCCTCTGGTCGACTTCGGTTTTTCACATACCCTTTTAATATTTTCATATAATGTTCAGTAGGGTACATCCATCTCATATAAGCTGGTCCGCATAGTTGTGTCTCTTTGACAAGATGAACGACAAGATGAACCATTATGTCAAAAAACGAGGGAGGGAAATACATTTCAAGATCACACAAAGTAACAACTATTTCTTTTTGCAATGTTGGTAAGATCTCAGGATCGATCACCTTGCTGCAAATTGACTTGAAGAAAAAACACAGTTTAGTTATTGCGCTTCTTACTTTTTCTGGAAGAATAGAACGTATACCTATCGATAGAAAATTTTCCATTATAACATGGCAATCATGCGTCTTTAAACTCTTTAACTTGAGGTCTTGCATAGACACAAGTCTTCTAATATCTGATGAGTAGCCTTCTGGAACTTTAACCTCACTTAGGAACTTACACAATATTTTTTTCTCCTTTCTGGATAGAGTGTAAACAGCAGGTGGTAGATATGTTCGTCTTCCTTTTTTCACGGGTCCCAATTCAGTTCTTATTCCCATCTCTACCATGTCCTCCCTTGCTTTAAGGCCATCCTTAGACTTCCCTTTTATATTGAGTAACGTACCAATAACACTGTCAAATACATTTTTTTCAATATGCATAACATCAAGAAAATGTCTTACGTACAAAGATTTCCAATATGGCAATTAAAAAAAAATCGACCTCTTCTTCCACCCACCTGTGACAACTTTATGTGCAAAAGGCTTGCCAAACTGAATACTCAACATCTCTCGCCTTTTCAAATATTTGATCACCTGTCAATCCAGGCGGAGCTCTACGTTGTTCGGTATCTCTGTTGAACACTTTTCTCCATCCACGATATTGATGTTTAGAATTTAAGAATCTATGATGACCGAGAAAGACATTCTTCTGACAAAGTTTCAATCGTATCGTATTGGTTCCATCTTCACAAATAGGACACGCTTTTTCACCTTTAATGCTATACCCAGATAGATTTCCGTAGGCTGGAAAATTGTTAATTGTTCCAAACAACATCGCCCTCAAGTTGAAACTTTCTTTCCTATACCCATCATAAACCTCCACACCGTTCTCTCACAAAATCTTCAAATCTTCGATTAAAGGTTCCAAATATACGTCTATGTCATTTCCTGGTTGTTTAGGCCCAGAAATTAACATAGATAACATCATGTACTTATGCTTCATACATAGCCACAGAGGTAGGTTATAAATCATAAGAATCACAGGCCATTTGCTATGCGAGATACTTTGAATATCGTGTGGGTTCATTCCATCAGTAGACAATGCCAAGCGAAGGTTTCTTGCTTCTTTTCCAAATTCAGGATAATCATTATCAATTTTCATCCACTGTGGTGAATCTGCCGGATGTCGAAACTTTCCATTAACAATTCTTTCATCTGCATGCCAAGTTAAGTGTCTTGAATCGGTTTCACTACGATACATCCATCTAAATCTCGGAATTATAGGAAAATACCATAAGACTTTTGCCAGAGACAACTTTTTCTTATATCGAGGGGCACTGCATTTAGGACACTCATTTAACGATGCATACTCGTTTCGAAACAAAATGCAATCTTTTGGACAGGCATGTATCTTGTCATAGCTCATGCCAATATAGTACAACATCTTTTTGTCCTCATACGTTCGATTGGGGAGAACATTATCCTCTGGTAGCATATCTTTCATAAGGGCTAATAACTTTGTGAAACTTTTATCCGACCATCCATTGCCCGCCTTTAAGTTGTACAACTTTAATACCGCAAACAATCTTGTGAATTTTGTACAACCATTATACAACGGTTTCTCTGCATCGCTTACCAACCTCTCGAACATTTTGGGACAATCATTAAGATCTTCTTCAAGCGCTTCTGTAATCTCTTCAACTCGATCATAATCATATGTATCTGTGCCATTGTCGTTTGAAGCATAGGTCCTATTATCCCCCGATTCATCATTCCCGTCACTTTTCTCACCATGCATATTCCAACATGTATAACTTCTATCAATTCCATACTGTATTAAATGTGATGCCAACTGAACCGCGTCAACCCGATTCCTATAACAGCAACACAAACAAGGACATGTCATTCGACTGGGGTCTTCGGCGTGCGCAACAGTAAACTTAACGAATTCCGATACCCCATTCTCGTACTCTTTCGACAATCGATTGGAATACATCCATGTCTTATCCATGGTTTACGGTTTCTGAGTCAATCTGAGCTAAATGATAAATTCGAAAACAAAACCAATACTCAAAACTTACACTTGCTCTTGCACAACCATATAACAAAACCAATACTCAAATTTTTTCACTAAATTCATTTTATTCTATCAACTACTTTAGTACACAAGTATAATACATTCCTACCAAGAAAAGAGACGAGTAGAACACATAAACAAGAAACCATCATTCCTCAAAATCAATCATAAAAAGCACACGAAAAAAACAATATATTAATAGAGTTAACAATATGGCTACCTTTATTAAATATTTTGCAGAGTAATAGAAAAATATTGAATCACTCATGAGAGATGGTTTCATTGGTGAAGCTGAACGCATGCGAGATAATAGTTGTGATGTTGTTTGAAAGACTCGTATAATTGAAGCAATTATGTCAGAAACAAATGTTTTGGTATTTATTTGTTAATATATCTTAAAAAGAAAAATAAATATTTATAATTATCTGAGTTTTTATATAATTTGTTTATGATGTTTGTCATCACTTGTGAAGCACATCCCAATGGATGTATCAAGGAGGTATTTTGGAAAAAATCAAAACGCCATTAAGCATATTGAAGACAATATAAATGTAGAGTAATAAAAAAGAAATGGAGATTGAAGAGTTATATTGTTTTCATGGATGTTGCAGTAAAGTTGGTTTTAAAACGTATTCTTATGAAAGTAAAACGTATTCACACGAAAACCAGACAAACACATACGAGATGAGGAAAAAAATGAAACCTGATACGAATTGCAGTTGGCCGGAGAAGTGGAGCGCCGTTGACCGCCGTAGAAGCTCTGGTTTAGGGTTTTTTCGTGAAGAAAATCTGACTGAGAATAGAAAAGTGATACGAATTGTGTTTTGATATTTATTATAAAACTACCTACGAAAGCGCTTTTAAAAGCGCTTTCTAAAGTTCATCTATAACAGCGCTTTTACATCAAAAAGCACTTTTGTAGCATATGCTATAGCAGCGCTTTTAAAAGCGCTTTCTAAAGACCAACTTTAGCAGCGCTTTGGAAAAGCGCTTTCTAAGGCTGACCTTTAGCAGCGCTTTTGAAAAGTGTTTTCTTAAGGTACCCTCTGAAAGGCCAATTTTAGCAGCGCTTCCCAAAAAGCGCTTTCTAAGGGTGACCTTTAGAAGCGCTTTTGAAAAGCGCTTTCTTAAGGCACCCTTTGAAAGCGCTTTTTTAAGCGAATTTTTTTTAAAACCTACAGCAACGCTTTTTTCCAAAAGCGCTTTCTTTTATGTGCTGCTAAAACTTATTTTTGGCGTAGTGAAACATAACCACTTATTTAATAAATGAATGAAAAATAGGTTACTAATTGAAGTATAATAAAGTTAAAGAGTAATTATCATAAGCACAATGAACAAAAGAGAATGATTATTATAAAAATGATAAGAACATGAGATATGAGGAATGGAGGAGACAATGAGAATTGGTCGGAGAAGAAGAGGAGGCGGTGTGCACAATATATGTAATTGGTGTATTTTTATAAGGTTGAGTACTTGGGTAGTGAAACAATATATTATAGAATGAAATAAAAAATATAATGACCCACTGCTGATTTTTCATTTCTTAATATATGAAGTTTTTTTTTATAAAAAAAACACACAAAATTATATAATTATATATAAAATTTAAATAATATAGTCGAGAAATCCGCGGGACGGAGGGTATTTCCCTGATCTCCGCTCTAAAGTATCATCGGGGAAACATTTCCCTCCATCCACATCTTCATGGGAGAAAAAATCTCCTACTTCGAAGCTTCAAATAAATAATCCTCATGGAGATCCCCGTAAACATATGCAAATTGGCATCCCTATTTTAAACATGTATGCAAAAAAATATTCAAAAATTTAAAAGTTTAAAGATAATTAAATAATTTTTCAAAGTTTTAGAAAATAACATGGACTAAAACTGTACATAAAAATTTTGACAGACCTAAACATGTCATTTTTTTATAGGGACTAAAAATAAAACTTGAGATATTTATAGGGACCGAAAACATATTTAACCTTTAAAAAAATTTGAAGCTCAACTTTTTAGAGGTCTTGAGATTGCACGAGACCAAATCTGGTCCTAGTGTGTATTATTTATGAGAATTTCTCTTTTCACCCTTATGTATTCTCCTTTACTGCCGTGAAAACTCTCAACTGCCCCTAGCGTCTATAGATATCGGGCGCACCTTTTTCACACATATCTCAGATAAAATTATTAAGAAACTTTTATTTTGTTAAAATTTAGTCCAGAGATGCATCTTCGTATATATAAATGGTTAACCCATAGATGCTTCTTTGTAATTCTCTTTAGTTCATTATTCAGTGAGATTTTAGAGATGTAACTCCATAATATGCTCTGTTAGTTCAAATCAAAAACAACACGAGACATTGGAAAAATGAAAAACCAACACACATTAACATTGAAATAAATATTACATATATAATTGCTAAGGTTAACATAAATTTAACATTACATGTCATTACAAAGAGGTGGTTCAAGATGCTGCAACATCCTTATAATATCTTTGGCTGATCTTTGAATCATCGTATCCACTTCAATTGCATCATTTGTTGAGTAACAGTAAAAGGTACTCTACATATATAACCTTTAAATCATCATTTGTCTTCAGTTCAAGCATGGTGAACTATATCTTCTCTTCGTTGTCAACAGAGGATGAACAATACTCGAACTTGACTGCTCTCCGATTTTCTAGATATCACATGAGAGTATTTAGTTTGGATATCATATTGACGTGAAGTATGTCCTCGGAGACCCTAAATTGAAGTGGGAGATTTACGCCATTTAAATACACAAATGTCGGATGGGGATAAGGTTTCATTCTGGTTTTTGTAAAGAAAATAGAATGAGAGACACCCTATTTATAGAAACTATAGATCAATAAGAACCTTACAAACCCTATCATATAATCACGACAAAATTCAGAGATGCATCTTCAGATTCACATTTTTTCTTCTTCAGAAAATAAGGACCTATCCAGAGACGCGCATCTGGATAGCCCCCCTTTTTTGTTTTTTTAAATAATTAAAAAGGTGTATCCGAAGATGTATATCTAGATCCATCCAAAAATTATGCAGTTTAGAACCAATGTATTATGCAATGCAGGATTTAAAATTAAAAAAAAAATGTCTGAAACTTACCACCTAATTTTATAACATTATGCATTGTGTTTCATACAAAAAAATGTGTTACATTGTCAGATTACCTAAATCAAAAAATATATCACTACTTAAATCTATTGGTAGTTCATTCTTTGACCTTTCCTTATTTGATTATCTTTCATTGTTGCTCAACTTAGTGAACTCTTACATCCTTTCTAGAAACTGATTCGACCAAGTTTCAACATCTTCTATGAAATATATCGTCCACTCTGGTGATGCCTTTGGTATAGTACATCCAGATTTTAAATAAACGTGAACTAAATGTTATTTTTTTAATAGCCAATCAATACACATGATGCGTTCAGATGGGTTTTGAGGTGGCTTACTCAGAAAGAGAAAGAATGTTTTTGAGAAACCATATCGTGTTAAACCAATACACCCTATCAGAAGCACTTTCTATAAGGTGTCTCATTTCCGAAAAATGCGTCCATTTTTTAAACGGAGCCGCATTAGTAAGACAAGAAATTAGAGCATTGATTGCATCATATTTTGCTTTGTTCCCGTTTAGCTTTGTGTATGATTCCTTATGCGTCTCCATCTCTTGTATAAGATGACGATGGACTAATTGGTAGTCGTCCACTCCCTTACTGAGCAAACTCGAAACGTATGATGTTTTATCCAATTTTTCGCTTGACATTTCCAAAGATGTATCTAAAAAAATATCATTGAGTCGTTTATTAAACCAACTTAGTGAAATAATAACCATAAATGAATACATAGAGTATTTCGGAGATGCATCCTATAACATAAATATACACTATTAAAAATAAAAACATAATCAAAATTATAATTTTTTTCAAAAAATATATTACAAAATGATTATTATGTAAAGTTATTTGAAATGATTTTATATTTAAGTGATTTTTTTTTTTAATTTTGATGTTCAAAAAAATTTATAAAAAAATAATAGTGAATGAATTGCATATTTTAGACTAACAATATATCAAAATTAAACATTAAAAAGTATTCATGTTCTTTTATTATACAAATTAATAAGAAATATAACTAACAAGAAATTGATCTGATTAGTAAGGAATTTAAGTTTCTTAAACAATTTCCTACTCATGGACTCTACATGAACAAAAAGGAAGTATCAACTCTTCAGGATAGGACCAACTCTCTCTTTTCCCTCTCTCCAACTCTTTAGGATAGGGTCTCAACCAAAAAGGATGGTGATCTCGACACATCACACATGGGAGCAATGACCAATAACATGTAGGGTTTGATATATGGACCATCACTTTGTTTGTTACACCATTATTTTCAATAATTATATTTTATCACATAAATAATGGTGTACCCAATAATCTGAAATCATGATAAAGTAAAATTTGGTGTCAATTTAATCACATATAATAAGGTAAGTATGCTTATTCAAAACAAAAATGAAAAACTATTTGATTAGAATGTTTGTTTGTGTCTGTTTTGGAGTCAATTCAGAGTATATGAACTCGTAGTGTTGTTTTATATGTGTGCAAGTTAATCATAATAAATAGGTTTCTTGTCATGTCGCATTGGTTAGCATGTTACATGTTTGTAATATTTATGGCTGACCTAAGTTAGTGACTTAGTGTGCACGTTCGACAGCTTATTAAAGTAATAATAACTTTCTTACTTAACAATTCATGTAAACAATAACTTCAAAAAATGTGTTGAAATCAAATCAAATCAAATGAAGGTCACGTATTGTATCTAGGAGATATTTTACTAACAATAAAAAAAAAATCTTTGAATGATTCAAGGGTGAGGATGGGGTGGGGCTGGGGTGAAAATTTTCAATATGTAATGCAAGACATGGTTCAGCCATTATTAGTAATTCAACTTGCTTTGTCAATTGAATGATGAGAGTGTATATTGTATACATACAATGAGGTAAATTATAATTAGTTGATAATTAACATAACAAACTAACAAACTAATCTTTGAAATAGATTAGTCAAATAAATAACTCTAATATTCTTCCAAAAATCCCATCTTGAAAAGAACATTGAAGGACTGTGTCAAAATGTCAACTATTTGTCAAAACTGAAATGAGAAGTAATATAAAAGGTTTGGTTAGAAGCTTCTTTCTCACAACATGACAATTTATCTTATGTGTTTCTTTCTCTCGTGGAAAGTGATATAGGTTATGATGTGCCTAATAGATTGACTTTCGTAATATAAGATATCAAAAGAAGAAGAATTTGTGTGAAGGTCTGACAACACGAAAACGTATCGCTTTTTAAGTCTAATTTACACGAGTTATTTGTACTTTTTATCGAATAATATGCATCACGAAGGTATTTTTATTTGTTTTCAGGTAAATTATATTTTCCAAGGCATAAGATGGCAAATTAGCTAAAAGGAGCAAAACAAACTAGGAAATGGCAAGAAGAAAGAAGAAAAAGGACAGTCTGATAAGAAGTTCACACCAGAAGAGCGTTACGAGCGCAACGCCTAGCGTTACGAACGTAACCCCTAGCGCACATTGTTACGAACGTAACGTAACGCGTTACGAACGGAACAAAAAACCAAGCTGTTACGAATGTAATGAATCTCATTACGAACGTAACACCTTAAAAACTCAGTTTATGCAGTAAACCACGAAGCAGCCACACGAAGTCCACACGACCTCGTTCCATCAGTCGAGAATTTAGCGCACGTACCGAAATAATGGAACACGACAGTTACAAGAGAGAGCCTATATATATGTTGAAGATTTCACTTAGAAAGGGTCAGAGATTTTGCTACAGAACCATACTTTTTCCTTTCTGCATTATTTTGTTTACTTGCTTTTGAACCATTATAGCCTCTGTAACGTTCAGTTTCCAAAAGTGTTAATTCTTCACATCGAAGGATTAACACACTTAGTTCTATATTTCAATTGATCGCAAAGCTACTGTACGAATTCAAGATTACCACGGCAATATAATTACAGTTTTTTTTATGCAATTCAATTTTTATTGTTTATATGGTATATTGATTATTTTCGTGAACTGTGTTTTACGTTGCATGTCTGCTAAATACATTATGTCTGGCTAATTTCGTTTGTACCGATAGGTGAATCTTAAGCACCGAAGGAATTCGGTGATAACTTGGCTAAAATATTTTATAATAATTTCTGGTTTCCAATTTCCATAATTAATTTAACTACCCTTGTCACGAGAGTGAAAGGATATTTAACACGATTTTGCCACGAGAGTGAGAAATTAATTAAGGAAAGGACCTGCATGCGAGAGCTGGGGTTCGACCCAGATAGTGGTAACGAAACATTAATTTTTAAATACACGAGAGTATTTTAACAAATTAATTAAACTCGAGTCGTTTTTAAAAAGTGTTATTAAATTTAAAGTGCATCCACTAGGTTTAGTAGCATAACTTATTTCATGAACACGAGATTGTATGTCTCAGGTTTTTAAACAATTCGTTTTTACCGAAATACTCTATATGCCAAGTGATTCACCGAGTTCCCGAAGTCCGACTTTCACATATCGGTATAACTATAACTATTACTATTAATTAAAACCTTTTTCCCTAAAACCAAATATTCATCGCTTAGTTAAACATTTGTAACATTATATCGTATGCGATTGATCCTCAGTCTTTGTGGGTTCGATAATCATTTAAAACTAGAACGACTAAACTGTATACTTGCAGTTAGTATCTGTGATACGGTGGGAGAACTGTCTTGAGGTTTTGCGTTTGTTTTCGCAAATGTTTCGGTTGAGCAAGAGTCGCCACCGACTTTTTATTTTATCCTAAGGAAAGGTTTAAAAAGCACAGCAAAAACCTTTGAGATGTTTTCTTGGGTTCGGGGAGTAGATTATAGAAAGGGAAGGTATTAGCACCCTTTCTATCCATGGTTATCCATGGGCTCTTAGTTACTTGCTTAGATCAACTTGCCTTATTTTTTCAATTGTTTGAAATGATGCTCTTGTGTGTGTGTGGGTTTGAAAATGTTTTTGAAAAGAAGCCAATGTGGTAGCAACCTTTGTAATGATCCATGTTGGGATGTATACAAAGGTGTATGTCTTTTGAAAAGGTTTTCATTTGTTTTTGAAAGTTGTTTTGAAAGTGTTGTGAGGTGTGGTTTTAGAAATAGGCAAGTGATTTGTTTTGTAAGTTTGATTCAAGTAACTAAGAGGTTATCTACTCATAAGTTTCTCAAAGATTTCTCCTATGCTTTTAACCCTTTTAACAAGTTTGTTCCACCATTGCATTTGGTGGACAATCTTGTGTTAGGATGTGAAAGGGACGGGCGCGGGTCATCGTTTAGACCATAATTGCAATGGTGCCAAGTATCTTTGGGCAATTTTTCCTTAAGGGACTTGATCATTTTTTAGGCAACTTTCGAAAGCGTCATCGAGGGACTATGATCATTTGATTGTTTGTTTTGCCCAAAGAGACCTAACATGCAATATGGCCCATTTATTGAAGGCAACAAGTGGAATACCATAGGGGTGCAAGTGTGATTAGTGTTGTCCATTTTCATGCTTGTTTATCTTGAAAGTAGGTCAAACTATTTTTGTTGTTTTTGATTCGCATACAAACCCTAATTCTAACATGGTATATTTAGAAAGCAATAAAGTGCGAAAAATAAAGTTACTAAGCTATTACAACACAATATATGGGAATGGGGGTACAAATGTTCAAATGGGGGGTTTTTGACAAGGAATTTAAACCTAGACTATTACATCAATATTGAATTATTTACAAGATATTTAATTGCACAAATTAAATTAAATAAGAATAAATATGCAAGATGCAAAAATGTTTTTTATGTGTATGAAAAAGAAGTATTTTTGTGTCAAATAAACAAAATTAAAAAGTATTATTTTTTTGAGTTTTTTATGTTTAGGGCAAAACCCTAATTCTATTAAATAAAAGTATTAATTATTTAATATATATAATGCTTAATTATTATATACAAAAATAAATAAAAATGAAGTATATTTATCAAAAAGGTATTTTTTAATGTTAAATATTAATAAAAATAAAAATGTATATTTTGTATTTTTTTGCCCTAAATATTCTAATAAATATATATGTATTATTATTATTTACTAAATATATATTATATGTACAAAAATAATAATATTTAATATTTATATAAAAAAAAAGGTATATTTTATATAAAATATTTTCAGAAGATAAAATAGAATGAAAATGGAAAATGAAATGTGTTTGCATTATTTTAGTATTTTTTAAATAAAAGTATGCTTATATTTATTTATGTACAAAAATTAAAAGAAACCAAATAAATGGCTAATAAATTCAAAAATGGTGAGAAAAATATTTTTTATATTTTTAATATTATAAGAAAAAATAAATAAGTCAGAGCAAAAAAGAAGAAGTCAAAAAATCATAAAAATAAGCCAAATGGGCCTAGGGGGTGTGAAAACAAAAAAGTGGTGTAAACAGAAATAACCAAACAGGCCCAGCCCACGTGGAGCTTCTTCAACCTCCAGCCATTCTTTGTCCAAAAACGCGCGTTTTGTAACCTGATTCAAACACCTTGATTTCTGGCTTTTTAATGAAAACTCTCAACATCAAAAATGTTCAGCATCAAACAACGAATCCATACATACCTAAAACTTGATCTAACTCTCAAAAATGAGAGAGAATTTCTCCATTCCCAAATCTTAACCTAATTTTTTATCAATGTTCAGACATCAAATTCTCATGACACACGTAACATAAATGAAAACTAACTACATGGGCATGTTCAGGGCTATGAATGTGACATATTTTCTTCACAAACCTAAAGCTAACAATGCCTGGATAGAGAGATACGAATTCATGAACTTACCAGTTCAGTTGAAGTTGTATCTGATGATTGAGGTACTTTCAGTGCAAGGTGATGATTGGTACAGCTTCCTTGAGGTCCAGGGATGTTGTTCCAAGCTTTACTTTGCTTTGAAACTAGCTGAATCGTGTTATGGAACTTCAACTGCAAAACAAGAAAATGAAAATGGCCAAACTGATTAGAGGAGTTACGGTCCACTTCTAATGCTTTGGATAGTTTGCATTGATGGTAGGGAAGGTGTTTGAAGTGGTTTTAGCAAGAATGTACGATGGAAATGAGTTGTGGGATTCAATCTGCAGCAGGCCCTGTTTTTGTGCAGTTCAATGGTGATTTTGTGAATGAGAGTGTTTGGGACTTGGTTGGCTCGTGTTCTAGCTCAGAATGGATGTTTAGAAAGTGTTTGATAACTTTTCTTAAGGCTTGGTTTGCTGAGATGAAAGTTGTTATGTGATATGCTATGTTTCTTACACTTTAAGCAACAAAAGGCAACTTGGTGTTTCTAGCCTGTACAGGCCCCCAAGCTATGTTGCTATCCTTCCCCTTGATCAGTGTTTTTTGTTCATAAACTTGTGCCTCAGAGATTTTCTTTGTACCTTCTTGATTTACCAATTGACATAAAGTGCAACTTTTTAAGAATGGCTAATTTGCTTTTTCTATAAATGGCTTAGTTCAACATGTAATGCTTAAACTCATAAAACAAGGCCTTGGCACAATGAGTTAGCATTAAATTATTGAGTGTAATTGAGATAAAAGACCTTTAATCAAGGAAAGCATGCTGGATTCAAAATGGCACAAATGTATGAACATGTAACTTGGCCAAATCAAAAGTGAGTTTTTCCCAACTTGCCAAATTTGATTCTCCCTAACCATGAGGTTGTTTGATGAGTTCTTGGACATTTTGAAAAGCTTGGAATGTGTACTACAATCCATATTTAAAATTCAAATTGAAATTCCAAGTGGAAGTATGTGAAAAATGGTCTTGAAGTTAG
Source organism: Vicia faba (assembly GCA_948472305.1). Classification (NCBI taxonomy): domain Eukaryota; kingdom Viridiplantae; phylum Streptophyta; class Magnoliopsida; order Fabales; family Fabaceae; genus Vicia; species Vicia faba. Next base: position 1,566,526,727 of record OX451737.1, on the reverse strand, counting down.
GTAAAAACCTTATCTAAAATAGGTCAAATTTTCTCTAAGTTAAGAATGGTTTGGTACCCTTGTTCCAAAAATTGTAACTTGATCTACAAGCTTCTTTTGGGAATACTTTGTGAATCAAAGTTGTAGATTATGCAATAGGATACAACTTTCATGTTTTGACTTTTGCTTGAATCCAAATGAATCTTGGTGAGAAAGTGGGGCAAAGTTAGGAAAAAATTAGGGTTTTTCATAACTTAGAAAAATTCTAAGTTATGAAAAATCTTCATTTCAAACCCTAATTTGCATTTCTTGATTTCTTGATGAACAAGTTTCATGATTTGGCATGTTTTGATGAAAAATGAATCTTGACACTTGATTTTGACCAAAAAGTTAAAGTTTGACTTTTCAGTATACAGTCAAAATTGATCAATTGACTGGGAAACTCAACTGTCAATCTTGTGTATTTGGGATCTTTTGAATTTGTTGAGCATGTCAAGATGATTCCATGGGGTCCTTGAGTCCATATGTGATCTTGGTTTTCCATTGGCTAGGTCAAACAGTCAAAAATTGCCTTTGTGCAGTCAAAACCCTAAAAATGACCATTTTGCCCTTTTGGTGATTTGATCAAATTTCTTGTGGAATTGTGATCCAAACTTGATCAAATGGTTCATATGAGTTCATAATGTTGATGTGGGTCAATTTTCATGAGATTTGACTGTCAATTGGCCACAGTTGACTTTTTCCCTAATACAGTTGATTTTTAGGTCAACTGTCCAATTGATTGGGCAAAATTTGGAATCAAGACTTGAAACTTGGTATGGATAAACTTGGGAGTCCAATATGAAGCATGAAAGTCATGTTGGGCAATTTTGGTCAAAACATCTTTGTTCAAACACAAACCCTAATTTGGGTCAACAGTGCAAGGAGAAGTCTTGAGCAGAGGAAACCCTAATTGGATCTTGAGCTCCAGGGGTTTTGTGATGAGAAAATGTTGAGGAAATGGGAGGGTAAATTTTTGGGTACAACAGTATCCCGATAGACTCATAAAGTACCGATCAAGTTTTTGGCGCCGTTGTCGGGGACTGATTAGTCAATTAAGTATGATTCTTCTGTTGTGCGTTTAGACTAGGCAACAGAAACCCTTTTTCGATTTGTATGCCAAGGACTCGCTCGCAAGGCGAACCTCTTGAAAAATCGATGGACGAACATGAACGCATCCTTTCCGTAAGACGTACAGTCAGGGATTACTGTTTAAATCACGCTATTCCTTTACCGAAACCCGAAATCAAGATTGATTCCGAAACAGATTCTAATTCCTCCTCTGAAACCGAAACTAATCCAGAAGTAGACATGGTCGAAGAACAAAGGACCCGTCCACTAAAGGAGTACGCAGCTCCATCACAACAAGAACCCCACAATAGCATTGTTGCTCCAGCAATTAATCGAAACGATTTTGAGTTGAAACCGTCATTGATATCAGCTATCCAACAACGCCAATTCTCTGGAAATCCTAGCGAGGATCCAAATGAACATCTTACGAAATTCGTTCAATTTGCCGACACAGTTATAACAAATGGTGTTAGTAAAGATGCAATAAGATTACGTCTTTTTCCTTTTTCGCTAAGAGATAGAGCTTGGGCTTGGTTGCAATCCTTGCCGTCAAATTCCGTCACTACGTGGGAAGGACTTAAGACTGGATTCTTAGCACGATACTTTCCCCCAAGCAAGACTGCTGCATTAAGAGCTCAAATCAACGGATTTAGGCAGAAGGATACTGAATCGTTATTTGATGCATGGGAACACTACAAAGATATAATGTGAATGTGCCCACATCACGGATTAGAAAACTGGCTGATTATCCATACATTTTACAATGGACTTTTGTACAACACAAGACTCTCTATAGATACCGCCGCAGGTGGTACACTGATGGATAAGCCTTACGACGAAGCTAACCAACTCATTGAAAATATGGCTCAAAACCACTATCAGTGGGGAGGAGAAAGAACACCTGTGGAGAAAACTCCAGCCAAAAGTGGGATGTACGAGATTAGTAGCCTAGATAAAGTTAATGCTAAGGTAGATGCTCTTACCCAAAAGATAGAAAGCTTGACCTTACCTCCTGCAGCCACCGTGGCTGTCGTAACCCCAAGCTGCGAAGTTTGTGGAGTTCCTGGTCATGTTGGAACTGAATGTCAAATCCTAGCAGGAATATCAGTTGATCAGGTGAAGTACGCTCAAGGTAATCCTTATGCTAATACCTATAATCCTGGTTGGAAAAACCATCCTAACTTCTCGTACAAGAATAATAACGCTTTATATGCACCTGGCCAAGCACCCGTTGTACCTCCAGGCTATCAAAAACCCGCTGCTAATGTTCCTAACGTTCCTCGGAAGTCTAACCTTGAAATCCTAATGGAAAACTTTATCGCTAATCAAGCTCAACAAAACAAAGAATTCCTCAATCAAAACGTTCACACCGGTGAACAATTGAAGCTATTAGCAAATAAGATAGATGCCCTAGCAACTCACAATAAAATGTTAGAAACCCAAATCTCGCAAGTAGCACAACACCAAGCTAGTTCTGCCGCACCTGCTGGTACGTTTCCTGGACAACCACAACCCAATCCTAAAGGACATGCTAACGCTATCACATTATGAAGTGGGACAGCACTTGATGGACCGGTAGATCCTAGATTCCAAAACCCGACCATGTATCAAAAACCTGAAAAGGAAGCAGAGAAATCGAAGGAACAATCTGAGAATGTAGAGGAAGACGCAAACAAGAGCGGAGAGGTTTCAGAAAAAGATAAACCTTACGTACCTCCACCGCCATATAAACCACCAATTCCATACCCTCAAAGACTTACAAAATCCAAAAACGAGGGATAATTCAAGAAATTCGTAGAACTTCTGAAACAACTAAATGTCACTATCCCGTTTACAGAAGCCATAACTCAAATGTCGTCATATGCTAAATTCCTAAAGGAAATACAGCCTAATAAGAAAAAAATTGTTAAAAACGAAATCGTTATGCTGACTGCCGAATGTAGCACCATAATTCAAAATAACATGCCTCCAAAGCTAAAGGATCCTGGTAGTTTCTCCATACCATGTGTAATTGGAAAATCTGTCATAGGCAAAGCTCTATGCGATTTAGGAGCGAGTGTTATTCTAATGCCCTTATCTATTTGCGAGAAGCTCAAACTAGGTGACATGAGACCTACCAAGATGTCCTTACAACTAGCCGACAGGTTAGTCAAATTCCCTGTTGGTATGCTAGAAAACATTCTTGTCCGAATAGGACAATTCTATATACCTACTGACTTTATAATAATGGACATAAAGGAAGATTCAAATATTCCCATCATATTAGGAAGGTCATTCTTATCCACTGCAGGAGCCATTATCGATGTTAAGAAAGGAAAGCTTACCTTCGAGGTAGGAGAAGAAAAAGTAGAATTTATTCTTTCCCAATTCTTCAAAGCCCCTGCTATAGATGACTCATGCTGTTTCCTAGATATTATCGATGAATGTGTCAAAGAACTAGAAAGCCAAGAAGACACCTATTCTGGAATATTGAAAATTCCGACACCAATTATTTTCGAGGATGATGACTGGAGACAGGAATATCACGATGCCAACCTAAGTGAATGTCTCGCCTTAACACCTGATCCTCCCCCAATTGCTAAGAAAACTGGTATAGAACTTAAAACGTTACCTAAAGATCTAAGGTATGGATTTTTAGATAAAGAACTCGAACGGCCAGTTATAGTCAACGCCGACTTAGGGAAGATCGAAACTGAAAAACTTCTTAATGTGTTAAGGAAGTATCCAACCGCACTGGGATATAATATATCAGATCTAAAAGGAATAAGCCCCTCTGTCTGTATGCACCGCATTATGCTAGAAGAGGACTGCAAGACTTCTAGAGAACATCAAAGACGAATAAATCCTATTTTAAGTGAAGTCGTAAAGAAAGAAGTGCAGAAACTACTAGAGGCAGGCATCATATACCCGATATCCGATAGCAACTGGGTCAGTCCAGTTCACGTAGTACCTAAGAAAGGAGGTGTTACAGTTATAACAAATATAAAAGGCGAATCGGTAGCACAAAGTACCCAAACGGGATTGAGAATGCGTATTGATTACAGAAAACTAAACAAAGCTACGCGCAAGGATGATTTCCCATTACCATTCATAGATCAAATGCTGGAGCGTTTAGCTAAACATTCCCATTTCTGCTATCTTGACGGATACTCAGGATTCTTTCAAATTCCCATTCATCCTGATGATCAAGAGAAAACTACGTTCACATGCCCCTATGGTACCTTTGCATATCGAAGAATGTCGTTTGGACTATGTAACGCACCTGCAACTTTTCAATGATGCATGATGGCAATTTTCGCAGACTTTTTAGACGGAATTATGGAAGTATTCATGGACCATTTTTCTGTCTGCGGAGAAAGTTTTGACGGATGTTTATCAAATATTGAGTTGGTACTAAAACTTTGTGTCAATGTCAACCTAGTGCTCAACTGGGAAAAATGTCATTTCATGGTGAGACAAGGAATTGTGTTGGGTCACATTGTATCAAACAGGGGGATTGAAATCGATGAAGCAAAAATCGAAATTATCAAAAACCTTCAACCACCCAAAACAGTTAGAGAAATAAGAAGTTTTCTAGGACACGCTTGTTTTTACCGACGTTTTATAAAATATTTCTCTAAAATCACTAAGCCATTAACTGAACTATTGATGAAAGACGTTGAGTTTATTTTCGATGATAAATGCTTAAACTCATTTGAGACGCTTAAGGAAGCATTAATTTCAGCACCTATAATGCAACCTCCTGATTGGAGCCAACCATTTGAAATAATGTGCGACGCGGGCGATTATGCTGTAGGCGCAGTCCTAGGATAACGCAAGGATAAAAAGCTTCACGCTATTTACTACGCAAGCATAACACTTGATCCCGCACAAATGAATTACGCCACTGCGGAAAAGGAACTCTTGGTTGTTGTATTCGCGTTGGACAAATTTTGTTCCTACTTAGTAGGCGGCAAAATCGTTATTTACACGGATCATGCTGCGATTCGATACTTACTAAGTAAGAAAGACGCCAAGCCAAGACCACTCAGATGGATCTTACTCCTACAAGAGTTTGACTTGGAAATAAAAGATAAAAGGGGAACTGAAAACGTGGTAGCAGACCATTTATCAAGATTGGATGGAATCCGAACCGAGAGTGTTCCCATAAACGACGATTTCCCATATGAACGCCTTATTACTCAACTAGAGACAGCTCCTACCGATAGTTTAGAATAATGCGATGAACATTTAACAACTACGATAGTAGAATCCATCTGTACCAACACCACATTACCATGGTACGCTGGTTTTGTTAACTACTTAGTCGCCGGTGTTCTACCACCCGATTTAACGTACCAACAACGAAAGAAATTCTTCCATGATCTTAGACAATACTTTTGGGATGAACCGCTACTCTTTAAAAGAGGCGCCGATGGTATCTATCATCGTTGTGTTCCTAACGAGGAAGTGGACAACGTCATTGCTCATTGCCATTCCTCCCCTTATGGTGGACATGTTAGCACTTCGAAAACTTGTGCAAAAATACTTCAAGCTGGTTTTTTTTGGCCTACTTTATGGAAAGACATCCACGTAGAAATTATGAACTGCGATAGATGTTAGCGCACAAGAAATATATCTAGACGTGACGAAATGCCGCAAAAAGGGATCCTCGAAGTCAAAATTTTCGATGTATGGGGAATTGATTTCATGGGACCGTTCCCCGCATCCTTTGGAAATAAGTATATATTGGTAGCTGTTGACTACGTCTCAAAATGGATTAAAGTCGTCGTTGCACCCACAAATGATACACGAGTGGTACTTAAATTATTCAAGAATGTTATCTTCCCATGATTCGGTATACCAAGATTAGTAATTAGTGATGGTGGTTCCCATTTTATCTCCAGAATTTTCGAAAAACTACTTTCAAAATATGGCATTAAACATCGCATAGCCACACCATATCATCCTCAAACAAGTGGACAAGTGGAAGTGTCAAATAGGGAAATTAAACAAATCCTTGAGAAAACCATAGCCACGTCTAGAAAGGATTGGTCCTCCAAGCTAAATGATGCTCTTTGGGCATATAGGACAGCTTTTAAAACCCCTATCGGAACAACGCCGTTTAAATTAGTTTATGGAAAATCTTGTCATTTGCCAGTAGAATTAGAATATAAAGCTTATTGGGCTATTAAAACTCTTAACTTAGATTACAAGACTGCTGGCGAGAAACGAATATTAGATATCCATGAACTAGAAGAATTGTGTTTAGATGCTTATGAAAATGCTAGAATCTATAAGGAAAGAACAAAAAATTGTCATGATAAGCGTATCTCGAGGAAAGAATTCAAGGAAGGAGACATTGTACTCCTATTCAACTCTAGACTGAAACTCTTCCCAGGTAAATTACGTTCCAGGTGGTCAGGACCATTCGAAATTAATAAAGTTTTCCCCAGTGGTGCGATAGAAATTAAAGGAAATTCCATAGAACCATTTATAGTCAATGTCCAGCGTTTAAAGCATTATTTTAACATCAAAAATATAAACTATTCAACCTATCTGAAATTAAGTGAGCCACCTACCCCAATACCTAACTGAATAGGTATTGTCTGTCGAGCCATCGACATAAAACAAAAGCGCTTCATGGGAGGCAACCCATGTTTAATTTTAATTATTTTTGTTCTGATATGCTTTTTAACTTTGTTTTAATCTTTCAAATTTTTATGTTGCATCCCTTATTTTTATTTATTTGAACTTCTTTTTTTCTTCTTTCGTTTAACTTCATCATTTTTAGCCTGAAAATACTAACTTAGTTTTTCATACATTTATTAAATATTTTCAGGGTAACTCATTAGCTTTATTTTTTTTTAGCTCCATGGCACGTATGAACTACATGAACATAACCTTGAGAGGTAGGCATCAGAGAAGGCGCTTTGAGGATTTAGCTGAGCGAGAGATGTGTCCAACCATTTATGTTGATGACCATGCGATGAATGCCTTAGGCATTCGTGAGAGCGTTATGTATCTGCTTAACCAAATAGGGTGGGACGTTGCTCCAATTCAGAGACGTTATTGCACCTACCGTAAGCTGACCCTGGAGTTTTTGAGCACACTAAGCTATCTGCCAAACCATGGGTTATGTTTCAACCGCGGGATGATCACCTTCAGAATGTTTAATATGGACTAACGCTACAATCATATGGAGTTTGCCCATTTGTTAGGATTCCTTAATGGCCCTGATGTTATCACCATGACCCAAGAAAACCTAATACTAGATCATGACCTTGATTACTTCTAGGGTAGTATTGCTGGAAACAACTATCCTGAGCCAAATGATCTTTACTCGGAGTCCATCCATAACCCTGCTATTAGGTACTTCCACAAAATCATTGCCCACACCCTCTTCGGAAAAGAGCATAATGTTACAGCTGTGTCACGTGATGAGCTTTTCATCATGTATTATGCTTCACAAAATCGTCCAGTTAATGGTGCCACCTACATGATTGCTAATATGGAACGCATTATCCAAACAGAGAATGCACAAATCCTTATAGGCGAGTTAGTTACTATGATCTCCAATGCTATTGGACTTCGAAGACCTATGTTAGGAACAAATCCGCACTATGGGATTAAGACAATGAGTATTGAGTTTTGCTTTATCACTAGCTTCATAGGAAACCTTGGCTCGAATGAATTTGAGCTGCTGATTAACCATGAAACGGTTCACCAGTTTGTACTCCCAAATCCTATTACTAGTGTCCATAACAGAGCAAATTGGATTTTTAATCTCCACCATCCTCCTACACCGCCCTCGACTCCATCCACTATTGAAATTTATGAAGTCCCAAATACCTCTCCAGCTGCTGAAGAATCTGATCCTAAAACACCACCGGGATACCACCAATTTCCTGACCCATGGGATCAGCCTGTAGTGTCCACTGAATCTACCTTCCCAGTTCCTGAGGCATCACCACCACCTCCACCTGTTGTCACACTCGACTCTTTGAATACTGAAATAACCGGAATGCGGGGTGAGCTTACCTCTTTACATGTGGATTTCCTTAGTTTTATGGATTTGGTAACTGAACAATTGGATTTCATTCACCAACATTTGTTCTCTACTCATCGTGGCTAGGACTTGTCGTAGTTATGTTAATATGTTCCATTTCTTGCACTTATGTACACAGTGAGGACACTGTTTAGTCTAGGTGTGAGGAAGGAACCTTAGTTTTAGTCCTTTTTTTTTATTCCATACATTTAGTTTGTTTCAAATTCTAAACAATTCTATTAGTTAATGATATTTCATTTATTCATCATCAAGTTTCAATTTTACTGTCATTGTTTTTTTTCTATTATTACTGTCATTATTTTTACTGTTAGTGCTAATATTACTGCTTTACACTACTGTTACTATATTCAACTATGCTGCTATATGTTTTATCTTCCCTAAATAATAACAAGTGCAGCTAATGATGCTAAGAAGAATGGCACGATAATAACAATATGAAAAAAAAATTGAGTCTACCAGATCCTAAGTTATCTTTTCTATAAACAGAGGCGTTACGAACGCAACACCACTGTTACGAACGTAACAGCCCCTTCTGTGTTACGAACGTAATGGGGCTCCCCCTGTTACGAGACAGAAACAGAGGCATTTCAATTTTTCGTTCTTTCCCTCTCAGTTTTCCAAACGCATGCCGCAAACCCCAAACTCCTATCCACGTTCAAAATTCTCCACCATTCCCATTTTCCAAACTTGCATTCATTCCCATTTAAGAGCAACCCACATTTGCATCCTATAAAAAGCTTCACATAGTTTCATCCCATCCTATTCAAACACTCTCTGCAAAACCTCTCCCTCACCACTTTCATAGTAGAGCCTTGCTTCAGTCAACAAATTATCAATGGAGAACAGAGAGGCTGACATGGGTGGAATCATTTTTAGGAATCAAGACGGCGGACACCAAAGGGAGCAATATTTAAAGTTTCACCGTAGGGGAGTCTTGGCCACGAGATATCCCGACAATAATTGTCTCCACAAATTTGGAATATTTGATGGAGTGGATTGGCTGCTCCATCTCTCTGGCCTCTCATTCGCATGCACGCAACATCACCCGACGTACCCTAAGCTGGCGCTCGAGTTCCTTAGTTCGTTCTCATATTCAACACCGAGTGATGACGGAATGTTCCTCACGGGCACCGCATCTTTCCATATGTTCAACACCGAATATACGTTAAACCAAGAAAAAATCACGGAGCTACTCAAATTTTCAACCAAGGAAGACGACTCTGAAACGGTGCACCACAAGGTCCCTGTTACCGAATATTGGGTCGTTGTTTTGTTCGAATTGTGGAAGAAACTCACCAATGTCTTGACAGGAAATTGGGATGAGTGTCTGGCATCTCATGTTCACAACCCCACCACTAGATACTACTTCAAGATTCTCTCCAACACCATTTTTGGACGAGCTAATAGCAACAAAGTCAACTCAAAGGAGGTATTTTTCCTTCATTGCTTCTTAGCTAGGAATACCAAGGTAAATGCTACTCCGTTCCTTCTACGTCATATTGAGTCCCTTTGTGCAAGGGGACAGCAACCATTTTTTATCGGAGGACTGATAACTACATTAGCTCATGGGCTTAATTTGCAAAACCAACTGGAGACTCTTGATTCTCTACCGCCTCTTCTCATGGATTTGGATAACTGCAAATACATGCGTTTAATTAGGAACCGAGATGATGGCAGGTATAATTTGATGGTGAAGAACAAAATTATTCCAAGTGTGATTATGCCGAATAGGTTGCTCACAAATGTGGCGAATATGGATAAGTGGATTTATGATTTAGATGCCCCTGAACTCGACCTAGCTTCTCAGATGAATCAAAATCCTCAACCTGCTGACGAGGTAGAAGAAGAAATGGATGCACCGCAGACAGCACCTCAACAGGATATACCAAGCACTTCTACTAGGCGCAGAAGAAGGCCTCGTAACCCGACTACTGAAGACCTTTATGAGGCAATGATGGATCAAAACCAAAGGATGACAGATATGAATGCTCAGCTTACCCGCCAATCCCAACAGGCTACTGATATCCAAGCTCAGCAAACTGCAATGATGCAACTCATGCAACAGATGCAGCAGCAACAAATTGAACAAGGAGCTAGGCATGAGGCCCGTATGGATACTTTGACGACAGAAATGGGTGGTTTGAGTGTACGCATGGACGATTTTCAAGAGAGCCTGCGCCATCTTGGATTTCCTGGTTTTGATGGACAAAGAAGAGGTCGTGGAAGAGCCAGAGGGAGAGGGCCTGAATGAAGATATCTCCTCCCATCCTTACCTCCTTTACCTTATTTCGAAACATTGAGGACAATGTTAGATTTAAGTGTGGGGAAGGAAACTCTATCATTTTATTTTGCTTTCTAGATTAGATTTAATTTTTCGCATCGTTTTTTCCTTTCTTGTACTTTCCCTTCAACAAAACAACTTCATGTACAATTAAGTCCTTATTGCTAAGTTCTTTTTCGTGCATTATTGAATTTCCCCAAACTTTACAATTCTTGAGCCATAACGAAAATTTTACGATTATCATACAACGCGATGTTTCCAAACAGCTAGCTAAAACCAAATACTCAATTCAGCTTAGGCCACTTGAGGAAGTCTGACAAAATCGCTACGGTTCTGACATTTTAGAACTCCACCTTATGTGATGCCATTTTGGGTACTTATTATACCGCCAACGGAGAATTTTACTTTAAATTAGCCCCTAGTAGTTTATCTAGCAGTCGGCACCGTCAAAACACAAACTACGCAAGGAACCGATTAATATAAGTGAATGATCCGAAAGAAATGATGATAAAATAGCAAATCTTTGTCGTGAAATGCCCAAAGTAAGTTAGGTGACCCTCACTCGGTCGTTTAGCCCAAAGGATGTAATTCTCACAAGATAAAAGATAACTTATTGTAAATTGGTTCAGAAGTATCTGGTATTGAACTTGGTAGGGCAGACTACGGACCGATCCCCCACAATTTACAATTAAGTCATAAAAGAAGGGGTTACCACTCATAAGTGCCAGAACCCCAAGAACCAACGGATCATAGTCGCTAACTGGTTACTTTGCTACGCGCGTGTGGAGATAAAGGGCTTAATGTGATTGCGCTTGAATGAACACGGGTGAAATCTAGTTTAAAGGGTTGATTGGTGCTATAACATCATGACTCGGAATGGTTTGCACAATTGGAGTACTCTAATGTCGTCACCGTATCTCTTTTGCGTCTAAATCTCTTGGCCTAATCAAAAATTTAGAAACTAGCTAGTTTGCGAACATTGTCACGTGTGTTTAATTCGTCGTTTTTATTAAATCGCCTGATCTTTTTGCTTGAGGACAAGCAAAGGTTCAAGTGTAGGGGAGTTTGATAACACGAAAACGTATCGCTTTTTAGGCCTAATTTACACGAGTTATTCGTACGTTTTTATCGAATAATATGCATCACGAAGGTATTTTTATTTGTTTTTAGGTAAACTATATTTTCCAAGGCATAAGATGGCAAATTAGCTAAAAGGAGCAAAACAAGCTAGGAAATGGCAAGAAGAAAGAAGAAAAAGGACAGTCTGCTAAGAAGTTCACACCAGAAGAGTGTTACGAGCGTAATGCCTAGCGTTACGAATGTAACCCCTAGCGCACACTGTTATGAACGTAACGTAACACGTTACGAACGAAACAAAAAGCCAAGCTGTTACGAACGTAATGAATCCCATTATGAACGTAACACCTTAAAAACTCAGTCTATGCAGTAAACCACGAAGCAGCCACACAAAGTCCACACGACCTCGTTCCATCAGTCAAGAATTTAGCGCACGTACCGAAATAATGGAACACGACAGTTACAAGAAAGAGCCTATATATATGTTGAAGATTTCACTTAGAAAGGGTCAGAGATTTTGCTACAGAACCATACTTTTTCCTTTCTGCATTATTTTGTTTACTTGCTGTTGAACCATTATAGCCTCTGTAATGTTCAGTTTCCAAAAGTGTTAATTCTTCACATCGAAGGATTAACACACTTAGTTCTATATTTCAATTGATCGCAAAACTACTGTACGAATTCAAGATTACCACGGAAATATAATTACAGGTTTTTTTTATGCAATTAAATTTTTATTGTTTATATGGTATGTTGATTATTTTCGTGAACTGTGTTTTACGTTGCATGTCTGCTAAATACATTATGTCTGGCTAATTTCGTTTGTATCGATAGGTGACTCTTAAGCACCGAAGGAATTCGGTGATAACTTGGCTAAAATATTTTATAATAATTTCTGGTTTCCAATTTCCATAATTAATTTAACTACCCTTGTCACGAGAGTGAAAGAATATTTAACACGATTTTGCCACAAGAGTGGGAAATTAATTAAGGCAAGGACCTGCATGCGAGAGCTGGGGTTCGACCCAGATAGTGGTAACGAAACATTAATTTTTAAATACACGAGAGTGTTTTAACAAATTAATTAAACTTGAGTCGTTTTCAAAAAGTGTTATTAAATTTAAAGTGCATCCACTAGTTTTAGTAGCATAACTTATTTCATGAACACGAGAGTGTATGTCTCAGGTTTTTAAACAATTCGGTTTTACCGAAATACTCTATATGCCAAGTGATTCACCGAGTTCCCGAAGTCCGACTTTCACATATCGGTATAACTATTACTATTAATTAAAACCTTTTTCCCTAAAACCAAATATTCATCGCTTAGTTAAATATTTGTAACATTAGATCGTATGCGATTGACCCTCAGTTACTGTGGGTTCGATAATCATTTAAAACTAGAACGACTAAACTGTATACTTGCAGTTAGTATCCCGATAGACTCATAAAGTACCGATCAAGGTCGTGCAGGAGAAAAGTTATCCACTTCAATTCACTGTGAGGGCGGGTGCTCGATATTCAGTTTTAGATATAGATAAAAATATAATATTTTTTTCTTTGAATGTCTAGAAAGGACGGAGTTTTCCAAGTAGACATAGAAACTTGTCATCGTCGGGTGACACTGCATGAGGTTTGGGGTGGCAAACAGGAATTCCTCTTTCGTTTATGTTAGTGTGTAAGACATTTTTAGTGATGAGATAAAGAGAGAATAATAAAGGAAATAATGGTTATATTATTCACTTAATGAATTGTACAAAATAAGAATACATATTATGACTATTTATATACAACCCTAATTGGGGCTTGGGCTAACACAATTTGGATTATATTTAAATATTAAATCTAATCAAATCTAATCTATTTTAATATTTCAACACACCTCCGTAATCAAAGTTGTCGAACCTACACTAGTCACAGTCGATTTGAACTATTCCTAATTTCTTTCTCAAATTCAGGAATCTGTTGATCTTCAATTGTTTGGTGAAAATGTCGACCAACTGTGCTTCACTTGAGCAATGCCTAACTTCAAGTTCACCTCAATTTACCTTTTCTCTCAAGAAGTGAAACCTAGCTTCGATATGTTTACTTCTTCCATGCATAACTCAATTCTTCGTCAGATTTATGGCTGACTTGTTGTCGATTTGAACCACTAGAGGTTTCTTCACTTCGACCCCCATTTCTTCCAGTACAGATCTGATCTAAATTGCTTGACATGCAACATAGGATCCTACAATATATTCAGCTTCACATGATGACAATTCCACCACAGGATGCTTCTTCGAACACCATGAGATTGGGGCACCAAATACTTGAAAGAAATATCCATTTGTGCCTCTTCGATCTTCCTTATCTCCACACCAATTAGCATCTGAAAAGCAATTAATTATTGCTTCTTTTTCTTCAGAATCTCGTCGAAATAGTATTCCACAATTTATCGAACCCTTCAAATATCTCAGGATTCTTCTTGCAGCCTTCATATGTGACACTCTTAGTTCACTCATATATCTGCTTACTAATCCGACAACGAAACCTATATCAGGTCGACTGTTGCACACATATCTCAAAGATCCCATGATTTGCTTGAACAAATTTATATTGACTTTGTCTTCCTCTCCATTCTTCTCCAACTTCACACTTGGTTCGACAGGTGAGGATGCAGGATTTGTATCATCCATTCTGAATCTCTTGAGTGTCTCTTTGACATACTTTCTTTGATGCAACACCATACCTTGCTTCGACATTTGAAATTCCATGCCTAGGAAATAAGACTCTTTTCCCATATCTGACATTTGAAATTCCTTCATCACCAGCTCTTTGAATTTCGACAAGTTCTCCAAACTATTTCCAGTTACTAGCAAGTCATCAACATATAAGCATGTGATTGTTATATCTTGTGCTACAACATGAACATAGACACCATACTCATATTTACATTTGATAAATCCCAATTCAACTAAGTATGAGTCGATGTTCTTGTTCCATGCCCTAGGTGTCTGCTTAAGGCCATAGAGCACTTTGTGCAACTTATATACTTTACTCGCTTCCTTCTGAATCACAAACCCAGGAGGTTGTGTGACATAGACCTCTTCATCTAAAGGACCATTCAGAAATGCTCATCTAAATAAAATGTCGACCAACCTTGGTTGCATGCCAATGCTACCACAAGTCGAACAATCTCTAATCTTGCTACTTGAGCAAATACTTCAGAGTAGTCGAGTCCTTCTCATTGAAGAAACCCTCGGGCTGCTAATCTTGCTTTATGTCTTGTTATCGAACCATCAGCATTGTGTTTCAACTTTAACACCCACTTCACTTTGATAGCTTTTGTATATGCTGGAAATTTGACTAAATCCCATGTATTATTTCTTTCAATTGCCTGTAACTCTTCGACCATAGCTAACTTCCATTGTTTAATTTTCAAAGCTTTGTTATGGTTGATTGGTCCAGCACCTGCAAGTAAAGAAAAATGAACTAATTCCCCATCTGTTGTGACTTCATCATCACCTACTACCTCATAATCATGAAGTATTGTTGAAAGAACTCTTTTCTTTGAGGTCTTTGGCTTGTTTTAGCCACATCCTCTTCAACTTCGACTGTTTCTGGAATGTCATCAACTGCTCCAACTTCGACTTTGATTAGATTCTCAACAATTCCTTCGACTTTGACTTCATCAGTTTCTTCGTCAAAATCGGAGCTCATCAATGGCTTTTTAAATGAATTACTAGAATTCCAATCCTAGGTAGAATTTTAATCAATCACAATATCTTGACTTAACATAATCTTCTCATTAATTGGATTGAATAACCTGTATGCACGAGTCCAGTGATATCCTACCAAACTCATAGGTTCACTCATGTCATCAAGCTTCCTTCTTCTCGCATCAGAAACATGCTTGTAACACATAGATCCAAACACCTTCAAATGACTCACTGATGGTTTTTTTCCACTCTATACTTCTTCAGAAACCTTGTTCTTTAACATCTTGGTAGGACACCTATTCAGGATATAAACTGCAGTCAGAACAGCTTCACCCTATAAAGACTTTGGAAAATTCTTTTGCTTCAGCATGCAATCTCACCATATCTAATATGGTTCTATTTTTTCTTTTTGTAGTTCCATTTTGTTGAGGCATATAAGGAGCAGTTACCTCATGACCAACGCCATGTTCTGCATAGAATTTTTCAAACATCTTCAAAGTGTATTCGTCACCTCCATCTGTTCTCAAAACTTTGATCCTCTTCTCACTCTGGTTTTTGACAAGCATCTTGAATCTCTTAAACATTTCAAGTACTTCGTCTTTCATCTTGATCACATAGATCCATAACTTTTGACTAAACTCATCGACAAATGAAACAAAATATTAGTTTCCACCAATGGTGTGTTCTTCGAACAGACCACATACATCTGAATGTACCACTTCGAGTATGCATGATGATCTCATTGGCATAGTCAAAATAAAAGAGTTTATGTATTTCTTTTCGACTAAATAACCTTCACATAGTTTTTCAGGTATCTCAAGACTTAGGATACAAGATACCATATCTTGAGTAATCAGCTGATTGAGTGATCGAAAATTCAAATGTCCAAACCTCAAATGCCATAACCAACTATCCTTGTGGTCGAAAACAGTTTTTAGACATTGTACTTCAGTCGAAGTGATCATGGTCTTAAACGTCCTGTTCTTCGACATAGGATATTTTAAGACCAAATTATTGTTGGTGTTGAACAATTTTAAAACTCCATCTTTCATGACAACTGAAAAACCTTTTTCGAATAGTTTTCCAACACTTAGCAAGTTTCACTTCATTCTAGGTATATAGAGCACATCTTTTATCATAACTTTCCCTCCATTACTCATTTGAAAGACTATGTTGTCATGCTTGCAATAAACTATTATCATTAAATTTTACCTTGCTCTTCTTCCACTTGTCAAAATCTGCCATACACTCCTTTCGACCAGTCATATGGTTCGAGCAGCCTGAGTCGAGAAACCAGATCTTAGATTCAACATTGTTATCTGTAACTGCAGCCATAACCACCATACCACCTTCAGAATCATCTGAATCTTGGTGTGCAAGGTTCGTTCCTTCATTATTGTATGTCGATCCCTTGTCTTTTTTGTACCAACAATTCTTGGCTACGTGACCCCACTTTTCACATTTATAGTACTGCACATCTTTTTTATCTTCTTTGTCCTTTCGATAATTTCCCCCTCCTTTTTTCGAGGATTTAGAAGCTTTGTCTTTGACCTGATGCTTTTGAGGGTTCGACCAAGACTTTTTTTCCCTGAATATTTTCGACATTGCTATTGAACTTGTTAGAACCACCATTCCTTTTCCATGACTATGCTTGCAGTGTCTGTATCGAGTCATGAACTCCTTTTCTTTCGACAATCTTCATCTCAGATGCCTCCAATGAACCAACTAAATCTTCCACTTTTAGGGTTTCAAGTTTGTTAGATTCTTGAATAGCTAAGCTAACATGATCAAAGTGATAAGTTAAAATTCTCATTACCTTCTCAACTATCATCTTATCAGTTATGGTTTCACCATAACCCTTCGTGCGATGGACGAGTTTCTGAATATTTGACATATCTTCTACAACTCTTTCGTCTTCTCCCATCGACAATAACTCATATTGTTGATGCAAGGTTTGTAACTTGACAACCTTGACCTTTTCACCTCCTTCATGATACTTCACCAGAATATCCCATGCCTTCTTTGTTATTTCAGCATTAGAAATCATGTCGAAGTTAGCAGCGTCGACTTCCATCTGAATGCAATAAGCAGCCTTACAATCTTTCTTTTTAACTTTGTTGTGGGATTTTTTTTGTTCATCGGTTGCATTTGCAGCCAACGCATGAACAACGTAAGTAACCACTTTTAGGATTTCATGGAAGCCAAATAAGGATTGCATTTGTTTTTCCATCAAATCCAATTTTTTTCGTCAAGCATTGGAAGATAATTCAGAATGCCCTTATCATTAGCCATCTTTGCAACGGTTGATTCACTTACCCTGGAAACATGATCTCTAACGTGAAGTTCTTGAAAACTCAATCAAGAACGATAACCAAAAGCTATGGATACCAATTTGTTAGTGCGTGAGACACATTTAATAAGGAGAGAAAGAGATAATAAAAAAGGAAATAAGGATTCTCTTATTCCCTTAATGAATTGTAAAAAATAAGGATACATATTATGTGTAATACGGTGGGAGAACTGACTTGGGTATTTTGTGTTTGATCGCAATTGTTGCGGATAGCAAGAGTCGCCACCGAATTTTCTTTTATCCAACAAAGGAAAGGTTGAAAAGAATAGGAAAGACCTTTAGAGATGTTTTCTTGAGTTAGGGGGGTAGGTTATGAAAAGGGAAGGTGTTAGTACCCTTTTCATCCGTAGTTATCGGGCTCTTAGTTGCTTGGTAGATCACTTTCTTTGTTTGAAAATATGCTTTGTGGTGTGGGTCTAAAAATATTTTGAAAACGCCTTTGTAATGATTCTCGTCTCTATAAGAATGCGTACAAAGTGTTAGTTTTGAAAATAGTTCAAAGAGGTATTTGTTGTGGAAGATTTTTTTGAAAGTGATTTGAAAAGGCGCATTTGTAATGATTCTCGTCTCTATAAGAATGCATACAAAGAGTTTTAACTTTTGAAAATGTTTCAATTGAAGGTGTTGGTGTAAAAATGGTTTTTTAGTTGTGAGCAAGCAAGAAACTACGAGCGTCCTACCTACTCAAAAGGTCTAATGTTCTTTTCCTCCTTCTTTAGATGTTGCTATCTTACCACTGATTGATAAGAAGCCCTATCGTTGGATGTGAAGGAACAGGCGTGGGTCGTTTGTATAGTCATAGAAGGAAACCTATGAGACGTTTTAGCAATTTTCGTTAGGGACTAGATCATTTACCGAAGGCAACATCGAGGGACATTGAAGGACTACAATCTTTTATTGAGGGTCTTTGCTAAAACGCCCATGTTCGAGGGACATGACTATTTTCCGAGGCAACAAGTGAGATTACCCTAGAGGTGCATGTGTGTGAATGGTGTGTTTGATTGCATGCATTTAGTCTTGAATTTAGGTTGTCTACTTGTTGATTTTAACTTTCCATACACAACCTAATTACTAACATTTATAAAGCAATAGAAATGCGGGAAATAAATATCCTACACTATTACAACCATATTGAATAGCAAGAAAATATAAAAACAAAGCAAAATAAAAAAGGGGAAAACAAGTTCTTCGATCCAGGCAGTAGGCACCCTTCGATTCATCCCTTTCTTGCCTCTTTTGATTTGGGCCTGGAAGTCAGCGTGAGATGCACCCTTCGATTCACCCCTTTTCTTTTTCTTTCAATTGGTCCTGGAAGTAAATGTGTATCGAAGTCTGTAACCTTCGATTCACACCACCTTTGTTTTTGTTTCCTTTCGTTTGGGGTCAAATAGCAGCATGGTGTGAAGCCTAAGGCTTGGATTCACACATCCTTCGTCCTATTTTCTTTTGTTTGGGTTTAAATAGCAGCATTGGTTGAGGCCATGCTAATATTGTTCCATGGCCAAGTTAGTTCTTAAAATATGTTTGATAAACAAAGAAACAAACCAAAAGATTAGCAATGAAAACAAACAGAGAAGGTGGAAACGAAAATAAACCAAAGGGTAATGATGATGCTTAAAATGAAAGGAAATGGTTATTAACTTGTTATGCTTGAAACAAAAGGTTTAAGGTTAAGAGGACTTACCTTGCTTGAAGCTATAATGCGTGTTTGGACTTAAGTTGCAGCCCTGAATGTTCTTGGATTCAAAGGGATGAAACAAGTGTTATGTTTCTAGTGTTGGATTCGAAAGAAGGAGCCAAGTATTGGGTTGGTGTTTACCTGGGTTCTGGATTCGAAGGAAAGAAACAAGTGTGGTGTTTCTTTTCATTCTGGGTTTCAGAGTGTGTTAAGTGTTTGAGAGTTTTGAGAGTTTGAGAATTTTTTGAAGATTCTTTCCACACCACCCAAAATCCGTTTCAGCTTGCAAATGGTTTCTCTATTTATAGAGAAAAGGTTAGAGATGTTGGAGTAACCAGGTTTGTAGGATAACAAACCATGGTTTGGTTGAAAACTAAAACAATTTTGATCCCTTTTCGTTGTTCCCAAGTTTCAAGTACAAGTAGGGGCCTGATGTTTGTTGGGGGCAGGAGATTAGACTTATGCTTTTAGCACTGCTTGTGTTCAGACAAAAATCAGGTTGGGAGCTAACTTTGTAATTAAAGTATTTTTATCAAAAAAGGGTACGTAACTTTTTTCCATTTCATCCAAGAATGGTATTTATCCAGTGGATAAAGCTTCGAATCTTTGTGTAATGTACCCCAAACTTGTATAAGCCTCTGATCATGTAAAGATTTAAAAGCAACATAGCCTGACAAGTGAGATTTGGAGGATAAGGCTATAAGATTTGATCAAAGTTCTTCAACTAAGCTTGCTCGAAGGATTCAGAGTTGGATTCGAAGTATGTTGCTTCGAAGGAAACCCAAACTTCAATCAAAGCTTTGTGAGAAGGCAATCCTTGTCCAATCGAAGGCTTGTCTACAGTAGGTCACTGCTTTTTGACTCCAAGCAAGCATGCAAGAGGCCTTTGCTCAAACGAAAGCTTGCATAAAGATCCACTGTCCAATCGAAACTTGGCTGCAGGAGGTCACATGGACAAATGAAGAATGTATACCAATCTTTCACAAAGAAACTAAATGTTCAAACGAAGCAGGAATCAAGCTTGCTCAAAAGAAATCAAATGCCCAATAGAAGCAGGAATCAAGCTTGCCCAAAAGAAATCCAATGCCCAATCGAAGCAGAAATCAAGCTTGCTCAAAAGAAATTAAATGCCCAAACTAAGCAAGAATCAAGCTTGCCCAAAAGAACTCCAAAGCCCAATCGAAGCAGGAATCAAGCTTTCTCAAAAGAAGTCAAATGCCCAATTGAAGCAGGAATCAAGCTTAACCAAAAGAAATCCAATGCCCAATCGAAGCAGGAATCAAGATTGCTCAAAAGAAATCAAATTCCCAATCGAAGCAGGAATCAAGCTTGCTCAAAAGAAGTCAAATGCCCAATCGAAGTAGGAACCAAGCTTGCTCAAAAGAAGTCCAATGCCCAATCAAAGCAGGAATCAAGCTTGCTCAAAATAAGTCCAACGCCCAATCGAAGCATAGGAATCAGGCTTGCTAAAAAGAAATCAAATGCCCAATTGAAACTTCTAGATCGAAGTAAATTGTTTCAAAGGGAAACAAAATTCAGTCGAAGCTTATGGATTAAGCCTGCTCGAAGGAAGCTAAAGGCTCAATCGAAACCTCTGGACCAAAGCAAACTTTTTTCTTCAATTTTGTCAAAAAAAATCAAATTTATCTACTTTGCTCTTTTAATTAAAAAACCAATTATACTTGTGCAATCTTGAACTTGTGAGAAAATGTCTTGAGAAATGAGAGGGGAAATTTTGGGGTACAACAGCTGCCTCTGTTCAATCTTCTTACACCTGAAGAGTTAGATTGGCGAGTTCGCCATTCGTGACTTAAAGGTGGAAGATGATTGAACACTAGAGTGCCCAGAAATTTACACTCTGTGATGTGGTGGTTGATTGTGTAGGGAATGGGCTTAAAGATGCCATTTGGATAGATGATGAATGGTTGTCGGAGATGGGCTTACAAATTCTACCCAAAGGTGACTGTTGACAGAAATTAGACTATGTCTAAGTTTGACTGTATCTTGAAGAAGTATCAGGATATATCTTTGGTTGATTTAAATCTGAAGGATATGTTGGAACGGACCCGTGGTGTCCGGAAATGTATTAGAAGGAATCTGTGTAAGATTACTTTATGATGAGCCTGTGTAGGGCTTCTTTAGGAGATATGTGAGAGGGAAGCCTGGGTAGGACTGCTTCAGGATGAATCCATGTGAAACTTCATCTATAATTTTAAGGAAGAAACCTGGGTAGGGGTGCTTCATGATGAGTCTGTGTGAAACTTCATCTGGAAATAAGAAGGAACTTGGGTAGGGTTGCTTCATGATGAGTCCGTGTGAAACTTCATCTGGAAATGTATGAGAAAGAACCTGGGTATGGTTGCTTCATGATGAGTCCGGGTAAAACTGCATCTGGAAATAAGAAGGAACCTGGGTAGGGTTGCTTCGTGATGAGTTTGGATAAAACTGCATCTGGAAATAAGAAGGAACCTGGGTAGAGTTGCTTCATGATGAGGCCGGGTAAAACTACATCTAGAAATGAGAAGAAACCTAGGTAGGGTTGCTTCATGATGAGTCCGGGTAAAACTGCATCTAGAAATGAAAAGGAACCTGGGTAGGGTTTCTTCATGATGAGTCTGGGTAAAACTGCATCTGGAAATGAGAAGGAACCTGGGTAGGGTTGCTTCGTGATGACTCAGGGTAAAACTGCATCTGGAAATGAGAAGGAACCTGGGTAGGGTTGCTTCACGATGAGTCCGGGTAAAAATGCATCTGGAAATGAGAAGAAACCTGGGTAGGGTTGCTTCGTGATGGTCGAGTAGATAGTTGTCATGTCTTGTTGTAGGTATTAATCTACAATCAGCCCTTCACATATAGTTTTCCTGTCTTGTTTCAGGTATTAATCTAGAACTTGCTTTTTGTTGGCCGTAGAGATAGTTGCCCTGGCTTGTTTCAGGAATTAATATCTGACCTCTTTGAAAATTGTTGATGATAGCTATCTGTTGATTGATCTTTCCTGAAAAGGTAAAGAGTTAGATGCATGCAATGTCATGATGTATGAAATGCATGGTGTAATGATGTTTCTCAAAATAAATGAGATTGTGCTATATGTGTTTCGTATGCATATGCTATGAAAATGTAACTTTGTCTTGGAAAATAACTTCTTGACAAATGTTGGGGAGCCTTAGGAAGTTAAATCTCGGACTGCTATTAGGGATGAAGAGTATTCACCTCTCCAGACCTTGTTTTAGAATGTTTCCACTGGGGGTTCCTGTTTTTGTTGTTTGAGGAAAACTCCGCTGGGGGATGCTGATTTTGCTTTAGGGAAACTCTATGGAGAGTGTTGATTCCTGCTTGGGGAAAATAGTTCAGGAGTCTTAGTTATTTGTTGCTCTACTGGGGAGTTATCTCTTGATGGAAGAGAAAGGAAGTTAACAGCTTGTTGGGGATAAAGAAGTTAAATGTTATCTGGTTGTCTCACAGGCTTTGCGGTAACTCACTGGGGATTGTGGAAAATTATATTGGGGAAGAGGGGTTATGGTCCCTTGATTTGTAGTAGTCAGAGAGGCAAACTCAAGTTGGGGAATTTGTAGTTTTTTGGGGAAATAAACCATGTTGCCAATCTGCTGGAGAGGTGTTTTCTTTTGGCAGAACTTCTCGAGGATTCTTGAGATCAACTCAGTTGGGGAGAAGTTTTATGGAGATTGAAGCTCTGGTTGGGGATTGCATGAATCCAATTTGGCCTGGAGGGATTCTCACCCTAATTCGTGAAGATTATTCTGTGGGGAATAACCTTATAGAGATGACTCTTTGGGGACTTGACTAGGGATCACCCTATGAAAAGCACTTTGTGGGAAATTTGTCATTGCCCCTAGTATTAAGTGTTGTAGTACTTCTAGAAAATGTTTGCTTGGTCGTATGTAACCCTTTGCTGGAATTCATTTTCAATGCCCAAGTGATTCAGATACAGACCTACCCCTAGTTATTCAGCACTTCTTGAGAGATTTCTTGGAATCTTGACTTGACTGCCCCAAACGAGTTGGGTAGTGATATGTCATGCCCTCTTGCTTATAGAAGAATTTGTCATTTGGAAGTGTCATCCCATTTTAAGTGATTATGTTTCTTGAGAATTTTCGTTTATTGGATATTCATTGTGTGAATTTCTCCGCTGTCAAACAATTATCCATATGCAAACTACGATATTCAAATAATGAAAAGTTTATGCTTGTCTTAAAGTTTGAAAATGCGTTTTAGCAAGTAAAGATTTTTGTAAGAATGTGAATTCAACTCAAGATTTGCAGTAAGCCTTACAGGAGTCAGGATACCTTTGGTAACAATATGCTTTCGAACTAACATATGCTTCAATTAGGACTTTTGAAGGGTTGTAGCATGGTTTGGTTCATGGTTTAAGAGAGAAATGATAAGGCTCAAAGTGTATTTATACCCGCCCGTTCTTCATGATGTTCTTCAGTCCTAAACTCAGTCAATTGTGAGTTTGAACTCCTATTGAATCTAGAATGATGGTTCAGATATTTGGAAGTTTATTTGAGAAGGCATACATTTTTGCAACATTTTTCATGTTGTCGAGGATTTGTAGTGACCTCTTTTTTTTTTATTATCCCTGATTTTTGCCTGACTATTTTTAGATTATAGTCAGCAGGATGCCCCATCTTTTCTTAAGTCTCCTTCATAGGTTTTGACTTAGTGGGATTTTCTTTTGAGAGATAATGATTTCCTATTTGATAGGGAACCATCATCGTCTTTTGATTCAGAAGGACGTTTTCGTTGTCATTCATTGTGTATGAAGCGAAAGCTTGCGACTGAATGCGCATTTGAATTAACTGAGAGACTCCCTGCCCCAGGTTTTGATTAAAGGTTTCAATTTGTGTGAAAAAGGAAACTCCTACTTCTTTAGCTCAAAGGGGTTGACTAGGGATTATCTTTCTTATAACTCCAGTGTTTAGGGTTTGAAAGAAACGCTTGTATATTGTCAGCAAGGTCTGTTCAAAAGCATATTGTATGAGCTTATGACATTGTTTTCGTCAACCTCCCTCTAAAAGCTTGCAACTTTTAGAAAAAGAGTTGAATATCATAAAGGGAGTAAAAAGCATACTTTAAATATAATGAAAATGGATGGATTAATTTAAGACAAACATATGCAATGCATTAATGAAACAAAGTTTAATATTAATAGATAAGTGTTTGAACAACAAAGGAGATTACAATTGAAAATTCAAAATGAAAAGGACGCTCTCAAAGCTTCAGCATGGGAGCAGTGATCACGTTGGGAGCCTCTGGAGGGTCGAACTCAATCTCCTTGGCATCAATCATGTTTTGAATCTTGTATTTCAGCGCCTAACAATCGTTAGTATCATGCCCAGGATTGCCGGAATGATAAGCACATATTGCATCAGGATTGTAGTTAGGAGAAGAAGTTTTAGGGTTTGGGTGAGGTCCTATCAACGTAATCAAATTCATCCTCAACATGTGTTGCAATGCTTGAGACAGTGGTATGTTGATGTTAGTAAACTGTCTCTTAGGCTCGTCTTGCCTTCGCTAATTTCCCCATTGTTGTTGTCGCCGCGATGCAGGACCGGAGGTCAGGACTTCCCTCATATGTTGATCGTGGTTGCTCTTATTACAACCCTTTTGATGGTACACAACATTGGACTCTTTCTTCCCCATGAAACGCTGCTTCTCTGCACTTGAAGATGCCCCCTTTGAATTTTTCAACTCTTAATGCCAACATCTACTCTTTCACATGTTAGTATTAGCTCGGTGAACCCGGCCGAGGAGCTTCTGATTAGGCGATTGAAGAAAGGTCCTGTCAAAGTTCCCATAAAGATATCAATCAGCTCCCTGTCAGTTAAGGGTGGTTGCACCCTGCCAGCCAAGTCTATCCATTTTTAGGCATATTCTTTGAAGCCCTCATTGGAACCCATGGTCATATTCTTCAACTGCACGCGAGTTGATGCAAGATCAGCATTGTATTGGTACTGCTTGTAGAAAGTAGCAGCTAGATCCTCCCAGGTATGGATGCGAGAACCTTCCAATTGATATAACCAATCAAGTTGAGTACCAACTAGACTCTCTTGGAAGAAATGGACCTAGAGCTTCTGATCAGTGGTGTGTGGATGAATCTTACAGACATAAGATCTCATATGCATCTTAGGACAAGAGACCCCATCATACTTGGAAAAAGCAGGAATCTTGAATTTTGGTGGGATGACCACTCCAGAAACCAAACCCAAATATTCAAAATCCAGACCAGGTACCCTCTAAATTTCTATGGCGTTGAGATGATCCTCCAGTTGTTTGTATTTATCGTCCGCAGGAGGATACTGTTCTTCAGCGTAGTCAGACTCTTCTTCGTTAGATCCCAGACTGTGGTTCCCTTCTTTTGTCTGATTGTCCTCCTCAGTTTACGGAGTTGCGAATTCTAGAGCCCGCTCTGCTAGTTCTCTGAACCTCCTTCCAAAATCCAGGACGCCCACTGGCTTCTTTGTCTTTTTCTTCTTGTCTTTGAGAATGAAAGTCTTCAGGTCCTCTTGCCCCTTAGCCATAGCCAGGAACATTTGTTGGAATTGGGAATTTTGTGCTTGAAGGTCCTTCACTGTTTGTTCCATATCCATCTTATTGAAATAAATAGTAGAAAGATAAGGAAACTTGTGTAGGGAAAACCTGTCATGATATGATGCATGGTATGTGGATGCATATTTTCAAGGATCTCGTGGGGTAAACACGAGAAGATGTTGGAAGTTGAAATTTGGTCAGAAGTTTGATTGGAGAACTTTGTGTCGGTGGATGTCCTTCCACGAGAATCAAGCTCACCATGTCAAGTGGGTCATAACCCTTGACTTAAATTACTGTGCTTTGGTCTTTGATAATGTTTGGTTATAGGAGAATGAATTCTCTTGCCCCTTAATGGACGTCTGGTTCAACGTGACCCGACATCACAAGCCCTTGAGATCCTTGAAATGATTATTGAAAATGCTATGGTATGATGTCATGATATTATGTACAGGTATGCAAAGCAAGCAGGTATTTATGTACAAATAATCATATACACACAAAGCAGACAAGTCCTTAGGTTTAGGCTTGCATGGGGTTTGCAGGTAAGTACCCTCTTGAAGTTTAGTTGGCTCAACATGTCCTAGAAAGTAACTGGGTTCTAGGGGATCTCAATATCACCGACCTTTCTTTTAGGCATTGTCTCGGCACAATCAATCTTTCCTTGTGGCCAAGATATCCCAAAAGTCTGATCTAAATGAGTGTAGCATCGAGTATCAACCAATCTTCAGCTTTACACCAAAGTCGGCTATCTCACTACTTCCTAATGGTCAAGTTGTTCAATTAAGGTTCTATGGCCAGTTAGTGCTTCATGACGCTGCTCGGCAGCCTCGTATTCTCCTCGATTCAACACAAGGGATACTGATATGCGTCACACTAACATAGTCATTTCTTCAACCATATCGGTCTACGTCGTACAGTTTCCACAATCTATTGCTACTTACCTAAAAGGTGGAGGATCAAAACAAAACCTAACAGGATCAAAACAAAACCCAAACAAGTAACCATAATGTAAAGCAAGCAAGTCAAATAAGGAAAGCAAGTAAATGTGATCTAGCTCTAAGGTAACCCCACTTTTAAGTATGACACCCCAGCAGAGTCTCCAGTTCTGTAATACGGTGGGAGAACTGACTTGGGTGTTTTGCGTTTGATTGCAATTGTTGCGGATAGCAAGATTCGCCACCGACTTTTCTTTTATCCAACAAAGGGAAGGTTTAAAAGAACAAGAAAGACCTTTAGAGATATTTTCTTGAGTTCGGGGGGTAGGTTATGAAAAGGGAAGGTGTTAGCACCCTTTTCATTTGTAGTTATCTATGGGCTCTTAGTTGCTTGTTAGATCACTTGATTTGTTTGAAAATGTGCTTTGTGGTGTGGGTTTAAAAATATTTTGAAAACGTCTTTGTAATGATTCTCGTCTCTATAAGAATGCGTACAAAGTATTGGTTTTGAAAATAGTTCAAAGAGGTGTTTGTTGTGGAAGATGTTTTTGAAAGTGATTTGAAAAAGCGCCTTTGTAATGATTCTCGTCTCTATAAGAATGCATACAAAGAGTTTTAACTTTTGAAAATGTTTCAATTGAAGGTGTTGGTGTAAAAATGGTTTTTTAGTTGTGAGCAAGCAAGCAACTACGAGCGTCCTACCTACTCAAAAGGTCTAATGTTCTTTTCCTCCTCCTTTAGATGTTGCTATCTTACCATTTATTGATAAGAAGCCCCATCGTTGGATGTGAAGGGACGGGCGTGGGTCGTTTGTATAGTCATAGAAGGCAACCTATGAGACGTTTTAGCAATTTTCGTTAGGGACTAGATCATTTACCGAAGGCAACATCGAGGGACATCGAGGGACTATGATCTTTTATCGATGGTCTTTGCTAAAACGCCCATGTTCGAGGGACATGACTATTTTCCGAGGTAACAAGTGAGATTATCCTAGAGGTGCATGTGTGTGAATGGTGTGTTTGATTGCATGCATTTAGTCTTGAATTTGGGTTATCTACTTGTTGATTTTAACTTGCCATACACAACCTAATTACTAACATTTATAAAGCAATAGAAATGCGGGAAATACATATCCTACATTATTACAATCATATTGAATAGCAAGAAAATATAAAAACAAAGCAAAATAAAAGAGGGGAAAACAAGTTCTTCGATTCAGGTAATAGGTACCCTTCGATTCAGCCCTTTCTTGCCTCTTTCGATTTGGGTCTGGAAGTCAGCGTGAGATGCACCCTTCGATTCACCCCTTTTTTGCTTCTTTTGATTGCGCCTGGAATTTAGTGTGTATCGAAGTCTGTAACCTTCAATTCACACCACCTTTGTTTTCGTTTCCTTTTGTTTTGGGTCAGATAGCAGCATGGGGCGAAGCCTAAGGCTTCGATTCACACATCCTTCTTCCTGTTTCCTTTCATTTGGGTTTAAATAGCAGCATGGGTTGAGGCCATGCTAATATTATTTCATGGCCAGGTTAGTTCTTAAAATATGTTTGATAAACAAATATACAAACCAAAAGATTAGCAATGAAAACAAACAAAGAAGGTGGAAACGAAAACAAACCAAAGGGTAATGATGATGCTTGAAATGAAAGTAAATGGTTATTCACATGTTATGCTTGAAACAAAAGGTTTAAGATTAAGAGGACTTACCTTGCTTGAAGTTGGAATGTATGTTTGGACTTAAGTTTCAGCCCTGGATGTTCTTGGATTCGAAGGGAAGAAACAAGTGTTATGTTTCTAGTGCTAGATTTGAAAGAAGGAACCAAGTATTGGGTTGGTGTTTCTCTGGGTTCTGGATTCGAAGGAAAGAAACAAGTGTGGTATTTCTTTTTATTCTGGGTTTGAGAGTGTGTTAAGTGTTTGAGAGTTTTGAGAGTTTGAGAGTTTTTTGAATATTCTTTCCACACCACCCAAAATATGTTTCAGCTTGTAAATGGTTTCTCTATTTATAGAGAAAAGGTTTGAGATGTTGGAGTAACCAGGTTTGTAGGATAACAAACCATGGTTTGGTTGAAAATGAAAACAAGTTTGATCCCTTTTCGTTGTTCCCAAGTTTCAAGTACAAGCAGGGGCCTGATGTTTATTGGGGGCAGGAGATTGGACTTATGCTTTTGTCACTGCTTGTGTTCATACAAAAATCAGGTTGGGAGCTAACTTTGTGATTAAAGTATTTTTTATCAAAAAAGGGTACATAGCTTTTTGCCATTTCATCCAAGAATGGTATTTATCCAGTGGATAAAGCTTCGAATCTTTCTGTAATGTACCACAAACTTGTGTAAGCCTCTGATCATGTAAAGATTTGGAAGCAACATAGCCTGACAAGTGAGATTTGAAGGATAAGGCTATAAGATTTAATCAAAGTTCTTCAGCTAAGCTTGCTCGAAGGATTCAGAGTTGGATTCGAAGTATGTTGCTTCGAAGGAAACCCAAACTCCAATCGAAGCTTTGTGAGAAGGCAATCCTTGTCCAATTGAAGGCTTGTCTGCAGGAGTTCACTGCTTTGTAACTCCAAGCAAGCATGCAAGAGTCCTTTGCTCAAACGAAAGCTTACATGAAGAGCCACTATCCAATCGAAACTTGCCCGCAGGAGGTCACATGGCCAAATGAAGGATGTATACCAATCTTTCACAAAGAAACTAAATGTTCAAACGAAGCAGGAATCAAGCTTGCCTAAAAGAAATCCAATGCCCAATCGAAGCAGGAATCAAGCTTGCCCATAAGAAATCCAATGCCCAATCGAAGCAGGAATCAAGCTTGCTCAAAATAAATCAAATGCCCAAACAAAGCAGGAATCAAGCTTGCTCAAAATAAGTCTAATGCCCAATCGAAGCAGGAATCAAGCTTAATCAAAAGAAGTCCAATGCCCAATCGAAGCAGGAATCAAGCTTGCCTAAAAGAAATCCAATGCCCAATCGAAGCAGGAATCAAGTTTGCTCAAAAGAAATCAAATGCCCAATCGAAGCAGGAATCAAGCTTGCTCAAAAGAAGTCCAATGCCCAATTGAAGCAGGAATCAAGATTGCTTGAAAGAAGTCCAATGCCCAATCGAAGCAGGAATCAAGCTTGCTCAAAAGAAGTTCAACGCCTAATCAAAGCATATGAATCGGGCTTGCTGAAAAGAAATCAAATGCCCAATCAAAACTTTTGGATCGAACAAACTGTTTCAAAGGGAAACAAAACTCAGTCGAAGCTTATGGATTAATCATGCTCGAAGGAAGCTAAAGGCTCAATCGAAACCTCTGGATCGAAGCAAACTTTTTTCTTCAATTTTGTCAAAAAAATCAAATTTATCTGCTTTTCTCTTTCAATTAAAAAACCAATTATACTTGTTCAATCTTGAACTTGTGAGAAAATGTCTTGAGAAATGAGAAGGAAAATTTTGGGGTACAACACTATGACTATTTCTATTTCAACAGTTTAAGTCCACTCCGTAAAAGCCCGCAAAAAATGGGCCAGGGTGGGACGGGCATTGTGTAGGGAGCATGCTTAAAACCTTGACCTCCCATAAAAAATAAGGGTGAGGCGTGCCTGCGGGCACTGTACCTTTTTAGCCTAAAAATTCAAAAAACTTATATTAATGTTTGCACCCGCAAAAGCTTGTAGAAAATTAGGCAGACATATTAGAGGGTGTAGGCCTAAAACCTTGACCCTTCCCGCAAAAAAGTATTGGTAGAATAGGTATGTCCAATGAGGTAGACTCGTTTTTCCACCCCTACATGAGGCCTGGTCAAAATTACTTAAGTCCTTGAATTGTAACTTGAAGAATGTAAGGAGAAACAATCCTTGGAAAACTGGTTGTTTTATGAGTTTAAAACACAAGTAGAAGTCTGCACATAAGTGTCAGTGGGAGAGGGCGTTTAATGACGTAGTTGTTTCACAAAGAGACTAAAGTTGAGCCTGGTAGTAATGAGGTAAATGAGTCTTCTAATGAGGCACATGTACACTTAGCGATAAATGAAGTTGATGGATGGTGTCATACTGAGTTTTGAAGTTCTGAATATGGGTGTTACAAGTGGCTTGATAACAAGGAGGCTAATTTCACAAAAATAATTCCAAAACATATTTTCGTTGGCATTGAGAGAGATTCCAAGGTGATAATGAGCAACCTCTATGCCTAAAAATATCATAAGCTACCCATATCCTTGATCTCGAATGCGTTGTCCATGTGAGTTTTGATCATATTCAGTTCAACTTTTTCATTGTCAGGGAGGATAAAATAAACTACATATATGAATATCACGGCAAACATGTTTTTGTTTGGATTTAGTTAACATATGTTGTTCATTTGGTCACAATATTACAATATTAGAACACAAACTCAAAGAGAATAATCTTTATTCATAATTGGTGAGCAATATATCTCTAGCGGGATTGAACTTTATTTATTACGGAAAAAAGAGAGCAGAGAAAGTAGGTTCAAATAGCTCAAAGTATGGTTGTACTCTTAGGAAGATGTATGGTATTTTGTGTGCTTGTTTAATTTCAAAGAAGATGAAACTTGATAGACCCATATGAATGGATAAGGTTTACACACACTGAAAAGGATATAGTTTAATGATGATGGTACAATGAAGGATGGTAAATGAAATATATCTATCTTGACCGAACAGGAAGTGATTCAAGAGAGATTTTTTATAGTTGATGATAACATGAAACTGCACATCAAAGAGAATGTGAGTAAGAATTCTTATCCAGGAACCACATATTTGAAACCACCCTCAGAATCAGTAAAAACAAAGGGTACTCCTAAGAAGGTAAAACCAAGACAGAGTGACAATTCAACGATGCGGTCTTCATCCTATTTCAAACATGCTGACACATTTTTTATGGATTCTCTAACTTCGAAATCTAAAGAAGAAAAGTGTTTTCAAAGGTACTCGCATTAACAAACCATCTCCTTCACCACCTTTACCAAATATCATACACATTGAAGAGATCTTAGTTTTTATGCACAAATACATTAAACAAATTATAGATGTCTACGGTTTTTGCGTTGTTTCAGATTTGCTCGGTAAAGGAGAGGATAAGTATACACTTATCCGCCAACAACTTCTCAAAGAGTTGAAGGCACATAAGGAATCACACACAATGCTATACGGGAAAAAATATTTAAATGCAATTAATTCATCTCTTATTCCTTATGTTAGTGCTCCAACACTGAAAGAAAAATGAATGTGCTTCTCTAAAATGGATCGTCTTATAGCAAATTCATATAAAGGATGGGTATTGATTTGACATGATATGATTTCTCAGAAATATTTTTCCACTTTGGAGTGGCTCACCTTAAAATTCAACCAGACACATTATGTGTATTGGATGGCTTTCAAAATCACTACATTTTGTTCAAGTTTATTTAAAACAGGGATGTCCTATACCGTTGACATCACCGGAGTGAACAACTAATTCCATAAAGGAAGCTAAAATTTGGCCGAATAACTTTTTGGATAGGATGGAAGAATTCACCAAGTTGAGTGAGATTTAAAGAGAATCAAATGGGAAAAAGTCAAAGACGAAACCACCCATAAATATAGATTTAGATAGTTACATATGTTTTAGTGCATTTTAGTTTTTATTTAATAATGTATTTTGGTGGTGAATCATTTTTTATATGTAGCGTTGGATTGATATTTTCAACGATATAAACGGGATATATTTTGATATATTTTAATATATATATTCAACAATAATTGTATAAATATTGGTTGTTACGTTTTTCTAATTTTTCTGTTTCAATTTAAAATATGGTCTCCATAACATGTTAAGTATGAACAATAGTTGTGAGGGGTTAATCTGAAACTGTACTTCTGAACTCATCCCATTTTACTAAAAAATGATACTAACAGAGGATAACTCAGAATTTCATTTTCATAGAAACCCTTTCTTACGTGATTTACTAAATGAAATTGGGTTAATCCCGAAGTACATCTATGGGATATCCTCTGAGACAAGATTAGATTTTTATAGTACATATTGATCTAAAACTTGAATAATATGGGTGCCCCTCATGTTGTTAGCAAAATCACTAAAGAATGTCTCAATATTTTTATCTCGCATTTGTCTACTTAAACAACGACATGCCCCTCTTGAATTTAGGTTCACAGAGATCACCAGTCTTATCGATCTGAAATTCACACTTGAGAATCTATTGTGATTCTCAAACAATCAATGAGTTGTGAACCTCTATTAGTTTTCACCCTCGACTGACAGCTAATGGAAGATATAGTTCAACAAAATTTAACTGTTATGTAGAGTACATTACATTGTTACGAAATAAAAGGACTAGTCGAGGTGGATGTGAAGATTCTAAGATCGACCTAAGATATTTTAAATATATTGAAACATCCCCAGCCATTTCTTGATGATGAAATATAATGTTAGATTTACGTTAACAAGTATCTATGTAATGTTATGTATTTTATGTATGTCATAACAATGATTGATGTTAGTTTATGTTGTTCTTCTCATTTCTAAATTTATTTCTAGTTTGAGAAAATAGAGAATATTTCAGAGATATGATTCAGTAACAAATACATAACTATATTTTTGAATATGTTTAGCTCCGTTTTGGTTTGTTTCTAAGACTTGACTAAAGTGTGTACATTTTGGTGTGTTTGAAAGTGCATTTTCGAATTTTAAGGATATTATTGATTTTTCACTGAGGTGTTGGAGAACCACTAAGAGTGCAATAAAGTATCCCTTAAAAAATTATTATCCACCCTTTTATACGTTCAAATTAAAAAAAATACTCTTAAAAATATTTTTGTTAATATATTTTGATAAAAAAAATATCCCGTCTCTTTTACATTCATTGTGTAATATTATTAAAACACACTCTCACACTTAAATATTATTACATTTAGTGTGGTGGGAGGTCTCTTAGAAAAAAATTGATAGCATGTGACCCAATAGAAAAAAAACCTAATAGCATGTAGCTTAAGATATATTTAATTAAATTTTATACCATCTTAAATTTGTGGTTAAGCATAACATAACTTTATAAAATTGACTTTTAAAATAAAGATTAATCACTTATAAACATATATTTATGACACATATTGTCCAATGTGATACACTTAGTATTATTGAAATAGATTGATAAGTTCTATAAAAAAGAATGCACGTGGTTTCTCAATCCCCCTATTATAGGCTTAAACCTTGCCAAATATGAAACATCCTTTCAGTGCTATATTTTCTAAAAAATGTCTTATTGTTGTATTGGATATCTAACATACTTGATACTCTTATCGCATCAATGCATCATAGTTAATTGTAATGAAAGGTTTTAGCTTATTGATGAAGAAAGTTGTTGGCATGAGGAAGTTAGTGGGATGCAAACTTAAGGCGGGAGACTAACGATTCTATTATCTCCAATACGCATATGAAACAATGATCATAGGTGAGAAAAGATGGTCTAATATTTAAATCATAAATACAATTTTATTGCTTTTTGAATCGATGTTCGATTGGAAAGTAAATTTTCAAAAGAGCTCGATTGTAGGGATTAACGTTCACCATTCTTGGATAGTAGAGGAAACTAACATTCTACATTGTAAAATTAGTTCTAGGGCACTCAATTATCTTGGGGTCTCAACTGGGGAAATTCGAACCAAAAAGATACTTGGAACCAAGTGATTAAGGCAACGAAATCAAGATTGAATAAGTGGAAGAGCAAACATTTGTCTATTGGCAATCATGTTGTAATTTTAAAATATGTTCTGTATGAGATTCTGGTCTTATTTCTCTCATTCTTCAAGGTTATACATGTACTAAAATTATGTTCCTGAGAGGATAGATGTCAAATATGATGTTGGAACAAGTAGTCCAACAAGTTAAAACAAGTTTAACACACAGATTGATAACAATGTAGAGTCAATGTAAAGGCAGTAAATAACACCATATATTGGTAATCCAGTTCGGTGAAACCACACCTACGTCAGGAGGACACTCTATCCAAGAAAGGAAATTCACTATTAGTAGCTGATTATAATTAGTCTTCAGAGTCAGAACCTATTAGCAAAAGCTACACACTAGATGAAACCATTAGGGTACTAAATTGTTATCTAATCACCCATGTATTGTTATCATCAAGACTCAAGGCCAGATGCAGAACCAAATATTATTCTCACACTATCCAATAAACTTGTATTTAGGACTCCTCATAAATATGAGAACCCCTCTCACTTTATCTCAATCACTAACTCCTAGTGGTTAACTTCAATAACAACTCTATTGATCATTTAATTTACAACTCAACTAAGACAAACCAACAACTATGCCAAGTTACTGAAACATAGAGTGGTGTACACAAAGATTCAATCATAACCCTTATTATGGCATTAGCATGGAATACAAGTTATAAAGAATCAAAATCTAGCATAGTGATACTAATCCTTACACACAAAAATACATGTCTTAAGAGTGAGACTAAGCCTCCTCATATAACAATGTCTTCTGGGCTTTTCTCCTTTGGAAATCTGATTTGATTACCTCCAAAAAATAGCAGAATATGTTGGATATGAACTTCTCCTCAAATATCTCCAACCATAAGATATGATTTGTTTCTAATTCAAATTTAAATTTAAATCTCAATTAAATCTGATTTGAACATTTCCAACAGTCAAACAAATCAAACAAACTATTGCTAAAATATATGCAATAAATCTGATCAAATCCTAATCAGAGTTGCGCACCAAGAAACATCCATATGACTTATTATCAATGCCAGATGTTGTACTGCACATGTGTTGAAGCATCATGTTCAACATGTTGCACCAGTACACGCAAATCAACTCTTCATCATTAAACTGAAGATTTTATTTGCAGAGTGAATGTTGGATATTATAATTCAAAATCATAACTGTAATAACATCTATTTGTTGTAATAAGCCAGATGTTGCATCACTAACATTTGTTTGTTAAAAAAATTAGATGTTACAGCACACGTGTTGGAACATCGGGTTCCATATGTGTCTCTTCTGCACTAGAACTATCTTGAACAACCTCCATGTTATTTTGCATAATGGAGTTAATCCAAAAGGAACTTCATGTACCATTTCTAAATTAGAATCTATTTTTAAACAATTTTTATGGGGAAGGTGTGAGAAAGAGAGAAAAATAATTAGGTTAAATGGGGGAAGGTGTGTAGGCCGATAGAAGAATAGGGCTTAGGGATTAGAAACCTAAGGGTGTATAATATCACATTATTATGGAAAATGGGAGTGGAAATTAAATAAAGTGAGAAAGTGTATTTGGTATGATGCTTTGGTTAATAGATATGTGTTGAATATTGAGATTCAAAACTTGGTTGTCTAGTGTTTCGAATTAGCGAAACAATATTTGTATTCTGTAGGCTAGAGAGTATGCTACATCAAACAAGTATCCAGTGAAAGAGGTGTATAAAGTTTTAGTGTTAGACGACCAAATAGCCTATACTCATCCTTGGACTATGGTTTGAAATAAGGAGATCCCCTCAAAATTGTCTTGCTTGGTTTGGAAATTTCTTAGTAATAAAATTTCCACAAAAGACAACTTAGCTAGAATAGAAGTGTTAGAAGAGGAGCAATTAGGGTGTGTCAGAGAGTGTGGGAATGAGAAGTCAGTTTCTCACGTCTTTTTTGAGTGCCCAATATTTGCAGGTGGATGGAGTTCCTCATGAATTTGGATTAGAGTATCTTCAACTCTTTGTAATATCGGGTGGTAGCACTTGAAACAATTTGAAAGCTTGATAGACAGAGGTAGAATGACATCTTTAAAACTCATGGCCATTTGGGCCACTTGTGTTTGAGCCGTATATAGAAACATAGAAACAATAAATTATTCTGAAATGAGGAGATTCAAGTTGAAAAAAATAGTAGAGAAGACAAAATTAATGGGCATGTAAGTGGCTTAGAATAAAGTCAAATTTAATATATGATGACATAGTTGTGTGGTTTATGAACCCTAAGTTGTTACTCGACATCTCGGTTGATTTATCAAGAGGTGCCAACTGTAGTTGTTCCACTCTATTTCATCTGAGTTTTTTACTTTTATCAGGTAGTTTGGCTTTGAAATTTGAGTTGCTGTCGTATTACAGCTACATTGTGTCTTGGGTGATTTTGCCTCATGGGGGTTGGCGTCTCACGAGAATTTTGTCGATGAGGATTTTGATTAGTTCAGGGATGTCTTCATTTTAGATGCAGCTCTAATTTTGCAGGGTCGATTTGGTGTTTTGTCGTCTATAGATTTATTTGTCTTGGTCCGATTATTGGTTCAGGATGAAAACTTTGGATGGTTTCCTGAATTATAGTGAAGACTTCATCATGTTAGGTGTCTGGGAAATTTAGATTAGTGCAGCATTGGTCCAGTTTTCGTCTCAGAGTGTGTCAACCTATTGCAGTGAATGTTCTGTCACAATTTTTAATTCAAATTTGATGTAAGAGGTGTAACTTGGATCAATTAAAATGAAAATGTTTTCTTGAATCCTAGTTCTAGTGGAAATATCTCGCAGTAGTCTATACTAGTTTGGCATAGGTGGGTTTCTGGTTTATGTGACAATATGGCAGTTTCATGTATGTGATTTATATTTGTATCTCATTTGAGTGTTTGTAATGAAATTAAACTATGTTGGTATGGGTTTTGGTGGAGCTGGGGTAGTTTTGCACAAAGGCTATTTGTTCAGGCAATTTCTCATTTCATCCTTATACATTCTCCCAAACCCTGCAAAAAAATCCCAAAATGCCTCATGTTTTCGGAGATGCATCTCCGTACCCACCAAATTCTATTTTTTTTAAAATAAAATTCGAAGATGCGCAACCGAAGTCAAGTTATGGGTGTTTTTGGAGATGCATCTCCGAAAACACATTTTTTTAATTAAAAAATTAGTTCAGAGATGCATCTCCGAACTATGTGACCATATTTAAAGGTTGTGCCAAACCTTCCCTCTTCTTATTCTTCATTTTTCAAAAAGGTGTTTGTTTCTCTCAACCTCTCAACCCATTTCCAGTACACATTCAAGATCAAGTTTTGAAGCTACATTCACATGTTTCGTATCATTCCCAATTCCATCTACCTACTCCATTTAACATCGGAACACTCTACAACCTCACCAACACATTTAAGAATAAGTTTTTCATTTAAGTTATTTTGATTTTTGATTAATGTATTAACTCAAATGTACTAGTTTTAATGTATTGTATAGCTCAAATATGTTAGTGTACAAATTTGGAGACTCTGTTTATATGATTTGGATGAGTTTGGTTGGGTTTGGATGAGGCAGAGAAGTTGCAGAAATGATTTTGCCATTGAAGTTGTCGAAACTTTTTTCGGATATGCATATCTAAACAGTTCTATTCCAGCTTTTCAGATATACATATCCGAACTCGTTTCGTCCTCTTATTTTTGTTATGTTTTTTTTCAGAATGGAACTCGTTTCCACTATTAAGTTACAAATTAATATTTTTTTCACAGTTGTTACTAATACTTTTTTTTCTTATTCATTTTTAGGGATGGATTCTTGTTCACTATCACCGCATGAAAAATTTACTTCGTACCCCTACAATTAAACTTGTACCCTTACAATTTTTTTAAAATATCAATTTTATCCTTCAATATTTTTAACCAATTTACTATTTCACTTTTTATTATTCATCAAAAGAATCTAAATTTTACACCCCTACGCCTGTATTTCAGAACACTTAACCTATATTTGTTTTGAGAAAAATTGGAGAGAGAGAGAGATACGTGAGAAATGGACCATTTATTCTCTTTGGATGATCAATGGAGAGATTAAAAATCCTGGGCCCCACCACTTTTTCTTTTCTCGCCTAATATGCAATGAGAGATGACAATTTTACATCTTTTCCACTTTTACCCATTCAATCTAGTGTTCATTAATTATATTGAAAAATGAAACAAACATATGCAAACTTGCTTGAAATAATATTGATGAGGAATTTTTTTCTCACGTAATAATGAGTGTGTGATGTTATTTGTATTTATTAAATAATAAAATAAATGAATAAATCTTATTAATTTAAAAATATTAATTAAATTAAAAAATAGTATAATAACCAACTAAATTCATTTAAATAATTGAAATACTTTAATAATAACTAATATAAATTTAAAACTTTATTAATTAGTTTTTTTTAATTAAATAAAAAATATTTAAGTTTATATTGATAGAAAATATTTCCTAAACATTTAAAGAAGTTGATAGAAACTATGTTTTAAATAATATAAGACCTTTTTTTTAATTTAAAGGTATTTTTGTCTTTGCAAAAATAAATACACTCGTTTTTCTTCTATTTCTCTTATATTTATTTTATATTAAATAATACATCAAATCTACTATATTTCTCATTTCTTTATTTCTTATCATATTCTTTCTTATATTTTTCTATCTTCTCATTTTCATCTCACAATCAAACACACCCTTAAAGAAAGTCTTCCGGTATGTATCGCAACAAACCATAACACTTTTTGAAAATATTTTGCTTTTAAAAATTGCTAAATGAATTTCAATAACGGTTAAAAACTGTGGCCTAAAGTAACAAAATTATTATTTTTTAATTATTAGACCAGAACACTTATTGAAAGTGTTCCAATTATGTGTATTATTAAGACACACGTTAAAAAAATTGCTATATGAGTTTCAGAAACACTTTAAAAACATTCTCTATTCACTTTAGACCACCGTTTTAACCTGTTGTTGAAACTAATTTAGTAAAAAATATTCTATTTAGAACACTTTTATAAAGATGTCTAGTTTTTATAGTATACTCAACCATAACACTTTTAAAAAGTGTTCTGGTATGACATTTTTTTTT
Source organism: Vicia faba (assembly GCA_948472305.1). Lineage (NCBI taxonomy): Eukaryota > Viridiplantae > Streptophyta > Magnoliopsida > Fabales > Fabaceae > Vicia > Vicia faba. Next base: position 1,566,487,158 of record OX451737.1, on the reverse strand, counting down.
AATTTTTGAAAGATATTCAACCGGAACACTTTCAAAAAGTGTTTTGGTATGAATTTTTTGCCTGAACACTTTCAAAAAATGTTCCGGTATAATAATTTCTTACCAGAACACTTTCAAAAAGTGTTCCGGTATATATTTTTGTAAACCGAATGACTTTAAAAATGTGTTTCGGTTTATATATCTTTGGGTGTTCCGAGAACTTTTTTGAAATGTGAAGAAAAAGTCAAAATTTTTAAAATATGAACTATTTATACAAGGATATTTCGGTCCAAAATTTTTGTGTGCAGGGGTATGGGTATAATTGTAGGGGTACGAAGTAAAATTTTCTCACTGCATCCACGAGTTTAATCGTGACCCGTTATATACTCATGATTGTCCATATGCTTGTCGGTTTGTCTCTAGTTGAGGGAATGCTCATATCTTGTCGAAACCTGTGTATATCGACCGAACTCAGCATGACGACATAAGATGGAGGACATACGGTGCTCACCGAGACACAGTTCCAATCGATTATGTTTCCTTATACTTTGGATGGTTGGTATGTGGGACCAACATCATGTGCAAGTATCTTCCTGAGCAGTGCATGCAACAATTTGGGTACGTCCAAATTATTCTAAGGTCCCCTTGCAGACAACTCTCATCACTATTGTCTGCAGACACCTAGATGACATTCTAGCAGATTTTGAGAGTCGTGTGATACCGAAGGAGTATCGGAGTCAGGCAGTCACATCTGAGTGGTCTTATATGGAGGGTTACATGACCTGGTTCTACAGGGTGTCATATCCTTACATTACACATGACGCTCCTGGACTTCCACCTAGGCCTGCTCATGAGGAGATCCTGGAGAATGAGCAGGCCATGGACGACCATGTTGTTGATGTGTTGCCACAATGTCAGACCATTATACGGCTTGCACGTGTGGGCATCGAGACCATAGTGTTTGTGAGAGGTGGAGATGAAGCGGTTGTCCTAGCACAGTCCATTATTTCTAAGGTACGGAGTGCCGTAGCTTATCGTAGGAAGAGGAGGAACCAGAGTGTTAAGATTAGACATACACAATAGAGTATGCATTTGATTGTATTTTATTTAATTTTAATTGACTTTTAAAATGATTGTTGTACTAATATATTCAGTTTCTATAATATTCAGTTTTATTAAAGCTTTATGTGGTTCTATAATATTCGGTTTTATTAATCATTGGAACAAATAACTGCAATTTTAATCGAATTGAAATTAGTTTTGACTGAAAACGCCACAATCATAGAAAATTGATTTTGGAAAAATCACCCAGGAAACAATTCGAAGACGCATCTCTGGATTTTAAGGCAAAAGGTGACTTCGGACATGCACATCCGAATTTACTCTAGAGATGAGTTCGGGGACGCATCTCCAAACTAAATTTTATCCAAAAATAGTATTTGGTGCGTTCGAAGACGCATCTCCAAATTCACTCAGAAGCACTTTCGAATTTTCAAGAGGTGCACCATATATAACAAGGATGAGATGAGAATCGCCTTTGTTCATAGTTGTTCCGTTTATGGTTTTTCAAACTGGTGTGGGGCTCCGGTTATTAAGTGTTTTGTATGACGTTGGGAGACCATTTTGTTTTGTTTTCGATCTTCAATTTTGCACAACTTGTGCTTAGATTAATATTTAAATATATTTTACTTATTACACAAAATAAAATTAAAACAGTTAAAAACATTTACATTATGTCTAGGCTTATTTAGTCCTGAAGTCTCATAAATTAATTATGATTTGAGTTTAGTCCCTTATGTAATAAATGTTACAAATAAGTCCATTAACAATACTTATGTTAACTAATTTGGTACATTATGTTAATTTGGCTGTGAAAACGTTAAGTTGACTGATGTGACATGACAACAAAGATTAGTAAGCATTTGTGACTCAGCATATGTGTTAAAAAACAAGTATTTTATTTAATTGTGGAGGTTTTATTTTCGGAGGTTAAAACTCCCAGCAAATTGTTAAAAATTTGTAAAAAAAATATATTAATTGTTCTGTTGTAAGCTTTTAAAAAAAGGGTCATTTTAATATTGAAATTTTTGTAAATCCTGCACATAACCAACACAAAGAAACCAATAAATAAGTTATACAACAACTTCATTTTCATATCACATTAACAAAAAAAAAAATAGAAAATATCATTCCAAATCCACCCTAAAACATTATTAACAACATAAAATGCATTGTTGCTTCCTCGTATAATTCTGCAGACCAATTGTCAGCAACACAAAACTGTATTATGAAACTCCAATCACCATTACTCCAAGAGATGAACACATCAAAAAAAGTGTACATTATCCCGAGGAGTATCTTCATCTTTTTCAATGTTGTGAAACATTATAAAGAAGTAAGAAATCAGTTTACAAGCTTGACACAAGCAAAGCAACTTAAAGAACAAATTAAAAATAACAAGGAAGATCAATTAGCTAGTAGAAAATATCAACTCTCCAAAAATAATTATTGTTGAGTTTCTGTGTAGATGTATCAAACTAATTCCCCAAAAGAGGTTAGAAACAAAACTAAATCACACTCTCAGAAGCAAAACTAAATTACAGACTTTTCTTTTAAATGAGTTCTAAAATATTGAGTTGGTTCATACTTAAGGATTTGATTTAGACCTGTGACTAAGTATATAAAAAAAAGTTTACAAAAGTATGAACATAAGCAAGCAAAACAGAGAACGAAAATATGTAATTAACTACAAAAAGCAATATTGGGCATTAAAATTTCCCTTTTTCATAGAGAACTTGGGCTTATTAAAATTTCCCCTTTTCAAGTTGATAAATTTACGATAAGAATACACTATAAACCGAGCTGAGAGTTTACCTGATTTGAATAACTGATACCTATATTTGCCCAAGCACGAACATAATTAGGCTTTAAATCTAGCGTCTAGAGTGGAGATTGTTTAGGTCAGTAGAAAAAACAAAAATATAAAGGAAAAAATATTGAAGAATAAATACTTTACTTTCTCTGTTCTTGCTTCCTATTTCAAACCAAAAAAAAAAAATCCTAAAATCTGCAAATGAAAATCAAACCTATTCTAAACGAAAACAGAGAATAAAAATCTTAACTTTGAACACCACACGCTTTAAGCATATCGTAAACTTAAGAATAAACTTGTTGAAGAGGGAAGTGATTGTTGAGAATGATGGGTAGGTGAAAAAATGGATTAGAGATTGAAAAACATGTTTGAGGGATGGTGAAAATAAGAGATTTTCACATAGAGAAAGAAAGAGAAGAGAGAATCAGAGAGAGAGAAAAGAGTGGTGGGTTGCGGCTAGGTTTTTTTTTTTGAGAGAACAAGTTTGCTTCATACATTATAATAAAATATTTAATTAAAAATAATTACAGGTCAGCTAAGTTATTACCGACTAGAGTGTCACATCTGCTTAACTTAACAGATTTTGACAAAATTTAACAAAAAAGACCAATTTGACTAATAGAACATGATTTAAGGGACTTAAAACAAACATTTATTACATAAAAGACGAAAGTGAAACCTAAAATTAAATTAAGGGACCAAATGATGCATTAAGCCTTATATCTAGTATCAGTCTACACAGAAAAGAAAAATTGATTGCAATTTTCCTGGTCATGTGTCATTTAATAGGAAATGTTTCTAGTCTTAGAACAGACGTTTTCATGTTAAGAAAAAAAAAATTATGTAGCTAGTACACAATGAATAAGAAAACTAATCATATTACCCTAATCCTTTTAATAAACATGGTACAAAACCTGCAGTCCGTTTTATTTTCAGTAATTGATATTCTGAAAATTTGATACCATTGCAGAGACAAAAAAAACCTTAACATTGCAGCCACAAATGTAGTTGTAACTGTTTTTTTAAAACTTTCAGTCATGAAATGCAAATTAACAAAAGCATAATGTAACAAACTCCCTTCAAATTTTAGGCTCACTCACAATATAGACATTTCAGATTTCAATTTTGGGAATTAAGTACTAGTACAGATCTCAGAATATACATGTATGCACTAGATAATAATGCATTTAATTTACTTTTAAAAAATGACCTTTTCGACAAGTGGAAAAATCCGAAAGAGCACGCCGAGGCGCGACTCTTCAAAAGAGAACCTACAGGCATTAGTTAGTCTCCAGAGCAATTTCACTAACATCTAAGTTTACTATATTCTCTTTCCCGAATATGGTTAAATGCACCGTCGCCTGCACGAAGAATGTTAAATGAGTTAACATAGAGAACTAGAAGGAAGGACAGATAATCTAGTGAAGGTTGAAGCTCACCATTTTGGTTTTGCGGCTCAGCTTCTTGAGGGTGCCTTCAAAACCTGAAAATGATCCAGATATAATTTGAACAGTGGAACCTGTGGTAAGTTTAACAGTTTTTTTAGCAGATGAAGCTTCTTCTGTGACTACGAGTTTGTTGGTTTTTCTAGAGCCTCTTTTAGGCTTAGAATCAACTATAGCTTTTGAAACATCTGATTCTATCTCTGAATTCGGTTTCACAGAGATTTCAGCAGATTTTTTTTGTTCTTCCTCGAATGCCTTGTCAGCATTTTCTTGCTCCACTTTTGCCTGTCTGAAGATTGCTTCCATATCGTACTCAGATACTGGCTTTGGTTTATTAATCATTCTCTTTCTACAAACGATAAAACAATTGGAAGCTTCAACTTTGGCTTAATAAGAAACGGTAAATGTAAGATACATTAGATACCTATGTAGCACTGACGCTTCATATTAAAGATGTGTATGGTGTATGGTGTCTGATTCGTGTCAAGAGTCTGATAAAAACATGAGACCCCCACATAAGTGTAACGGCCAAAAAAGTAGCAATGCATTAAACACTAGCAGAAGATGCTTACGTATTTCCAACCTTGGATCCAATAAAGCCACCAACACCATCATACTCTTTTATGAAGTCATGCAATGGTTTGTTCAATGCACATCTCAGAAAAATACAACCCGCGAACAGAGGCTTTGGTTTTTCGGAGATGGAACCATTCTTCAGTTTCCTTTTTTCACGGATAGCTGGAGCATATACCTAAAACCAAACACTACCACATATCAACAATACATTACCAAACAAACATCATATGAAACATCATTTCTTATTCTATGAAAGATTATTTCTTATTCGTTCATCAGCTTACTTCACTTTCTTATCCCCTAAGCTGGTAGAGTTGAAGCTACAAGCCGCAAGCAATATGTTTGGATGAGAGTTTTAAACAAAAAAAAAAAAAAGGGTAAAATATTTATAACAAATAAGTTTCTGTGATATATTTTGGTCTTAAACACTCCAACATATAGGGAAAACGAATCAAGCCGAATTCGAAGTTTGGTCAAAAGTTAAGTAAGGTCAGGTCAAAGACTGTTTCAGCAAAAGATCGGACTTGGATACTACCCACCCGATGATTTGACTTTAGTTGCAGCACATTAATCACTTGCAACTTAATAGGCATTTGGAAAGAAAGTACCTAAATTATAGATTAATAGGTTGCTAATCTTGGATTGCTGCGCATAATGCCGAATCCCCACAATTCTATAGCGGCACAGGGGATAGCGGGATGACCGCTATTGTGGAGACTAAAGAACATTATTTCCAACAGCATGCATACCCCATCAAAATGAGTTCCCATCAAAATCAAATTATAAAAGTATTTAAAATGACTAAACCAAGTTCTAAACGTAAACAAAATGAAATTTCTAAATCCCTTCTGTGTTTTGCCTCATCTTCACTTCTAATCTAGTTCCACCACATTAGTATTATCTTGTTCATCACTTGATTCAAACTCTTGTTTTTGCACCTCCAACTCCTCATCTCTATTACACACTGTTGTAGCAAGTTTAGATTAATGTCTAGTAACTCTTGATGATTCACTAGCCTCAACTGCATTACCAACAACTTCCTAAAACCAAATCATCTTCCAATATTCCATTTTCACTCTCATTTTATTGCAACCATTCATATCATTCATCAACATTGTTGAGGAGAATAGGATCAGTTAAATCATTGTTATTAAAGCGGTCTATAAGAGAAAGAAGAGAGGAGAAATAGAGCAAGAGAGTTCAATATTAAGTTACTAGACTTTGAAGAGAAACAGAGCAAGGAGAAACAGAACTGAGGCGAACGGTGAAGAAGCAGAGGAGAACGGAGGTGAAACATATGAAAACAAAGGCGAATGGCAAAGGAAAATGTTGAAGAAAATGAAGAAAAAAAAACTGTGGAAGTGAAGAAGCATAACATGCGGGGTTAAATATTAGGTCATAAAAGGGTGGAAAAAATCAACGTACCATTACAAAAATTAGGATTTACAAATTTGCCCCAAATTGAGGATAGCGGCCATCAAACTGCCATGGCACTGCTATAGCACCACTACAAAACCGCTATTTGCGGCTACTATGACCGCCGTGCTAGGCCGCTACAGCAGCACTATAGCATGCTATTGACAATTTAGAGATTACCATAGACTAAATGAGCGAATCACCGATTTAGTCCCTGAAATTATTGGTCGAACAATTTGGTCTCTCAAGCTAATAAAATTACAAAATGATTCTTACAAATGAAAAGTTTCAATCAAATTAGTCCCTCTAAACTAATTCCGTCACTAAATAGACAAACCTAAATAATTTTCAATTTCGAAAATCATATTGAAATTTCATCAATTTTAGGGTTCAAACTGATCTACTCCTATTGGACTAAATCAATGATTCACACCCACCTTAATTTCCTAAATGATTCACACCCACCTTAATCTCAATCCATTTTTCTGAAAGTAAAAAAATAAACTTTGCAGAGTTTACACATACTTTACCTCATCCCTCCAAAACCCTTATCCACATATCTCCAAACCCTCATTCAAACAAACACATAAACTACACACACAAAACTTACCAAAAACAAACCACAAACCAAAACCATTTCCACTCTTATCCACAACAAAACAAAAACAAAAAAACAAAAAACAAAACACCAACCTTAAAGTCCGTATCAGGGAAAAACTTGGCCAACGAACGAGCAAGCGCTTCAGCAGTATACTGACCCTTAACACGCGAAACACGAACGATCCACCATTGAGGACCCAACTTCATGAGATTATCAAGGTTCAGTTCATCCATCCATGACTTAAACTCCTTCTTAGTCTTCTTGCTGAGCGTATCTTCTACTTCTTCCCTCCAATTGGTTGTGTTCTTGCTCTCTCTTCGCTCGTTTCTTAGGCGCCTTCTCTCTTTCGCGGTGAGGAGGTCTTGTTGTTGGGTGGTTGAGGAGGAGGCGGAGATTGAGAGAGGGAGGGGGGAGGAGAGAGAGGGAGGAGAGAGACTGTGGAAGCGTGGTGGTGGATTCCATAGCTGGAGCATAAGAAACGCTTTCATGGTCTATCTGAGAATACCGATATCCGTTGGTTACTGTTTTTTATTATTCGTTGAAGAAAAAATTGTTACACTTCTTGGAAAATAATTGGAAAATAATATGGTGCTACGAGACACCGTGTATCTGATACGGTTTGAACGGTTTTAAAATTAAAATTCTTCGATAAATATGCGGTTTAATTTGATTTGATTGATTTTTAAAAATAAAACTAAATCAAAGTAATGCAATTTGAGTTATTTCGATTGGTTTGTTTTGGTTTGCAAGAAATTTTGCTCGTTTCTATAATAAGAAGTTGGTTTTTCACACGGTTTGTGTTACTATTGCGGCTCAAGTGAAGCTGTCTTGTTATGCGGCCAAACTTCCTTTTTGTAGTAGTGTGTTCGATTTTCAGGTGCTGAAAGCTTTTCTTATTCCGATTAATCCACCTCGTGCCCCTATCATAAGAAAATTATTTGGAATCTGCCTCTTCAAGGTTGGACTAAGTGCAATGTGGACGAGTCTATTGTGATGGGAGCTTCTTCCTCGGATTGTGGAGGTATCTTCCATCGTTGTCATGGAGATTTTTCTTTAGCTTTTGCAAAGTCTATTCCCTAGAATAATTCATTTATTGCATAATTTTGTGGTGTTCTTAAAGGATAGAAATTGCTTATGACAGAGGTTAGTCGAACCTATGGATTGAATCAGATTCCTCTTTAGTGGTCAATGCTTTTAGTTCTGTTATTGTTATGCGAAGGTGTGAGATGTGGAATGTGTGGCTATGCATAATTTACTTGATGTATACTCATTATTATACATTCTATTATATTGTTGTGATATCTCACTCTTCAGTTGGAATGATGCTTTATACGGAATTGTGCAGATAGTCAAGAGTAGTCTGAGGCTACAAGGAACAGAAGAGCTTGCTCTTTGTTTACTTTCGACTCGGTGTCATTGCTTTGATACGTCACACCAGGGGGATGGACGATATTTATTGTTTTGTTTTAGTAATTGTTTGGAGGTTCAAGAATTCCTTATGAATTTTGAATATGCATCGATTTATTTTAAAAGATTGTTGGAGTTCAAATATGATTCTTTTTCCGATGCATTAATAAAAGTTGAAGTTGAGACTTGTTACTTTGTGTTGGTTCATCCGAAAATTTGTGTTATGTGTTTATTACTATCTATGAGCAGGTGTTTGTATGTTTTTGAATAAATGTGACATCCTGATTTACTTGGAAATAACTATGATATTTGTTTATTGTTTGTCGTGTATTTTGGGGTGTTACACTATAAGAGAAAAAGAAAATTTCAATGTAATTCATGAATCTCATATTTCTTGTGTTACCGGTCAGACGCCAGAGGAAAAATGAGTGTGTTTATTTGAGATGAGTCATGTTATATCTAGTTCATATAATAAGGCGTGTATTGATTTGACAAGATACAACTTCTCTGAAACATTTTTCCACTTCAGAGTGACCCACCTCAAATTCAACCTGTTGTACCCCAAAATTTTCCCTCCCATTTTCTTCAAAGCATTCTTTAAAGTCTCTTCAAATGGTCAAGGCACTCAAGGGTTGACTAGTCAAGATGCACCTCCTAGACCAAAAGCCTACAACTAGGGTTTGGAGTTTCTCAAGTAAATTTGGTCTGCAAAAGTCTCAAGTGGCTCCCATGTTTCTTCATAGGTCCTCAACAAGGTTCATGCCAAGTTTCAAGTCCTACATCACAAGTTTGCTCAGTCAATGGCTCAAGTGCTTGAAAATCAACTGTATTGATAAAAAAAAGTCAACTATGGTCAACATACAGTCAAACTTCAAGATTTTTGGTCAACATAAATATTTTGAAGTGATATTCATCATTTGATCAAGGGTTGATCATGATTTCCCAAGGAAAGTCCTCAGGTCATCAAAAGTCAAGAATTTGCCAAATTAGGGTTTTCCTTAGGAGAAGTCAACTGAAATTTGATCAGGCATAACTTTCACATGCTTTATAAAATTTTCCCCAACCAAAGCCCATTTTTAATAAAATTAAATTCTCTAAAACTTTGCTTTTATTCTCAAGTCCAAAAGATGCTTCATTTGGAAGATATGATCTCATACATTATAGGTCATTTTAAAAAAGTCAACAAAAGATACTTTTTGTCAAGGCAACTTACATCAAGATAATATCTCAAAATGAAAAAATGATTAAAAGATAAAGTATAGAAGACATCTTGGGCTTTCCAAACAGTCCAATATTATCTCCAAAAGGTGAAAATTAAGCAAGTTATGAGTTGCACAAGTTGAGGAATTTTGAAGGAATTCATGAATTTTAAGTTGGGCAATTTTGAACTTTTAGACCAATGGACCTAATTTTTTAGACTCATACATGTTCATGATATCTTAGAGGATCCCTAAAACCATTCCCTTGTTTTTCATGATTTTTATTTATTTTATTTGAATTTTTTCATTTAAAACAAATTAAATCAAGAACAAAGTGTAAAGCAAATGGGCTTAGGCGTATGATTGGACTTATAGGCCAAGATTGAAGCCCAAATTTCGTGCAAAGGCCAGCAAGGAAGTCCAGGTTCAATGCATGTCAAGAATGGCAAGGATTTCACAAGTTTGAGAACATTTTAATGTGTTTTATATTGTTTTGAAAAGGGCCTTAATGTCTTGATTCTTACCTTACTTGTTTTCTCTCCTCTCACTCCTCTATATATACCACACTATGCAAGCTACAAAGGGACGGGAAAAAAATCATTTCCTAAGAGCACAAAAAATCATTGCCTAAGAGAGAGCTCGAAATTCACAAAAAATCCAAGAAGTTGTAAAACTCATAACCCAAGTTCCAGCTTCTCTCACTCAAAACCAGTGACTTTCACATCCTTTTGAGGCCCCTAGGAGGCGATCCACGTCATTATCCAACCCCCACGCGTCTCAAAATCCCTCCATACCATCCCTCCGATTTGGTAAAATTTTGATTTCGAATCGTAATTTAAATCATTTTATGCGTATATTCTTATTACTATTGATGTTTTGAGCAAGTCTAACGTTTTACATGCAAGCATGAAGGCAGAAATAACGTGATGTCATCGTTATGGAATCAAGAACATTTGGTTTCGGATACGAGGATATGGGACGATCCAGACAAAAATAAGCTCAGATTCGAAATCAGGACATTTTCTTTTTTTAATATTTATGTTGTCTTATTAATTTTTTTTAGATGATTAACTCAATCATAAAAATATCATAAAATCAAAAACCAAAAAAAAAATAGATTTAATTTTAATTAATAATCACTTCTTTTTTTTCAATTGAAATCAATTAGACATTAGATTTTTTTATTATCATTAACTTAATTTTCTTAAATCAATTAAAAATCATAATAAACAAAAAAAAATCATAAAATTGAAATTAAAAAAAAATAAATTTAGTTTTTTTTCATATTAAAATTAATTTTTGATAAATTTATTTTAATCCCATTTTAACGTTTATTTCATAATTAATTTGTAATTAATTTAGACTTTTTTTTTAAATATTAAGATCAAATCACAAAAATACCAAAGAAATATTTAGGCTTTTCTTTTTAGAATATTTGATTTTTTTTCTAAATAATATTTCCTATTATTTTCTATTTATTTACCATTTTAGAAATAAATGTATAGGTCACACATATGATCTTGTAATAGTTAGTTTATCTTTTTCGCATTTTCTTTCTAAATGTTGTAACTGCTCATGTGATGTAATAGTTTAGGATTTACTTTCCCGCACTTTTACTTTCTGCACCTTTGTATATACATGTATATTACTGTTAGTAATTAGGTCGTGTATGACAAGATAAAAGCAAATGCTAGCAAATCTAACACTCAAGATAAATAATCGAAACACAACACACTTGCACACGTGCACCTCTAAGGTACCTCCACTTGTTGCCTTCGAATAAATAAACAATCACGATTCTTGAACGTAAGAGATTTTAGTGGTAACCCTTTGGTTTAAAGATCATAAATCCCTCGGTTACCCTTTTGACGTTGCCTCAGTGTATGATCTTAAAACCTTAGGATAACTACTAAAGTATCTTACTAGTTGCTTTCGTGATTGTACGATGACCCTCGCCCGTCCCTCAAAAATCCAACGGTAGGGCTACCTATTCACTAATAGCAGGATAGCACTATCTAAAAGAAAAGAGGAAAAGAACAAACCTTTTAAGTAGGTAGATAGATCCTAGTTGCTTGCTCATAAAAACAATCAAAAAATATTTTTTTCACACATGCACAAACTCTTTTCTAAATATTTTCAAAGACAAAAAACACTTTTTATACGTTCTCGCCGAAACGAGAAACATTACAAAGTTCACCGCACTAAGGCATCTTTTCAAAATATCTTCAAAACATACTTACACAAAAAAGCATTTTTAAAAGTGAGCTAACAACTAAGAGCTCGTAGATAACTAGGGATGGAAAGGGTGCTAACACCTTCCGTTTCCATAACCTACCCCCCCCCCCCCCCCTTACTCAGAAAATAATCTCGAAAGGTATTTCCTGTTCTTTTCACCCTTTTCTTTATTGGATAAAATAACAGTCGGTGGAGAACTCTTGCTAACTACAACATTTGCGATAAAATGCAAAACCAGTAAAGTCAGTTCTCCCACCGTATTACAGAACTGGCGACTCTGCTGGGGAAACATCTTAATTAAAAGTGGAGTTACCTTAGAGCTAGATCATATTTAAAATGCTTTACTTGATTTATTTGTATGTTTTATCTTTCGGTTTTATGTTTGGGTTATTCTTAAAGATCCTATACCCGGATCTGGGGCATCTTTTAGGTATGTAACAATAAATCATGGAGGTTGTACGATGTAGACCGATATGGATGATATGATAGATATGTTAGTGTGATGCTCTGGCTTGTAGTAATGTTCCTTGAGTCAGTCAAGGGTAACATTAGGCTTCCACATAGTGTCATTAAGCACTAACTGACCTTTAGAACCTTAAATTAACTCATCTTAGCCATTAGAAAGTAGTGAGATGGCCGACTTTGGTGCAGACCGAAGTTGGTTGATACTCGATGCTACACTCATTGAGATTGAACTTTTGGGATATTTCGGCTGTAATTCAGATGCTTGAGCTGAAACAATGCCTGAGAGAAAGATCAATGATATGGGATCTCTAGAACCCAGTTACTATTGCTAGGACAGGTTGAGCCAGCTGAAACTTCAAGAGGGTACTCCCTACAAATTCCATACAAGCCTGAACCTAAGGCTACTTGTGTGACTTGTTTGCTTTCATTATCTAACAACTTGAACTTCTTGCAGGGTTTTGTTTGTATTCATTATCTAACAATGTGAGTTTCTTGCAGGATTTGTTTGTAGTCATTATCCAATAACCTGGACTTCTTGCAAGACTCATTTGTTTTCATCACCTTACACTTTTTCTTGGTGTATAACATACACATATTGACATCATGCCATAGAATTTCGTTAATCATTTCAAGGATCTCTAGGGCATGTGATGCAGGTTATGATGAATCAGACATCTAACAAGGGGAAAGGGGATTTATTTTCCTTTAGCCAATGTCGTCAAAAGACCAAAGCACGATAACTTGAGTTAGAGGCTATGACCCACTCGACATGGTGAGCTTGATTCTTGTAGAGGTACATTCAACAATGTGAAGTTCTTCCATCAAAGATGCAATCAAAATTTAAACATTTTCTTGTGTTTACCCTGCGAGATCCTTGAAAACATTGCATGCATGTCATTACATAACAAGTATTCTCAAGACATGTTTCTTATTTTCTCGCTGTTTATTTCAGCAAGGAAGATGGCTCTTGAACAAAATGATAGAGATCTCCAAACTCAAGATGCTCAGTCCAACAAAATGGTCATGAATATATCCAAGGGGCAAGAAGAATTGAAATCACTCCTCACTGGGAACACGGCCAAGAAAAATCCTGAAGACAACAAGGATGACCAGTTGGAATAACTGCAAGCTGAGATGGAAAGGATAAGAATCTAGATGAGTAGCTAGATGGCTCTTATCGAAAGTTTAGCTCGGGAACAAGAAGAGTTGAGGATTCTCATCAGCAAGCTTCATCAAGACAGATATGACCGTCTGGGGCAAACTGCTAGAACTTGGGGCCTAATCAATGATCAATCTCTCTTGGTAGACAAGGAATTGGGTGACATGTTCATGAGGGAGCATGTTAAAAATAAAATCATAAGCGGTGAGATTCAGGGGACTGCATCTTCAAGAACTCATAAGGAGTCCAGTACTGTGTACGACCAAAAGGGTCGCAATAAGAGTGATCTCAACCAATCTGTGGGGGCAGTGTAAACCTCTAATCCAGCACCGGTGCAACAACAACAACAACAACAAGGAAATCAGCATAAGAAGGACACACATAGTTCACCAAAATCAACATGTCCTCAGCTCAAGTATTGCAACACATGTTGAAGATGGAGTTAATAACATTGAAGGGTCCTCCTTGGAATCCCAACACCGGCTCTCCTCGATACAACCCTAATGGGAGATGCACTTATCATTCCAATAGTCTGGGGCATGACACTAATAGCTGTTAGACATTGAAAAATAAGATTCAGGACTTGATCGACAAAGGGGTACTGGAGTTCACACAAGATGGTCAGACTGAATTCTTCTTCCATCCCTCAAAGGAACACCATCTAAAGCGACAAGTTCAGACAAAGAGGCTTTTTGGTCATTAGAACTTTCAAATTATAATTTTCTTTTGATTTTTCGAACACTTATTTCATGTCAAACTTTGTTATTCCATTAATGCATTGCATATGTTTGTCTTGCATTAATCTATTCATTGTCACTATACTGAAACTATGCTTTTACTTCCTTTTTGTGATATCCAACTCTCGATTAAAAGCTTAAACCTTTAGAGGGAGGATGACGAAAACAATACCATAATCTCATACAATATGCTTTTGAACAGACCCTGCTGCCGATGTACAGGCGTTCTTTTAAATCCTAAACAGTGGAGTTATAAGGAAGATAATCCCTAGTCAACCCCTTTGAGCCTAAGAAGTAGGAGTTTTCTTTTTCACACAAATTAAAACCTTTAATCATAACCTGGGGCAGGGTAGTATCTCAGTTAATTCAATGGTGCATTCAAACGCAAGCTTTATGAAACAATCATCCAAACCTTCATCTGATATAAAATTAATGAAGTTGCCACCGAACGTCTTTTATCCCACCGAAAGGGAAAGGTAAACATCGAGAAAACCTGGTAAGAGTGAAATCACGATCTTGCGACCATAGAAATCAGGTAAGGGAGTCTGTTACGCGAGGGGAAGGTATTAGCACCCCACACGCCCGTAGTACTCTATGGTATCCATTATTGTTGCTCTAATCTAATGGGTGTGTAAAATCAATATCTAAGCTTAATAGCTAAAAGAAAATGCAAAGAGGGAATGCATGCAAAAGAAAATAGAAAATAATGTAGGGAAAATAAAGTTATGCTCGTTCGGGCCTTACCCCAATGCCTAAGTATCCCTTTTAAGGAATTAGAGCAGCCGTAGTCCGGCTCATATATTTTGGTTGGTTAGTGTTTTTTAGTTAAGAAGACAAAAGCAGCAGTCAAGATGGCAAAACATCAGATAAAATGACAAAACATCAACAACGATGATAAAATAATAAAAAGGGGTAACAAGACATCACATGGTAACACTGATACGGTGGGAAAACTGACTTGATTGTTTTGTGTTTGATCGCAAATGTTGCGGTTAGCAAGAGTCGCCACCGAATTTTCTTTTATCCAAAAGGAAAGGTGAAAAAGCACAGGAAAGACCTTTGAGATTGTTTCTTGAGTTCGGGGGGTAGATTATGAAAAGGGAAGGTGTTAGCACCCTTTTCATCCATGGTTTTCCATGGGACATTAGTTACTTGCCACTTGCTTTTGTTTGAAATTGTGCTTTGTGTGGTTTTGAAAGTATTTTGTAAAAGAGACCATTGTTTAGGAAATCTTTGTAATGATTCTCGTTCGTAAGAATGTATACAAAGATGTTTGTCTTTTTTGAAAATGTTTTCAATTTTGTAAGATGTTTGAAAATGTGTGTGTTTGTTTTGAAAATTGCAAGGATATTTGTTTTGAAATGGAGCAAGTAACTAAAAGTAGTCTACCTACTCAAATGTCTTTCTTGTTCATTTTCTTTTCCTTTGATATTGTTGTCTTACCATTGATTTGGTAAGAAACCCTATCTTTGGATGTTAACGGGACATGCGTGGGCCATCGTATAGCCATGATTAGAAATTTTGCAAAGTATCTTAGCATTTATGAGGGATTAAGATCATTTTATAAGGAAACTTTGAATAGCGTCATCGAGGGACTATGATCTTGTATTTGTTTGTTTTGCTAAGATACCTTACATGCGTAATATGGCCATTTTTGTATAAGGCAACCAAGTAGAGTAACCCTAAGGGTGCTTGTGTGCAAGTCCGTCATTTTCATGTTTGATTTTTGTCTTGGATTAGGGTTTTCTATTTGGTTGATTTTATCTTGCCATACAAACTCTAATTACTAGCATGTTATATAAAAGCGATAAATTGCGAAATTTAGATGTCATACGCTATTACAACATTTGTGGGAGGGGAATACAATTTATGAATGGGGATTTGCAATAATATAAACCTAATTAAGCTATTACAACCAAATTGAATTTGTACAAACATTGGAATAAATAATGTACAAGATAATTTAAATATGCAAAGATATGTAAATGCAAAAGAAGATTTTGTTTGGTTTTTTTATGTGAAAAAGTTTTAGCCTAAACCTAATAAATAAATCAAGATTAAACTCAAATTAATTAGGAAAGGAAATTAATTTTTTTAGAGAAAGTTTTTAATAAACCCTAATTCTAATTTATCAAAAGGAAATAAATTTCTTTAAGAAAAGTAAGTATTTTTATTTTTTTATCTTGAAAATAAAATATGGCATCATGAGATATTTTGGTCTTTTTATGTTAAAAAATGATATGCTTAATGAGTGTGAAGAAAGATAAATAAATATTAAAGTAATTTTAAATTAATTTACAAAGTTATTTAATAAAATAAATAATATATATAACTAAAGAAAATATTTTCTTTATTGGAAAAAAAAAGAAATAAAATAAGTCAAAATAAAATCTATGATTTTTTATAATTTTTGTGATTTTTAATATTAAGAAAATATATTTAATAAAATAAAAATAAAATAAGTAAATAAAATATTTGGGCCAGGGGTGCTGCAAGCAAATAGGAGGCAAGGGGTTAGCAAAAAACACAAAGCCCAACAGTCAGAAGCCCACGCTGCAAGCTAGCAAAAAAAGAGTGGAAAAAATATGAAAAATTGCAAAAGACAGCGCCAAGGCTCGAACCCATGATCTATGGCATTTTTGCGCGCTGCCTTACCACTGGAGTGGTTGTACATCCGTTCATATAAGCAAAGGCATAAATATATATTATAAAACGCCTCCTGAAGGCAACTTCATCTTCAACCTTGAGCCATGGCTGGACCACCTGTAACTCTTTCATTTCTCCATGAAAATGGAAAGTACCAACATGAAAATTACAGTGTTTCTTCTCACGAGTTCAACCATATATCTTATGTAAACTAAAAGTCAAAGATCAAAGTTAATTTTGTTTGCCCTAATTTAAAATCTAATTTTTACAGAAAATTCAAATCCAAAATTCTCTATACACAATGAATATAAATGAAAACTATGAACATCGTTAGCTTTAATGCAAGGATATCTACATTTTTATTTCACAAATCAGGACCAAAGGATGCTTGTATGAAGAGATAGAATTTTGAGTTTTTACCTCTTTCAGTTGAGATCGTGAATGGAGTTTGGGTAAGTTTTGAGAAGGCCTGAGGATCAGTTTAGCTTGCCTGGACCTCCCTGAGTGTGCTTTAATCCTTACCCTGCCTTGAAAGTTCCTGAATCTCCCTACTCAAGTCAACCTACAAGCTTGAAATGTAAAAATGGCAGATGGAGAAGGAAGAGTTAGAGTGAGGGAACATGGGTCAGGAACACTTAGATATGATGTATATTGAGTGTTTAAGTGGTTAAAACTTAAAACGCACGAGTGGTTTTTGAGATTGCTATGGAAGGTGCAAAACTGTAAGTTATGGCAGATTTTCAGTGATAGAGTGTTTGGGAGAGTTTCTGAGCTTTTGCCATCGTGTCTTAGGTTGCAATACATTTGTGTATTAGTATAGAAAAGGTTTTTTGATCAATTCCACACCAGGCTTTTGAGTTATAGCCTTTTGGCTCTATAACTTGCTTTTGAAGCAAAGTGAGGAGACAAGTCCCTAAGTATTGTACAAGCATGGTCTGGTTTGGTAGAGGCTTCAGGCAAGTTGCTTTTTGTTTTGGCCTTGCTTGTGTGCATATAAAACAAGTGCAAGGCTCAAGGAGTGGAAAATTGCAAAAATTGTGCTTTATCAAAATGGAAGTGGCACCTTTGTGCCAAAAATGGAATTGTTCTTGTATAATGCATTTAATGTTTGGCTAAAAGCTTCCAACATCTGTGAAAACATTTAATTAAGGAGTGAAAGTCAAGTTAGGAGCCTGGAAAGTAAGATTTGTTCAGGATGCTTGAGGATTTGAATTTTTGTTCTTCATGAAGTGGCTTGAAATCAAAGTGAGAAATTTCCAACTTCATCTCTTCGATTCTCCATACTCAAGAATGATCTCAAGGAGTTCTTGGATATTTTGGAAAACTTGAAATGTGCTCTACAACTCATCTTTGAAATGCTTTCAAATATTCCTCTTGGAACTATGTGAAAAATTGACATGAAGTTAGGTCAAAAACCTGCCTAACTAGGGCAAAATTTCACTAAGTTATTTTAGTTCATGAGCATGTATTCACAAAATTATATCTTGAAATACAAGCATCTTTAGGAGAAATTGTGTGAAGCAAAGTTGTAGATTTTGTGGAGATATACAACTTTCATGTTGGGAACTTTCTTTGAATCATCTTGTATCATGGTGATAATTTGGCTTAAAATTGAGAAAAAATAAGAAATTTTATATACTTAGAAAATTTTCTAAGTTAGAATTTTTCAACTTTTCAAATCCAAATCTTAAATCTTTGGTTTCTTGATGAAAAATTTTCACATTTTGATATGTTTTGATGAATTGTGATCTTTGGCACTTGATTTTGACTAAAAAGTCAAAGTTTGACTTTTCAGTATACAATTGACTTTTGATCAGTTGACTGAAAAATTCATCTGTCAATCCAATGGATTTGCAATGTTTTGAACCATGTAATTAGGTCAAGATTATGCAATTTAACTCTTGAGATCATGATTTAAACCAATTGACCCTTTTCTAGGTCAAAAATCAGAAATTGCCCTTTCTCAGTCAAAACCCTAATTTTGACCATTTAACCCTTTTGATGATTTGATCAAATTTCTTGAGGAATTATGGTCAAAACTTAATCAAATGATACATATGAGTCTAAGATGTTGATGTGGATAAAAAATTATGAAGTTTGACTGTAAATTAGCCATGGTTGACTTTTTCCCCAATACAACTGATTTTTAGGTCAACTGTCCAATTGACTGATCAAAAATGTGATTCAAGGCTTGAAACTTGGCATGAGTAATATTGGGGGTCCATAATGATCCTTGAAAGTCATATGAAGCATTTATAGTCCAAAAATCCTTGTGCAAACTCAAACCTTAATTTTGGTCATCAGTGCATGAGGAGGTGTCCTGAGCTGGTCAAACCCTAATCCACTCTTGAGTCAAAGAGATCTTGTGAGGAAATTCTTGATAAGTGAGAGGGCACATTTTGGGGTACAACAAACACCAACACATATAAGATGATAAAACGTCAGCATGATAACAAAATATAAGACAAGATGATAAAACATTACACCTAACAATGATATTGAAAATCAAAGTAGGATAACAAACATATACGATGGTGAAACATCGGCAACAAACATATACGATGGCAAAACATCAACAAAAAGATAGAAAGATAACATGGAAAAGATGGCGAGACATCAACAATTCAGATGATAAAACATCTCACCTAACAATGATATTGAGAATCAAAGTAGGATAACAAACATATACGATGATGAAACATCGGCAAAAACATATACGATGGCGAAACATCGGCAAAAAGATTGCAAAAATATCATGGCAAAGATGGCGAAACATAAATAATTCAGATGATAAAACATCACACATAACAATGATATTGAGAATCAAAGTAGGATAACAAACATGCGCGATGGCGAAACATCAGCAATAAACATATGCGATGGCGAAACATCAGCTAAAAGATAATAAAATAACATGGTAAATATGGCGAAACATCAACAATTCAGATGATAAAACATCACACCTAACAATGATATTGAGAGTCAAAGTAGGATAACAAACATGCGCGATGGAGAAACTTCAGCGAAAAGATAACAATATATCATAGCAAGAATGGTGAGACATCAATTTGACAAGGTTTTAAAACAAAGATGAAAGGTGTACAAACAAATAAGATTGGTTTGTATTTTTTTTACCTTGAAGAAGAATTTAAGTTCATTAGAGACGTTTTATGATTTGCCAAGAATAAATTTTAGTTTTGAGATGCAATATGCAAAGAAAGGAAAAATAACTAAGGGAGACTAGCCTAGCACTACCCCTAATGTTATCATACAATGATTGGCCCTAAAGTTGAGGATGAAAAGGGAAATTTCTATCCTAGTGAGCATACATGGATTCCTATCCTAAGGTCTATCTCGAGGACTAACCCTACACAAGCGATCCTAAAGGAGCATGGTAAATACCAAACAAGTGAGCAAACAAGTGCTTTGGAAAAAGCACACAATCGGGGTATACTGACTTAGAGGATGAGGGTATAAAGAGAAAATGTTTTAGCTAAGGGGAGCAGATCACCTAAAGCAAATAAGTGGGAGATAGATGAAATAATAAAAATGTGACACCCAAAGCAACTGAGCAACTAACCAAGATATAGAAGATCGAGGTAGGAGACAGAAGACAATATGAACGATCACGAAGTGTCAACATCGGCCAATGTGAACTCCTAACAAAGCGTGGGGGTTTGATTGCAAAAACCCTTCACCACTTGACGGACTCGATACATATGATTTGTATGACTCTGAAGCATCGACATACCATGTGAGTTAAGGATGACACAGACTAGAATATGCGGGGGTCGATTACGAACCCTCCCCACTTGCCTCCTTTTGAGGACTTATTATCTGTAATATAATGCGGGCACAAATATAAACACACGTGCATAATACCTACTTCCAAGGTAGGATTTTAAACAATCACAATTAGCACACTGACTAATTGCCTTAAATAGGTCTTTAAATAAACCATATGGACTCCTGACATATATCTGCAACCAAAGGGATTTTAAACATCAAGGAAATAGATGTAAGAAACCTCGAGCAATCACATACAACAACTAGGTCAAAGCTAGTGAACTATTGTTCCGTTCTTATCACCATGTTGAATTAACAATGAAATATTAACCAAGGATCAAAGGAGCTTTGCATGATATCAAGAAATATTTAACAAGTCAGAATCACAATCAATTCAATCTAAAATGAACTCCAATTGTATTCAAAAGGAAATGCACAAAAGTTGTCTTCCTAACCATATTCGCAAATAATTATCAAACAAAAATGTTAAAAATAAACATGTGATGAGAACTTGAATGGTTCAATGATGAACTCAAGTCTCCAAAACAGGGGAAGGGATGATAAAAATAAAAGGGATTGATCCCTCATGGGTTGCACAAGTGCATTCCCTTTACCTCTAATTCAAAAGAGCAATACAAGCATAAATGAGAAAGATGATTGAGTCAAAAAATAGAAATAAGATTTGTAAAAATAAGACAAAAATATTTCAAGGTTCACAAGACATCAATAGGTCAGGAAAATCAAGCTCAATACAAAATTAGCAAGGTTTAAGTTGAAAACTTAATCAAACAAGTTAGTCTAGCTTAGATAAGCCTCTAATTTGGAAACCCTAGCTTGATAAATTGGGGGAAAATATCAAATCAACTCCTAAAATTAAGAAAAATTAAGTATAAGGCCCTAAGGTATCATACTATCCTAACCTGAATAGAAATTGACTTATAAGTCAAGGGAGATTGATCAAAGAACCCTAACTTGTGACCTAAGCAAGCAAAAGTTAATCAAACCAACAATTAAGTCCAATTTTCAAAAGAGGTCAAGAACACAAGATAAAATTCACAAGACTAGAAAATGGCCTAAAGAAGTCAGAGAATATTTTTCTTGATTTTTAGAATTGAAAGAAAAAGGAAATTAAATCAAAACATGACAATCTCTAATTAAAAACCCTAGTTAATTTCTATATTTTCCCTAATCAACCAAAAAAAAATGTGAAATAAAAATCAGGAATCACTTATATGTCAATAAAATGAATCAAATATTTTTTTTATGAATTTTGTACTAAGGCAAATGATTAAATTAATTGTGAAAATATTTAAAAAGTAATTAAATTTCACAGATTATTTGATTAATTAAAAAAGGTGAAATTCTTGAATAAAATTTAGAAACTCAAAATAGACTAATTAAAGTGCCTAAAGTATTTTTGGTATAATTTTTGTTCAAAGAAAAAGTCAGAAACAAAAATTAATAAAGAAAATTATGCAAAAAATAAATTAAACAAAATTAATTAATCTATGAATTTTATCCACCAATCAAACAATTTTTAAAAAATTCCTAAAAATCATGACAAATACTAGAAATTAAAATCAGCCTGTGGTAATTTTTTTAGAATTTTTGAAGATGTTTTGATCATGCAATAAAATAAGAGAAAACAAATCAAATCAAATAATATAAAATGCATTAAGAATTCAAATGATCCAATCAGGGCGTGCCACCTCACTTCGTCTCATACTTCCAGCATACCAAAACATGCTTCACAAAAAGGTCTCGAGCCTACGTTCAGATCAATCATACACGCTCATTTCTCAACTAAAATCCATGAATCAAATCACAAATTAAAGTTGAAATGATCATCTATCTCATGATGCTACTAGAATTCACAATGGATCAGAGATCTAAAAGAAATACGCACGCAAAGTTGCTGAAAACATGGAATATACAAGTTGTAGAAAAATCTCATAACATGATTTGAGCTTCAATCGAGCAAACCAAATACATCAGACCTTTAGTCTGGCCAGCTAATACATCATGGACATGAAATGATTCATCAAATCAAGCTGAAGAGGGCAAATCGAAGTTCAAAAATCTCACCTCAATGTGAAACTGGAAACCTTGATTCCTTAGTTACAGAAGAAAACTAACTCCTCAGTCTCGATCTACACACTTAAAGGAAGATGAATCCGTAGGAAATATGATGAATGCGCCAAAGAGATGAGAGAATCGAAGAAAACTTCAGCAAGAAGAAGAAAAGTTCATATACGGATTTGTGATGAATGGAGTGTGTCGAGCCTGAAATGAGGCTTGAAGAACATTATATAGAATGAGTAGAGAAGGTTAGAAGAGGAAATGGGTCCTCAAAACTGTTAGAGGCCTGATTGGAAGATTTGACCAAAAATTGAGTGCATATGGGCTTCTGCGTTTTACTCGTGCATTGCTCCATCTCTCTTGCGTTTTGTGTGCCTAATATAATCAGAAAAATACCCCAAAATCTACAGGTCATGACTTGTTGAGGAGAGTGAAATTTGATCAATTGGCTTCTCTTGGCAAGTTTGTGAACTTTGAATGCAAGCAAGTACCATGGCCCATGGGGCATGAAATTGCTGGCATTATGGGCCTAATCAAGTCACAAATAAGTCATGGGCTTGATTAAAAGCAAAGAGGGTGGCTGGAAATGAAGTTTGCAAGAAATTGCATTTTGCTTGCTTGGCCAAAATTCAATAAAATGACATGAAATTCAAAATACCATAACTTGCTCATCCTTTGGAGTTTGGACACAAATGAATACAATTTGGGAAGGTATTAAGGAGCTCTACAACTTTGTAGTTTTCAGTTTTCTCAATTGGATCCATTAAAGTCTTCAAACATTGGCATGAAATTCACTAAATTTTGAAAAGGACCTATAATTTTCACATGTGACCATTAGTCCTAAACTCCATAACTCTTCACTCTTACATGTTTTGCTTTTGGTGAAAGAAGAAAAGTTGTAGAGATATCTCTTATCTTTCTAAGCATATAAGATTTGCAATTTTTGGATCAAACACGAATTAATTATAAATTTTTGAGGTTTGGTGCAAAATTTCCATTTTTAGCAACTTTCCAAGTTTCTTCATGGACAAGTTACATTCCAATTTTCCATTTCTTTTGACCTTGTGATGAAATTGACTTTTAAAAGGAGGATGTTTAAATTGAAAGTTGACCAAAAGTCCACTTGGTCAACTCCTGATTTTGTTGACTTTTGGTCAAAATGACCATTTTGCCCCTTTTTGATCAATTGAGCCATTTCCAATCCAAATTGAACCTCAATCTTTCAATAATAGATGCTTAATAACATATAGAGAAGCATGGGAACCAAATTGGATAAAAAATGATGAACTCCTAATTAAATCCAAAACCCTAGTGTTGCACCCTGTACTAGGAGATAGTTGATCAAGCTTCAAAACCCTAATTTCACTGGGCATCTTGAGGGATTTCTTGGACAAAGTTTATTCAAAATGATGATGGGAAGATGATGCTTCCAAAATTGGCTCATTCAGACCCCAATTACTTCAATTTGGACAAAACCCTAATCTTGTCTGATGACTTAAGAGAATGTGTTCCAACAAAATCTTCAGCCTCCCAATGATCCAAGGAGATGTATGAGATGTCTTAAACATGATAAATCCTCGTGGTTTGAGAAACCCAATAGTTTGAGATAATATGGTCCCCTCTTATGCCAATTGTCAACACTATCAACCAACACCACTTGTAGACAACTTGAGAACCAAAGTACCTTGACCCCATCACAAGAGAATGAATGCAATGCAATATGATGTTTATGATGAAACATAAGCCCAAATCAAGAGGGTGAATTTTAGGGTGTAACACTTTACCCTCCTACACGACGAGTAGTGTCAAATATACTCTTCTAAATCAAAAGACAGTGATGGTTCCCTATAATCACTAAAATAGACCGTCATTATCTCTCAAAAGAAAAGCCCGCTAAGTCAAAATCTATGAAGGAGACTTAAGAAAAAAAACGGGGGCATCCCGCTGACTGTAATCACAAAAGAAACAGTTCCGGCAAAAGGTAGGGATAATAAAATATAAAAAATAGGTTGCTACAAATTCTCAACAAAAAGAAAATATTACAAAAAATAACTGCCTCCTCAAAATAAACTTTCAGTATCTGAACCATCACTGAAATATCAGGGCAAAGATTCGAGACTCAATTGGGATTTAAATGCATAATTAACTGAGTATAAGACTGAAGAACATCACGAAGAACGGGTTGGGTACAAATAAATTTTGAGCCTTTATCCTTTGTTTCTTAAACCGTGAACCATGCCACGCTATAACCCTTAAAAGTCCTAGCTGAAGCATGGGTTAGTTTGAAAGCATACTGTTACAAAAGGTATCCTGACTTCTGTAAGGTTTACTATAAATCCTGAGTTGAATTCATATTCTTACAAAATTTTGTTTGTTTACTAAAAATGAATTTTTAAAACTTCAAGATAGACATATGCTTTGTATTCTTTAAATGCCATTGTTTACATATGACTAATCGTTTGACAGCAGGGAAATTCACACGATGGAAATTCAATGAACGAAAATCCTCTCAATGGACAAAATCACCTCAGATGGAAAGACATTTCCAGTAACAAGCCTTTCATAATCAAGGGGCATGACATGGTGTCTAACTGATCTGGGGGTAGTCGAGTCAAGATTCGAGGAATCTCTCAAAGTGCCAGATAGCCAGGGGCAGACCTCCGTCTGAATCACTTGGGGGCATTGAACATGAGTTCTAGCAAAGGGCCATGTGCGATCAAGCAAACATCTTTCTGACAGTTCTACAACACTTACTACTATGGACAATTACAATTCTCCACACCCTGTGAACGCAGACATAGTCATAAAATATTACGCACGAAAAAAAAGACCCGCTAGGTTGACTGACCTAGGCAAAAATAAGGGCATCCCGGTGAACTAAAAAAGTTCGGGCAAAAATTAAGGATATATAAATAAAAATGTACACCCGGCAAGTCAAAAACCTGAAAAGGCGGCTTGGGAAAAAAAGGGTATCCCGGTGGACTGAAAATCTGAAAGGACAGTCCAGGAAAAAGTTAGGGATTAAAGCTACGATTATGTCCCGTCATCTTGTCACTTATCTATTAGTAGAAGACTTATCGCCCTGATCAACATTCACCAAAGGCTTTAGAAGTTGAGATATGTCAAATCCACCCGTGGATCCCCACAGAGCCACTTTAGGAGGTTTTTACCTACATGGTAATCTTCGCAAAGTTCATACATTCCCCACAATTTTCCCAGTAGATTACTATGGCAGATACATGAGTGCAGACTTTCTCCCATTAATATTTCTTATCTACAGGATCCCAATTATTACAGTTTATTGGGATTCTTCTCCCCAACCTAGTTTTCAAAACTGTAAAAGCCCCTGCAGATTACTTCTCTCCAGCAGATCTCATTCCCATCAACAAGTTTACTTCCCAGCAGAGTCTAGATTTCCGTTGATAGGGTTTATTTCCCCAATGATTTCCAATCTCCCTAGCTTGAGTCTTTTCCTCAGATGGCCATGAGTCACTAGTAAAACTCCCTTCCCTAGTGAAGTCGTCACCATCCTCAGAGATTCACTATTGAATCTAAAATTAGATCAAATGACAGTCAACTTTGTCTTTCTCAGACGAGCCAGAAAGTTATCCATCACTATTATCCCCAATCAGGGTATACAAGGAATTATAACTCCCCAGTAGAGCAAAAACAACCAAAGTTTGGACCTCTTTTTCCTTAAGCAGGAGTAAAAACTCTCTAGAAAAGTTCCCTCAGAGAACAAAAATCAATGTTCCCAATGGACTTTCCTCAAATAGCAAATTGGAATCCCCAGCAGAAACAATTCCCAGAAGATTACGCATACTCTTCATCCCTAGCGACATTCAGGGATTTATTTTCCCCAGGCGAAGATGTCGCTCAAGTTGACAAATGCATTTCATTAACATTACACATTCATACATTATTTACCAAATGTCATAGGATATGCATACAAAACGCATATAGCACAATCTCATTTATTTTGAGAACATCATTACACAATGTATTTGTTGTACCCCAAAATTTGCCCTCCCATATTCTTCAAGAAATTGCCAAGTCAAGCTTCAAAATTCCCCAAGGTTTGCACAGTGTAAAAGCCTCCTAAGCAGTCAAAATTAGGGTTTTGATTCTGATCAAGAAAATGAAGTTTCCAAAGGTCCAATAAAGTCCCACATGCCTACAAATATGGTCAAGCATCCTCATATCAAGTTTCAAGGCTTTCAGCACAAAATTGCACAATCAAAAACCCTAATTGCACTATAGTCAACTGTAGGGGCAAAATGGTCATTTGACAGTCAAAAGTTCAAATTTTTGGTCAACATCTCATTTTGAAGTCACAAACATCATTTGATCAATGCTTGATCATGATTCTCAAAGCTTGGCTCAAAAATCATCAAAATACAAAAGTTTCCTTATTTGGACAGCTGAAAAAGTCAACTGTAAATTGACCAGGGCATAACTTTCACATGGATTATCAGAAAAATTCCATCCAAAGCTCATTTTGAAGAGAAAGACATTTCCTACAACTCATCTTCATACTTCAAGTCCAAGAAATGCTCTCACAAAAAGTTATCAATTTCAACATTATAGGTCATTTTCAAAAGTCAACAAAAAAGGACTTTAAGTCAAAGGCCATAACTTGATATTGGTGAATCAAAAAGACATGGGACCAAAGACATTGGTTAGAGGACTCAAAGACCTTTCCAAAATGTCCAAGAACATGAGCAAAGCTTAAAAATTGAGCAAGTTATGCCTTGTGGAAGTTGGGAAATTTTTGGATATTTTGAAAAGTCAACATTGGTTCAAATGACCTAAAATTGCTAATGGGCCTATCTTTCTTCCACAATTCATCATCCAAAGCATGCACACGACCATTTGTCCCAAAGGGAAGTTTTTCTCCATTTTTATTTATTTATTTGAATTTTTTATTATTAATAAATCATTTAATCAAATAAAATACATGAAAAATATAAAACCAATGAAATAAAATCTTTTTGTGCATATAATATCTTCAAAAAAACGTGCATGATCAGATATGGAAAGGACCAATACAATTGGATGTGATTTGGTATCAATTTGCATGGAAAAGATTTGAAAGTTATGGCATAAAAAATCAAATATTCCTTCATCAATTCATGGATCTTTTGGATCAAATTCCTTGACCTAATTGTTCCACACATATATACAAAGCAAACCCTCATGCTTATGACCACGCAGCTGCTCAGAAAACCCTTGCACAAACTCACACTTTTTCTCAAAAAATCTCAATTCTGAAAACTCACTTGCAGGCTGATTCAAGCCTCCAAACTTATTCCATTAGCTTGCCAGGGTTGTTAGAAAGCGATTCCAATCAAAAACTCATTCCCATACTCAAAGAATTGGTAATTCGAGGGTGAACTGTATCATTTTTCTTACATAATCGTATTCTATTATTGAGACCATATCATTGCATTTTATTCATGGATTTGCACTAATTACTTTGTTCTGAAGCTAACTGCACAGTTTGATTGAAGTTTCATGCCCTATACGAGGAATCGCCATTAGAGATATCTAGGGTTCCAAGGTTTTTAATTTAGGCATTTTCTATTCCTGTAAAATTGAGACATAATAATGCCATGAACGAAGTCAGCAGGTTGGGACGAAGAGATCGAGACTATCGCGCCAAATTTCTGAGGCCACATGGCCTAATCGCTATTATTAAAATCAGCATATTTTGAGGGGGTTTAAAACCCCCGTTAAATGTTTGTTAATTTGTTTCAGGAAATCCCCAACGAAGAAGACGATGCAGTGGCAGCCAACGATTGGTCAATTTGAATTTTCGCGCTGGAAATCCACTAACCCATATTCTTGCTTTATGTTATTTGTGTGTTATTTAATAAACAAAACGCATTGAGTGCTTCAGTGGTAAAGTTGGTGAGTATTAATCTTCATGACCTGGGTTCGAGCCCCAGGTCTTCACTATCTCAATATTATTTTCCAATTAATCTTCACATGCAGCTTCAGTATAAAGGCACACCATACACCTCCAAATCAAGCTTGCCACGTCCATCTCAAGATCAATCACAAGGCTGAGAGTTAGAGAACATCATGGATCCAGGTCAACGCGTGTGTATGCTCCCAGAAAAAATCAACAAGGCCATGCTAAATGGGCCAGAATTATTGGACTTAACCTCCATATTGGGGACTGATACCCCCCTAGGTTTGCCATTTTAAATATTTTCTTTTGCATTATTTCTATTCTTATTTTAATTATTGAGTTTAATTAATTTATTATTTTCACAAAATATAAAAAACCCATAAAAATCAGAAAAGAGAAATAATAATAATTTTTATTTTTAGTGTTTTCCTAAATAAATTATATTAATTCATAAATTGATTAGTTTTAAATTAGGTTTTCAATTTTAATTCTTTTAATAAAAAAAAACCTAAAAAACATAGAATTAGGGTTAATTAATTTTTCATCCTTTTTATTTTTCTTTTATCCCATAATAATTAAATAATTAAATGTTTATTTTCATAATTAAATTTGCATATAAATTAATTAGGGTTAATTTAGGTTAAAATTCAATGTTTTCTTAATAAATTAAAGAACAATAGAATTAGGGTTAGCATTTAATTTCAATTAATTCTTTTTTTTCTCATTTAAATCATAAATACTAAAAAATACCAAAAACGTCTCCTTTTCTTTTTAATTAATTAATTCCATGTAATTTTAATTTTGCAAAAAGGGTCCAACGCCCTCGTTTCGATTTAATTCTTATTCGCATATTTATTTTATGTATCTCTCCCAAGGCCATGTAACCTTTTAATTTTCTCGCACTTTTTTTTACTTTCTTTATTTTTCTGTCAAATCGGGTCCTGGTTTAATTTTGGCGATGTGGACCCGCGCCTTTTGTAATAACTTAGAATTTTACTTTTCTCGCAATTTTTAACTGTTAACAAATAGCATGAAAGAATGAATGGACAAAAATAAAAACAAGCGTAGAACGCCAATAACATGACAAGATAAATGCAAATGAATCTGACACACAAATCACACACCACCCCTAGGGTACGCCTCACTGTTGCCTTGCCTCGAAAGGTGATCGTCGAGTAGAGGATGTCTTAGTAAGTCCTCATGATCCGGGAACCTGGCATGAGGGTAGCTTCTAAGGTGTCTTCCCATTGCTCTGGTGATCACCATGTCCCGAACCTCGAATTGACCCGAACACCTCCAACGGTGGTGCTACCTACCTCTCAATGGTGGGATGACACTACTTTAAAGGACATCTACACAGACGAATTCCTTAGGGTAGGTAGACACTATACCAAATTTGGCTTTTAGCAGCACCCCTACGAAAGCGCTTTTAGGAAAAGCGCTGGCATAGGCTTCGCTAAAGACAAAATTAAAAAACACGCTAAAAAAGCGCTCTTATAGTGGGGGGGGTATGAAAGCGCTTTTAAAAAGCGCTCTGGTAAGGGGGGGTATGAGAGCGCTTTTGAAAAGCGCTTTGGTAAGGGGGGGTATGAGAGCGCTTTTGAAAAGCGCTTTGGTAAGGGGGTATGAGAGCGCTTTGGTAAGGGGGTATGAGAGCGCTTTTCAAAAGCGCTCTGGTAGGGGGTGGGGTACAAGAGCGCTTTACCCTTAAAAGCGCTGGTATAGCTACATCTACTAAGGCGCTTTTCAAAAGCGCTTTCATAGCCTTTTTAAAATTAAAATTTTTAAAAACAAAATTATACAAACCCCATCCGTCTTCTCACATCAACCTTCATTCCAAAGTCCAGACCTTCCATAACCTACATCTACTGTTACGAACTTCCATAACCTTCACTCCTGCCTCATCTCCGCGACCGTTACTTCACTGCTGCCGCCATTCTTCTTCTATTTCCATTTGTTCAAAGCTCCGTCACTTGCCGTCACCGTCACTTGCCGTCACTTCCTCAGCCATCTCCGTCGCTCCTACTTCAAAGCTCTTTGTCAAGTCCAAACGTGGTTCCCTGTTATCATCATCAACAACATCCAACTTCCAATTTTCTACAAATTATCTTAGGTAACATTACTTGATTTTCATAGTTTTGTTGAATACTTGAGTAATTTCTGCATGCATATTATGTGTTTGTGATAATGTTTATGTGAATTTGTGATGTAGATTTTAACATAGATTTGTAGACATAACATTTGCACATTAGGTGTACGTAGAAATTCCTCATAGAATTGAATTGCTAATTCTTGACATAAGAACTAATTCTTGATATTGTGCTAATCTATTGACATAGAATCGTGATTACTAACTACTGTTGTGTTTGTTCTATGCTATTCACCTCAATGTGCACAATCATGTTTACTAATTTCTAGTAATGAAAATGATCTTTACAGTGTTCTTCACTATCCATTTCAATTGTTTTCAACAACAAACAAGCTAAAGCGCTCAAGATTTAAGGTATCACTATCTTTTGATGCTTCACTAAGTAAGTCATTTGTGATGGATGTCAAGGAAACTTGTGTATTTTTATACTCTTCATTCAACAGTTTCTTCAAACTAATGTCAAAGAAACTAATGTCATTGTTCTTGTTTACCCTAACCAATTGATATTTTCGCATTCCAGGAGAACAATTTCTTTCTCTCGTTCAATTGCTTAAGTAATCTCTCTCATTCAAGTAATCTCAATCCTCCAGAGGCCTTCACGAACTGGTTTTTAGAAGTCCATCTTCTTCATCTAACTTGCTTCCTTCCTCTTAAATCTTAAGTAAGATTTAACATTGTTTTTAAAAATTAATCTTGAAGTAATCTTGTGTTGTTGTAGGTTGGTGTTTTAGTTTGAAGTATAATATTGTGATAATGTGATAATGTGTTTTTGGTTTGTTTTATTAAGTTGATGTTCTGGTTTGAAGTATTGTGTTTGTATTGTGATAATGTGATAATTTTTTTTAGTTTGGTGCCTTAGAAGTTGAAATTTTGTAAACTTTAATTATTAGTTACATAAGACATTAATAGAAAAATGGTAGTGTTTATTTTTTAATTTGTTAGGAGTAGAAGGAATTTGTTTATATTAGAGGTGGTTATATTTTTAATGCGCTATAATGTAGTGGAATTGGAATTTAGAGAATTGGTACTTACTAATATGTGTAAGATTGGAACTTAGATAATTTTGAGATTTTGTTGTGTTGTGTTAATTTATTTAATTGATTATGCATCACAAAAGTGATAATGAAGAGTAGAAAAAATGATTCTTTTTTCAATAGGAAAGAAATAGATGAAGAGAACTTAACCCCTATTAGTAGTGGAAGTAATAGGATGGCCTTGAATCTGTGCAATTTAGGAATTCCAGTTATGAAAGTCATGGACATGCCTTCCAAAACAACATCAAGAATGGGGAGGGAATGTATTTGCTGTAGTAATGAAACTGTTATTTCCCACCCATAACAAACAATGTAGACTAAGGTTTATATATTTAAAGTTCCTTAAATAAGCTTATTGTTCTAATCTAAGGTTTATATTATTGTGTTTATGAAGTCTGTTTTGAACTTTGTGTGAGTTTTAATAGTTTTGTTCTTTGTGTGAAACTCGTCTCATTGGTTGAAGAATGTCGATGTTTATAAATTATCTTTAGTCCTGATTCTTAAGCAACATAATTTTTTGATTCAAGTGTTAGCATATGTTCGGCCTTTATGTATCATGTTCTTAATAGAATTTAAATAATTAAGATGATGACAAATAGGTGAAAGAAATACTCTATAAATTTGAAGTGAAAGTTAGGTTAGTGTGAAACATGTTGTTAGATTATGATGACAAATAGGTGAAATAAATACTAAATTTGAAGTGAAAGTTAGGTTAGAGTGAATCATATATATCTTATATATTAAAGTTGTGAAGTCTATTAAATTATTTTGGAGTTAAAATTAAGGTTTTTTTTTAGTAATTTTATATATTTATTTTATTTTATTTTATTAGTTATTTATTAAAATTAATTTCCTCTCAGTAACTCTTTAATTTCGTTTATCGTTAAGTGAGGTACTTACTAACTTTGTGAATTGAATTCGCCATAGGGGTTACTTGTGAAGAGTGAAAGTTTGACCGTTTTTGTTTAGCTTAATTAAGACATGGATAAGACATGGATGAATTCAAACCGATTGTCGAAAGAGTACGAGAAAGGGGTATGGGAATTTGTTGAGTTTGCGGTTGCGCACTCCAAAGACCCGCTTCGAATGCCGTGTCCTTGCTTGGGTTGCTGTTATGCCGGGGGTAAGGTTGACGGGAATCAGTTGGGATCTCATTTACTACGGTTTGGAATTGATAGAAGTTATACATGTTGGACAATGCATGGTGAGAAAAGTACCGGGAATGCTGAGTCGAGTTGTAATAGGAAGTATGCTTCAAACGACGATTGCACAGACACATACGATTGTGATCGAGTCGAAGAGATTGCAGAAGCGCTTGAAGAAGATCTTGCGGATTGTCCCAAAATGTTTGAGAGGTTGGTAAGCGATGCAGAGAAACCGTTGTATGTTGGTTGTTCAAAATTCACAAGATTGTCTGCGGTGTTAAAGTTGTACAACTTAAAGGCGGACAATGGATGGTCGGATAAAAGTTTCACAGAGTTATTAGCCCTTATGAAAGATATGCTACCAGAGGATAATGTTCTTCCCAATCGAACGTATGAAGCCAAAAAGATGTTGTCTTCTATTGGAATGAGCTATGATAAGATACATGCATGTCCAAACGATTGCGTTTTGTTTCGAAACGAGTATGCAGCGTTGAATGAGTGTCCTAAATGTGGCGCCCCTCGATATAAGAAAAAGTTGTCTCCTGCTAAAGTCTTATGGTATTTTCCTATAATTCCGAGATTTAGACGCATGTATCGTAGTGAGACCGATTCAAGACACTTGACTTGGCATGCAGATGAAAGAATTATTGATGGAAAGTTGCGACATCCGGCAGACTCACCACAATGGAGTAAAGTTGATACTGAATATCCTGAATTTGGAAAAGAAGCAAGAAACCTTCGGTTGTCATTGTCTACTGATGGAATGAACCCGCATGGTATTCAAAGTATCTCGCATAGCACATGGCCTGTGATTCTTATGATTTATAACTTACCTCCGTGGCTATGTATGAAGCGTAAGTACATGATGTTATCTATGCTAATTTCTGGGCCTAAACAACCAGGGAATGACATAGACGTATACTTGGCACCCTTAATCGAAGATTTAAAGTTTTTGTGGGAGAGAGGTGTGGAGGTTTACGATGGGTATAGGAAAGAAAGTTTCAACTTGAGGGCGATGTTGTTTGGAACAATTAATGATTTTCCAGCATACGGAAATCTATCCGGGTACAGCAACAAGGGTCAAAAGGCGTGTCCTGTTTGTGAAGATGAAACCGATACGACACGATTGGCGCTTTGTCAGAAGAATGTCTTTCTCGGCCATCGTAGATTCTTAAATTCTAATCATCACTACCGTGGGTGGAGAAAAGCATTCAATGGAGAGGCCGAACATCGTACAGCCCCGCCTTTTTTGTCAGGTGATCAAATTTTTGAAAAGGTGAAAGATGTGAGCACTCAGTTTGGCAAGCCTTTTGCACATTCAATTGTCAAGGGTGGGTGGAAGAAGAAGTCAATTTTCTTTGAACTTCCATATTGGAAGTCGTTGTACGTAAGACATTTCCTGGATGTTATGCATATTGAAAAAAATGTATTTGACAGCGTTATAGGTACGCTACTCAATATACAAGGAAAGTCTAAGGATGGCGTTAACATAAGGAATGACATGGTAAACATGGGGATGAGAACTGAATTGGGGCCCGTGACGAAAGGAAGACGAACATATCTGCCACCTGCTGTTTACACTCTATCTAGAAAGGAGAAGAAAACATTGTGTAAGTTCCTCAGTGAAGTAAAAGTTCCAGAAGGCTACTCTTCAGATATTAGAAGACTTGTGTCCATGAAAGACCTCAAGTTAAAGAGTTTGAAGACGCATGATTGCCATGTTATAATGGAACATTTTTTACCAATAGGTATACGTTCTATTCTGCCAGAAAAAGTAAGAAGCGCAATAACTAAGCTGTGTTTCTTCTTCAGGTCTATTTGCAGTAAGGTGGTC
Source organism: Vicia faba (assembly GCA_948472305.1). NCBI lineage: Eukaryota > Viridiplantae > Streptophyta > Magnoliopsida > Fabales > Fabaceae > Vicia > Vicia faba. The sequence goes on along the minus strand of OX451737.1, from coordinate 1,566,452,480 downwards.
GATCCCGCGATCTTACCAACATTGCAAAATGAGATAGTTGTTACTTTATGTGATCTTGAAATGTATTTTCCTCCCTCGTTTTTTGACATAATGGTTCATCTAGTCGTTCATCTTGTGAAAGAGACACAACTGTGCGGACCAGCTTATATGAGATGGATGTACCCTGCTGAACGTTATATGAAAATATTAAAAGGGTACGTGAAAAACAGAAGTCGACCAGAGGGTTGTATTGCCGAGCGATACGTTGCTGAAGAAGCGGTTGAGTTTTGTACTGAATATCTGTCAAATGTTCAATCAATTGGACTCCCCAAATCTCATATTGTCGAAAAAAAAGAAGGAAAAAGGCTAATTGGAAATAAAGTTGTGACAGTATCAATGGTCGAACGGGATCAAGTGCACTTGTATGTTCTGCACAATGAGATTGAGGTTGAGCCGTTTGTTGAAATGCACAAAGTTGTTCTCCGAGATTTAAATCCAAATAGAAATGAGAACTGGATAGTACGAGAGCACAATCGAAGTTTCATACCGTGGTTTAGAGATCATATTTATTCAAAGTATCGTTCAGATCCTGCTTCAGTAACAGAAAGGTTGAGATGTTTAGCCTATGGTCCATCTGTAATTGTGCTTTCTTATAGCGCATACGCAATTAATGGATACACATTTTATACCAAAGAACAGGATGATAAAAGTACTATGCAAAATAGTGGTGTTACCTTGGTAGCTGAAGCTATGCACATATCAAGTGCGAATGACTTAAATCCGAAATTTGCAAATTTGTCATATTTTGGGGTTATCGAGCGCATTTTGGTGTTTGATTACGCGAAGTTTCAGATTCCTGTATTTGGTTGCAAGTGGGTTGAAAATAATAGTGGCGTACGAATGGATAAGTCAGGATTTTTGCAAGTGGATCTCAATAGGGTAGGGTACAAAGATGAGCCTTTCATTCTAGCCTCTCAAGCTAAACAAGTGTTCTATGTCAATGATCCGACAAGTACGAAATGGTCTATAGTGCTTTTATCTAACAAAATAGTTGATGAAAAAATTGAAGATCAAGGTGATATTGGTGTTGGCATTGAAACTTGTACAAGAAACGATCAAAATGAGAATGAATCTTGTATTAGAAATGATCATAATGAGGGTATTTGGATCAATCCAACCGTCCGCATTGTTAAGAGACGCGTAGTACACAATCCTACCAAGAAAAGAAAGAGACGTTAGTGATAAAGTTAGTGTTAATAGTGTCAATGTTTTAGTTTGTTTAATACAGGTTCAAAATTTGAAGCATTTTTGTATGCTATGATGACTTGTTGCAATGATGAAACTTGATTGTTGTACATGTTCAAATATATACATGTTCTCTCTATTTCAATCTTGATTGTTGGTACTGTAATGTTAGTTTAAAGGTGTACTTGTTCAAATATATACATGTTCTCTCTATTTCAATCTTAATATGAGTATCATCTAATATTATTTTTGTCATTTTTGTCTCCTTCATTTTCCTTCATTTTTGTCTTACTGGTTCATATACCATCTACATATTATCTAGTTGTTCAAGAGTTAAGGGGTAATTCGAATTAAAGGTATTATCTTTTTATTTTGTTTTAAAGTTTTCATTTTTGTTTTTAGTATATCCTCCAACAGTGTTTTGTTTTTATTTTAATATTAAGATGTTTTTTCTAACATTTTTTTTATGTTTTAGGTATCTCTTCAAAGCAAGAAAAATATTACTGGACTGCTTATTTATTATCTATGGGTTTAGTTTCTTTTGTTGTTAAATACTTTATTATTTTTAGTAAAAGGGGGTTGAGTTTTGAGGACATCTTTATTATTTTTATGTAATTTTTTGAAATGTTTCTCATATAAAGTTAGTGTTAATAGTGTACTAATGTGCTTTAGTTTGTTTGATACAGGTTCAATGGCTCCAGATAGAGATGCTCCACCTCAAAACCCACCTGAAAACGCACAAGAAAACTCACAAGAAAGAGTTGCTTCGGATACAAATGCTCCACCTGATACTGAAGCAAAAGAGGTGGCACGAGGCATCACTATTATGAAGGGAATCATTCGACATAGAGACCAAGGATTAGTATACCGATTGGAATGGAATTCTGATAAACAACCAATTGGTCCTAATTCTGCAAAGTTGACAAGTTATATTGGTACACTTGTCCGTATGCATATTCCGGTCTCCGTACCTACCTGGAAATCGAAAACGAAAAATTCAGAATTGGAGGAGAAAAAACAAGCGATTTGGGAAGAGCTTCAGGTATATATCATATATGGTTAATTGTTGTTATTATCTTGACGATAAATTGTTTAAATTACTTATACTAACACTTCAGGTATATATCATATATGGTTAATTGTTGTTATTTTTGCAGAGGACTTTTGAGATACCAGATGAACGTAAAAGCTACATACTTAGTTTGGCCGGCAAAAGATATAGAGGGTGGAAAAGTTTTTTGACAAACACCTATCTTAAGGATAAAGATGGAAAATTTCTTGAAGAGGCACCGGGACGGCCAACAAAGTATGCGACATTCATTGATGAAGCAGATTGGGCTGAGTTTTTAAAGCAAAGAGATGAAGCATTTCAGAAAAAGAGTGCCACGAATAGTAAGAGAGCATCCAAACCCGCGTATCCATACAAGAAAGGGCGTTTGGGATATGCACGCTTAGAGGATAAAATTGTAAGTAAATAGAAATGCGTTTTAATTAATTGTCTACATGTGCATGTTTTAATTGACGATTTTATCGTTTGTGTCAATGCATAGTTAGAGGAGACTAAAAGTGAGGAAGCTTCACTTCCTGTACATGTGTTGTGGAAGGAAGCTCGTGTGGGCAAAAATCAAGCTGTCGATCCCGATGTTCAGAGAGTTTATACTGAATGTGTAAGTATAATACTGTGTCTTTAATTAAATCAAATGTTTTTTAATATATAAATGATTTTTTATCTCCACTAATAATTATTTAAATGTAAATGAATTACAGGAGACCTTGTCGCAATCGGCATCCACCGGTGAGGAGAGCGTACTTAGTAGAGTACTAGATGCTCCCGAGTATCCCGGTCGGGTGAGGGGTAAGGGTCATGGTGTGACTCCAACCTCTTTTTATAAGAGTTCTAGGAGAAGATCAAATCTTACCAATGAAGAAGTGTTGCAAAAGTTGCAGGAATTGCAAGCACAGGTCTCTGAATTGCAAAGAGATAAAGATATGTATATGAGAGAAAAATGCAACACTTCATCGGTGAGAGATACTAGTGATAAGGCTAATATCAACTATCAAAAGAAATTTCCCGAGGTAATTATAAGTTTTTTTCCTTACAAACTGTTCTATTTTATTAATGATAATGACTTTATATTTTCTATTTGTTTAGGGCATTTCATCTTGCCAACTATACTTATCGTCACCGAATTATCGACTAGTTGGCAAGGGAAAAGTGCACAACACTTCGGGAGATTTACTTCACCACAGACCCCTCCCTGATGGACACCTGAAAGTATCGGTGGATGTTGTATTAGATCGTGATGCGATTCTACCGGTACCCGACATGGTCTCAGAGACGACATTGCTGCGAGATGCAATAGGATCATTTGTTGCATGGCCCTCGGAGCTCATTACCATTAGTGATGAGGTATACTGAAAACGATTATGAATCATTTAGTTTTCGAATGTCAATTCTAAACCGTTTATTAATTATTTTTTACATTTTAATTTTAGACTGCTCCTATAAAACCCGCAATTAAGGGTAAAGGGATTTTACAGGAGGAGGAGTCTGTTGCATCACTAAAAGAGGTACATTTAAAGTGTTAATATATAGTCTGAATCTAAATCTGCATGATTTTATATTTTACCTAACTTATATGATTTTTAGGCATCCGCTCGGGAGTCACAACAAGTGACGCAGCAGGTTCGTAGCTTACCACCCACTGGTCCTCCGAAGCAAGCGGCAAAAAAAGGCGGTGCTTTTGTGCCTCGATACCGTTCGACACTCGCAACAATGGTTGATATGTCCGATTTGAAGGATGGTGGTTTACGTGAAATCAACATGGATGAAAGTGTCTTCGGTATTGAATTCCAGTCACATATTACATTTGATGACTTGGAAGAGATTTTTACCCATGATCAACTAGGCGTCAGTAATATGCACTCATACATCCGGTAATATTCACTCATCCGATATATTATTTAATTAGTCCCACAATATAATTTATTTACATATTTCAATGAAAATAATCTAATGTTTATTATGTTTTTATTTAAGGTTGTTGTATGACAGAGTGTTGCGCGGGACTGCATTGTCTGACAGATTCCGTTTCGTGTCTTCCGCCCATTGCAGCGGAATGACAATTGCTTCGGAACCGGAATCAGTTAGACAGCGCTTAGTAGATAGATTCATGTCCACCGGCAATACAGAAAGTCTGCATCTTTGGGCGTATAATACCCGACCAGTAGGGTTAGTTTCTCATTCTTGGTTCATCTAATCTCTGTTTCTTTTGTGTATAGCAAAATTTTCATATAACCTATTGTTTTAATTTATAGAGCACACTGGTTGCTGCTTGCTATCAACCCGATAAGAGAAGTCGTGTATTATCTGAATTCGGTAAATGGTGAATGGACCAATTATCCGGCTATGAAGGAAATCGTTGATTTGTAAGTGGGATCGTTCTAAATATATATTCGTGTATATTTATATATTTTCTTATTTGTGGGATTGATTTAAACATATGCTTTTATATATTTAATAATTAGATCAATACAAGTGTTCCGTAGTCAACGGGACGCACAGGTATCCCGAACTAAATCGAACAACATCACTTGGATCCAAGTGCAGGTACATTACTTTTCACAATTTTGCTTATAATATTTATGCTACTTGGTAAAACAAGACAACTATAGAATCTTATTTGTTTTATTATGTAGTGTCCGCAACAGCGAAACAGTCATGATTGCGGATACTTTGTTTTGAGGTTCATGAAAGAAATCCTTCAGGCGAATCAATTAGAGATTCCGCTCACGGTATGAATTTATAACTTAAGATAATTTCATATAATTTATTACATTTAACTAAATATATCATTTATATTATGTTTTTGTTTTGTAGTACCTTGACGAATTCCGTGCTGCTGCGTACCCGAAGCTTAAGTTGGAAGAAATTAAAGAAGATTTGTGTCAATATTATATTAGGCAATTTTTCATGTAGGATTTGTGTCGATTTGAACTATAATATTATTGATGTAATGATGTATATATATAATTTTGGATATTATAATGGTATTATATTAGTACATATATTGTCTTACTGATGGCTGAAATAATAGCGTCGAAAATATATTACAGGTCAAAAATATATTACAGGTCGAAAATATTACAGGTCGAAAACATTACAGGTCGACTGGGAGGATTAAATTATAGGCTGCACATAAAAATACCTCATTTAGAAACGACAGCGCTTTTAAAAAGCGCTCTTAAAGGTCCACCTACTAAAGCGCTTCTTAGTAAAAGCGCTGCCAAAGACCAGTAAAAAGGCAAAAAAAATTAAAAAAAAACGCAGCCTACAAAAGCGCTTTTGTAAAAGCGCTCTGGTAGGCCCCCCTATAAGAGCGCTTTTTCTGGAAAAAGCGCTCTTATAGGGGGGCCTACCAGAGCGCTTTTACAAAAGCGCTTTTGTAGGCTACGTTTTTTTTTAATTTTTTTTGCTTTTTTACTGGTCTTTGGCAGCGCTTTTAAAAAGCGCTCTTAAAGGGGGGTCTACCAGAGCGCTTTTTCCAGGAAAGCGCTCTTATAGGGGGTCCTACCAGAGCGCTTTTTCCAGGAAGCGCTCTTAAAGGGGGGGTCTACCAGAGCGCTTTTAGAAGCGCTTTTGTTACCTACGCCAGCGCAAGCTTTTAAAGCGCTTTTAAGCGCTTTTAAAGCCCAAAAAAAGCGCTTTTAAAGGTCTTTTTTGGCGTAGTGAGACGACTCTAGATACTTGCTCTAATTTCAAAACAAAGTCAAAAATACTTTTCACACCGACACATTTTCAAAAAGCTTTCAAAAGCAATTTTTCAAACACTCTTGAGGACTGATACAAGAGTCGAACTGAAATTTTCAAAGAAACTTTTTAAAACCCACAGTTGAAAAGCAAACAAACCATTTTTGAAAACACAAGTGAGCAAGTATCTAAGAGCCCATGGATAACCATGGATAGAAAGGGTGCTAACACCTTCCCTTTCTATAACCTACCTCCCGAACCGAGAGCAATCTCTATAAGGAATTTTTCTGTGCTTTTGTCCTTTCCATTTGGAGAAAATAAAAGACGATGGCAACTCTTGCTTCCGCGACATTTCGCGAACCAGCGTTAAACAGTCAGTTCCAGATCCACCGATCACAGAACTGGCGACTCTGCTGGGGAGTTAATCTTAAAGTGAGGTGTACCTTAGGGTTAGTTCATAACTGTGTTTTCAATTGTATTGACTTGTCTGCTTTAAATTTGTGGGTTGCATGGGAGTTACATAGATCCTAACCCGGATCTGGGGATACCCTGTTTAGGTAGCATAAGCTGTGAGGGACCTGTCCGGCGTATACCGACATGGGTGAAGCAGTGGCTACGTTGGTGTGGCGCCTTGGTCTGTACCGATATCCCTCGTGTTGAAACGGGGAGAATATGGGTCTTCTGAGGAGTCATTAAGCACCAACAACCTTAGAACCTTAAATGACACAACTTGGCCATTAGAACAGTAGCAGTCTGCTACGCCCATTGAGGCTAAACTCTCGTGATGGTTCTGGCCGCAAGAAAAGATTGCGATGCTGGAGTTATGACCGATTGAGGGTAGTCAATGATATTGGGATCCTCTAAGAACCCGGTTACTTTGATAGGACAGGTATGAACCCACCAACTTCAAGAGGGTAATACCCAGACCTCATGCTGGCCTTAAACTCTAAGGGCTTCTCTTGTGTGACTTGCGTGCCTTCGTACTTGACTACTTGCATGCTTGTTATCTATCTGACACATGAACTACTTGCAGGTTTTGTTTATAGTCCTTAATTGGGATTCGTAACAGGGTTTACTAAGTCTCTTGCAGGTTTTGTTTATAGTCCTTAATTGGGACTCATAACAGGGTGTACTAACTACTTGCAAGTTCTGTTTATAGTCCTTAACTGGGACTCATGACAGGTTTTACTTGAGTTTCTTGCAGGTTTTGGTTTGCAGTCCTTAATTGGGACTCATAACAGGGTTACTTACATTACCCCCATGCATAGCATAACATCATACCATTGCATACATCCTGCATAAGGACTAACCCATTTCAAGGATCTCAAGGGCCTGTGATGCAGGTCATGATGAATCAAACATCTAGCAAGGGGCAAAGAGGATTTATTTTCCTCTAGCCAAAGTTGTCAGAGGCTATGACCCACTTGATATGGTGAGCTTTGACTCCTGAAGAAGGTTCCCCCAGCCAAGGTTGTTTGGAAAGCAAAATAAGGTTGATGACTTGAGTCAGGGGCTATGACCCACTTGATATGGTGAGCCTTTGACCCTTGGAAGAAAGACTCTCAACAAATACGAAGTTCTTTTAATCAAACTACCAGATCCAGATGCTAACCAATTTTCTTGTTTACCCCGCGAGGTCCTTGAAAACATTGCATGCATGTCATACACATCATTACATAACAGGTATCTTTGTTGCAGGTCACTTACCTTTCTCGCTGTTTATTTCAGCAATGGCCTTCCAACCAGATAACCAGGACCTTCTCGCTCAAGAGACTCAGTTCAGGGAAATCCTCCTGAATCTATCCAAGGGGCAGGAGGAGCTAAGGACACTTCTCATGGAGACTTTTGTCAGGAACAGTGCTGAGGATGAAAGGCTGAAACACCTACAAGCTGAGGTGGATGCATTGAAGGTCCAGATGCTGGGGCAGGTGACTGCCATTCAAGGGTTAGCTCAAAGACAAGATGAGCTCTGGTTTCTCGTCAACCAATTGCTTCAGGGTAACCAGCTGGGGCAAAAGTCTAAGGGTAAAAAGCCAGTCATCGTTCGACCACCTTTGAGACAAAGAGGCAAGGAGAGAGCTCCTCAAATGGCTCCAGTGTCACAAATTCAACATCACAACCAACAAAAGAGCGAGAGAAGGCAGTTCACTCGGCTCAGCATGACCTTATCCCAGATATTACCACAGTTGCTGGAGGCCAAGCTGGTAACTCTAAAAGAGGCTCCGAAGTTTCAAAATACAACGTCACCAAAGTATAACCCCAACGCTCGCTGCGCTTATCATTCTGATAGCCCGGGGCATGATACAAATGAATGTTGGGCTCTGAAGAACAAGATCCAGGACCTGATTGATGAAGGGGCATTAGAGTTCACACAAGATGGTCAGGCCGAGTTCTTCTACTACCCCTGCAAGACTCACCATTTGAAGTGACAAATCCTGAGACCGGAAAACTTTTGTTCATTCGAATGTTCAAGTTGCAGTTTTCTTTTGTTCAAACATTTACTCATGTTAAACATTGTTATTTCATTAATGCATCGCATGTGTCTGTTTTGAAACAATATATTCGTATTCACTAAATGAAATTATCTTCATATTTTTTCCGATGTCAGCTCTTGATCTAAAATTCTAAGCCTCTTGAGGGAGGATGACGAAAACGATACTATAATCTACAGTATGCTTTTGAACAGACCCCGCTGATGAGGTACAGGCATTGTTTCAATCCCTAAACACTGGAGTTATAAGGATGATAATCCCTCGTCAACCCCTCTGAGCCAAAGAAGTAGGAGTTTTTCTTTTCGAAAATTAAAACCCTTTATCATAACCTGGGGTAGGGTAATCTCTGTTGATCCAAGTGCATAACAAATGGCACCAAAGAGGTCCTTACAAAACAAAGAAAGACAGTGATGGTTCCGAACGATCAATAAAGAAAGGCAGTCATTATCTTTCAAAATAAATAAAAAAAACCCATTAAGTCAAAACCCATGAAAGAGACTTACAAAACGGGGGCATCCCGCTGACTGTAATTCCAAAAAAGGAAACAGTTCAGGCAAAAAAGAAAGGGATAACAAAAAAAAAAATCAGACAAGAAAGAGGTATTACCAACCCTCAACAAGAAAGAGACGACTGCCTATTCAAATATACTGTCAATATCCGAATCATCATTGGAGCATCAAAGCAAAGACTCGAACAAGGTCTAACGCACGATCAACTGAGTTTTAGGTTTGGAGAACATCACGAAGAGCGGGTGGGTACAAATATAATTTGAGCCTTTATCCTTTGTTTCTTAAACCGTGAACCAGGCCACGTTATAACCCTTAAAAGTCCTAGCTGAAGCATGGGTTGGTTTGAAAGCATATTGTCACGAAAGGTATCCTGACTCTTTAAGGCCTACGGTAAATACGGAGTTGACATCACGTTTTACAAACATTCACTTGTTTTATGAAAAAATGCATTTTCAAAATATTCAAGACAGACATAGGCTTTGCATTTTTAACATAACTTTGTTTGCATATGACTTTTTGTTTGATCAACAGGAAAAATTCGCACGATAAATGCCTAATGAACAGAAGCACTTCCAATCAAGGGGCATGTCATGACCATGGTCCATTATTGGGGGCAGTCCAATCAAGATTCGGAGAATCTCTCAAGAGCCAAATAATCTGGGGCAAATCTCCGCCTGAGTCACTTGGGGCATTCCAACGACGAATTTCGTCTTATCAAACACCTTCTGGTGGCATGACAAAACACTTCTAGCAGAGGCAACTCCCTACATTCTAAGAGCATGGACATAGTCGAAAAATACTACGCACAATCAAAGACCCGCTAGGTCGACATACCTAGGCAAAAAATAAGGGCTTCCCGGTGAACCAAAAGGGTTCGGGCAAAATGAGGGATGAAATGAAAAAATCTGTACACCCGGCAAGTCGAAAACCTGAAAAGGCGGCTTGGGCAAAAATGGGTATCCCGGTGGACTGAAAACCCGAAAGGGCGGTCCAGGCAAAAGTTAGGGATCAAAGCGTACGACTATGTCCTGTCATCTTGTCACCTGCCTACCAGAAGAAGGTTTGACCCTCAACAATTATCAGCATCCCACATGTGCCTCCCCCATAGAAACAGGGGCAATAACGGGTGGTTTAAGCAATCTGATTGTTTCCGTCCTCCAAGGTACCAAGGTAAGTTCGACTGAAGAACGTAACCAGCATATCTCAATTCCCCCAGATAGTCAGTAGTAAGTATATTCTTCTCCAAGCTATTATCAAACCTCAAGGAAGTTGGGTATCCTCCATCAGGTATCAACATTCCCCAGCATATCAAAACTTCCCCAGGAGAGTCCAATCTAGTTCCCCCGGAAAGTTGGAATTTATCTCCCCAAGCAGTAAGCTTATCCCCAGTAGATTCTGGAAGCCTATCCCCTCGCAGAGCACGAACACGTCGTCCGGCCTTATTTAAAGAGTTATTTCCTTAACAGGATATAACTGGGTTATCCTCAGCCAAAAGCCACGGAAAGAGCGTCCTCGACGAAGTCTTCTTACCCCAGCGAAGTCCATCAACACTTCCAATACAGCAAAGATATCCCCAGTGTGATCGGTGGATCTGGAACTGACTGTTTAACGCTGGTTTCGCGAAATGTCGCGGTAAGCAAGAGTCGCCACCGTCTTTTATTTTCTCCAAATGGAAAGGACAAAAGCACAGAAAAATTCCTTATAGAGATTGCTCTCGGTTCGGGAGGTAGATTATAGAAAGGGAAGGTGTTAGCACCCTTTCTATCCATGGTTATCCATGGGCTCTTAGATACTTGCTCATTGTGTTTTCAAAAAGGTTTGCTTTTCAATTGTGAGTGGGTTTTGAAAAAGTTTCGTTTGAAAAATTTCTAAGTAACTCTTGTATCTGTCCTCAAGAGTGTATGAAAAATTTGTTTGAAAACTTTTAGAAAGTGTAGGTGTGAAAAGTATTTTTTGATTTGTTTTGAAATTAGAGCAAGTATCTAGAGTCGTCTACCTACCCTAAGGAATTCGTCTGTGTAGATGTCCTTTAAAGTAGTGCCATCCCACCATTGAGAGGTAGGTAGCACCACCGTTGGAGGTGTTCGGGTCAATTCGAGGTTCGGGACATGGTGATCACCAGAGCAATGGGAAGACACCTTAGAAGCTACCCTCATGCCAGGTTCCCGGATCATGAGGACTTACTAAGACATCCTCTACTCGACGATCACCTTTCGAGGGGCAAGGCAACAGTGAAGCGTACCCTAGGGGTGGTGTGTGAATTGTGTGTCATTTTCAGTTTATTGTTTGTCTTGTCATGCATTGGTGATCTACGCTTTGATTTTATTTTTAGGCATTCATTCTTTCATGTTATTGTTTAGCAATTAAAGGTGCGGGAATTTAAAGTGCGGAAAAGATAAATGGTCCTACGCTATTACAAAGGCGCGGGTCTACAACGCCAAATTAATCCAGACCCGATTTAAAATGAATTGCAGAAAATAAATGTCTAATAGCTATTACATGGCTTTGGTACAATTACATTATATTTACATCAAAAATAAATAAAACGCGCGAAAAAGGAAATATGACCGAATGCGAGGGCGTTGGACCCTTTAAGGAATTAAAATAAAATTAATGGAATAATTAAATTAAATAAAAAGAAAGAAATTGTTTTTTATGTTTTTTTTGTATTTATGACATTAAAGAAAATTAAATTAATTAAAAGTCAAATAATTAATTCTAATTCTAATGTTTTTTAATTTATTAAAGAAAATGCATTAAAGTTAAAACCTAGAATAAAAACTAATTAATTATAAAATTTATTTACAAAAATTAATGATTAATGATAAAAAAAATTTTTTTAATTAAACAAAAGATAAAAAAAGGATTAAAGATCTATTTTTATTATTTTTTGGTTTATTGTGAAAAAGAGAATTAAATTATAACCTAGGATTAAATCTAAATTAATTATGGAATTTAATTACAAAATTAATACTAAAATAAAATGATTGTTTTTATTATCTTTTCTGATTTTTTTTTTGATATTTTTTATATTTTGAAAATAATTAATTAACTAAAAAAGTAATAATTAAAAGAATATAAAAATAATAAAAAGGAATAAAGAAAAAAAAAGAAAATTGTAAAAAAACCTAAGGGGGTGAAGCCCCTAATTTGGAGGTTGGATCCTGGAAATTCTGGCCCAATAACCTTGTCCGTTTGACTTTTTTGAGTAGCATGTAGCACGTTGACTGCAGCCTATGGTATTCATCAATTCTCAGCCTTTGATCTGATGGACCTGGACAGATGGACGCTGATTTTTGAGCGTGTATGATGTGCTTCAAGGTTGAATCTGCACGTGAATGTTAATGGCAAAATAATATTGAAAACATGCAGACCTGGGGCTCGAACCCAGGTCTTGGACGTGAACGCACTCAAAGTTTGCCAGCTGAGCCACTGAAGCCTTTTGTTAGATAAACAAACAAGAAATAATATAATATGAACAACGCGTTAATGGATTAAAGCGTGCGAATTTTTGAACTGGTCTATCACCATTTGCCAACACATCATCTTCTTCGCGTGTTTTGTTTTTTTTTTCTGAAACAAGAACATATTGGCCACGGTTTTCCATGCGTTCTCTTAGGCATGCTATTAGAAAATAACGATTAGCTCCATAGTGTTCATAAATTAGGCGCGAGCATGGTGTCTTCTTCGTCCAGACCTGCTTGATGCAATGGTGGTGGTTATAGGAATCAATTTTTCCTTGGGTGAAAAGCCCCAATTTGGAATCCTGTGAACCCTAGAAATCCAACATGGTGAAATCGTACACAATGCATAATAATACAACTAAAGTATATGGTTAGCTTGCAAATGCTTCACTGATTACAAATATATGAACAAAATATCATGAATGAGCCTAGAATATAAAACACGATAATGAAAATAAAGTGAGAAAGGCTAGCTTTTGTACAATGATTCAGGAGGTTATGGACTTGGAAATCTATGCAGACACGTTGCTGAAGGCCTAAGGAAGATGATGAGATGAAAATCTCAGCTTGAATCGCCCCTAATGTGATTTTCAGAATTGAGATTTTTGCAAAAAAATGTGAATGTGCTTTCAAGGTTCCTGCGCAGCCTAGCTCTCTCCTCTGCTTCTGATCACTTGTACATGTCTTATGCAATGTGTATGAATGAGAATTAAAGCCAATAAAGCCTTGCATTGATGTTTTGGATTTTCACATAAACCACCATTATCAACTTTCCATTTTGAGTCCATTTTTGAATTCTTGCCTTGTTTACTCCCTTGCACGAATTTTGGTAGGCACATAATGATGTTTCAAGGCTAGTAAAAACCAAATATTCCCTTTTAAATTAATTTTTGAATTTCTTTTGATTTTAAAAGATTTAAAATTAATTAAATCCAATAAAATCAATAAAAAATGAAAAAATTAATAAAAAAATCTGAAATAAAAGGTGGGACACGTGGGAAGCATGGCCAAGTTAATTCAAGTGGAAAAAGTGGGCCCCTTTTGTCAAAAATGAGATTTCAAGGATAAATGATTTTGGCCATTTCACAAAAATTTCCCAACTTCTCCAATGCATAACTTGCTCAATTTTTAAGCTTTGCTCATGTTCTTGGACATTTTAGAAAGGTCTTGAAGTCCTCTAAACAATGTCTTTGGTCCCATGTCATTTTGATTTACCAATCTCAAGTTATGTCCTTTGACTTAAAGTCCCTTTTTGTTGACTTTTGAAAATGACCTATAATGTTGAAATTGATAACTTTTTGTGAGAGCATTTCTTGGACTTGAAGTATGAAGATGAGTTGTAGGAAATTTCTTTCTCTTCAAAATGAGCTTTGGATGGAATTTTTCTGATAATCCATGTGAAAGTTATGCCTTGGTCAATTTCAGTTGACTTTTCCAACTGTCCAAAAATAGAAACTTTTGCATCTTGATGATTTTTGAGCCAAGTTTTGAGAATCATGATCAAGCATTGATCAAATGATGTTTGTGGCTTCAAAATGAGATGTTGACCAAAAATTTGAACTTTTGACTACCAAATGACCATTTTGCCCCTACAGTTGACTGTAGTGCAATTAGGGTTTTGACTGTGCAATTTTGTGCTGAAAGTCTTGAAACTTGACATGTAGGTGCTTGACAATGTTTATGTGCATGGGAGACTTGATTGAGGCCTTGAAAACTTCAGCTTCCTTGTGAGAACCAAATCCCTAGTTTGACTGGCTTCAGGAGGATGGTTGACTGTGGAGCCTTTGAGTAGACTTGAACCAATTGTGGATGATTCTTGTCAAAACTTTGAAGGTTATGGGAGGGCAAATTTTGGGGTACAACAGTTGCCCCTGTTCAATCTTCTTAGACCTGAGGATGTAGATTGGCTGACGTGCCTGTCATAATCCGAGGGTAGAAGATGATTGAACACTAGAGTGCCCAGAAATTTGCGCTCTCATAGCAGTAGTGTGATGATGGAAATGGGCTTACAGATGCCATTTAGAGGTTGACGAATAGGATGATGGGCTTATAGATGCCATCTGGATGTTGATCGCATAAGAGATTCTTTAGCGAGAACCTGCATGCCTGCAAAAGAAAAAATGAGTACCTGACACGTTGCAGGAGCTGATTTTCAGATGCTTGGTATAGATGTGTCCTGACTGGTTACAGGAGTTGGATCTTTGAATTCTTCAGACGTGCCCTGGAGAGATACAGGAATCGAGTCTGGTAATGTTAGTCTTCAACGGATACACCCTGGTAAGATTCAGGTATCGGATCCTCGAACTCTTCAGACGTGCCCTGTCTAGATACAGGAATCGAGTCTGGTACTGTAGTCGTCAACAGATACTCCCTGGCAAGATTCAGGAATCGGATCTTCGAACTCTTCAGACGTGCCCTGTCTAGATACAGGAATCGAGTCTGGTACTGTAGTCGTCAACAGATACTCCCTGGCAAGATTTAGGAATCGGATCTTCGAACTCTTCAGACGTGCCCTGTCAAGATACAGGAATCGAGTCTGGTACTGTAGTCGTCAACAGATACTCCCTGGCAAGATTCAGGAATCGGATCTTCGAACTCTTCAGACGTGCCCTGTCTAGATACAGGAATCGAGTCTGGTACTGTAGTCGTCAACAGATACTCCCTGGCAAGATTCAGGAATCGGATCTTCGAACTCTTCAGACGTGCCCTATCAAGATACAGGAATCGAGTCGGGTACTGTAGTCGTCAACAGATACTCCCTGGCAAGATACAGGAATCAGATCTAGAATCACGACAGTTGATAGCAATTATCTTTGCATTAACTTTTTTCCTGAAAAGACAAAACGTTAGTTGTATGTGATGTCATGATGTATGACATGCGAGATGCTCTTAGAATGAATGAGATTGTATGTTCATGATGCGTATATGCATGTTATAATGTATGAAGATGTGTTGTTTATGAATGTATGTTTTCGTCTTAGGAAACAAATCCTTGACGGGTGCCGGGAAGTCACATCCTGGGCTGATGTTAGAGAATAGTGTTTCCACTGGGGAGTGATGGTTGCAAGAATAAACCGGTAGGAGAAGATGACTCCGTTGGGGGAATAAACTTGTTGGAGAGATTACTCTGCGGGGAGAAAATTAATCTAGCGATCTGGCTGGGGAACAATACTCTGTGGGGAGAGAGGTACTCTTGTTGAGATGTTGATGGTAACTTCGCTGGGGATACCGTTGTTATGTTGGGAGTGTTAATAGACTTTGCTGGGGATGATAAGACTTTGTCGACGACGATCTTTCCGTGGCTTTTGGCTGAGGATAACCCAGTTATATCCTGTTAAGGAAATAACTCTTTGAATAAAGCCGGACGACGCGTTCGTGCTCTGCGAGGGACAAGCTTCCAGAATCTACTGGGGATAAGCTTGCTGCTTGGGGAGATGAGTTCCAACTTTCCTGGGGAACTGGATTGGACTCTCCTGGGGAAGTATTGAACTGCGGGGGAAGTGATCCCTTTGAATGCTTGGTATGCCGCCGGGGAACAATCTTTAGACCAAGATTGCCGGGGATGCTTGTTAAGAACATGTATGCTGCTGGAGAATGTTGAGGTCTGCTGGAGGATACCCAACTTCTTTAAGGTTGATAACTGCCTTGTTTGAGGAGAGTATACTGCTTGCTGGCTCACTCTCTGGGGAATTTAAGATGCCTGGTTATGTTCTTTAGCTGAACCTACCTTGGTACTTTGGAGGATAAAACAATTAGATCGCTTAGACAACTCCTTATTGCCCCTGTTTCTAATGTCACCTGTAATTAATCCTTTGTTTTGTATGCAAATACTCATGAGTTAGCAAGCTATTGTCAATGCATATATCACAAATTGAACCTTGGACGTTCTTCGCAAAACAAAACAGAAAAAGAAAAACAATTGGCACATTTTAACTGAAACGTATATTTGTATTGATTTTTGAGTGGCCTGTAAATAGGCGTTTTGTATACAAGAGGCTGACGTCCTAGTAAGAGAACGCCGCCGAGCAAAAGAGTTTATACAAATTTTGTACAAAAGAAAATAAAACAGCTGTGTGAAATGAATGATCCACTGGGTTTCAACTCTGCTATTGCCTTTATAACTCCGAGCGTCTCATCACTTGATGACCTTGGTTGAAGGTGAAGCTGACTGATCGATGCCGTCTGATCTTGATGTAGATACCGGATTCTGGATGCAAAGTGATCAATGAGACATAGTATTACGCTTTTATCCCTAATTTTTTCCTGGACCGCCCTTTCGGGTTTTCAGTCCACCGGGATACCCATTTTTGCCCAAGCCGCCTTTTCAGGTTTTCGACTTGCCGGGTGTACAGATTTTTTTTCATTTCATCCCTTCATTTTGCCCGAACCCTTTTGGTTCGACGGGAAGCCCTAATTTTTGCCTAGGCATGTCAGCCTAGCGGGTCTTTTTTCATGCGTAGTATCTTTTTACTATGTCTGCATTGGCAGGGTGAGGAAGGTCGTCACCATCCATGTTGGTTAGAATCATGGCTCCTCCTGAGAACACATGTTTAACCACAAATGGCCCTTCGTACGTAGGGGTCCATTTGCCCCTTGGATCACTCTGTGGAAGGATGATTCGCTTGATTACCAGATCCCCAACTTGATATTCCTGTGGTCTGACCTTTTTGTTAAATGCCTTGATCATCCGTTTTTGATACGTCTGACCATGGCAGATAGCAGCAAGTCTTTTTTCATCAATAAGGTTGAGCTGATCAAGTCGGGTCTGGATCCAATCATCTTCGTTCAGATTTGCATCCTTCATTATCCGGAGAGATGGTATTTGCACTTCGATTGGTAAGACTGCCTCCATACCATAAACCAAAGAGAAAGGAGTTGCCCCGGTTGACGTCCTAGCTGAGGTACGGTACCCATGTAGAGCGAACGGTAACATCTCGTGCCAATCTTTATAGGTCACTGTCATCTTCTGCACGATTTTCTTGATATTTTTATTTGCTGCTTCTACAGCCCCATTCATCTTTGGTCTGTAAGGAGAAGAATTGTGGTGCTGTATCTTGAACTGCTCACAGAGCTCAGTGATCATCTTGTTATTCAGATTGGTACCATTATCTGTAATAATTCTCTCAGGGACGCCGTATCGACAGATCAGGTTATGCCGAATGAACCGTGCCACAACAGTCTTGGTTACCGTAGCATAGGATGCTGCTTCGACCCATTTTGTAAAGTAATCAATCGCTACAAGGATGAAGCGATGCCCGTTAGATGCCGTAGGCCTGATCTCACCAATCATGTTAATGCCCCACATTGCAAAAGGCCAAGGTGCGGTCAGAACATTCAGGGGAACTGGAGGAACATGCACCTTGTCTGCATAAATCTGGCACTTGTGGCATGTCCTGGAATGTTGGTAACAATCAGCTTCCATTGTAGACCAGTAATACCCTGCCCGAAGGATCTTCTTTGCCATTGTGTGCCCACTGGAATGTGTACCAAAGGTCCCTTCATGCAGCTCTTCCATGATCATTTCTGCTTCAGTCTTATCCACACAACGCAGTAAGGTTGAATCATGGTTTCGCTTGTACAAGATGCTGTTACTAAGGAAGAACTTTGCCGCGAACCTTCTTAGAAACTTTTTATCATTGACAGATGCACCTTCAGGATACTCCTGAGCTTCCAGATATCTCTTTACCTCATGGTACCAAGGCTTCTCAGTTACCAATTCAGTCTCGAGATCGCAACAGTATGCCGGTTCGTCTAACTTCCAAATGATGACCCTGGGAGCCTCATTATCCCATTTAACCTTGAACATAGAAGACATTGTAGCTAACGCGTCCGGCAGCTGATTCTCTTCTCTCGGGAAGTGTTCAAAAGTTATTTCTGTGAAGTGGGGGATCATTGTCAACACACATTCTTTGTAAGGAATAAGATTCGGATGTTTCGTATCCCACTCGCCTTTGATCTGGTTGATCACGAGAGCGGAACCTCCGAAGACACTCAGAAACTTAATCCTTAAGTCAATTGCAGCTTTGAGTCCCATGATGCACGCCTCATACTCCGCCATGTTATTGGTACAGTTGAAGCATAGCCGGGCAGTGAGTGGAGTATGAGTGCCTTGAGGGGATATGATCACAGCGCCGATACCGTTACCCAAAGCATTGGAGGCTCCGTCAAAGTGCATAGACCATCGGGATCCTGGTTCAGGTCCTTCATCCGGTCCAGGTACTTCACAATCAGTCACAATCATGATACTTTCATCCGGAAACTCGAAGTTCATTGACTGATAGTCATCTACGGCCTGATGTGCCAAGTGGTCTGCCAATACACTTCCCTTGATGGCTTTCTGGGTTGTATACTGAATGTCATATTCCGTCAAGATCATTTGCCATCTTGCAATCCTCCCAGACAGAGCAGGCTTTTCGAATATGTACTTTATAGGATCCATCTTTGAGATCAACAAAGTAGTGTGAGTCAACATATATTGTCTCAGCCGGCGAGCAGCCCATACCAAAGCGCAGCAAGTTTTCTCAAGCAGTGAGTATCGGGTCTCACAGTCGGTAAACTTTTTGCTAAGGTAATAAATGGCATGCTCTTTTCGGCCAGACTCGTCATGCTGCCCCAGCACACACCCCATTGAGTTATCAAGTACTGTCAGGTAAAGTATCAGAGGTCTCCCTTCAACCGGTGGCATAAGGATGGGCGGTTCTTGGAGATACTCTTTGATTCTGTCAAAAGCAGCCTGACATTCATCATTCCAACGTACTACCTGATCTTTCTTCAGCAGTTTGAAGATTGGCTCACAGGTAGCAGTTAGGTGTGAGATGAATCGAGCAATGTAATTCAGGCGTCCTAAAAAACCTCTGACTTCCTTCTGTGTTCTAGGAATTGGCATCTCTTGAATAGCTTTAACCTTGGCAGGGTCCACTTGAATACCCTTATCACTTACAACGAAGCCTAGCAACTTCCCGGATCTTACCCCGAAGGTGCACTTGTTCGGGTTTAACCTCAGCTTGTACAGTTTCAGACGGTCAAACAATTTCTGCAGATGATCAAGGTGCTCTTCCTCAGTCTGGGACCTTGCGATCATGTCATCAACATACACTTCTATCTCATGATGGATCATGTCATGAAATAAAGCAACCATGGCACGTTGGTAGGTTGCCCCAGCGTTCTTCAGTCCAAAAGGCATGACCTTGTAACAGAAGGTGCCCCACTGAGTAACAAATGTAGTCTTTTCCATGTCTTCAGGTGCCATCTTGATCTGATTGTACCCTGAAAAGCCATCCATGAAAGAGAACACCTTATGCTGAGCTGTATTATCAACAAGGACATCAATGTGAGGTAAAGGGAAGTCATCTTTGGGGCTGGCCCTGTTCAGATCCGTGTAGTCGACACACATTCTGACTTTACCGTCCTTCTTAGGTACCGACACCACATTAGCAACCCACTGAGGGTAAGAAGTCACTGCAAGAAACCCGGCATCGAACTGCTTCATAACCTCGGCTTTAATCTTCTCAGACATCTCTGGACGCATACGGCGGACCTTTTGCTTAACCGGAGGGCAATCTTCCTTAGTTGGCAAGTGATGGACCACAATATCGGTATCTGTTGTACCCCAAAATTTGCCCTCCCATATTCTCCAAGAAATTGCCAAGCCAAGTCACAAATTTCCCCAAGGGTTGTGCAGTTCAACTGTCTCCTATACAGTCAAAACTAGGGTTTGTGTTCTGATCAAGAAAGGAAGTTTTCAAAGGCCCAATCAAGTCTCATATGCCTACAAATATGGTCAAGTATCCTCATATCAAGTTTCAATGCATTCAGCTCAAAATTGCACAATCAAAACCCTAAATTGCACTACAGTCAACTGTAGGGGCAAAATGGTCATTTGACAGTCAAAAGTTCAAATTTTTGGTCAACATATCATTTTGAAGCCACAAACATCATTTGATCAATGCTTGATCATGATTCTCAAAATTTGGCTCAGAAAATCATCAAGATGCAAAAGTTACTATATTTGGACAGCTGAAAAAGTCAACTGAAATTGACCAGGGCATAACTTTCACATGGATTATCAGAAAAATTCCATCCAAAGCTCATTTTGAAGAGAAAGACATTTCCTACAACTCATCTTCATACTTCAAGTCCAAGAAATTCTCTCACAAAAAGTTATCAATTTCAACATTATAGGTCATTTTCAAAAGTCAACAAAAAGGGACTTTAAGTCAAAGGCCATAACTTGAGATTGGTAAATCAAAATGACATGGGACCAAAGGCATTGGTTAGAGGACTCAAAGACCTTTCCAAAATGTCCAAGAACATGAGAAAATCTTAAAAATTGAGCAAGTTATGCCTTGTGGAAGTTGGGAAATTTTTGGATATTTTGAAAAGTCAACATTACTTCAAATGACCTAAAATTGCTAATGGGCCCATTTTTCTTCCATGATTCATCATTCTAAACATATGCACGACCACTTGGCCCAAAGGGAAGTATTTTCTCATTTTTTATTTATTTATTTGAGTTTTTATTTATATTAATTCAATTAAATCAATTAAATATGTGAAAAAATATTTAACCTAACAAAACCAATCTTTTTATACACATTCTAGACTCAATATTTTGTGCATATGCCAATTAGGAAAGATTTGGTTTGAATTGATCATAATTTGCACAAAAACCATGTGAAAAAGATATGTAAAGATCTTAAGAAAATCAAATATGCAAAATCATTATTGCCATGGATTTGATCAAGTTTTGTTGACCTAATAGCCTCAGTACATAAGCATGATTCAAAACCTAATCCTAGAACACTCTAAGCTGCACAGAAAGAGCCATTGAAAACTTGAAAAAACTCCTTGAAAACACAAAACTAAAATCAGTGTTCTAGGGCGATTCAAAGCTTAATTCCTTTTCCAATAGCTTCCTCAAGGTTCCCAGAAGCGATTCCAATCCCTAACATCAACTCAAACGCAAGGAATTGGTAACGAGACCTTCGACTGTACAACAAAAAATTCATAAACGCATATCATGTTCTAGGCATTTTTTATGAAATTTAATTGTTGATTCTTATTCCTCATTTGATTGTGAAGCTAACCATTGCATTCAATTTGATTTTTATGCCATATATACGATTATACCATGATTGAATGTTAGGGTTTCCAGAGCTTCAATTTAGGGATTCTTAAAAGAGGAAAAATTGGACATCCTCAGTACCACCATTCCATTCAGCAGACCTAGACGAAGAAGAAACACCATTCGCGATCAATTTATGGACGTCATAGCCCTATTCGCTATTTTCCAATAGCCTGCCTTAAACCACGCCCAGAAAACCGTTGCTATTGTGTTTTGTTTTTCAGGCACGCGAGGAAGATGAAGACATGGCAAACTGTGATTCGTTAGTTTGAATTTTCGCGCTTTAATCCACTAACTCTTTGTTTTATTCTTATAATATTTATTGATTATTTATATATCAAACGCGCTAAGTTGGTTCAGCTGGCAAAGGATGGTGATTGCAACGTTCAAGACCTGGGTTCGAATCCCAGGTCTATCTTATTTCCTATATTATTTTGCAAACTATGTTCCCATGCAATACTGGTATTAAGACGTACCATATGACTCCCTCATCCAAGCGTCCACGCGTCTATCATCTCCAGATCAAAGGCACAGGATGAATGAACACGCTACACTCCCAGTCAACGCACCACATGCTTGTCCAAAAGTCAATCAGGCCTTGCAAGATTGGGCTCAATGCATTGGATCAACACCTCACAATTGGGACTGAACCCCCCCTGGTTTGCAATTTCTTTCCCTCTTTTACTTATTTTTATTTTATTATGAATTGTTATTTTATTTTATTCAATTGTTTTAATTTAATTAATTATATTTTACAAATTATAAAATATACAAAAAAATCAGAAAAAGACAAAATGTAATAAATATTTTTATTTTAATTATTTTCATAAATAAATTGTATAATTGAATTTAGTATAATTAGGGTTTTTGCAATTTTAATTCTTTTTAATAAATCAAAAAAACATAGAATTAGGTAATTGATAATTTTTTCTTTTAATCTTTTTTTCCTTTTTTTACCATAACATTATTTACTTATTTTATTTTCATAATTAACTTGTAAATTAATTAGGGTTTCATTTAGGTTAAAAAAGGTCAATATTTTCTTAATAAACTTAAAATAATTAGAATTAGGTTTAATATTTAGTTTTAATTAATTATTTTTTCTATTAAATCTTAAAAATACAAAAACACCAAAAAACATTCCTTTTTAATTTTTTAATTGTTTATTCCTCATTAATTCTAATTAATTAAATTCATTAACTTTAATTTTTTTTGCAAAAGGGTCCAATGCCCATATTCTTAATTGTTTAATTTCGTACATTTATTTTATTTCGCTTAATTCATTATGTATCTCCCTCAAAGCGTTGTAACTTATACTTCTCGCACTCTTATTTACTTTGCTTTATTTACTTTCCGTCAAATCGGGTCCGGTTTAATTTTGGCGATGTGGACCCGCGCCATTTGTAATAGCTTTAGAATTTACTTTTCCGCAAATATTTTTAACTGTTAACAAAAGCATGAAAGAATGTATGGCCTTAAATAAAATCAAGTGTAGATCACAATGAACATGACAAGACAAATACCAATGAAAACGACACACCATTCGCACACACCACCCCTAGGGTACGCCTCACTGTTGCCTTGCCTCGAAAGGTGATCGTCGAGTAGAGGATGTCTTAGTAAGTCCTCATGATCCGGGAACCTGGCATGAGGGTAGCTTCTAAGGTGTCTTCCCATTGCTCTGGTGATCACCATGTCCCTACAACCTCGAATTGACCCGAACACCTCCAACGGTGGTGCTACCTACCTCTCAATGGTGGGATGGCACTACTTTAAAGGACATTTACAAAGACGAATTCCTTAGGGTAGGTAGGTTCTCGTAGATACTTGCTCTAATTTCAAAATAAATCAAAAATACTTTTCACACCGACACATTTTCAAAAAGCTTTCGAAAGCAATTTTTCAAACACTCTTGAGGACCGATACAAGAGTCGAACTGAAATTTTCAAAGAAACTTTTTAAAACCCACAGTTGAAAAGCAAACAAACCATTTTTGAAAACACAAGTGAGCAAGTATCTAAGAGCCCATGGATAACCATGGATAGAAAGGGTGCTAACACCTTCCCTTTCTATAATCTACCTCCCGAACCGAGAGCAATCTCTATAAGGAATTTTTCTGTGATTTTGTCCTTTCCATTTGGAGAAAATAAAAGACGGTGGCGACTCTTGCTTCCGCGACATTTCGCGAACCAGCGTTAAACAGTCAGTTCCAGATCCACCGATCACATAACTGGCGACTCTGCTGGGGACCCTTTATAAAGTGAGGTGTACCTTAGGATTAAGATCACTGTGTTTTCAATTGTCTTCTTTGCTTGCTTTATTATTGTGGGTTGCTTGGGAGTTCTATAGATCCTAACCCGGATCTGGGGGATACCTTCTTAGAAAGTAGCAACAAGGCTGTGAGGGAACTGTGCGGGGTATACCGACATGGTTGAAACAGTCTGCTACGTTGATGTGGCACTTTGGTGTGTACCGGTAACCCTTGAGTTCAGTCAAGGAGAGTACGGGGCCTCCGCGTGGTGTCGTGAAGCATCAACAGACCTTAGGAACCTTAATTGAACTATCTTGGCCTCTTTAGGGTAGTGAGATAACTGACTTTGGTGCAGTCCGAGGTTGGTTGATACTCGATACTACACTCAATAGAGGGTTGCTTTCCTGGAATATTCCGGTCGCCAGTTCAGTGGCTAAATCGAAACGATGAACAATGAAAGCAACCCCGTGATATTGGGACCCTTAGAACCCGGTTACTTCTAATAGGACAGGTTGAACCCACCAACTTCAAGAGGGTACTACCCAGACCCCATGCTGGCCTAAACTCTAAGGGCTCTTTTGTGTGACTTGTGTGCCTTCGTACTTGACTATCTGCGTGCTTGTTACCTGACACTTGTTTCTTGCAGGTCTTGTTTATAGTCCTTAATTGGGACTCATAACAGGGTACACTAAGTTTCTTGCAGGTTTTGTTTATAGTCCTTAATAGGGACTCATAACAGGGTATACTGAGTTTCTTACAGGTTTTGTTTATAGTCCTCAATGGGGACTCATAACAAAGTATACTGAATTTCTTGCAGGGTTGTTTATAGTCCTTAATTGGGACTCATAACAGGGTTTACCTACATCACCCCATGCATAGCATGACATCATACCATTGCATACCATTGCATACATCCTAACCCATTTCAAGGATCTCAAGGGCTTGTGATGCAGGTCATGGTGAATCAACTGTCCCAGCAAGGGGCAAAGGGGATTTATTTTCCTCTAGCCAAGGGTGTCAGGGGCTATGACCCACTGGACATGGTGAGCCTTTGACCCTTGGAGAAGAATTCTCAACAACATGGGTTTCTTTCCATCAAGCTACAAATTCAAATGCTAACAAATTTTCTTGTTTCTCCCGCGAGGTCCTTGAAAACATTACATGCATGTCATACATCTCATTGCATTGCAGGTGTCCCTTTGACAGGTTGCTTACCCTTCTTCGCTGTTTATTTCAGCCGATCGTCATGAATCCTGAATCTTCAACCGAGAACACTATCAAGGACCTCCAGGCTCAGAATGCCCAGTTCCAAGAGCTGATCATGAATTTGACCCAGGGGCAACAAGATCTGAAGGCTTTGCTCTTGAAGAAAGAAAAGAAGAAGAAGAGGACTGTTTTGTTCAGTCCTAGACGCAGATCTGGGAATGCACCGCAGATTGTAACTGAGAGGACAACTCCATCTGTGAGGGAGGGTAGTCATCAGGGGGAAAGGATTCCCAGCCCAGTGGTCTCTGACAATGAAACAGATTTCGACGATGAACAGTACCCTCCGGCTGAGGACAAGTACAAACAGTTGGAGGATAGGCTGAATGCTATGGAGATCCAACAGGTACCTGGGCTGGATCTTGGAGATTTGGGTTTGTCAACTGGTGTGATTATTCCTCGGAAGTTCAAAGCACCATCCTTTACCAAGTATGACGGGGCGTCTTGTCCCAAAATGCATCTAAGGTCCTACGTTCGGAAGATTCAACCATATACGGTGGACAAGAATTTGTGGATCCACTTCTTCCAGGAGAGTCTTTCAGGGACTCATCTCGAATGGTTCTATCAGCTAGATGGGACCAAGGTTCGTAACTGGGAGGAGTTGGCTACTGCTTTCTACAAGCAGTATCAATATAATGCCGACCTTGCCCCTACGCGTACCCAACTCCAGGGTATGTCGTTAGGATCAAGTGAAGGTTTTAAAGAATATGCGCAGAAATGGAGGGATCTTGCTGGAAGGGTACAACCACCTCTGACTGATCGGGAACTTGTCGATATGTTCTTGGGGACCCTGTCTGGTCCATTCTACAACCACCTAATTGGGAATTCGTCTGCTGGATTCACAGATCTTATCTTGACTGGAGAGCGAATAGAAGCTGGTATCCGGTCTGGGAAAATTCAAGAGGCTGCACCTTCTGATAAAAAGCCTCATCATGGAAAGAAAGAATCCAATGCTGTGCACGGTAAAAAGAGCCGTCATGAGATAGGGGCAATCCAGATCTCCAATCCTGGACCTGCTCAACAAGGACAGGGGCAGCAGCGCAAGGAGAAACGACAGTATACTAAACTCAACATGTCGCTGGATCAAGCACTGCAACAAATGTTGAAGGCAGGGCTGATCACCTTAAGGGCTCCTCTTCGGAATCCGAACACTTCTGCTCCCAACTATCATCCCAATGATAGGTGCGCATATCATTCTGATAGCCCGGGGCATACTACGGACAACTGCTGGCCTCTCAAGAACAAGATTCAAGACATGATCGACGCCGGGGAGATTCAGTTTGAAGTGCCAGAGACTCCGAACATAATCACTGCTCCGTTGCCCAATCATTGAAGACTTTTGTTTATGTGAATTTTTGAGTTGTATTTTTCTTTGCTTATACAAACAATTAATGTCATAGCAAACTCTTTTATTCTATCAATGCATCGCATATGTCTGTTTTGGAAATTAATACAATTATTTTTATTATATTCTTTTCATATTTTTTCTGATGTCAACTCTCGGTTAATAATTCTAAGCCTCTTGAGGGAGGATGACGAAAACGATACCTAATCTACAGTATGCTTTTGAACAGACCCCGCTGATGAGGTACAGGCATTGTTTCAATTCCTAAACACTGGAGTAATAAGGAAGATAATCCCTCGTCAACCCCTCTGAGCCAAAGAAGTAGGAGTTTTTCTTTTCGAAAATTAAAACCCTTTATCATAACCTGGGGCAGGGTAGTTCTCTCAGTTGATCCAAGTGCATAACGAATGGCACCAAAGAGGTCCTTACAAAAAAAAAGGAAGACAGTGATGGTTCCGAATAACCAATGAAGAAAGGAAGTCATTGCTTCTCAAATCAAAAACCCATTAAGTCAAAACCTATGAAGGAGACTTACGAAACGGGGGCATCCCGCTGACTGTAATTCCAAAAAAAGAAACAGTTTAGGCAAAAAAAAAGGGATAACAAAAATCAAAAAAGAAAGAGGTCCTACAAACCCTCAGCAAAAAAAGAAAGGAATGACTGCCTATTCAAAATAAGTTATCAACATCCGAACCATCACCGGAAAATCAGAGCAAAGACTCAAACAAGGTCTAACGTATGATCAACTGAGTTTAGGTTTGGAGAACATCATGAAGAGCGGGTGGGTACAAATAAAATTTGAGCCTTTATCCTTTGTTTCTTAAACCATGAACCAGACCACATTATAACCCTCAAAAGTCCTAGCTGAAGCATGGGTTAGTTCGAAAGCATACTGTTACGAAAGGTATCCTGACTCCTTAAGGCCTACGGTAAATGCGGAGTTGACATCACGTTTTACAAACATTCACTTGTTTTATGAAAAATAATGCATTTTCAAAATCTTCAAGACAGACATAAGCTTTGCATTTTTGACATAACTTTGTTTGCATATGACTTTTTGTTTGAACAGCAGGGAAATTCGCACGACGAATACCTAATGAACAGAAGGACTTCCAATCAAGGGGCATGATATGATCACGGTCTATCATCTGGGGCAATCCAATCAAGATTCAAAGAATCTCTCAAAGGCCAAATAGCCTGGGGCAAATCTCCGCATGAGTCACCTAGGGCATTTCAACAACGAATCTTGCCTGATCAAAACCTTCTGGTGGCATGATAGAACACTTCTAACAGGGGCAACTCTCTACATTCTGAGAGCACTGACATAGTCGAAAAAAATACTGCGCATAATCAAAGACCCGCTAGGTTGACGTACCTAGGCAAAAATAAGGGCTTCCCGGCGAACCAAAAGGGTTCGGGCAAAAATAAGGGATGAAATGAAAATAATCTGTACACCCGGCAAGTCGAAAATCCGAAAAGGCGGCTTGGGCAAAAATGGGTATCCCGGTGGACTGAAAACCCGAAAGGGCGGCCCAGGCAAAAAATTAGGGATCAAAGCGTACGACTATGTCCTGTCATCTTGTCACTCGCCTATCAGAAGAAGAGTTTGTCCATCAACAGCTATCAGTACCTCACAGGTCTTCCTCTCCCACCTCAGAAACAGGGGCAATAAAGAGTCGTCCAAGCGATCTAATTGTTCTGTCCTCCAAGGTATCAAGGAAGGTTCAGCTAAAGAACATGACCAGTACATCTTAAATTCCCCAGAGAGTCAGCAGTCAGTGCATTCTTCTCCAAGCTATTATCAAACCTCAAGGAAGTTGGGTACCCTCCCGTAGAGCTCAACATTCCCCAGCAGCAATACACATATTCTTAAACAAGCATCCCCGGCAGTCTTGGTCTAAAGATTGTTCCCCGGCGGTATATCAACATTCAAAGGAATCCCTTCCCCGCAGTCAAAACTCCCCAGAAGAGTCCAATCCAGTTTCCCCAGGAAAGTTGGAATTCATATCCCCAAGCAGTAAGCTTATCCCCAGTAAATTCTGGAAGCTTATCCTTCGCAAAGCACGAACGCGTCGCCCGACTTGATTTAAAGAGTTATTTCCTTAACAAGATATAACTGGGTTATCCTCAGCCAAAAAACCACGGAAAGAGCGTCGTCGACGAAGTCTTCTTATCCCCAGCGAAGTCTATCAACACTTCCAACAATAAGGGTATCTCCAGCAAGCTATTATCAACTCAGCAAAGCATCCCTCTCCCCCACAGCGTATTGCTTCCCAGCATGGTCGCTAGAGTATCTTTTCTCCCCGCAGAATCCTTCATTTTCCAAGTGTATTCCCCAACGGAGTCATCTTCTCCTACCGGTATTCTTGCAGTTATCATCCCTAGCGGAAGCAAACCTATTCTTCAACATCAGCCCAGGAGTGACCTCCCGGCACCCGTCAAGGATTTATTTTCTTAGACAAAAATACATTCATAAACATCACATCTTCATACATTATAGCATGCATATGCATCATACTACACGAATCTCATTAATGTTGAAGACATACAGTTCATGCATCATGATTTTGCATACAATTATGTTTTGCCTTTTCAGGAAAAAGATCAATACAAAAATGATTACTATCAACTATCGCAATTCTTTCTAGATATAGTTTCAGATATGACCCAGATATGGTGACGTTCTGATACTGCTTCCAGATATTCCTTCTCGATATAGTTTCAGATATGACCCAGATATGGTGACGTTCTGATACTGCTTCCAGATATTCCTTCTCGATATAGTTTCAGATATGATCCAGATATGGTGACGTTCTGATGCTGCTTCCAGACTTCCTTCTCGATATAGTTTCAGATATGATCCAGAGATGGTGACATTCTGATACTGCTTCCAGATATTCCTTCTAGATATAGTTTCAGATATGATCCAGATATGGTGACGTTCTGATGCTGCTTCCAGATTTCCTTCTAGATATAGTTTCAGATATGATCCAGATATGGTGACGTTCTGATGCTGCTTCCAGACTTCCTTCTCGATATAGTTTCAGATATGATCCAGAGATGGTGACGTTCTGATACTGCTTCCAAATTTCCTTCTAGATATAGTTTCGGATATGACCCAGAGATGGTGACGTTCTGATACTGCTTCCAGATTTCCTTCTAGATATAGTTTCAGATATAACCCAGATATGGTGACGTTCTGATACTGCTTCCAGATCTCCTTCCAGATATAGTCCAGATGTAAACCAGATATGGCAACGTTCTAACACTTATTCCAGTTGAAGATATTTCAAGGCCTTCTCTAGTCCAGCTAAATCGACTCCCAACAGATTTTTCTGATAAAGACTTAGTAGAAGTTATTCTTATGGTCCCCTCTCCGACGGCGTGTGAGGTGGTAATTCCTTTTTCAAGACGTTTCCCTCTCCGACGATGAGTGTGAGGTGATAGTCTCCTATGGTTCCCTCTCCGACTGTGTGTGAGGTAGTAAGTCCTTTTAAGATGTTTCCCTCTCCGACGATGAGTGTGAGGTGATAGTCTCTTATGGTTCCCTCTCCAACGGCGAGTGAGGTGGTAAGTCCTTTTCAGATGTTTCCCTCTCTGACGGTGAGTGTGAGGTGATATTCTCCTATGGTTCCCTCTCCAACGGCGAGTGAGGTGGTAAGTCCTTTTCAGATGTTTCCCTCTCCGACGGTGAGTGTGAGGTGATAGTCTCTTATGGTTCCCTCTCCGACGGTGAGTGAGGTGACAATTCCTTTTCCTATGGCTCCCTCTCCGACGGTGAGTGAGGTGACAATTCCTTTTCCTATGATTCCCTCTCCGACGGCGAGTGAGGTGATTCTCTTTCAGATTATGATGACCTATGGTTCTCGTTCCGATCTTGCGAAGATAGAAGACACCCAAGATTTTTCTCAACGAGCATTGTTGAAGTTAAAGTCACCCAAGGTTCTCTTACCATTCATGCTAAGGCAGTAACCATACCTGGTTTATTCATCATCTTTGAAGCTCCAGAGCCAGCTCTTGTAACCAGTCAGGACACATCTATACCAAGCATCTAAAATCAGCTCCTGCAACGTGTCAGGTACTCATTTTTCTTTTGCAGGTATGCAGGTTCTCGCTAAGGAATCTCCTACGCGATCAACATCCAGATGGCATCTATAAGCCCATCATCCTATCCAGCAACTTCCCAATGGCATCTATAAGCCCATTCCATCATCACACTACTATGTAAGCGCAAATTTCTGGGCACTCTAGTGTCCAATCATCTTCTACCCTCGGATTACGAAAGGCATGTCAGCCAATCTGCATCCTCAGGTCTAAGAAGATTGAACAGGGGCAACTGTTGTACCCCAAAATTTGCCCTCCCATATTCTCCAAGAAATTGCCAAGCCAAGTCACAAATTTCCCCAAGGGTTGTGCAGTCCAACTGTCTCCTATACAGTCAAAACTAGGGTTTGTGTTCTGATCAAGAAAGGAAGTTTTCAAAGGCCCAATCAAGTCTCATATGCCTACAAATATGGTCAAGTATCCTCATATCAAGTTTCAATGCATTCAGCTCAAAATTGCACAGTCAAAACCCTAAATTGCACTACAGTCAACTGTAGGGGCAAAATGGTCATTTGACAGTCAAAAGTTCAAATTTTTGGTCAACATATCATTTTGAAGCCACAAACATCATTTGATCAATGCTTGATCATGATTCTCAAAATTTGGCTCAGAAAATCATCAAGATGCAAAAGTTACTATATTTGGACAGCTGAAAAAGTCAACTGAAATTGACCAGGGCATAACTTTCACATGGATTATCAGAAAAATTCCATCCAAAGCTCATTTTGAAGAGAAAGACATTTCCTACAACTCATCTTCATACTTCAAGTCCAAGAAATGCTCTCACAAAAAGTTATCAATTTCAACATTATAGGTCATTTTCAAAAGTCAACAAAAAGGGACTTTAAGTCAAAGGCCATAACTTGAGATTGGTAAATCAAAATGACATGGTACCAAAGGCATTGGTTAGAGGACTCAAAGACCTTTCCAAAATGTCCAAGAACATGAGAAAAGCTTAAAAATTGAGCAAGTTATGCCTTGTGGAAGTTGGGAAATTTTTGGATATTTTGAAAAGTCAACATTACTTCAAATGACCTAAAATTGCTAATGGGCCCATTTTTCTTCCATGATTCATCATTCTAAACATATGCACGACCACTTGGCCCAAAGGGAAGTATTTTCTCATTTTTTATTTATTTATTTGAGTTTTTATTTATATTAATTCAATTAAATCAATTAAATATGTGAAAAAATATTTAACCTAACAAAACCAATCTTTTTATACACATTCTAGACTCAATATTTCGTGCATATGCCAATTAGGAAAGATTTGGTTTGAATTGATCATAATTTGCACAAAAACCATGTGAAAAAGATATGTAAAGATCTTAAGAAAATCAAATATGCAAAATCATTATTGCCATGGATTTGATCAAGTTTTGTTGACCTAATAGCCTCAGTACATAAGCATGATTCAAAACCTAATCCTAGAACACTCTAAGCTGCGCAGAAAGAGCCATTGAAAACTTGAAAAAACTCCTTGAAAACACAAAACTAAAATCAGTGTTCTAGGGCGATTCAAAGCTTAATTCCTTTTCCAATAGCTTCCTCAAGGTTCCCAGAAGCGATTCCAATCCCTAACATCAACTCAAACGCAAGGAATTGGTAACGAGACCTTCGACTGTACAGCAAAAAATTCATAAACGCATATCATGTTCTAGGCATTTTTTATGAAATTTAATTGTTGATTCTTATTCCTCATTTGATTGTGAAGCTAACCATTGCATTCAATTTGATTTTTATGCCATATATACGATTATACCATGATTGAATGTTAGGGTTTCCAGAGCTTCAATTTAGGGATTCTTAAAAGAGGAAAAATTGGACATCCTCAGTACCACCATTCCATTCAGCAGACCTAGACGAGGAAGAAACACCATTCGCGATCAATTTATGGACGTCATAGCCCTATTCGCTATTTTCCAATAGCCTGCCTTAAACCACGCCCAGAAAACCGTTGCTATTGTGTTTTGTTTTTCAGGCACGCGAGGAAGATGAAGACATGGCAAACTGTGATTCGTTAGTTTGAATTTTCGCGCTTTAATCCACTAACTCTTTGTTTTATTCTTATAATATTTATTGATTATTTATATATCAAACGCGCTAAGTTGGTTCAGCTGGCAAAGGATGGTGATTGCAACGTTCAAGACCTGGGTTCGAATCCCAGGTCTATCTTATTTCCTATATTATTTTGCAAACTATGTTCCCATGCAATACTGGTATTAAGACGTACCATATGCCTCCCTCATCCAAGCGTCCACGCGTCTATCATCTCCAGATCAAAGGCACAGGATGAATGAACACGCTACACTCCCAGTCAACGCACCACATGCTTGTCCAAAAGTCAATCAGGCCTTGCAAGATTGGGCTCAATGCATTGGATCAACACCTCACAATTGGGACTGAACCCCCCCTGGTTTGCAATTTCTTTCCCTCTTTTACTTATTTTTATTTTATTATGAATTGTTATTTTATTTTATTCAATTGTTTTAATTTAATTAATTATATTTTACAAATTATAAAATATACAAAAAAATCAGAAAAAGACAAAATGTAATAAATATTTTTATTTTAATTATTTTCATAAATAAATTGTATAATTGAATTTAGTATAATTAGGGTTTTTGCAATTTTAATTCTTTTTAATAAATCAAAAAAACATAGAATTAGGTAATTGATAATTTTTTCTTTTAATCTTTTTTTCCTTTTTTTACCATAACATTATTTACTTATTTTATTTTCATAATTAACTTGTAAATTAATTAGGGTTTCATTTAGGTTAAAAAAGGTCAATATTTTATTAATAAACTTAAAATAATTAGAATTAGGTTTAATATTTAGTTTTAATTAATTATTTTTTCTATTAAATCTTAAAAATACAAAAACACCAAAAAACATTCCTTTTTAATTTTTTAATTGTTTATTCCTCATTAATTCTAATTAATTAAATTCATTAACTTTAATTTTTTTTGCAAAAGGGTCCAACGCCCATATTCTTAATTGTTTAATTTCGTACATTTATTTTATTTCGCTTAATTCATTATGTATCTCTCCCAAAGCGTTGTAACTTATACTTCTCGCACTCTTATTTACTTTGCTTTATTTACTTTCCGTCAAATCGAGTCCAGTTTAATTTTGGCGATGTGGACCCGCGCCATTTGTAATAGCTTTAGAATTTACTTTTCCGCAAATATTTTTAACTGTTAACAAAAGCATGAAAGAATGTATGGCCTTAAATAAAATCAAGCGTAGATCACAATGAACATGACAAGACAAATACCAATGAAAACGACACACCATTCGCACACACCACCCCTAGGGTACGCCTCACTGTTGCCTTGCCTCGAAAGGTGATCGTCGAGTAGAGGATGTCTTAGTAAGTCCTCATGATCCGGGAACCTGGCATGAGGGTAGCTTCTAAGGTGTCTTCCCATTGCTCTGGTGATCACCATGTCCCTACAACCTCGAATTGACCCGAACACCTCCAACGGTGGTGCTACCTACCTCTCAATGGTGGGATGGCACTACTTTAAAGGACATTTACAAAGACGAATTCCTTAGGGTAGGTAGGTTCTCGTAGATACTTGCTCTAATTTCAAAATAAATCAAAAATACTTTTCACACCGACACATTTTCAAAAAGCTTTCGAAAGCAATTTTTCAAACACTCTTGAGGACCGATACAAGAGTCGAACTGAAATTTTCAAAGAAACTTTTTAAAACCCACAGTTGAAAAGCAAACAAACCATTTTTGAAAACACAAGTGAGCAAGTATCTAAGAGCCCATGGATAACCATGGATAGAAAGGGTGCTAACACCTTCCCTTTCTATAATCTACCTCCCGAACCGAGAGCAATCTCTATAAGGAATTTTTCTGTGCTTTTGTCCTTTCCATTTGGAGAAAATAAAAGACGGTGGCGACTCTTGCTTCCGCGACATTTCACGAACCAGCGTTAAACAGTCAGTTCCAGATCCACCGATCACAGTATCCAACCCAGACATGTCTTCGTAGGACCAGGCAAAGATCTCCATATAATCATGCAGCATTTGAGTCAACCGTTGCTTCACGCTGAGCTCTAGGTTGGCACCAATCTTTACCTCCTTCCTGTCTTCTTCAGTACCCAAGTTTATTATTTCCACTGGCTCTTCATGTGGTTGAATTGCCCTCTCTTCCTGAAGTAACAGCCTTGCAAGCTCACCAGGCACTTCGCAATCATCTTCACCTTCGTCTTCGGCTAAGTTGATCGGATTTTCGAAGTCATAACTGGCAGTAGCAGAGTCGTTACCAGTGAGATCCAGAGTAGATTGAAACCTGTATGAGTGAGTGTGTGTGTAAATACAGCTGTTTTGCAATATATAAAGAAAGGAAAGAAAAGGAGCGCAAAATTTGAAATGTGAAAAACGTCCAATGCTTTTATTTATGATATATGACAGTGACAAACAAAAGCCCTCATAAACAAAACCACGGTGCCCCGGGTAAGACACCGGGCTATACAGTTTCAAATTATTGTTTATTACAAATCCAAAACAAAGAAGTTCATTACTGGGGAACAAAAGTTATGGGTGTAAAGTCTTTAGCAGTCCAGTTGGTCAATCCACCCTCAGTCGTCGGGTAAATCCAGCTATCGAACTCTGACTCTTCCACTTCGTCTTCCTCTCCAACAGCATTCACTCCTGAGTAGGTGATGAGCACATGAGGTCTTCCAATTCTCGCCTTGCGCACTGCCTTCTGAGCTTCTGTGGTGAAACCCAGCCCAAACTTATTAGTCTTAGGAGTAAGATCAGGGAGCTTGCCCCAGTTTGCACATTCACCTCTTTCGATCACAGCCCGGGCGTCCTTTAAGGAGGCCATCTTCAAAGGAGAAACCTCTTCAACCACTGCTTCTGCTGCTGCCAAAGTTTGTGGCACCTCCTCAAAATGTTGGAAGGGGGTCTCAATGAACTCCCCATCCATTTCCACGTACCTGAAGGAGTTGAGGTGGCTGACCATGTATTCCTCTTCCCCTTGCACTGTTACAATCTTCCCCCTGACCGGGTATTTGAGCTTTTGATGCAATGTGGAGGTCACGGCTCCAGCCTTGTGGATCCACGGGCGACCCAGCAAACAGGAATAGGATGGACGGATGTCCATCACATAGAATTTTGAATCGAAGACCTGTGACCCCACCCTGATTGGGATGTCCACCTCACCATGTACCATTCTTTTGGACCCGTCAAAGGCCCGGACAACAATGTTACTTGGTTTGAGCTCTAGACCCTCACAGTCCAGCCTATCCAGAGCTTTCTTGGGCAGCACGTTTAATGAAGAACCTGTGTCAACCAGCACATGAGCAAGAGTAGTGCCCCTGCATTCAATGGAGACATGCAGGGCGTCATTATGGTTCTTCCCCTTTGCTGTCAGATCGGCATCAGAGAAACCCAGGCCATTATCAGCGGTTAGGTTAGCCACACAGTCGGTGAACTGGTCAGTAGACGTCTCTTGGGGTATGTGGGCTGTCTTTAAGAAAGCAATCAGAGCCTTGGCGTGGGCCTCTGAACACAGCAGCAGTGACAACATGGAGATTTTAGAGGGGGTGTGCCCCAGCTGTTCTACAACGTTGAAATCACTTTTCTTTATTATCTTGAAGATTTCTTCCATTTCCTGCCTGGAAGCCTCAACAATGGTCTTTGGTGCCTCCGTCCGGGCAGGCACATCAGCAACAATCCCCTTGCCCCGAGTATCAGATGACTCGGCAGCAGGGGTGGATACTTGGTCAGGGGGAAAAACAGGCACACTGGCAGGTGTGAAAACCAAAGGCCTATGAATTACTGGAGGAGCAATGTCTGGCGAGAACAGTCTTCCACTACGAGTGACCTTAGCAGGCCCAGTGATGTTGGAGACACCAGCATCAATGTTGAACTCTTGTTTCACACCCAGAACATAAACGTCTGCCCCATAGTGCCATGGGACAGCCCTATCAGACTTGTAGGGGATGGGCCCCGGAACAGTAATGGTGATGGGAGCAATCTTGTGAACCGACAAAATTTGGACAGGCTTCTTTGCAGGAGCCTTGGAAGGGTTGTTGAAGATGGTAACAATCGACACTTCTTCAACAGGAGCAGCAGGAACAGTAGTCTTTCTGAACAAAATCTCTCTACTATCCATCAGGCTTTGGACGCCTGACTTCAGCAGAGAACAACCAACAGGGGAAGCAACACATAGAGGGCAACCCTTGCTACATCCCGGAAATAAACCGGCTAGCAACAGGTTCCTCTTGACTGTCAGCAGTGGAGTAACATCATCATCCACCGAAGCTACATACAAATCCTCCTCAACAGCATTCACTCCATGCTGGGGCATGGGAGCGGTTACAACATTCGGCCTCTCGGGCGCCTCAAACTGTATTTCCTTTGCATCAATAAGGTCTTGAACCTTATTCTTTAGGGCCCAGCAGTCATCTGTGTTATGCCCCGGGCTATCAGAGTGGTAAGCACAACAGGCATTTGGATTAAACTTGGGGGACGCAGTATTCACAACCTTCGGGGCCTCTCTAACAGTCACCAAGCTGGCTGATAACAGTTGCGGCAGGATTTGAGAGAGAGTCATGCTGAGCCGAGTATATTGTCGCTTGGGCCTCTCAACTCTGGGTTGATTGTACTGTTGTGGAGCAGAAGCAGGTTTAGAAATAACCACCGCGTTGACAGCTTGGCGGTGTTCAGGTTTGTTCTGCCTTCTCGGGCCATACACAGCACTTGCCTCTTTCTTGAAGGGCTTCTTTTCAGCATTGGAGGAGGCAACCTTCTGTATCTTCCCCGATTTTATACCGGCCTCGATCCTCTCACCAGTCAGGATCATATCGGTAAACCCAGCAGAGGAATTACCGATGAGATGATTGAAAAATGGACCAGAAAGGGTCCCCAAAAACATATCCACCAGCTCTCGGTCCGTCAATGGTGGCTGCACCCTGCCAGCCAGATCCCTCCATTTCTGGGCGTACTCCTTAAAACCTTCACCCGACCCTAGCGACATACCCTGGAGCTGGGTACGCGTAGGAGCGAGGTCGGAATTATATTGATACTGCTTGTAAAAAGCAGTGGCCAGATCCTCCCAGTTACGAATGCTGATTCCATCCAGCTGATAGAACCATTCGAGGTGAGTCCCTGAAAGACTCTCCTGGAAGAAGTGGATCCAAAGGTTCTTGTCTGCTGTGTAAGGCTGGATCTTCCTTACATAAGAACGGAGGTGCATCTTGGGACAGGAAGCCCCGTCATACTTCACAAAGGCGGGTGCCTTGAACTTGTGTGGAATCACCACCCCAGTAGATAACCCCAAGTCTCCGAAATCCAGTCCAGGCACACGCTGAACTTCCATAGCTTTTAATCTGTCCTCCAACTGCTTGTACCGGTCTTCAGCAGGAGGGTACTGTTCGTCGTTGAAGTCTGTTTCAGTATCAGAGCCCACAGGAGTAGGGACTTCCCTTTCTTGGTGACTACCTTCCCCCACAGATGGAGTAGTCCTCTCAGCCTCAACCTGTAAGGTGTTCCCGAGTCTGCGCCCAGTGTTGAATAGCACAATCCTCCTCTTCTTCTTATTCTTCTTCAGAAGCATGGTCTTCAACTCTTGTTGACCCTGAGCCAAACCCTTGATCAGCTCCTGAAATTGGGCGTTCTGCGCCTGAAGAGCCTTGATAAATGCCTCGGTTGATGATTCAGGGTTCATGATGCTGAAATAAACAGCGAAGAACAGTCAACAACCTGAAAAGAAGAGTACCTGTGATGCATATGATGAATGATATGTGTTTATGCAATGCATTCAAGGGTTCGGAAATTCAAATTTGTTGTAGACAAAAAGGAACACACGTTATTATTAAGAAAATAATTGTTCAGTACATTAAAGCCTCATGGGCAAGCATTACAAGACAGATCAATCCCAAAAGACACTACGCATCCTCTTCGGAGCAATATAGGTATTGAGATTCCTTTCCTCGTGCAGTAAGCGGGTGAGCTCCAGGACCTTTTTCTCACTGGCATGTAGATTGGTTTCCAGAGAATTCCGTTCTTCCTTAAGCTGGATCCAACTTTTCTGCATCTCTTCCCAGGACGTGGGCATGTCAGGATGTTGAATGGTGTAGGACACCTCTCCTTCCAAGTCTGGCTCCTTGATCACGGGGAGAACATGAGGATATGGCATCACCAGCTTCTGGGAGCGGGCTCGTACCCATTTGAGATAAGGCTCCAATGGGATGGAGTTCCTGTGCCCCAGGGTCTTGCTGTCTATTTTGCTGGGCATCCTCCAAGCTTTGATAAATTTCTGGCGAAGTCCTTGCGTATCCTTGTCGAAGTCAAAAACTATGTCAGGAATTAACATCTCATGAGGGCCATCTTTCCGAGCATAACCAAACTGTCTCCAAGCCAGGCACGGGTTGTAAGTAATACCTCCTCTGATTCCAAGTAAAGGAACATTAGGGTACTCCCCACAACGATCAATGATAGTGACATCCTCTCTGGACCGAGAACACCAATGTATATCTGCATGTGTAAGAGTCATCAACCGTTGTGACCACCTCAAACCTCGCTC